>JAJNMT010000131.1:0-1497207 GCA_025685495.1 Huntiella abstrusa | reverse complement strand
GTGTGCGCTATGTAGTGCTATTCAAAGAAGAGACATCTTCTGAGACCGCAGGATGTAACCTTTTGAGCCCTCTTAGGCCTTGGGCGTTCCGATATGTGCGGTCAGAGAATGCCAACACTATTAGGGATTTTTGTAAGGCACTATATACTTGCCCGGACGGTCCCCCGGGGACCACATGGAACTTCTGTTGTCCGTCCCGTCACTTACTTTCCAAGGTACCTCTGCGTGAACGACACCGTCATCATCTTTATGCATGTAGCCACCTTCAAAGGTGGGGTGTAGTAGTCTTAACCCGGCCCCATGCATTACTCACAGAGATCTTCCTTGTCTAATACCCAGCCATCTCGCGTCTTCACATGATAGCTGCATCTTACGTTGCGTCAGGGACTGAGCGCCCCTTCATTATACCCCAACAGTTACCCAAAGCGGGGGGTTCTCATGCAGTCACCCGCTTCTCCCGTCCTCTCACTCACATGTTAGTTAATCACTTGGGCTAGAGGATGTCTTCTAGTTGGCATCTAGAAGTTGTCTCTGTTGACTCATCTGCAAACATGCGGTGAGGTCTGTGGGCTGACGTATCAAGCTATCAGATGGACCCCAATTTCCTATTTTTTCTCCAGGAACTCACACTCCGAGATGGCGTTCGAACCAAGCCATCTTCTCCACAATCCCCACTACCAGCCAAAGGACTTCATCGCAGACCGCTTCTTCGAATCTGGTAAGGATTGTCCGCCAGAAAGCAGATTCGGATGAATTCTGGCGGCCCCGCCTCGTTTATTGTGCACACCAAGGATGTGGCGGCAAATAAAAGCAGCAACAGCAGGTGGAATCACTCAGCCTGCGTTGGCAAGTAGCGTCCTGGCATTCGTCCAACCACGTACGGCGTGAAATATTGGGGACACAAAGCTTGGATTCTAGACAAACCTGCCTCAATGATTTGAGACGGTGAAGCCGAAAGTGACAAAGCGTTTGTGTCATGGCCAGAGTCTTTCCTACTGTGGCGCGGGGTAGAACGGCGCCGATGCGGCGTGCTTGACGGCGGCATAGGGGTGTACTGTGCTGATTTGTGTGGATCTGTGGACGGTGATGGAAGGAACTAGAGTACGCCAGAAACACTGCGACAGAGGGTTACCATATTTCTACTACGTGCCAACCATTGTTTAGACGGAAGTCGGCAACACCATGTGTACTCTGTATTTGGTAAGGCTCGTCGTGGATGCTGATTATGAAGTACGTATAGATCCCCTGGTGTATAGCGGGTCGGCTTTGGAGAGTTTCGTATCTGGATTTGCGGGGAGAATGATACATGGCTTCCATTATGTTCTTTTTCAGCTGTAATAAGTTGGGACATCCTATTGATATTTCTGCTGAGCTTGCGTCGATACTGTAATATCACCCACATACCACCACACACATCACTCTGGCACGCGCAGCGGTTGTGGAACTTATCCCCTATTTATCACATAACCCAATTTGTCAACTATATGTGTGTATGTAATTATGATTGGTTATTCTCACCGTAGCCCTCATATCTATCCGGACCATTCACAACTTGTGAATCTCCGGGCATTACTCTCACCCATTGACTGTCCAGGACCGCATCTCAGTGGCCATGATCGTATGTGTAGACAAACGGCCTCTGAAACTAGCATGTAACACCCTTGGTGTCTCGTGTTCTTTCCGCTCTAGTGTGAAAACTTCCGCGGCCATTGAATTAATGGTGGAGGCCGAGCTGATATGACAGGCGAAAGGGCTCCAGATGGCAAATTACAACGAGACACTGACGTTCGGATAATTTCAACTGGCTGTCACGACGGTAAGGCCGTACATCCAAACTATGTGACTCTGGTATTTTTGTCACCAAAATGTGACGGGTTACTGAAGTGTCGGTAACGCCGCTGAGGATTTCCCTTTCGGGCCATTGATGGTACCGCCAATATGTAGTGGGGGTATCATGGGTATGAAATGTGATTATCAAAGTATGTTATTCATTAGTACTGGTCCAAAAGCAATAGAACGAGAGGGGTCTCTCACCGGTTCGCACTTTGAAAGTGTGGTTGATGTTGCTACTATAGGATGCATACACTGATAGTGCTGCCTGGTATTCTCATGTCTTCTGCCCTGTAGTTTGGCTCACACAATTGTTCGGTTCGGTCCTTTTCTCACCATAGTGTCCGTACAATGCTAAAACCCTAAGCAAATATGGAACACTATCCTGCCGTTTACCGGATGTATGTATGGTGGGGTTGACTAGGTCCGTAAGTCTAGTAGCACTATTACTACCCTTGGTCAGGTACGTGCTGGCGCTATCATCTTACACTCCTTAATTCGACGCTGTACTCCGGAACGCCCTTATCAAACATCTACCGGCCTTATTTGCAACACATTGATTATCACGTTCATGTATTCCCTAGAATTATGTCTAGCGGTGAGCTGCCCGACAGTCACATGTTACATAACCACATTTTCACAACTGGTGATGACCGGTAAGCTGCAAGTTTGTGGTACCAGCTCACAAACATGTCGCCCTTGTACTATATAGAAAGGTGATTATCCCACCTCAGCTCTGTTCATTGTTAGAGAGTTGATATAGTACCATGGTTGTGATAAGGTCCTACAAAGTTGAACCCCGTTGCCTTTGTCTGCATGACATCAAGTGGGATGTTCTAAAGTGGTTGAAGGCCAGTTATTGTAGTCGTCAGATATTCCTAAGGCCGAGCATCCGATATGCATTCGCGCCTAGAGTGCATCTACTGTGTGCCCATCCATCATGCACAGGACCTGTGTCGGGTGTCATGTGGGATGCCCAATGAGGCCAAGAATTTCTAGCGTCTAAGCTTACTTTTGCTATGACGATCCTATCGGTCACATCCGAGCACTGGTATGCCAATGTGACTAAACGTGGTGGTTGTTTGCATCACTCAAGTCTGCTACATGATATGTCACTTGCGAGAACTGATGGCCGAATGACTGTTGTAGGATATATAATAATATATGTCAGTAGCCTAGCTCAATGACGCATAGCACTCCGTATTGGCGACAGTGATTCCGAGCGGTCGGGGTTGCTATCTCTTCTGGTCACGGTCAACTATCTACGTAGACAGAGGGGGACATGAGCTCTCGGAAGCTAGTGAAAATATACGGGTAAAACGTCATCTACTAGCCATGCCGATATGTTGAGCTATTGTGGCAATTGATGTTGTTAGCTAGGAGCATCATTAGTTCCAAAACATGTACAGAGTAGGCATCATACTGAGCACGTCGTTTTATGGTTTATACTGGAGACTTGATGGGCCTATGTTGTCGAGCGATATTACCATGACGGAGCTCATATTGTACACGAAAGAATCATTGTGGGGGTACCAAAATACAGACCAATAATCTAGCCGCTCTCCTTATGTATACCGATTGCGATTAGCTAACCACCTTGTTCAACAATATAACCATCATTTTCTTGGCAGATCAGTTCGCGACATGACACTGGACAAATAGTCATTCCCCATCAGCGGTCAATGTCATCCGGTATCCACAGTCCAATGTCAAAGGCATTTTTTCTGTTCATCAACCGTCGACATCACTCTGGGGGTTCGTGCGTAATGTTTGCTCATCTCTGGCCTATGTCGTCATAGCTTGACATCCCGTGATCGTATACCGTCTGAGCTTTGCTTGTGCTCTTGTTCAACGCAAACAACAAACTATATCAACTTCGTCCACGTCATCTTTAAATGAGACGATTTGACGTACACTCTGGCAAACAAGTAACCCAGATGCTGAAACTGTCGTTGTTCCCTGGTGCGTACATTGCTATGTCAACGTGTCATGGGCACCGATGTTTAGTGTAGCTATCTCACGAGTTTTATATGTTGTCGAGCTCCTCATCAAGAGGCTCGTGTTAAAGAAAGCGCAGGCTAGAACTCTAAACTTTCAGAGTTCGTAGCTTCCTCTCTACTAAGATTCCAACCTAGAAGGTTCGGCTAATGAGCTAGTTTTTCAGTCTTCTCGGGGTTCTCACAATGCTCTCACAAGATCCACGGCGTCTCATCATAGCTAAAGAATGCATGTACATGCGATTAGAGGGTGTTCCAACGCAGGTATCATATTCTAGTTGTAGCGAAGACAACGTCTTGACTCGTGTAACTACTTCTGCCATCAGTGTTACATTTTGTTCTTGTGCAACTATATCTGTAGCTACATCTTCACCGTTATACACCGAGCTAAGTATTATCGTGCATAGTAACTCAGTTCATCTCTAAACTAACCACAAACAAGGAAATATGGATATACTTGAGACACTATTTCTAGGAGCTTCAAGATTTGATGATCTAAGAAAAAGTTGGTGGGGCCGAGTGCTACTTGACGTCTGGGAATTTCTGTGCGTATCATTTGAGGAACGTTCTTCAGACTGACCCGTTAACCCTAGCATTGACCATGCTATAATAACTCATCGGGAAGAGCTTCTCACGGGAATGCCAAATTATTCAGCATTTTATTGTGTATTTCTATAGTCCTTAAGGCAAGTTCGTATGTAAGACCTTCAATCAACCCGAGATAGACAGTGTCATCGGACGGCTCATTGTTCTAGGGTTACATTGCATGGGAACCCTACACTCATCGGCAAACTTCCGCATGGTGCCGGTCTCATGGGTTGATATTGCTGGGGACAGACGTCCGAGGTTCGGCCGCCCCCTCAAACATACATATAAACACCGGGTCCCCAAACTTTATACATTTAAAAGCTATTTATTCTATGGGTTTATGTCCATCGTTCAATGGCGACTCAACCTCGAGACTGCAGAGAATCTACTGGTTTTTTAACTTGAGATAACAAATAGAACTACCGGCAAATGCATATTGTACAAGAAACAGTATGTCAGCCGACGAAACGATAGGAAGCATACGGAACATTCCAAAGCTCAAGAGATAGATTGCCGAGCATAAAATCAACCAGGGAGGCCAATCAATACACATCCTGATTTTGTCTCCCTTACGATGTGAATGCTTGGCAGTTATTGCAGGTCAGCAAGCAAACTACATTACCGGCATCTTATCCGAAAAGTGCCAAGGAATAGTCCTAGACAACCTAGTTCAGTTTCACGCTCGGGAATACTTGGTAATGTGCTTGCAATACTCAAGATCACAACTGTAAGTACCGCATTGATAGGGTACACCAAAGCCTCATGACAGCAAAAAAAAAAACACTGTTGGCAAGTGTAACAGTGACGCAATATTCGTCCCGAGTGCCAAATGAGATCTGCAGTGTTAAAAAAACTAGCTGTCCATCTAGAAGATAGCTAGAACCTAGAAGGACTGAACCATGATCTTAGCGGCCAGCCTCTAGGCCAATCTAAACCTAAAAAAAGCGGATCATCCACACCACTGTACTGTTAGCTCAGGCATTCCACAAGTTTTGAACCAGGGTGCGAAATCCATCACCTTGAGCTCGGGTCGACCGGGCGTCCAAGAGTTTGCATTCGGACAAAATATTCGAACTTTGCGACATTGGTTTATGTCTTTAAAGTGTCAGTCTTCGGATTCGTGCCACAGGCTGTCAATTTGATGTTCCGATTGACAAAGACATGTTCAAAACCGGAGAATTGAATAATTGCTCAGGCCGAAGTGGGTGGCAATATACAATACTTATCAACGTCGATCTATCAATATTGAGTGGATGCTTACGACCATAATTTGCGTCCGTACATATGAATTTTGTGGCTTCATTTGTTGCGTGTAGAAACTAATCCGAACCACCTTGCATACGAGGTCCACCAGTCCAATTTGTACTAACCAGCCACACAGGCAATACGACAACTTAATCTATGCCCAGCCAACGTGGCGACCTCAGTCAGCTTGATAAAAAGCAAGATGTTTTTAGAACTTCCTGACCTAACAGTAAACTAATCATGAAATTGATTGTGCCGACAGTCGATCCGCCCTTTGCTGGACTATCCGGCCAATAGTGAGGTCATGGAGTAGGTCGTATCGCACACCTCAAGTGTTGCTGTTGTTGTATCACTGGGCCCATCAATTCTCAATCCATCCACTAACTTAATTATGCTTGGTTATTCTTTGTTGATTAGCTGCAGCTGCTGACACTAAAGTAGTAGTCGGGTCCCACTCAAAGGGGGCACTTAGTCGCTTCCCGACGGTGGCTCGCTTCGGGTGCTGACCGCTTTCGTGGACGGTTACGGCTTGGCTTGATCTTGGCCCTGCATCTGGAGCTATGAATGTACATATATCTTTCCACTGAGACACCGTCTGACGATACGACGATACGCTTATCTTTTCTATACATTGGCCGACATAGGGAGGGTCAATGTCGTCATTGCAATGGGTTGAACAGGCGCTATTTCCACAGAGTCCCCGGTGTGCTGACCACCTGTTGGCTCTAGTTAGCATAGCGGAATGTGCCTTGGAACCCCGTAAGACCCCCTGACGGCCTGGCTGAAATGCAGGGTATTGCATGCATGGCATGAGAAGGAATCCCTGAATGGTAAAAAAGAATAATGGTTAAGCACTTTGACCAATAACTATATGAAGTGACCTTCATCCCGCGTGAAGTGACTGATTCTTATTTTAGGTTTGCACTTGAGAGAAATCCATACATATCACGAGTTTTTGCATTTTCATATCCATTCTTTACCTTAATATACATACTTGGCATACTGCTCGCTACTATTGCGTCACACTCTTTTAACACATCTCTAATCTCTGTCCCGTATCTGTGGAGGCATTTTGGATGCTATAATGTGAGATGCTCCCGGTGAATACGAGACATAACACGTACTCTAAACTGACATTTAGATAGACAAATTCGAAAACTAGAACAACCCACAGCCCAATTTGTTATTCCAAAACCCACACAACACTAAAATGCGTCGCGCGGCACTACAATTAGCCGCCATGGGCGGTCTCGCTATGGCTATCACCGAAAGCACATCTGAGAAGAGAGGATTGGTTTTCGTACCAAATAACACGTATCCGGAGGATAACAAGATCTGGGTGCAAGAGGGAAGCGATCTCACCTGGTACTACAACTACGGGTCCACGCCATCAGTCGCCTATAACAGCCTTTCCCAAGCAAGCTTTGAATTTGTGCCGATGATGTGGGGTATTAATTCCAGTGATGTCAACTCCACCGAATTCTATGACGACGTCAAATCTCTTATCGACGACAGAGGTTACAACATTACTCACGTCCTTGCATATAACGAGCCCGATGGTACTGCGGCGAATGGCGGGAGCAATATTAGTCCCGAGGCTGCAGCGTGGGGGTGGGTAGCAAACATGGTTCCACTACAAGAGCTGGGTGTCCAAGTTGGATTACCTGCATGCACAGGCGCATCGTACGGTTTGAACTGGACACAGCAGTTTTTGGCAAACTGCTCAGAGATTCTGAGCAACAGCACACATACCAACGAGTGCACCTTTGACTTTTTACCAGTGCACTGGTACGATAACTTCGCTGGGCTTCAAAGCCATATTGAGGAGAGATTATCTTAGTATGTTCCTTCTCTCCGTCCTGACCTCTACCGAACCACATCGCTAACAACTAACAGCTGGCCTAACACGACTATCTGGGTTACCGAGTTTGCCTATGCTTGGCAGGACCTGGCAACGACTCAAGACTTTTATGAGGAAGCTATCGCCTGGTTAGACTCTCATGACAGCGTAGATCGTTACTCGTACTTTGGTTCCTTCAGATCAGACAACAGCAATGTTGGACCAAACAATGCGTTCTTGAACAAGGCTGGAAAACTCACGGATATCGGATCTGTGTATCTGGGCGGATCTTCGACCAACGTCAGCCCGACAAGTAGCGCTCTGCAGACGAGACCAGTAAACCAGATGCTTCTGCTAACCGTTGCTGGCGCGGTGGCTACCATTCTCATGTAATCAACGGTATATATGGAGAACAAAAAAAAAGAAGGCGGACATCAATTGTCGAATCTGTCTGGAACCCAGCCCAGATATTATGTAAATGACCACCATCCTCAAATCAAGATTATCACTATAGAAACCCCTCCTAGACAATTCACAAATTAAAATCCCTGACTACAGCCATTGGGTATATTGTCACACCACATATGCACAATTTACGTTCCGTGTGATCACATTTCGAGATTCTTTGTGCGGTCTGTGTGAAATGTGGTATTTTGATGACGTCAGTGTGACCATTCATTGTTGTTATGGTTTCAGCGAACGTCTACCTGACAAGCGTGGACTAGCAATACAACGACGGTGCGGACAAAAAAGAAGCCTTGAATGACGTCGTCGTCCGAAAAAAACCTTTGGGTTTAGTCATTCAACCCTTGTAATTTCTCACTTGCTTAATAAGCAGCTATAAGCTCACCCAACCCATACACAAGGCTGAGTGGCGCAATGGTAGCGCGTTGTCTTCCGGTTGTTCTCCAGCTTGGCAAAGGCTCAGGGTTCGAGTCCCTGCTTGGTCGCACATTTCTTTTTGGAAGTGCTTTTTGTTTTTCTTGGTCAACCTACACAATGTTCGTGATATCACCACCAAACTAACATCTAACTGGCGTTCCGGAAAGCTCGGCCGTGCTTTTTCGGTATCAGCCTTTTGTGATCTGCTAACGACGTTCCAGAAACGTGTCACATGTCGTTTTTTTCCGGGGCGGCAATTGGTTCTGGTGCTCTGAGCTTTGTCTCCTCTGGATTCCGGTGCAATCGTATGTACATACATACAGAACCCGAACGTTTTACGTATGAACGGTAAATATCACACATATTTATGTACACTCATTCACAATGTATATATGTATGTACATACATACATACATACTGATCCCTGCCCTGTGCTTGGTTACAACTCCGCCACATCAGACACCGTGCCCTCTGTCTTGACATGACATGCAACTATATTTGGATATATGCTGCTTCTGGGCATGTACTGCTATGCTTGGGTAAAGCCTGCATCTGGAGTCAGCAATTGAATATTTCCTCAATGACCGTATAAATTTTAGGTCCGAATCAGCTGATCCTTTTGCCTCCCAGGGAATCTGATTCATGTCAATCGAGCGCATGATAGACAATTACAGCTCGCTAATTCACTTGGTCTAATGATCTAAGTGCAATACAGTGCAGTTTGTAAACTAGCCCACCGATGTTTCTTACAAGGCGAAAAGTAGATTTCTCGGCTCAAGTTAATATAGATGCTATTGGATGATTTGCTCACCATTGTAACCTGACACTAACCCGATACTAAGACCTGTAACGTAGTTTTACGATCGGAGTGGACATATCACTCATCTATAGCAAGTGGGTCTACACTCGATCGCAGCTTAGCTTGTTCATCCCATATCATTTCTGTAGATCGATGGTGGGTCTCATCCCTGACGCCTGCGTGCTTGAGCATGTGTGTCTCTTCGATGGTGTGAAACATGGGCCAGCGGGTGTATCCGCTCATGGTGCTCTCCAGAAACAGATGAGCTCGAGACTTTATCGACTGTGCATCTATCCTATTTCTTGTATGTCACAGTATTTAGGCGCCTCACCATACACGCCCAGGATAGGCTAGTAACTCCAGTTACGAGGTATTTCTCTTCGATGGCTTTATACGCTCACGTTTTCTGCTGTCTATGTGGTACACCATCATCATATGGGAGTTGCTCGCATCTACGCACGAGCGTGATAAGTTACGCCTTCAATGTCACGAGAGTTGGGGTATTATGACGGAATTTACGCCACTGGAGCCTTCCCGCAAAGGATTCTTCATTGGCTAAATCAGGCTTTATTCGGGCCGAGCCGTCTTTACAGTATGCAAACCACGGATATGTTTAACGTATCCGTGTGTTGTACATACATACGTATGTATACACAAGTGCTGATCAGGAAAGTACTCTGGTGATTGACGCAAGATAGCTCCACAAGCACATGAACCTCTTTTGCTCGATGTCCGTCGTGATTTGATAGCTTGATTGGCCAACGAGAAACTCGCCATGTGGCTCCACATCTTTGTATCGCATTACATCATTTGACTTCCCATCCTACTGTCAGACGCCTCCGAGTTTCCGATCGATGACGTCATGTCGACAGCTATTACCTCAAACCTAAATACGATGCGTAACAATCTAATGTGTTTTAAACGGCTGACGTACAACAGAGAAGTACAGAGCCGAAGGGGCTTCGCCACGGTGATGCTGACGTTCTGTGAATATCACTTCTCATCAATCCGAGTATTGTTCAAAGGATATGTGGGCAAAGTGCACCAAAATACGAATTCCATCCACTGAAACATATGACGTAATTAGAGGGGCAATGTCCTACCCGGGATGTTGACAGAAAAAGAAGAACACGGTGATAGCTTGATAGGTTCCTACACAGAGGTAGCAGGAGTATACGAATAATACGAACTAGTAGTAACACTGAATTGTCAAAATGTATATGCATTGTTTTGAAGTTGATTCTGAGAAATAGTGCTGGGAATATCAGTCAGTGTAATGCAAATACAACTGCCACAAATGTACCCCCCAAGTCAACCTTGGTGGGAATTCGTATTTTGGTGAACTTTGCCCCACATATCCTTTGAACAATACTCGGATTGATGAGAAGTGATATTCACAGAACGTCAGCATCACCGTGGCGAAGCCCCTTCGGCTCTGTACTTCTCTGTTGTACGTCAGCCGTTTAAAACACATTAGATTGTTACGCATCGTATTTAGGTTTGAGGTAATAGCTGTCGACATGACGTCATCGATCGGAAACTCGGAGGCGTCTGACAGTAGGATGGGAAGTCAAATGATGTAATGCGATACAAAGATGTGGAGCCACATGGCGAGTTTCTCGTTGGCCAATCAAGCTATCAAATCACGACGGACATCGAGCAAAAGAGGTTCATGTGCTTGTGGAGCTATCTTGCGTCAATCACCAGAGTACTTTCCTGATCAGCACTTGTGTATACATACGTATGTATGTACAACACACGGATACGTTAAACATATCCGTGGTTTGCATACTGTAAAGACGGCTCGGCCCGAATAAAGCCTGATTTAGCCAATGAAGAATCCTTTGCGGGAAGGCTCCAGTGGCGTAAATTCCGTCATAATACCCCAACTCTCGTGACATTGAAGGCGTAACTTATCACGCTCGTGCGTAGATGCGAGCAACTCCCATATGATGATGGTGTACCACATAGACAGCAGAAAACGTGAGCGTATAAAGCCATCGAAGAGAAATACCTCGTAACTGGAGTTACTAGCCTATCCTGGGCGTGTATGGTGAGGCGCCTAAATACTGTGACATACAAGAAATAGGATAGATGCACAGTCGATAAAGTCTCGAGCTCATCTGTTTCTGGAGAGCACCATGAGCGGATACACCCGCTGGCCCATGTTTCACACCATCGAAGAGACACACATGCTCAAGCACGCAGGCGTCAGGGATGAGACCCACCATCGATCTACAGAAATGATATGGGATGAACAAGCTAAGCTGCGATCGAGTGTAGACCCACTTGCTATAGATGAGTGATATGTCCACTCCGATCGTAAAACTACGTTACAGGTCTTAGTATCGGGTTAGTGTCAGGTTACAATGGTGAGCAAATCATCCAATAGCATCTATATTAACTTGAGCCGAGAAATCTACTTTTCGCCTTGTAAGAAACATCGGTGGGCTAGTTTACAAACTGCACTGTATTGCACTTAGATCATTAGACCAAGTGAATTAGCGAGCTGTAATTGTCTATCATGCGCTCGATTGACATGAATCAGATTCCCTGGGAGGCAAAAGGATCAGCTGATTCGGACCTAAAATTTATACGGTCATTGAGGAAATATTCAATTGCTGACTCCAGATGCAGGCTTTACCCAAGCATAGCAGTACATGCCCAGAAGCAGCATATATCCAAATATAGTTGCATGTCATGTCAAGACAGAGGGCACGGTGTCTGATGTGGCGGAGTTGTAACCAAGCACAGGGCAGGGATCAGTATGTATGTATGTATGTACATACATATATACATTGTGAATGAGTGTACATAAATATGTGTGATATTTACCGTTCATACGTAAAACGTTCGGGTTCTGTATGTATGTACATACGATTGCACCGGAATCCAGAGGAGACAAAGCTCAGAGCACCAGAACCAATTGCCGCCCCGGAAAAAAACGACATGTGACACGTTTCTGGAACGTCGTTAGCAGATCACAAAAGGCTGATACCGAAAAAGCACGGCCGAGCTTTCCGGAACGCCAGTTAGATGTTAGTTTGGTGGTGATATCACGAACATTGTGTAGGTTGACCAAGAAAAACAAAAAGCACTTCCAAAAAGAAATGTGCGACCAAGCAGGGACTCGAACCCTGAGCCTTTGCCAAGCTGGAGAACAACCGGAAGACAACGCGCTACCATTGCGCCACTCAGCCTTGTGTATGGGTTGGGTGAGCTTATAGCTGCTTATTAAGCAAGTGAGAAATTACAAGGGTTGAATGACTAAACCCAAAGGTTTTTTTCGGACGACGACGTCATTCAAGGCTTCTTTTTTGTCCGCACCGTCGTTGTATTGCTAGTCCACGCTTGTCAGGTAGACGTTCGCTGAAACCATAACAACAATGAATGGTCACACTGACGTCATCAAAATACCACATTTCACACAGACCGCACAAAGAATCTCGAAATGTGATCACACGGAACGTAAATTGTGCATATGTGGTGTGACAATATACCCAATGGCTGTAGTCAGGGATTTTAATTTGTGAATTGTCTAGGAGGGGTTTCTATAGTGATAATCTTGATTTGAGGATGGTGGTCATTTACATAATATCTGGGCTGGGTTCCAGACAGATTCGACAATTGATGTCCGCCTTCTTTTTTTTTGTTCTCCATATATACCGTTGATTACATGAGAATGGTAGCCACCGCGCCAGCAACGGTTAGCAGAAGCATCTGGTTTACTGGTCTCGTCTGCAGAGCGCTACTTGTCGGGCTGACGTTGGTCGAAGATCCGCCCAGATACACAGATCCGATATCCGTGAGTTTTCCAGCCTTGTTCAAGAACGCATTGTTTGGTCCAACATTGCTGTTGTCTGATCTGAAGGAACCAAAGTACGAGTAACGATCTACGCTGTCATGAGAGTCTAACCAGGCGATAGCTTCCTCATAAAAGTCTTGAGTCGTTGCCAGGTCCTGCCAAGCATAGGCAAACTCGGTAACCCAGATAGTCGTGTTAGGCCAGCTGTTAGTTGTTAGCGATGTGGTTCGGTAGAGGTCAGGACGGAGAGAAGGAACATACTAAGATAATCTCTCCTCAATATGGCTTTGAAGCCCAGCGAAGTTATCGTACCAGTGCACTGGTAAAAAGTCAAAGGTGCACTCGTTGGTATGTGTGCTGTTGCTCAGAATCTCTGAGCAGTTTGCCAAAAACTGCTGTGTCCAGTTCAAACCGTACGATGCGCCTGTGCATGCAGGTAATCCAACTTGGACACCCAGCTCTTGTAGTGGAACCATGTTTGCTACCCACCCCCACGCTGCAGCCTCGGGACTAATATTGCTCCCGCCATTCGCCGCAGTACCATCGGGCTCGTTATATGCAAGGACGTGAGTAATGTTGTAACCTCTGTCGTCGATAAGAGATTTGACGTCGTCATAGAATTCGGTGGAGTTGACATCACTGGAATTAATACCCCACATCATCGGCACAAATTCAAAGCTTGCTTGGGAAAGGCTGTTATAGGCGACTGATGGCGTGGACCCGTAGTTGTAGTACCAGGTGAGATCGCTTCCCTCTTGCACCCAGATCTTGTTATCCTCCGGATACGTGTTATTTGGTACGAAAACCAATCCTCTCTTCTCAGATGTGCTTTCGGTGATAGCCATAGCGAGACCGCCCATGGCGGCTAATTGTAGTGCCGCGCGACGCATTTTAGTGTTGTGTGGGTTTTGGAATAACAAATTGGGCTGTGGGTTGTTCTAGTTTTCGAATTTGTCTATCTAAATGTCAGTTTAGAGTACGTGTTATGTCTCGTATTCACCGGGAGCATCTCACATTATAGCATCCAAAATGCCTCCACAGATACGGGACAGAGATTAGAGATGTGTTAAAAGAGTGTGACGCAATAGTAGCGAGCAGTATGCCAAGTATGTATATTAAGGTAAAGAATGGATATGAAAATGCAAAAACTCGTGATATGTATGGATTTCTCTCAAGTGCAAACCTAAAATAAGAATCAGTCACTTCACGCGGGATGAAGGTCACTTCATATAGTTATTGGTCAAAGTGCTTAACCATTATTCTTTTTTACCATTCAGGGATTCCTTCTCATGCCATGCATGCAATACCCTGCATTTCAGCCAGGCCGTCAGGGGGTCTTACGGGGTTCCAAGGCACATTCCGCTATGCTAACTAGAGCCAACAGGTGGTCAGCACACCGGGGACTCTGTGGAAATAGCGCCTGTTCAACCCATTGCAATGACGACATTGACCCTCCCTATGTCGGCCAATGTATAGAAAAGATAAGCGTATCGTCGTATCGTCAGACGGTGTCTCAGTGGAAAGATATATGTACATTCATAGCTCCAGATGCAGGGCCAAGATCAAGCCAAGCCGTAACCGTCCACGAAAGCGGTCAGCACCCGAAGCGAGCCACCGTCGGGAAGCGACTAAGTGCCCCCTTTGAGTGGGACCCGACTACTACTTTAGTGTCAGCAGCTGCAGCTAATCAACAAAGAATAACCAAGCATAATTAAGTTAGTGGATGGATTGAGAATTGATGGGCCCAGTGATACAACAACAGCAACACTTGAGGTGTGCGATACGACCTACTCCATGACCTCACTATTGGCCGGATAGTCCAGCAAAGGGCGGATCGACTGTCGGCACAATCAATTTCATGATTAGTTTACTGTTAGGTCAGGAAGTTCTAAAAACATCTTGCTTTTTATCAAGCTGACTGAGGTCGCCACGTTGGCTGGGCATAGATTAAGTTGTCGTATTGCCTGTGTGGCTGGTTAGTACAAATTGGACTGGTGGACCTCGTATGCAAGGTGGTTCGGATTAGTTTCTACACGCAACAAATGAAGCCACAAAATTCATATGTACGGACGCAAATTATGGTCGTAAGCATCCACTCAATATTGATAGATCGACGTTGATAAGTATTGTATATTGCCACCCACTTCGGCCTGAGCAATTATTCAATTCTCCGGTTTTGAACATGTCTTTGTCAATCGGAACATCAAATTGACAGCCTGTGGCACGAATCCGAAGACTGACACTTTAAAGACATAAACCAATGTCGCAAAGTTCGAATATTTTGTCCGAATGCAAACTCTTGGACGCCCGGTCGACCCGAGCTCAAGGTGATGGATTTCGCACCCTGGTTCAAAACTTGTGGAATGCCTGAGCTAACAGTACAGTGGTGTGGATGATCCGCTTTTTTTAGGTTTAGATTGGCCTAGAGGCTGGCCGCTAAGATCATGGTTCAGTCCTTCTAGGTTCTAGCTATCTTCTAGATGGACAGCTAGTTTTTTTAACACTGCAGATCTCATTTGGCACTCGGGACGAATATTGCGTCACTGTTACACTTGCCAACAGTGTTTTTTTTTTTGCTGTCATGAGGCTTTGGTGTACCCTATCAATGCGGTACTTACAGTTGTGATCTTGAGTATTGCAAGCACATTACCAAGTATTCCCGAGCGTGAAACTGAACTAGGTTGTCTAGGACTATTCCTTGGCACTTTTCGGATAAGATGCCGGTAATGTAGTTTGCTTGCTGACCTGCAATAACTGCCAAGCATTCACATCGTAAGGGAGACAAAATCAGGATGTGTATTGATTGGCCTCCCTGGTTGATTTTATGCTCGGCAATCTATCTCTTGAGCTTTGGAATGTTCCGTATGCTTCCTATCGTTTCGTCGGCTGACATACTGTTTCTTGTACAATATGCATTTGCCGGTAGTTCTATTTGTTATCTCAAGTTAAAAAACCAGTAGATTCTCTGCAGTCTCGAGGTTGAGTCGCCATTGAACGATGGACATAAACCCATAGAATAAATAGCTTTTAAATGTATAAAGTTTGGGGACCCGGTGTTTATATGTATGTTTGAGGGGGCGGCCGAACCTCGGACGTCTGTCCCCAGCAATATCAACCCATGAGACCGGCACCATGCGGAAGTTTGCCGATGAGTGTAGGGTTCCCATGCAATGTAACCCTAGAACAATGAGCCGTCCGATGACACTGTCTATCTCGGGTTGATTGAAGGTCTTACATACGAACTTGCCTTAAGGACTATAGAAATACACAATAAAATGCTGAATAATTTGGCATTCCCGTGAGAAGCTCTTCCCGATGAGTTATTATAGCATGGTCAATGCTAGGGTTAACGGGTCAGTCTGAAGAACGTTCCTCAAATGATACGCACAGAAATTCCCAGACGTCAAGTAGCACTCGGCCCCACCAACTTTTTCTTAGATCATCAAATCTTGAAGCTCCTAGAAATAGTGTCTCAAGTATATCCATATTTCCTTGTTTGTGGTTAGTTTAGAGATGAACTGAGTTACTATGCACGATAATACTTAGCTCGGTGTATAACGGTGAAGATGTAGCTACAGATATAGTTGCACAAGAACAAAATGTAACACTGATGGCAGAAGTAGTTACACGAGTCAAGACGTTGTCTTCGCTACAACTAGAATATGATACCTGCGTTGGAACACCCTCTAATCGCATGTACATGCATTCTTTAGCTATGATGAGACGCCGTGGATCTTGTGAGAGCATTGTGAGAACCCCGAGAAGACTGAAAAACTAGCTCATTAGCCGAACCTTCTAGGTTGGAATCTTAGTAGAGAGGAAGCTACGAACTCTGAAAGTTTAGAGTTCTAGCCTGCGCTTTCTTTAACACGAGCCTCTTGATGAGGAGCTCGACAACATATAAAACTCGTGAGATAGCTACACTAAACATCGGTGCCCATGACACGTTGACATAGCAATGTACGCACCAGGGAACAACGACAGTTTCAGCATCTGGGTTACTTGTTTGCCAGAGTGTACGTCAAATCGTCTCATTTAAAGATGACGTGGACGAAGTTGATATAGTTTGTTGTTTGCGTTGAACAAGAGCACAAGCAAAGCTCAGACGGTATACGATCACGGGATGTCAAGCTATGACGACATAGGCCAGAGATGAGCAAACATTACGCACGAACCCCCAGAGTGATGTCGACGGTTGATGAACAGAAAAAATGCCTTTGACATTGGACTGTGGATACCGGATGACATTGACCGCTGATGGGGAATGACTATTTGTCCAGTGTCATGTCGCGAACTGATCTGCCAAGAAAATGATGGTTATATTGTTGAACAAGGTGGTTAGCTAATCGCAATCGGTATACATAAGGAGAGCGGCTAGATTATTGGTCTGTATTTTGGTACCCCCACAATGATTCTTTCGTGTACAATATGAGCTCCGTCATGGTAATATCGCTCGACAACATAGGCCCATCAAGTCTCCAGTATAAACCATAAAACGACGTGCTCAGTATGATGCCTACTCTGTACATGTTTTGGAACTAATGATGCTCCTAGCTAACAACATCAATTGCCACAATAGCTCAACATATCGGCATGGCTAGTAGATGACGTTTTACCCGTATATTTTCACTAGCTTCCGAGAGCTCATGTCCCCCTCTGTCTACGTAGATAGTTGACCGTGACCAGAAGAGATAGCAACCCCGACCGCTCGGAATCACTGTCGCCAATACGGAGTGCTATGCGTCATTGAGCTAGGCTACTGACATATATTATTATATATCCTACAACAGTCATTCGGCCATCAGTTCTCGCAAGTGACATATCATGTAGCAGACTTGAGTGATGCAAACAACCACCACGTTTAGTCACATTGGCATACCAGTGCTCGGATGTGACCGATAGGATCGTCATAGCAAAAGTAAGCTTAGACGCTAGAAATTCTTGGCCTCATTGGGCATCCCACATGACACCCGACACAGGTCCTGTGCATGATGGATGGGCACACAGTAGATGCACTCTAGGCGCGAATGCATATCGGATGCTCGGCCTTAGGAATATCTGACGACTACAATAACTGGCCTTCAACCACTTTAGAACATCCCACTTGATGTCATGCAGACAAAGGCAACGGGGTTCAACTTTGTAGGACCTTATCACAACCATGGTACTATATCAACTCTCTAACAATGAACAGAGCTGAGGTGGGATAATCACCTTTCTATATAGTACAAGGGCGACATGTTTGTGAGCTGGTACCACAAACTTGCAGCTTACCGGTCATCACCAGTTGTGAAAATGTGGTTATGTAACATGTGACTGTCGGGCAGCTCACCGCTAGACATAATTCTAGGGAATACATGAACGTGATAATCAATGTGTTGCAAATAAGGCCGGTAGATGTTTGATAAGGGCGTTCCGGAGTACAGCGTCGAATTAAGGAGTGTAAGATGATAGCGCCAGCACGTACCTGACCAAGGGTAGTAATAGTGCTACTAGACTTACGGACCTAGTCAACCCCACCATACATACATCCGGTAAACGGCAGGATAGTGTTCCATATTTGCTTAGGGTTTTAGCATTGTACGGACACTATGGTGAGAAAAGGACCGAACCGAACAATTGTGTGAGCCAAACTACAGGGCAGAAGACATGAGAATACCAGGCAGCACTATCAGTGTATGCATCCTATAGTAGCAACATCAACCACACTTTCAAAGTGCGAACCGGTGAGAGACCCCTCTCGTTCTATTGCTTTTGGACCAGTACTAATGAATAACATACTTTGATAATCACATTTCATACCCATGATACCCCCACTACATATTGGCGGTACCATCAATGGCCCGAAAGGGAAATCCTCAGCGGCGTTACCGACACTTCAGTAACCCGTCACATTTTGGTGACAAAAATACCAGAGTCACATAGTTTGGATGTACGGCCTTACCGTCGTGACAGCCAGTTGAAATTATCCGAACGTCAGTGTCTCGTTGTAATTTGCCATCTGGAGCCCTTTCGCCTGTCATATCAGCTCGGCCTCCACCATTAATTCAATGGCCGCGGAAGTTTTCACACTAGAGCGGAAAGAACACGAGACACCAAGGGTGTTACATGCTAGTTTCAGAGGCCGTTTGTCTACACATACGATCATGGCCACTGAGATGCGGTCCTGGACAGTCAATGGGTGAGAGTAATGCCCGGAGATTCACAAGTTGTGAATGGTCCGGATAGATATGAGGGCTACGGTGAGAATAACCAATCATAATTACATACACACATATAGTTGACAAATTGGGTTATGTGATAAATAGGGGATAAGTTCCACAACCGCTGCGCGTGCCAGAGTGATGTGTGTGGTGGTATGTGGGTGATATTACAGTATCGACGCAAGCTCAGCAGAAATATCAATAGGATGTCCCAACTTATTACAGCTGAAAAAGAACATAATGGAAGCCATGTATCATTCTCCCCGCAAATCCAGATACGAAACTCTCCAAAGCCGACCCGCTATACACCAGGGGATCTATACGTACTTCATAATCAGCATCCACGACGAGCCTTACCAAATACAGAGTACACATGGTGTTGCCGACTTCCGTCTAAACAATGGTTGGCACGTAGTAGAAATATGGTAACCCTCTGTCGCAGTGTTTCTGGCGTACTCTAGTTCCTTCCATCACCGTCCACAGATCCACACAAATCAGCACAGTACACCCCTATGCCGCCGTCAAGCACGCCGCATCGGCGCCGTTCTACCCCGCGCCACAGTAGGAAAGACTCTGGCCATGACACAAACGCTTTGTCACTTTCGGCTTCACCGTCTCAAATCATTGAGGCAGGTTTGTCTAGAATCCAAGCTTTGTGTCCCCAATATTTCACGCCGTACGTGGTTGGACGAATGCCAGGACGCTACTTGCCAACGCAGGCTGAGTGATTCCACCTGCTGTTGCTGCTTTTATTTGCCGCCACATCCTTGGTGTGCACAATAAACGAGGCGGGGCCGCCAGAATTCATCCGAATCTGCTTTCTGGCGGACAATCCTTACCAGATTCGAAGAAGCGGTCTGCGATGAAGTCCTTTGGCTGGTAGTGGGGATTGTGGAGAAGATGGCTTGGTTCGAACGCCATCTCGGAGTGTGAGTTCCTGGAGAAAAAATAGGAAATTGGGGTCCATCTGATAGCTTGATACGTCAGCCCACAGACCTCACCGCATGTTTGCAGATGAGTCAACAGAGACAACTTCTAGATGCCAACTAGAAGACATCCTCTAGCCCAAGTGATTAACTAACATGTGAGTGAGAGGACGGGAGAAGCGGGTGACTGCATGAGAACCCCCCGCTTTGGGTAACTGTTGGGGGTATAATGAAGGGGCGCTCAGTCCCTGACGCAACGTAAGATGCAGCTATCATGTGAAGACGCGAGATGGCTGGGTATTAGACAAGGAAGATCTCTGTGAGTAATGCATGGGGGCCGGGTTAAGACTACTACACCCCACCTTTGAAGGTGGCTACATGCATAAAGATGATGACGGTGTCGTTCACGCAGAGGTACCTTGGAAAGTAAGTGACGGGACGGACAACAGAAGTTCCATGTGGTCCCCGGGGGACCGTCCGGGCAAGTATATAGTGCCTTACAAAAATCCCTAATAGTGTTGGCATTCTCTGACCGCACATATCGGAACGCCCAAGGCCTAAGAGGGCTCAAAAGGTTACATCCTGCGGTCTCAGAAGATGTCTCTTCTTTGAATAGCACTACATAGCGCACACGCCAGTATAGTCTCAAACCAGAACGGCCACCCTGGAACAGGGCTCGAGTCGGCGTCCCGGTGGTACAAAGCCCCCCCGACCCACTCCCCAGGATAACTCCTACATTGACTCCTTATAGCTGCAGAGACCAAAGAAGAGAAATCGCGAGACGGTAGGCGCCACGGCCAGACGATAAAGCAGCTGGTGGGCGACCTGGAAAAGTGACCTGCCCCTTGACTAACGTGGCTAATTGCCACATCCCACGCCCTCTTCGCTTGCCTACAGTTACATGTGTTGGAGTCTAAGAGAATACATTTTGCCGATGAAGGAAGGCGGAGCCCTTTGTGTCACGTACGATGTGGAAGAGACCTCATTGTTGGCATTCGAACTCGGTAAATAGAACCACGAAACACGTTGTAGTACGGAACAGGAAGACAGTGGCGAACACGTTGACCCAAGAATATCATCTGGCACATCTTCGTAACGACTAGTGAATTGTGATTCTATACAATGACACAGTGAAGACAAGATATGTGAAGCAGGTCTTGCCTGTGTACAATTAGGAGCAGGTACAAAAGACAGTAGACAGTGTGGTGGGGAAAGTTGTAAAGCACTGCCAAGCCATGAAGGACAGGAACGGGCTACTGGACATGGAACGGAGCACCCGTCTGAGACCTACTCCCAGTGGAGTGTACAGCGAAAGTGGGGGGAGCCAAAAGGTGAATATGGAGAGAGAACGCTGGGCTACATATAGCGGTTGCAAAGTGTGAACAATTTACGGGTTCTACCACCGAAAGTATGCAATGCTACCCACACTGCGGCAAAAGCACGAGCCCAGGAAAGCCACGCACCAGAAATCCCAACTCCACAACTCGGGCTTCAAAGGAAACAAAAGGTATACATGATTTCCAATTCGCCGCCACCATCTATTACATCAGATTGCCACCAGGATACGACTCCCACCGCGTGTCTATAACCCCACTCACATGTAATCCAGCCCGTCTGTCCTGCCGCCACCTTGTCCCTTGTAATCAAGATGACGTCCGGCTGGCTGCAGCCCTCGCTTGTTGGGTTGAGGAGGCTTTTTGCGGCGTTTTCCAGGGCCCGGTCATTTCCAGGGTTTTTGGTTACATGGATATTTGTCTGGTGTTTTTTTCTCGTGATATACAGAAATCTTTGCCTACTTTAGGCCGTTTGCTGGGCTGGGAAGGAGGGGTGTCTCGGTTTTCCGGCCGCCGGGGCTTGCGGAGAGGGGGCCATGAGTGAGACGAGGGCTGGCAGGAAAGCGGCGTCAAAGTCGGCTTGGGATTTGGGCCGTTGTGTGTGGTTGGTTTGAATTTAGACGCATCGTAGCGTGCAGGTATAGATTAGTGGACTAGAAAGATAGAATTACTATGTAAGTAAAGGTTGTTGTACATGGGTAGACGGATATACAAACGTATTTGGCCTGGCGGGGTCAAGGGAACACGGATCATCTTGTGTTACGCGACAGATTGTGTACAAAGAAGACGATGAACATAGTTATGCAACAAACGGAGAATTCATAGTGGATGAATAAGAATGATTGGATTTCATGGCGGGGATAAATCAGCCGAGGTACTCTTATGTCGAGTTTCTATTGCCGTACCGAGCATTGCGAGCCATACTTCAAAGACGGCACGTCATCAAGTCTCGCCTCAGAAGATCCGCCACAGTATGCTAGCATATTGTGCATGTCCCACCCCAACGCCCAATTTTGTCCGACGTATCAGAACAACAGCTCATATCACAACCATAGTCTATCCATCACACACACTGCACCCCTAATATAGCAGTGATGTGTTAATCAGAGGCGGTGAGTGGATTCCATCGGGCTGCAGCAAATCAACTCCGCCCATGTATGCACCATCGGAATTTATCTGCACGCTTTCTTCCTTTGTCACTTAATGCCGATTTGGCAGCTATGCATAAGGGTGACTACACAACTGAAATCTCCAAAGAAATGGGGTGAAAAGTTTACTTTGACAGGCCACAAACAGATTCCCGAGGAAACACCAAACGGTCCAAGTCCTTCTGAGCCCGAATTAACGGCCCATCGGACTTCAACAACGGATGTCGCATATTTTACCGTGCAGAGTTGTTTGTAGTCCGCGGCATATGGCGTGTTCTTGTTTGTTGCGCTGAGTGTAGGTTACAGGTAGCTGAGCATGCGGACGGGAATGGGGCCACACCTTGATTACGAGACAACCGCCAATCCAGCGGGTATAGACGGAGTAACGCCCTTTATACAGTAATCTCAATGACAGCTTTACCGGGGGCACAAAGACATTGACGCAGTACATAGCACTGTCGGGGTAAGGGTTTTGGCTACAGAGCATTGGACCTGGCGACCATGGACCAGAAACCTTTGGTCAGTTGCCACATCTGACACTAGAAAGAAACAGACAGTTCGTGTCTGTCTTCTTGAACAGTTCCTCTGGTGTCTGCATATAGTGCATTTCAGGCAAACGGCTCTCGACTCAAGTTGCCTTACTGCTGAACGGTGTGAGGTGGTCCTGTTCTACCCACCCATTAGATTCCCAACAACCGCCCCACGCTATACCGGCCCGACTCGGACCCAACAACTAGCTCCGGTTGGCACCCCATACTGCAGTCACGTTATCATATGCATGCTGTACCAGTAGAACACACACCACCACGCAGCTTAGTTACCCTCCATCCTCACAAATTGGTCCTCCCTCTCTAGCCCTCCGTCCACCCCACGGTTTGACGGCCCACAAAACCCGCTTCTGCAAACGGCCATTGCGCAACAGTAAATGAACCCAACCTCCTCATCAACCTTCCCTATTTGCCCAGAGAGCCCCACCAAGAAGAGGGTCTAGAAGTGTGTGTGTGTTTGTGATGGTAGGTCTCAATTGGAATGCAGGTGGTCATCCCATTGGAGGGAGAGAAGGCGCTGGGGATAGGCCCTGACGCTTTCGGGCGCCAGCCACAGGGGTGGAAGCGGCCAAAGGGCCAATACTCAAGAACGCAGTGTCATAGAGACTCGGATCGGGCATCGGAGCTTCAATGGACAAAGATTCAAATGTCTCAGCGGTGCAAGCGAAGGAGTTGACATTGAAATGGAAGGATACGGAAGGAATAGATGTCAAAGTAGATCTTGAAATGTCTGACCATCTCACTGCCCATAACGACATGCAGAATCTGTAGACCTTTGGTTAGCGAATTCAGTATTGGGGGGTTTAAGCGCACGTGTGGGTGGGTGGTGTCAACTATGCAACTTCTCTATGAACTGAAGCCCTGTTCAGTCATACAGGACAAGTCTCGGATTCAAAACATCGAGAGTCGAGTTTCGTGAACACCCATGGAGTAGTTATTTTCATGCCATGCGACGGGTTCTTTGTTCATCTGGAAGCTATTGGACAAAAAATGTCTGGGTAGTCCCAAACACACAACATCTTCTTTCTTTTCTGGCGCAGTGAAGGATTCGTGATGTCTGAGGAATGTGAAGATCTCCCTGGGAAGATGTCTCTTAGTGAGGTGGGGTCATGTCGGAACGAAAGTCTCGCAACTGACGTGACTGGTTAGCACTCCCGGCCAGGGTCTATGTCTGTGATTAGCATGTGGATACATCGGTTCTATCTTATCTTCGGTTCGATATAAAAGAAGTCTTCAAAGAGAAGTCAACACTCTCGTTCAGTATCCAAAGAGACTGTTTGTTCAGAACACCTCCCTGACGTACGTAGCACTAGGCAATCTCTATACCCGCATGACCTGTCATTCCGTTAGACCACCGATCTGGCCTCAATACACACAAGCGAATACACGCCCCTCAGCTGTGGCCAGCATAGCTCGTGTGTTATTGATGTTGTCACATCAACTCCCTAGCCCTAGCTTTGGATTGGGTAAGAGCAGAGGCGGTGAAGCGACATGAAGCCTCAAGGAAAGTGCAGAAGTACCTTTGTTCAAGCCAAGTCTACTTGATGGCAAATCAGATAATAGAGGGCCGATATAGCTGAGAAATGGCAAAGTGACAAAACTCTTGTTCAACAGCCAGACTGACGGAGCCATTGTACAGACCAACAAGTTGCCTTCAGAACAAAGAACATACATGCGCCCTTAATTGAAACCATTAAATCTTCCAGCCCTTGCATCTCTGCAGTTGGGTAATACTCATGTGCGGTTTACGGTTTTGGTCACGTCCATAGGGATAGAAACAACAACGGCCGTATTTCCTGTGTCCCTGCATAGAAAGGTCATAATCGTGCGAAGGGATATAGCATTACTGAATAAAGAGAGTGAGTGTGAAAGTCCATACCTTGTCAGAAATGATCAGTCAAGTGAATCCGGTGGTGGTCAGTTCAGCATTGAATTTTCTAGAATGGAGAGTTACCCAATATCTTACAAAGTGTCCAAACCGGCAATAAACGCTGAACCAAAAATACCGGTAGGATTGACAGCTGCTCCTTATTGTGACTGACCATGTGACTATCAATCATGATCTCATCGCCATCATTCAAACCTTCACTGTTGCCTTGCCATCATCTCTCAACATATTCAGTTTCTTGAAAAACTCTGGGGAGAAATTCTACATTTCGATGTACACCATCAGTGAACAATGGGTTACTTTGGTGGTTAAACCGGTTGTACACAGTACAAAGGAGGGCTACCCTCTGCTTGTGATCCGACCACCTTATGCTTTGGTGGTGAGCAGTGATAAGTATGGTGGGGCTGATTATGTGCGGTACTTTGCGGGGACAAGCGCCTATCCTGGCGGTTTGTTTTACTCTTCTTTAAACAGTAGATATTTGTGTTAGTTATTTGATGTGTACATACATCTGTATGTGTGTGCCAAGCTGCCATGATACAGCGTGAGCTGGTCCAACAGAAAAGACCGCAGACAATGTGACGAAAGGGATGAGTAGAGGGGTGTACTTGTTATCGGCTGGGACGGAGAATTACATTCGGTTGGTTGCTGAACAGTCGTTGGATGTTTGGTCGGATTGTTGAGGTGAAACTCTTCACAAGAGGAACCGTCACTCCGTCCGAAAGGAGCGTCAGCATGAACCTTGCATCTCAAGGGGATTTAACTACGCAGGAAGCATCGCGAAAAGCGGTTGGATCCCCCTACATAGAGTCTCGGTAGGCCGAAGACAGGAAGGTGGTCGGCCAGTCTAGCCACCAAGGTGGTAGGGAAATCCCAGACCTCGCGAATAAACTGAGACTCGTCTAGGTGTTGTTTTCAACCGACTAACGAACGGTACTCGGGACTTACTTTGAGCATATTCCCAGCGACAACGATCGGGGGTTGGATTTTTTTTTGCCTCTGTGGGGGCTTGCAGGAATCACTGTATCCTACGACAAATCGTGATGGATTTGTCACGATGACAGTGTTGCACTGGGAGTTAGTATGAAATCCCACCCGTGAAACTTGATTACATATTATTTTGCCAAGTGATATTACAGGTTACAATCATACCAAACACAATTGGCAACTGATCCGACTACTCGGACATATGGTGATAATGAATACATACGTACATATGTATGCACACACATGCGTGTTTCTTACAGGTAGTTTTCAAAGACATCATCAATACCTACAGGATCGTCAACCAGAATAGAATTAACTACAAGTAAGGGGTTTCCCTAGTATCGTGGCTCTATATAACCGCTACCAGGATAGGCTGCTGTCAAAAATGTTCAAGTCAACCTAGAGGACTGAGTTTCAGCTGTATCTCCCCTGTGAAGCGCCGCTTGTACCGACAGTATCAGCTCTACCAGCGTTACGTCGAGTATGCATCAAGGCTGGTATTATTTTGAGCTTTTGCGTATTTGAACTTTGACAAGCATCTGCATTGCCACTTACAAGTTAACTCAGTTATCATTTATTTGTAGGTATGTTGTCCTCTCACAGACTGGAGGCAATCCTCACTCATAGTTACTTACATATGTACATTGAATGCACCGGGATATTGCGCATCACAAGTTCGGCTACAGTCCATGCCAGCGCCTAAACAGGCAGTCATAATAGTCTATCATGTCTCGTCCGATGGCTTCTGCAACATGCACCCCCACCTGTTGGACCCCTCGCCGTCCTTTGTTATCCACGCACACTGCATGCTGTCGTTCCCGGTCTGAGACTGTATCTAGCCTAATCGTGGAATCTCCAGATCTTGCAAACTCCCACGACGCGGGAACCCGAGGGATAACACACTAAGCCAAGCCTGGTCTAATGCAGTCGGACAAATCCTTTGCCTCTCATCACAAAGGTCAACGTTCCCTAGAGATACCTACACACAAAAGGACCTCCCAACGCCAGTGACGTGTAGTTATAAATGTAGCATTCTATATCAATAAGCGTCACTTGCCGTGTGGTAATTTTAGCCCGTTTTGGGATAGACCCTGTCCGCTGTAGGATCTAGTCCGTTGCGGGAAGCCATCGCGGGGCAGGGAGCCAGGGGAGCGAAGCACCGCAAAATGTATAGCTTACACTGGATAAACGACAGGCCAAATACAACCAACGATGACGGACGGATCGGTGTTATGGCTGTCGTGCAAGTCCGTAGTCATCTTATCATGTGTTGCCTTTCTCCAAATACAAAAGAAAACCCCACGATACATGTACGCCCTTGCGAAATAACACAGCCCTCGACAATGGGCACAAAGGAATCGGGGCCGACGAATCCTATCAAATGCATGTCTGGGGTGTGTCAGGAAGACGAGGACAAGACTTTGTTGTTGGCACCTGGGCTATGGTGGATGGGTATATCAGCAGAGTAGTATTAACCACCATGTCGGTCGCTTGCCGAGACAATCAGCACACAAAGTGAGTTTCTCATGGACCTTGGTTTCTTCACTAGGTGTCTGTGCCTCTTTTCTGGATACCCGTCTTTATTGAATCTAGCTTCGGGCTCAGCAAAGACAAATAGGTGTGAACCACTCATTCACTACATTTGTATATCTAGCCTTAGGTTCACTAAAGTCAAGTTTCGGCTACGTTCATTTGACAGTCCCGGCTCCAGACAATTTTGTATTCTCAAGATACATACATGGACCCAAACAAGCCTACATTGTAGAACCCTCGAAATATAAATTTGTCTCAGTACAGACCCAATGACCATTGGCGGTGTATTGATACGCGATAAATTGTCAGAGCAGTGGGATGGCCAAATAAGCAAAGTCTCAGGTTCCATGTTCTGGCGCTCTACCTCATGTTAGGGCTGATGGGACCAAATCCATTGACTACAAGCGATTAATTGACACCAAATACTTATGGACCATGTTACAAAGTTACAGGTCATGTGGAAATGATTTTATGTACATGTGTATGTACATACATATGACATATGATGCAATCATTGGCGTTGACTAGAGAACGAAGCCACTCGTTTGATTTGACTTTCCAGCTTACACATCTTTACGTGTACACGTAGGATCTTAGCTACGGCGGCCGGTATTGTTCAGATTTTATTGAATCATTGGAAGGTTCCGCGTTACCCCGCGCACTAGTTAGCTGGAGAGAGTCTCGCATTGAATATCGCCTGCGACAAACAACTGTCACCAACTCAACAGATGCCAAAGCAAAACAAAAACTAGCAAAGACATGAAAATTGTCCCAGTTTCTTGCTCCTCATGTCTACCGTGAGACTTTTCCCCCTTTTTCTTGACAGCCATAGCTCTGTGACACCGCATCACGAAACGTCAATCCACACAAATCACAGAAATTGTGAGCCCAATATGCCGCTCCTCGCGTCCTTCTTCTCCGCTCTGTCGGTATCCGTCATCACATGTTGGGAGTCAAATAGTGTAGTGTGATTAATTACCAGAACTTTGGTTACTTGTTTATCCAGAGAGAGAGTCGCAATATCGAAAGTATGAATACGATAGGGTTGCCCCGCATTCAAACTAGGGTTTGCTATTTGTATTTTGAGGGGAACCGTCCAATGGTTCTTGTGGGATTTTTAGATCATGATCGCGTGAGGCTTCCTTTAAGGATTTTATAAAAAAATGAGTTGAGGCTATTTCTCGGCAGGGCTAGTCATCGACAACGACACCCCGATATTTGAAGCTGCAGAGGTCATGGCTCTCCTTTCGGTAATTTCATTACTTAGGTTGTTTTGTTTTGTCGTCTTGTCGACCCTAGCCTTCACTCTGTCCAACACAATTAAAAATTCAAAAAGCACCTGATAAATTCAAAGGGAGACGGACTGTACATACATAGTTTAGGGTGTGAACAAGTCTAGCCTTTAATTTATGTGACGGGAATGTTAGACCGTCCCGACAGTCAGGTTACCGGTCTCGTGTTTGAATCTTCCCGTCCACCCGCTGCAGAATATACATAGTGGTCCGCATTAACACAGAGAAATCAGCGGGTAAATAAACGGCACATGGATGATGGAAGTAATGTGGAGTTTGGGCTTGCGGTCTGGGTCACTAGATGTCGGCGGATTGTGTTCGGCACTGCAAGGTACTATATGTCATTCATTGTTATGTTATGTCGGTGAAACATGGTTTACCGCATAAGGAACGGGTGAAGCTTTTTTTTTTGTTCTTGATCCACGTTTTTATGTCTGATTTGTGCGGCGGTAGGCTACGCTTGTTCATTTGATTAAAGCCTCATGACCAAAACATGACTTTTCAGACAACCTTCAGCCCTCGTGGTTGACGGCCGGGGGTTAATGCAAATCTTCAGCTATGGCCATCAACAATGGTAATAGTTTGGTAGATTGACAAATCCAATATAAAGTTAGATGTGCTAGATAAGCTACATACTACAAACTAAAGATCTGTATTTTGTTTGTATAGTGTGATTTGGAACTTTATACAACAAAGATCTTGCAACACCATATCCACACTTATGCGGAAAGTTAACTTGAACAAAGTAGACTTTCACAACCCAGATTTGTAGTATACCCACTAAAGTTTACCAAATCAGGACAAATGAAAGTTTGAAACTGAACATGTTCCGTGGGATAACGACTCTCAGTGTCACTACCATTAGAAACACTACGGGTGTTTGACTTCCACAAAAGTTAATCCAATCCACCGACACACAGTTCCAGGAGTCAATTCGTTACCTACAACAAAATTGTAAAACGTCGCTGTCGTGACCCATATCCAAACAAACAAAGCGCCAAAATATATCACGGCCCAAGCCAGACAACATCTTTCAACCCACCAAACGACAGCTACGCCTTCTACACCGCCTACCTATAAACCACGCTCCAAATTCTTAACATTCGAACAACCAGAACAGCTTCCTTCCAAGGCTACCCCATCCGACAAAACGAACACCACGCCCCCGCCTCTGCGGCCGCCATCGTCAAAGAACAGAGCGTCACATCTCGCCATTAAGAGACGGGGGGATATATAGTAGACTTCCCGCATCTGCGTCTTCCGAAACTGACCCCCGGTCTATGTGGCAGTTCTTTACGTTTTGGCACAACTTTCTGCATTCCTCCCTTTAGCTGGCGCACATGTAGGGCGGAGAGAAAGGGAGCAAAGGAAAGGGGGGGATGAGGTAACGACGAAGAAAAGCAAGCAGACCACCGTACGGCCGCATAAGTATGCAGGGTTGATGTGTTTATGTATGTATGTATGTATGTATGTATGTACATACATACATACATACATACAGCAGATTTTGGCTCAAGGAAGCTCTTACCGCCGAGAAAAAGATAATTTCCTGAAGGAGACATACATAAGGCACAGCTGACTCCATGGAAGCGAGCGGGTCTCTGTACGAGTGTTTTCTGTGTCCATTGACACGCCCGGAGCGGTAGAACGAAAGGCCAAAGGTGTCGACCTATCTAATAGTAAGTCGTTAGACGACAGAGCCTAGGATTCTATTTCGGACGTCGAATGGGTGAATTTGGTGCTGCTTGTCTCTGAGCACTGCTGAGTCTGCAACACATGGCCAATGTCTTTTAATTCTCCCTTGATTATTACCCATTTGTCTCGGCGGCTGGTCGGGTCACCATGGCGCCTCTGAAAATCTAAAAATTGCCGGCCGTCTTCAGCCGGGACCCCGTCACAAAACAGGTCATGTCAAACCAGAATATCCTCTTCATCCTGTTTGTCTGTATTTTGTCAGTAAACAGAAGCCGCAATGACAAGCCAAACAAGGCCCGCCGCCACACAACAGCGAGCACTGTCCAAAAACCTTGGCTACGTACTACCGTGCAACAGTAAAACCAGCTTCTACCCGTCCTGCTCCCCTTTACTCTAACTTCCTTTCCTAGTAAAAGTAAGAAGCAAAAAATGTCTAGCACAGAATCGTCTTGTTCTGTTTGTCATCTTCAACGACGTAACCAGCCCTAACTCAACTGTCCAAATATAGCCATGTCTGAAGATCACAGTACACAGTTTCTCCTCCTTCCACCATCTCCATAGCAAATCGAACAAGGAACAAAAAAACGAAACGAAAAAAAAAAGGAAACTATCTAGGTGATACCAACGTCTGCAATGGCAAGCATTTCGTGTGTCGCGTCAATCTGCGATTTGGATTTGTGGCGGAATCAGTAACCGGACGAGGCGTCAGCCAAAAACTGCATCGAAATTCCATTTTGGATAGAACGCCACAACAAAAAGACCCCCCCAATTCCTACTCAAGCCCATGACCTGTGCGCAAAGTGCGGATTAAGGACGGAAAGAAGAGAAAGAGAGCAGAAGAAACCCCCACGCCCCCAAACGCAAGAATCAGACAGTAAGGAATGGCAGCTTACATGATGCCGGACCGATGTCGGTAAAAGCAAGCACGGGAGGCACGATATGTATTCAATCGGGATAGATCGTCTCACGCTTCAGTGGGGTCCGCGGATCACGAGGCTCCATGTGATATGCCATGTTGACATACTCGTTTGACCACTTGTCATTAACATGTTGTTAATATGAGGCTGTCCAATTCTTTACATGTCGTCACTCTTCAACCACCATGTAATGTGCATATATTTTATATTGCTGTAAATCCTTGTAGCGTAATGCGGGAACGCCAGGCTAGAAAGTCAGTGCGTTCGCTTTCTCCCGCTCCAAACGGGCGTAGTCTACGCCCCACCTAATGATGGGTAGCTTAGTAGTATGTAGCTACGAGACAATAGATATTGTGTCTTTTCTTTTGTCCAAATTAGACGGTGGCACATTGCGGAATGGTCTCCCGCCACCGAGACTCAGACATCCGGTCGTCGAGAAGGTCGGCCTTCGTCGTCTATCTGGGCGGGAGATCGTCTCGACAACCACAGCTTATTCTTGTTTTTTTGTGCCAGGCTTTGTTTGTGCTGTTTCACCAGTGCTGTGGCTGGCAAAATCCTCGATCGTCACAGGCTGATCTGGTTATAGCTCTTTAGACTTGGATCCCTGGTCCTGGCCTGTTGAGATGAACAGTTCGGTGACTACTTCTTTGGCGCCTCTTCAAACCCTGGTCTGACAATGCACATACCTAACCCACGGACTTTTGGGTTCGTCGTCTACAGACGTCAAGTAACAAGACCATGTTACAACAAAAGAGGGAAACCATCTCGTAGCGTCATAGAACTGCATATTGCCATATGTAGATATTCAGGTTCTTCTCATCTTGAGACCCTTTCTCCGTGCTGCCCTGAATGGCCTCTCGCCTGAATCAAGTTGCCAGCTCAGTTCCCCCAAGCCCTCCCAGACACTGTACCTCTCAACCTCCTCCATTCACAAGCCCGCTTCTGCTCCGTTCCACAATCAAAGGCCACTGAAACCTGTCTCGAAGTAATCACTAGGAACTGAACTCCTCTATTGTATGTGTCCCCGAGGCTGAGATCACTTTGGCGATATAACGTCTTGTCTTTGTGAACCACCAGGCCTCTCTCTGCTTCTAAACACACCCTCCTCGACCCTCTTCCACTGTGCATCCCCGCAATTTTCTCGCGATATGGCCTCGGTCGAATTCTTTCTCTGGTCAAGTGCCCCTCCTCTGAGTCTACGAAGATAACCGGGGTATGAGGACGATTGATACCGACCCTCTATCATATGGCCTCTCTCGCCGAGTGACACTGCCGGGGCGTGAGTGTCTTGAGTCCGAAGTGCAGATTTAGAGAATAGATAGAAGAATGTCTCGTGAAGGAGGCGTGCCCAGCCTCTTTACTACGTTCTTTCACTGAATCCCCTCATCCACATCCGGCGATAGCAGGGTGTATACGATACGGACAACAGGCGTTTGAGCTCCCCGGCCCATCCCAGCCCTCGTCACAGAGCATATTTCTGATTTTGCCAAAACATCAATATCTCCTCCCCATGTTCTCTATATTTCATTCTATCGGACTATATGTCCGTTACGCCGATGTTGCCTTCTATCAAACGTTGCAGTCGAGCATTACCGTCAGCGAGACCCTTGCCCCAGTCCTACCTCGGCTGTTCTAGGACACGCAGATATCCCTAACCCAGGACAATGCTCCTCCCGTGCCCTGACAGAGCTAGTCGCTGCCCAGTAACAGGATAACTCGCTGCATTCTGCTCGACACATTCACGCTCAGCCCTGGAAAGGGAAAGATTGTCAGTTCCTTCTATAATTGCACCCATCCCTTCCTGGAACCTGGTGGTCTGTGGGCAGCAAACTGCTTCTGTAAGGGCAGACAGCCGCTATGCTTCAACTGCAACCAATTCCTACAATGGGTACATGGTCCAGTCTAGACAAGCCTATGAGAAAAAGACTAGAATGCCGTAGCGAGAGGGCAGTTCCTCCCCCTCCCGCCGTCTAATCATTGGCATCCGGGGAGATCATGGAAGTTGTTGTGCGCACATGTACGCAGTTCACTTGGCCGCGTGACGTTTATCAAATACAAGCGCCGCGGGGCGCCGAAAACGTGGACTCTCCGTATCTCGGTCAAATTCATGCTCGTTCAAGTCTTGCCCCGACGGGTTCATGCGTTAAAATACGACGGTAGCCATGCTTTTTTTGACTCCACCCACGCACCCACACAAGAGACATGTAAACCGGTCTTGGCCCCAAGAGACACTAAAGAAGCCAAAAAGAACAACCACAGAAGAAGCGATCCAGAACAAAAAACATCACCAGTGCTTTCGTGTGTCTGTCTAAGCGTCACCTTGTGGTCGTAACACACCCCCCGGTTACCTGGTCTATTGAACGCCCTGCCTCGATCGCTTCATCCTCCCTTCATCCTTGGAAGTCTCCCTCCTGGCCACTTTCTCTCTCTCTTTTCTAGACTCTCTGTATTTCTCAAATCTCCTTTTAACTCTACACTACTGTTGCACGCAAACAGAGGCCATGTCCCACTGACAAGCCCTTGTTCACACACAAATGTAATAATTCAGGAAGAGATCCGAGAAGAGTGTCACGCTCACTGCAGAGCTCTTGCCCCATTGCAGTTGGCCGTTGTGGGCGGAAAGGGAAACAACATCCAGGTGGCACGGACGGGGAAACAAGTCGACAAAAACGGGCATTTTTGATCGCGTCCTTTCCTTTGCTTCGGCTGTTAATTTTTTTTTCCCTTTGGTCATCCTTCACACAGCTTCAGAAAATATTTCAAGTATGTACTTCTCCAATTATGGCAAGAGCTTAGCTACAACAGAAGGAATGAGGTCCATTGGCTTAAGGGTTTACGCTGATGAGAGGGTAAGACTGAGGAATTTGAGTGAGTCTCGACAAGGGAGTTGGGAAGCCGCGTTTAGAAAGCATTGCTAGCGGTCGCGACCCTCCCTGGTCGAGCGGAACTGGTAGCTGGGATTTCAGACGGGTGGATGAAGATATTCAAAGTTAGGGAAATAGAGGGGTAAGGTGGGGCGTGTCTTTATCGGTAAAAACATGTGGGGTTTTGTTGGTGATGAAGGTATCGTGTAGCAAGGGCAGTATAGAGGCACACAAGAAAAAGGGAGAAGGGAGAAGCAAATTTCAGTCGTAGAATATGTTAGTTTGCCTCTTTGTTCGTGATGTTTGTCTATTTTTCTAGCCATTACCCATTCTCGATTCTGGATTCTTTGGCAATTCAATTCCGTCTAACCCATAAACCCTAGAGGCAAAGTTCTCATCCTAGCACGTTGTTTTATACATACCCCTCCCTTCGGAAATCCTTCAACTTTCACCATTAACTTCCTCCATAACAGCTGGTTTCGTTGTTTTTGATATCTTAACCCTATGGCAGTCAATTCCAATAGCTTTCCTTGGGAGAAGATAGGCATGTATACACCCATCACAATTTTCACTACTTTGCTATTTCAGTCACTTCCATTTGGGCTAATATGGACACGGGAGATGGCATGGTATCTGACAAGGTCGTCTGCTGGCTATTTCAAGGCGTCTTCAGCAAGTGGTATTTTCAGTTACTGCAGTTGCGACGCAAGAGACTGCCAATTCATTGTTGATTGCTCCAGGTTTTTGGGACCTGAGTTTGCCCTATGTCTGACTTGCCAAAGCAACTCTGCTTCTAATCTTCACATGTAACCTAACTCATAGTCGAGACAAACGAAAAGATTTGGTATACAAATAAGATCTCCAAAGTGTGTAGAATTCCTGGGTAAGCACACATATGTACATATGTCAGGCCTCTTTGCCTTCGTTCTTTCTACAGTCTTCACCATCTCCATGTCCCTGTCCGTCAAAGCCGATCGGTACTCCGTTTGTCTGTGACCGTCACTCCCGCCGCAACGGTGCGTTTGCATCTCGATAGACAGCCGCTCTATCCGCGCTACCCAACCAGCCCCGCCTCAACCCCAAGTTCTGCTGACTCTGTTAAAGAACCTAATCTACAAGCCTAACGGCCCCCCACGTCGACGTCACAAATACACACATTTGAACAACTACAATCCAGCACGATGGAAATGGTAAGTGAAGTGGCTAGCTCACCTAGTTGGGTAGTCCAGAATCGCCATCCCGTTCTCGCTTATCTCAATGGCGTGCATCATTACAAGGGGTCATGACCGGGCAGACAGGAGATGATGAAATATGAATGCCGGGCTCCCGATCTGGAATCTTGAATTATTATGAGCAAGTAAGGGCCATAAAGTTCTTTCGCCAGACATCCTTTTAGTTTTATTGCCACGACAGATTCGGTGTGGGCTGTTCAGACCTACCCACACGGGAAGATTTGTCCAGATTTGGTGAGCTAGCCCAACTAGCGGGTTAACAAGGGAACTAGCGCGTCCAGTATAGTGTCTGCCGTCATGTCCCAATTGGTGTTTCTCCACAATCGCTATGTGCGTAAAGCTTCACCATTAAAGCCCATATCTACATCTTTCTCCATTCAAATTGGAGGTTTGATAGAACCATATAGCTAACAGACCAACAGTTGTGGTAACAACAAGCGGTCTGGGGTCTGGACGTCCACAGAATCGCCAGAGGATAAAATAGGAATTATCGTCAGCCACCAACCAGTAGGTCTCTCAGCAAGAGAGAGAGCGAGCAAATGCATTATTCAACAGTAAATTCAAAATAATAGAGAATAATGTCACAAAAAGAGAAAAGCTCTCCCTGTCGAAAAGTGCGGGCGGGTGGCCGACCAGGACGTTAGCTTTCCTGTACTCTTTTCTCCCCCAGCATCAACTATAAAATCTGGGCCATTAAAACCCAACTATTACCCAATCCGGACAGACGTAATAGCTTCCTGGTTGTTCCACCCACCCCCCTCGTGGCTATTTCTTCACAGTCTTTCAGTCGGACTGCCTTAGCATATAACATAATACCTGTATCCCAAAATCTGGCTCTGTTCTGGACAATCATCAACCTTCCGTCCCGTTCTTTAACCCAAGGCCCGAACCGTAACTTCAACTTCAAGTTAAAACCACAGTCTTCTGCTGTTCCTTCATTCTTAGCTTCATATTCTCCCTCGAAACATCTTACACTTTACTTTTTCCGCCAACGTGAATCTACTCGTCATCAAGCATAACTTACTGTCTATCGCCTTATGTCTTTGCTTGTTCACCGCATTCTCGCTCACCTCCGTCTACATTTTTCATCACAGACAAGCATCATCATCACCGGTAAACATTCTGTATGGTCTTTCTTCTAGCTTCATCTCGTCCGCATAGTATCTTTTAGTCGTGCCTGTTCCAGTCCAGCGGAAACTATCAACACAGGTGTACTAGTGTATACAGTGCTTTCGACGTAACCGTCTGTCTTTCTATGAGCCTTCTTCCAGTGTGTCTCCAATTATGCCTTCTCCTAATTCAGACAGATCATGGAACTTTGTTACAATCACCAGAATATGGTCTGTTTCCTAGTCCTCGATCTAGGAAGACTGTCTCCATCGGAAAGTGCCTTAGTCTTCTTTTGCATCAACTTGTTCCCGATTTGGAGATGACGTCTTACATTTTCCAAAACTTACGGTAGCTTACCACGGAGTGAGCCTCATCCTGCGGGCGAAATTGAACAAAAATCAAAATCACTTGAACATAAACTAACTTCTATAAAGACCATAGCATCCCACTTCCATTTTTCCATTTTCTAGACTTTTTTTGAATCACCCCGTTTTTCTCTAGAACTGTAGCAACTTGTTTAACAACCAAGACTTGTATCAGTTTTTCTTCACAGACTCTTCTATCCTTCCTTCCATCTTCAACTATTCCTTCTTCACTGATTCCTCACTTCATCTTGTATATCACAACTACTTCATTTCTTCACATCACCTTTCGGCAACTTCCTGCCCACACCACTCTGTGTTACAAGTTTGTTGTTGCATCATAGTCTTCGCTCAAAAATTCAGCTACACGTACTCTTGTCCGTGGCAAGCTGTCGACTGCCTTTTTTTCACATTTAACGCCCTATTCTCCAACACCTAAAACTTGAACAGCCTTTCGACTACTTGAATATCGTTATGAACGCTTATAGACAAGAACCGGCTCAAATTGCCGACCGATCTTCCACTTCCGCCACTATGATGAACACGGGGTTTGAAGCGGCGCCGGCGTTTGGCCATTATCACAACCACTCTTCGGTCGCCTACGACAACAACCGCGCCTTAGATGCCCATGCCTATGCTCCTAGAGCCGAGACTCAGATTCAGGGCTCTACTGCCGTTTCCTTGGAGCCGTCGAGCGGTGCCATCGGAAGCTCTTTTGTTGTGCGCATCCCTTCCACCTTCCATCTCGATTCCAGAAACACGGCCATTATGTTTGGAGGTCATCAGTTGGGTACTAAGGTCTCTATGGATGGCGCCTATTACCTTGTTGCGGCCACTGTCCCTGGCGGAACTAGCCAGTACTGCACCGTGGAGGTCATTACCTTTGGCCCTGACGGTGCTAAGCTGAACTCGTATGCCGCCGGAAACTTTTTTGTGAACACTGGCAGTATCTCCGATCACCCGCTCAGCCAGGGTAGCTCGTCGCCCATCTCCCCTCCCGGCGCTGACTCTCGTCTCTCCATGGGCGACAACAACTACGAAGTTTCTAGCAGCTCTTCTCAGGTGCAGCAGACCATGGACAACCACTACGGAATCGCACCTGCTCCTGCCTCTGCTGTTTACCATGAGCAGCCTATGATGGGCTACCGCGGAGCTTCTACCTACGCCAACCCGATCCCGGCCCCTCAGCAAGTTATGCGCCCACCTGTCTCGTCTAGCAACTGGTCCTTCAACACTCCCATCGACAACGCCAACCCGGTCTCTCTTCCCATGCGCTCGTCTGGCATGCAAGTTAGTATGCACGCTACTGTCGATGAACACATTGGGCCCAGCACCGGTGTTCCCCGCTTGATACGCAGTAGCATGGTGACCACCCACCTTCAGAGCGCCGGTTACCCTGGTTCTCATGCTCCTACAACCCACAAGCGTGTCGAACTCATTACTGCTCGCCCCATCAACGAAATGGCTTCGAACTGGACTGCCGAGGAGATTGCTGCCAACCGTCGTGTCGTGCGCTTCAGCCGTATCCTTCGCGACGACGCTATTGAGATTTCTTTCTCCCCGGTTCCCGACAATGAACGCAGACAGTCTGGAGTTCCTACCGTGAGCTGCATCCACTGGCCTGGACACAACGCGTGCTACATCACTTCGGTTGACACTATTCTTCTGCTGGAACAACTTCTTGTCGCCCCTCACCGGTTCACTGTCGAGGAGAAGAACCGCATTCGCCGCAACCTCGAAGGTTTCAAGCCGTCCACTGTTGGGAAGTCCAAGGCTGATACCGAGAACTTCTTCAAGATCATCATGGGCTTCAGCAACCCCAAGCCCCGCAACATTGAGAAGGACGTCAAGGTCTTCCCCTGGGCCTCTCTCGAGCAAGCCCTCAAGAAGATCATTGGCAAGTACGCCATGCTTGACAAGCCTTCCGAACTCGCCCGGATGGCCCAGAGATCTGCCTACCGCCCTGAATCATCTTCTGGCCCCACCGTCACTTACAACAATGTTCTCCCTGCTCCCGCGGCTTACCACAACGACATGCTGACCTCGCCTCGTACCAACTGGCCCGCCTACTCATCCAGATCCGGTCAGCTTGACACCAGAACCGGCAGCCACTCAAGCGCTCAGAGCATGGACAGCTGCGCGTTGTCTGTTTCCACAACCGGATCTTACATGCCCAGCATGCACGTTGGTCAGGCTAGTCACAACGGTAGTCAAGTTGGTTCCATGCCTTCTGCCAGATGGGATCAGACCGGCGCGCAGGCTGCCTACGACACCGGAGTTCACCAGTACAACGCCTCTACTTACGGATCTAACCTCCAAGATTCTCACAGATCTTAAAAGAGAGTATGGAGTTAATCCTCTGGTGGTTTTCCAGGGCCCCTCAAAGCCTTTTGTCTTTGTGTTTTCAACAGAATGGCTGGTGTTGGGCCATATCTTGTTTTGCATCGTTTCTTCCGGTTCCCAGTCCCAGAGTCTTGTCAACTTTGATTTTTTTTTTTTTACTTCCTTTTTAGGAAGATTTTTTTCTACACCATTTATTTTTGCATTGGTCGCTTAAAGTTTTGCGCCTTTGTCTTTTAGCATTTTGTTTTTGATTTTGTGAATTTTTTTTTTTTCCTTTTTTTCTTGGTCATCTCTTTGGGGGGTGCCTTATATCGGCCTCAGCATCATCATGCTTTTCTCTTGGGGATGGCCAAGTGTGTCATTAATCAGCTCTTTTGGTTTTTCTTGGTTTTTTTTTTTTTGGAAGGCATGATTTCATTTGTGAACGATTTCTTCTTGTCGGTAACAACGATCTGCTAGTACATTTGTTTGTTTTATGGTGTTTTAGGTACACGGTTGATTTCGGGCTTCAGTTTAGATTTATTCTTTGGGGCAAGGTCCTCATTGAGTGCTATCACTTTCTGGTGATATTTCGGTTCTGGTTATGGGTTTTATTTCCTGTGTTTTTTTTTTGTGTTTTTGCAGCGGCTAAGTGAGGGCATCAAGCGCTCATTTGATCACACCGTTTTGGGGTGGTCAACTAGATCATTATAGTTATGAATTGAGTCGCTATTAAAAAAATGTTCGTGATCTTTTAACAATACTTGTGATCCCCTCGATGTGACTCTTACAACTCATACAGTATGTATTAATCATCTAAGCAGTCTTAGCAAAAACAAACTCCTCCAGCTCAGTGAAGGCCTTCTCCAGGTCATCATTGACAATAATGACATCGTGGACACCGGGAGTCTTGGAGAACTCAAGCTCAACCTTAGCCTGAGCCAAACGCTTCTGAACGCTCTCCTCAGTCTCAGTACCACGCGAGCGCAGACGCTTCTCAAGCTCCTCCTCAGATGGAGGGGCAATGAAGACATAGCGAGCATCAATGGGGCTCTTCTTCACCGACTTGACACCCTCCATCTCGATATCCAAGACAACAAGCTGGCCCTTGGCGGTCTGCTCCTGGATAGTCTGCTTGGAGGTACCGTAGCAGTTATCGCCGAACTTGGCCCTGATTTTGAATGCCCCGTTAGATTACGACGTGCGATACAAGTTTGTGCGGGTGGAGAACTTACCACTCGATGAAGCCGTCCTTCTCGACAAGGTCCATGAAGGACTCCTTGGTGACGTAGTGGTAGTCGACACCGTCGGCCTCACCGGGGCGAGGTCCGCGGGTGGTGTGGGAGACGGATAGGGCAAAGGTGTCGGGGTGGCGGTTGAAGAGCATCTTGTAGAGAGTACCCTTGCCGACACCCGAGGGGCCGGAAATGACAATGGGACGACGGTCGGTAGGAGCTATGTGGGACACGGGTTATAGGTTAGCTTGATAGTTTATAATAACCCACACTCAGAGCTTCCAAAGAGTCTCCCGTATCATAAAATATCCCCCAATCACTACAAGATCGCTACGCCCAACAACCCACCTCGCCAGACAACAGATCGCCACGTTTCACACCTTTAGATACCCCGCGCGAACCTTGCTGTCATTGCCCCTCCACCATGCAAGCCCAAGTAAGCACCACCCAGTATTCTTCCACACACTACTACAAAACAAGGAAAAGAAACTTACCAGACATTTTGGTAATAATGCGACTGATATTACGATACTGGAAGGGGAGAAAACGCATCGAAAGTAGGGCTGGGATCAACGTAACACCCTCTTCAATGAAATCTCGAGATCATCCGGGCTTCGAGGTAACAGGGGCCATCCAGTAGCAAACATTCCCTCGCCAAATCGGGAGCGATGCGCTTATCGATAGTGCGCGTATAGGGTCTATAACCCTATTATTAACAGCACTTCCAAATATAGCCCTATTGTGTGATGCTTCAAAATGATGATGAGAATGACAATATGCCCAGCTAAATGGATGCATCAACATATGTACTACTACACCAACAAGATGATTTGTTATAACTGTTGCTGCCGTTCTATACATACGGTCCTTAATCTAGAACAGAACGCCGTATTGACAGTTAGAACTAGTTAGGTGGACGTCAAAAAATATAACAACAAGAACAGAACAGTGGGCTTGCAACCAGTGAGATTTATAGCTACAGACCCTCCTCTGACAGAATGTCTGGAAACTCTATCAGTATCCGGCGAGACAACATAACAATCTAATGGCAATCAGAGGATTATAAGGATCAATATCGCCACTCAGTCAACTGCCGAGACTCTCGAGGACGAAAACAACACTAAGAAATGACTTGAACCTATGTTTACAATGATCACTTCATCGACAACCCAGCTATGCCTGCCGTCTAAAGTCGCGGACGGGGCACCTTCAGGTGCAATGAGAATTGGAGAGAATTATTCACACAGTGATATAGCAATAGATTATCAATGCTTGGAGAAGCCATCTGCTGTCTTCATTTCCGTGATTCTGTATAGTGTGGAGTCAGCATGACGTTTGTCTGCCTTGATATGTTGCCACCACACACGATCATCTGTCGACACCTGCGCAGCACGCTTAGGCCAGATTTAGGTCTCTGCTAGTTCACGAGTTGTGCGGAAAACGGCCTTCGTCGACCTGCCAGAAGGTGGTCGTCCCTTTCTGTTTCTGATAATCGGAGTTCAAAGTCCTTTAGTCAGTATGAACTGCTCGTAGATCCGTCGTCTATAAACTCATCCACAATCAAACACTACTTCTGATGAACAGGCACCATTTGGGCTTCATCAACCACATATGCCATCAATCATTGGCTCTCTCCTCGCACGCGTACATCTTACCTTCCCTGTACAGTTAGTGTTGCCGAATCTGAATTATTGAAAACAACTTCCTATCATTCAACGTGAATCCACAAAAGTTCGATACTTTAATAACATGGTCACTGATAGGGTTAATTGATGCCAAGGGGCTTGGCTGCTTAACCGAACCTTTGTCCGGCAGATACCGATGACATCCCCCCAAATCAGGAAATAACATGTGTAAGACGCAAATTGGGGACAAAATAGGTTCTTCTGAACATAACAAAGGACAATGGGAAGTTGTGCTGCCTAACAGCATGTCACAACTATTATGACGTCATACACAATTCACTACACTATCGCCTAGCTTAAGCGTGAAAACGGCCAGAGCTTTTGCCTTCATTTTAGGTTCGGGCTCCGGGAGCTGATCTTTTGGCGAGCCATGGGCTATCGCTGTTACAACGAACTGCCCAATGCCAACATCATGTCCGAGAGATTCCGCAAACGTCATTCTGTCCGTCGATCGCTGAGCTTGGCCTTCAAAGCGAGGTCCTTTCATGTCACCGTGATAACCCGATGGGACTTTTTACCAGCCTCCGTAAAAGAACCAGTAGCCACAGCCAGTATGCATCCTTCGGCAGACCGAAGCTCCTTCAGCCCCCCCATATTAAGCAGGTGTGATAGCGAATGTAACTATAGCCATACGAACGACCCCGCGACCGAGATCGCCGTTTTCCGGATTTCGAGCGCTCAACTCTCCGCTGCTAAATTACCTCGTAGCCAATGGATACGGTATCATGCGCTGGCACGGGGCTGTTGTTCTTTACGGGATAGTGGAGTTGTGCAGATGCAGGGGGTCGCAAGACAGCTTCTGAATTTAGACATGTCCGTATGGTCAATGTGGCGGTGGGCTGGGAATCTCCTTCTGTTTACAGCATTGGTAATTCTAGCTGGCGGATAGCAAAACAAAACAGCCATGCATCGTGGAAACTGAGGCTGCCAGTTGATGGCAATTGAGGCTTTTTTGTGGTTACAGGTAAACAGAACACGATATACAGGGGCGACAAACGAGCGTCGCTGGGTACTGAGATGCAGGAGTATGGGGACACGACATAGATGGAGGGAGGCAGTATCGGAATACGGTATTCGTCAAACCGGACCAGAAGACATTAAGACATGGTCAAAATAAGCCCTTGAATGGGGGCCCCTGATTGTGTCAAACAACCCGCACTTGTCCGATGCAATCACCAAGGGAAGGATTCATGTTTCCATAAGTTGGACGACTCTAAGTTGAGAATGAGCAAATTTGTTGATAGGCAACACCGGAAACCACATGATGGTCAAGAGGCAACGGGAAGTTTCCAGTCCCCAGAACGGAAGGAGAATCCTCAATGCAACTTCCGAGTCGCTTGGTGGTCTGGGCGGCCGGGGATGCAAAAGGGCACTGGCCGGATTAGGTCCTAGACAAAGATTCCCCACCACATTTGACATGGGTATGGCGACGGGCCGCAAAGATTTTCTCCACCGGAAACCTTGTTTAGCTGCGGGACAGGGGAAAGTAGACGAACCGGACGATTGTAATCGCCTTCCACTCTGAGTATCGCCAAGCTTGGGATATGTCCTTATGGTAGTTGAATTATCACGCTTTGCCAAGAGGTTGCTGCAAGGTGGAACGCTCAACCGTGGTTATTGCATGACTGTTGATGTAGCTTGTTGCCATGACGGTATATCTCATGCCGGAGTTAGGAGGCGGAACTTGATATAAAGATGAGGACTAGTTCTCGTTCAAAGTTGTGTATTGTTTCTTCTTCTCCATCACTCAACTTCAATTCAACACTTCTCTACCATTGGACATCCTTCATCTACTACTTCATTGTCAAAGCATATCTCCTTCTGCATTCATTCACATACATTCATCATCATTTTTGCATTTTAGCATTTGACGCTCAGTCACAAACATCACTGTCATCGGACAAACACATCACTACCATTACCGCATTTGGCATTTTCATTGCATCATCATTCACATCTTTGCATCGTATCATTGGCATCTACCTCATTTGGACATGGAATCTTAGCATTTGCATTCACACATTACCTGCATTTTGGCATCTACATCCACATCATTAGCATCATGGCATCTGCATCTTAGCATTGGCATCTGCATCCACATCATCATGAGCATTTTGGCATCCACATTTGCATCATAAGCATCTTTGCATCTGCATCTGCATCAGCACCACAGGCATTTTAGCATCAGCATTCAAGCATCTGCACCATTAGCATTATAAGCATCTTTGCATTGGCATCTGCATCATTAGCATCTCGGCATCTTAGCATCCCAGCATTGTCATCTATCGCATCTCAGCATCTTAGCATTCTAGCATTGGCATCTGTTGCATCGCAGCATCTCAGCATCCTAGCATCATCTTCATTTGCATTTACATCTACTGCATTCTAGCATTGACATCTTTGCATCCTCATCATCATCAGCATCAGCATCATCAGCATCTTAGCATTGGCATCTGCATCATTAGCATCTTTGCATCATCACCACTATCTGCATTGGCATCTTTGCATCAACATCAGCATCAATATACTGCATCTCGTCATCTATACCCCCATCATTCAAACATTTCATCATCTGCATCTTTGCATCTGAGCATCACCATCTACATCATCTATAGCATTGGCATACTGCATCTTTGTCATCATCATCAATACCCCAGTCATCTAAGCATTCCACTTTTTCTCTGCATCTTAGCATCACCATTTATAGCAATTGCATACATACTGCATCTTATCATTTATATCATTTACTTTGCATTATCCACCTACTACATTTGATCATTGCATCTTATCATTCGCATATCACATCCTGGCATTGACATCCGTCCAAATTCTCTGCATACTGCATCCTATCATCACCATTCGCATCACAATTTTGCATACACCCCCGTTGCATCCAATCATTCATACTGGTAACCATCTACCAGCCCATTCACATTTCACAGCATTGTTGCATCTGTACACATACTTTACATCATTTTTGGCATCTTATTACCCATTACCATTGCATATCCCTGCATCCTTCCTCTTGCATCACACCAGAAGCATTTTCTACATAAGGCTCATCATCCGCATCTTTTGCATCTTCTACATTTTTTGCATTCCTCATCGCCTTCATCATTCATCGGCGTTGCCTCATTCTGCATTTTGCATTCACCATACTTGCATCTCTTCGCATTTCACTTCATCATGTCTGTCTCCTCTGTTCTTACCTTGTTGGCTGGCGCTGCCACGCTAGTGAACGCCCTTCCTTCCTCTTCTCGTCGTACCGTTGAACACGTCCCAGAGCTCCCTGCTGGTTGGTCTATCAGCGGCCCTGCTGCCGACTCTTCCCAGATCAAGCTTTCTTTTTCTCTCCGCAACAATGAGCAGATGGAGACCTTGAAGCGCCATATCCTCGACACTACCAATGTGAACAGCCCTAGATACGCTTCCCATCTCTCTGCCTCGGAAGTTCACGCTCTCCGCACTGCCCCTGAAGACCGTGTTGAGGCTGTCCGTCGCTGGTTGTCTGAGTCTGGTGTGTCTGCTAGCTCCATTGAAACCCGTAACGATTGGGTTCATGCTACCACCACTGTTGAGCAAGCTCGTCTTCTCCTTGATGCCGATATCAACGTCTACTCTTTCAATGATGAGACCAAGAGTCTTCGTGCTCGCGAGTACTCCCTTCCCGAGCATGTCGCTCGCCATGTCGACTTTGTTCATCCCATCACCAACTTTATGACCCCGGCTTCCTCTTCTCAGCGCCGCTCTGACTTTGAGTCGCTTGTCAAGTCTCAAAAGAAGCGTGCCATGTTCTTGGGCACAGACAAAGACGTCCACAACACCAAGGTTCAGACTCTCGCTGCTAATTCCTACCCTTGCTACCTTGAGGTCACCCCTGGCTGTCTCCGTGAGCTTTACAACATCACTGTCCCCGACGATACCACTTCTGCTGCCCATCTTGGTGTTGCCGGCTTCCTTGAGCAATACCCCACAAACAAGGATCTTGGTGACTTCTTAGCGGAGCAGCAGCCTGATCTTCCCGACTCCTTGTACAACATCACCTTCCAGTTGATCAACGGTGGTATCGATGATCAAAGCGAGAGAAACGCGGGTGGTGAGGCTTCTTTGGATGTGCAGTATGCCATTCCTCTGGCCTACCCTGCTTCTGTCTCTTACCTGTCTACCGGTGGTCGTGGCGTCGAAATTGACGATAACGGAAACAATAAGACTGTCGCCGACTCCGAGAACGAGCCCTACCTTGAGTTCTTTGAGGCTCTCCTTGCCATGGACGAGGAGACTCTCCCATCGGTTATCTCTATTTCATACGCCGATGATGAGAAATCCGTTCCTACTGCCTACGCTTACAAGGTTTGCGACCTCATTGCTTCTGTCACTGCCCGTGGTGTCTCGGTTTTGTTCGCTTCTGGAGATGGTGGTTCTCGGGGTGTTCGCGCTGGAAACTGCTTGACCAACGACGGCCTCAAGACTAAGACCACCACCACCTCTTTCCCCGGGTCCTGCCCATGGGCTACTTCTGTTGGTGCCTTGGAGAACGTTGAGACCCCTACTGCAGCTGACTTTTCTACTGGTGGTTTCAGTCGTCTATTCTCTCGTCCTGATTGGCAGGAGAGTGCTGCTACTAGCTACATCTCTTCTTTGAACGGTCTTCTCGATGGTTACTACAATGCCTCCGGCCGTGCTATGCCTGATGTTGCTGCCATTGGGTCTGAATTCTTGATCAACAGTGGCGGCTTTGAGGGGACTGTTTACGGAACCAGTGCTTCGACCCCCTTATTCGCCGCTGTCATCACCCGCATCAACCAAGCGCGTGCCAAGGCTGGTAAGAAGCCAATCGGTTTCTTGAACCAGGCTCTCTACTCCAGTGAGATTTCCGCGGCCCTGACTGATGTAACTGTCGGTACTTCTGACGGCTGTGTCTGGGACGGTACTCAGTTCAGTGGCTGGCCTGCCAAGGCCGGTTACGATGCAGTTACCGGTCTTGGCATTCCAGGTGACTACTACAAGCTGGAACAGGCGTTCCTCAACCTGGCTTAAACTTGCCATCATACAAAAAAACATATGCATTTGACACGATGAATGATGGATGTCTTTCTGAGAAGTGTTGTTCGAATTGAAGATTTCTCTCCATGGATCATCCAGGTGTCGATTAATAATCTTAATCCAAAATAAAAATTGTCTATTGTTCTACTTAATCCTTGATTTAACCTTGTGATCTGCCTTTATATACCCCGCTATTGATTTGGAATGTCTTGACATTGTTTGATTTTTTATAAATATCCCTTGGTCGCACTTGTTTCCCTCGGAGTCCCATGTCCTCGCTTGGCAAATATAAGTTTCTAATTGTAGATTCAGCACGGCACGAAAAGTGTGTGAAAGGCCTATATTTTGGAGTGAGCCAAGGCCGATTCAAGCTTGTGCTACTGTGTTGAATTAAAAGCGCTGTGCATTCCCGTGAATTCTGTGTTACATGGATCCCGGGGTGATGTTTCCACGACAACTAGTATTCGACAGAGTCACGTAGAGCGGAAGCATATGCACCATATACAGCTGGCTGCAACGTCGGGATGTATCCGGTGAATTTGTGTTTGTCTATTCGCCTCATTCTGGTATTGAATCAAAAAGACCATCACAGGGAGGCTGTATTGTCAAGGTTGGAGCCGAGAGGAAGTCTGAGCTGTAGATTTAGGTGTGTAAGACCATCGGAATTATCAAAGAGACGCTAGGGATGTGAGAATCTCAGTAAGAACCTCGCTTTTCGGCATTTGTCATGTAGTGGGAAGTCACCGACGGGCTATTTTTAATATTCAAGCGGCAGGTCAAGGTGAGATGTGCAGAGAAGTTTCCATTCTAGTCAATATTGTTGGGGCGGGTAGGAACAGATAAGTGTGGTTACTGCTGTACTTTATTGGGGATACAGGGTATCGCCAGAATTGGGCTGCGCGACTGCACAAAGTTCTTTGACGTTGGTAGCTACGCCTGATTCCTTGTTTTCCCCTGCATGGTACTCAGCTGCAAGCCTCGCTACCATATAATCTTCCCGATTCCCCATTTTCTTTCGTCCATTTCAACCTTTTATCTTCATCGGTCAACTGGATCGCCAAGTTTATCTTAATCTTCATCATCACCATTCTTTCATTAATTCTATTGTCCATATACATCTATCGCCTATAATATTGTAATCATGCAGTTCACCTTGTCTACTCTGCTTGCTCTTGCGAGTGCCCTCCCCGCTTTGACGGAGGCTCGCAACATCCCCCACCTTCCCAAGGGTAGCCATGCCGCTGGTGTCAACATCGCCAGAGGTGAAGCGGCTGCCGGAAGCACCAACTCTACCGAGATCTTCACTAACCAGCCAGGTCTTGCGTACCTGGCCCGTCTCAACGGCAATGTCAATGGAAGAATCGAGGCCTATTCTGACCCTTCTGGTTGGGGTACCATCTTCCACTTGAACATTGACTGGTTGGATCCTAGCAAGGGACCCTTCGGTATGTTATCACATGTAACAAGATGTTCAAAGCCATTTGCTAATATGTTGTTTTTTACATGTTCTAGCCTACCACATCCATGAGCGCCCCGTTAATGACACTGGGGACTGCATGAGCACCGGTGGCCACCTTGATCCCTACAAGCGCGGTAGTAAGCCCGCTTGCGATTCCACTCTGCCTCAAACCTGCGAGCTTGGGGATCTTTCTGGCAAGTGGGGAACCCTTACCCACGCCAACAACAAGAAAGAGTATGTATTCCGCTGACCAACTACTACTATAAAGTACTAACACATCATGCCAGCTTCGTTGATGTCTATCTCAGCACCGTCCCTGGCAACACCGCCTTCTTCGGTGATCGCAGTTTTGTGGTTCACGACAAGGATAGCAACCGTATTGCTTGCGGAAACTTCCACCGCACTCACATGCCTGGCTTCGGAGAGGATCATAGTAAGTCCTGCCGCGCTTGAGTGTGTATAACTGCGATCTGGTGCTGACATGACACTACCCTTTTCAGAATAGAATGTGATCCCTCGTCCTGCTTCCGTCCCGAAAAAGGTTAGCAAGCCAGTTGCTAAGCAGCCCGTCTTGAAGAATTCCGACAAGAAGACCCAAGCCAAGAAGCCTACTACCGTGGCCTCTGCTAAGACGCCCATTACCAAGAAGCCTGTTACCAAGAAACCTATTAGCAAGAGACCTGTGCCCAAGAGACCCGTGTTCAAGAAGCCCTTTACCCAGAAGAACTTCAAAAATATCTCTGGGAAGAGCAATGCAATTCAGATGCCCACCAAAATGGCTCATTCTATGCCCAACAAGGCCAAGCCTATGCCACCCCTGGCTTCTGGTGATGCGCCCATTACGGCGATTGCTGGCGAAAAAGCTGCCCCGGAACACAAAGGCGAAGGTGCTTACAACTACCACGGAATTAACCAGAAGGGTGCTGACGAGTCTGCGGATTCTGAACTGTCTTGAAGAGGAGAGAAACATGTTGCATCACGATTGCATAACACTAGAATAGCTTGAGAATTGTACTGTGTCCGTTCATGGACTTATTTATTATTACTCTATTACTGCTCCAATCTCGATGTTGTAAGATGGCAAGTCCAGTGCCATGATTAGCTTCGTTTATGATTGGGAGGTCATTACACGCCAGTATCATCATATGCTAATGGATTTAAGCACCGTTGGTAAGACGGCACAGGGGGCGACCACGCTCAAGAACAGTGGTGCTGCAGGTGAGTCTGCTATCCTCAATGCAGGTAAGAGCGGAACCGCCTATAAATGATGTTAGCATGTAGAAGAAAGAAAAGCTATGAGTTTAAACTTACAGTTGTTCACGCTAGCAGGCACACATCTACCGCTCTGGCCGTTGACACTGCACACATCCTGCTTGAGGGAAGTGGCGGCAACACAGCAAGCACCGGTAGGAACGGGTCTGTTGGCATTGACACCAGTCTGACGCTCAGCAATAACACCAGCCGAGACGGCGGTGAAGAGGGTGAAAATGGTAGCGATGGAGAACTGCATTTTGAATGAAGAAGCGTGGTATATGTGTGATGTGAAGTGGAATGATGAGTAAAGATAAAAAAGTCAAATGAACCGCACAGCGGGAGGAAGTGAAGATGTGATGTGTGTTATGGAGGTCTTGCCTGAAGAGGAAAAGAAGGTATTGAACATTTTGAGGGTGGATGGGCCGGTTTATATAGATGAGCTCTATGGACGATGTCTACTTATGGTTTAAGGTTATTTGGTTGAAACGGGAGGAAATTGAAATGCTCCGGACAGGGGGGTTGCCGGGTTGAAGAGATTGTTTCGTGGTGAAGAGGAAGCTTGACTTGGTCTTGGCGGAATTGGAGAATAACTGGGTTTCTTAGCGAGGAGGGTCGGTTGGACACGCTTCGACTTATTTACTTGGTGATATTGTTTGGCGGTCTGTGAGGATGGTCATTGCCGTGTCATTGGGTATTTTGCGTGGACATGGTGGTTTTCTATACAGGGAGTTAGGAAGTCCTGTGTGCATATGTACTCGATGATTTACACATGCCACGCGACCTATAAACCTTCTCACACATCCATCCAGATCTCCAAATCCACATGTCCATGAAACAGTCCCTGACATCCCAAACGTCAAAATCCAAGTTTCCTCAAAAGTCGGGACCATCACCAGCATCCCCGTTCAGTCACATAGTTGGTCCAGGCGTCACTCCCAGCACTGTTTCACCGACGTCATGAGGCGAACCGACCGTGATCACCTCGATTATATGGACTTGTTCCCCTGAAAAACAGTAGATTTACCCGGCGTTATACTTATATCGCCGGCGAGCAAACACATCAAAGGAAGGTTCTTCCGGGTGCGGTGGAAGTCGTTTATACAGGTCGATTTTCCCTTGTGTGACGTGAAAGATGCTTGAAGACTGTTAGTGATGCTCTGTATATCAAGATATAAGACGGCCGCGTGGCCCAATGGCAAGGCGTTTGACTACGAATCAAAAGATTGTGGGTTCGAATCCCATCGTGGTCATCAACATCCGTCTACAACTCCTTCGGGAGCTTCTTTTTGTCGTCAAGGAGAATTTTGTTAGGGTTATGATGGTGCTTGGGATGGCTGTCATTATCGTTTTACTTTTGACGTAGGCATCGGACGACGTTTGTTGTGTTGTACACAGATACACTTGTTTTTTGAGGTGTTGTTGGACTAGATCGTGTTACCCACCAAGATGGTGACGTTTGGTGGTTTGGTGGAATCAACTGTGGTTGGTGAGGTCGTCGTAGAGTGTCTTTTGATTGCGGTGCGGTGGATAGATGGATGCTTTTGGCGTTTCTGTCAAGTACAAAGTAGGAGGTAAGCCTACCTTGATAAAGACAAGTACATGCTTGGTTAACCAGCGAATATACCAGCTTGTACAATATCGCTTCACCTGTGTACGTTGATCTTCCAAGTAAATTCTAGCCGTTCTTGAGCCCAGGTCTGAATATAATTTGAACTAGCACCACTCTCTTCCACATACGACCATAGCCTGCGGAAAATACGGGGTCCCGTCTGCTCCCCCATAGTCAAGCCGCAGAGCGCTGGATTAGTAGTACGGTGGGTGACCACGTGCGAATACCCGGTGTTGTATGTTTTGACTTTTTGCATCAACACCAGAAAATAGGTGTCTACCTAACAGTTAGCTGCCGAACGTCCACTAGCTGGAGATGAAAAACTCGAGGATGATCAGATATGTAACCCTTGTTAACCCGATTTCCGTATTCAGCGTCGTGTTGGATCTGATAAAGACACCGAAGTGGACTGTGCATCGCAAGTGTGGGTTTAGAAGTCTGAATTTAGTTATTATGACATCCGTAAATCGTTGCCGTGCCTCGGCAGGCTGTGTCGCGCCATTTTAGCCGCGTCTGAATATTTTCGTGGATTAAAATCCACGATTCTCCTTCAAGTTTGTTGCATCTTTTACGTTTTTCAGTAACTGCGTTGTGTTATACAATCGGACCACTTACAAACGATATTTCCTTTTATACCTCAAACACCTTTTTAAAATGTCTGGTCCCGGTGTTGGCTTCGCGTATCCTCCCCTCCCCGCGGCCTGGAACCGACGGGATCTCCTCCTCTTCGCCAACAGCATCGGTTGCAACGCCGATGAGCTTCACTATCTCTACGTAAGCCGAAGCCTCTATATTCAATACAACATATAGCCCCACTAACATGCCCCTCAGGAACGTCACCCCCATTTTGCCGCTTTCCCCACTTACCCCATCGTTCTCGGCTTCAAAGGGGCTACCCCCGATGTAGTTGACTTTTACGCCCGGCAAAAAGCCGTGCCGATCCCCGATTGTCCCACGTTTGACCCTGAGCGGGTCGTTGACGGGCAGCGCCGGATGTTCTTCTACAAGCCGATTCCGCTGTCTTCCGACGGCGCCAAGTGGGAGACGCGCACTTCGGTTTTAGGCGTCTATGATAAGGGGAAGCCGGGTAGTGTTGTGGAGACTCAGCAGGACTTGGTGAATGCTGATACTGGGGAGGTGTATACTCGGTGTATCGCGAGTGTCTTCTATGTTGGTGGTGGTGGTTGGAATGGTCCTAGAGGACCTCCTGCGGAGAATATCCCCCCGCCTGATCGGGCTCCCGACTTCGAAGTCACGCAGACTTCTACGCGGGAGTCGGGCCTGTTGTACCGGTTGAACGGCGACTATAACCCTCTACACGCCACTCCAGAGCCAGGCCTGAAGATGGGCTTTAAGGGTGATATCATGCACGGGTTGTTTGCTTGGAATACCTCCTGCCATTTGATTCTTAAAAAGCTCGGCGGTAGCAAGCCAGAGAATATCAAGGAGTTTCAGGCGAGATTCGCTAGCCCGGTTATGCCTGGTGATACTCTGAAGACTAAGGTGTGGAAAACTGGTAATGTCGTTGATGGCTTTGAGGAAATTCGCTTCCAGACGGAAGTTGTTGGTGGGAAGGTCTGCTTGAGCAACGGCCGCTGCTACATCCGCGTAGTTCCCGAGATTGCTGCTAAACTGTAAAGGTATTATGATGTATTATAGTAAGTATGTAGTGATAGGTTTGTCAACAGAATATACAAAAGCACCAGGTTTTCTAGTCAAAGGGGATTCTCCGTAATCCACCGTCCATCTTCTTTCTTGCCTCGACACTGGCCGCAATGCTGCTAGGTACCTTGATACCACAACAATCGTTCCAGCCAACAGCCTGTCCATGCTTATGCCCTTTCGCTCCGTGGTCGGTACATAACTCCCCAGTTCTCTCCTCGTCCTCCTCTGTGCCCAACCCCGCTTCTTGCTCGGTGCTCATGCCCTCCACCGCTGGTACAAGAGAACCAAACATGAAGTGTTGCATGACAGGCAACTTCCCAAGAACCTCAGTGACAAACATGCGTCGCATACCGGCTTCAATCTTGCTCCATGACTTGGCAGATGATATGTCATCGAGCATGGGGCTGTGCCAGCGGAGACCCTTCACAGTCTTGGTGCTGTTGACAAAGACAATCTGGAAAAGGTAAAGATAGTCGTCACCGTTTTCCTCCAAAATAAGATCCTGATGGATGGCCCGAGGGGTGATGTATGGGTGTCCCAGTAACTGAGCGGCACCAAAAAGGAAGGGCAGGAACTGGTAATCGTCGAGACCCCAGACACCATGGGATCCTGCAGGCTCGAGGTAATACGCCATCTGAACCTTCTGCATAAGAACAAGATAACGTTTGAATACTTTCAAGGCCAACGCCTTGTAGTCGCTCTTCTCGAGGACACCGAGCTGATACAGACACAACAGCCAAATTAAGAAATTCAACTCATGTCCAGATCCATAGTCAATCCGCATTCTGTTACCAAATGCTTGTGAAAGATAAGTGGATGCCTCCTCAATTGCGTCGTTGTTTGTGATGCCCAATTCCTTGTGCCACTCAGGCATACGTCCCTTGGCCAAGTCGACAAAATCCCGGAAAGCTTTGTTACCAAATCTCGAGCCACCCTGCTCATTCGGGGGCGCTTTCTTAACAATGCCCTCCAGTTCATCAATGATCTTGAGAATAGTGACCACATTTGGGCTCAACTGATCATCCTTGACAGAGGAACACGGGATACCAACAAGAGCATCTGTGATTCCGAAAATCCAAGCTTGGATAAGCTGGTAAGTAGGCGACTTAAGAAACAAATCATGATCCTCCTTGCTGAGAATGCGGCGGGACGGGATTTGGAATTTGGTGGATTCAAGCTCTGGCCGAGCTGGTAACGCTGGTGTTGATGGGCGAGGCTGGCTGTTTTCGACTTGACGCTTACGACGAGGTTCAAGCTTAGGAATAAGTCCACTAAGGGGGAACGCAGCCTTGGGTACGCCGGCAGTAGTGTTTTCTGATGAAGGTGTAGTCATTTTTGAAAATTAGTCTGATATTTAGATGACTGCTGAATGAACACAACGTGAAGATGTTCACTACAAATCGAACGACGTCATAACTGCCATGTTAGCTGGATAGACCATAAGGGTTGTACCCTATTTTGCGATAACGATCGATAGTGGGGCATCAGTCCCAATCGAGAATATCATGTCTGAGTTTCTTGGACGAACTTTGCGACAGGTTAGAAATGCGACCAAGATTTTTACCAACGGCCATCGATACCCATCATTCTTTACAGTATCGCACTGAAACCCCGACTGCAACGAATTGACGCAAACAACCTCTCTACTGAAAAAATCGACTATAATGGCGTCTAGACCCGAAGTTGAGCTGGCACCGTTGCCCCGAGCTGATGGTTCAGCAACTTTTTCACACAACGGATTCAAGATTCTCTCGTCAATTAACGGTCCAATCGAGACGGTAAAGAAGGACGAAGCTGCTTTTGAGTCTTTGATCGATGTGGTTGTGAGGCCAGCAGCCGGTGTTGGAGGTATGTTGGCATGTCCAGAAACTTTAAAGTTGAGGCAAAGACACAATGGCTAACCATGTTTGGAATAATCAGGTACCCGCGAAAGACATCTCGAGAGTGTCATTTCGTCGACTTTACACCGTATAATCCCCGTCAAGAACTATCCTCGCTGTGTCATTCAAATTGTCCTCCAGATCCTCGAGACCCCAGAGAATCTCTACGAGAACACCAAAACCACCCAGGCGCAAATTGTATGACAGCCCCATAGACGTCACTTAGATAATCGCTAACATTTGGAAACAACAGAACATTGCCGCTATCCCCGCTCTTCTCCACTCTGCCGTTCTTGGCCTCATGACTGCTGCCATCCCACTCACATGTCTCGCTACTGCTACCATTATTGCCGTCCCGAATGATACCCCCGCCGATACCCCCAAGTTCCTGATTGACCCTAGCGCCGTTGAGATCTCTCGTGCCCGGTCAGTTCACGCCCTGGGATACACGTCAAAGGATGAGTTGTTGCTTGTTGAGAGTGAGGGTAGATTTTCACCATCAGAGTTAAAAGCGGTGCTTGCGGAGGGTGAGAGAGCATGCTGCCAGGCGAGACGCGACGAGATGGATCTTGATACAGCTATGGAGGATAGCGAGCCGGAGATTGTGGACATGAAGCACTTTATGCGGTCAGTAATGACCGCTAAAGTAAAGGAGGATTTGTTTTGGAAAACCAGCGCGTAAAATAGAGATGACTTGGTGGGTATGTAACATGTCAGCGTGACTGTCGTTGCAACAATGGTACACACCAGTTCGGTTGGGATACACAGAATGTACAGTAAAAATCACCGATAAGCTAATACATGGTAATCACGACATTTGGGCGATTGGGCAACGAGGTTCTCACATGCGAGGGCCTAGTGAATGAGAATGAGACTCAATGAAGGATGAATTATGGCTTGTGACCAGAGGAGATTTTTCGGTAAGTTGATGCGCAGGTTCGAGGGCGTTAAACAGTGATGCCCTTGGCACTTACGTACCAGGACTGTGGCCTGCGGATGGCAAGTTTGTTTACGATATAGGTGTCCGGAAATACTTGAACGATAGAGGTACACAATGTAAATGCAGCTATCATGCAAAAATGCGGAATGAATCATATCTGAAATCGCAAGGCGCCTGCCCAAGAATCACTACCGTGGGGTAGTTTTAAACGAGCTAACCATCGGCTCTGCTGTGCCTCTGATTTTCAACGGGATACCGCGAGCATGAACCACTCGTTCTATCCAAGCCGCCTAAACAGGTAACGACAAAGAACGAGCCCGCTCTTCTGCTTCGTGACCCCAGAATCACCAAGTCTAGCCCTCATGCGCAGCCGCGACGGTCGCCAAGACAGAGCTGGCGATTCTACTAATATTGCCACCACCTGCGAATCACTCGGCGAGAGGGAAAGAGGCTCTATACACGGAATTGAGCGCCACATCTTTAGTTTGTCTTGATAACTCCTTGCGTAGACACAGGGAATACGGACTAGCTGACAAGTCCTCCGCTATAACCAATGTTGACATGGCGGCGGTAGGACCGCTTAAACCCCCTAGTTAGCGGACAAGACAGTCAGTGCAGAGGATAGTAGAAACGAAGCTAAGACCGCGGATACCACGTTGGTCAGGTCGAGCAGTGGTAGCTTGCATGTGGTGAAGGTAAGAGTTGCTTTTTGAGAGAGCGTGCCGAGGAGGTCACTGGGAAAGTTCATGATTGTTTACCACGACGGGTTCTTTGGTGGGGAAGCGATTCGGATAGGGGAAGACTGTTTCATAGGGGTCATTCAGGTGGCGTCGGAAATCCCACCGACACGGCATAATAGTGGGTTATCCGGAACGTCTTGTATGTACTTGAGAACATGTAGGGCGGCGGGTCACACATGTTATCTGGTGGCCGGAACTTCATGCAGCTTTTGGTTCTTCGCGTTTTCGGCGTCTGGAAATACGTCTTCTGGATGGCCGTCATTGTAGTATGGACAGGGCTACCTGGACTGGTTGTGCTGACATGTAACATGAAGAGCGTCAACCGTTGCGTAGAGTGAAGCTCGTTCTTCGTGGTTGCACACACGTCGAGATATAACAGCCGCTATTATGGCGGCCTCATTACCCGGGTCCCTGAGGTTCCGTATCAATGCGACGAAGTCTAGTCAATTCGCAATAGTGTTGTTAAATATCCGGTATGTTAAGCAGCTCAGACACACACACATGTATTCATACATTGGTATGTACCCTGATATGTGTCAAAGGGCAAGTAGAAGTTTGTATACGGATCGATCTGATCGCAATTATGCTTCCGGTTTAAACTTTGATTTCCACAAACGTCTGGCTTTGAGCTTGATACGAGAGAAAATGCGAGGGTCGTCAGGCAATTGTCCCCCACATCTATAGTGAAACGGGTCCCCTGATACCAAATGCCGTAGTCTAGATGTCGTGAATAGAGTTAGTTTGATTGGAGGATGAATTGAGCTCATTACAGAGTAAGTTAAGATGCCGTTCTCCGAGTATGAGTTTGTATATGAAGATCATACCTGGATACGGAGCCCCATGATGATACTTCAGCATGTAGTCGCTTATGTACTAACTCGGATAACAATGGCCGTCTAGACTTGGCTAGCTTCGTATATTGGCTACTCTAACCAATAAAGTTGTTAACCGGCATCTTACATATGTATAGGCCCTTGTGTCAATGTTTTAGAACTGACATATGGCTCTAGGATGGAGAATTTACCGCGGGGGTCATGACCCCTCCAAGTGTCACAGCTCTACGAGGAGGTGAAGCATCGTGATAATTGTTCCCGGGCGGAAGTTGAACGAATCATACTTCATTGACGTTAAGTGGAGGTTGGGAGTACCGGTTTCAACATATGCACATGAAATCCTGCCTCACAGTTGGAACATACTCCTTGCATACCAAACCAATGACGATAATGCAAGACGACCGTGGCCGTCAGAGACCAAAATCACAAGCTGGTCGGACTTACTACACCGGGCCCGTGCTTCCTTGATGTCCTGGACGAGACAGCACGCGAGCCGGGGTTCCTGAGAAAGGTGGGGATAATGAGCTTTGAAGAGTAACGTCTCTTGGTATAGACCTTGTCATCCCGGTGTCCGTGACGGGAATCATATGTGGAAAGAGGGATCGCGGAGACCACTTGTAGTGAAGTTGTATCTGGTTAAATACCACACGGGGCGCTGTTCTCTCAGATAGCTGTATTCGCTTTTGTCAACCATCTTTACCAAGATTTACTCTTCTCGTGGACTGCCCTAGTCCAATCAATTTATTCTTCCAATCACCAACCTTGTGTGTGTCCATCCATTATCACAATTTCTCTGGACACTTCCCAAAGAACCAAAACAGAACGCAAGCGCTGGCTTTCTTTACCGCCTTTCGCTCTTTTCTCACTCGCCGCACCAATAACGTCTGTGGAACTAGACGTCGGCGTCTCGAAGGAGAAACAACCTTCCTTCACCAACCATATTTGCCATTTTCGGTAGAGCTCCTTCTTACGCATCATCTCGCCACAGAACCGGAATTCCTACTCTAAAGCGAAATTTTACGTCCGACGTACCGTCCTTCCTTTTACAATTTCCGTTTCTTTCACGGTCATTTTCGCCCAAAGTCCGAACACATACCGGCTACATTACATCTCACAAAGGTAAATATTCCCCTATTATTTCCTATCTCCGTTTGCACTTGAAGCAGACGCCGCACATCTGCCGCAAAATCCACGTTCCATCGCCTGCATGAAGACTCTGGCCTCTCCAGTGGAAGGGTGGAGGAACAATTATCCTAGCGGACATGATACATGCTAGATGAAGCGTCGATATGGCTTGCATATAGCCAATGTGCATTCAGACATCAGCTCAAATACCATTTTGTCTCGGCGGTTATCCAAAACCGATGGCGTCTTGGCTTTGAAAGCCCCGCCGTGTTGTTCTTCCTGCTCGCCTATGCTCTCGCCTCTGTTGGCATGCAGCATTCCCGACAAAGTGACGTGGAAAAGTGACAAAATGTGGTTGTAACGTCATGTGTTGGCCGCTTTAGCTAGCCTACACATGCACTCTGAAGCACATGCAGCTTTCGGGAACAACTTTCCGCTGCGGCCACTCTACAGTCGGAAATGTCAATGGATTTTCTGTTTGTCGAGCCTTGTGTAATCCTACTGGACGTCTTCTAGTGGGATCTATTTTAGCACGTTCAACGTATTCTAGGGCGCATTCTACGGCCACTACCACATGGTCAAACAAAAGACTAACCAGCAGTTTCGGCTTATTCTAGATCTTGGAGTTCTTTGAGCTTGTTTGTTCGGCATCGGTCTTTCTTGTCCGTAGCTTGTACTCTTGTCCCTCCTCTTAACCAACGAGGCCTGTATTGTGCGCTCAGTCAAATTTGCGTCAGTTTGTTGAGTTGGTTCTAACATAACAGGCTTTCTTTTCTCCTCCAGCTTTGCCCTAAAAGAGAAAAGCTTGTCTCACTTTGGCACCAATCGGGTTAGATAACCTTGCTCCGACCAATTTGAACCCAGAATTTATTCGGTTATTTCGAATATTTTCAGTGCCCTCGGTTTTAGCATCCTTTGTGTCCGTTGTACTTTTGACCTGAGCTCGTCATCGTTGCTGTTTTCGCTGGATCCTACGGATTTCTATTTAAGATGGCATACTCCGTTCCGTCCTCCGAGCCAAGTGCCATTCATCCTGCACTAAGCCCTCCTCTTGTTCAGACAGCAGCATCGTCTACTGCCACTAGAATTATTTCTCAGCAGCCTAACCAAAGCATTGACGAAGCCTTGCAATCTTCTTTGAGCCCCACTGCATCTTTGTCTGCCGCCTCTGACGTTACCGTTACTACATCGGCGACCACCAAGGACACTGTCCTTGCGGCGACCTCCCCGTCTATAGTCAAAACTGCTACCACCGAACAGACATCTACAGTCACCGAAGTTCTTGTCGGCCCTATAAACACCACGATTTCCTCACCTCTTGCGCTCCAAGCTGCCGAGAAAGCTATCGCCATACCCCAGTCTCTGCGTCCTACCGCCCTCTCTTCCGTCGCTCGCGCCCATAAGCCGCAATCGTTATCGCTCTCGGAAATGCTTTCCTCGTTCAAGACTGGCGTCATTGGGTCTGGTGCTAGCTCAGCACCCGGCAACAAGGACGCCACCAACCCCAACAGTCTCAACGATGCCCTTCGCGACCTTACTTCTCCGGGAACGGCCCGCAGCTATACCCCTACAATCCCGGCTGCTTTTGCGGCCTTGCAGAGTCCTTGCTTCTACCACAAGCGGTTTGATGACGCTGTCGATATCGATAAGGTTCTCGAGGAAATCAAGAGTGATGAGAGCATGTCACATTCTCGACTAGTTCAGACTGCTACCTCTGTGCGTGAGATTAGCAAGCAGCTGCAGCGCCGCCCTATCAAGCGCGCAGTCCGCAACGTCATGATTGTCACCAAAGCCAGGGATAACCACCTTGTCTACCTGACTCGTGAACTTGCCATGTGGCTTCTCCGTACTCCTAGATACGGGTCTGATATTGGAGTTAATGTCTATGTTGACGCCAAGCTGCGCAACTCCCGTCGTTTCGATGCGGATGGTCTTTTGGCCATGGATGTACGCTTCGCCGATATGTTGCGCTTCTGGACACCCGACTTGTGCTGGACACAGCCGGAGAAATTTGACCTTGTGCTCACTCTTGGCGGTGACGGTACCGTGCTATTCACTTCATGGCTGTTCCAGCGTGTTGTACCACCAACACTGTCCTTCAGCCTCGGCAGTTTAGGCTTTTTGACTAGCTTCGAGTACGAAAAGTACATGTTCCATCTGGACCGTGTCATGGGTGATTCAGGTATGAAGGTGAATCTGCGCATGCGCTTCACCTGCACAGTGTTCCGTAATCGTGGCGACGGCCAGCCACCAGTCAGCGAGGGCGAACAATTCGAGGTTTTGAACGAGTTGGTCATCGACCGCGGTCCATCGCCTTATGTCTCTAACCTCGAGCTATACGGTGATGGCGAGCTGCTTACCGTGGTACAAGCTGACGGTTGCATCTTCTCTACGCCCACTGGGTCTACTGCTTACTCGCTTTCCGCTGGTGGATCTCTGGTGCACCCCGATATCCCGGCAATCCTGCTCACGCCGATTTGCCCGCACACGTTATCGTTCCGCCCCATGGTCCTTTCCGATACTATGGCTCTCCGTGTTTGTGTGCCGGCTAACAGCCGGGCCACGGCGTATTGCGCCTTTGATGGGAAGGGTCGCGTTGAGTTGCGACAGGGCGACTGTGTCACTATTACGGCGTCGCAGTATCCATTCCCGACTGTTACGCGGACAGATACAGAATGGTTTGACAGTGTGTCGCGGACACTGCGGTGGAACACGCGCGCTGCGGCGCAGAAGCCGTTTGATGCCTCGGCAGATGATGGGGGCGAGCGCAAGGCGGATGAGCCCGAGTGGGATATTGATACTGACTCGGCTTATTATGCGAGTGAGGAGGGTAGTCAGTCGGCGAGTCCGTTGCAGAGACAGATGAGCATGCTGGGAATGTAATCTGTTTTTTTCTGTTCGGAAGTATGTACATACGGGTGTTTGCCCTTTTAGAACGGTCGTCTGTTTGGCGACCGCAGAACTGTTTTTCGTTTGGCGTGTTTCTTTTCTTTTTGGCATTGTCTTTGATATAGACATTGTTCTTCTCTTCTTGTCTTTATCGTTGGTTAGGCTAATATTTGGTCTTGTCAAACGTGGGCGTTGGCTGTTATGAACTCCAGCTAATGTCATGATGTGGTTCACATGAACTATTTTTAATATCCGAGGTTACTATTTGTTTGCTATATATTTCTTTTCTTGTTTCTACAAATAGATGTTTTTGTCAGTTTTGGAATACACAATCACGTTCATGACGATGAGTTTGCCACATGTCATTGTCTTTGACATAGTAGCTTTTCATTGTTCTCTTAGGTCCACGTCACCCACATCACTTGAACCTCAATTTTTAAATGACAACCACCTTTACATATCTGCACAGTATCACGCACGTTGTGCAAAGGGAGCTGATTGAACAAGCTCAAAACGCCATGATCGGATGACATCAGCCGCACGACTCATCTAGACTGTCCATTTCAACAAGCACCGAAACACCGAAACATGCCAATCCAAAAACCAACTTCTGTACAATGGGCCAGTTTCACGTAACACAAAGTTTCCATATGTACGACGACCCTAATACGTCACAGGATGCAGCGTCATTAAGGGTTCCTTAACTCATCCATCAACTCGGTAGTTAGCCCAGCACAGCTGTGTATACCATCATAGCCAGAGAAACCCCCTTGTACCCACCGGACCTCCCATTCCAATTCCGCAAGCTCACCCACCTCGCCATGCCGCACAAAGCAAGGCAACACCATCGTCAACACGGATAAGTCACCGTCCATCCAGCCAAATCCATGCACGACCCTGTAAGTCCGCACACAGCAAGGGCAAAGCAGGCTTCACCGCCTAATGCAAGCGGTCCCCTTGGCCCAAGTGAGTGAGTGAGTGAGTGAATGGAGGGACGACTACATTGTACGTATGTACAATACAAAAGCATGTCTTTGCTTTTTGTTCCGGTGGATGGGTAAGGGGAAGTATCCCAACCTCCTTGAATAACACGGGTGAAGAGACGATTTGGCGCTCCATTTCCCCACCTGTTTCCCGCCTGTGAAGTTGGCTGGCTTGTGTTTTTCTGGTGGATGGGATGGGATGGGGGTTTGCTTGGTTGGAAATTCCCAATGCCAGTGCACACATCCTCCCCAACCACCAATATGTAGAATCCGCTTGAACCACGTACTGGAAATATCTACGATACAACTCCTCAACCCGCATTCCACCATCTTACAACACGTATGTACATACGTATGTACATATACACGTGAATACAATACAACCAACCCACCCCATAAATCCCACACCTTCCAAAAAACTCCACCGTCCCTTCCACTTCCATATCCAACCTTATCCAACACTTCTTCTTTCCATGGCCCCCCGTTCCTTCCCCTTCCTGTCTCCCCCGGTCTCGCTTACACCAAAAACCTGCAGTAGCTTCCATCCTTTGACGGACCCGTCACCTCTCACTTTCCTGCATTGGAACTGCACATGCTGTAATCAAGTGTTGAAGGCAATTGGCGGGGGGGGGGGGGCAGGAGCGTCACATGGTAGGATGAAAGTGGAATTGGTGGCGATGGTGACGGCAACGGCGTGGGAATGGGGAGAATGAAATGGATCGTGTTAGTTCGTTGCTTCTCTGTTTAGGTTAATGGCTATTGTCTATTGAGATGGGGATCCCTGAAGTTAGTCCGGTATATTTAAGGTCTCTATACGTGGTTGTTGCCCGACACATAGAGTGGGGCTTACACACGCAAAGTACCAAAGTGTATGCTCAGACAATTATCAAGACAGGGCTAACAACAAATCAAGTCAAAGAACAATGTTTAATCTTCAAAATGAACAATCTAGAAGCACAGTCTAGAATGGTTCTTTTATTCAAACGAACTCATGGAAGCATGTCATCTTTCTTCACATTTGTCAACAGACAAGTATGAAATCCTCAAGAAAACTAGTCAACCATGAGCCTGGCAGTCAATCCGAGAATCAACTGCACGTCTTTCAAGAGAAAGACAAATGTGTACTAAATGGTACAAACCAACCAAAACCCACCAAACCAATCCCTCCCATAAAATATTTATGTAGTAATAATAGAACGTGAAAATGCAAGCCGTCGAAACCAAAGAACCCCGGTATCCAACACCAACACACCGACCCGAAAGCAAAAACAAAATCCCAAAAACAAGACGCAAAGAAACTCGTCAAACTCAATAAGCCAGAAAAAAGTAGAACAAGAAATGGAAAGAAGAAGCAAGGAAAACGTCAAAACAACAAAACAAGAGAAGCCGCCCTATATAGCCGAGCCCGATATGTATCAAGGAAAAAGAAGCTCAGAACATCTGAATACCCACCAGACACTGAGATAGGAAACGGGTACAGATGAAACGAAATAAGAAAAAAGCATGAGGCGGAAACGCATGAAAAAAGAATTGTACAAAAGTCAAATGAACAAATGATACTGGAACAAGCCAGTAACAGTCCAAGAGGGCGAGAAGTTCGGTTTGCAAATATGCAAGTTAGAACCAAGGAAACAATCATCAGAGTCATACTGTCAACAAAGGACAATACAAGTATCAAAACATGATACCACTCTATGACAATGTCAAAGTTCAGCAAAAGATGAACCCACACAAACGTGGAAAGCCTAGATCCGTAAAAATTTACCGCCAGTTACCCTCACGCAAAGCCAAAAGACCAGCAACACAAACGGCATCACCCTTCTTACTGAGGTTGCTATCTTCAAGATAACGGTTAACCTCTTCGCGAGCAACACGCTTGCGACCATAAGACTCCTCTTCCTCATCATCGTCGTCGCGAGAACGCTTGCGAGACGCCGGTGGCGAATCGGAAATAGGCACGCTAGGACGAGTCATAGGACTAGGAGACCGACGGCTAAGAGGAGACTCTGGAGTCAACACACGACGAACAATAGGCGCCTGCTTGGCCTCTGGTCTGCTGTTTTCCTTATCACTATCAGGACCACTAGGAGCAGGGCTGGCAGTGTGCACAAGGTGGTGCGGCGCACGGTAGTGCGTGTCCCTGTCGTCGTTGCGCTGAGGCGTAGAGTATTCGCTGCGGTAGGGATGGTAACGAGGGGATTGCTTGTAAGAGTCGTTGTGACCAGTCGAAACCACCATGTTTCTCTTGGCCGAGTTACTCTGGAGAGCATTGCTGTTACCGCCCATCGTGTGATGCGAAGACAAACCCGAAGTAGAACGGCGCAGGCTTATTTCAGCCAGCGCAGAACCGGAGGCTTCTCTCATGGCAAACTCAGTGAGTTGGTCATTTTGAGGAGTGTCCTTGTCACAGCAAGATTCCCATTGACGCACATCGCGAGAGCGACCAGGAGGGAGACCACGGGTCAAAGAGGAGATGGGAGGCAGAGTAATACCGGAACCGTCACTGTTGGTCCGCTCCAGAGGCTTGCACTCGGGCAACGAAATCTCGTGGTGAGTAGAGTTGTGAATGCGCGTGGGTGAAAGATCGTTGGAAACCTCGGCGCGTCCTTCCAAAGAGTAAGACAGGCGAACCTTGCTAGTAGGCTCAGGAAGAACACGAGGACCCATTGAACTCTTGTGGTCGTCGTAAGGGCTAGTGGCGGGAGAAGAGTAGGCGCTAGTGTTCCAACGGTTGGAAACGTATCCAACGTTGGAGCTTTGGAAGTTGTGCATCGCTGGGTGACGGCCGTTACCGTTGCTTGAAGGAGTGCGAATCTCGTTTTCGGGAGAGCTGGTAATGTGGGAGCGAGCACCAGAACCATTGACACCACCACGAACAATCGGTGAGCTATCAACGAGCGAAGGCATTGGCGAATTGTTGGATCCAAGGTGAGAGCGAGGGAGGTGAGTAGGCGTATGCGCGGGGAAGCCGGCCTGTACAGGAGAGCCCAACAAAGGACCCACATTGGAGTAGCTGTGCTGAGACCGTGGAACGGGAGCAGCAGGAGTTCCCAAGCAAGCAGCCTGGAGAGCATTACGAATTTCAGGGCTGGCAGATTCAGAAGAAATCACCTGCATACCACCATACCGCAGTGCGGCAATCTCCTGCGCCGAAAGAGGTCGCGATTTTCTACGGTCATTTTGTCTACGGTTTTGGAACCAAATCTACGCGTTGGAAGTGGGGACGGTTAGCGCGAGATTCATCTTACAGTGGGTGCACAACAAGTGTGGAGCAAAAAATTACCTGGACCTCCTTCTCGGTCATGGAGACCTGGCGCACGATAGCAAGTCGCGCAGCCTTGTCGGGCTTCGCATTGGATTGATAGGCAGCCTCAAGAATGGCCTTGTCTCCAGCTCTACAAGTGAAAAGGGTCACACGGTTAGTAAACGGAATTGGTTTGCAATTGTGCGATAGTTTGTGGTGACGCCCATTGTGAGTACAACAGTTGTTGCATGATTTACTGGGCCCGTGACATGGGTTTCTGAATCAGGAGTGAACTTACTGTGTACGCTTGCGACGGTTCTTGGTTTGTTTGTCTGGCTGGACATTGACGACACAAAGGTCTTTCTTCGGGGTCATCATGGAGACGGCCTGGTACATTGGCTGGTGGTGATTCATGATGGGAGTATCCGCGTAGAAGTCGTAACTTGTCATTAAGAATTATTTTGTGGTTGAAAGGAAAAAAGAAAGGTTCCGTTAAACTGGAAGTCGTTATGATTTCTTGCCCTGGTAGGGAGCAAAAAGAACCGTTAATAGTAATAAAAAGGAAAAAAAGAAGTAATAAGATTTGAGTCGAGGGCTGAGAAAAGAAAGTTTGAAGACAAAAGTATGTGTATACAACGCAGGCACAACCGGAATGAAGGAAACAACTTTTTTTTGGAAATGGTAAAGAACGACCCAGAAAAGTTATAAGCTTCCCTAACAGATTCTGATATATCCCAATGACAAGATATTCAAACAGAATCAACAATGAAACAACCCAATCAACAAAGTCGTAAGTGTCGATGGATGCAAAGTCTCGTATACAACTAAGTTCGGCGAGAGACAGATGGGAAATTCGTAATAATCGTGCTCTGCTTGATTGCTATTCGAAATGACGGATTCCAGCCACACGCTCTGAGATGATAGAGAATCCGAGTATGTGGAAACCGGCGAATAGAAAGTCAAGAGACAGAGAGAGAGCAAGAGAAAAAGGGCAAGGAGAATAGCAATGAAGAAGCCGTCGAGAAAGTACGAATGGCTTTACTATATCACTATACAATGAAGATGAGAACAAGAAAAAGAAAGGAAATAAGAAAAAACTCCCAAGAGTCGCGCGGTGTTGTGGCAGAGAAAAAGAAAGAACAAAAAAAAGAAGGCGAAATGAAGGGACAGAAGAGAATATGTACATATTTCAATCAAGTAGCCATATTGGAGACGCTCCTTCCCTACTGGGAATGCATAACAAAAACGCTAAAAGTGCAGAAAAAAAGCCTCTCAAAGCTGGAATTAAGTCCATTAACCACACACGTTAGTGACTTATAGAGATTGGGTCACAAGCAGTTTACCGCTAAATTGCACAGTCAAGGCAACCATAACGAAACAAAATGGCAGGCAGGGCGGGATAAAATCTACCCCGGTATAGTAGTTCAACATGGGTTTAGAGACAACAATGATGGTCCTAGCATCAATCCGCTTCAGCGCGCCATAAGCGGATATTCTGGGTTGATTGCAAGTAAATAGAGCAAGGGAAACAAGGGGCCAAACAAGAAAACAGTGCCATACAAGAGCAGCCACCAAGTTTATTCATGAGCCCCTGTCTCCGAACGGACGTGAACCAAACAAAAACATTGAAGTCACGACACAGGCCAGTCCTAATGACTTTTGTGTATAATGTTGGCGACAGCGAGCGCGACAGAAGCTAGCAGCAGCCAGGTTTAGAACATGTGTGGTGTGCTAATATAGGGCCCAGGCACTGTAACAAAACAAAAGCCTGGTAAGTGGCAAGCTATGAAGGCAGTTTACGGCTCTCTTTGGCCCCTGGATAAGAGAAACTTAGCGACTCGGTATAGAACCCATATCAACGCCAGGGGAACGGTGTAGCAGGCCTTTAACAAGAACATGGCCCCTCCCTGACCGTACACCGACCCTCGCAATTAGACCTCAAGAACAACAAGTTCTATGATTGAAGGCGTCGTCTTTCCAGCCTTCTTTGCGTTTGATGATGATTATGATGTTATATTCCGACAACAGTTATGGGAATCCTATAACGGTTGTTCAGGGTTGCGCGATTTGCAAATATCAATGTTACAGGGCAGCGTCACAGTCGGAAACGGCGCTTTTATTGGCGACATTCTTGTCCACCCTTTCTAATGGGCTTCGATGACTTTGTTCTAATGGCAAATTCCTTTCGTGATGTCATGGGTCGGCCGAAAACAATAGCACATCCGTAACTTGTCACGCTCCAAACTAGTTGTCAAACGAATTCTACTAAAATGTATCCTTTACAACCACTTTAACTCCCTTTGGTCCGTCTTGCGGCTTAACTTCAGCCTCCAATTCAACAGAATAGTTCCAACACCTTGGAACAGCTCAAGACAATGATGAGGGCTACATACCTCAATTGCCCTCATACTATATCTTTCTAATTGGTGTTCCTGAAGGCTCAACTTCAGATCTGTGGGTGCAACCAGCGCTAAGCATGGTCGAAATTGGTTTTAGGACCTAAAATTAAGGCCTCATGATAGGACCCAAATAAACAACAAGCACAATAACCAATGACGTGGTGACGATTCAAGATCCACTATCCAAAAACGGTAATCTTATAGATTTCACGTGAGCCCACACGTGACGCAGTTCTATTGAGCCCCGGATACCTGTGCGTAGCTCATCCCGATGGGTCTGTCTCACTAAGGGCAGGCTAAACTCTAGCTATGGGGATAGCTCTACACACAAATTTGATAGCTAATCCTTTTTTACCAGACACGATCGCGTGATTTGATACAAATTGGAGACAATCGACTTGTCCGTCTGTCGTTGACAATGTAGATGTAACCGACAAACGATGATACACATAGTAGTGGAACAACAGTTTTGACCATTGTTTTCTTATACCGACATACTGGCCCATCTAAACGCTCTATAATTGTTCATCAGCCACCTGTAAACGCAAGACACGCCACTAAGGCCCAAGTACAACAGTGCAACGTCAAGACCAGGGCGCGACACACGGCGAAAGGCGGCTTTTTTGACCCAAAGAGAAAGCACTCTATGCCCTGGTTCCAATTAAGCAACCATTAATCTCACCGTATTTTGTTTTCACTCCCCGCCATTCTCTTTAATCCCTGCATCTTACACTGGCATTGATCAGACTGAGAACACGGCCTATTTTCTCATATTGTGTATAGAACCGCCAGGACCAAGGACTAATTGATGTGCCACATGCTGGGCTGCGCGACCAATTCGAGGTGCAGCAACTTGTTAATGTAAGGACAAATATACCTATGGTTGTGAGACTATACATATGTACTGTATGCATGTACATACACATGTACATAGCAATCTGCGGGTCTTTGACACTGGCACCGGCCGCCTCTTATTTTCTAGAACCGGCCATACCGCCACATGTCATTTCAAGATAATCAACCTGAACCATATGCGCGACAGTCAATGAGATACATATAACAAGCTTGGGGCATTGAGCCTTGCAGACTGGGGAATGTATCCGGCGCATTATCCCTTGGCCCCTGGCTACGGACCCAGTTTGTATGCTGCGTCAAACCACGATAATCCCATCACACCGACATGACCTCGCCATGATTCCCTTTTTCCGCTGACGTTACTACTGTTGGCGTGGAGGGACCACTTGACCAAGTAGAAAAACAAAAGGCTGGAAAAGTCGCCTTCAAGTTGTCCCCACAGAGCGGTTAGATGGATTACAGACGGATGGTAATCCCATCTCCTCCTATATTGGGCTTCATGGCTGGGATCAAGTTGGACGTTGTTCGTTCCGTTTCTGCCCAAAACGGAGCCAAGGAATCTTGTCAGGTGGGTGAGGGTTTAATGGCTTTTTTTGTCACGGCCGGAGTGTTTAAAAACTCGGTAATTGAAGCGTGGAATGTGATGAATTGGTTAGTGATGACTGTTCATGCAGAAAATGGGATGAAGACGACAGATTGCGCGTAGCCTTTATTGGCATAAATAATGCTGAGACGAGACCCGCTATCTGGAGAACGGGCCCAAACTAGTAGCTATTGATATGTTTTTTTTCTGTTATTTTCATCTTGTTTTGGTCAACTGATGTACGCAAGAAGAAAAACATGGCTTGTTGTCGCATGTTTATCTATAAACACTAATGGACCAATGAGATGGTTGACATGGTCTATGAACACATCCAATGTGACTGATTCAGTCGTCCTTCGAATGCAACTGTAACTTCATCAAAACCAACAGTCACGTTGCCAATCTGTAAAAAGAGATGATGACATTTGTTTATCACATTTCCCGTTTTTGTTTCTTGTTGCGACGGCGCTTGGGAACTTGTTTACTTTTGACCCGACGAGGTAACCCAGTCGATTTCACTTATCAAGTTTGAGCTTGCCTCAGAAAAATTGAGGAGCCATCGCGCTCCATGTGGTGTAGCGACACACCGAACTCACAATCAGCCCGCATATCCGGACAGAAATTAATCAGATGTGGATATTATGGTTGCTGATATATCAGTTGTACCAATGCAATTCTGTATTTTATGTATCTCATATGTCGTTGTGACTGAAGTGTAGAATATACGTATGTACATATGTACACACATATCTTGGAGTACCTACACACGTACATAACAACCTTCCGGGTGTCCGGTCAGCTTAACTCTATATGTACATTCCCAAAATATCCGTCACACCACAGGTCAATACAGGCTCCATCTTCGTCGGTGCAGCCGGCCGATACACATCAGAATCCATGCTGATTCTGTGTTACAGATTGGCCTCACGCCATGTTGGACAGCCCCATAACATTCCTTTCCTTTAATGGTTATTACATTATATGAACGGCCTAAAGATCGAGGGGTAAACACGATGGTCGTCACGTTTATCCGTTGGTCATACCGGGGGGGAGGGGCTATAAATCGACAATGCCTATAACTTGTTTCTTAGTGCATGGGGACACATGGCTGGCAGAACTTCCCTAACCCTTCCACACTGACAACGTCTCCCTATCGATCGCCTGAAGTCGAGACACATTTCATCAAAGACGAAACCGAGACAGGCCTGGAGTTTTCTCCGGAGCACAGTCGTTAGATGGCGTATCTAATTGAAATGCTTGAACAAACTTGTAGGCGAGCAGGAGGGGCGAGTAAAACAACTAGGGGATGATGTTACTTTGATGAGGCTTAGTTTTGAACTGCCTTGATTTTGTTCATATTCCAGGGAACGGGATATAGTGGCGAAAGGAAGGGTTAAAATGCATGTGTGACCATTTTTGTTTTTGGCGGCGATGTGATGAATGACGACACAGCTCAACTTTCGGTATATGGAAACAAGGAGAAGACAGAGAGAAGGAGGGGAAAACAAAGGTGGAGAAGGTGTGATGACCGCCGCAAGAACGGGGGCTGATGTCTTTCTTGGTACATACAAGATGGTAAGGCATTCTACACAGAACAAGTTAAACTCAATGATTTCTGCATTTTGCCATATAACATGTAATTGATGTCGTTTGTAGTACATACATATTCTGGTCTTATCAATATATATGTATGTACAAAGACTAGAGTCAATCCGAGAGAGAGAATGACAAACACAAAAGTAGCCAATCAGGATATGCATGTAGCCGGCCCTCGACCTGTACATACGTACATACTATCCCGCTGCACCGGCCTCATGACTACCATTCCCTCAGAGCCGGATTCGATCACACATGGCCATTTCCAGCCTCCAGGTTCATGCAACGCCATAATTTTGCCTATACAGCTTCATGCCAGATAGAAAGAACTGCAACACTGACATCGGATCTCAAACGCATATATATTCCTCCTTTTTTTGTCTGAATTCTCTAGGATAGTGTCGTCACTGGGCCCATCGTTGCCGTCTACACAGCTGTACCCCTCGAATAGCCATGATTTTGTAACCTGTATTTCAAGGGTGTTAAGTGGTCTATAGTTTGTCGCTGACCATGCCCAAGCTCACATCCTCCGAGCCATCTGCCTCAACTTCATCTTTCTCGGCCGGGGCCTAGGCTTGAATTCTTATTGGTTGGTTCGCTATTTGTCTCGCCAAATAGCGACATATGGTCTGCAATCATTGGAATGACAAGATACAATATAAGCCCAAAGGAAACAGAATTGTAGATCAAGTACCGAAGACGGTAGTAGAGGACCGTGTGATCAGGCTTCCGGTTGGTTATTTGAAGACTCGCTACTGCTTTATTCAACGATCCTGTCTCATTTGGGTTTATTATAGGTCTGTTATGGCTGCGAGCCATTGTTAGAACACCAGCCTTCTTCTAGATGAGGAATTTCCTAGGCACTAGACTACCCACGCCAGTGCGCCCACGAGCCATAGGCGGAGGCACAATGTTGAAGGGATTCCTTGTTAGCCAATGGGATCAATTACAGTGGTGTTACAGGTCATTTCTGTCGTTCTTCCAGTGCTGTCCAAGGTAGGTAAAACAATGGAATAATGGAACAAGTCAGCCTACTAAAAAAGTCAATGGCTGGAATTGTCAACTTTTGGACAATGTGCACTACAACAGTATTTGGATATCACCTTCATTGAGACAACAGCCCACAGCATAATCCTGGTATATCATGCAGCTTGCCTTCTAGGACAAGCATTGATCCGTCTTTACAATTAATGTTGGTCTGGTTACATTTGAAAGTTCCAAATTCAACCTGTTGTATCTGCCACCGCGTCTTGAATGGTCCTTGATATTGCTGCTTAACCTTCTTTAGCTGTGTTCGTACTAGGTGATATACAGAATGTATGGATATATTAGATACCAACACCACTATCAGCATCCATGTGTACATCAACCAATTCGTCATGTTCTTCCTCGGTAACAACAAAAATGGCCCGCAGCCATCACCGTCGTGACCAGTACGACGCTACCACAGTCGTTCTTCCCCTGGCTGATGCATCAGGCTCGGTTCAGGGCTCTTGACCGCCATATACAATGTAGGCCCATGTCGCAGTCTGTTGCCGTTTCCATTTATGCGTCCATCATTGGCAAACCATGATGCAAACTCTCAACTCACATGTCACCATAACGTATTTACGTATGTGTGTATGTATGTACATACATACGTATGTAGCCACCAGCCTCTTGCGCCCCTCTTTAACCGAGACTTGTCTCTGTGGAAAGTCAGGCCTTCCTGGAGGAGAACGATGAGCTAAATGGGCACTGACAATGATCCAATCAATGGATTCTATTGGTCTACATATGTATGTACATATATACCTGTTTGTTCTTGCTGTTTTGAGTGGATGGATTCGCCGGTGAACGAATATCAATTCCGTAGTATTGCATGTATTTCTGCACGCTGTGGATGACGAGCCATGTCGCCATTACGAAATTCCACCCGACGCAATGCGCGGATTCATCCGCTTCTATCATCTTGGGATGGACGCATTGATTAGAGTACATATATATGTACATATGTACATGCAAGATATTGAGAACGGCTACTACTGCACTGACTTACCATCTTGAGGTAAATCTGGATTTCATGGGTATCACTAGACTGTATCCGGCCCGAAGTCACCTTCGTCATTCGGCGAATTTGAACCATGGTTCACTTCCCAGAGGAATCTCAGCCATGCTCAACGCAACTAACTGCTACTTTAAGCTCCGTTCCATCTCTATTAGTCTTCCTGGTCCGTCGATCGATTCCTCTCCCTTTCTCCGGCCTCAACTAAGTTTCCCCATCGTCACGTCTCGTGCGTATGTGTGTACATGTGTTGTACATACGTTACTCTTCCCGACGACATCCAACTTTACCAGCTGATAACTACGCACATAATTGCTTCTTTCTGTAACCCTGACATCACTCTCCGATGCACTAAATGACCAAATCCGTACTCAACTCTGACCTGTTCAGTACTTTGATCCTCTTGGTACTCGCAGACACTTCCCCCGGATACTACATACGCCAAATGACCACATTTGGGTGGACCAGATGGAAGGCGCGTAGAAACAAGGCGACCGCACCACTGACCATCCATGCGACGTCAAGCCTTTTGGCGGGTCGTATTACACTCCGTTCTCTGGGGCTCCTGGGGAGACCGACTCCACTTTGTGCGCCTGGGTGAGGGAAGTTTGGCCTGACTGGACACGCAAATGTGGAATATGGCGGTCTAAGTAGTGCGGAGTGGGATCCGCTCACCCAAAGTTCATTTATACGCGGTATTTTCTGCGTTGCTGCAGCAAGTTCGTGTCCATGTCCGTCGCCCACTCTCCATTACATGCCGATATTTCTTTTCCAATCTGCCGCTACTGTAACCTCGACTTTGTCTCGTCACATTCTATTCTTGATAATATGTCACATCATAGACTGTAAGACCCCCGGTTCTTAGCCATGGACTGAACCCCCCCCATGCTCGATATCGGCGGTCAACAACAGCCCAACTACATATCTGCCCCACACCATTAATCGGCCGGTCCTTGAAAAGCTTCCCCTGTCTCTCGCCAAAGCTGCCCCTCGACAACTTCCATGACAACCCCGTTTTCTCTGTTCGCAACTTACTTCTTCAGTCTCCGTGCGGCAAGTTCCCCTCACCCACGGCGGGCCCGGACAGGCCAGACAGTTTAGGTGGGGAGGAGGAAAAGGGACAAGCTGCAGTAGCAGAGACGTGTAATACATACCTGGCTATAACTGACGATGAAAGGTAAAAAGAAGGAAAAAAAGTAGAAGGTCAAGGTGGGAAGCCCTGGTCGCTGTTAGTACTGGGATTACACATGTCTGGTGGGCGTTCTTCGGCCAGGTTGGTGGAATTTCTGTATTATCTGAGAGCTGATACTATCTTCCCAGCCGCCGAATTTGTTTTTTTGTCTTTTTTTGCCGTGGTAATAGGATTTATGATGGGATGGGAGACGCAGGTTATCACGCTCCAAGTAATCAAGATCATGCACTGCCCGTGAGATGGGAAAGTTACTGGACACACATGGTGTACTGAAGTTTAAAGTCAGGTCGTACACCATTGTTTCGTTTGAGACAATTTGACAATGAATTGTCTGTTGATTTGATTACTAAGACCCTCGTGTAAGTCGTCCTCTTAGCCGTTCGAACGTTGAGAATATAGATCTTCCCAACCTTGTTGGCACCATCTGTGCTCGAATTACCGATCAACTAGATGTGTATACCCTGAATGTACATTGAAGGATTGATTTGGCGCGAGGAGATTCTCTTTTCTTCTATCACATTGTCCACGGGATTGTAAATTGTAACGATGGTGTGTACGTCGTATATCATTAGGGTTACTGGCAGGCAACAAGGGTTTACACATCACTTCGAGGATTTACAGGAATCCAGCCGAGTACCGTGAGGTCTTGTCAGATGTGTGTACACACATATTTGAAGTTGATATTAGCGACCTAGAAGCTCGTAAGTACATAAACGAAAAAAAACTCAATATTCCTTTTTTCAACTGGTCAGTGTTTCCGTAAATTTTCATAACCGTAGAAATCCAAAAAATCCACATCTATAGTCGCCTTGTTCAGTTCCGAATCTTGTGACCATATCAAATAGTTCTCTTTATACTTCCCTTTCTCGGTTCTCTCTGCATACGGTAAGTCCATGCATCTTCCGAAGACGAATGTATAAAATCACAATCTATTGAGTCTATACAGTCTTATGTGCAAGGTTGTTAGCCTCGGAGGAGAGTATCCTCTGCACATCTGCTTCTACCTGCATCTACCTGCAGCACAATGCATGGGGGGACCACAACCAAGACTACTCTAGTAAACATAGCAGCGGGTTTATATATCGGTCTAGAAACACCATGACGAGAAGGAACATCAGGGGATTATCATGATCTCCGTGAAACCCACGACACAACCGATTGACTGGGTCAACAAAATACAATCATATTATTTCTCCGGAGGAACTTGGAATTTGCCTATTTCTTGGATACCTCGCCGGATGTAATGTAAAGTGCCGGTTTCGTAATTGGCGGTAGTTCAAGTCTGACAGGCGGGACGGGGCTTAGGCAAATGTATATTTCGCCTTCTAAGAACCTTTAAAAAGGAATATTATTATTTCAGGCACTCCCTTCACATGTTGGGTTCTTGTATCCATTTCAAGGCTTTAGGCTTTCGTACCTGTGTTTTCAGCTACACATGTACACTATGTACGTCGCTAGTAACTCCTGAGTGTCCCGATATATCTATGTAGCGGGGACGCATCCGGTTCCCCGTTTAGGGAATGACATGGCCCATATCGGTTCTTACATCCCTACAAGGCGGTCATCGAATCCCCCTTGGTTTAGTATATGTACCTATATGACCGATCAACTGGAACGGGATAATCGTCTTGATATACTTAGTAGGAGCTGCAGTGTAGTATGCGGGGCCTCAGGGCGGAGACTACCGACCGACCTGGCCTCGTTTTGTCGGTGGCGACTTCCTGCTTATGTTTACTGAACCGCCTATTGATACCATTAAAGATGATTTACCAACCAAAGAGTTCATGACGATATGGTCCACTGATAGCCGTCGGTTTCCTAAATCTTCCCAAGTGGCGTACATGTCGTTCTGTACCGACTTCGCCCGGAAGACAGAGACTTGTTATCTTGATGCATATCTTACACCTACCCCTTAGATCCGTGATTACACTACATGAGCCCACATCTTCTGTATTGCTTTTTACACTTCTTCTAGGTCATACACACCACCATTTAGTTCCAACGGCTCCCCTATCTGTCAAACCTAACGACCAAGGATACCGCGGCATCAGCCAGCAGGACAGCGCCACAGCTGACTTACCCCATTGTTTCCTTTGCCTTACATACATCCACCACTTAACTTTGCCTAATCATCATCAGCCCCGAGCCCAATGGGATCAAAAGAACCTGGTGATGTCTCTCTTTGTATTCCAGTTTTGGTAAACCAGGATAGTCCTCGGGGCGCTTCCGTTCGTGGGAGCAATACTAAGTATGCACCAATGAGGCAAACTTGCATCTTCATTGGTTAGAGTCCAAGGTGGCCAACATGCACGGGGGTCGCCTCTCATTATTGCGCTTAGGTGACCATGTTCGGGGCGGTGACGCCTAGAATAGGAGCCGGTTGGGCTCAAGCACCTGCGATGAACAGTGTTTTGTCAGATAACAAGTGACATCTTACCGAAAATGCATCTTCCCCAGATTCAATATACCATACAGACCGATTGTCCGAGTTTGCAGAGAAATATTGTTCCTAGGACACGTATTATGGCCGAGTTCCATGGGAGAGGTTTACCGGCCGACATGCCAGCTGGCCGGGCGCCGAAGGTCTGAGCCACCCATCAGATACCCCCGACCAGAATCCAAGTATCTCATGACCGTAAACCCCACTAACAACCTCTCAAATACGAACCAAAACGAGCCAAAAACCTGCACACACTGCCACCTAAGTCTGACCGGCGACTTGCCACCTCCCCCGCTCACAACGGGGATCCAACTCTGCCAACAAAGCTCGCTTGCTCCCGACAACACGGCCAACACACCACCATCTTCCTATATACCTCTATTCGGCACGGTTTCCTAGGACACCAGGTTCCATTTCCCGCCTTACATCTTCCTGGACCCGGAGACCCGTTCCTAGACTCAACCTTGACACATATCAGGTGCGTCCATCTGCACTCTCTATGCCGTTGGGCACCAAACTACTTAGTCACCGTTGGGCTATGATCCAACGATTGAAGTCCCAGGATCGTCACTCACAAGGTTGTCACTCCGCATGTACTAAAACGCTTGCTCTACTCGACATGACTACCGAGCAAGTGACTTGCAGAAGACCGGGTCACAGGATCCACAGCAGGCCAAAGTTTGCAGGCACCTTGCCACGTAGGATACCGAATCGTACTCCAATACATGGATGCTGTCTTGAGAAATACTCACCACAAGATACACGTAGGGCCTAAGTGCATATATTTGCCCTTCATGCAGTATCTTGGTGTCATACATGGCGCTTCCTTGGCTTTCTCCATAACACCAACCTGATTTACCCGGCCCGTGGCTTGGAATCTTATGATGTCGAAGTGGCAGATGAGCCCACAAAATTGATTTGGAATACAAACAATATATGAAACGAAGATCTAGACAAAGCTGGTATCTACTACGTGTAAAGCATATAAGTATGTAGTTTTACCATATGCAGGAATTTAGCCCCACGTGTGTCCTAGATAGGATGATATTGATACTTCATCTTTTGTGTTTGTAAAAAGAACATGATTGTAACCAAACTTCGGTACAAAACTGCCAGCTGGAGAATACACAATAAGTATTCTGTTAATATATATCAGAACTGTAACTATTCAAAGTAGCAATTGTTTAGCCCCCACATAACACAAAGCCATTGCAGATTAATTCCAGTACTTAGTCAAGAGGAAACGGGGCTAACGTTACACAATCGTGCTGTGCGCTTCTACAGACTTCTGGAATGGGGAAAATGTCAATCCTGCGGGGTATCAGCGGGACAATAACAGATTAGCTGTGAGTCCAACACTACATACATAGACATAAATACACAAAAAGTAGCATGCACAAGTTACAATGTCACATAATCTGAACCAGAGAACATTTCAAAAAGGAAAACTTCTTGGTATCGACTCGCAGAATAATTTAATGACATCAATATCGCCTTGGGTGGTGATCCCCAGATTCACCGACATTACAAGGGGGCATTCTAAAGTTTCGCACACAACCTTTTAGGCTCGGTACATTTCTGGCTCTTCATTACCAGACTAGTCTGCGAGGTCTTGACCAATAATCTGTATCGTTGGCGTTCCGTTTACAGATCGTTGTCATCCTCATCGGGAAGGGGCATGGCGGCAGCAGCCTCCATCTCCTGGACGTGCTTAGCAAGCTCGGCCTCATCGACGACAGCCTCGGGGGGAGCCAGGGCGGGGGCGGCGACGAACTCCTGTGATGAGGGGAAATCATTGCGTTAGTAGACAGTCCATGTAATCAAGTAAGGTGACTCAGGGTACATACGAGAGCGGGGTTGCCGACAAGCTTGCGAGCGAGCCAAAGGAAGGGCTTCTCGAAGTTGTAGTTGGACTTGGCAGAGATGTCGTAGTACTGGAGGTTCTTCTTGCGGTGGAAGGTGATGGTCTTGGCCTTGACCTTGCGCTCCTTCACATCGACCTTGTTACCGCAAAGAACGATGGGGATGTTCTCGCAGACACGGACGAGGTCACCTGATTGAGAGTCAGTAAAACATTTCGACGATATAAGTCAGTGGTTTGGTTGAAAACATACGGTGCCAGTTGGGAACGTTCTTGTAGGTAATGCGGGAGGTAACATCGAACATGATGATACCGCACTGGCCGTTGATGTAGTAACCGTCACGGAGACCACCGAACTTCTCCTGACCGGCGGTATCCCAGACATCGAAGGTGATAGGACCGAAGTTCTATGACGACGGTGTGTGTTAGTTATATGGTTCGACGGTAGTAGAGAGCGCCCACAGTGCATTCAGCCTTGTCGTTATCATTGAGTGCAAGGCTGACGGCACGGTGGTGATGCAAAGGTGGAGGACGAACCGTGGAGAAACCGAGAGGGTGGACTTCGACACCGAGAGTAGCCATGTACTTCTTCTCGAACTCACCAGTCAAGTGGCGCTTGACGAAGGTGGTCTAGTTAAAACAGTTAGCAGGCTAGTCGACATGGCATTTGGGATGTTAGGCCGCGCCAGCTAATGCGATGCGCCATAAACCAATTGAGACGGTGCTCAATGTGGTGCAAGACCGAGCGAATATTGATCGGTCTAGAAAATAGCTGGCGCGGCAACGTAATTGGACTTACCTTGCCGGTACCACCGTCACCGACGAGGACAAGCTTGAAAGTAGGAGTCTCGGCCATGATGATAACCGAAGAAAGTGTAAACTGTAGTGGGGGGTGAACCTGGTCGTTTGGTCAGTTCAAGATTCAATTGAACTTATTTGCATGTAGCTAAATAAATGCAAAGTCGTCGACTATGCAAATTGCTGACGTGATATTGAAGAACATACCTATTGGCGGACAAAAGGCTGAATGGTCGAGGGAAGAAGGAAGAAAAAAGAGGACGTGAATCCGGAACCTAAGAGCAGTTGGTGTTTTGTATGCACCCAAGATGGCGGGGGATTCTCTGTCTTCACAGAGCCTAAGCGAAAAAATTCCACCAAGTGCTGGAAGGGAGGGGGGCGGGCGCGTCACGTGCTTCTGACATGGGCGCGTTTAGTCATCATCCCAGATGTAAACAGACCAAAGTGGGGCAGTTTTGGGCCACTGTCCGGATGGCTTCTAGATGCTTCAGTGCTATGGCATCACTTAAACGGGCATGTATTATTTGAATGCGGTGCCGAATGAACGAATTGGATACATGGACGATGCAGTTTCTCGTTACGAGGCTTCAGAATCTCTATGGATCATGGGTTCAAATAGTGATAGAAATACAAGCTAATTGGCTGCATTTTAACGCTACAATGTTTCTCTCAATCCTAAGTGGATGACTGGGATTATCTCACTTCAATATGTGTTCTTCAATGCCCACAACTAACGCCCCTCAATTCGAGGCTTTGGTCGTAGAAAAGGAGGATAAATGCTTCCGTCCGGGACTTTTGGTGCATTTCATGAAACAGTTTTGTTCTTGGTTCCGAGTCGTTTGGAATGCACATGAGTATGTATGTACATACATGCACCTCATTGTTCCATGTGACTTGAACAGTGTGCATACATGTATTTACGTAAAGACAAGTGCTTGTATATGTAAGGGGATATATACATATACACGCCGAGGTACATTTGCGTCGAAGCTTATGACGAGCACACGTCATCTTTCTACATGAAAGTATAGACTATGTACTACAAAGATGCCGATATAGTTTCACTCTGGAAAACCATAACATTGCCATGTAAGATGGAGTAATGACTTGTATGTACATGCATATACAGATATGCATATACAATATCTCACGACTTTATTAGGAATATTTACTGTGATACGAAATCCAGGGATATAGATGTGGCAAGCTGAAGCTCGCCAACTAACAACTACCAGCCACCAGAGATTTTATAACCAGACCTTGATAGGGTGGCATCCCTCCCGTACTATGGTACATGTCAATTCAATGGAATAATGTGACATCCCAATGTACCACGACCGCCCCAATCACGGCGAGGCCTGAGAACAAGGCTGACTTCTTCAAGGCGAGAAATAGTTGGACCACGGACGACAGTAACCGGAATATCTTGCTAAAAAAAGAAGATGTGTGTTAATTGAAACCGGATCTTCAATGTATACAGAACTTGTAACTTACATTCTCATTTGCTTGAACACACTCTCCCACTTTACGGAGGTTATCATGATTGTTGATACTGACATAACCAAACTTGACAATGTAGTCGCCCGGTTGTAGCCCTGAATCAGAAGCTGGACTGTTATCGCTCACAGTGTTGACCTTGGCAAAGGCATTTCTAGTGTCAACCGGCACAAAATCGCGGAGGGGTTGTTGGTCTACAGCAATTGGTGTATCATTGACCACTTCATTATTCGTAGGTTCAGAACTAGGCGTTCCCATGTTGGCGAATTGCTCATGGATAAAAACCTCTATTCTGCTCATCACATCTTTATAATCATTTCTGAGACAGATGATTCTATGACGTGTGGTTCTCACTGTATTGTATGAGTTTACGTGAACCAAAACCAGTGGGTCAAAAGTAATAACGGACCTTGAGCAACATCGATGTCTGAACGAGGAAAACCATCTCGTGAAATCAGTGGGGTGTCCATGGTTACGCCATGCTGTCCCAAATGTTAGTCAATTGGAGTTCTTTATGAAGCAAAAATCCGGCTTACAGAATCTAAAACATGGCTAAGGGCCCTCAATTCAGATTCGATATCGTTCTTTTGTTGCTCTAAGCTTGCCAAAGTTACAGGCCCGCCGTTGGTTCCATTTCTCTGTGTGGTACTTGGCCCCGAGGGGATAGTCGGTGCGTGAATGTTATTCATTGTGGATGTTCTGCAGTAATGAAAAACGATGGCGATAGAAGACCGGCTCACAATCTATTAGGTTCACAAGCCTAGTAGTGTGAGAACAACGTCATCGGGCTGGTGGCTGTTTGGCATTAAGCGTCGCAGGGCAGTTACACTGAATGCGCTAGGGTCTAGCCCCACTACGTGACACGAGTCTTTGGGGGTAAGTGATCACATAAATATGGATGTAAACATCGATCTTGATGTTGCTATTAGAGTTTGAAAGAAACTTTTTGGACATGACCTGCGCCTTTGGGTAATACGCCAGTCCGGGTCAAAACATTCTACCCGAAGCATGGTCAAATGTGAAGCTGTGCCAAAGTAAAGTGTTGCTGGAATGCATGACCAATATAACCCTATGAGTGCTGGACTGCAACCCTATCAGTTGACATGGTCCACTCGTCAGAACATCTCAAATTAAAGCAACAGATACATCAACAAGTCAATGAAAAATGGTAGCTACTAACAGGTGACGTAGATAGATACATGTAGCCCAAATGGCAAGAACAAGTGGCCGTAACGGTACCTTTTAATTTCTAACGTCCATAGCTTTACAACACATTCAGGCACAACGCTCATAGAATTAGGATGCAACGCTTAGGTGGGGCAACATGATGGTTGTAATTTAACCACCTAGGATGTGCCATGTAAGCGACGCGCTTCTATCCGCGGCATCTTCAGTTGTTGCATTTTTTAGCACAGGCTTAATAGAGGCATACAGCTCTTTCCCCCCAAAAAAACAGGAAACGCGATACCAACGACAAACACTATAAAGATATCAAACATTGCATCAAAATGGCCACTGGCGTTGATGCAAAGCTCCTCAAAAGCACAAAGTTTCCTCCTGAATTCAACAAAAAGGTGGATATTCAAAAAGTGAATATCCAGGTCATCCAAAAGTAAGTTATTCCGCTGTAAGGTATATTTACAATATACAACAATAATTGCTAACACTGAGTTTAGATGGATCGCAGGGAAAATCTCTGAAATTCTGGGGAGTGAAGATGATGTTGTGATTGAACTTTGCTACAACCTTTTAGAAAGTGCAAGATTTGTATGTTACTTTCACCGTCAAGACTTAAACATGAGATTCTAACATCGTTATAGCCTGATATCAAATCCCTTCAGATTCAGTTGAACGGATTTTTAGACAAGGAAACTCCTAAATTTTGCAAGGAATTATGGAATCTCTGCTTAAGCGCCCAAGAAAGTGCCCAAGGTGTTCCTAAAGAGCTTCTTGAGGCGAAGAAGCAAGAGCTTATCCTCGAGAAGGTATGTTTTAATAGTGAGACGTCACCCAGCTCACCTCATTTGCTAACTACAATCCAGATTGCTGCCGATAAAGCGGAGGAACAAGCCCGCCGTCGTCGTGAAGAGACTGAACGTCGTGAGCGTGAGAACCGCCTACAATTCCGCGGTGGTCGTGGTGATTCATACCGCGGTCGTGCGAGTGATCGTGGTAGACGCGGAGGAGGAGCCTTTAATGGTCGTGGACAGAAACGCTCGCGCTCACCACCTGCATGGACTGGAAGGGACTTTGGTAGAAATCGTGCTGGAGCGGACCACTATGTCCCTGATCATGCCCGCGGCGTTGATAGAGGGGTTCGGGATGTTAGAGATAAATCTCGGTCACGTAGTCGGACTGACTCTTTCCGTTCAGACTCTAGATCGAGATCCCGTAGCCCTGACCCGAAGCGTCGTGTATCAACTTCTCGTTCTCCAGTAAGGAGGTCTTCTAGAACTCGTGGTAGTGGACGTCGTGCTAGATCCACTTCTTATTCGACAGACTCAAGATCTAGATCACGGTCCCGCTCTTACTCGAGAGACTCTACTAAGTCACCTCCTAGTAAAAGGAGACGTGGAGCCAGGAGCTCGTCCCGGTCAGTGTCTCGGTCACCCGTTAGATCTCGGCGGTACAGCCGCAACTCCTCGTCACCCCGTCGTTCGACGTCTCGTTCAATTTCACGCTCCAGATCCAGATCATACAGTCGTCGGAGGTCGTCGTCTCGGTCACGGAGCGTCGATTCTCACCGTGACAAAGATTGGTCTAATCGTAGACAGGCCAGCAGAAGTATATCTGTAGACTCCAAAATACGGAGTAGATCTAGGACACCAAGACCAAGAAACACCAAGGATACTCGCAGAAGGAGTAGATCCACCAGCTCCGCGTACTCTCGTCGTCGGTCTCCTTCAAGATCTCGGTCCCCTGCTCGTCGCCGTTCGTCTCCTCGGTCACTATCTCGCTCGCGGTCTCGTTCTCGCTCTCCAATTTCGGCAAAGGAGTGAGGTCGTGTGTAGTTGTCGGGCCTAGGTATCGATCCGTTGCCAAAAGTAGCATTCTGTGTGTAGGTAGGGCTATAATCCAGTATCATGAGCCCGTATTAATCCACTCTAGTTAATTCATCTCGACTGACTTTATTAAATACATTATATCCTCTTCAAACCAAACCTCATTCATGTCGAATGATAGCCCACACTGTCTATGGCACTATGGGGAGGTGGTTTCCCTCTTTACCCGTGGAAGCCAACCACGATACCGTTTTGTGAATTTTGGCTTGGAAGTTACAAAATTGCATACGCACCTTCCAACATGAGATGCTATTGCTACTTTGGAACGCACGAAATAATTTTGTTGGTGTTCTTGGTTTGTGAGGTCTTGGAAAACTTTCAACTATTTTGTCTTGTCCTTGTGTGGTCACATTCATCCAAGTTCGTGATATTCTTGCATTTCCAGTTTGCACGTTAAGACATTCATCGAAATTCATCCCCCTCTCGACAAAATGAAGACCCATAAAATCAAAGCCCTTTCCAACGACACTGCTCGTCAACTCATTTCATCCACTACCATCCCCTCCCCGTCCATTCTCGTCAAAGAGTTGTGTGAGAATGCCATCGATGCCGACGCCACCGCTATCGAGGTCCAGATTTCACCTACCACTGTGGACCGCATTGTTGTTCGGGACAATGGACATGGCATTCCCTCCGAAGACTTTCCCGTGCTAGGTCTTCGCTCCCACACCAGCAAGCTGGCCACCTTCGAGGAGCTTGCCAAGAAGGGTGGCTCATCGTTTGGGTTCCGCGGAGAGGCTCTAGCCAGTGCCAACACCTGTGGTCGCGTTACCATTGTTACGCGGACCAAGGAGCAGAAAGTCGCCATGTCGGTCGTCCTTAGACCCCACGAAGGCGGCATTCTGACCAAGAAGCCTTCTGCCGGTTCCGTCGGCACCACTGTCACCGTCATCAACCTATACGCTGACATGCCTGTCCGGAAGCAAGAGTTCCTCAAGAACAGCTCTAAGACATTGACCATGGTCAAAGATGTTCTTGTTCGCCTGGCGATGGCCCGCCCTGATGTGAAGTTTACCTTCAAGGTGGTGGGTAATCCCACGGCGGAGTACACTTTCTCGCCTGTGCCCGGCAAGTCCGACTCGGCCAAGGAAGTAGCTCTGCAGACCTTTGGAGCCGGTTTAGCCTCGGAGTGTTCCAAGTTCCAGCTCGCCCACAACGGCTACTTTGTGAAGGCCTTCATGCCCCGCAACAATGCCACCGCCCCCAACATCAATGGCAAGGGGGCCTTCATCTCAGTGGATTCTCGTCCAATGGATCCAACCAAGACAGCCGTCAAGAACATCGTTAGCTTGTTCAAGAAGCACATCAGCCGGTCGATTCATGACCTGTCACATCCTTTCTTCCAGTGCAACATTGTGTGCCCTGCTGGGAGCTACGATGTCAATGTCGACCCCCTCAAGAGTGAGGTTATGTTTGTTAACGAAGCCCATGTCCTTGAGGTCTTCGAAAAGCTGTTCTCAACTGTCTATCGCAGTCAACAGCTCCCGGGACCCGACCGCTTTCAACAACAGACCGAATTGCCCGTCGAGCTTGCTGTAGCTTCATCCCAAGTAGACACCGGATCAGGTACTGTTGTCACCAAGCCAAGAAAATACGCAACCGTCTATGATCCTACCGATGACGTGAGCACAGACGAGTCCGAGATCGAGAGTGAAGCCGGACCTTCGAAGCGCCTCCCGTTGCCCACAGAAAGCCTAGCCGAAGACTCAGCAGCCATGAACTCCGAGACCTGCCAGACACAAGAACAAACTTCCGCGGCAAGGAGCTTCTCCGGCGTAGAAATGGAGGTTCCTGTTGTCAAATCGGTGTCGCTGAAGATGTCTGATTCCACCGGCCCTGGAGAGCCACTATGCCCAATCGTGGTGGGGAAGGTGAGGATTATGACGTTGCTCGGCAAGCGTTTTGACAGCGACGACGTTGAGGTTCCTCCGTCTGCGAACCAACGTGTTACAATTCCACCTGGGAATGCTTCAATCCTCGACATGCTCAGAGCCCAACCAGTACAGGCCGCAGCATCGTCCCAACAGTCGGCTTCTCACAACAGTGATCCTGTCGCCGTGGGTTCCGGCTCTGGTGCCCCTCCGGTTTTTAAGATCCCCGATCATAAGGGCAAGGAAAAAGCTACGGTTCACGATATCCCCGATGATCAGTCTGATTACTCTGCCAGTCTTAACAATCATGACGGAGATGCCGATACTCAGGCGTGGGCCCCTGAGACTCCAAGAAGCAATGATAAAGGGTTCACCCAGATGGCTAGGCAGTATACCAATCATTCCGAGGGTAGCTCTGCTTCACTTGTGGGCCCTAGTCCTCTCGAAGTTGAACGCCAGCGGGCACATGTTATGAGACAAACTAGATTGTCATTCGGAAAGCAGCCTTCCCAACCTGATCTTAGAGTGAGTGATTGCATTACACCTTGGGGAGACATAGCCCAAGGCCGTGATCCTATGCTCACGGATGAGCCGTCGAACAGAGCTGTAGTTCCACGCCAGTACTCGCCACGCGGGTCTCCAGAGCCTGTGTTTGCCCCTCCCTACGATATGTTTGGCAGTCCTGATCCGGAGCCGGAACCTCCTCTGCTTTCAGAGCACCGTCCGCAGATGCAGCCAGAGGGAGTAGCCGAGATCGAGAGAAGCACCAGTGACTATAATCATTCACCTGGCAGCGTTCGTTCTAAGAAAACTGCCCGTACAGATGAAGACGATGAGGGGTATTCGAGCAAGAGACAGTGTGTCCGGGAGACTTCGCCGGGTGAGGGGTCGTCCTCTTACGCTGTGTCGAGAGTGAACAGTCTTGCTCTTCAGGGGCAGCCACTGGAGACTACTAAGCGAGATGTCTCGATGTTCAACATCCAGTTGCCTGAGATGGAAACGATGGAAGAGGTTTGGGATAGTTTTGAACGCATGAAGAATTTCGACAAGTACACCATCGACGGGGTTATGCGTTTGCAGGATGAGGATGGGGTTACGAACAATGTGGGGGATTTGGGACTATCGGAGCCTGAATTTCCTGTGGATGATTGGTCGGAGTTTAGGGGTTTACCAAGATTGCCACCTCTTCCACAGCAACCTCCGGATTTTGATTAGAGTGGTCAATAAATTGAGCAGGCAGAGGGGAATGAGTGTATGATTAGACAACAAAAGTAGTCGCTGTTATGAAGTATCGAGAAGTGTATCTTTAATGAAGACTGGCTTTTTCACAACATAGATTGACACATGAGGCTGGTGATCTGACGGCGATGGAACTAGAGAACTCCAAAGGAAGCTAGAGTAATTGTGCTGCCTATATGATAGTTGATGTGATATATGTTGCCTTGGTGTTCATAAGTAGCTGCATGTGCCTCACGCCTCAGCTAGATAACCCTTTGGTCTATGTTACTGCATATATGTATGTGTATATTTAATCGAATGCTGTTGTGTACCCAGAGTATAAAACGAAATCGCAATGGCCAGAAACCGAGATCCTCCCAAGTTATAAAAGATACAAGAAGCCATATAATTGGCCAAGCTACTGAGCAAAAAAACATGTAATGAGAACAGATGATGTGATTGGAAGGACGTCAAGCTCGTATAAAATGTGGATAGGATCCGGAATACCCTATATTTATACAAACGGAAGAAGGTGGCAAGTGGAACTACAGATCTATTGACACATATGGACATGCAGAAATCTGTCGACTTTGGGCTTCACCCAAGAGAGGAGAGAAGACTGACTATATGTCATAGATCGTACATTTGGGGGAATGATGGCGTGATCTACTATCGGTAATGCGGGTTGACGGACACGAGGTCGATGGGTAGACGTCGAAATAGGGAGATCACTGGAAGAAACAAACGGACTTGTTCGATTCGGGGGTTCGCTTTGTTACTCGAATGATAACAATGTGCATTAAGAATGCAGTCTTGACGTCCGTGGAAGAGAGTGTCTCACACATTACATGTATAAATGCCTACATGTGTACATGCTGGATGCTAAACATATCTCCTGTATGTCGATCATGATGGGTAACAAAACTGCATTTGTTCGTGTAAGTGAGTACGAACCCTTGATGACCTACATTATAGGGTTGAAACAGATAGAATCCCATATGTGTGCGATTTTAAGACAACGCACCGGTGACTGTGTGGGTTTGGAGCGGAATATTAAGTACCATGTATATCAGAACAACCACCTTGGAGCAGAAAAGGTTCCAGTTTTAGAGCATGTAACGTTAATACACAGACAGAATGGGCAGTTGTACATCCATTTATACGACGCGGTATCCGAAAATGTCCGACCCGGTTGCATCGTCAACAGTACCCGAGCCGTTGCCAGCACACAGACATAAATTCCTTTAGCCAATTGTACGACAAATAATCCGGAAAACCTTTCACCAGCCTAGTTTCCGCGAGATACATGAACAGATTCCTGCAGCTCAAAACAAAGTCTAAACAAGTTCGGAACTTGCGGCACACTCTATGTAGCTTTGAAGGCTTGCAGATGCTGTCTGAGATTTCTACTGAAAAGAGGCTTAGATAGGGCGACATCGACCGTCAACAGCTCCCGTGGGGGTTTAGGGTTGTGTGACCATGGCGGCAGTTGTGGTTGCAGGTGGCCCGAATGTTGGTATCGGAATGGGGGCTTAGGCTTTGTTGTGGTGGGCTGTGCTGATAAATGGAGACGAGGAGTGGTTCTTGGGGGATTGAAGTTGTCAGACGACATCCTATAGGCCTAGTTCTCACTGGTTGTAAGCTAATTGTTCTGTACTAGAGTAAGGGACTAAGGGACTGTATGTGTAGGACGGTAACAGACTCCACTTATGAGAAAGAACAGAAGCAGCAACTATAACAAAACATATTTTAGCGTAGCGGTATGCTGATGCATTCCTGGTGTCCGGTAGAAGTGCCAAAATGTAAGCGGGAGTGTTTATTGGGTTTCGGGAGTTTGGCGAATTTGGGCTCTGGGAATAAACTAACTACTGCCAATCTATTTTCAACGGTTACTTGATATAGTGTTTGGTTTTCTCCGAGACGATGTGAAGAAACATTACCGGGGAGATTCAACCCTTGTAAGCGAATACCCCCTTTCAAAGGCTTTCCGTGTCCAGCTGTACTCTATGTGGGGGGTCCTTAACCAACAGTCAACACATAAGAGTTCAGCTTCTCGTGATAATGGGTCTAATGGGTTATGCACTTGCAATGTTTAGCAGTCTATAGTAATGCCCAGAAAGGCCTAGACATCGGGCGGAAAATTTAGGTAGCGGCTTAACGGGACGATGGAAGAAGGAAGCTCCTATGCCTGATTGTGCTCCCAGGGCCAAATGATGACGGAACAAAAAGGTCGGGCCCAATGGTGTCAGGTGGGTGACCGAAGAAAGAAAGACACACCTGCTACAGTTCTCCGGGGTCTTAGAAACTTTGTGTGTGGGTGGTTTATATGTACATTCGTTATCAATCGTCGATGATGGAGAAAAGTTGGTCGTGATGCATCGAGTATGGATCCCAAAAAGGTACTATTGAATTCACTGTAAATGGTCCTCTTCTCTCAGTTCGATCTGACCGGGGGGTCGTTGTCGTAATAGCTTGAGAAAGAACTGCAGGCAGCAGTAATTCTTTGTGTTGGTGGATCGGCCAAGTCGGGTTACTCACGATTGCGACAATCCACCAGAATGTGTCCGCACAAGTAGGTCTATCCGTAATATTCCCGTTGTGACCGACCGGTCCGTTTGAAACATAACTCACGTAATTTGTAAACATCGATAGTTGACTCCAAATCTGACCGTATTAACATGTGTTGTTGCAAGTTGATGTGAAAATGTACATATGCAGATATTAAACTCCGGTATCACAGAAGGCACATTAACCAGGCGGCTGACCCCAGAATCATATTCTATGTCAGCCACTGTTCGATAGATTCTTTTATGATTAGAGCTAGGATGTAGAGGTTGTACCCCCTGCAGGCCATCTAAACCAGTCGTTTTACTACTATTTTTCGGCCCTTGTCATGTCCAGCAAAGCCACAACCACGCATATCAGGTCACGGAGATGTCCTGACTAAAATGCGTCAACATTATTGCTTGACAAGTTGAAAGTCGGAGCTCGTGTTTGCTTTTATACATAGGAGTGTCCTGTCAAAGGGTCCGACTAATACGCAAAAAGAAGGTAATTTGTACTATTCCTGTCAGAATCGTTACTGTGACGGTACTTCTTGGCTTCTTTAAGAGTGTGATCCACCTGTTTGTTTGCCCCTCTTAGCACCAAGTAACTAATTCGCCCGTTGCGGCAAGTATTACTACATTGCAGCTCCCAGCTGACTTGGACTTGGAACTTGTCGACTCTATTTTTTTTTTCACAGACTTACTTTCTTATTTTATTCTTTTCCAAGCCCAATATACCGTCCGCCCGGATGGCTTGTGGTCGTCTTACTGTCTATTGGTTGTTGAATGACTTGTAATTCCGACTCTTTTCTTTAGTTCTTCTTGGTTCCTCGCCAACTGTTGCTGCACTGAACTGCACTGCACGCACTGCACGTTACTTCCTTCCCACCCACAGCGACTTTTACATAACCGACGACGCCTAGAGACCTACGACGACGATTGATAGGAGCCTAAAGTGGCCGAATCAGACCAGCAGACGCCATAGACCCATAGGTGAACTTACATCACCGGCTTTAGTCGAAAGCAAACACTCCAGTATCTTCCACGATGCCAATGGCGAGCGTCAGCTGCCGCCTTTACCACCATAGATAATCCACCTAGAAGCGCATCATTACTGCGTTCATTGCATCTTTTGCGCGTACTCGGTTTGCCTGGGCCGAATTTTAAAAACCGGTGCTAGTATACGTACATTCACGTTTAATATCTCGACCTTCATAATCATGCTGATGCGCCGCGTCGCATTGGCGGCGCTAGGCCTTTTGGCTACGCCGGCTGCTGCGGTATACCTCGACTTTACGGATTGCTTGACGACGAGCTATAAGGAATCTAGAAATCTTCAGTTCACGCCGTTATATGTCGATACTACATTCGACACATCCAACAGCGACCACAGGTTTACGGTGAAGGTATGGGGAAATGTCTCTGGAAGTACTGGCGGAGAAGAGTTACCTGCTTGGAATAGTAGCGAATGGACGGACAGCAACAGCACGGCCGGAAAGATTCTCGATTCCGCCGGATCTGGAAAGATCACCAACCTCAAAAGCAATGTCAACGTCTTGACATATACACCATATAGTGATCAGGCCGCGTTTTGTGATGAAATTGAAGGTAGTTGTCCGTTGGCTCCCGTTTTTACCTTTAATGAATCGTGAGTTTTACAATCCGTGGAAACGATGCGGATGATTTACTAACCGATGACATCATCCAGAGCTTTACCTGATGGTCTTCCCTACTTTGTCCTAGACATTCTTCTCAACTCTTCCTACTCATTCACCACGATCACGCCCACATTCCAGGTCATCAACAGCGACAAAGACCCAGGCACACAAATCGCTTGCATCTCAGTCAGCGCTACCCCATCCCTCGGAAACCTGGGGTGGCTGCTTACGATTCTCCCTTTGCTCATCCTAGTCTTCCTAGCCGCTGTAAACATATTCGCTTCGGTCTTCAGTCCGTGGGGTACTACTGATATCTTCAAGTGGTCCTCTAACCACAGCCGTGATGCGCCAGTTCTTCTCAGACTCGTTACCCCGGGTTTTGCGGATTGCATTCAGTACTACCAGTTTGTGGTCTTGACTAGCTGTCTGTCTCTGAATTACCCTGGCTTCTATAGGCCAATGACGAGTCGCATGGCGTGGTCGACCTTACTATTCAACACTTCGTTTGCTAGCAATGAACCAAATTGGAACCCACTCATGGATGGTGTGTATCACACTGACAGTAAGACTGGACTGGGTACTCTTGGACAGCTAGTTGGCTTAGCAAGCCAGGAAGATATCTGGACTTGTTTGATGGTGTGGCTTCTTGTCATTGTTGCTGGTGTTGCTCTACTTTCCCAGGTTGGTTTCTTGTTAAGAAGGATGTACCGCTTCTTCGCCAATGTTGAGAAAGAAGATCTGCGCAAGAAGAATCTTCCATTCTCCATCGGCAACGTTGTGCGCATCATCTTCAACTACTTCTTGTTGCCAATCATTTCCTTCTCCATCTTTCAACTACGTATCAGTGCATCTTCGCCAACATTCTTAGTCGTGTTAGCAGCCATCGTCCTTGTAGGAGTGATTGCCGCCAGTGGCTGGCTCCTATTTTACATCTTTCGTAAAAACCCTCGGTCTGACTTGTTTGACCAGCTGCCCACGCTGCTGAAGTATGGTCCGTTGTACAACACGTATGCTGACGACGCACCGCCGTTTGCCTGCGTTCACATTGGACTTACTTTTCTTCGTGGTATTGCTATTGGTGGAGCCCAAGGTTCCGGTGTCACACAGATTGCTCTTCTCTGCTTCGCTGAGGCATTGATGATGATTGCTATTATCTTCTACCGGCCGTACAACAGTGAGACTTCCATGAATCTTGGCAGTGGCATTTGCGCTGGTATCCGCTTGATCACAGTTCTTCTTATGGTAGCATTCTCGCCGTCTCTGGGAATCACCGAGGGACCAAAGGGATGGGTGGCGTATGTCATCTTGTTTATTCACGCCTGTGTCGTTTTCATCAACTTTTTCATTAACGGTGTAATCACCCTTACTGAGGTTATTATGCGTCTTCTGGGTGCTGGTGGTCAGACAACTGATGGTTTATTCTCGGGTATCCTCGGTGCCCGCCAGCTTTCTTCACGCAGACTTCCGCATCACAGACGTGGTGTGCGTCACAAGCCGGGTCATTCATCTCAAATCGCCATGATTCAAGCTGATGGAAATGTTGCTGGGTTCTATGTACCTACTGGTCACGCTAGAAACGAGTCTGGCAGTTCACTTCCCGGCGCTTCGACCCATAACCGTACGCCTTCTGGCTATGATCCTACAGAGTTTGCCCCCCCATTGTCGGGTCGTAGATTTGATAGCGCCAATAGCAGTGGTGGTCCGGTCACCCCTACCGATGTCACGGCTCATTCGTTTAACCGCCCTACCCCTTCACGTCCAGCAGCTGTCATGAAGACTGAGCCTTTGTACTTCCGCCCACCACGAACGACTAAGAAACCCGATGCCCTAGCTCCCATGCCACTTGATAGACGACCAGGCTCTGTAGCTGATTCTAGACATTTGAGTTTTATCACGCCTAGCGACCACCCCGATGACATTAGCAGATCTGCTACCCCAGCTCAGTATGCCATCAACCTTTCGCCAACCGCCGACTATTCGACCAGAGAAGTTGATCGCTACTATGGCATCGGTACACAAGCGTCGACTTCCAACGTTGGTCTCCGTGGACCCGTTCTCAACTCAGACCGACCCGCTCGCCGACTCGGTACAGGCCCCGCAGACCCAACCGGGCCAATAGCAACTGCCGCAGGCTGGTTACGTGGTGTACTCAAGGGCAAGACTAAAGAGAAGAGCAAGGGATTCGAAGTCGTTCGAAGCCATGTTATCCCCCCAAATATGCGTGCTCTTAGAGACGAACCACCACCAGATGGCGTCCCTGTAGCACGTGCCGGTCTGCGTAAGCGGGCAATTGAGTCCGACGAGGAGGATGACGATGTTCCACCGATGATGAGTGAACGGTCCCAACCGGCACCTGCCCCGCTTGTAGATGTCTCGCCACCTGAAAGTGAGGATGGTGATGAAGATTTAGTATCTGGTGAACTTACCCCTCTTGGTCCCGTAATCAGCAATTCGTCAGATGACCAAACCGAGTCATTTGCAGATGCCGAGTCGCGGCTACACGAGTCTTCTATAGATGACCCGTCTTTCCATGACGTTTCAATGGACTTGCCACCGACAGTCCCCCCGGCCTCTCATCCACCGCGGCCGATGCATATGCCGTTCATGCGCACCGCGTCGGATACTTCGACGGCGACAGTCACCACGACCCGGAACCCATCTATATCCTCAGCATATCTGCTGAACAGCACCCAAGGGTCCGTCCGATCTGTCCGTGGCCATGTTCCACAACATAGCGTGACACTTGGGGATTCAAGATTATCGGCGATTAGTGGTTCTTCATTCACCGAACAACAGGGTGACATTGAAGAGGCTGAAAGCCGACGACAATCCCAAGGACTCCTTTAGATGGAGTGTTTTGATATATTTTGGAGGAAAAGTTTGGTCTCAATTTGTGTTGTATAATGTTTGTAAAAGCGTTTCATAGTTTGTATTTTTTTTATTTAATTTCATCTACATGTGGTCTTCATTTATGTACATACATACATTCAGATTCCAAATGCATGACGTTATATTGGGATTCATGTGGCAATTTAATGACATCATCCGGCAGATTTCCTGCGGGAAGAAAAGTGGCAAATCCCACTGGCATTGGAACAGGGGCGTTGTTGGTTGACAAGCTGAATAACAGCCACCCCTCTCCGTCTTCGGAACGGGCCTCCGGACTGACTGACTGGCTGACAAGATGGAGTAGCATAAGTCAGGCTAGTCTAGTCTTGCCTTTGGGGGATATTGGAGAATGTTTTAGGTTTGCTAGTTTGTCTTTATTTAATGCGCTTGTGCCTGACTTGCGTGTTTGGCAGGTTCTGGCGTAGGATTCATAGGAGGTTGTAGAGGGTGGGTTCTCAACAAGTTGTATTCCGATATGGTCTAGGGGCTAGGATATCTCGCTCTCATCTTGTAAAGTTGATCCGAGAAGGCCGGGGTTCGATTCCCCGTATCGGAGATGGTAATCAATTCATTTTTGGTTCATTCTTTGAGAATAGTCTTTGAATCTTTTTGTTGGGCTCTTTGATGTTGTCAGGTATACATGCACATTGCGAACTTTTTTATTCTTTGAAATTGAAAATCGTTGTTGTTTCTTATTAAAAACTGTCACTTGCTGACTTGCTTCGTCAGTCTTCTGAGTGAATCCTTATAGTCCTGTAATCCCTATATGCTGTGCCTGTGATATGCCCAAAAAAATGCTTCCGTCCTGTACTGTAAGTTCCAAGTAAAAAACCCCAACTGTTTAAAAAGCAGCATGGAATCCAGTAGACCAAGCCTGATCGGCAATAGTTTCAAACCCAGCAACCACACGCGGAAGATCCTCCATAACCGCCTTCAAAACAGGCTGCACTCTAGTCTCCGCCTCATCAAGACTATCAGGGTTCAAAGCCGCGGGAATCCGCACCTCGAAGCACCGAACACCACGCATAGCGGGCTCGTAATCCGCTGGGTTAGGTGACTCGGCTGGCTCGCTAGTGACGTGGATGATCCGCGGGACAAAGGGGCCGGAAGAGGCTGACTCGAGAAGTGGGAGGACTCCCGAGAGGAGCTCGAGGATGTTGCTGCGGGGAGTGGTCATCCCGGTGAAGTCGATGAGGGCGTCAATGGAGGATTCGCGGGCCGCGAGCTTGGAGAGGGCGCGGCGGATGGAGGGCGCGGAGGACATGTTCATGTCGATGATGTGGATGGTGGTGGGGCGGCGGGCGGTCGCCATTATGTCGGCGCGAAGGGTGGTGGCGTGGGTGGCGGTTGCCGCGTGTAGGTAGATGGTGGGGTTATGTCTGACCAGCGAGCGGATCAAGGGGATGGGAAGCGTGGGGGGGAGGTTGGTTAGGAGGATGGTTCGGGGAGTTGGGGCCGGAGCCTTGACGGGGCGGGGGAGGGTTGGAGGTGGGTTCGCGAGGTGGTTCGCGGGAGAGGCGAGGAGAATGGGTTGTAGGGCGACAATGGGTCCATCATTTTGGCTGTTGGAGATTTGCTATGTATGGTGGGATTTCGTGGTAGAATCGGGTAGATGGGGAAGACAAGTAAGTGTTCTAGGGAAATTCCTAAAGTGGAAAGTTGAGCCTCAATCAGTAAGTTTGAGGAAAAACGTGATGTGTGTTGATGATGGGGAAACATCTCTTCCCTCGCTGCAACTTCCGGGAATGCATCTCTCTTTATACATCCATACCCAGCGTGCAGATTCTCAGCATACTATCCACAAGTACCCTTCCACCCACCTCGTGATCGACTCTACCAACAAAAATGCATCGTTGTTTCGGTCCTCAAAGCCCCAATTTTACGTAACGAAACGCCTACCGACATGCTGTTGCGGCTGCCAAGACAAAGTCCTGGTATTCGTTACGCGAGTAAATACCCACTTTGTCCGACCAAATCCATCTATACCGTTTGTTTTCCCCAGGTAGTCAGACTCACTGGACCAAGGCCCTGTTCCTGTTCTGCCGGCCTGTCAGTTTTCCCCCCATGTGATGGAGTCACGGGACTCAATTGGCGTGGTGGTTGACGTTGACGTGCTGTGGGTTAGGCAATGACGCTACGGAGGGAAGGACCGAGAGGGTGGTTGCGCTTGCAGTTGCGGCTTTAGGATGGCGGGTTAGATTTTTTTTTTGCTTAGGAGAACCTTGTTGCGCTTTGCCGAGACAGATGCACGATCTTGTCGTCTCCTCCACACTCAGCCAACCAGGTTCCCACACCCCGTAGGTCACTGTGGATCTCACAATTATGGCGACCTATCAGGTCATCTGACCCACCCACACGCCCTCCAAAAGGGCTCACCCCCTGCATCGCGCACCCTTTCGGCTCTACTATACATGTAGTTTTTTTTTTCTTGCTTGCTGCGTGTGCAGAATTACTTGGTGGACGGCCTTGGCATAGAGCGGCTAATTACCTAATTCGTTTCTGCGCTCAGCAAGTCAGGGGGTTTCCCCAGATTTTTGGGCCGTTTGTTGTGGGGTAGTATTGGGGAGAAGAGCGGGTCACATGACAGGTGGGTTCATAAGTTTAAGGGCTACAGGTTTTCACTTGCGGAGGTACCGTGGATTGTTTGATGGGATCGTGGGGTTATTATTAAAACAATTAGAACGAATAGGGTAATCACGAGGACAGCAAGGAAAGAAAAGTGAGAAAACAGGAACAGAATAGCAAAAAACACAGAAAACAAGACACCGAAACTCCGTACTAAAACCATCCTTACAAGTATTTGCATTGTATGTATGCACAAGCCTGCCGGCAAAACCATTATATCAAACAACACCGAAATATAGCCAGGAGAGTCTCAGTACTTCTCCAAGAAGTCGAGAATCTCGTGGGGAATCGATGATGGATAGGAACGGTTGCCTTTCAGCTCGACACAGATGAGTGGGAAGTCACCGTACAACTTCGCATTTCCAGAGGAAGTCTCCGTGGCTACTGCGACTTGGGTTACAGTAGTCGAAGCAGTGACGGTGACGGTTGCAATGGCTTGGGTGAAGGTCGTTGTGGAAGGAGTGTTTGTAGAGTTTTGAGATTCTGTGCGGGTGGGGGTGGGGGTTACCGTGGTAGTGGCAAGACGGGTCTTGGTAGCTACATTGCGAAGGGTCGTCGTGGAAGTAGCAGTGTACATGGAGTTACTGGGCATTTCAGATGTAGCCATGGGAGTTGAAGTAGCGGTAGCGGTAGCAGTGGCACTGGGGACACCAAAGGTGACTTCCGACTCTGACGATTCAGCAACCGCAGTGCTAGACACACTATCCCCAGTCCACGAAGGCACAGTGGTAATTCCTGAGCCTACAAGAGTCGACCAGACAGCAGAATAGTTACCCCGGAACGAAGGCCAGGCAGGGGCTGTCATCGGCGTGGTCATGATACCACCGGTCCCAGAGATATACCCGGTAGGCAAGCCGGTACCCATGGAAGGAGCGGCGGTGATCGACGAGAGCTGAGGGTATGTAGTAGCGGTGTGGGGACGCCACACCGAGGGTGTAGATGCTACGGTGGTGGAGTTGCTAGAGGGGTTGGGGGAAGTTCCGGTGGGAGAGGTGAAGCGGAATGTACTTGTGGGTGTCCCAAAGGTACGAGTTCTCAGGGTGGAAGACACGGTTGCGGTGGGGATGACGGCGCTTGCACCGGTTGATAGGGGGAAAGAGGAAGTGGCCGACGTTTGGGTTGTAGGAATACCGGTGGACAACATCACAGATGAAGCACCGGTAGTAATAGCCGACCGCGTGACGGTACGGAGGGTGGTCGGGGTAGATGAGCCGGTGCTCAAGATCGGCACTACAGTTGAAGACGTAGTAGGATCCGTTGACGCGGCTGTTGACAGGGGGATAGAAGTGGTGTTACTAAAAAGGACGTCATCGCGGCGCTGGAGATGTGTTAGTCAAGTAGGGTTTCGGGGTCTGGGTTACATATATACCTGGTGAAGAGGAGCCGCAGACACGGAAGTAAAGAGGGCGGAAAGAAGAAGTACTGTGGATGAGAAATGCATGGTGAGGGTTATTGGTATACGGATCAACCAATGTAGTAAGAGGGATGAGATGCTAGGAGACCGTAATGGTAACACAAAGCCTAGGTAAGAAAAAGAGAAGTCCGGCGTAGGAAAGATAAAAAAATAAAAAATAAAAAAGATAAAAAGGCCAAGACTGTAAATGGAAAGGGAACCGTCGAGATTGAAGAAAGAAGAAAAGGTAAAGGTGAAAAGATAATGAGAATCGTATTGAAAAAAGAGGATGAAACGAAGAAGAAAAAAGAGCCGCGAGGCGAAGAATAGAAAGATAAAGAAGAAGCCGAAGATCAAGATCCGGTGAAGAAGAAGATGGAGGATACAGGACCAGAAACATATTCAAACGACGGGCTTCTACCATCTTTATACACACCACCGTCTACTCCCTCCGGAGGTTCTCCGGCCCGTAATATCACCAAGTCACGATGTCTCCCGCCCTTCTAATTACCTCGTCAAATATATCATCCCTTCCATCTCGGGTAGCCGCCACTATCGAATATATACACTCTTTGGATATAGGGATGGTGGTGTACACACGGGAACTAGTCCCGCAACATTGTCTTTTTGCATCAACTACCTTGTCCTAGAGCCCACGTGAAGAACTCGATTGTTGATATATTAGATCGTTGGATATCCCGGTGGTATCCACTCATTAGATCTGTATATCCCTTTGAGTTCCCCAGGTCGTCTGTCGTCGTCGTGAGATCAAACGTTTAGGGTACACCAGAAATCAAGGGTTACACCGCAAATGAAAAAATCGCGCACTGACGTCATAGTCATCAACGTCACCCACAAATTACAGATAACAATGCAATGACATGATTTGGAAAAATATGACGGCAAGTGGCAAATAGACAGACAATAACATGTGTCTTAAACTAGCTAATCCAGAAAAAACAATCGCTGAATACAAAGCAATATTCCTACCAACAACACCTAAACAACTCCGAAAGTAACTCCAAACCCCAAAACATCACAAGAAATATCAAAAAAGATGAGTCAAAACGAACAAGTAAAAAACACCATACCAGGCCAACCCCAGCAGGACCCCCAAAAGGCAAAAAAAAAAGTCAAGCAAAACAAACAGAAAAGAGAAAAAGTAAAAACAACAAAAAAGGGCGGCGGATATCATCGGCCGAACGAAGAGAAAAGTGGCTTTTGACTGGGCGGGGTTGTAACAGGAATAAAACAAAGTCGCAATGCAAAACGAAAGAATGAACGAGCAGAATATCTGGCCAGATGAACGAGCGGTATCGAATGTGTAGATGAGACATGAATAAACGAATGAATAGACGTGAGTGTGTGCGTAAACGGCATAGTCGTAAAAAAGAGCGTAAGTCGAGGGATTTTCATAATCGAGTCGACGGCGTAACGTAGAGCATTGCGAGCGTAAGAAAGATAGCAAAAAAGTAAAACAGTAAAACAATCATAACAAGACATATCAGTCCTCCCAGATAGTCTCGAGATCAAGATCACCTCTCCGCTCAGCACCACAGACACTCCAGCGCTTCCGCTTATCACGGAATGCACGAGCTCCCTTTGTAGACTTGATCTCGGCAACAACGGCCTCTTTCCGGGCAGCTAGTTCTGAGGCTTCCTTGAGGGTTTCCTCGACGGCGGCATCCTCGGCATCGGGGGTGTCTTCGATAGTTTCCAAGCTAGATAGACTGGGGCTGCGGGAGCGGGTTGATGTGGGGGTTGATGGGATTGAAGAGTTGCTGAGCGAAGGGATAGACGAGTTGCTGAAGTTGGTGGAGTATGTGTAGTTGTTGAAACCCATGGTGAGAGCAGAGGTTCCAGCTCCACCAACGTTGATGTTGCTGTCTAGACTTCTACGGCCGAGAGACATTGGTGAGGTCATAAGGGATGATGAAGGGTGACTGCGGGGAGGCGATGACGGACGGACTCGGGACATTGTGATCTGGGCGGCGGCGGCTAATGGGGAAGGACCCATTGGCGAAGAGCCTAGAGGAGATGTACCGAAGACTTGGGCGGAATTCATAGAGGGAAAGGGAAGCATGGAGGCAGATGGCGAGCTGGAGCGGTCACGATTCCGTCGTGGCGAGTTCTCAAGAACGGATGTGCGAATGGGCGAGGAAGGGAAGCAGTCGTCTGGGTTGCGCTTCGGTACGCGCACCCGTTGTGGCGAGCTAGTAGGACTACCAGAATATGGGGAGCCATGGAGAGAATGCGGTCTAGGCATGGCGAAACCCAGATGCGACTTTGAACGACCATGGCCAAGGACGGCACGACGACTTTTGTTGTTGGCACCAAGGGTCAACGGAGAGGCGTTGCGCGGACGGTAAGGAAGCGGGTCCATGGTGCTGGAGAGGGATAGAGTAGACTGAGAAGGATTGACGGGCTGAGTCCAGACTGGCGAAGAGCGTGGAGAATGAGTGGGGTCGGTAGATCGGCGAAGATTTGTCGGACGTTTAGCAGGCTCGAGAGATAGCGGCGAGATGGGACCAACGGGGGAGCGCGGATATGTGTTCGGCGACGACGGAGACTGTATACGGAGAGCGGGTCGGGGAAAAGATGTGAATGACTCGAGGCGTTCAGTCTCGGGGACAGACTCCATTTTTGTAGACACAGATGGGACGAGGGGAGTGATGCGATACAAAAAGGGCGTGTGCGCGCAAACAAGTAGGAAAAACAAGAAGAAGGGAAGAAAAAAAAATGTCAGAATGTATCGGACTGAGCGGGCTAGTGTGGCTCGTTGCGTTACAACGACAAGCGGGCGGTGGAGCTGGCGAATGCGCTGGAAATAGCAGGCCACAATCTGGTTATGCGAGTGACAAGGGCAACGCAGGAAAGACGGTGCTACGGCGGGCTGCAGGTGCTGCAAAGGGCAACGCAACGCAAGCAAAGCAAAGCAAAGCAAGTGCAGATTGAAAATGGACGGTGCTTTTTTTTTTTTTTCGCAGGGCAGGCCACACGAGAAATGCGGAAGGGGGGGGGAGACCAACGAAAAAGGCAATTGAAGGAAAGGAAAGGAAAAAAAAGGATGGATAAAAGTAGAGGGGCTGTGTAGCAGTAATGCAGAGGGTACTGCGGAATGGGGGTTTCGGCGATTGGAGAAGGCGGTAACGTCAACGACTGGCTATGGGATGATGAGGCCAGGAAGATACGGACGGAGATGAGACGGATGGATTGGCGGAGGAAAGAGTGGACGTAAGACGGCTTTGATTTTTAGGAGGTTACCATACGGGACTAGCGATGTACACAGAAAGTCGTGATATGGAAACAAAGCGGACTTGAAGAATGTGTAAGAGCTTTGAGAGTGTTTTTTTGTTCTGATAAAGAGTATCCGAGAATGGGATGGAAGGCATGAATGACCCGAGCAAGGATTCTTGGTTTTAGCAGTACAATCAGATGCAGGGAGGATATGGGAAAAAAGCGAATCGTGGAAAGAAACAAGAAGAAAGGAGCCCGCACCAGGCTGAGCACTGATGATATATATGGTGGTTTAGAGACGACGAGTGAGTGGACGAACAATGAAGAAAATCAAGAGGCAAACAAGTCAAGGGGATGCTACTGACTTGACAGGGTCGTGGGGAGACAAAAAAGCGTAGCGAGGAGGGGAACCAGACGAGAGGAAAAGATGAAGTTGGGGCGCGGACGAATCACGATGGTTAAGACGATGAATGAGGGTTTTCAAGACTATCGGGAGTTTCGTGGTTGACTTGGCTGAGTTTGAGAGTAAGACCATATAGACAGTCCCTCGGAAAGATGATCGTCTTGTTAGCAACCAACGATTAAACCTTCAAACTGGATTCTAGAGAGTTTGTAACGGGCAAATCACGCATGTACAAGGCAACACGAAAGTATGAGATTTTCAGGGACATTGCAGGAGTGATTTGATGTCGACTTTGGACGAGAAGGTGTTTATTTGTGGCGAATTTTAGGCTGTTTTGTCTTTGTATATGTAGTTTACTTGCATGACTTTCTTTGATTTGACGGGTAGTAAAGAATGATAGTGGACATTCCAAGACACTTTTCGTCAACAATGTGATTTGGCAAAGGTCTTTAGTTCATCTTGCACTCTACATTCACAAAGTCATATCTGCCAAGCCCCATAAAGTCTGGCCTTTTGTCTGAGAAAAACCTTCAAAGGGCCACTTCGGTATGCTACAATATGTCAGCTGTTCAAGTCGGGTATTCTGACCGTCTTGGGGGTGTCCAGCATCGTAGTTTACTCCGACTATTCAGATAACGCCTCCTTCTAGCGCTCTTCTATGTATGTACATAACATCTAGTCGTCTAATTGGTTCAGCTCCTTCTGATCGACACAGCAAAGTAAAACCCCACGCGAATAACGGCTCCTCCCCCACAATTCGTGAAATCTATGTAACCTTTGTCATAGATAACGAAAGGAAGGCTATCAAGATGTAATGTTTCATTAGTCCGTTCTAAACATCTTCTCGAATTATCTACATATGTATCCCAAAGTCACATCCTCCAGTTCGTGTTTTCTCCCCTCTTAACTCGGCTTTCTTTCCATCCCACCTCGTTTTCCCCGCTCTACTAAACAATAGCCGGCTCGGAAGTCCCCAGCAATCACTTCACCGCCCGGACCTCTATGTAATCCATTCACCACCCGCCTCGCTATCCGTCCCAGCCATTCACTCGACTTTGTTTGACTGACGGACTGCGTAACCATGTCTGAATTCTGTGCAAACACTTAGAAAGGAGGATATTCATGCATTTGGCAGTTTGAGGGTATCATTTTTGGGCTTCTTGTGTTTGACTCTTCTACTCTTCTATTAGTCAGGCATGAACTATCTCTCTTTCCCAATATATGAGGCTCATTACTCTACTGTACATACATACACATGTACCACAGCAACTCAAAACCAACCAATTAGCCATGCTTGTTGCTCGCCACCATTCAGTCCAGATACCCCTTGGAGCCCTCAACAATACCTCTCCAACCACCCGTAACACCAGGTTCACCGTCGTTTGTCCGGTTACTCGTTTCCTGTCTTGAAAATCTCCACATGACAAGCCCCATCCATCGGCAGAGCCATGTCCCGCTCATGGTCCATACATACATAATAATCTGCACCCTCTTTATCTGCCGCACAAATACACCACTATAGTATGTAATACCCATCCTCTATCCACCGGTCCATCCTCAAATTCCGCGCCGGTCCCAAAGAATCCCTCGGTCCGGTCCATATCTCCACCATACTTCGACTAATTCATTCATCCCATATCTCCCGCTACACAACCACCCACCCGTAACCACACTCTCCAAAACAAAAAATCCTGTCCAACCTCGATTTCGCCAGAATCACCCGTTTCCCCTTTCCACAGGCCTTCCATGGACTCTTCCTGCACGCCGTTGTACGAATTGCCTCTTTGGGATCACACGTTTCCATTCTATCTAGGAAATGCCCGTGACCCTCAAACTCACCGCCTCGCTTCCCCGCTCTTCTTGCACGTCCGTTTTGTTCACGATTTACATGTGTAGGTGGGTACATGTTTGTTTTTTTCGGGAGGATGCCCGGTAAGTGTCTTACAACCGAGACTTTTTTCTCGTGACTTTACAAGACATATTTTCTTCTTGTTCTTCTTTTCACAGTTACACCTTTTGGTAATCGTCAAGTCTCCAGACCCAGCCACATCTTCTATCGACGTATCCACATCTAACCTAGTTCAGCAACAAGACCATGTCTGTCACCTCGCCCCTTAACACCAGCTGCCTATGTACATACAGAATGTCCCGGCCAATCCGCTCAAACTATTATGTACTTACTCCCCCACCAATACTCGGTTATTCAACCCCTTAACAGGACCCATCTAGCCTGCAAACCTCAGACCGGTTCCATTGCCCTTCCGCATCACTAATTCGTTCCTGCATGCAACCTATTACATGTGTAGTTATCAAGGGTTTGGTGCATATAGTAACCCTACCATATGCGTGATATATTGTTAGTAATTCTGCATGAATGATGTGCCTTCTATGGACGATCATTTATTTCAAGTTCAAGGTCTGGTATGCACCTAAGCCTCGGAAATCATTACTGCTCAATGTCCCCAATCAAACGAGGGATTAACGCAACTCTACCCATATGCAAAAATAACCAAGAATTGTAATGCCAAAATAATGATATTGCATGATACTCACCAGACAACTAGTGACGGCATAACCTATACCCGTCACCATGCGCATTGTTACCTACTCCCGCTGCCATTCTATTTACAACTTGGATTCCCTCTTACCCCCCTTAGCATGCTTAGTAACCACACCAGAAATCACATAGTCAGGATACTTAGCTCCCTGATCAAGTCCCACAGCCGCCGCATCACTACCAGCTCTCCGCCACCCCGCACCATCCACCGAAATAACATGACCATTGACATAATTCCCAGCATCCGAAAACAAATACACCGTAGCATCCGCAACGTCCCTGACAACACCCCATCTACCCAATGGCGTCGCCTTCTTAATCTCAGCATTATTCGTCAAGGTACCACTTAACCGTTCAATACCCTCAGTCCCTTCAATTGGTCCTGGCGCAATAGCGTTGGCCGTCACACCACGAGGGCCATATTCCAGTGAAATCGAGGCAATGAGTGAATCGACTCCGGCTTTGGCGGCCGAAACGTGTGCTTGGAGAGGCATCCCGGTGTAATGGAAAGTTGCTGAAACAGCAAGGAACCGACCACCCGTCATACCATTTGGATTGGGATTTGGGTTTCTCGCTGCCGACTCTACAAGATACGGGATTGTAGCTTTAAGAGTGTTGAAGGTTCCAAGAAGGTCGATATCAATGACGCTCTTGAACGCTGGTTATATAAATCCTATTAGCAAATGCATAGGGCACGGTGATGCGCGGGGAAAAAACTTACCGTTAGCACTGAGGTTAGAAATCGGAGCAATAAAATTTCCTGCCGCACCGGCACTATTCATAGACGTCAGTAACCATCCAACTATGTAAAAATGACGTGGGGGGTTCCATACATGACGAAATCGATTGCGCCGAGTTCTTCCACGCATTTTTGCGCCGCAGCTTCTAATTGCTTCACCTATAAGAAGAATTAGTAACAGCCCAGCCAACAACCATCCAACAAACTTGCCTGTCGCACATCACAACCCCCAATTCCCACAACCTTAGCCCCAGGTCTCGCCGTCTCCAAGTCCCGCGCCATCCGCTCCGTCTTCTCCGTGTTCCGTCCCAGAATACACGCATTAGCACCCAACTTAACAAGAGCGCGAGTCTGCGCACTACAGATAGTTCCAGCGCCACCAGTGACGAAAACTACTCGGTCCTCTAATTCACGGAGGTGGTCTCGTTAGTATCTCGGAAGACGGGCCGTTCTGTATGTACATGGGTTATGGGTTGAAGAAAATGGGAAGTGTGATTAGGAATATTCAGTTGGTGACGACATTTGGTGGGGACGGGGGAATTCGTGGGGTAGAACATACTAAAGATTCCATCCCTCCATACTGAACTGACGTAAGACTCAGATGAAGACATTGTGAAACTAGCAAGTAAAAACGAAAATGAAGATGTTTACAAAACACACAAGAAGAAAAAGAAGTATGTATGTACAATAAAAGTCTCTTCTACGCTCGTCTTGTACTCCCTTGGCCAAGAATACCACTATACTCCAAAAACAATCAAACGCTGTAACCCTTCTACTTCTTACCGCTAAGTCATCGCTTATTCCACCCTAACCACCGTGTGTACCTCGGCACAGTCTTCGTTACATCGCCATGTGATGCTCTTATTACCCGCTACAGCGCAAATCAAAACCGCCAAAGAAAGAACCACAATAAGCTCAGAAACCACCCAGAGTGTCTCCAACCAACCCTAATAATGACAGCAACCCACCACACTCAACCCCGAATCTAGTTATCCAGTTTGGAGTACCTTTCTCTGCCCACCCACCTTGAACCTGTCATCCATCATGTCTTAGCCACTTTAAGCTCGAGCATGGAGGTCCGATAGCTGGTCGTGCACCTGCCGGACTTGCCTTTCCAAGTGCCACTCACAACCCCGTTAAACCAACCGACCTAATCCAAACCCCACCCACGGCACCAAACATCTCGGCCCAAGCAACAACCTACCACCCCATTCATTCATTGCCCATCCCGTCTTCCATATCCACATATCACGGCCTTCCCCAATTCAACCAACAACCCTTATAATCATAATCAAACCCTAACACATCAAATCTCATCCTCATTCCTTCCCGTTTCCCCCCACCCCACTCCACAATTAAGAAGGCCGTGACCCAAGCAAGATTCAGCCTAACCTGTAAAAAGTGCATTATTGCATTCGCCAACGTCTCGACAATACCCCGCGAATTGTCAACCAACCCCGACCGACTGACGGACTGATACACTCGCGACCAAAATTATAATCACACCGCATTACAACCCTACATACTACATACATACCAAACACAGTGCGCAGCTGCATCACCGTCACCATGTGGTTCTGCAAAATCTTCAAGCTCTTCATGGTGCCCGCCCGCCTCTCCATTCTCAAGTTCCTCGGGACCATCTCCCTCGGCATCTTAACCGTACGTCTACCCCACCCTAAAATTAAAGCACCACCAAGTCCAAGCATACTAACATCATCCATCCACCCAGGGCATCTCCTACTCCCTCACAACTTTGACCCTCCCTCCCCTCTTAACCCTGTCCCCCGGCACTTCAACACACGCTTTAACCCTCCTCGAGGTCCCTACTCAGCGCACTATTCGCCGCTTCTCCCGTCTTTCAACCGGTTTCTTCCTCATTGCTTACATCTCGAGCCCCGCCCATCTGCGTCACCCATACTTGATCTACACCTCTCTGCTGGCTAGCGCCGCTGGGGCCTCGGAGATCTTGGCTCCTATGCTGCTGGGTGAGACTCCCATTCCCGCCAAGAAGACTGCTGCTACTCAGGATATGGAGGCTAGCTATGATGATTTGGGTCAGTCTTTGGCTTCCCAGAGTGAGCAGGATGACACATCGGCTAAGCTGGAGGCTAAGGCTCGGGCCGAGTCTTTTACTAAGGCTCGTGTTGTTGAGGTCGCCCTCTCTGGTGTTGGCTTTGTCATGGCTGTTTTGGGCATCTGGGGTGATGGTGCTGTTGTCGTTTAAAGATATAAAACCCGGAGTTCATAGGTCACGTCACAGTCAAGAACAAACTTTCATGTCTATACCCAAAGCCCATAAAATATTGGGCCTACTCCGTTAATTAAGAAATAATGATATTACTATACTAAGCTGAACCCCTTTACAATTTCAGCTTTCTCAACATCTGTTCCGCGTGAAAATAAGCGCGGATCCTCTTCCCGAAGATGTCTATACAGGAAATAAGTTAGAAAAGATACCACAAAATACATATAATGAAACGAAATAAACTTACACAACGGGATGCTCGTCAGGCATACAAAGACCTGGACAGACGCAAGAATGATCATAGTCAAGCGAATGCCAATGCCAATCGTAACCCAACTAAACACAAACCACGTCAAGAAAAACGAAAAGAAGTTCTTGAAGATGATTGCGATAGTGAAGCCCTCGATGGCCAGATCCTCTACACAACAGTTAGCTCGAAGCTCATAACCTTACACTAAACGTCTCCACTTACTATACGCATCTACAATGTATAACGAACTGGAAACCGCACCAATAACCATGGCACATACTTCCAGTCCGAAGAAGAACACCGGTACTTGCCATACCGACTCGCTGCTCGTGATCTTGGACGCCGAGAGCCCGAATCCGTATAGGCCTATCTCCCCAATAATAAACATGGGAATGACCAGCAGGATCCGGAACTCAGGTTCATAGACACCATTGTTCCTCTTAGTCATGAACCTAGCACTCCAATCAGAAAGTGCTCCAGCGATCACAAAGCCAAGTATAGCACCAACAAACGGGCCAACATACGTATAGCCCGTGTTGTCTTCACCCCACCAATACGGCGGCCCTTGGAAGATGACTCCGATGACTACTCCAATGAAGACTGTCCACCCAATCATCGTTCCTTGGATTAGGCACGCCCACAAAAAGGCAGGGTGGAATAGCAGAGGGAATGGCCGCAACAGGAGCACAAGGAAACTCTCCCGAGTCTTACGCCCATTGAACACTTTAAGCCCCTGTGCCCACGAAGAAAATGCCCGTGACCTTGGCTTTTCATCCACTGCGCCGGCACGACCCGCCTCGTCATTAGCCGCAGGCGTGTTTGTGTGACCCGAGGATTGGGCTAGCGCAGTGTTATTGTCAGTAAGAGAGGCCGACCCTGAACCACTGGTATCCTTATCTCCAGTAATAGGGTCAGCCGTTTGCACGGTCGATAGCCCTTTCCGTAGGTACGCGGTTTCGGGACAAAAGAAGAAGACCATGGGCAGGCAGACACCAAGGAAAATGGATGAGAAGATGAACGGCCATTCCCAACCCATGGTGCGGGTGATTTTTCCTACCACGATAGGCGTGAAGAATGCTCCTCCAAACACGGCCAGATTGGTAAAAGCCATTCTTACACCCCGTTCATGGAGGAAGTAGAGATCACCAATTGCTGCGTTTACCAATGTCTCAAATGGCGCGCATCCAATCCCTTGGATTATGCGCGCAGCAATAAACTGACCGTAATTGTCCCCGACAAAACATGCCCATATGGTGGCCGCTTCCATTATGACCAAACCAATGAGAAAGGCATGCCGTTTGCCCCAAACACGACCCGACGGGACGAAAAAGACGGCACCAGCCCCGCATCCCATCAGGAAGTACCCGGTGAGCAGGGCAACCTCGGAGAACTGACGATGGATCGCGAGTGTGATCACAACCGTGTTCGAGGCCAAAATGGAGCCCTGCGCCGTTGCAAAGATAGCAGTCAGCGAGAGCAGAAAGGTGACGAGGTCCTTTCTCCAAGTTGGCCAGTTGAGGGGATCGTCGCGATGATGAGAGGGCTGAGGCACCTGTGAGATAGATAGTGGTTAGTGAAACATGGCCTGCATATGTAGACATATTGTGTGTACGTACCAAGATGACGTTGGTGCCATTGACATCGACAGTTTTCAAGTGTCGATGACTTTCATCCTCTGCACGTTCTGGATGACTTGGGTCATCGAAATATTGCGTGGTGCCTATGGTTGGTTAGTTTTCGGGCTTCATACGATGACTTTGCCTTATGTGAGACTCACCTGGGACTGGCCCAGGAGTTGTGGGTTCCAGAATCCAGCAACCCATTCTGAAGTGCTGACAACCTGCAATAAATACAGGCTATTGAAAAACTCTAGTCTTTATCAAACTGCCTAGAACCTTTAATGTAATCAAACAATCACAGTGAAGTTGTCCAAAGCTTGTAACAAACACAACAGTTCCGTGGTGAGATGAAGACTTGCAGACGAAGAGAATCTCTGGCAAAAAACACCGACTCAAGAAACGATAAACAGAACTCACATGTTCCATGTACCGCAATTGGCAAGAACCGACGCATTCACATCGAAGGAACAGAAAGGGCACCCAGGTGACTAATTACAGTAGCTACGATAGTCCTTTAGATTAACTGATTGTCTTGTACTTTTCTTCAGGTGAACGTCATAGATGGCACACACAATCTTCCGACATGAAAAAATCAATCGATCGATGCGCGACAATCTTCCAATCTACAACACGATCTTACGGGGCTAGCATGTTGTGCATGTTTCGATGATGTACAATGTTTGTTAGGCGAAGGATTGATGGAAAGGGGTGATGGATGGCTGCAAAGACGAGCCGAGTGGAAGGAGCTGCAAATTGGGCATTGTGTTTGACAGTCGTGAAGATTGGTTGGGCAGCTGTGGCCATGATTGAGGTGGGTAAATCTGCGGATCACTGCAATATTTGAATACGGCGAAAGGGATGAGCTGAAATGCACACCTCCGAGTCTGGACCTGGACAGGTTGGCTGGTAAGCTATGAGACATTGCCCTGGAGAATGGACGGTGTCTTAGATATATGAGTTGTACCTGGCGTGTTCGTCATACACCCCTATGTACAACAGCCATTTTGCAAACTGTCGCCGCCAAGTCTATCGATACGATATTCCTTGGTGCGACTTGGAGCATGGACTAGACATCGACTGACGAACAAACGACAATTGCCCAAGACCACCTTTATCCTAGCTTGGAGATGCCAAGACCTAACATGCAAGCTTAGACAGGGGAGCATCCAAGCGCAATCCATAAGTCAACGACATGCCATCGACCTGACCAATCAGCAGAGAATGTCCTACCGAACCGGAGGGGCACCTGATGAACGCTTGCTGATTTCTTTCCTCGACATAGCTTGGTGAAGATATGGGCGAAATATTCCGAATATGAGCCTAGAATAGGCCTATTGAACCTGCACAACCAACCACTTGCGGCCACGATATTGGGGGCGTCGAACCTTCCGGGTGTTCGGCTGGCTGGGCTTATTTTTCAAATGAGATACCGAGGCGTACGAGGTAGCCACTTTTAGAAAAGGCGGTGGCTGTCGTGGAGATGTATCGCCCGATTGACGTAGGACATGCGTTTTTTTCTGCAAATTTGAGAGTCTGGATGGCCTCCCTATTGACGAATCATGTTTCCTAAACTGCCAAATCAGGCTGGTGATTGGGTCCAGAATGTTTATTGAGCCCAGGGCGTCAGGGTGTTTTCTAGTACCATCTACAGACTTGCGTAGTGACTTATGACCCCCATCACAATGTGCACATGTATACGCACATATTTCTGCATACACACTCACTTGGAAACGCCCTCTAGGAGACAACACCAGCCATTTGTGATATTGATGAGCGTGAGACGGATGCATCTTTGTTGTCGGGCTTTTAGGCTCTCACCGGTTTTCACGGATCTACGCTGCATATTGGCTGGCGGCTAAGGGAACAACCCGGGGTAACATGCGCCATTGAAGTTGTATAGACGGATTCTGTGCAAGTAGGAAGAAGGGGCAACAGTAACATGATGTAGTCAAGGTCGGATGTTCCAGTGTGGAGTATATTGGGGTACAACACAAAGGATAATTCCAAAAGTACGTTGAAAAACGCCCAGAGGGTTGTGCAAATAGTGTCTCGCGGTAATTTGAAAACACATCCTCCCTAGTTTATAGAGGGTGGCAACGAACGATCACAGGAGAAAGTGGCTGATCCGAACGTCTATATAAGAAGTCGCTCGTCGCAGTAAATCTCGGTGTTGCGTAGGACCTTTCCAATCCATCACAATCTAATCGGCGTACTTGTACATATCTTCTCTTCGCTCTTTTCTCCGTTCATCTTTGTTCTTCACAGTCTTCAAGTTTTCATCAATAACTCCATCACCTCAAAATGAAGTCCGTTTCTGTCATCTTCTCTGCCCTCGTGGCCTTTGCTACTGCTCAGAGCCTCCCCTCCTGTGCTGTAAGTGATCCCATGTGATTCCAACTACCCTTACATGCTTAGTAAGCTGACATTTATCAACATAGACCACCTGTGTGAGTGGCTTCACCAGCGGTAGCAACATTGGTGGATGCTCATCGACCGATGTCGAATGTATCTGCTCCAGCAGCACCTTCCTCTCCGACGTTGCTTGCTGCCTCGTTGACGCCTGCAGCGAATCTGACCAGCAGTCTGCTCTTGAATACGCCAAGTCAGTGTGCAGCGCTGCCGGCGTTGACGTCCCCGACAGTGTTTCGTGCAGTGCTAGCTCCGCCTCTGGGTCGACTACGTTGGAGGCTACTGGTAGCAGCAGTGCCGCCGCCACCTCGACTCATGAAATCACCTCGACTACCTCTGGTGCCGCCGCCGCTACTGGGTCTACTAAGGCCAACTCGACTACCTCGACCACCTCTTCATCCAAGACTTCCACTTCTTCTGCTTCTTCGTCTACTGCTACTATTAGCAACGGCAACGTCCAGAAGGTTGGTGTGCTCGGCATCGCTGGTGCCTTCGTGGCGGCTGCTCTTTTGTAAAATACAAGTTGATGTCGTGGGGATGACTCTTATAGCATAATGTAATACATAATTCCAACCGTTTATCTGATTGCCGGGGAAGTGAAAAACAAGCATGTGACAGTCGGGGATAAGGTAGGCATGCCATCTTGGTGACTTTTTACATTTGAGAAACCGCCTTGTGAGTCGCTCGCTTGTGTGGAACTCCGCGGAAACCCGGAACATCCTATTGACAGGGCGAGTTTTGACATGTTGTTGTCACATCAAGCCGTATTTATAATCAGCCCGAGTGGTTTGGATTCAGCCGCCGTAACCAATATTTGACGCGGTCCCCACGGAAAACCAGAAAAAAGGGCTTATAATCGATATTCCAACATGAAGAAGTAGAAAGACGAAAATCGTTGGAACAAAAGCTATTAAAAAAGTGCGAGCATCGTAGTGCTTAATGAATTTCAAGCAGAGCTTTGAAAAAACCAAGGGGTAGGCACATTTCCGTAGCACAGCGCGCTTGCGCTAAATGTGGGCACTCGTCAGGAAGCTATGGGCACGGCTGCGTCCTGTCGTGAGGATATTTCCCCGGGATGCATCCGCTTCGACATGGCCAACGGGACCAAAAAGAAAACGGCCTGCCTAAAGGATGAGGCTGTTTCCGGGATCCGGTAGTAGATAACATGAACCAATATATATATAGCCAGAGACATTCTTTCCGGACTTTCTTTATGAACCACAGACACATGTACATACACATCTTTCGGTCTGTCGAATTCAACTCTTCATAACGATCTTTGACGCCCCACTTCCAGTGCCGGGTATACATAGGTACACTTCGTTAGCCTCAATCCGACGGATCGGCCAGCAGAAACACCGAGGAGTAGTCACTGCAGAAAGCTTGCCTGTGGTGCTTATACGTGCGTCGAATTAGCTCTCCCAGCCAAGACAGAAGGAATCCTGGCTTAACCCCGCCTCGGAAAATATGGCCCCATTAACTGCTACCGGTAAGATGCTATCCCCGAACTTTTTGTTGTTGGGATTTATCCCCGAGGATCTGATAAACTGCATTATCCTGCCGTGCCCCCGCTACTTTCGAAAATGGTTAGATAAAAATCATTGAAGGAGATTGGTTATCTAGAAAAAGGCAATGGTAGGCGATATACCGCACTTTTTGTGTTTGGAGGTTATTTCCTAAAGCTTGTTTTTGTTTCTTTTTTGGTTTTTGTTTGAGAGGCCGAGACTTGGCATTTATGTACGTTACATGTATATCTAACATTACTATTTTACAGCGGACTTTTGGGAACTGTTATACTCCACAATGCCAGAAACTGAAAGACGACGGAAAAGAGCCGCGGTGTAAGTCAATTTTGTCATCTTGTATTCCACAGAACTTTAAACCCCAGGAGGAAAGCCGACACATACACAACCAACAGAGCCTACGGACTTTTGATATCGGACATTATACATTAGGATGCAATTATTTCCTTTCCTAGTAATATGACGGTCTTAGGAGGCAATCGGGGCTACGTTGTGCGGCGTTACTGTTTACATGGTCCCTTGTATTTTGCCCTTTTCCCGCCCATTTTCTAACTATATATATATCTAGTTCTTGTGTCCTCTGTCGAAGACGCAAGATAAAATGTAACCGCGAGTCACCTTGCAGTAACTGCTTGCGCTCGAGAAATGGCGTTTGCATCTACGAGCCATTCCCAAGTGCATCTACCACGGCCGCAGTTGCGCCTCAACGGCGCCCCACTTCGGCGGCCCGGGAGTCTCCACTTGGGTCTATGTCCTCTGCTTCTAGTATACAGAGTTCACCTGTTGTGACGCAGTCTTTGGCGTCTAGACCTTCCGTTGAACAACGAGATTTTAATGGGGAGAGGTTGATTCTTGATTCTGTTGCTATACCAGATCGACAAAGACATAATCTGTTGGGACCTACTAACCCAGCTGTTTCTATGCTTATGGAACCCGGCCATACAAGTGGTATTGATCCAATACCACCTCAACAATCGACATCGCCTACTGATGATTTAACGGCACTCAAAGCTCGTATACAGATGCTTGAGGCACAAGTGTCTTCTTTTAGAGCTACCACTGCTTCAACGTCTCCACGTCCTTCGCTTGTCTCGGGCGGGAAGTCCTCTGTTGCGGGGTTGACACCAGGAACATCTGGTATAAGCCCACCTTCAACCACGGGTGCTGGTCCACATACGCATATTGAAACGCAAAAGTCTAGTTTTGGTGGTACATTTTATCTTCACAAGGAATCAACATGGTCTGGTCAAGAAGAGCCAGTAACGTGCAATATATCGCACAAGACCCGGTTATTTGGACAGAGCCATTGGTCCAACAACGTTATGCATGCCGTAAGTGTTACCACGGCTGCTTTTTGTCATTCACAGACTAACTCTCTGCATAGATGATTGAACCAATGATTATCATTGACACTTTTCTCAAAGATCCGGAATCAAGAGGAACCCAGCTCATAAATAGATGCAAGCAAATCTCTCGGATGATCAAGGCTGAACGTTGTCCAGCTTGGCCCGCGCCATTAACCAACGACCTTCCAAGTAAGGCCGTCTGTGATGAACTTGTATCTCGCTATATGAGAACCATTGAGTCAGTCTACCGAATAGTTCATATTCCTACATTCATGAAGTTATATGAGCGGTTGTGGGATGGAAGTCCTCGTGATCCTGGCTTTCTAGCCCAGGTGAAGCTCGTTTTAACGTTGGGGTCACTGTCATATGATGATGACTTTACTCTACGTATTATGGCTAGTAGATGGCTTTATGAGGCTGTTACTTGGTTATCTGATCCTGACTTCAAATCCCGATTGCATTTGGAATTAATGCAATCCAAGATCATGATAGTCATCGCCCGTGAAATGCTAGGAATCGGTAGCCACATGGTATGGGTACTAGCCGGTGACCTACAGAGACTTGCCATCGTCATGGGTCTTCATCGAGATCCTACACATCTCCCTAAAATGTCACTACTAGCTACTGAGATGCGACGACGACTATGGTATACCATCCTAGAACTATCAGTTTCGAGTGCTGTAATCGCCGGAACTCCGCCACTTCTTTCTCTTGACCACTTCGATACTCAACCACCCCAAAACTACGACGACCTTGACCTTCTCAACGAAGCTAGTAAACCGAAGCCTGATTCCGTCATCACGGATATGTCTGTACCGATAGCCATGGGGAAGAGTCTTGAATCTCGTCTTCGAATCGTCCGGTTTTTAAACGATCTTGGTTGTAGCGCAAGGACATATGCCGACGCAATGCAACTAGATGCGGAGTTCCGCCAAGCATATAAGCAGGTGGTTCAGTTGATCTGTAATGAAGATCCCAAACGGAAAGCTCCGGTATCTGATGCGCAATATCCCCGAACAGCGACGTTATTCGCCCGTCGTTGGGTAGAAGCACATCTTCGCCATATTATGTTTTCACTTCACATCCGTTTTATTGGAAAGGATGGTACCGTAAATGCCCATGCCTACTCGCGCAAAACTGTCCTTGAATCTTGCTTGGCCTTTTGTGCTGCTTGCCATGTGGAGGGTCAACAAGTCGGGTCTACTGATGGGAAGTCTAACCACGATGACATGACTCTGATGTCCCGGCTTGTCATTAATGGGTCTGGATCTTTGAGGTTAGGTTTGATGCAAGCGGCGTATAGTATCACAACTGAAATGCAACTGCAGATAAAGGAATCAGAAGAATCCATGGGGTTAAGTCAGGTCCGTGTGGGCTTACTTGATACGGTGAACGATATCAGGAAGATAGCACTCCGTTGCATTGAGACGGGTGAGAAGAATGTCAAGGGATATGTTGGTCTTTCGTTATCCGCCAAACACGTCGAACTATGTCTCCATCGAATCCCACCCGAAGAACGCGGTCCCATTCTCGTCAAGCAACTAGAAGAAGATGCCGAGCTTTGTCTGACACGCCTAGAGAAACACCTCGATTCTCTAAAGCTCGCCACTGGGTCAAACTCGCCAATGAAGTTGACATCAGCGCTTATCCGACCATTCGGTGGAGCTGGCGACATGGCGCAGGGCGGTATGAAGACGAAGCAGGATGGATGTTTCCTGGAGGCACCGATTCAGGGGATGTCGACGGATCCGGTGGTTCCTACTACTGATGGTGTTGAGCCGGTCATGTCGGATGCTCAAATGTTGGAATGGCAAACTATGGTGAGTTTTGCAAATGGCATTTGTGCAAGGTGGTTACCTGGGGATAGCTAACATGTTAGGACCCTATGTCAGCAGAGTCTGGATTTGCTTTCTGGTGAACCTATGATGGAACAGATGGGCTGGATATTTGAAGATGAGGGGTTTCCGGATATGACGATGTAAGATTTGTGCTGTATCTTTAGAAAGATTTGGTTTGTTATGGATAATAGAAATACCCTACTCTGGTTTGTTTGATTCCATGTGGCATGTATGTACAATGACACGTGAGATTTCCCATCTGCCGAGTCAAATCCCGGTTACTTGGATGGCGGGGTTTGTTCGTTTCTAGCTAATTCTGATATTTTGACTAGATTCACCGGTAATTTACCATTCCCACTTATGTTCATAGATTATCTCAAATCCTTCTAGCTCCGTTACGCCGGCATCTATGACATAATCGTGTGGGCCCAGAGGAACTCCGCCTCTCAGGTTTCCTAATGTGGTAATAAATACAAGGCGGTGGGGAAAGCCGCTAGTCGTCATGTAGAACTAGGATAACCTCATGTGAGACGTGTGCCATGTGGGTCAATATGAGACGGCGAACAAGTGCCGTTGATTGATATGGCTTTGGTGGTGAGAAAACGGGAACAGTGTAAAGGGGGGGACATGTCACGGTAGTATTTTGGAGATCGTACCAGTGATCGGATCGAGATCGACCTGGAGGAATACAGATTTTGAGGATTCCATGGTGGTGGGGTGGGGTGAGAATTCTATGGAGTGTGGTTGGTCACTGGATATGGCTATGTCAGCAAGGAATAGACGCGCGGGCACATCCTTTTATCAGACCATGTATGTATGATGTGCCAAATCTACACTCCAACCACCAAGTTGGAAACATGAATGTGTGTGGATGTATGTACATACTTACCTAGACCTGGCTCGGGATACTCGCTTCCCGGCCGTGATTCCCGGCCTGGAAATATGGAATCCATACGAATTCAGGAACGAACCACCAAGGATCTAACAAGTAAGTCAACTAGCCAAACTACATATGTATGTAAATCATGTCGGAAAAAGACTCACCCGTAACAATTCACGAAATCTGTATGGTTCTATATGGGAAGGAACGGCAATACTAGCCGGTACTGGAAACCCATGATCCTAGATATGAATCTACATAGTAGGATTCTATGGAAGGTCTATGAAATAGCCATTGCCACTACTTTGTTAGTAAATTAACCAAGAGTCGTGTAGAATCCGGTAGTCCATGGACGTCCAGTCGGGCGACGAACGGTCAAATAGCGGTATGGCACATTTTGACCGGCGGTTACATGGTATATTTTACCCAGTAAAGCTTCAACGTCAACACGCTGATAGATCCCTTTTAGAAACGGGGTTCTGGGATTCTGCCAGAAGATAATGGAAGTTTGGGACTCGCAAATTAAGGCTGTTTGAGGTCGGACAATGGGCTGGTGAGGTTTAGATTTTGCCATGTGCGGCGGAGGTTCTAGAAGACATGGATTTGGAGAAAACCAGCCGTATAAGCGAAACGGTGGTATCTTTTGGTTCCTGTATTTGCGGCGGGGCAGGTGTTGCACGGGCTGAGAACCATGATGAAAGGTGCTATGTCCATGTCTTCTTTTTTTTTTTTGCTCTATACTTCGGCTTGTCCGTGGTGAGTACCGGGATTCTGGGGTATGGAAGGGTAGTATACGGTAGTTGAATGGTGAGAGTTACGGAGATTCATGGGGACTTGGTTTGGGATTGTATTGCAGGTGGCACGCATATGTAGGTACATACATACATACACATGTCCGTAGATACATACTTGCATAAGCCCATACATGACCGCAAGTCAAGGCGTCATGTCTACATGTCTGACACGCAAAGAAATCCCAGCTTCCCCCGCTTGGGCACATATGCTCACGTCGGGCTTTGACATGACTTGGTCAATGTGACGAGGAAGTCTTACGGAAGGAAAGATTCTGGAACAATATATCGAGGATATCGTGTTTGAGCCTCGCCTCGTGGTTCAGGGCTTATATGGGGATTTGGTGGACCGTGATGTATAGGGATGAAGGGACGGTATCTTCTGGAAAGCTCTGTCTAAGTTGCGTAGATTGAAGGGGATATAGTGAAACTTGATCTTGTCAGATTGATGGTTTAACGGACGGACGAGTAGACAGATCGGGTGATTTTCGACGGATTATATGGGCTGTGTCCAAGGCGTAGACTCATTCATGAATATATCTCTCTACAAAACAAATTCGGTCCCGAACAAAACTACCGCATCTCACGAAACACCGAAGACCGACTATTGACGCGAATCCATTCTTTGGCGTTGTTTACTCCATTCGGCGCAAGCCACAATACTAACCACTTTGGTAGCTAAGTACAAACCAGGAGTAGTATAAGCGACCGACCAGGGTAGATTTTCTTATTTTCCTAGAGCAACGACAAGAAAGATTCTAGAAGAAATGGGGCTCAATATTCAGTATGTATTGAGGGAGAACATGTCTCTGAGAGTTTGGTTAGGTTCTCTGGTGGTGGAGTTTGTATGAGAACAGACTTTATTTGAGACGGGCGGAGTTTTTTTTTTTTTTCTCTGGGCTTTGCTTTTTTGGGCTTCTTGTGGGAGTCGTTGGAGGATGGTGGGGTAGCTCTGTACATACATACATATATGCCGACCGACTTTCGGGAAAATCGGTTGTTCCTAATACTTAGTTGGATTTATAAGGTGGAAATCGATCGGACTATTGTTTTTTGAAACAACTATCTGTTGGTTATCTGCATGTCAGCCAATTGTTGGTAACAAAAAAACAACTCAGCATTAATATCTGATGATTTCCCGAGATGAGAAAACATGCAATATTGACCCTAGATATCACAACAACCTATGTGAGTTTATATGGCTGTCTGACAATACTCGGCATGTTTGACCCGGGTAAAGTGACGTAAAGGAGGGTTGACCAATGTGATGCATAAAACCACGTGGGTCTTGTAGATGGAAATGTATCTATAATGAATGTACAGATATATGTATGTAAGATGACGAGATAAGACCCGGAGATATGACGCCAAGTTGGAGAAGCATGACACCTGTGATTTGGATGATGGTGATTCATGATTCGGATCGGGACTATCGGGTTCTCTCTGCACACATACACTTCGTGAGGGGTTTTGTCATGACAAGTTCGAAACGTAGGACGTATGTATGTAGACTAGTCAGGCCGGAGACTTAATCAATTATCCGAATGGACGAGGTGAAAAATAATGACGACGCGTTGCAGTAGTGGGGTTTGTAATCTCACTACTGGACTAGACGGAGCTTATTGGTCATACGATTGATAGACGGCTTAATGACATCGTCCAGGTCTAGGGAATGCATGACGACATTGTTGAGAGGTTTACCTACTACATCTGACCAAGAGATATCCTCAAGACATAGTCCGTCTAGGCTTTTGGTTTCCTAATACAGACATACTCGGCCACTACTGCTCATCCAGTTAGTCTAGTCCGTCGTCTATCAAGTGGTCGGTGCAGTGTACTGTGACATGGGGCCTATACAAGTGCTTATGAGGCGAAGCATCACACATATTCATACGCGAATGTGACCTCATTCTGAGTGATATTGTCAATACATTGAAGCTATCATCATCATCATCCAACAAGATATGCTAAAAGTCATCTCCAACCCCTCTCAGGCTTCGGAATCTTTACAACCGACCGTCCTAATGAGCCGCCAAAATCCAAAGAACCCCTCCCCTGAAAATCAAATCGACGTCAACTGTACAGGTGAGGGTTAAGAAACCCTGTATTCAGCAACCGAGGGCACCTGACCTGAGTTGTTGGCAGCAGAACCAGATATGGTAGAAGTGAATCACGACATTGGGTAGATATGTATGTACAATGTGTGAAGTGACGGCCTGGACATGACGAGCTGAGAAAGTTGCCTGGTGGGCTGAAGATTGAGTACTACGTTGATGTGATTAGATTTTATGCTGACAGGTCTTTCGGGCGGGATCGTCATGAGATTTGATTTTTTTGATGGTGGTTGTGCTTTTTTGGAGGGGTTTTTCTTTTCTAATTATCTGTTGGGCTTGGCTGGTTGTGAAGGTGGAACACGGGCCTTTTCATGACGTCGCGGTGGTGCCTCTTGGGTATATGAAAACACGCCAGAGGGGACGGTCTAGCCCTTTACGCCCCGATACGGGTGCAACGTAGTGATATTACGGGTTTTTGTGGGTATAGATTTTGTTATATGTAAGTTTAGAAGTGTATATCGATATACAGTACGGAAGAAAACAAAATAGTTGGAGAAGTTGTTGGTTATCAGTTGGTGGTGTCGATTACCGAGATCTTGAAAGAGGAACGGATAATCATATTTACATACTTGGGGGGGATTTACATACGAGAAGGAATCATTCATTGTATGTGCAATATTATTATGTATCCGGGAAGTCGGGGAGGAAGGAAGTGGCCGTGTCGGTTGATGTTGTAGATTCTACAAATGTACAATGAGTAAGATAAAACTCTCGGATTTTTCGGTCTATTTTCTAACAAGACAAGTTAAAATCGACACAAAAAAAGGCAAAATAAATAAATAAATAATAAACTATCCTTACTAAACCCGCGTCAAATGGTATCCTCCTCCAATCAAGAAAGTCTCTAAAACAGTCCCAATTTATCTATCTTTACCACTACTAACAATGCTAACGGCCGGGTCCAACAAACCTCGACGATCTCTTCTCTTTCTTTTTTTTTTTGCCCACTTGACCCCTGTTATATATTTTTTTATACAGACATGCTGTCTTTACAATGTCCTCAGTCAAACCCACCATGGTATTTTGTACAATGAACCAGTTATTCACACCCCACCCACCCTTCAAGAACCGTGACCGTGACCGTGGCCGTGACCGGGTCTTTCCACGTCTGAGTGGAGGCGTGCATTTGGATCTGCCGCTTGACGGGTGGAGTGGATGGGGGGTCCGAGGGAAGAAGAAAGACGAGCGGAAGGGATTATCTAGCTATGTATATAAGATGGGGGATACATCCTGCTTTGTCAACCATCTATCATGAAAAAAGTAGTATCTCGATATCATCTTCTTCTATTTCTCTTGGGTCTTCTTGATAATCATCATATTCTACAATTACCATTGCCATACCATACATATCACTACTTCATCATGTGCGACTTCACAAAGAACTACTACGTCTATACTTCTTGCATCGACCCCGGTGCTCACTTCTTCGGCGCCACCGTCGATGGTAGTAGAAACCATTCTTGCCCACAGGGTCCGCATGAGAGATACATTGTTATTCCAGGACACTGCCCTCTATGCTCTGGTTCCTGTTAACCTCCACAACCACACATCAACTTTTTTCTTTATTTTCCTCATTGTATTTATACCCGACACATTGATGTCTCTTTCGTCCCGGCCGTTCCCTTTCTTTTTCCTATCTACTTTCTTGGCTTTTTTTCTGTCATATTCATATAGTGAACGGTCTCACGATCTAAAAGCCCTTTATTCTTCTACGTCAACTACTTCTTACCACAATCACTCCTACTTTTTCCATCTGGTTATCTTGGCGTTTTGCTCTTCTTAGCGAGTTCTGTTCATTCTCCATGTATTCTCTCTAAATACACTTTCATACGTTCCTATCTATCTACACATTATACTGCATGTCTTTCTCTTCATCCCATTACAACCTGCCACCCCGTGACCATGTCAAACTCTCCGAATACAACTCTTACTCCGCCACACCCCGCGCACTTCACCACCGACCAGCCCACTGGATACATCAAAATCTAGAATAACCCCTCTTAACAAAGTCGCCATTCCCGAAATACAACGTTCCTTCACGTGTCTTACCATGCCACATTATATCGACAGACGTCTATTTGTCTATCGACCCCACTGTGACCCAATATATCCTTATATTCCTGTCTTTTACCGGTCCGTAAAACTCCCGCTGTCATCAAACTTGATCAAGTCTCCTCACATCACGAGAAACTTTGCTACCAAATTACCACCTCACAAAGCCCCGTGCGGTATTACGTTCGTCTTTTCTCATTCATATCACTTATAGCCCGGCTTGTACTCACATACACACTATACCCCACACTAGTTAAGCTACCGCCCCTCGGTATATCTAAATGTCGACACTCCGAAGGAATCTCGTGCCGTCACCCATAACTTAGACCCACTATCATGACCCTGCCCCACTATGTACTTTTCCGGACATTACAAAATGTCTACCCTAACTCCACAAGTCAAGATAACCAGCTGTTGCTGTTACATATGTACATACAAAAACCCACCTCACCTCAGCTATAACCCCATTCAACAAAAAACCTACATACAAATGAGTCCGCTCACTCACTACGACGCTGCCTGTCCATTACCACCTTGTCTGAAAACCTAAAACGTCAAAGCACACGCCACAGTCTGTCCGAGACTCCGCTATGTACATACACATGCTTCAATGAACGGACCGGTCAATCAGCCAACCAAAAGGAACCCGAGGGGCTACATTAAAGGTCTTTTTTTTTTCCTCCCTATTTCTTAGGAACTTGTGTATATTGATGTGTTGGCCATGGTGAACTTTCACCCGTAGCCTCCCGTTTTGTCCTCCGTGTAAATTCGCCGTGCGAGAGGCCCCACCGTAGCTCATCTGCCAGTTGCATTGGTGGTATCACAACCTCGGTAATACACAATATTCAGTTGCATGTATCGACATAGATATACCCATACGTGCATATATACACCTGCACATGCGCTATGACAGCCGCCCAGGTCGTACCACCCACTCACCGTGCTACCGTCTCTGTCCCGGAACCACCATTACCTATCCACAATCAACACCACCATTGAAACCCCTCCATTAGTAACCCCGCTGAATCCACGATGTCAAAGACACCCTCTCCAAGACGGAATATATCCATGTCTTCTCGGTGTTAAATACTACTAAACCATGGCTCCTTGGTCAATTCTCTTCCCGCCCGTCTCCAATGAAACGACTACCCGCACCCGCATTCCGTGCAATTCCGTCCATAGTCAATATCGTCTCACCACTAGCTCCGGAGCTTTCCTCCTATTCTAGTCTTAAATCTATCCACTAACGGCTACCAACAATAAACATGACACCTCTGCCACGAGGAATCGGAGATACGGACGAAAGCTAAACAATGCGGCACAAATAACTCCAATAGTGTCGTTAGCGGGAAACTTCATCAAACATGAGACTGCCGTTGTTCCAGTTTATATTAATTAACCCTAGTCACTTACACGCAGAACCCTACTATCGATGACGAGATGACGGTTTTGATTCTGTCTGGGAATAAGCAAAGTTATATCCGTACCGTGCATGTGAAGTGGGGTTTAGCTATTGGGTAAATCATTACTAGAGTTAGACATTCTCGTATGTACGTAGGTGTATCGTTGTTGCTTTTTTGTATAGCTATTGCGATGTGGATTTGATGTGGATATTTATGCGGACTTGTGGATATTCAGGTTGATCAAAGTCCGGGACAATCGCGGGACGCGTATCTACTTTCGGGATTCGATGTGGCTAGAATGACGTGAAGGTGGTTGGAGCTTAGAAGTGCGTTCTATCTTGTGGAACTGGTCTATGTTGGTGGCTTGATGTAAAAGGAAAGAACCTTGAAGGTTCTTGGAGTTGGTGACACAGAGGTGGAGGATCGGGTTGTTTAGATGTTAGTATGTACACATGTGAAATTCCCTGGCAGTTATGACGTATGCTACACTATACGTACGTACAGGTTCCGCTCACAGAACCGACTGATCTTTGACTAACCGACGACATACCTAACTGACACCTAGACAAAAGAGAATATAGTGATGATTGTACCATCTAACAATCCAACAATCATCAAAACTTGTTCACCTTGAAAAATACCAAAGCTACTCGTTAGACAAACGGCCAATCAAGTTACACCAGCCCGACGATCCCAGCAGTGTCCTCATCACCATCCAAGACACCGCGGAATTCCCGTCCCCATCAAATTCCACGCCGTGTTCCCAAAAACCCCATCAACTTGCCACAAACAAGATACTGCAATCCAAATCCAATCCATCTACCAAAAACGTTCCACGACGTCATAATCGACCAGATAAGGGGTACAAACCCTTAACACAACGCCCTTACAGTATCCAAGTAGAATTCTCGCCTACAATCAAAGTGCAATCCAATCCAAACTGAGCACGAAAAAAGAGAATCCACCGTCCGTCCCTTCGCTCATGCCAATCCGAAATATTCCTTATGCACTCGCTTCCTTCGTATATCCAGTATCGTCCGATATCTGCTTGCGACATACGGTTGTTGAAAATTCTGACGTCATTGGGTTCCCAGCCTCGCGAGATACTTAGCGTGTTTGCCAAGATGGGTTTACGGCACACGGCATCGAGGACTGGCGAGGTCGAGGATTCGATGTTGTAACTGTGCAAAAATAGGCTGCCGTTTTAAACACTACCTTTAGTGGCTGTGGGATCCTTTTCGTGGTTAGTCTTACGGATGCTGACATGTGAGGGTTGATATGTACATAACAATGATGTATCATCACCATGTAATTGTGGCGCCATTGTTATGCCAAGCCTCATTGAAAAGCCTACTAGCAACAATCATGGTGGTGGCGCTGTCGCCGTATATGTACCTCCATACAATTGCCAATAAACCGGGCAAGTAACACAACCAACTACACCCGCAGTTCTACGGCTTCACGGCCTACGGCCCCCTGCGTCACCGCTAAACCGCGACAAAGCTCCCCAGCTCCACTCCCGCCCCTCGTCCAAGCGAGCCAGTACATCAACGGGGACACGACAGTCCTAGCCCGTGTTTCCTATATGTGAAATCGTGTGTACGGCGATTATCCACGCTCGCTACTCTAGTAACCAGACACTTAACCAACGTGTAATGCGTAGCGCATCCCGCGCTTCCTTATACACTAGATCTAATTGGCCCGCGTTTCATAGACTCGACGGAACCGAATCCATCTGCCTGGTCGCTAGAGAGTCGCATTCCGCCCGCCGGGTGACAGGCTACAATTAATAAACCTGTCACCTGTATGTACCAAACAAGCTCCCTTGTAAATCCACCAACATGGTTCGTGCGGAGGCCTCTCACGTCAACTAGCTACATAACCTACCTTAATCACAAGAATATTCTTCCAAACAATCTCCATCATCAGCGTCATCCAAAATGTCCCTCCAGCTCCCCTCGACGCCACAACGTCCGCTCACGGCAGGAAATCCCGGCGAATACCCCGATCTCCATCCCAACCACGCCTCTCAAACCGGCGCCTCCGCGACCCGTTGGCGCCACCAGGAATCCCACAACTTTGCCCGCCACGCCGTGACCCCCTCCCGAAGCACCAATGATCTCGCCGCCTTTTTAAACACCACGCGCGTCGAACCCACGACAAGTAGCACCGCCATTAATTCGCGGACGCGCTCGTCTACCGCGACAAGTACCCATCGTCCAATTGAGATCCCAGATGACATTGTCCCGGCAGTTCCGGCGGACCCTACAGAGGTGAGGGTGGGTCCGTTGCTTAATTATCGCGGGGCTGAGGACGGCCAATGGCGGGGGAGTATTTTGATTGTTACATCTGGTGGTGGGGCTACACCGGGGTCTCAGCCGAGACTTGTCCTTGAAGCGGGGGCAGAAAAGGCGACGAATGTGGTGGAGATATTGGGGAATTGTCTTTATTCGGATCGGAGAGCGACGTTTTGGCAGTTTGATTTGGCGGTTCCATTGGCGCCCGTTGGGTGTAAATATGCGTATAGTTTCCCGGATTTACACCTGAAAGGGGAATCTTCGGTTCCGACGCGCGCGTTCCATGTCCCGGCTGCTAATGAGTGTATGCGCACCATGTTTTACAGTTGCAATGGCTTCAGCATTGGGACAGACGAGGAAGCTTGGAGTGGTATTGCGCTTTGGAATGACGTGTTGCGACGCCATGAGGTCGCACCGATTCATGTCATGTAAGTTGGGCCAGGCCGGGGTTACAGGTGATAATCAGTTAACTAACCAATTGGTATTATGGACAGGGTCGGCGGCGGAGACCAAATCTATAATGATAGTATCAGAGTAGACGGGCCTTTGAAAGAATGGACCGACATAACCAACCCCAAGAAACGTCGCGAACATACATTCGAAGAGAAATTCCGTCGTAGATGCGACAGTTACTACCTCGAGAATTACATTGAATGGTATAGCAAGCCGGAATTCGCCATCGCCAACAGCCAAATTCCTCAATTGAACATTTGGGATGATCACGACATCATTGACGGGTATGGCTCGTATGTTGACGATTTCATGCGCTGTGATATGTTCAGGGGAATTGGCGGATGTGCGTATAAGTACTACATGCTATTCCAGCATCACTTGCCACCGCCTAGATATTCATACACCACGGAGAAGGGAGATCCGGAAATGCAAATGGCCGATGCTTATGTTGCCTCGTCAGGTTCTCTTCCAACGATATACATCAAGGGTGCTAAGCCAGGACCGTATATCCAAGAGATGGCGTATCATTTATACGCACCGTTAGGTCCCCGGATGGCAATTTGTGGAATTGACGCTAGAACGGAGCGTACCAGACACCAGGTCAACTACCCCGAGACATACGACTTCCTGTTCACCCGCCTCCGCCAAAACCTCCAGGCCGCACGCGCAGCTGGATCTCCCATTAAGCATCTCTTATTCCTCCTAGGTATCCCGATTGCTTATCCGCGACTAACATGGCTGGAACACATCTTCCGCAGCCCCGTGGTAAAGCCGGTCAAATTGCTTAATCGCCATTTCAAAGTTGCCGGGAGCTTGTTTAACCAGTTTGACGGGAACATTGATTTACTGGATGACTTGGATGACCACTACACAGCCAAGACGCACAAGGTGGAGCGCAAGGCTATGATTGAACGGTTGCAAGCTATTTCAGCAGAGTTCTCTGTTCGCGTGACGTTTCTGGGTGGAGATGTCCACTTGGCGGCATTGGGAAGGTTCTATTCGAATCCGATGTTGAAGATTCCGGCGGAGAGAGACTTCCGGTTTATGCAGAATGTGGTTTCCTCGGCGATTGTCAATAAGCCGCCGCCGCAGGCCGTTGCGAACTTATTGGCGAAGAGGAATAAGATCCATCATTTGAACGATGAGACGGATGAGACTATGTTGAATTTGTTTGAGAAAGATCCAGGGTCTACGGCGGTTACGTCGAAGAGTAATCATTGTATGATGCCGAGTCGGAATTTCTCCATCATCACGGAGAATACCCCGCGCATCGACCACTTCACCCGGGATGCTGATACACCACAGTCATCCGATGGCCAGTTTCAAGGTGCTGATGGACATGGTCCTATTTGTGCTGATGAACTTGGCGCGGGAACGACCCATAAGGCGGCTGATGAAGTTACACATGGTAACGGGACGGATGGAAGTTTAGATGTCATGATTAGGGTGGAACGGGAGCAATCTGATAAGTTGGGACATACGCAGCCATACGGCTTGACGATTCCAACATTGGAATATTCAGGGACTGTCCCTTCGCCATGGGATGTCCCATTTCCTTCGTCCGAGATTGATCATTTCAGCCATGGGAAAATGGGGAGATGGGGCGCCTCGTCGGATGGTCATTCTAGCTAGATTTTGGGGTGGCCATGGCGATGATGTGGCTAGATAGATGGATATGATCGGGTCACGTATACATAGACGGGTTAATTTTCCATAGACGATTTCAATTTCATACATACAGATATGTACACAAACACCAGATAAGCCGAGTCGTGCCACATTGGAGAATAAAGTGGGGTATCAAACCTTCCAAAAACAGCTCTACACATAAAAACCAGCTCGCCGACAAAACCCGACAGACAAGTCACGAGACTACTTACGTGCGTCAACTCTCCAACGCAAATCCCCTACTCTTGTCCCCAGAAAAATCCCCACTATCCGACCTCGGCAGAATAATCATCACCATCGCCGACGGCCGCCCCCGGCTTAACACCCAAGTGGGTCCGACGTCCCTCCCGGCCACCCGTAGTCCAGCTTACTCAGCATCTATTCCCTCTACCACTATTGAACTAGGACCGTGACAGGGGGTTTGGCAGCTGTTTAGGCCGTGGCTTGCCGGGGTGATTTATACGCTTTGGGAAGGTTGGCGGGGGCGCCAAATGGGTATATAAGCAGGTGACGATTTTTTTTCCTTCTTTTTGGTTGTGGTGGTTGTTTTGGAAGTTGATTGATTTATTTGTGACGAAATGGCTGTTATTACTTCGAGGTCTGCTGCCATGATGGCTTCCAAGGTTGCGGGGAGAAACATTGCTGGTGTTTCTCGCGCTCGCGCTACGTACTCCACCTTTGCCACCTTCCAGGTTCCTGCTATCAAGAACGAGGTTAACGTAAGTGCATCCATCCATCCCAAGCACATGAGACATCCACCTAACATCCAACGACCCAGCAAACCTACGCCAAGGGCACCGCTCAACGCGCCAAGCTCACCGCCGCTCTCGACTCTCTCTCCTCTCAACTCCCCCTCAAGATCCCCGCCGTCATCGCCGGCCGCCACCTCACCAGCGCCACCTCGCGCACCCAGCCCAACCCCGCCGACCTGGCTAACCCCGTCGCGCAATACAGTACCGCCACTCCCGCCGATGTCACCACCGCCATTGACTCTGCCCTTGCCGCCCGCGAGTCGTGGGCTTCCCTTCCCTTCGCTGATCGTGCGGCTGTCTTCTTGAAGGCTGCTGATCTGATTTCGACAAAGTACCGCTATGAGTTGATGGCGAGTGTTATGCTCGGTCAGGGAAAGAATGCTTGGCAGGCGGAGATTGATATTGCTGCTGAGTTGGCTGATTTCTTCAGATTCAACGTGCAGTATGCCGCTGAGTTGTACGCCCAGCAGCCCAAGCACAACTCCACCGGTGTCTGGAACCGTGTCGAGTACCGTCCTCTGGAGGGTTTCGTCTACGCCGTCACCCCCTTCAACTTCACCGCCATTGCGGGTAACCTTCCCGGTGCCCCCGCTCTGATGGGTAACGTTGTCGTCTGGAAGCCTTCTGCCGCTGCTATCCTGTCCAACTGGCTCGTCTACAAGGTTCTTCTCGAGGCTGGTCTTCCCCCCAACGTCATCCAGTTTGTCCCCGGTAACGCCGTGGAAATCACCAAGACTGTCCTTGCCCGCCGCGAGTTCGCCGCTCTCCACTTCACCGGATCTACCGGTGTCTTCCGGGAGTTGTACGGTGAGATTGGCCAGGGTGTTGCTGAGGGTCGTTACCTTTCTTACCCCCGTATTGTCGGTGAGACCGGCGGCAAGAACTTCCACCTTGTCCACCCCTCTGCCGATCTGGACAACGCCGTCATCCAGACCGTCCGTGGTGCCTTCGAGTACCAGGGTCAAAAGTGCAGTGCCACCTCGCGCGCTTACATCCCCAAGTCCGTCTGGCCCGAGTTCAAGGAGAAGCTGATCGCCCACACCAAGGCCATCAAGCAGGGTGACCCCCGGTCCCCCGAGAACTTCGTCGGCCCCGTCATCCACAGCGGATCCTTCGACAAGCTCGCCCGTGTGATCGAGGAGGCCAAGTCTGACTCTGAGCTGACTCTTCTCACCGGCGGAACCTACGACAAGAGCAAGGGTTTCTTCATCCAGCCCACCATCTACGAGGCCAAGAGCCCCAACCACAAGCTCATGGGCACCGAGCTGTTCGGCCCCATTCTGACCGTCTACGTCTGGGACGACGCTGCTCCCAACGCCTACGCTGAGATCTGCAAGACCGTCAACTCTACCGGCGAATACGCTCTGACCGGCTCCGTCTTCGCCGCTGACCGTCACGCTGTGCGCTTTGCTGAGGAGAACCTGAGAGATGCTGCGGGTAACTTCTACATTAACTGCAAGTCTACTGGTGCGGTTGTTGGCCAGCAGCCTTTCGGTGGTGCTCGTGCTTCGGGTACCAATGATAAGGCGGGTGCTGCGTCGTTGTTGACTAGATTTGTTAGCATGAGATCGATTAAGGAGGAGTTTACGCCTACCACTGAGGTGACGTACCCTTCTAACGAGATTTAAACGGGATTTGTATGATTATGGTATGATAGGTTTGTAATGGCGTATGGGCGTTGTATTTTTTATGGATCATGTATATAAGTTTGAATAGGATGAGAATGAAAATTGTTTGAATAGTTGAAAGATTGAGAGGCAAACTTTGTGATGGCATGTTTGTCGCGCCGTGAAAACTATAAATAAAACCAAAAACAGAGTTCATCTATCATTTTTGCAATATGACATCACTAACTGATCAAGGTAAACACCGTTTATATCTGAAAGATTGTAAGCACACTTATATGACGACATATCCGGCACTCCGGAAACCAAAAGTTCACACTGAAAAAAATCCATCTTTATTACCAAAATTAATCTATCATCTAACTTAACCAACCAACTAACATGAATCTACCGCTTGTTGTAATTCATGTATCTCACCGCCAAAAACGAAATAATCATATTCGACCCAATAAAGGCGATGAAAATTCCCAAATCTCTCCACCGGTGATCAAAGCTCAAGTTCAACTGCTCATAGAACTGATCACCAACCGCATAAGCACAATACTCACATACACTAGCCGCCTTATCCACGATATACCCAGGAGCACCCGAGTCAAAGAACGCCTGAGTGTATTCTCCACAAGTCTGTCCCTCAGGCGCCGTGAAAACGTTCAACTCGGCCTGCGTGCAGGTGACATCCAAGCCGTGCAGCTCGGTGACTACCATGCCGCTAATCATGCGGGTGATGGGGTTAAGCTGGTAGAGCCAAGAGCGCCAGAACTTGGGCATCTGGGTAGGTGCGATGGTTACACCGCAGAGAAGACCGAAGATGAGAATAACGAGGGGGTCAAACTGGGCGGAGACAAATGGAGAGGGAGTGATGGCGGCGATACCGAGACCGAGAGTGCTGGAGAAGATCTCGGTGATCAGAACCATGAAGTATTGGTAACCGACACGAGAAGACTCGGTGGAAAGACCGGCAAGGTAGTATATCGGGAAGAAGATCACGATACTGCAGAGGATACTGTATGGGATATCCGAGAGAGCAAAAGTCGACACGAAGACCCATGAGTTATACATCTTGGCGGAAACTTCCCGGTAGAAAAGGGCACGCTTGATGTTGAACCAGACTTCTACCTGCGGGATGATAAGACCGGGGAGAATGGCAAACTGGAAGGTAACGAAGACTTTGCTTTGCAGGGAAGTCCGCGAGTTGTCAAGGTCCAAAAAGACAAGACCAGCTAGAACACCAACAATCAACTGCGTAATAAGGCGGGTAACAAGGTAATTCGGCGTGCGCCAAAGCGAAAGGTTCATCCGGTGAAGGACAACCTTGAACTGATGCATAATAGGCGAAGCAAACTCCTTCTCAGTGTCCGCAGCAACAGCCGCATTCTTACCGGCGGCAACACGCTCTGCCTTCAACTGGACGATGGTCTCTTTAACCCTCTGCAACTCAGGCGAATCTCTCCAGATATCAGCCCAGTCCTTCTTTCCAACCTGTGGCTTCGATCCAGCGCCAATAGCCTCGAGCATAAACTCAGCAACATTGTCCGTAGGCTTAGCCACGGCGCCATGAGACTTGAGATAGGCACGAAGGACATGAGCGTCTTTACCAATATCGCCAAAGTAGACTGTACGGCCGCCACGCTTGAGTAGAAGGAGACGGTCGAAGTTTTCAAAGAGAGAGGCGTTGGGCTGGTGGATGGTGCACAGAACGGCTTGGCCGGCGGAAGCAAGTTTCTTAAGGAAGCGGACGATGTTGAAGGCACTTTGGGAGTCGAGACCCGAGGTGGGCTCATCAAGGAAGAGGAGAAGATCAGGCTTGGCGGCAAGTTCGATTCCGATGGTAACACGCTTGCGTTGTTCAACCGTGAGACCAAAGTCGCCCATACCAATCATCGCATCAGCAATCTCCTCCATTTCCAAAAGACTAATGATTTCCTCAACATAAGCATACTTTTCAGCCCGCGGGGTCTCATAAGACTGACGGAGATCAGCCGAGAACCGAAGAGCCTCACGGACAGTCTGGGTGTGGTCTGCCAAATCCATCTGTTCAGCATAGGAAGTAGCACGTTGGAACTGTTTACCGGGCGCGACGGCATCAACGAGGATGTCACCACTGATAACACCAATGTTCTTACGAGCAGCAAGGACGTCGAGAAGGGTGGTTTTACCGGCGCCGGAAGCGCCCATTAGAGCAGTGAGTTCGCCGGGGCGAACATAGCCATAGACATCGTTAAGAAGACGACGGGTACCCTCGGGGACGGGGACATCATAGTTGAGACCCTCCCAGGTGAGGATAGCCTCAGATTTGAAGCTCAGCTCGGCACCTTGTTCAGCAGTAGGATTGGCTAACTTTAACGCTTGCTTCTCCTTCAGCTTCTCATTGAGTGCCTTGCGTTCGGCATTGGGCTTGTTGTAAGCCTTCATGCCGGCACCCATACCGCCAAAGTTAATGACTTCACCAAAGAGGACGTTCAAGAAAAGGAAGAAAGCAATAAGAGCAATGACGATGCCAAAGTTACGCCACATGTCACCAGCGGCCCAGGAATAAGTCTGGTCGAGATAGTTGCCACCCCGGACAAGGGTAGAACCGGCCTCAGAACCAGCAAGAGTGCAAACACGATGGTTGATATCAGTATAGCTTTCACCGTAAGGAATCAAGTTTGTACCGGCACACTCAATCTCGGCACCCTTGAACTCGTTGATCATAAGGGCACTAAAGGTGAGGCCCATGGGGTTTATCCAGAAGATCCAACGGAGCCACTTCTGCTCTTGATCGAACTGGATCATGTAACCGGTAGTGGAGATTAAAGCCATGACAATGAAAACAGTGAACTTGAGAGCCGAATCGAAATCGGGACAGACGACACCCATGATACGGAAGAACAGAGTCATGGCGATGTTACCCGTGAAAATCATGACGTAGAAGGTAAAGAAAGCGCCAGCCGTCCGGTTAAGGTTCGACATGAAGTAAACAATGATACAGAACACCATAATCTGCGTCGCATAAAAGGCCTGGTCCACAATAATCTGTGCAATCCACAGCGCAGAAGGCCGATGGAAGGTATAAGCACGATGCTTGGCAACGATTCCACGACCCATCATGGAGCCAGCAAGCTCAGAGAAAGCCTGGAAGGCATTGAATAGGAAAGCCATGAAAATGAGACCACCGCGAGAGAATGCGGCGGTGGATGTTTGGTTAAGGTCGTAGTAGAGGGTTCCCAAGAGGATTGCCATGACGATGCAGCGGAACCAGGAAACGGCGAGAGAGAAGCGATCTTGCAGTTTGAGGAGGAATTGGCGTTTCATGAGAGCCCAGATTTGGAGGTGGAATCCAAGACTGTAGGTAGATCTATAGTGAGGTGGAGGTTAGTGCAAGTTCATGTGTCGTGAAAATGAGGTTAACTTACTTAGTAGTAGAGGCACGCTTGCTCTCCTTAACAGCCAGCTGGAAATCCGCAAACTTGGCCTTCTGTTCCGCCAAACGCTCTCTGTACTGAGCCATCTCGGCGCGAAGTTCCTTGTGAGTGATAGAAGCCTCAAAAGCAGCAGCCAAAGTTGCAGAATCATAAGGGGCATTCTCCTTGGAGAAACCCGGGGCATAGTCCCGTTCAAACTCGTCAGTGCATCCAGTGACATAATCCGGGGTAGTCTGTCTTGGCTGGGGAGCAAAACCCAAACCTTCAAAGTATGAGCGGGCCTCGGAGGTTTTTCCAAAAAAGACCTGACGACCAGAGTCAATGACGAGGACCTTGTCGAATTGTTGGTAGATGTTCTCAGAAGCTTGGTAGAGGGAAACGAAGGTTGTAGTCTTGTAAAGATCCGTCATGATACGGAGAGACTTGGCAAAATCAAGAGCAGTAGAGGCGTCAAGACCACGAGTGGAGTTGTCCCAAGAAAGAATGCAGGCGTTGGTGATCATCATCTCAGCGATAGAGACACGCTTCCGTTCACCACCAGAGACTCCACGAACAAAGGCGTCACCGACGATGGTCTTCCGGGTGTGCTCCATGTTGAACATCTTCAAAAGAGTCGTAATGACACTCTCCTTGAATGTCTTGCGAGTCATACCAGCGGGCAGCTTACCGGGCATCTTCGAGTCCAAGGCAAAACCAAGAGTCTGTTCAACCGTCAACGTAGCATGGTGGATATCATCCTCCTGGTTGTAAGTGGCTTCACCACGGTACTTGGCAAACTCCTTGGCCGTGAATTCGCCATACAGGACTTCTCCAGTGACACCGGAGTATGCACCACGTTGGTTGGCAATAGTCTTGAGGAAAGTAGTGCAACCAGAACCAGGACGACCAAGAACAAGAACCATCTCACCGGGCTCGCAGACACCGCTAAAGTTCTCAAGAATATTAACTTCCTTCTGCTTAGGTCCAAGACCAAGAAGGGTAAAAAGAGGCATGAAGATGTTCAAAGTAAAGATAAGGCCCATAGGAAAAGTAAGAATAAAGTTCTCCATAGCAGCGAACCCCTTCACAGTCAACTTGTCCCAGTAAACACCAATATGCTTAGGTTTAATGCCGGCCTCCTCCTCGCGCGCCAAGTCACTCCGGAGGGCATTCTCGAGATCAAAGGCGTCGGCATCCTCCTCTGAATCTACATCAGGAGCACCACCCTTTTCCGGGTCAACTTCTTTGTCGGCGGGGGCAGTGAGACGACTGACGCGGCTAACGTGGCTGCCACGGCTTAGCTGTTGACGGAGATGGGTGAATTCGGCTTCGGCTTGTTCGACGTTGATACCGGGAGGGGGGTCGGCGTGGTCGTTTAGGGAGGTGGCTGTTGAGGAGCCATTACCATCCGGGTGAGCCATGATTGGCAATGAGATGAGTGATTATGAGAATAACAATAAGTGAAGGTGAGGTGAAGATAGCTATGAATGAATTATAAGATGTAAGAGAAAATAGGGGAATTCCTTCGAAATATAAACCCAGGTGGGGACCTCACTATGAACAAAAGGTTAAGTCGGAAGAGATTGTTTGTCAAGCAACCGAAGCCATACTGTTGGATTCCGAGAGATGGTTTCACCGCAACTTTATATATACATGTATACCAAGCCCTTTTATATTGAATAAACGCGGATAGTTGGTCTGCCCGCCCCGCATACACGGGTCCTATCGTGTCCATGGAGTTAAGGAATAGAATCCGGTAGTTAGAATCTGCCTAGCGTAAGACCCTAGACTCTATCAACACGGGTAATTTTTTTGAACAAGTCAACGCTAATTCCAACCAGAACCTAGACTCTGGACAATTAACCATACTCGTTATTCGTCATTATGATTTCCAATCAGACCCAAACACGAGGCCAAAAAGCCTATCAACCGGTTAAACTTTCCAACACGGACGTTTGCCCGGCCATAGAAACGAGAACATTACCCCCTCAACATTTTCAATCACCTCATACACCTATCTGACATTCGTCAGAGCCTCTCGTCCGGAGCCAAGAGTTACCACATCCAGTAACTGTCGCGCTTAACTAGCGGCCCAACCTACCTAACAGGTAAGCGGAATCAACCCCCAAGCTCCGGTGAGCCTCGTCAGGAATACAGATTTAGGTATTAGTGGATTAATCCCCGCCCTGTTTCGCTCATCTTACACCGGACCAAAGAAAATCCTTCAGCTGCATGCAAACAAACAACTGGCAAAGGTGTAACAATGGCTTGCTGATAAGTGTGTACGTACTCGGCCCAATTCTATCCCTCCTGACAAATCAGCCGCCTGAATAATGGAGAATTCGATAGCAACACATTTATACGGTGAAAGGATAGTCCGTGATACTGCATATCAAGGATGCCGGCTCCCTGGTGTAGCTTATGGAACACGAGATTCGGTCGACTCGTCCGGGGCGTTGACAATTGTTGACCGGCCGGCCGGTCGGTCGAAGCCAGTGTGAATTGTAAGCGGGTCTCCATGGAATATGTGTCAAATGCCACGATCCATGTCCGTTGTAACGAAACCAAACACCTGCCAGATGCCAATGTCACCACGAACTCATGATTTGAAATCATGAATCATAATGAGCCAGTGGTCCCGTCACACGTTGAACCCTGCACGCCCGCATGCGCCAAATGGCATTTGGCTTTTTTTGTAACCCTCGGGCACGTAGAATAGGGTTGGTAACGATAAGTTTGTCGGAGTTATGGACAATCTCCGTAAATACGGTCATCTTACTTGTGGGGTGAATTGGCTAACGCCGTAAGCGATTCCGCCGTGAGACATCCAGGTCTGCGGGCGGGGCATACCGGTCGATGGGACATAATCAACGGATTGTGGTCCACGGAGTTAGCACCCTTATTTGCGATCGGTCAACGATTTTCTGGCCAATAGCAAGTGCACGATATGTCGTTGGATTCATTCTGCCAAGTCGTTGTTATGCGTGGTTGTACAGCAGTATGAATAGCCGTCTCAGGCATCGGGTATGGTGTGTAGTGCAAGCTATCTCTAACATCGGTGGAGACTGAATAAGGGTAACGACATTTCCTAATGTAATTGTTAGTGGTGCTTATCCTGCAATCATCTTTCCCCCAATACTCACTGAACCACCCACATCACGAAGCAAACAACAAATGCGAAAAAACATGTATCGGTATCGGGGCCGACCAACATTTATATTCGCCAAAACGGCCCAGGTTCATGAACCACGCGACGTCAAAATAAGCTCTAGCGTGTGTCATATGATTCCGCAACGTTGCCTTGTTCCCGAGTAAGGACTGGACAAGGAAATAACCAACCGGGAATATCCAAAACCAGATCCATCGAATCAGGTGAATGACCGACAGAAAAGTAGAGGAACAAAAACCAAGGTAGCCTCGGTTGGTCGTACAAAATATTTAGACCGTGGAATGATGTCAGAAAATCAGACTTCGGACTCTTCCTGGACTCCGATATGTGAGAGTGAGGACATATCTTGGGCGGCCGAAATTATCAAGATGGATTCTTTGGAGTGCTTGGTGGTGGGACGACAGAGAAGCGAACACAAGGTTGTGTTATCATGTCTGTCATACATTCGAGGCATTGTTTATTCTCAAATGCTCAACTTCGTGGGAACATTCCCTTTTTATATCTCCGGTTATTGCCTGCCGGATCTATACGATACGGGGAAGCATCCGAACACCAGGGTTGGATGTGTATTGGTAACCCTATATCAACATACGTTTAAGTTCGTGATGGATGTAGACAGTGAATGTACTTGTCAACTCGGCATTATCAATACTTTTATATTCTCAACACCAATTTTATACGTTCCCCTTCCGGAACAAGTAAACCTCGCAAGTTTCTTCAGCTCCACCCAGGTTCAAAATAGGATACTCCCCCTTCTCCACAATCGCCCAGCCAGCTCCTTCCATCTGCTCCCAAAAGACACTCTCGGAGTCATGTCTAGGCTTAGTCGACAACATAACGACCGGTCCCTTCCCATCCATCTCAACACCTCTCTCATGAAGCTTATCCAGGCTACCTACTAAAGCCGGGATGACATCCGTGTTGTAAGTGCAGTCGCTGATAATGACAAGATCCCACCTTGGCTCTGCAGAAACCAACGGGCCCATGACACCATTTTGGCAGTCGAACCAGTCGAGGTTTTCGTAGGAGATCTGGGGTGCGACGAGGGTATCTGTGCCAGTTTGGTAGAGAGCGATATTCCGGTTAGCTACGTCGGAAGCATCCGGGAGGTCGGTCATGATGATCTTATGGGGAGATGTAGCACCGGGTTCCCCTTGGTATTTCTTTGCCACAGCAGCAGCAAAAGCGATTCCCAAGGTTCCAACACCGCAGCCAAGTTCCAAGATACGTAGGTTATCCCGTTCCATAACCTCCTTGACCAATCCAAGACCCTGATCCAGCCCTCCCGATTCTTGAGCACCCAGTTCCCAAAGAAGTCCTGCCGTCATTAATCCGCCATCCCAAACTCTCTTAGCAATTGAGTCACGAACTTCCTCTTCCAGCGCCAAGAAAAGTCTCTTTCCTTGCACATCACCCAGGAGCAACTGTCGACTGGTATAGTGAACATCATCCTCCGCCCTGGAAACACCCACCTTCGCAACAACAGGTACAATAAGTGGAGATTCCGCAAACAACTGCGCCATCTTCAATAAGCCCAATTCTGGCTCAGCAGGCGAAATGTAAATGCGGTCAACGAAGGAACCACGGGGGAGAACCTTGAGTGGTACGTCCAGCTTGATAACTCTAGATCCAGGAGCCCATTTGCAAAGTGGGATAGTAGGTCTTTGGAGAACCCCGTTTACCCAGTACGTAAGAGTGAGAGCAATGCCGGTTGGCGGGACGAGATAGGCGTCGCCGAGATCAGTGGCGACGGTGAAGCAGAGGTGGAGGTAAGTCTTGCCGCGGTCCCGGATGGAGACGGCAGGTGGCCGTAAGAGACGAATGTAATGCATTTTGGCGTTTTGAATATGTCAGTCTGTATATTTACTTATAACACAATATCTACGGTTGTAGTTTTATATCAACACGGAGGATTCCGAAAACTCTGATTAGAGTGCTTAGTCAGCGGATCTTGTGGCACCCTATGTTTGAAGAGCAAAGTTGTCTGGAAGTTGAAGATACATGAAGCTATCACGAGATTACAGCATCAGATTACATTTGTTCGTTTAGCTCGCTATCTTAGGTGTAGATAACTGAGTTCAGACAAACTTTTATCCCAGTCGGAGGTCGCCGGGCCGCGGGGTTAGGTTTACCGAAAAGGGTAATTCACAGGCAGAATGGATTGGGGTTAGCGTTGATGGATTGAGGGTTGTTGAGATATAAAGAGGATAGGAACTAGACGATATCTCCCTGAAATTGAATGTACTGTATTTCAAACCTGCTTCTATCATCTTTATCAATCTTTACAGTAATCTACTTCAATATCAATTCATCATGGCTACCTCCCCGCCGACCCCCAAGGCCCTCTTGACGGCCCTTTTAACTACAACCGAATCCTCCATCATCCCCCTCACCAGCGCTGGTGTCGCCAACGGAAGTAAAGTCTTCGGGGCCTCTATTCTCTCCTCCACCTTGACGCCCCTGACAACTGCAACCAACAATGAACGCGTGTCACCATTATTCCACGGTGAAATCAATTGCATCCACCAATTCTTCACAGCCGATTACCCCGACCCAGCCACTCGTCCCGACCCAGCTACTTGCTATTTCTTAGCTACCCACGAGCCATGCTCCCTCTGTCTAAGTGGAATCACTTGGTCGGGATTCAAACGATTCTTCTTCTTGTTCACTTACGAAGATTCGAGAGATCTCTTTGATATCCCATACGATATCGATATCTTACAAGAGGTGTTTAGGGTTAGGGCGGAGGGGGAGTCTGATGAAGCTGTGAAGAGTCGACAGCTCTATAACAAGGAGAATAAGTTCTTCAAGGCGAGCAGTTTCATGGACCTGGTTGGAGAACTTGAAGATGAGACAGACCGGACTTTCTTTACGCAGGAGATTCAACGAGTCAAAAGTTTATACTCAAGTCTAAGTGAAGTCTACCAAGCTGGCAAAGCCAACGGGGCTACTACATCGAGCCATTTCAAATGAAGGCCTCTTCTTTCCTTTTCTATTTTCTGGTTTTAGCATAGTAATGATATCAAGTTAGCATTCCTTGTAACCCGTCTCAATCCCAATGGACCCATATGCATGAACCCGTTGCACAACCCAAGAGCTCAGTGCCTCGTATTTCCTTCCATCTCACCGCAGAAGCCATCCACCAGCTATCCTAGGAATCTTCCTATATGCGGTAAACCATGTCGTACAAGAAGAAGCAACGGCCCGGACAATATCCACCACGGTACGTGGGAATAGCCATGTACAAACCATGTTCTGTAATTCTTTGTGCCGTGTGTTGATTCCAACGAGATGTTTTCTTTATTCTTGGGTTACGTTGTAACAACACGGAAAAAAGGGAACTTGTTGATTACAGGGAGCTTTTGTTGGGTAATCACCATTGCACAATGGTGCTTTTGTCACAATCACCAACGACAATACCTCGTTCTTTCTTTCTCTCCTTTCAGCCAGCGCAGTCGGCATAGCCACATAATTACCACCGTGGCACAAAGACAAGCCGAGTTCTTTCGCTTGGTGACCGATGGTGTGCAGTAGTTGGTTGTATAGTGAGTTTTGGGGGCTTGTTAACCCGGATTGTGGTGGCGTGCATCGGGGAAAGATTTTGGGGAACGGGTATATATACACACAACGTAGATGAAGGAATAGAGGAATTTCTAAACTTCCCTTGCCCAGAGCCATGTGTCCTTGCATTCTGGTGGCTTGCCAGGCGTGCGAGGGCGGGATGGAGGGGGGTACTGGGTACGGTGAGTACATAGTGTACGAAACACTGTGGGTACTTTGCGGAGAGAATGGCGGTTCGGGGGTAAAGACTACATTATAATTGGGTGAATTGGAAAGGATCACTATGTAGAGAAAAGACGGGCGGTTCGTAAGACCGAGTTTGACGCCGAAAAAGAAGCAAGTCCTCGTGGCCTCAAACACGTGGAGACTTGAGGAATATATATACATATCCATACATACATGTGTCTATACCCACGATGAACCTTCAAGTCGATGCTTGTCTTTATGCATCGTCTAGCCTGTTCCGGCCCCATTGTACAACCTGTGCGACATCGTCTATGCACGTCAAGCAACTCTAGTCACTAGGAGGTACACGAGGCGAACCCGTGGCCAGTATGCGTGGCCTAATAATCATAGGGCTGTTTATACTCTATCACGATGGCGGAAATGCTTTGGGGTTTCTTTTCCGTTCTGCCGTCTCTTTCCACGGAGGAAAAGAACCGGAGAGAAAAAAGTCTGGTTCAGGGTGTGGGGTACAATGGCGACATCACATCAGTTGCCTTCAGAAGTACATACATAGATGACTTCATTGGTTCGGAGACTTGATTGGCCAGTTGCATGGTTTTTCTATGGCGCTTGTGACGAGGTTTAGGTGGTTTGTTCACGGTTGGTCGTCAGCGTAGTAACCTCCTGACAGATACATTCAATCAAGATGGACGAATAGAAAAAACATCACTCCTCAACAGACGTGTCATTCACGAAACTCTCTTTCACCCCTGGAACTCAATCACCGTGCTCGTCAAGAAAACGACAATCCCTTTGTCTCTTTGTCCAAAAAGAGCCGCTTCGTAACCGCTCCGTGAGGCCTCAATTTGATCCTATACAACCATTCAGCACATCCATCACGGAAAGAAACAACTAACACCATGACCCCCGCCAAAGAAGCTTCTCTCGCCCATCAAAACCCACTATAACCATAGCCCACCCAAAACGAAGAACACAAAGAACCCGCTGAAACACAATCCCTTGATGAAACAAAGTTCAGATATCTCAATTAGCCCCCTGCATACTATCTTTCTCTCCACGCCGCCCTCGTGTGCTAGAGCCCTCCTTCCCTGTGTCGGTGTGCTGTATAGGGGGTGGCCCAGACTCAACTTCTTTTTTTATCAGACAGTTTGTTCAGTTGAACTAGTTTTCACGAATGGAACAGTAAAAGATCGCCGCTTAGGCGGTGATCGCCAGGTTCCTTTTCCCTGATGGCTCTGGAAGATCCTTTGCGCTGGCGGAGGAGTTTAGGCGAGCACCGCTGAAGGTTGTAGTGGGGGGACGATATGGCGATTTTCAAGATGTAGACGGCCTGGACAATAGAGACAAGTTTTCTCTGTGGCCATTAGAGGCAACACGGTACGTCTCCCTCCTGCCCTTTTGAGCTTCGAAATCGCCATGTATTCTTGCCTACTTATTCAGATCAAAGTTTCAACATGTCTACACACAGATGTCATTTAACAAAGTCACGTTTCACATTGGACTCAATGAATACCCTCCACTAATTAAACCACTTTCGGTCGTCCCACGTCAATCTAGAAAACACCAAGAAACAGCACCGAATTTTTTTTCCCCAGCCTCTCATCACACCCAACCTCCGTGATCCGGCCGATATTCTTGGCATACGTAGCCAGATCAAGCAAGCGAGGGATGTCAATTCTCCAACAAACTGACTCTGTTCACCGCTGTCTCTTCCCCTCACAGGTTTCTCTATCCAATAGCGGCGTCTGGCTCTGCACAGTCCATTGCCACACATGTGTGCTTCCGGCGGTTCACTTCTGCTTGTTGAGGGAATCCTGTACATAGACATGTGGTCTTTCTTGGCTACCAAGTCATGCAGTATCCGTGATCCCCGTTTGCTTAAAATTCCCATAATGGCCCGTCGAGCCGAGAATCCCCGTCATGCATACATTCGAGATGTGTTGAGATGCATGTGTGCACATGTACATACATATAGACTTTTCCGCAGCCAAGTAGCGTGAGCTTTGAATGTCACTGCAACGTTGTTTCATTTCTTTGGACTTCTTCTCTGCATCCGAATGGCCCGCAAGTGCAAATACTCCCCTGTTGCGAATCGAGACATAGAGCATGCAGTAATATGTCTGTTTTGATATTACAGGCGATAGCCGCCGCACTGGCTTCCTTGTTGATTTCTCATCCAAAAAAGAAAGTCTTTACTGTAACGTGGATTTTGAGGCCCGGCGTGAAGGGAGAGAATACACCCCTCTCGGGCTTTTTGTCTAGTCTGAGAATGAACACCGAGTGCGGCTCAGCCGATTCATGTACAAACAAGTCAAACACACGGAACAGATAAATTACTTTGATCACAATTGACAAACAGTTGCAAAGAGAGAATAGCAGAACATTCTATTAAAATCAAGACCAATCTAAAACATACTTTTGCAGCCAAAACAAGAAAGAGGAAAGTGGACACAAAACAGAAAAGCAAAAACTAAAAGAATTACGGTTGCAAGGTCGTTGGCTATCAAAGACGTCATAATCATAAGCATTTATAAATGCAGTGATGCATGACACCCTCATTAGAGCCATGATAGTCCCGTTCTGTAAAAAGAAAAGGACACAGACCCCAATGCATGGAGAGCCACCGAAGAAAGAGGAAGCGAAGATATAAGGAAACAAAACACAAAGAGCAAAAACAAAACTGGACATCCAACACAATGGACACTCGAAAAAAGACCCTCCCGAAAAGCAAGCTAGGCTCCGGCCCAACTAGCAAGAACAAACAAAAAAGAAACGACGCTGAAGACGCCAAAGCCGGGTCAAAACCATCTGAGGCATGACCACCAAGGGAGAACATCTAGTCTCGACCATGGTACAGTGTAGAACGTGGACTGGGGTATCTCCAAGGAAAAGAATGCAGAATAAAAAAAAGGAAGAAACAAATATTTCCGTAGAGGAAAAGAATAGAAACGCTTTTGTGGAGTGGGTGGGTAGAGAGTGAGCGGTGTAATTGTGGTGGCGGGAGGGGTAGAGAACAGGTCGCCCTGTTACAAACGTATTGAAGATCTTTAAGCAAAGACTGCAAAAACACAAAACAAAACAAATGGTCGATAGACCAGAAAAGCAAGAAGAAACGTTGAAGACTAGAGAGCCGTCATATGACAGCTACAATCTAGTGGCGGATGTGGGCTCTCTCGATGAGGCGGTCGCAGTTCTTGGACCAACGGGCAACAAAGGTCTCAACCTGTTGAATGAAGCGGTCGGTAGATTGACGGTCGTTACCGAAGAGAGTCTTGACAAACTCAACACCGGAGTTGGTACCAAGACCTTCAGAGCGACCCTCAGCGGCGTGAAGCATGGGGTCTTCGCAACCCTTGAGAAGCTTGCGAAGGTTGTTCTGAAGACGGTCACCACCCTCAAGGAAGTCAAAGATGATCTTGCGGTCCTCACTAGGAAGCTTGTGAAGAACCTTTTCACCATCATGGATCTTTCCGTACAGCTGAATCAGAATAAGCCAAAGCTTACCAGCCATATCACCCTCCACCGAAGAAGCACCGTGATAGTAAGAAGTCCAATCGTAAATCCACTTTCCAAGGGAGTTAGCGTCGAAGACAGAGCCGAGCAGGAGAATGGGAGTTTGCGAAGGATCCCAGTTCTTGAGCGAGAAACCATCAGGGATCTTGTGCTTCTCGGCATCCCGCTTAGTAGCGACACGCGGGCTTGATGGGGCAGGCGATGAAGGCGCAGTCTTCTTCTGAGGGCGAGGAGCGGTGGTAGCCGGACGCTGCGGGGTGGTCATGGACGGACGACGCGAGGTAGTCGTGGGCCGTGCAGGCATCTCATGGTATCTGGGAGAGTGGTGGTCGAACATCTCATGCATGGGGCTATACGCGCCGGCCTGTGAATATCTATCAGTCGAGTGTTCGCGGGCCGCAGGCTCCCCAAACGAGTTTCTCCGCCGTGGATGACCCCCGTGATGCGCCGAGGCCGGCCGACTCCCATATGGCCCCGCATTGCTGTACATGGCAGCGTTGCCAATGTTCCCGTTGGCGTGGTAATCGGTGCGGCGGCGGCCAGCCGGCGTCGCATACATGATGTTTCCATCGCGGCCAAAGAACTCTTCATCCGACTCTCCGCTAGGAGTGCTGTTGCGTGTAGGGCTGAAGGGTTGTGGACGGCGCGAATGCAATGACGGCTGGGGCGAACTCGTTTGGTATGGAGGGTAGTTGCGAGAATAGAAGCCATCACTCACATTAGCCGTGGCATAGCGGCCCTCGCTGTCGTATCTTGGGGAATGCGTTGGGGCGCGGGGGCTGGGATAGCCGGAACTTGGGTGGGACGGGGTGACGTTTGCGCTGGAGGTGCGGAAGTGGGCGCGGGTTGCGGGACGTGGTGGGCTCTGTGCCGAGTTGACGCGTGGAGGGGGCGAGTAGAAGCCGTGGTGGGGTGTGTTCCGGGGAGAAGAGGCGGCAGTTCCGGGAGGTGATGACTGGTAAGGGACGTATTGTGGCTCGTTGAAAGGGCTGAAACCCATCATGGGGTGTGGGGCTTGACCGAGGTTGGCCATTTCGGTGTATTGTGTGTGATGAAGTTGATTAGGTTGGTGTATTTTTGGGGGGATGATGCACACGTCCGTGATACTGGCGTGGCTCTCTACGAGTAACTTGCAGCTCGAGAGTTGATAGACCAGAGACTAAAGTAGTGGCGTTTGCTGTTTAAGTGCTGTAGCTACGGGTTGACACTAAAAAGAAGTCGGTATTATGATATACAGAGTATAAAAGTCGTAACTCTGTAAAGGCGAAGTGATGATGATAGGTCGACAGGATCCGTTTGGAGCTATGAAGCGACTGGTTGAAGAAGCTTGCTGTTGTAGGGTATGAATAATGTAAGATGTGAGGGCTCCAAGCGAGTTCGTTGGGCAGCAATATGCAGATGGAGAAACGGAAAGCAAAATGAATATAAAAAGAAAAAGAAGTAAAAGAAGATCTTCGTAGAAGCGGAAGAGACAAGTACGGTGGGCGCGGCCTAATTATATGGACGTTGGCACCGAGCGAGGGAGAACATTCCTCCTCCCTGTTGGATAGAAAAATGTGAAAATCCACCCCTGTCCGAATGTGAATGGTGTAAGACCCGTCACACCGGGTGTGGATATATAAAGTTACTGTGTGTGGGGGTGAAGATAAAAAACGAAGACCCTCTTGAAGTTTTAAAATGTGATATTGATCGATTTTGAGTTCTCTCCATGAGCAACACACAGTATGAAGTTATACTGCACCACTGAATGTACATACACCAAAAACTCTACCCTATACTGATGTGTATGTTCTTTCTGTGAATGTAGAAGTCTTCACTTACTTTGCCTGTGTATACAATTAACATGTCAGGCATCTACATACACATGCACATACATACAATATGCCTCTTCATACACGCCAACTCTTGAGGCCCGCGAAACGTTACAGTTAAACTGCCTAGAACTCAGATCCAACTATGTATGTACATACATCAAGTGCATTTTTCCATTGACAAAAAAGACGCCTATATAGGACATGATCAAAATCACTCGCTTGTTTCTGTCTCTATCCCTCTCTCAGCTATATCCCTCAGACTCTCTGACAAACCCACTGAACCCTCGCGCCAACGTAGAAATGTCGGCTGTGGAGCCGAATCTCTACATATCCCGCTACAGTCGGGAACCCGTCAACCAAATCCATCGACCGTAAAAAAGGCCCCGGTTAAAGATTTCCTGGTGATCCTCGAATTTGCCATTCATTCCGTGGGGCCGCTGGCTCTTCATCGGCGGTGCTCGTGGTGCCCTGATCTGAGCTCGGTCAGGAACGGGGGGGTGGAGGGCTATAACCACTACTGATTGCCATGGCACTGAAACATACACTAACATGGAAGCAAAGTGACGACAACCTCTGATGCACATGCAGGGCCTTGAGGGGTCCTTACCTTGATCAATACCTCTATAATGGTGACGAAAGTCGGTGGCAACCTGTTTGTTCAGTAGCTGCGTGTGCATGTTCTACTGAGGTGTATACAGGCGGTCACATTTTCTGTTTGTGACTCCACTATAGACAACGGAGTCAGAGTCATATTGCAGTAACTATAAGCAAAAACACTACACCGTTGGCAATATTCCCAAGATCCAGTACTCGTCTATGTACGATACAAGCAGGTCAAGCGGGTCTCTCCAGGCAAATACGATAGCGGTGAATGCGGCTCTATTCGCAATTTTCACCAATGTTGCCATTGCAGCATGCATAGCATTTCCTTTTCTGCATCACCTGCAGCCGCGCAAACTCTGTTAGCCTCGGCACGGTCGGCCGAGAGGGCAAAACGTCATAGTAATGACAGGGAAGGAAATTAACAATGTCGAGCAGGAACAGACGGAAAGCTGGTTACCGTTCAGGTCCCTCTAACAAAAGGCCTCTTTTTTGGTGGCGATGGAAAGGGCTAGGCTTCCATTTGTGATTCATGTTTAGTTATGATCTGTGGTAACTCATGGTAATCGAAAGAATATCTTTTTTGGTGAATTACAAAGCTTGGTGTGTGTGTGTACTACCATTGAATGTCTCGATATGACCGGTGGGGAAAAATGCACTTTGAATAATAGAATAAAGAACAACGACAAAAGAACAACAAGTAAAAAAAGATCCGTCGTTATTGTCTCTTTGTCCCAGGACTTCCTTGTTCGAACACACTACAATTACAAGGTACGGACAGGCCATTAGTTAGGTAAAGTGTTCACTTCAGGGTTGGTCCTCACTGTTAATACCAATGCAGTGCTAAGCAACGAATAATGCTTTGATCTGGCTTTAATCTTAGCGAGATGAACAGACGTTACCTGCATGTGAAGCCAAATCACCATATGGTCAATGCTAGGGTTATTTTGCCGCTGGTGAGTTCTTGGACGTGGTCCTAGTTTCTTTGCGACAAGGAAGTAATATAGAAAGACAAATGGTGAATTTTGAGAATCGATATATCTCAGGCTAATCTAATCCATGGAATAACACGTAACACACAATAGTGCAGAATGAAGGAAAAACAACAGCAGAAAATAGAACTGACACACTTTACCAGCTAGCTGTCTATGATGTAATTATTTGTTCAGGGTTAGGTGCCTCACACAGAGACAGCCAAGTCCACTAGGTCTCGCAGTTAAGTGAGTCCTTGCAGAAGGACTTGAGGCCTTCCACTCCGTGAATGAGATTTCTCTACCGAGCCTCAGCCACCAAATATCAGTCAACAGAAGCGTGTTTCGCCGGTGCAACCCTCCGTTCGTGTCTGGTAAATTACCATTAGCTTTCTTTTTTCACAAGCCAATTACAATATAACGGAACAAACACACTAAGCTGTCTACCGGTTCCCTCTTCTAGATACTACATCCTTCCAGCTACTTCCCGGTTAGTCTTCTCGAAGCAGCTCCGTGCTTCTTCTTTTTTGAGATCCTCTGCCACGCCCCTGAGGATTTGACTAGTCTCTGGCCCTTTCTAACAGTTACTATCCATGTCTCTTGTCAAACCATTCAATCTCCCAACCTACCAACCCCAACCAACCAACCGTAGATTTCCGACTTTCCTAAAGAAACTATGTGCATACTAATACGCCATGTATCTCACATGTCGGAGGTCGGGGAGAACGAACAGAGGCTAGATATCGGCATGATTTGATAGACAACAGAACAGGGGGCTGTTGGTGATTGAAGTGCTTTCTTGGCAGTTTGACTGTCGATCTAGCCGTTTTGTTGCTTATGGAGTGCATTTCTGACTTCTTTAGAGTTACCTTTACCTCACAAATCTATCTGGGGTTGGGGCGTGGGAAAGGGAAGACAAGAAGTGTGAGGGTTTATGATGGTGTTAGGTAGGACAACTGGGACTGGGGCAGCGCATATGAGACATTGCGTGGGTTGTGGTTACGAGCTTTGGAATTGGAACAGTGGAAAGATAGACATCCCTTTGAATCCATGGATTACATATGATATTGAATCCCTTTACTTGCAACGTCCAACCCGAAAAGAGTCTCGGGATATATTGTGTTCCCTTGGTGTCTACTAGGCACCTGTGTATTCTACTCCCTTTGATATGCTGGAATGAAACAGCAATTCAACCCCAGTGGTTGGGCCGTCTCTTCAACATTTCATCATCTCTCACGCGAATTCCCCGCGCTTGTACAGATGTCAACCGTGGAAACGCGAGAGTTCCAGTCGTTCATCCAAGCATTATCCCTCCACCGGATTTGGTTTAACACCACCATGGGGAAAATCACAGATGAAGGAGGGTTCCGTCAAATCTGCAGGGGTGTGCTTTAAACGACGCATCATGATCAATCTCCCTGGAGAAGGCCTCGATATTTACTTTCGTTACTCACAAAGACGTCACAGTAGTCAGAAACTCATCATTTTGAGTATACGCCATTTCAGCTGTCACGCCTGTAATCTTGTCTCACCGATACAATCAAAACATGTGTCCCTCAACAAATATAGAAACTCATTTTTCACGACATCTCACAGCCCAGTCTGACTGGTGCTACGTGGAATTTTGAGTTTTTGATTCAGAATATGTAAGCGCATATGTATAGCGGGTACAGAAGGGGCCATTGGGGCTTATTGTGTTGCTAACATTCCATTCATGCACTAACTGCATGTTACACACTGGTTAAATTGTTCAAAAGCTGCCTTGCGAGGTAAGAAAATGAATCACTGACGTGGAACCGGGGATTTGGCATTTGTTTGCTGTTGCATCAGTCTGTGGGGGACAGAGAACGATGGATTCATAATCCATACGTGTGTGATTTCATCCGGGGAAAATGGTTGGTGAATAGCCGACCTTATTCGGAATCACGTGTCATCGGAGGCCGTCACACTGATAATTCTATCGGCAATCCACAGCCACTGACTTACAAATGCCAATGTCTACAAGACAAAAAATGATATGTATGTATGTACAAACAATTGACAAATCACTACTAAGTCGTGATTCAATCGTTCAATCATTCACGAGTACCACGTTTCTTGTTGATAACACAGTACATCTTTAATGAAAAAAAAAGGGCCGTAACGTTCAAGAGACCGTGCTTTTTGTTGTTGTCGTTTGCGTGGGGGGTCGTGACTGGGATTCTACTCGTGTCTAGCACGAACCAGTAAATGCTCGTTTTGGGAAATTATACTAGCCGGTAGGGTGGGATTCCGGGAGATTTGATATTGCAGCTTTGATATAGCCCGATCTGGTTCTCCGTGTTAGTCGGCGTAAAACAGATATAAAAAAGGCTGGTGGAGTGAATCAGATATCGGATTACATTGGGGAACATGATCAGCATGACAGTATGGCGTGAGACTTCAGCCTATCCTGTGCGTCAATCATCCGGTGCCTCTTACACAATGGTCCCTTTGTCCTGTAGCTAGGTCTCTAGACTCACACATCATCGACATGACGTCAAACTAGCCTGCCTAGCTGGAGCCACACCGAATGATACCATCTTGGTGGTCCAATTTACATGCGTCGTTGCGTAACACAACGCTGGACAGTGTAGAGTGGTTACATGTTTACCTATCACCCAAACACTTAGACCGACCGACACGTGCATATGGAGTCTCGTGTGAAGATGCAAGCTAGTAGGCTCGAGTAGAAGGACGAGACAAACATGTGTGTACCTGAGTATTTTACTCTACCGATATATGATGGACATCTAGACGGAACAGAATATATGTAAATATAAATATAAATGTATGTATGTACACAAATATGAGCATGCATATCTATGTGTACCTTATTTTGCCTCCTTCTGCATCTAATTATACTGACGCTACCGCAAGGTCCCGGGTCATCTTCCTTCTCGTGTCCTCTATCAGCAGCGTAACTAAAACCGAGCACAAGAAAAAAAAAGAAAAACAAGCTGCCTATCTTCCACAAGTCTCACAAGATTTGCTTGTCCCGTTTTCCCCGAAATGTCACACAAAGCCCAGAATCGTCAAACAGAGGGAGACAAAAGGACAAACTAGGTCTCTTCTGCTTCCACTTTATGCTGTCATGTACTGATCGACCGGCGTACCAAGGGCAGCGTGTCTTGCTTGTTTATAGTAGCGGCTATGTCCCATCGGATTGTCATGTCTGCATATGTAGACACATGTAGAGCCATTCCTCCCAAATGGTCTTTGTGATCCTCCCACAACGTGCCATGGACCAGATTAATGACGGACACATTAAAGTACGCGTAATGCGGAAAAAGATCGCCACTCCGGGTGGTAAAAGCTTCCTACAAAGGACTGTGAACGCCGTCTTTTTCGGTTTCCCTTCCCTCTGTCCGTAACCGCGCAAACTGACGCCCAAAGAAGATAGCACACAACACATGTCGTCAGCGAATGCGGAAAATCCATCCATCCTCCGCCAGAATCGCCAAAATCCTGCTCATGTCACCCTCCCTTGGACCATGTCCACTGTAAAAGCAACTAAACGGGAGAGCGGTCCGTCTGTGCATGTTTGTTACTTTTCCATCTTTCCTCACTATTGTGGATAGTTTACCCGGCTTCAAATTGCCCCCACTACCCCCTTTGGCTGCACCAACTTCGTTGAAGGAGATACTTGCATCTATGATTTCTTTTTTGTGTGCCATGTCTGTGGGTTTTCAACATGGTCCTTGACTGTGCTCACAATGACTCCACCATAACCCACAAACACACATTTAGGGCTTTTTCACACCGAGACACAACCGACAGCTACACAAACCCAACCCAAGCCAGACAGACAAGTCCGTCAACGGATTCGCTGACATGGCTTGCTCATTCGCTGGATATAGACCAAGACAACCGCCCGCATACGACACATCTGCCGCCGCTAATACGGCACCATTCACGCCACCCAAATACAATCGCACCGCCGCCACAAACTCACCACGTCCGTACTCAACGGGGCTACCCGCGGCTTCCTAGCGCATCCCCACATTGTAGTCATCCGCCACCCGCCCCATCGGGCCATAGTCGCCCCACACCGAATAGATGCGCGCCGATAAAAAAGGCCACAGGACGCCCTGTTTGGTTCTGTGTTTTCCGCGAATTCAAGGCGGTCTGGACGGCCTCGGTAGCCCTATTGCAGATAGCGGATGTGGGGTCCGTGGATAAGCTGGTATAGTACTTTACCTAACCCACTGCAGCCAAAAGCCAAAAGGCGTCTGTCGAGGGTAGAGAAAGCCCCGTGATGAGGGCAACACAGCATGAAGTAGAGGGACGGACGTTGGGGTTGTAATTTAGACCGCCGTCTGTGGGACAAAGAGGGGTTTTTCTGTTTCTGTGTGAGGGTGGTTTAGCTGGGTTAGGTTTCTGCCGTTCTTGATGGGTTGTTTGTAGGCTAGGTCGACATGTGACCACGGCTTGTCATGGACCTAGTGTAATGACTGACTTGTCTTGTAATGATGAGCATGACTGGATAATGTCTTGGTGAGGTCGTCATTTGCATAAACCCCTCGATCTGCCAAATGACCTCAAAACCACCAACCTCGTCGATCCCCCGCGGAGAGACAAATCTCGGGACCAATTCGCCTCTTGGCCTTAGCCGGGCGACCCAATATGAAACTTGTCCACTCCACTGACTTTATCCAAGTCTCCAACCAAAACGAATCCATACGCAAGGGTGGAAAACACCGCACCCCGCCTGTGCATGACTTTAGCCGTCTGATATCATGAACAGAGCGGCCTAGGCCGTCTTGCTCGTCTGTGGATTCGCAGAGTTTTATACACACTGTGTGCATATTCTTTACTCATTTTTCCCGAAAAGGTCCACCAAAGAAAAACCTACTTCGCCCAAGGACACACCCAGAAATGCAGCCATCTTGGTGCATATGCACCTTCCTGCATCCTGCAATCTCCCTCTACTGCAATTCCATGCTGCAAAGTTGACGTATACATATGTATGTATGTGTATGATAATACTCCCTACAGTTTCTACTGCACTATCCGACCATGGTCACGACATCCGTATTCTTCACATTTCCGTTTCTGGGGGAGTCTTGTTATGTGATTGGTTAAAGCAACGAGGAGGCTTTTCCACAGCCCGTAGTTTTGTTTGTGTATACTATCGCGAATCCTACAATTGGGCGAGGTGCATATAGGATTACCTATTTAGACCCAATTGGGAATAGTTTAGGGTTCAATGCATTGTCAATCGGTGACTGCAAGGGTCTGAACAAGAACCACACTTTTGATCAGCCTATTTGCATGAAGAACAAAAGAATTGTTGTTCGAAGCTACAAGTTTGAATCCCCTGTAGAGCTGTAATTAGAGCTCTGTTGATCTGGGGACAATGGCGGGGATAGCTTAGCTCTAGCGCTAACTACAGCTCACCCCACATTATCGAGGCCTTCCATTGTGCGCCTCACACCTTTAACTGTTCTCGTATATAAAGTGACAATGGCCGATTAAATTGTAATGGTGACATCCCACTCCCACCCAAAAAACATACAGACCCGAGAACCCGCCAAATGGACATGTGTAGTAGCCCGCTCGCCCGAGGCGAGGGGCACATATGGTAATAGATCTGTTAAAAAAGGTTCGTGCTCGGAGACATGTAGGAAACAACATGGCATTCCCCTATGTGAACATACATACATAAAGTACTTCCGGAGTGAACCATTCACATAAGCAGGAAGCTGCGCCTTATGTGGAGCTACACGGCACTAGAACCCGAGAATAGCGGAAATAGATACATGTGCGTCAATGACGGGAAGCCCAGTGGCAATGTTTGACATGATTCTATCATGGTTTATTTTTGGTCCTTGATTCTAGAATCCCGTTCACCGGCCTCAAGCACCGTTACACAAGATAGATTCAGTACTTCTCTCGGTCATCGGGCCTCGATCTTTCCTCGGCGAGATTCTTCGGGGAACAGCGGGACAAGTGGGTCCGTTGGGTGGTTTAGGAGAACAAAGCCCCACAAGATGAAACTCTTGCATATAGTACATACAAAAGAAATCATTAATGTGACTCTGCCGGCTAGCCCGCTACCAGAGATGGGAGAACATATGAACTTGGATGGTAATGACTCCTTTGGAAGGACAATCTTTCGTGTTTTCGGTAGTGGTTGCGGGTGGCGGAGTGGCTGAATTCCGGCCGGTGCAGAATGAACGGAAGAATGAGGAAAGAGATGGTAGAGTAATAGTAAGGGGCAAATATATCGGGTTCGGCAAACCGTGCCACCGACGTCATACATTTATGAAAAAAACCGTAAAGTCTGTGGACACTACGTATATACATATACAGGGTCTCAGTGTGTATCTGTCAGTCCACCTAACCCACAGCAGTGACCCATTTCAGCGACCTATGTATCCCAAAGTTCACTTCCCAATCCGCCAGACCGCTGAAAAGGACTACTCCCAAAATCCCAAAGAAAGGCTTTAGCGAAAAACAGGAGCAGCTTCGGGAACAGAGAAAAAAAAAGCCTATCGTGCAATGTGGGGACGAAAATGCAGGAGGCTTGCCAGACGGGCTTTACCAAAGTCGGCTGAAGCCTCGTTATGGGATTATATCGGACCAGCGTGGGATTGTTCGTGGCAATACCGCTGGGACGTGGCGGCTGCTTGACGTCAGTTGTCGACCATTTAGGCATTTTCGTGGTGTTGTTGGATTTACAGGAATTCGAGTGAATGGGCGGGGTTGACCGGGATGTGTCATGTAAGCACAGAGCTCCGGCATATTTCGAGAACCCTTACATGGAAGAAACATGGGACAGCGAGTTGGCATATCATGATATTTGCTACATGCATGTACTCAAACCCCAATCAACATTGTGCTGCACCATACCGCGAGGAATTCCTAGTTGCGAGTTGGAGTTGGTGAGATACAATGTAGGTACACATGTACGTTATCTATCTCAGAGCATCCTTTTCCAGGTGCAAGGATCTTGACAACCACAAGTTTCATGTATGCCCAACGAGAAGGAGTGCATAGCGGCCCAGCCAAATACAGCATGATGCTTACATTTCTACGACGGCCTCAGTGAAAACTCGGCAGTGCGCCTGACTGACAGCAAGCCCACAATGCAATTTCATCAGCGAGAGAGAACAAGACTAGATTGAATCCTCACTTGTAGACGGCCGATGTTTCTCAAGGCAGACACCCCGTCCCGATGACTCCAGACCCGGTCCCAGTCACCTTTTGTCCTCCCAGCCTGAAAGGAACCCTTAAAAAAGTCAAAGACCTAGGACATTGCGGCTCTTGTAATCCAGCGTCATGCAGCCTCCCAGCACTTCACGAGCCCAACTGTCACATTGGGACAAATCGAATACACCAAGTGAGTCGGTCTTTGCAGAAAGCCAGGCCTACTGCGTGTTTTGGGATCAAGGATGCATGCGCCCAGCAGGCCGTCTCGACAGGCCCCACGACGCCTTCAACTTTGGATAGGTTATTCTGCTTTTTTCTGAGGGAATGCATATTGGCCTCTGGGCCTGGCGTGGAGGCAAGTCTGTGCACACTGCAGCTTTTTACACATCTCCTTGACAATCAGAGCTATGAGTTGGCCGAGAAATGTTGATCTCTACAAAGAGCGGTCTGTAACTGGTTGTTAAGCTATTGGTGTTACAACAAAAAACAACGGCAGATTCATTTTCCCATGGACTTCTCGTGGCATGTCTGTTACAGCAGGGCTGTTTGAACCAGAAACACAGATATCAAGCGTCCCAAGAGAGAAATCCAGCAGAAGCCACTCACCCCACGGCGCATCCACCAGGAATCAAACAACTAACCATCCGGGACGTTGAATACCGGGCCTGTCTACATGGACAGAATATTCCACCCCCCCTCCCCGTCGAGAAAAATCGACAAGGAAGATTCACCGACTTTCCATAGTCCTAGGAGCACGACTCGTATCTTCCCACGGCCCAGTTGTTTTCGATGGTACAGAAAACTCTGCACTTACTTTTCCTGGGAATTTTCTTTTTCTTGTCTCTTTTTTTGCGGGACAATGTCTTGCGGAGATGCAGGCTTTTAACATTTTGACATGTGCGTCCGATGAAGAGGGTATGGATGATGTATAGGTAGGTTTTTCTTGATTTTATTTGTCGGCCATCATTGTCTCGACTTACATGCATATATATGTATTGTGCGTCGGCCCCACACGTGAGGTTACGGAGACTAGATATTGCAGGGTCGGAAGTGGAGAGTGAAAACAGTGGTTCGGAAGAGAGGCCTTGGCAGTTATTCCCAGGTCGATGAAGCCGGACAAAAGAGAGGCGGTCTGCTTGTAACGGTCTATTGCCAAAGCCGTTTTGAAGCTGGAAATTCCCGGGTACTTGGGGGTATCCTCCGGCCATATCTACCAGCCCCCTGTGTGTATAAATGCTTCCCCCTCACATTAACAACCCGGCTGGCTAACCGCCTGCATTGTCACATTCCCATTATCTCGCCCTGCTTTCTCGAGAAAGCTAGTCGGCCGGAACACTCATGTGCATCCGCGACTCGCCGGGTCAACGTAGCATGTCATGCAGGTTGGTAGAAAAATGCAAATCGGGTCTATAGTAGACTGGTAACATTGTGCGGGGGCCTCGCTAGATAGGGGAAGTATGATGGTGCTCCGGAACACACAAGTTCTTCTACGGGTGAATCGGAAGGTTATATAGGGATGGACAGGCACAGGTGGTGTGTAAGCGGCGTGATTCACAGTAAGAGTGGCGGTCAGAAAATTCGTCAAGATCAATCGTCTTTTCTTTTCTCAAGCATGGGTTCTTAAATTCTTGAGCCCCCTAGCTACGTTTACACGCCCCTCTAGATCTTGAATGTGTATAAGAAGCCCAGAGCGGTTTGCACTCTGATCCAACAAGGTAGAGTAGTATTATGCTTCCTTTATATCTACCGCTGCCCAACACCAAGCACGACAAAACACCAAAAAATTCGTGAGAAATCGCAGCCCAAAAAAGTACAATTGGAATACCTGGGTTTTCGCTCGCTCAACCAGGTAATTCTTGTGTACCAAAGACCTACCTGCAGCTGACGTGGGAATTTGAGGCCCGTCATGGAGTGCGAGAAAAGAGGTACAAGGTGTCGGAGATTTAGGGTTACAGGTCCCCGCCCGTCGGTGTGCCTAATATATCGGTGCCCGTTTGCTGAGCAAACGAGCAGTATGTTTCAGCCAGCCATATGATAGTGTTGATTGAACGCTCACCGCTATGGGGCGAGCGTCCAAGTAGCAAGGTTTAGGAACCTTTGACGTCATATATATATAGTACTAGAATCACCGTTAGATAGAGAAATAGAGGGAGAAGATGATTATGGTTCTCCCGACTTCGTTACGTGACTGAATACTTTATCAATTAAGCGTCCCATACTCTACCGATTCTCGTTAACCAGCCATATCCACTCTATATTCTCTATCATTTCCAACATTTCAGATATCCCCCTTTGCCCTTTTATTTTTCAAAATGCCCGTCCTTGTTAACGCTAACGGCTGGAGATCTTTTGAGGCCGATCTACTCGCCGCCTCAAGGGAACTCGGGATACATCAATTCGTCCGTGACGAAGACCGTGTCCCCTGGACTCTTCGCCCCGAGCGCCCGGACTATGAAAGCTTCACCGTTTCGGCGTTTCTTGCCCCCTTGTCTCCCGAGGAAGCCACCTCGGACGTAGACACGTCTCGCACCACCGCTCGCTCGCGCCGCGCCACCACGAGCGCCCGCCGCGCCGATCACCAGGTCCGCCTTGATGCCGCCCAGGCCAGAGCCGACTCGGCGAGAATTGCGGCCGAGTCTAGGTATAACTACGCCCTTGCCGATTGGACATCCCAGGCCACCGGTCACGAACGCCTCATGGAATGGCTTAAGAAACACGTCTCGGAAACCCTCGCCCAGATTTGCACCTACGCCCACCAGAAAACGACAGAAGCCCGCAGCGCCCATATCTGGTACGACACCTTAGCCGCCAAGTTCCGCTCTGAGGCTCTAACGTCCGCCGACGCTCATAACTATGATTGTGCAATGCAGGCCCTCGCTGTCGCCCCCACCGCTGATGGGATCGACTGCTGGATTGAGGCATGGCATATCTCTATGATCCAAGCCCAGGACAATGGCGTTCCCCGAGCTCTCAATATGAAGCTTTGGTGGAATGACTTTGCCGGTGCAGTGGCTCCTCTGTTTGCGTCTTGGTACGACGTTTTCGCGATGCGTTCTAGGCCTAAGATCCAGGCTGGCACTTTGACTTTCAATGACATTGTGGAAGACATCACCTACTACTTCCAGGAAATCCGCCGCTCGTCTGACAAGTTCGAGGCTGTTATGACGGCCGCTAGCGTGAGCAACGTCAATACATCTTCCAAGCGCAAGCGCGACGACAGCGACGATGACATGCCCAACAAAAAGCGCCTGCGTTGCCCCGCCTGCGGAGGAACCCACGACCCCACACGATGCTACTACCTTGTCCCTGACATCCGCCCCACTAATTGGCAACGCCGCGACAGCACCATGCGCGAAGTCTGCGAGCGCCTTGCAAGAAAGGGCAGCCGCCTCATCCGCTCTATTCAGGACCTCGCCAACACCAAGAATGTCTTCCACAAATACAAGCGTCGCTCCAGCTTCAATTTCGAAGAAAAGCGGGACTACAACACCGGCAACGTCATAGAAGCCTCTGATATCATCCCCTTCCTCATTAACACTCGCCAACAGGGGTCCGGCAACGGTGTCGACTCCGCTGCTTTCGCAACGTTGACCCGGGAGCCATCCCCCTCTGGCGACAGAGACTCCGATGCAGACGCCATCCCGTCCGATTTTTCGAGCGACGATGAAGATATCATGTAGTTACAGGCAGATAACAACGGCTCTTGTTTAACCATCCCATTCCTTGACCCTTCATGATGCTGCGCGAGATATCAGATACTACTTCCATGAAACTTGCGGCTAGTCCGACAAGTTCAAGGCCGCCATGATGACCGCCCGCACGCACAACGACAGTTCATCTCATAAATGCGAACTCGGCGACATCGACGAAGATCGCACCGACTCTCACATGGACTTTTGCCTCATACCGCAAAATGGGGGTGCCAATTCAACCCATAGGCGGAAGAGAACATAGCTTTCCGGGGTAAGCCGTGTTATTTTATTCTCCTGTCACTACGGAAAGCATGTTTGCGCCGAGTGCATCAGAATGTTTCCAGAAGTACACAAGTCATAATCACGACTATAGCAGCCATACTGGAAACCAACTCGGTTCCAGCGAGTCAATCATGACATGTACATATATACGTCAAGTCCGGCGGCACCTTGGGAACAGCTTCCTGTTCGGGGTGAGCGCGCTGGCACCTCGGGAACAGCCTACTGTTCGGGGTACGCACGTTAGCATCTCGGGAACAGCTTTCTGTTCGGGGTGAGAACGCCATCACTCGATAATCTGTTCGCGTTGGTAACCAACATCGGAAGGTCTGTGACCAAGCTCAATAATCTGTTAGCGTTGGTAACCAACATCGGAAGGTCTATGACCTAGCTCAATAATCTGTTCGCGTTGGTAACCAACATCGGAAGGTCTACGACCAAGCTCAATAACCTGTTCGCGTTGGTAACCAACATCGGAAGGTCTATGACCAAAGCTCAAAAAATCTTTTCGCCCTCAGTTGGGGGTGACCCATACGCCGGCTTTATCCCGTGTACGGGCAAACGTGCAACTGCAGATATGACTAACTACGCCGGCAGGCCACTTACCATAAACAAGAGCGTATCAACTCGACAGCATCTATCACCGTGGTGGCACCTAAAACAGCATCCTACGTGAGTAGAGCGGTGTCAGTTGGGGGTGGCCCACACGCTGACGAGGCCCTGGAATTGAAGCTGTCCGCTCATGGAGCAAGCACCATGTGCGGCCAGAGGGTGTGTCGGAGATTTAGGGTTACAGGTCCCCGCCCGTCGGTGTGCCTAATATATCGGTGCCCGTTTGCTGAGCAAACGAGCAGTATGTTTCAGCCAGCCATATGATAGTGTTGATTGAACGCTCACCGCTATGGGGCGAGCGTCCAAGTAGCAAGGTTTAGGAACCTTTGACGTCATATATATATAGTACTAGAATCACCGTTAGATAGAGAAATAGAGGGAGAAGATGATTATGGTTCTCCCGACTTCGTTACGTGACTGAATACTTTATCACAAGGACATGCTAGGATATCATCCACAACTGGTTCTTTGTTCTACAACCGCCGGAGCAGAGAAACAATGTACTAAAACAGCCACTGCGTTGTCTATATGTAATATCAAAGGAACACTATAGCCCGACTCCGGCCATTCTATGTGTCTATGTGAATGCAGCTTAGACACTCAATGTACTTATCTTTCGCTGTAGTAAGAGTTGGGCGGAAACAGGCAAACTGAGAAGTCGTCTTGGACGAGTCGCAAGACTGATTGGTATTGAGTCTCCCGTGAGGTTTGATCCTTTTCTAGACTCATCCCAATAGACAGGGATACATCGTGCTTCACCGCTATATCAGAGTAGAATGTCTGCCTCGGCGGATACGGCTTGTATGTCCAGATTGCCATGTTGGTGACATGGCACTGTGACCGAGTGCTTCTTCGTATTCTGCAGGCTTCTAGCAATCTTCCCTATCTATGTTTGTTACCGATGTAGCCTGGGTGGGGGCTGTGTTTGTTACAAGCTGGAGTTTGTTGACATCTGGTACTCGGTAGACGGCAGACAAATCAGCAAAGAGACTGGACATGATGTGACGGGGCTATCTAGGGATGAGTCTACCTACGCAGCAAACACGCAGCACATCGTCCTAGGCTGCAAGTGACTCTAGTGGCAACAGAAGTTGGAGTAGCCACTGCTAATCCAACTTGAACTACGAGCCAATAGCTAGAGGGAGAGCCCCAACGGATACATAATGGCTCTATCACCTGCATGGTGACATGAAGCAGGGCTTGCGAAGCCGCTGACCAGTCTTTTACACACCATGGCAAATCTCTCCGTGCTGGTTATATGTCTGTGTGGTATAGGCGAGACTCGGGGAGATGCGCCCTTGCGGAGTATTCAAGTCTATGAAGACACATCGGGTCATAGGAGGATTGCCGGCGGAGTGGAAACGTAGCAGTGGCTCACTCGGATACTGTTGCTCGTCCACTTTAGCATATCGCTTCAGTTCCACTGGCATGCTCTTGGCTAACCAGACTGACTCTAAGAGTCAAAGCTATATGATCGTCTCGGTGCCTTAAGGGGTGACATCTTCTCTCCTACACAATGCTACCCTCCAGAACCCCAATAGCGCCCGTCCCGTGTAACATATCGTCCTACGACTCCTTCATCACTTGGCTCTACCACTGGATTTCTATCGTCTGTTTGAATACACCCGTGGTAACATATCCTACCCAATATCTGGTCATGATCAGCCTTGCTTTCTCAGTTTTCTCACCAGACTAGTTCAGATCTCGACCGACCGATTCTAGTCATGTGGTGTGAGGTCCTCTACCTATCACATTGATGTCCGTTGGAGAGTTTTCCATGGACGGAATTCATCAACGGGGTGTTGGACAGATGACATATATGGCAAGAGTCAGTTAACATTGTGCATTTTGATAGCCCATTTCTGCATTTTCATAATCGAAATACAATATCTACTGTAACATGACTTGTATTGCGGACTGTTGTAAGTAATTACCTGATTTGGCTTGAAACTGATTGCTGCATAATCACCCCACATAATAGGGTTTACTGAGGGTTCGAAAGGGGCAGTTGCTGATCCGGTATATGCACAATATCCAAACAACACGCCACTTGCTTGTGATTTTGACCCCGCACCGGAATTGGAATACTTTGAGTTCATCACTTTCAACTCTTCAACCCTCAAGCCAGTTTGTCACGATGTCGTTTCACTTTCCACTCCCCATCAAGGGGGAATCAACTGATGGGAAGGAGGATATTGAATGGAAGAGAATTGCTAAAGAGCGTGTCTTACATCCCGTTGCCACACCCGTTGCGGATCCTTTACCGTCATATTGGCTGCCCAAAAAGGACATCAAGTATTGGAAAGAGTTCCTGCCCGAGACTGCAGATATTGTCATTGTTGGCAGTGGTATAAGTGGGGCATTGATCGCTTATAACCTCCTCAAGGAGGACAATCGACGTACAATCGTCATGCTTGAAGCTCGTGGTGTCTGCTCTGGAGCCACGGGACGTAATGGTTAGTTTTAGTGAGCAATACATGTCGATTTATACATGAAAGCTAACGTTTGTTGTAGGTGGACACACCAAGGGTGCTGTGTATATGGGATATCAAACATCCAAACCCGGCAGCGAAGAACACAAGATCATCCAACTCCAAGACGCCAACATCAAAGAGATGCACGAGCTTGCCAACGAGCTTGGTGGAGACGTTGGAAACAAAAAGTGCGGCACTGTCGACGTTTTCTACAATGAGGAGGTATGGAAGACCAACGAAGGGTCGGCTGCTGCACTACAGTCTGATACCGACCGGGCAAGTGAACTTGCCCACACCTCCTATGATAGAAGTGTACTGCCTGATAGGGCCCAATGTTTCGGTCCCATCAACGATGAGCGGAAACCCCATGGAGTCATAGAGTATGGAGCGGGGCAGATGTCTGGGTACAAGCTTGTGCGGGAGGTTTTGAAGAAGTGTGTGGAGATGGGATTGAAAATCATCACATACTGTCCCGTGATTGGGTTGGATAAGAATGAGTTTGGATGCCACGTTGTCAAGACTGTACGTGGCAAGATTTCAACAATCAAGGTTGTCCTAGCCACCAATGCTTGGACTGCCTCTGTAAGTCCCGACTTTCAGAATGTCTTGATACCAATTCGTGGCGATATTGTGGCTGTTCGAGCTGGAAGCGAGATTCACAAACACCTCGACTACGAAAGTATGAGCTTCATCTACAGCAACGAGGACTTTGATTACATGATTGTCAAGTCCGAAAAGACTGGTGATGATAGTCCTAGCAAAACCTTTATCCTCGGCGGTGGCCTCTCCCATGGACCACAAGGCTCTCTCTACAGTGTCAGTAACATCAACGACGGCGACTACGACAAAGAGAAACAGGAATATCTCCGGAATCTACTTCCATCTGTGTTTGGTGAGAAATGGGGAACTGATGACCCTAAGGGTCGTGTCATGATGGGCTGGAGCGGTGTGATGGGCTTCACGTTAGATGGTGTACCATTGATTGGTGAAGTACCAGGAAAGAAGGGAATATGGGCCTCTGTTGGATTCCAGGGACACGGAATGGCATGGGCTTTGAAGTGTGCGGAAGCTTTGGTAGCTATGATGGAGGGGAAGGAAGAGAGCATTAGGGATTGGTTCCCGGAGTCGTTTAAGATTACAGAGAAACGGATGGATACGAAAGAGTTTTGGGATAACTTTGATAAGGAGTGAGCGGTTATCAAGTGTCTCCTTAGTGTATAGTACGTGTTAATTTTGTTGATAACCACATTGCTGAATGACTTTCACTTGCATTGGTCGATCCAAGAAGGAGTTCCATCATTCTCGAAATAGGTTCCTAGCTCCGCAACCAGAAAAACTCGCCCGTGAGACCCTAAGAGGGCCGTCCTCACCATGTCGCAACACGTGGTCCGCGCCACTCAGCCGGCAACTCCTCGGCGAAGACATGCCATGACAACTGCCGGATTTCTTGCAGTTTGTATGTACATCATTACCATTTCCTTCGATCGCTATTGCGCATGTATGTACATATGTATATCATTGTTGGCCTTACCAGAACGCCCGCAACAATGTCACCACATGTGGCAAGGGGAGAAACGGGGTTTCAGAACAACCAACAACTACATTTAGGTGACGCACCAAGGTGAAGTGGCTTCAAAGCCAAGGTCAGTGCGGTGGAGAGGAAGAAAGTCTTCCGGATATCTGGGTCGGCTGGGACAGACAATGAGGTCGGCGAAGAAGGAGACGGGGGGTTCCCTTGACTGAAGGCCCAGGGTCTGCGCGATATACAAGACTTACTGCATGTGTACAAATACATACATAGGTTTATGTGTACATACATGTAACTTGAGAAAGTCTCGCATGAGACTGCCAAAAAGTAACATTGCCTCCGGCCCTACGAACGCCTTTGTGTAGCGGGGCGTTTATCTTTCATAGCCCCGCAGTAAGAACTCCAATTACAAAATGATAAGTGACAAAAATTGCAACTTACCAACCGTTGATAACAACAAGTTCAGTCATGTTGAAAATACCAACGTTGGAAATTCCAAGGCGGGGAGATTTTTTTACGCGAGGCAAGGACCCATTAGCTCGGGACTGAACAATCTGCAAACAAAAGAAACAAGGCCCAATTATCGTCAAGACCCAAGAGCTCGGTGTCTAAGCCACTTGGTGACCCGACAGTTTGGTCAAACCACCAAAGCAACAAGACGTGCTCGTGGCGCATGGGTGGATGGGAAAACGGCAAAAGTAACAACAACCGCAAACTTTTTTTCTTCATCTCTTATACGCTGGTGCATGTGGAAGGTGATATGAGAGGACTTGTGGATATTACCGTCCCGCCAGCGGCTTAAAGTAAAGCGAAAACGGGAGATGGCGGTGGCGTGGCTGGGCGGTATGTGCTTGATGTGATTGTATCGTTTCCTTTCAAAGGGGATATACCGGGGTCACATCCGTCCGGGCCGTCCGCAAGAGATACCGAGATATGCGCGGATTTTGGGAGTCACGAGTGTCTTTGATAGTGGCTTTCTCCGAGATTCTTTATACATGTCATGGAGACTGTCCAATAGAAGTGGGGTTTTGATACGTCACATATATGCCGTCATGTTAGACCGGATTCAATTAATCCGACTGTAATAGCCTAAAAGTACGTGATACTTGCAGGACAATGGAGCTGGAGGGATGCGTCATGGGAATGGCATGGCATTCATGTCAACGGAACAGATACTGAATTGGACCAGTGTCACCATGTATTGAACCATTTAATCGACTGAAGTAGCCAAGTTTGGAATATTCTCGGCATCATAGCAGATAGAAAACCGTTCCTTGCGACGAGGACTCAACACTGCGGCCGTAACCAAGCTCATACTTCCGTGCATCATACAAACTCTTCATCAAGACCCATTGTACCCAGCAATACGTTCCAAGGCAAACGGTAGTCCTAGACCAAGAGGGCACATAGCCTAAACTCTCAGACCCAGGTTTCTGGAAACCCGACGACTAACGGATGGACAGCCCAACAGAGACCCTGGAAAAATAATACCGGGTCCGTACATGTTGACTAGGGCCCCTGTCACGCAAATACGTTGGAACGGAACAACCATCATGATATCCACTCTCCTACATGCTGTGAGCTATCATACATATGTGCAAGCGAAAGGGTCTGCAGTTGGAGTTGACAGTATAATGCTCGTATGGTCGGCCAATTGGAGACCCATTGTGGATATATGGTGGCGGGTAAGCAGCTTTTTGCGCTTTTCGGGGTCCTCGAGTATGCACCGGTGTGAGTGGGATTTGCCGAGCTTGCCACCATGGTTGACTATATGGATGGACTGGCCTGAACTAATGCGACATACCCCTCACTTCCAGGGGAGCGAAAAGAAAGATGCATATGCAACCATGGTAACTTTGTCTATCCGTTGTTTCCCCAGCTTTAGAATGCGACGAAAGCCTGAAAAAGAATATGGCTACCGGGGAAAAAAACACTCGGTCTTGGTCTCGGGACCGAGGGTGGTAGTCGTGAACTACATTCGGTATCCAGAAGACATAGAACATGCCACTCGTCAGCTGGAAAATCGAGGTCCTTGCGGTGGTCAGGCTTTCCGGTCACCATGGGCAAATTAGGTCGGGATATGAACTGGGACATGATTTCATATGTACAGATGAGTATACATGTAGATATCATCTGACGGACAAGTGTCGCCCGTGCCAAGACTTTACATGACTATACGCCGGGAAACGTTTATCAATAAAACCACGGCAATATCGCGTTCCGGGGCTATTTTCCGCGTTAGAGTAGTACCTGTTAAAGCTACATCCTACATAGCTTGTCAAATTGGGCTGACTGACGCCATATTTTGCATGCACACATGTGTGATGACACACACTTCATACTTGGTTGGACTGCAGTACATACATTGTAACAAGCGGTAAATACCCCAAAGAGGCTTTCTCGGCATCAATACAACCCACCATCAAACTATTAGGCCACTATGGTGGCTTTAAGGCTGTTGAAACCGGCACTTTGTTTCGTTATACACCCACCGGACTAATATTTGTCCCGATATGCTGGAATCTTTGTTAAAGATTTTCTTCACAAGATGTCTTTTATTCCCGAAAGTCGGTACATGCGTGCTTAGTTCAAAGTACATTCTTCAGTTGGTACAAACTAAGTTTAATATATTCAGCGGTTGAGCTTCCTAAACAATGGATCCTGCCAAGACTAGCTCCCGGTTTAGATTATCAACTGCCAACCCCTCCTCTTTTATCCGCAATACTTGTACCCTTATGTCGTTATGTTGCGTTATCGGCACTATAGCCTTAACGTGGTATTACTCAAGTCTTGGATACCCCGAATTGTCATGTATGTATGTGGATTCCCAATCAATGTCATCAAAAGCATACGTAAATGTAACAACTAGATACGCAGATTCTGTTAGTCAGAATATCATACCAACCCAGCCAAGCATAACCACTTCTCTATACACTGTCAACGTTCTCTTTCGGGTCCGTCCGTCACCTTATATCAACCAAATGACCCTGTCCAGTCTGCATGCGTCTTTTACAAAAGCCCTGCAAATGCCAAAGACATACAGGACCCTAGCCAATATAATCCTCAAGTTGTCAAGAAAAACTTCTTCTACTAACTAGACATGATTCTCGACTTTCCCAGACATGTAAAAATTCTTGTCGTTGCTATTGCGGTTCGAGTAACCAGGGATAACCCTGAACCCTTCACTGACGTTGAATGATCCTTGCTTTGAGTTGCCTGCCGGTAAAGCTTTGGTTTCCGGGAGTTAACAATCCCCATGATGCCGTATTGTCAAATAAAGTAAAGATTACGATCTGGTCAGAATCAAAGTTATCTTTGTCAATCACGCCATCATCAATAAGGTCTGATGGTGAACCTATACTTAGCCTTAATTTGCTCTTTGGTCCTGGTCACACTGCTCTGTTAAAACACAAACCCGTACGACCTTGATGAGCCAAGAAACAAAGTATGTAGTTTAGCTAACTCGGGACACATGTTCGGTAGCTAAACAACGATAGTTCTTAAATACGTGATATAACCAAAACTTGGTTCTCTTAAGACTCACAGACGGTGGTCGGAAGGACTCTTGGTCACTGGTTATCCCCCATACATCATATCAGAGTATGTGTGTCCGCGTGTATGTAGGTATGTAGGTACCACGCATCATCCGCCAGGAACCCCCCGCCACAGCCGCTACATGTCCTAGTCGTCCACAGTCAAACATATTCAAAAGGTGATCATAACGTTCGAGGCTGAAGACTGTTGAAATCACAAATACACACTTTCAACAAATGCCTCGACCCCGGTACAAGCATTTCTTCCTGGCCCCACCCTACCATTCTCTCTTCTCTCTGGCCCTGTATATCCCGAGTCTCCGCGGCTATCTCATCACCTCGCATGAGAATATATCCCTCTCCTTATTTGTCCAGTCATACCCTCCACCTTGGTCTTTAAAGAAAGCCCAACAACACCCTTGACAAGTGAGTTCGAAGTGCCTCCCCTCCCCCCGTTCCCTCGTTTCCAGCCGCATTGTCGGCCCAGCCAGCTTCTAAACACAGACCATATCCTCCCGCTATCATCCTAGCTCTGGGGAAACATCATACTGTATAACTCGTTGCGGTCTTCTCTGGTGATCAGGTCCAAAGTGCCCCCTCTCCCCTCCCCCCTCCCCCGTTGGAGCTAAAGTTAGCGTTGCAGTTGCGTTGTCTAGTATGACCGTTGGGCCGTAAACATGGCTTGTATGGCATTCATGCAGGTGATTTTAGTGTCTTCCTAGCGGCTAGTCAATGAGAAGACGTCCGACGGGCCGCAGGGACCAACGTTCCAGTTGGGTTACCAGACTTGGGGATGTCTTTCATGGCCAGATCAGTCTCTCCAAAGCTCTTGCCCCAAATAGGAATACTATGAACGAGTGGCCCCGTCATAACCATGTTCCCGTACACTAAACGGAAGTCCGTTTATCTCACGCTAGTCTCCTGTTGGCTATATAACTAAATATACATCTATTATACCACATCCGGTGTTACTTATACCGGGACATTTCGATGCCGATGCCGAGGTGCAGGTTCTTGACCGTCACTTGACCTATACGTCCCCACCTAACAGGATTAGAACCCAACGAACAATGAAGATCCTTCTAGCCAACTATCTATTACTTTATTGACGTCAGTCTGGCTTAAACGACGGGTCACTCCTAACAACTACCGCTCAGGTTGTCTCTTATCTCTCTCCCCCCGTCCTGCACAGTCATCCCACCACATTCTCAGTCCTAACACCAGGCTCAGGCTGCCCAACGGTAGTTCCAAAACACCCATTACGACTACCACATGAGGCCCAAAAGCCTAAAAGCTCACTGCAGGATGTCGAGGTGGTCAGCGTCATCCCATAACCTCAGCTAGGCGAACAAGCGGTCAAGAGTTTATTGTCACCACCTGGGCGCCATCCGTGGCCACGCTAATCCATGACTTAGAGAAGGATTTGTCACGATCCACAGTCTATACTTGGAGCTCTGCCAAGCGGTATCTCCCGTGTCTTCCCTCTACACCTGCTACTTTGGGAGCGCAAGCCCCTAGTTGTCATCGGGTAGCCTCGACATGCCGGATTTGGTATTCTGATGTCCGATGGACCGCCGTGGTTGCGCCACCAAACACAAACATACCTGTTCCTTGTCTAGTCCCACAATTGTACCGTACTATGGGTTCTGCAGAAAAAAAAAAGCTTTATTCCAAGAGTTTCATCACAAGTGGTTTGTGTGGCTTTTGCTTGCTTATATCTGTTTGATTTTGCTCCGAGTTATACCTTTATCACGTCATATCAAGGCCAACCCTGCTTGGCAAGAAATAGTGGCTCCTTGTTTAGTTTCCGCTCCCCTGGGTCCGGCAATCTTGGTGGGTGTTTGTACATACAGTGTTCATTATGGCCACCTTGGTCCCATGGTTATTGTCCCGACATTCTGGCTTGCATCCTTCCTCACGGTATTTCTGCGTTTCACTACCACGTCACAGTCTTTTGACCATATGTCGACTAGTTTACATGCATGCTTCATCCTACAATGAATGGTTACTTTCTGAAAAGGCTATATGTGGATTTCATATCGACTTGTGGGGTGGGCCTGGCTAACTTGGCTGTCATTTGTCAAGCCTATTCGATCCGGCCTGTCCTTGACAATGTTTATTAGTCCGGGTACCCTCCAGTCCTTTCACACTCCTGATTCCATCAGATCTCTCCTATGGTTCCTACGTGAAGATTTCATATGCAATAATCGTCTTTCTCACTAATTCTCCCCTCTTTGACTCTCAGGTTTATCAAAGCTTCCCCGCTGACGTTCTTATCACCATATCCAAATTTGCATCTGTTACTTCCTTCACTTTATTTTTTCTTTTGTTGTCCGAGATACAAGATACATATATATCGTCTTTGGAAACTACTCGTTTCTTATTTCTGTACTACGACGGTCACTCCTTTGTCATCTTTCTTGGCAACTAACATAAAATCGATCATGTCAGACTCACCTCCTCGGAAAATTTCCCGGCGCTCCTTATCTCAACATAGCCCTTCGGATGGCATGTCTCGCGTCAACTCAAACGAAAACATGGCGGGCTCTTCCAATAACAACGACAACAACAACGATGATGGCAACAAAATGGGGAGCAAGCACCTTCAAGTGGCAGGCCTAGACATGCTTCCTCCACCGCGTCCCCTAAATAATAGAAGCGCCCTGGAAGACGAGGATCAAGCAGATACTGTGTCACTGGCAGAAAGTCTGCGCGAGTACATCACAGAAGCTGGTCTCCGGTATCACAAATATCATGCTGGGAAATATCCATTTCCAAACGACGAGGTTGAGCAGGAAAGAGACGACATGATGCACGAGGTGCTTACCAGCTTCACTGGGGATCGTTTGTTCCTCGCGCCTGTTGGGCCAATTCTAGAAGAGGGTGGCGCCACAGTGATGGATTTCGGTAATACACTTTGAAGGATTCCCAGTTAAGAACAGTTCATTAACATCTTGCCACATAGGTACCGGAACTGGTGCTTGGGTCATTGAGTGTAAGTCTCTCTAACCCAACCTCTGGATCAATTCAACTAACGTCGTACAGGCGCTGACCGCTACCCTCTATCCACATTCTGGGGGTCCGATTTATCTCCCATCCAGCCAGACACAGTCTCACCAAACGTCCACTTCGTTATTGACGATTTCGAACACGAAGAAGGCTGGGCTGATGCCGAAGAGACCTTTGATTTTGTCCATGGCCGGCGCGTCATCTCCGTCACCCATGATGTCCCCGAATTGTTAAAACAGATCTACAGGTACATAACATAATTCCTATTCTGGAATAACCCCAGTAAATCAGATAAAGCTAACCAGCTCTCGTTTCTCTATAGCCGCCTTAAGCCCGGTGGTTGGGTCGAACTCCAGGAGTTCACTTATAGGATCGAATCGCATGATCCCGAATTTGGTCCTCACACTGTATATCGCGTGAGGGACTTCGTTGAAAAGCTGCGTGACGGGTTAGCTTGCTTGAACATGGATGTTCACGGCATCGAGACTATTGAGCCAAAATTGGCTGACGCTGGCTTTGTTAACATCCAAACGCAGTCCTTTGACTTACCCGTTGGTAGTTGGGCTAGCCAGCCGGGTGAGCGTATCCCATATGGTGATATCTATCGGTCCTGTATTCATGATGGTCTGGTGGGATTGGCTAGAAAACCATTGACGGCTCTAGGATGGACAAGTATCCAGGTTGAAATGTTTTTGGTTGAGGTGAGGAAGCAGCTGAATGACCCGCAATATCGTGTCTTCATGCCATTCAAAGCTGTCTGGGCACAGAAGCCTTTGAACCCATAGTAACGGCCAAAGGCTGTTGATATAGATCTACCATTCAATACCCTATACATGACAGTCAACCAAATACATTCATTATTGGTCAATTTTAAAAACAAAATCGACTTATTTGTCGAACCATGTAGATTGATGTAACGAGGAAAATAAAAGACAACAGGAAAGTTAAGCTTTCCCTCTGTTAGGCTTTGATTGACATCAGTCATCCTCCGTCACCAAGCCTAGATTGATCTGACGCTGAATATGTATGTAGGTATGGTACTCTAGTCTCTATCTCTGGCGTGCTCGTTGCTAAGCTTTTTCCACACACCATGATGACCCCATTGCACCCGACTCTCATCTGAAAAGTCCCACCACCCACGACCACCCGCCATGAAGATGAGTTTTCTGGCGTGCCACGAGGCAACCATGCGGCGGTGATAATGCTTGACGTTCTCGACATCTTCCATCAGCAACTGTTCCCTGGTGTGGTAAACGCTCTCCAGGTGACGTGGCGGGCTGTACCTTTTTTCTAGCATCTTGGAGTTGCGGACGCGTTGTTCGTCCCAAAAGATATATCCACGGTAGCGCAGAACGTAACGAGAAAATGGAGACCATAGTGCTTCTACAGCTTGCGTGGCTTCGGGGTCAAGATCTTCAGTATGGCCAGAATCAGTCGGAATATCTCTACAGATCCAGTCCCACGACAGATCCGGCCCGTTGTCGGTATCTGGGAATTGGGCTGGACGTGACACGTTGAATAGGCTAGTGAAGGGTGCAAAATCATGTCCTTGCATCAAATATCCAGGTTCGTTGGGACCACGGGTCGATGGCCAGAAAGAACAACTCCAGGGCACAGTTTCTTCGGACAAGTGACGATACAACACTTCACGTCTGCCATCAAAATCTTGGGCAGAAACTAGGTCGCTGATGAATTCGATGCCGCTTTCTAGGATGTGTCGCATGTTGTTAGAGTGGCGCTTGTCATATTCTGTAGTGTTCAAACCGTATACAATATCATGACGAGCAACATCACGGAAAGCTGTCAACAATAAACGTTAGTCATACTAGTAGCGGTGATAATTTAAGTGGAGAGAACATACCATGGTAACACGCGATCCGGAGTGTATCATAGACCGTGGCAATTTGCTCTAGTTCAACGTCGGACAATTTGCTCTTCATTACGTGCTGTTGCGCAGACCGACCAGCTCTGCGGACATCAACGTTGTGTCCGAACAGAACGCAGTAGAGCTCGTACCAATACAGAGCCGTCTCGATCCGAATAACCTCTCTATATGAAGCAGGGCATGTCTCTGAGATGAAATCTTTTACATTCCAACCAGCAAAAATTAGGTGGTGTTCAAGGTGATCATCTCTGTAGAATTTTTGCAGCATGACATCTCGCATTCTCTCCACGGCATGCTTCAATGGGAATACCTCAATGCATGTCTTGAAATTCTCCATCAAAGTTGGTCTCTCGCGCTTGACAATGTACTTTTTGACGAAGCCCTCAACCGCTTCATTGGAATTGTCCTCGTAGGACTTGGGGAGAGTCCGGGCAATCTGTACAAGACGTGCCAAGGTGCGTAATGGGCCGGGAAACCTGTTGGCGTAAAACCGCCTGGTAATCCATTTTGAATTGCTTTGAACGATTTTGTATGAATCGGTGCAAGATGCCGCAAAAGAGATGACGTCTTGAGGGGAATCAGTCTCGCCTAATATGTTCACAATCAATTCCACAGGGAGATGTAATAGGGATGTAGGAACGATGCCCCGCTTTACGTCAAGCGCAGGTGCAGACGCAGGCGCATCCAGGGAGGGCGCCGCCGGTCCTGCCTCAATGGGTCTGGCCGATAAAGTTTGGTGCATTGGAAATGTGATTGCAGTCGATAACGTCAACATAGCTTCAAACTCAAAACAGGTGGCACAGGAAGGAATCAATGTTGAAGAATATCCAGTCACAGTGATCGAATAGGGGTGTTCGCAAATGTGATAGGGGAGAAAACAATCGAGTCAACAACAGACAAATGATGGAAACAATGCCGCGCTGTATGAAAATGGGCGGGGAAAAAATAGCTTCAATTAAGGATCAGAAGAAAACTCGGAAGTACAACAGGTTCACATAAACCCAGCGGAGAGCAATTGAGACATCGGCGATGCTAGTACGCACATGAAAATTGGATTTTGCGAACGTAAAAGTGCGAACGGCATAGTAATATAATGTATGTATATAGCCGCAAAAAACAATCTCAATGAAGGGACTGCGAAGGCGCGTGCGGCCAACAGTATTTTCGGGTAACAGAGAAGCAAAAGAAGAAAAAGTAGAGGAAAAATATACGATGTAGAGCGATGACTAAACTACCTGCTATCTTGAAATTGAATAACCAGAAGAATCCACCACCTTCTGCAACAGCGTCCCAGGATGGTTTGTAATAAACTAGATGTGAACATACGGCCAGGGGGTAATGGCCAACGAAGACACCACGCAAGAAAGCAGGGTAAACGTAACCACCATCTGCAACTAATCGGTTGTATACTATTCAACCCGTATCCCGGGCGTCGAAATATATCAATTGTGATGATATTGAACGGCCAGTTGCATGGGAAATTTACGGAAGCTTTTGAAATCATGACGTCACAAGTACGGCTACAACAAAGGTCCATTGGGTTTATCAGCCTCATTATTCTAAAAGTGTTATCGATAATTGGTAGGGTTGCGTTATACGCAATCGGGTTGATGTGCTCAACCAAGTCACGTGTGATACAAAAATACATCTTACTCCTAACTCAACCCTAAATGCAGGCCTCCATGATCCCTGTAAATATTGCGTTTACTCTGATTGGCAGGGGATAAATGCTTATGCGTTTGACACTTCTAGCGTTTTTAGTAAGCTGCATTCATTAGGAACGCTGACCAACTCTCTGACCAATCAGAAGCCTTGTATTTGTAGTCATGCAGTACGCAGGTTTCCTATCTGGGATGATCGTGTCAGCATTGGGTTTTATGGACTGACCCGGGAGCTAAGTCTGGATGCCTCGAACTGCATATAAAGAGACCTTCAGACATCCAGAAACAACATCAATATCCTTTCTCATCATCATCAGCATCACTTCAGCTTTCACTCTTACATACTCATCAACTCTTTTCTCTAAACACTTTCATCTTCATCAACTTTCGTTGTTCTTCAACTCCTACTTCCAACTTCAAGATGTCTTCCAAGCCTTCTTCCTGCTGTGCCCCCGGTGAGGGCTGTGCCTGTGGTAAGAATAACCCCGCTTTCTACGTGAACACTTACATGAACATTACTCCTTGACTTCATGTCAATGCTACTGAGTCTTCAGTATGCTTTCACATGATGTCATCATCCCATGTCCTTCGTCATTTACACCCTGACCCCACATATAATCCCACTTACACGGTCACCATATTCCCTGTCATCGAACCCAACTAACAGTAGTCCCACTCATAGCTCAGAAGGCCACCTGCTCCTGCGGCAAGACCTCCGCCCTCTCTTGCACTTGCGACAAGGCTTCTACCGAGAACGCCATCACCGGTGCCAGATGCGCCTGCCGTGCCCGCCCTGCCGGTCACTGCACCTGTGACCGCGCTCCCACCGAGAACTCTGCTCCTACCGGTGCCACTTGCGCCTGCGGTCAACGTTCCGAGAACGCCTGCACCTGCGAGAAGGCCGTTGATGGTGGCTTCAACCCCCACGAGACCGACTTCACCACCAAGTTCTAAGCGTACTGTTGTTCGCTAGTTTGTTCTTTCGTATTTCACTGCATTGGGTTGGTGTTTGGAATTTGTGCTTTTCTGGGAAATCGGACTGGTTTACATTTGGGGGTTTTACATGGATAAATTGAATACAGGAAATGATATCATACATATGGGTGTTAATATGTCCCTTGCGTTAGTTTGTGTGACCAACACGTGCATTGCCGGATCTTTAAGATCATATGATCTGGGAAGCTTCGAGCTCAGCATTGGCTCTAAATGCCTATATGCCAACATATTTGCGTATATGGTGTCAAAGAATGCAACAACAATATGGTGTCTCTTCCTCAATCCCTTCAAGTTTACCAACGTATTATTTCGTCGGTATCATGATTCAGAAGTGTCTGATCAACACATAGGGTCTTGTTAATGTTTTATTTTACGTCTACCTAACTAGCGTTTTATTCAATGTTGATGTAACTAACGCGAATTATCAACATGGTTACAAAATCATCGAGCTTGTTGTTGTTTTCTTTGACAAAAATTTTGGGTTTGGCCAGCCAAGAGCGCGCTGTCATATACCGACTTTGAGACACCTCATCATAAGGAACGCGTAATTGGTGTAGTGGTAACATTAATCGTTGCCATCTGGTAATGATTCGATTAGCCCTGGGTTCGATTCCCAGATTACGCAGCTCTATATTTTTGAAGTTTTTTGTTGTATCGCCAGTAACAGAGGCGTCTTCTTTTTGCGGAACAGAAAGCCTTTTGTCAGTATAATAAGGTGTAGTATGCAAATTCCGAGCCTGCGTTCTAGCACATAGAGGTTTCTGCTATAGCATCATTGCCTGTCGCGATTTGCGGACGGGCCGTTAAACTTTGTCAGTACCTGGATGTCGGGGAACCCCGTTTACGTGAGGCAAGTGCAAAAGTAGAGCTTGGATTAAATCAGGAATTGCCAATTTACAGTTGATATCTTTATTTTTGTGCATAAACAGCGCGCCCATATACCGTGTTTACATACGTAACTCTAGGCAATGGCGTACAACTGATCGACCCGGATGTCCAACATTGAGCACCTTTGTATGTATGTGAGCAAGAGAGGTTTTAAGTCTGTGTCCATCTGCTCCACTTTCGGGTAGGCTGACTTAGCAATGCAATGTGTAGACGAACTGCCAGTAGGAATGCATGAAATGTCAAGATTTTTGGGTCTCCCAGCCATCACACATATTTCAGAGGTCATAGTTATCTTGTGAAAATTTTCTTCAAGACCAACAGTAACGTGAGAGTCGTATCCTGTAAATGTATATTGAGTAGGTTGTCCAATGTTAGGGTTTGTTACAGTGCCGCAGACCAAAAATAACATGTTTGTGACGATATTCATTGTGAAGGGACCGGACCTGACAAGGCTCTAAATGGTAGTCACCCTATTCCGTTCATCATTTTGCTTTATTTGGACAATTTGATGGCTATAGCAAGACAAACAGGCGGCTTGGGCTCATATTATGGCTGGAATGAACAATAACACAGCACCGTTGTGTGTGTAAGTCGAGCTTTCTGAAACCCTGCGACCAATAGAAGCAGGAGCTTAATTGATGGACCCACTTTATTTTGCATAGCATGGTTCTCTATGACCTGGAGCTTGCGCACACATAAAAATTCCGTTGGACGCGCTCGCGTTGCAACTCAAGTCGTCCCTTCCTCTCCTCCTTTGACTTTCATAAACTTTTTCTTTCAGATACTCTTTTTCCTTTGACAATAACAAAGCCGCATTCAATCTATTCTCTCGTTCATCATTGACTTGTTTTTGTCAACAGTCCATCACCATTTCGCTCGCAATTATCCGACATTGACGCCCAAACGACTTGACTTCGAGACAAACTATTTGCATCTCTGATCAGTCCATCTTGCGCCGGTTATACATCATCACAACCAGATTGTTCTAGCGATTCCCATTCGCTACAAATAGCATTTCATAGTCGCATCATTGCGCACATCAATCCTTTCGTTCTAACCCAAACACACACGCTCACAATGGCCTCTGCCAGAGTAGCCGCCGCCCAAAAGGCTGCGAAGGAGACCGTAAGCTTTTTCTTTTATTTTTCATCCACAAACCAGCATATTTTACCTATGCATGGGATCAGTTGTTCTTGACTACGATATACTTTTTATCTTTCATTCTTTATCGCGTCTTGTCGGCAACATGTCCACCTCTATTCCACCCCATATTTATTCACGTCCCCGAACTCGCCTGTACTGTCAACAGCATCCATCAGAATCGTTATCAACAATCAGGATCACCCGCCGTACATTCGACGACATGGCTAACAAAACCCGACAGAAGGCTCAGGAAGCTAAGGCTACCAAGACTGCCGTCTCAAAATCCAAGGCCCCCGCCAAGCCCGCCGCCAAAGCTGCCGCTAAGCCATCAACGAAGGCGGCTTCCAAGGAGGCCCCCAAGGCCCCTGCCAAGAAGGCGGCCCCCGCCAGCAAGAAGAGAAAGGCTGACGAGGAGACCGCCGACGACAGCAGCACAAAGAAGGTCAAGACGGCTGCAACGGCTGCTAAGACTGATGCTACGAAGCCTGCCGCGAAGAAGGTTGCGGCCCCCAAAAAGGAAACCAAGGAGGCCGCTCCTAAGGCCGCCGTGAAGAAGGTGCCTGCCAAGTCTACATCCAAGAAGGCCAAGAAGGAGGCTTCCGAGGATGAGGCCTCTGACGTCGAGGAGGAGACCAAAAAGGTGAGTAGACGTCATCGTCCGTTTTGTTTGATACACACTAACGACGAAATCTGCCATAGACTGTCTCCCGCCCCAAGAAAGCCGCTGCTCCCGCCCCCGCCCCCCCTGTGCGCAAGGCTGGTGCCAAGATCAACGACGCCCCCACTCAGCGTCTCGAAGTCTTTGTTTTTGGTGAAGGTTCATCCGGTGAGCTCGGTATGGGTTCCAAGCGCCGTGACGGCAAGAAGCCAGTAGACGTTAAGCGTCCTCGTTACAACGATCTCATCAGTGCTAAGGGAACTGGTGTTGTCCAGCTTGCTTGCGGTGGTATGCACGTTGCTGCTCTCACTGCCGATGGAAAGATGCTTACCTGGGGTGTCAACGACGACGGTGCTCTTGGTCGCGACACCAAGTGGGATGGTGGCTTGGTCGACATGGACAAGGCTGGGGACTCTGACTCTGACTCCGACGATGACGACGACACCGGTGTCAACCCCTTGGAGTCTACTCCTACCGAGGTCATCACTAGTGACTTCATTGAGGGTACTAAGATTGTCCAGGTTGTTGCCTGCGATAGCGCTACCTTCGCCTTGACTGAGGATGGCCGTGTTTACGGCTGGGGTACCTTCCGCGCTAGTGATGGTATCCTGGGTTTCAATGAGACCATTAAGGCTCAGCGTACCCCCTACGAGATCACCGCCCTCAAGAACATCAAGCTTCTTGCTTCAGGTTCTAACCACGTTCTTGCGATTGATGCCAAGGGCGAGATCACTGCCTGGGGTTCTGGTGAACAGGCTCAGCTGGGTCGTCGCATTGGTGAGCGTTACAAGATGAAGGCGCTTCTTCCCCAGCACGTCGGTGTCCCCAAGAGCAAGACCGCTCCTGTGATCAAGATGGCTGCTGGTTCTTACCACAGCTTTGCCTTGACATCCGAGGGCAAGGTCTACGGATGGGGTCTCAACAACTTTGGCCAGGTCGGTGTCGAGCTTGGTGCTGGTGAGGGTGATGCTCTTGTTCAGGCTCCCCACCACATCAAGTCCTTGTCTGGGTACAAGATTAAGGACATTGCTGGTGGTGAGCACCACTCCTTGGCTTGCACCGAGGATGGTAAGCTTCTCGTCTGGGGTCGCATCGACGGCCACCAAGTCGGTCTCCCCCGCGAGGCTTTCACTGAGGAGAACACAGTCTTTGATGACAACAACCGTCCCCGCATTCTCTTCAAGCCAACCATCGTCGAGGGTCTTCCCGAGATTTCGTCGGTTGCTGCTGGTACCGACACCAGCTTCGCTGTTACCAAGGACGGAAAGGCTTACACCTGGGGTTTCTCCGCCAACTACCAGACTGGTCTCGGTACCACTGACGACATCGAGACCCCTACTCTCATCGACAATACCGCTATCCGTGAGAAGACGGTGGTCTTCGCTGGCGCCGGTGGTCAGTTCTCAGTGCTGTTGACTCTGCCTGATGCCGCCGAGGCCGTTGACAACAAGACCAGCAGCGCCGAGAAGTCAGCGGATGACGATAAGGAGAACAAGCCCGTTTCTGCTTAAGAGTTGGATAGTCTCTCGCGTTTGTGTGAAAGATTCCTTATGCTTGTACGACGATCTTTGCCTCCGTGATTCTGTCTTTTCTTTTGCTCTGTGTCCCTGTATTCTATACTCTTCGTTTCTTGTCCTGTGCCCTTCTCCTACGGTTACTCGACTTCTTCATTTTTATATTTACCGGGTATCTCCAGGGCGCCTGTTATCTCCGGCCCTCGCGCTAATAACGGGATCGAGAAAGTTCTCCTTCTTATTTCCTTTTTGTTCTCGATAGACGCGGGGCTCCTGGGCTTGTTTGCTTTTCTCGTTTTGTTTGGGTTTGATTTTTTTCTCTTGGGTGGTTCTGGTCTTCTGCTTTTTTTTGCTTTTGCTTTCCCTTTCACGATGCATATTGGGTTTGGGAACTTGACTTGTTTTACTCTTTGGTTGCTTGGGAGTCTTTTTGGTGTTGCGGTTTTCAGCATGACGTTTATTGATGTTTTCTGCAAGTAAAATTACTTTGATATCACATTCTTTATTGATTGGTAAATGCCTAAAAATATATCAATTTCTAGAAACTTTGCCTTCTCTGTCTTATTGAAATTTCCGTGTCGTGAGTATATAATGCCCGAGTCACAAGTTTCATTACTATGTTTTTCCCAAATGTGTATATTGAGTTTTTATTCATAAAAGGCTTTCCACATCAATCATCAAATAAAACTAACTAAACAATAGAAAGCAAAAATCCATCAGCTGAAATACAAAAAAGACACGCATTAACCTATAAACAAAAGAGCCATTTTAGAAGCCACGTCAATCGTGAACTATGTATACCCAGACGGTGCCATATAGGCGGCGATCCGGTAGTTGGAAGTAAAACAGGGAAAACAATAGTGATATATGACGCAAGGAAAGGTTCGCCGACTCGGTGCTGGTGGCGGAGCGTGGAGGGTCTACAGCGCGTAGATATAGCCCGGAGTTTTGGGTCGATTTTGATTCGTGTGGGATACATGGGACGACCAGGTCCATGATACACGGGGTAGATGGATATCAACTTAGTTGGTAACAATCTTGTTGAGGGAACCGCTACCTCTGCTGCTAAAGATACCCATGATACCAAAGCCAACGTAGAAGAGGGCTAAGGGGTAAGCCACAAGCCCGCGCATACCGCGCATACGGCCAACAGCACAGAACATGCCACTGGAGCTGGCGGTGCACCACATGATGGCAGCGGTGGTCATGACAATACCAAAGGGGGTGTCCATGGGCATCACGATGCCGACCAGGGAGGTGGCCACCAGTGGCAACAGACAGTAGCCTAACACACTAGCGCTGCGGGCGAATGTGAGAGTCGTGGAGGATGAATCAGAGGGATTACCAGAAGCGTGCGGTTCGGGATAGGCGGGGGCACCGGGGTAGTGCGGAGTAGCTTGGCCGGAGGTGGGGACGTCAGAGGGGGTCATTAGAGAGAGAATGGCGTGCAGAGACGTGCTACCGAGGAGAGCGAGACCGTAGATGTAACCGAAGTGGACTTTGCCGGAGAACAGAAGGAAGAAGCCGAACATGAGGAAGAAGAGGATGGGGCCGGCAAGATCGGAGTCGTCCATGAGGTGCTGGTCGATACGACCGAGCGGGTTCAGGACGGCAAGAGTCTATAATTAGTAGATATGTTAGTTGAGTTCAAGTGAATTTTAGTTTCAATGTAATTTACCTTGCTCTGGATGTGACCAAAGTTAACACCAAGTTCTTCAAGTAATGGTGGTTCACCATCATAGCCCTCAGTAGAGAAAGCAGCAAGCCACCCGGTTCTCAGACCACCGGACTCGCCCATACGGCCACTAACACCGACGGGCGCAGCACCAGAAGCCACACCGTAGCCACCGCCATAACCGTAGCCCTGCGAAGCAGCGGCCCCCGACGGCGCAGGTGAGTAGGACGACGGGTAGAACTGGAGGTTCTGGGCGCCGTAGCCACCCTGGGCACCAGGGCCTGGGTTGGAATAGTAGTTGGACATTTATAAAGCGAACGAGTCGAGAAGACGGCTGTCGAGCCGACTGCGTGGAGCCGAAGAGACGGGGAAGGATGGAAGAGAGCTTGGAGGCGGACAGGTGAATATATAAACCCGATGGGGACAAGTTGCTAGGCCCCTGGAGATGGCTGGTGATGTGGGGCCGAGGAGTTGTCACGAGGGTGATGGAAGGTGAGTCGAAGAAAGCAAGGTGGATGGCTGGAGGAAGGCTGGCCGGTGCGTTTAGCAGTTCGGTGATTGTTGTTGCAGTGAGATGGTCGGGCGGATGAAGGATCACAATGCAAAGTACAGAGACAAGGGTGGTGAGAAGCTTGTTCTAGATACGAATGGACGAAATTGTGGATACGGAAGTGTAGAGCTTGGCCGGCGATTGGTGTTTGCTATGGATAGTGGAGAGGCGTTGCGGTGGTGGAGTTCAAGGAAGAGCGGTCTGTATGTGGTAGCGGGGTGTCCGTGGTAGCGACGAGATGCGGAATGACCGGGTGAATTGTATGTATTTCGCAGAGAACCAATTAGTCGGATTTGATGACGGTCGTCGAGTTGGTGATGTAAATTGAAGCTGGTTTGAGTAGACGTGGTTGGTTGAGCAAGGATTCAATGGAAAGGGTGATCTGGCAGGATCGCTGGCTCTTTAGGCGCTGCGTGGTCACAGACTGGTAGTGGGATGTGATGCAGCTTGACTGGTGGGAAAGTCAATGCGGACATGCAAGATTCAAGTGGATGCAGAAATCATGTATGGAAGAATCGGTGATGGTTGGTGGTTAGTTTGGATGGTACACAAACTGACGATTGGATTTCACTGTAGGATGGATGTAGTAATGTGACATTTGACCGTCGGATGTTTAGTAAGTGACCCTGTAAGATTTGCGTAGGGGTTGAAGATACACTTTACACGGGTGTTACACACGTAGCTTTACTTTAGACAAAGAATAAGGGACATTTCAAAGACTTGACTACTTTGACCATGAAATTCTACACATTTTTGTTCTGAAACCTAGTTGATAAGTTCATCTAAACTTCCGTAGGTTAAACTCATGTGAACGTAAGTCTTGGTGGTCATGCGACAATGACTTTGGTTGAAACGGTATGAATGTAGAGTTAAAGACCAAACCAAGAGAGTTGAGATAAACGGATATGCCAGTTTGAAATTGGTATACACCCGGTCTTTGATTCTTAATTACTCTGGGCAAGGCATTAGTCTGTCGAGACAATGAGGTCATATTGTGAATACAATGTGCATCATACGCCACATATACAACTTGACGCCACAGCGAAGCGCCACATCGAGAGAACGTTAGAAAACCATTCCAGTCGAATTTGTTTCTTTGCAAGCACACATGTAAATGCGCATTATCCCATCCATGGACATGGAATGCTCGCTTTAAGCTATGGTAGATTATCTTAACCACCTTATTTATATACGGGATCTCCTAGATTGCGGTTTGATATCTAGACGAAGGAAAAGTAGAGTTTGGGCTTAATTGAGTTGTCTGCTTGTGTTAGTTTAGCATGCATCGATCCCTATGACACCCTATCGGCTAAACATCGGTAAAAACCAATAATCAAACCAGAATCTTCTGACTTCAATTTCAAGACGAGATGCGATAGTTGGCCGTTGGTTCCGATTCTGCGCCTGATTTGCCGATAGATACACATATCGTACACTATTTGTGTACTGACTCTTTGAATCTTGCCCTTTGTCATTTGTCAGGCTTATCTGACATCTCTCCTTCAAAATGGTAAGCTGATTTCCCCTCCATAGCCACGATGACGACATCGCTCCTTTGTACACAAGTATCGCAGTTTCAATCCTCTTTCGGTATACTGACAGGCAACTCTGCACACAGGCGCACCGCATGGTCACGCAGGCCATCATCGTCGGCTCTCGCATTCTCGGCCGGTCCTTCATCGCCGCATACAAGCAAGCGCAAGCCAGCAGCCAATATGCTCGCGCGCAGGCCAAAATCAACCCCAACGGTACCGGCGGTGGTCGCGCCTCTCTCGGCTCAGGCATGACTCTCGATGAGGCGTGCAGCATTCTGAACGTCCAGGCTCCAACTAAGGGTGCGACTAATGCCGAGGAGGTGGCTGATCGGTTCAAGAAGTTGTTTGATGCCAATGACCCGAAGAAGGGAGGTAGTTTCTACCTGCAAAGTAAGGTTGTGAGAGCAAAGGAGAGATTGGAGGCGGAGATTGGTCCGATTCAGGAGAAGATGGCGGCGGAGGAGGAGGCGGCGGAGGGCTTCAGGCCTAAGATTTACAAGGACCGGTAGACGGCGGAGTACATATGGCCGTGACTGTCTTAAAACAACAGCTTTGTATGATATCTGGGTGTTTTCTATCTCCTCTCGTTGATAGAGATTGTAAGATTATGGGGGAGCGTTATATGTGTATCTACGACACATTAATCGCCGGTTGTTTTCATTTTAAACGTGGTCCGGGTGTCGTTGGATGGCATCACTATTTTGATCTGTAGTCAAAGACTACTTGGTTTGGCGCATTGTCCGGAGTTTTTGGGATTTTATATAAGTTGACGAATACATCAGAATTCAAAATTAAAGATCTATCATGATCCAAGTTATTACCACCGCCGACTCCTACTCCCCCGGGACGAACCAGTCGCCCGTCTACTAAGGGGATATCTCCGTGTCTCTCTATAAGCAACATTTCCAAAACTATCCACGGCTGTTTCCCCACTAAGATCCGATCTGGGCGAAAGACGCCGGCTGGCTACCGGGTCCTCCTGTCCAAGGACAAAACTTTCCTGGCTGTTACGAAATCTCGAATCGTACTCGTGGTCGTGTCCCTCTTGATCCTCGAGGGCGATAGGTGGCCGAGGATACTGCGTTGACAAATAATAGTTATAATCAGACTCAGGGAAGCTCTCGGTCCTTTGGGAATGTATTGCCAACATACGCTGGTTGTTGGGATCTGGCGTTGTGATTTCGGCGATGTGACTGATTCGGCCTTGCGAGGATGAGGGTGCTGTTGTGAATGTTGAGGTTGATGGGCGATCTTGCCTTGGGCTGAAGGGAGGTGGTGGTGATGTTGCACGAGATGATGACGCTACAGGGGAGGCATTTGAGGGAACCAATGAAAGAGGCTTCCAATGCGGTTGTTGTGCTGTCACCGGGGGGCCTTGTGGCCTTTGAGGCTCTAGATCGGATAATTCAAAGGATTGTTGGTTACGTCGGGATGACCAACTTTGTGGCCATGGTCTTTGTGCATATAGGTCACTCATACGGATCGGGTTGTCAGGTATTAACTTGAAGATTAGTGGGCGAAGGGCTGGGGCACTGGCACAGATTATACCAATGTCACATTCCAACATTGTGGTAATGAAGTACCTCATGATGTTTACCATGTTTCTTTCAGGATCGGAACTTGGGTGATTCAGACTGAATTCCAGTCTTAGGATTGTAGCCGCAATTGCAAACACTCCGAGACTCATAATCACACCCACTGCTATTCTTTGTCGCACAGGCAGTGCCAGGCGCAGAACAGTTGGAACAATCATAATCACCAACCATGCATCGGTGAAAGCGTGAATCACGGTACCCGCAATGAGCAAAGGGGGCATTGTCGAACATAAAGCTTGGCTACCAAACAACTGACCCTCTCGCGGATAGCATTGGAAGATACTCATGATTAATAGCGGCAAACAAGTCGTTCCGACAAACCCGATGGTCGCCCAAACAGTCATGTACATCCTGAATCTGTCGCTAAGCATTCTAGCGTATAACGCCAAGATTGACAGTTTCGTGAGGCACACGCAAAGCTGATATAAAATCAGACCAACGTACGTCCTCATTAAGAACGCCCCGAGACTGCCTCGGATCCACAGTGGAGAATCCGGTTGATCGGATGACGGGGTTATATCCATGAAGGCCGGCGTAGTCGCAGCCACTGAATAAATCGTCACGAGGACTGTGCTCATAAGCCAAGCCCCGATAATCAGACTGTCTTCCAGGAACCATTTTTGCAAGAGAAGTAACCGAGACCACATTCGCAAAATCACGACAATGGTACACCATATGTGAGGTGTGATTAGTGATATTAAGAGACCAGGTGTCGCTGTCGCTGTTAAGATCTAATGCCCGGTAAAAGCGGATTGTTAGTTGCTAAGACCCGTGTATATGCATGATGATGAAAGATGGCGTAGAATATTCCAGATGGGGCAAACATACGGTAGTTGAGTCTTGCGGCATAGTTAGTCACATATTCTACCGCACGTGGCAAACGCGGGAAATCCGCCTATGGCACAGCATGTCGGAATCCGGAACCTTTTTATACCATGCACCGGCGGCCTCCAAAGTCATACCGACACATCGGTAACGAACCGTCTAAACTGGCCTGCCAGTTACGACCCGATCGTCTGTTTAATAGCTGACGAATGATATACATTTGTGCAATGTAGAGGGTGCAATGAGTTTCCAATACAGGATGGGATTGAAGCTGAACATTGGTGGATTTGCAACTGCATACATATTTATACGGACATTGGGGTACACCCGGGCATTATACAGATTTCATGGGTTTGGATGTATGTATATACATATGTATATACACATAAGAAGTGGCAAACGGGGCGACTGCATGCATGTACATTGGTGACGTCATGGAAAAAGAACATACGTTGCAAGCACACGATCTGGCGCATCGGACGACTTGAGGCTGTGCTGAAAACATGTGGTCCATCTTGCTTGAAACGGTGAACGGTGTTGTACACACCATTGTAAATTGGACCATAGGATTGTATGTATGTATGTACATGTGTATGTATGCATGTGTATGGACAGCACTTACTCTTGAGACTGAGGCGGAATCACAAATAAGTCATCAGTGCTTTTCAAAGTGCCGGCAATATATCTGCCAAGGAAAAAAAAAGCCAATTTGTTAGCCCAATTGCTTACACCGTTTTAGGTTGGGCACCAATAATGCCAATTGAAATAGCGCTTCAATATTGAGCCTTAACTTACTTGGTGTGAGAGCCTCGGGCAGCAAGTTGTCCCTTCACATTCCAGAACTGAACAGAGGTATACGCCAAGGTTTTCCCAACCTTGTCGCAAGTTGCAATGCCCTTCAAAAGATCGCCAGCTTTGCCACCGCTCGAGAGATATGAGACTATATAGGGAAGTGATTAGTACAACGAGGCCTAATTCAGGTACCCGGGCATTAGGTTGGAATGAACAAAGCTAAGACGGCGACAGCTTTGAGCCTGATTTGTACAACCTAAGGAGTAGCGGCTTAAAGTGCTATATACTTACTATTGATATCGGTAGATACTCCGGTTGCAAATCGTCCGGTTGCAGCGACAGCCAAACTGCCACTAAAGTCAACTATGCTGGCTAAAGTGCCACCATGAATACTACCCAAGCGGTTCTATCAAGGGAGAGGCGAAATTAGTTTGTATTGGCACATGAATTTGTACCCGGAAGAGTTTCCTTACGGTGTGTTGTTTTTGAATATCAAGTTCAAACTCAACTTTTCCATCTGAAGCGTTTGTCACGCGGAACTAAATGAAAGAAGACCGATGATGTTAATCATGAACAGGCGGGGTAGACTTAATTTCCCAGGAAGTCATGGGTGGAACACGCCTGTCTGGGTCTGGCGGCTATTCAGAACGTTACTGGGAAAACATGACCACAACGAACACTTACGTGGGGTCCCAATAGTCTGTATGATAGGTTGTTTTTGGTCAGCCATGGATTTCACAAACATGTCTGTACGTATTTATGGATATATCATGAGGGAACAAACACTCACGTTGGCTCCATGCCACTTTGGCGCATGAAGTTTCGAAACACCTGGCAAGACCGAAGGCAGGTTAGTTGACTATCATCTGATGAGAATTTGAAGAAACAAAGACATACCGCTTGAACAAACGGAAGCGGTTGTAACTTCAAGGCGGCCATTTTGACGGGTTGTTGGTTAAATGATAAAGAAGTTTGTATAAAAATAGTTGAACATTATGGTTTCTATGGGCGTGGATGTGATTTTTTAGGCTGTACAGGGATATGACAGCCCTGGTCAAAGAGCCTTCTTGGAACTTCAGGGCTTAATTCAGTAAATTATCGCTGGGCCTGTCATAGATACAGATACATCCGTACATATAAAAGGCTTACCCGCCCGCCAGGTATATTCACCTCGCCCTTACACATTTCATACCCCATTATTTTTATTGTCCCAATTTCTTGACATCATACACTGTTTTCTTTTTTCCGCCCCAATAACTTACCTCCATACGCAACAAATTTCACAAAGTTACCAACACAATGGCTTCAGTGTCGAAAGAACACGCCGGCTGTGGACCATCTCTTTCTACGACGCGCAAGCAGCGTACCGCTGTAGACCACAAAGAGTTTGATGACACTCCCAAGCAACTCCCCGATCGCCTGACCAACTACAACTACCAGGCTGCCCCTTCCTCTGATCGCACCGAGCCAACATTGGAGCAAGAAACTGCGCGCCATCCTCACATCTACAGAGCTGTCATCGCATACCGTAACTCGTCAAAACACAAGACGCTTCCAGTACCATTACACGAGAAGGAGCCCGTTAAGATTGTTTGTGTTTCCGACACCCATAGCATCGCAGGATTTCCCGAGAGAGCACACTTACTAGAGGACGGCTATCTTCCCAATGGCGACGTTCTCATCCACTCTGGAGACTTATCCAAGAACGGCACCCGTGGCGAGACAGAAGCTACCTTGAGATGGATTGCCAAGCAACCACATCCCATCAAGATTCTCATTTGCGGTAATCACGACAAGGTTCTCGATGCCAAGTGGACACGTGAGAAGTCAGAGGAGTACAAGGACGGACGAATCACCGATGCTGATTTGGACTGGGCTGCCAATATTGACTGGAAGAGTCTTGGGATCATTTACCTCAACCATGAGGCCACCACTATCAAGGTCAAGGGTCGCCAATTCAAGGTTTTTGGCAGCCCTCAAACACCCGAGTTCAAGAACTGGCCTTTCCAATATCCCAAGACCAAGAACGACATATGGGATGATATTCCTGAGGACACCGATATTCTGATTACCCACGGCCCACCTACTGGCCACATGGATACCGGATGGGGCTGCTGGGAACTTCTCCAGCGACTTTGGAAGGTCAAGCCTCGTCTGCATGTATTCGGACACGTCCATGAAGGTCACGGCAACGAGTGGCTGCGTTATGACGCTTTGCAATGGGCCTATGAGCGCACTATCCGAGACCCCGGATTTGGCAACTCGATGCTCGTGAAGGTTCTCGAGATGTGGTATAGTGTCTTGCCACCACAACAAGCGAAGACACTCCTGGTTAACGCAGCGGTCGAAACTGGGTTCTACAACACAGATATCCAAGAGCCCACTGTCGTTTGGATCTAGGGTGAGAGCATTTTGCTGTTTTTGTTTTGTTGCATTTAAACCAGGGCGAACTTTGCCCGGATGAGGCTGCTAAGAAGGATTATGATGCACTATGGGTGGGCCATTCGGGCCTACGGTGTCATGTTTTATGCACTTTCTCTGAGGATGGGTGGGCTTTTGCAGGCTTGGTTTTCTCCTGCCTTTCGGCATTAACTATTTTATGAACCACTGGGTTGTCATCATTGATTTACATAGACTCTTGGACTCGCGTCATTCTCATTCCGCTCGTGCAGCTTGGCGTGTACTACTTTCATCGTTCGCCTCCTATCAAGTCAAGGGACGCGCACCAGAATCGCGCTTCGTTTGGTTGAGATGGAACACACATTGTGTGTATGCTCGGTACATTGGGCTTCACCAGAGGCTAGATCTACGTTCAGTCATGTCCCTGCATATCAGCTACATAGACATAGGCGACAGCACTGATGTCATGGGTTTTTTTCAGCGGTACTTCTTTTTCAAGAATCAATGGAAGAGTCATATGTGGGCTTTCCATTTTCAGGGCGCTTAGGAGTTTTTTTTTTTCTTTTTCAGATAGAGTTTCCCCAGTTAACACATTACAAATTGCATTTGTTAATCTATCGGTGTGAATAGTGCATGTAACCATATGCTTCAACGGCAGGCCCTGATCAAGAACAAATGGAAGCAACATATGTTCGCATTCCATTTCCTGTGTACGTAGGAGTATTATTTTTTCGGATATAGTATCCTCAGTTAAGATATCGTCGCACATATTGCATCTGTGGATCCATGTGTCCGTACTGCACATGTGTACATGCGTGCCCGCATGTTGCCCAGTATTCCTAAACACAATGTGTTGACATACATATTTGCGACGTCAAGCGGGCACCAAGCTTATAGTTCCTCACCGCCTAGTTTCTATCACATTTCCGCACAACCAATAGTTACCAACACAATAAGCCCATGCTATTGTGTCTGATCCCACAGGAAATGGACCTCCCTCTTCGCATATTCAAATCTTCAGGTACATACATACAACACATTTTGTAGTCAGGGAACAATCTATACATTCGCAACAACGTCACTTGACGAGGCGTGCATGTGTGTTGATCCTATATTGGTAGAACATGTGGACATGTGGATTACCCCTCGGACTCTCGTTGGGCTTGTACATACCTTGTTTGTAATTGCCTTCTTTTCTTTGGGACATAGTTCTGGTTACCTTTTCAGTAGCTTGATTTCCATTTCCGGTATAGAAGAGGATAGCATAGTCCACCGATTAGTACGGGTGGCTACTTTTTGATACATATGTATGTACAGTATGTATGTACATACATACATGCGACGGAGTAACGGTATGCCTTCACCCATTATGTCCCCGAAGATTTCATGATAATTAGCCGAAACTAAGCAAATATAAAACCTAATCATGCGTCTTACCCCTTTGCCCAAATTCTCTCGCCGAGTATGATTCATTGCAGGCTGGCTTACGGCGATTATCTCAAGTTGCCCTGACAGTGACTGATAACCGCCGGTCAAGACAAATAAGGTGGTAAGCGGGAGCGTTGTAGGACGGCTATGCTGTTTTGTGTGTCGTTACCCCGCATGTCCTTGCCATATGAGCGGTAGCGAGAGAGGCTGTGTTTGATAGTATGGGCTATCCGAGAACACTTTGTGCTGGATACTTCCTTCGCTTTTGACGTCTCGGAAACTTGTACACTACACCATGGAGAGTTTCCTTGGAGCGGGGTAGAAAGGAATATATACACACGTGCTCATGTATATTTCGACTTGTCACTCGGCTAGAGAAGGGATGTCCAATATCACTGGGCTGCAGAGAACTGCCACATCACATGTGTTTATGTACATATACATACAAATGGAGATATTGGAAGATTATCATAAACCCCAAAGTAGAATGTTCGGGTTAGTGCGATAGTAACCGAAGGTTAGAAGAACACAACGTCTACTAACTTAGTTGTGTTACAGACATGCCAGACAAAACGGCCTCTTGGAGCACCTATAATCGTAGTTTGATACACATTTAGCTTCCTTGGCGTCTATCACGCTGGTGACCCAACCAAGTCCCCATTGCCTCACCTGCCGCCGCCTCATGTCGCCAGCAATTCAGTACGCAAATGCGAGTTAGTTGCCAATTTGCCTAAGAAAGTACAATGCCGTTATCGGCTATTATAACAGGGCTTCATAGCCTGCCAAATGTGTAGGCTACATTGTAACCTGGTGGTACAGACGGTTAGGAACCAGCTCGTTCGAGTCGTCTATATCCATCGTGCTGTTCGAGAACTTTGAACTAGCAAGGGTGATTAAGCATGTTCGGGTCATTTTTGGGTGAAAGTATGCGTAATAATACATATGTGTAGAGCATATGCAGTCATCAAGGCTAACGCGACCTCTACCGCGCGGAAACATATCAAACGGTGTCCAGGACGATTCATAAGCCGGAACGGTGAAATCTTGATCCGGCAAGGTGGACACGTAGCGAGTCACTTGACGCTACTAAGAACGCCATAGTCCGCCTTTCGAAACCAATCACGCCCTAGTAGTGTCTGGCTTGTGACAGTTTTCATAACACATTGAGCTGTGGATAGTAGTGGTTCATTTGCCCGGCTACCTCTTCACTCTGAGAGAGCCTCCTCTGAGATAGATTACCAGTTACCTCTCACATCACAAGCATCCTATCAAAACTGTTGATCAGGCTATCTTGTAATTTGTTGATTCGTGACCCCTTGACAGATAGATGGAATGGGCTAATCTCCTGTATGTGATGTGACATCGTTGGGCGTCTAAATTGTAATTTAAAGTGATCCAATGTGATGTCATTCAGTCAAAAAGTGGAAATTCGGTGTAAGTTGTGGTCTAGATTCGCGGATACCCATGTATGCTTATACGCGAGCTTAAAATACTTATGTCATTGTAAGTTACGCCGGTGGCAAACAAGCCAACACCCGGGAAACGCCGCCGGATGTATGGACAACTCATAATCTTCGCATGAACAGGAGGGTTCGATCCACAGGTAGATCCTTAGACTCATCATTCGATACCTATGTACATTTTACATATACAAATATGCCACACATGTGTCTAGCCCACCAGAAATACAATTTGATTCGACAGAAAAGTTAGAAAAGGCAAACGTCTGTTCTCAAGATACTCACGAACCCAACGAAGCATGTCATCCCCGCCTCCCCCGTAAGCCATCCCAATCCCAGCATCGTGCAACCACGTTCCAAACCCTAACACTCCATCCCGTGAATTTACAGGGTTAACCCTCAGCAAAGTCTCCCACCAGGCCCATCAACCTCCCCAATGCGCCAACCTAGCCGAACGTCCGACAACCCGTGCATCGGCATCCACACCGCCCGCCATCTCCCCCGCCAATGCCCTCTCCATAACCCACACCGCGCCGCCACCCACCAACGCAACCCGCCACGCGCCACGCCCCCAAAGCCGCCGTCATGTCCGCCAATCCACCCGCGACCTCGCTAGGCGAATATCTCGAGCGATTGCCCGGCGCAACGCTTAAGAAACTATATAGTCAGCCGTCGACGGCGCTGTCAATATTCCGGCGGATGCTTCCTAAACTAGGTATGCTTGCCCGCATGTCCACGGCGGACGCGCCTCGCGTGACCGATAACTGACCGTTCCGTAGCCAAGAAGTTTGTCTTGACGTTACTTTATATCTCCCGTCCACTATCCCTCGACATCATCGATGCCATGGTCCGCCCCGAATTCAAACGAGAAAAAGACCAGGCCCTCTCTGCTCTCAAATCGCTCCATATGATCCAAGTATCGATCCCATCGCGCGAGAAGAAACAAGAAGTCCAACTAGTCCCCACCTTCAAAGCCTCCTTCCGCGAAGCCCTCGAAGGCTCCGCAACGAATTCTTTCGGTGTACTATCTTCCTCATCCCCAGGAGACATTGACATCCCCGCGTTGGACAGTTACGCGCGGCGACGCTGGGATGATATTCTTCACTATGTGGTTAACTCCGTGGGAATCAGTGAATCCATGGGTAACTCTGCAGGACCCAAACAGTCAGTCAAGGAACTTCTCATTACCGGACGCCTGGTAGAACGCCGATCTACAAACACTGGAAATCTCGGGTTAGGAATCACCCAAGGTGGATTCACATTTCTTCTGCAAGAAACCAACTCGCAGGTATGGACGCTTCTCCTCCTATGGCTTGACGCCGCCCACCGGAATGCCGCCAGTGGTCTAGACGCCGTCGACATGCTCCAATTCCTCTTCATGCTCGCCAGCATGGAACTCGGACGAGCCTACGACACCGCCTCTCTAACCCCCGGACGTCAAAACATGCTCCCGTTCCTAATGGACATCGGCCTGGTATACATACCCTCAACAAACACCTCTCAATACTTCCCCACCCGCTTCGCCACCACCCTAACCAGCAACAACACGACTCTCCGCTCCGTACGCGACGGCTTCTCCGCCGCCATAAGCGGCTCCTTCCCCTCCGAACACACCACCGCCGAACACGACGCCGTCCCCGAAGACCACGGCATCATCCTCGAAACCAACTACCGAATCTACGCATACACCACCAACCCCCTCCAAATCGCCGTCATGGCTCTCTTCTGCAACCTCCGCTGCCGCTTCACCAACATGGTCTCCGGCCGACTATCCCGAGAATCCGTGCGTCGCGCCATCGCCTTCGGAATCACCAGTGATCAAATTGTAAACTACCTTGGGGCCCACGCCCACGAACAAATGCGGCGGTTCGCATCTGCGCGGAATCGTCCCGTCTTACCACCAACCGTCGTTGATCAGATCAGATTATGGCAGTTGGAGAATGAACGGATGTTGACGACTACGGGATTCCTGTTCAAGGACTTTGATGATGTACAGGAGTACACGGCAACGGCAGCATATGCGGATGAGGTGGGTGTTTTGGTGTGGAAGAATGATAGGCAGGGTATGTTCTTTGCCAGTAAAACGGAGCAGATTAGGGACTTTTTGAAGGTAAGGAAACGGGCAGCTTAAATGGGGTGAAGCGGCCACCGTGAAGATTGAAAAGTCGGGTTAACAGTGGTGGCATATTGCGGGACGCTTGATGATTTGCCACGCATATATACGACATAAATTACCATAGAACAATTGTTATGCACTTTTTTATATTTCAGTAAAAGGCCATCCAATCACCTCTACTACTGCCATGAAGTCGGCCACATATTCGAAACTCTAAAATGACATGAACAAATCACAATCTTTTATTCTGAAAACGCCAAGTGTGTCAACAAACGACACATATCTATGCTAAAGGCGGGTAAAAGCAAAAACTAAAGGGAATATCGACTAAACAATGACTGCTCGTCTCCAACAACAGATGGGCGAGATAGACCAACCATAATGAGGTTATGATGATGATGATAAATGAGAATGCAAAGGAACCAAAGGAAGGACCAAGCCGACCAAACATAAGGAGAAGACAAAAATACATGAGAACAAAATAGGAAACAAAAGAATAAAACTCCATCCGTTAAGCTCGGGATAGAATCCGCCCAAACAGTCCGCTCTTGGACCGCGATTTCTTGTCCATCTTAATAGGGATCGGAATACCAGTCAGGCGGACATAATTGATTTTCCAGTTGCGAAAGCTTTCACGAGCAGCATCGGTAATACAGAGCGCATCGATCTTCTCAATAACAACCCGTGGAAGGGTACCCTCCGAGTTTTGAGCCAAAGCAGCCTTGGAGATGAACTCGGGGCGATTTCGGTAGTTCGAGTTCCCACGTCCATTAAGCGCGAGGTTTTGGAGTCTCTTGAAATTCCGTTGCCTCTCGTAAAGGGCGATGTCGTCCTCGTTAATCAACTGATTCACCATACGATCATGGATTGCCGTGAAGCGGCCTGTCCAGTATGACGAAGACTGAGCGGTGTACACGAGGCGAGGGTTAGTCGCACCCGGCATCTGCGGACTTGCACGAGCGGCCCCCCGACGGCGGTCAGCGTTGACCTTTTGTGTAGGAGTGCGAGAGCCTGTCGTAGCTTCTGAGCGTGTTCGAGAGCTAGGTTGAACAGGCACGTTTTCGTCATTGGTCGGAGGTGAATTGAATGACACATTAATAGGGCTGAAGATTGGCGGGATATCAGGAAGTCGGGGAGCTGGCGAGGCCACATGACTGTAAGAGCGCGCCTTCTTTGGCGGAGCTGCTTGCGACACGGGCGGTGGCGGCTTGGCTCGAACGGGAGAAGGAGGAGAACGGGAAGACTTGGCCTTCGAGGAAGAGTTGAATGTGGACATCTTAGACCGGAAAGGTGCAAACAACCGACCACTAAACGAACGATGCTTAGTCTTGGTTTTTGAGGCTGTTCGCTTATGGACTGCTGGCGGAGTGCTTTGAGGAGATTGGATAAAGCCGGAACTGGCCCACGGCTGCTTCGTCTGAACATTGGGTGCCACCGGGGTACTTCTGTCTGTTCGATCAGTCGTGGCGGCCATGGAAGTTTGGCGCTTTTGTTTCCCGTCTTGTTCGCTGCGTTTCGACCACGTCTGGGTGTAGTCGTACAAGGTGGATTTTTGAGACATGTCACCCAGAGTGTGAGAACTTTCAGGTGGTTCCTCTGGAAGTCTCAGTGATGCATGGCGGGTACCTCCGCGTTCCTGGCTAGGCCGAAAGCGTACATTTGTTGCTGCGGGTGACGATGCACGATTCCGTGGCACAGACTGGCCCGTCGTAAAGGCTCCGCTCTTCTTGACACTAGCTTTACTATTGGAGCGAGAGACAAGTAAGCTGTGTTCTACGAGACTATCGTGTGGAGATTGGGCCATTGGGCGAGAGGCATTGGCGCTGCGGAATCGTTCCGATCCCGCCGAACGAGCGTCCAGCGACGGTTGGCGGGAACGGGAGGTGGCATCGTTTGGGCCTGTTACAGGCTGAACGAACGGCTGTGGCTCGAACTGGTCGAGGTTACGCGGATACTGTCCTGCGTGGCCTTCTGACTCGTCGAAATCGCGCGAGGGGGTTGCTGTTCCGTCGACAGCGCCTGAGTGGCGTGAAAGTCTGGGCTGTACGGGGGACACAGGTGCGTACTTGTTCGGTCTTCGGACCGGCGGTGGGTACGAGAGCCGGTTTTCCCGCGGGCCTTCACTGCCATTAACTCTTGGGTGGCGGGGTTGTGCTTGGGGCTGTGGCTGGGATTGCTGGGACTGCTGGGACTGCTGTGATTGTCCCGAGGGGGTCCGCTGGCCCGGAAAGGGAGCCACTGGAATGCGGAGAATACCTGGCTTAGGCGCCGATGCTCCGGCTGATGGATGTCGCTTGGAATAGGGTCCATCTCGGGTAACTCGTGAATATCGTTGGGGTGATGAGGGCCGATTAGCCAGCGGCTGGGAGGCAAACCGAACCACCGCCATACCGGCAGAGAAAAACGAGCGTCGACCTGTTCCGACAGTAAGCGAAGATGTGCGGTAAAAGCGTAGAATATCGCTACACTAAGATCCCACAAAATGCGCCGGAGCGTGGTAAAAGCGTAAGTCCACAGACGGAAAAGCTTGTATGCAATCTCAAAATTGAGAGCAACAATGACGGAGGCGGTAGTCTTAATAGACTGAAGAGTCAGCTTCACGTTGGAAGAGGTGATGTTAAATGTGGCTTGCAGGGTGATGTTGAACAAATGACGAAGCATATGCAAAAGGTTGGCGATAATTCTAAGGGACTCGGCAGCGACTTCTGTAGATGTCCGCTCCGGGGTGGTGGACGGCAATTCAGGGTTGACGTCGTCTTGACTGCGGCTTGCACTTTTTTCAGTAGAACTAAGAGCCCGAACAGCAGTAGGGCGTTTCTGAGTTGAACGACCCTTGCGATAATGAGTATTGTTTGGAGATGTCACAATGGTTGTAGTAGCGGCAGTAGCGGTAGAGACAGGAGCACCGACCGAAGAGTCGTTTGCGGCGGCTGCCGTGACCGCGTCAGGCTGAGAGGAAGTTTGGAGCGCTATCTTTCGTTCTTGTTCTCCGTTTGCTTGATAAAAGGGAATAGCAGAGGGCATCCGACGAATAGCGGTGGCGAAAATAGATGCTGCAACAAAGATGGAGTTGATTACAAGACTAAAGAAAGCTGCAAAACCACCCATGACAAGAAGAAATGGCAACGCAATGAGTACGAGAGTAGCCTGCACTCCAGTCAACAGAACCCCACTTGCGAATGCGGAAAGAGCGTTTGTTGATTTCTTCAAAAAAGAAAGAACGGCGAGGCTGGCCGTGTGGGAAAGTTGACGGGCCGCCTCGATGCCGGAAGAAATCAAGATGAAGAACAGAGAAGCTGCCCGCATTGAGATATCCCCTGCGAAAATAACCGCACGATATACAAATCGCAATACAGGCTTAATGATTTCTATAGTGGGGCTGGTGGCCTGGGGCGCAAGGGACGGAGGCGCTGATATAGTAGTTGTTGTGATAAGTGGTTCGCAATTGGTTCTCGATTTAGCATGTGCCCTATGGTTGGATGCTTCGGTGAGGGGTGTTGCGATATGCCCTCTTTGCATCGGGACTTTGATGTTGGCACGTTGCGGAGAAGGGCCGGGCATTTCAGAAAGCGGAAATAGATTGAATAGGAATGTTGAGATCTACGATTGTCAGTTTCTCGAGGCGTCGATAGAATCCATCATGTATGTATATCCCCTTGCGCAATGGTTAGGCCGCCATCAGCTGCTACGTTGTCTGCAGGAGGGCATTGCGCCAGCCGACTAAATGCAGTTTACATGCAACGACTATGCACGCCTGCCTTACTTGACATCGAATCACTGCCCTTGGTGATCAAGCCCTGCAGAGACAAACAAAGCCCAAAGCCACGATTGATGACCAAACAACTTACCTGGAACGAGATCTTGGTTGCCCAAGACGGAGACGTTCTTGACTATTACTGGCTGTGCAAAATAGGAAGGATCACAGCGTCTGCACTGACAAGGCCTATATGCAAGTCTAATGGACAGGCAAGCGACAGGAAGTAAGGTTGTGAAATGTGAGGGAACAAAATATCAGGTGAACAATATTGTTACTTTGGGAGCATTAAACATGTAGCGCTATGGTTTGAATAGGGATCATTCGATGGCCCCCGTACCACTGATTCATATATAGTTAGTTTTTGGGTACTCGCGGCACCTTACTACGTCATTCCGTTTCCGAACGGCCGCTATTGAGCTTGTATGTACGAACTGGGATTAGTCTGAGTGAGTTTAGAGGGATCCTTGCCTGTTTTGGCAACTGGTTAACTGTATTTGTTGACGATAAGTCGGGGCTGGCGATAGAATTTGTCTCGTTTGAGGGGCAGTTAGTAATCGATAAGCCGGGAGTTAAGCGGACGATAGACGGAAGCGATGTTGCACAAATCGCGGAATCAAAGTGCAGCTCGGGACGGACTTTACAGTGAATGGACGGTTTGTTCGGATGATGTCTGTGCTGAGAAATGATGGCATTGTCACTTAAACCTTTTTTGGTTGTGATGTATGCTGTAGGGTATTAATTGAAAAACCGAGGCTATAAAATGTAGGAAACATGTACATACTAATCTTTAAGCCACAACATCCTCTTCCCATCCCTCAACTTTGAACTTGTGGATACTGTCACCTTGACCTGCAGGTATAGCACAACCGTCATCATCCCAGAGAGCCCTCTCAATCATCGTGACGTTTCCTTCCCAATCTACCAAAATCACAGTCTGTCTCTGTGTTCCGTACAAGCCCTGGTCAAACCCGCCTCCAGCCTCCGGTCTAGCCATCCCTTTGATAACTTCTCTAGCATGTTGGCGTTGTTGATCTGTTAGTTTGTACTCGTGATGGGTACAAGCAGCTTCCATAGCCTCTTTCTGAGTATCGTCACCAAGTAAAGGGATCTTGATACTTTCTCTGAGTCGATCCAACACTTCAGCAAGCTCAACATCCCCAAGCACTGGGAAAGTGTCTCTACTAAGAATCCCGAATAACCCTTCCGTGAACTCGTCTTCACTCCAATTCTCATCAGACGCTCTAACTGCAAGCTCCTTCAATAACCTCTTTCCATCCTCAACCTTCGGCCACGGCTCCGGGTCATCATAAACCGTATTACTCAGCCCATAAACCTCGCCTCTTTCCTCTCCGACCCAAACAACATGATCCACATGTTCACATCGATTCGAGACAATCCCCAGAGGCTCAAGTCGGCCCTCCTCCTTCTTCCGCAGCCGTCCACAAAGCATCGAGAACCCGCCAACAACCTGGATACCCTCCGCGAGTAACTTCTCTATCTCCGTTCTCGAATCTTTATCTCCCCCCGCAACTCCCAGCCAAGTCGTCACCATACCCCCACGACTAAATCTCGCCCGATTAACAACCTTCCCATCCGGTGGTGGTGGCTCACTATAGTTGGTGAGAACCGCAAGACCTCCACGTTTATTTAAACCCAGCCATGTCCCTTGTTCAGGCCGGAAAAGGTCGCGCGAACACAAAATAGATGCCCCGGTTTCGTGCGTCCACCAGTGCGGTCTTCCGGTGGGCCGGAGGATATACTCATCACGGTTGTCAATTATGACAAGGGCGTATTTCGGATGGGCAGTAGTAAGTAAGACAATACACATGACGATGGATGTTTAAATGTAGAATAGTAAGAAACATCTCAAGGAAATGTTCCAAGCGGATCTGAGTCAAAATAATCCTGCGTCACGGCGAGTGATCGGAATTATATAGGTATACGTCTGGGTAGCCGACACGGGATATCCCTCCTTGTAGCCGAGTCTCCAATCCAATCAGATATCCGAAGGTAACCACCCAAATATAGCCGTAGGCAAGCAAAATTCCAGAAAACTTGACCGATTATTTCAATCAACGGCTAAAAGCTCAACTTCAATCAACAATCCAAAATCAAGCTACCAATCTGCACCTCTTTCGCCTTGAAATCGGGGACTTCCAATAACTCTATCAGTATTTCGGCCTCAACCCTTTGGTTACGCTTATTCACTCCCCAAGGTGGAATGTTCATCATCAGATGTAAGCTCCTCAGGCACTCCTTGAATAAACCATCTCCAAATGGGGTCAGTCATGTTGTTTAACCCTTGTATATCCCCATCGGGGAAACCTCCGTGGTCACGAGTTATGCTCATGTGATGTCTGTAAACACGAATGATGCCATTTTCCAAGTGCTTGTGTTACTTGTATTATTAACTGTTGCCATTCTGTTTCTTGATTACAACAATGATTTTTGTCATCGACCATGTCACGTATGGTAGGGTTATACTGATCACAAGGGTTAGTAAAGTCCGATATAACCTCCGATATGTCACTATTTGCCAACAATCACACAACATCGCGTAATTGGTGTAGTGGTAACATTAATCGTTGCCATCTGGTAATGATTCGATTAGCCCTGGGTTCGATTCCCAGATTACGCAGTTACTTTTTAACCATTTTGACTTTTTGTCATCTATGTAGTAACCCACTAAGCAAACATTCCCCACTCCCCACTCAGATCTGTTCACTCCCGTCTCTTCCAATGGACCTTGACCGGCATCCAGCTCTCATCGTTATAGGTCTCCTGGACCTTTTCACACTTGGTGAGACCCCATTCAGTAACCCCCACCATCAAGCTACTCTCAAACATGAACGCACAACTTCCCTTGCCTACTAACACAGGCTTCAATGATGCTTCTCTTGCCCCTTCGTAGCTTGCCATGTCCGGACCATGGCCACTCATAACATTATGCAAACTAGCTCCACCAGGAACAAACCCTCCTCTCCCGCCCTTCTTCGCATCATACTCACCGGAAATTAATCCCATAAACTCACTCATCGTGTTCCGGTGATACCACGGAGGTCTAAACGTATCCTCTGCAACCAGCCATCTCGGCGGAAACACGACAAAATCAGCAACAGCAGTCCCCGTAATAGGAGACGGTGCGGTAAGAACGGTGAAGATGCTGGGGTCCGGGTGGTCGTAGGAGATGGATCCGATGGTGTTGAAGCGGCCTAAGTCGTATTTGAAGGGGTAGTATGTTCCTTGCCAAGCGACGACATCAAAGGGCGTGTGTGGCTGGCGGGTTGTAAAGAGCGTATTGTTGAACTTGCAGGTGATTGTGTATTTCAAGGCGCCGTAGCCGGCGGTATTGGTTTCGGGGTAGTCTTCTGAGAAACTTGCCACAGGAACTTGAAAGTCCCGCTCATTCGCTAGTCCGTTCGACCCGATGGGACCAAGCTCGGGGAGTTGAAAGTGCCCTTGGTATAGTTCTAATGCGTAGCCTCTGGACGGACCTTCCGGAAGAAACACCTGATACCGGATACCTCTAGGGATGAGGGCAATTTCATGGGGTCGGACTAGTAGCCAGCCAAGTTCCGTGCGAATATCGAGAACCCCTTCTTGCACAACAACCAATAAGTCGCCATCAGCCGAGTAGAAAGCTTCATGACTGTCCATGCTTTTCCCCGCGGCAAATACAAAGATTCCCAACCCCGTTTTCATAGATGCCTCTCCTGCCCCCGCAAGCAACTTTAAACTCCCAGGGAAATCTTTCACCCCGTCTAAGTCATGATCAAACGCATCCCATCGTAGTTGGTTCGGCACGTACTTTAATGATTCAGTAGACAGGGCACCGAGTCTATCGGTGTCTTCAACCGGGGTATATGCCGGATGGGCACATGAGGGAAGAATCCGGTAGAGCCAGGTCTGTTTATTCTGATGGCGAGGAGCGGTAAAGGCCGTACCAGAGAGTTTCTCGGCGTAGAGACCTAGAGGTGGTTTCTGTGGTGAATTTTGAGCTACCGGTAGAGCTCCAGCGACAGCTTCAGTTCTACATACACAGTTAGTTTAGTCTCTCTCATCAACAAGACACATCAACATACTCATGGTGGCTACTAAAGCCATTCAGATACTGGTACTTCTCAGCGACTTCAAACTCAGTGACAGGCATAATGTCTCAATATGTTAACATGCACCAACTATAAACAAAAAGACAATGCATTCAATGCAATTAATATAACGGAAACATGGCCGTTTTGTAGTAACTACCCTCGATTGTTTCTCCAACATATGGTACTAAGCCGCTCCTCGTGACACACAATCAAACCCATTTATCCTGCGGTAGCCATGAATTTCCGCTGTGTTCATGATGGGAAACATTGAAATCGATCTGCAAGTGCCTGGATTCGGTAATGAATGGCCAGCTGTGAACACCACTCTTATTCCGCTGTATGGAATATGGCAAACATACGGGGGATATATAGACATCGTGCCGGCAATAGCCGATAAGAGCCGATGTGGTAGCGGTCGGTGATGATTCGATCCGTGATCATATGAACGTTGGAGAACGACATCGTTTGGTTGCACGCATAATTGGAGTGGTCACAATTGGGGTAAACATTTTATAGTAGGATATACCAAATAGGGTTAATTGTAAGGTGCTAACTAAGAATACGCTAGAATCAAAGGTCTATGAGTAATCAAAACCCAACAAACAGCAGAATTCACGAAACCTCTCATTATAGCCAAATGATGGTGGTCAGAGAAAGAAACTCCAAATATCAACGAAGTTGCCAAAGCAATCATTGGATGTTACACAGAAGCTTTGGTGAGCGAAAGTGGCGATGGCGACACACTAACGAGTGTCTAGTACGGCCACTAGCGGCGACGTAGCACACGACATGTCTGAAGTAACATGTGCGTAGCGTAAAATAAGGATGCAACCATAGCCACTTATACCCACACCTCGCCGAAGCAAAGAAAGAATAATAGAACAAAGGAGCGAACGCATCAGATGCGGAGACCATACGGTACAGGGCAATATGACACTGAGAGGGGGCGCTTATGCTTCATTAGACGAGAAGGGGGTCCTTGGCAGCTTCTTCGGCAGCGGCCTTTTCCTTCTTGGAAAGCTTCTTTTGCTTGCCGTTGGAGGAGGACTTCTGAGGAGGGTTCTTTTGGAGATGAACGATGAGGCGAGTCCAGCATTCTTCCTTGTCCCACTCGAAGCCGGTGAGGTAGGGAAGTTCAAGTTCGTCATCGGTCTAGGTGGATAGGTCAGTGTATTGTAGGTTTGACCATACTAGTTGGCTAACTTACTCTCTTCTTGTACGCCTTGTAAATGGCGTCCAAGGCATCCTTGATAGTGACACCCTTCATGTTACGGGCGTGCACTTCCATGCCAAGAGGGAAGTGCAGGTCAATCTTCTTCACTGGCGGGGTAACCAGAGGAAGAGCAAGAATTGATGGATCTTCAATAGTAGTAGGCGAAGTGTTAATCTTCCAGCCGGTATGCTGGGTCTGGATTGGGAGTGTAAGCTCAGTGTGGTCACGTTCTGCGGGAGGATGAAGCGTGTTAGTGAGTGGGGTGATGAACATGGTCATAGCTTTCAGGACATGGACGACGTACCGAGATCGTTGATGTTGAAGACACCAGAGACACTGGAGCTGGATCTCCGATGTTTCTTGGGGTGGTCATGGTGGTCGTGGTGTTCATCTACACCGTCGATGGCAGAATCGACTTTGCGGAGGGGAGCTAATGTATCAGTCATGTTGATGGTATTGGATAATGAAGTTGTAGAGTGTAGTGTAATATCAGAAGAGAATCAGCAAATGAGTTGGTGATGGAGAGAAAAAGAGGGACAAGTTTGGATAAGCTTCCGGCTTTGCCACCTCTACCTTTATATACATCAACCAACCCCTCTTTCCCCTCTGATAGTTGCCATCCCGGACCCTGATGCGTCATCTCCATAACGGCACCTGACCAATCCATCCCGCACCATCCCACCTTCGTGTCGTTGTTGGGGCTAATATTGACGGTATGAACAACACACCACCCCGCCACGCCACACTAGTATGCACCCGTCCGGCCACTGTCTATCATGTCCATTAGCCGTCAACTCCACCTTGTCTCACTCCACAACCCCCAACAAACTCCTTCCCGGACCCGGACAAATGACGTCTTTAGTGGAAGAGCTTTCCCCATATCTTGTTGTGCTTGCATATGTATGTATGTACTATGTCAAAATAATCTCCCCACATATCTCCCCACAATCTGCAATTCCCGAGCGTTGCTGTGAACTCCGGCCAGGCAATATACTGGGAATTACTGATGCACATGAAAGCTGCTGTTTTTAATGGGCAAATTGTGGCGTGACTTTGGGTGCTTGGTCCGCCCATCGACTGACAACATGCATAAAGTGGGCGCGTGAGAAGGAAAGCTGTTTTCCTATTTGGGCTTATACCGATGATTCAGACCAATCAGGGCACATATTTCAGTGAGTGGGGCTGTGTCTTATAGGGGGTCTAGGCTCTAAGTTAGGGTCGGATGTACCTGGATTGTTGGAGAAAGACGGAGCTACACCGGGAGAAATAGTCTGGTGATGCTCACAAAACAGTAGACAAAGAGATGTTTTTAGCCTGAGATAGTTACCAAAAGACCTTGGAGACTAAGCTGATTGCCTTAGTTTGGAGGATTATCACGAGACATGGACGATACAAGACGGCCGCAGAGATCCTACACAGATTTACATGGTAATGTTTGAGAATCATAAAGACGTTGTGTTATTTATATAAAGCAAATGTCCAACCCGAAAAATGCCAAAAGGGCAGTGTAAAATATGTACAAAGAAGAGAATTCCCAAAACAAATAGGCCAAGCGAGTGAATGCAGATCTCCGATCTAGTCGGAGACCGATAGATGACGTTAAACCCCTCATCAAAAGGACGCATATAAAGAAAGCTAAACAGAGCTGACTAGAGCTTGTTTAAGTGGCAACCAACCAATGAAGTTAGACATGTCTAGAAACCTCAAGCCGGAAAGAAAAGAAAGACTGTAAAGTGTTGTTGTGTCTTGATAGCATGAGTATATCAAGGCATTTACCGAAGACGGCTGCTTCTGGCACTTCTGGTGCTTCTGGTGTTCTTGGTGCTCTTAGTGAAGTTGGACGAAGACTCGTAGTGAGCAACGTACGCAACCTCCATCATAGCTCCATAGCCACCCTTGGTAGAGCTGTTGGTAGATCCAGGCTATAAACAACGTTAGTAAGATGTCTAAATATTAAACTAGTTCAAGTCACGGGAAACATCACGAGACAACACGGGATTGGTGCACTAAGGGTTTTTATAGCCTCGTTACACGAACCAACTAGACAGTCTCGGGCATCTCTCGAATTACCAAATGGGGAAATAACTTACCCAGTTACCACCAACAGCGACGTTGAGAATGAAGTACTTGGAATCATGGGCCAGAGCAGTCCAGGCGGACTCGAGGCCGACCTCAGCACCAGTGACAGTCTGGAAGAGAGTGTCGTCGCGGTACCACTTCATGGTCTCAGTGGTCCAGTTGCTAGAGGTGCGGTCGAAGACGACTCTCCAGCGGTGCCAATCCTGATCCGGAACATCAACGGAGCTTTGAATACCGGTAGGTTCCTTGCAAGCACCACCACCGACGACATCGCAGTGGACGGTTCCGTAGCCGACGTCATCACCGTTAACCATCTCAAGGACGTCAACCTCACCGCAAGAGGGCCAGGTACCGCCGTTACGGCAGCTATCCGAGAGCATCCAGAAGGCGGGCCACATACCCTTCTTGGTATCGACGGAGTTATCGCCGAACCGAATCACAGCCTCGGCAATGGTAGACTTGCCGGCGGCGGGAGCAAAGGTGTAGTTAGACTCGATACGGCCAGAAGTCCAGTTGTCATTGCTAAGGACAGGGATGATCTGGAGAGTATCGCCGCCGGATATTTGGAGGTTCTTGTTGGAAGCGGTGTACTTTTGAATTTCGTTGTTGACGGAGATGTCGGTGACGATTTCCCAGTCGTTGCAGGGCTTAGCGCCGGAGTCGCCGGAGAAGGTATCCTGCCAGACGAGGTCGTAGTTGGTCAGATTGGGAGCAGACCAAGCGGAGGCAAGGCCGGCGAAGAGAGCAATGGAGTAACGCATTTTGATGGTATTGTTGGTTTTGTTTGGTTTGAGTTGGTTGAAGGAGAGTAATGTGTGTGTGCTTGGTTGCGTCTAATCTAAGACGATATAAAGGAATGTAAAAGTCGGGCAACTTGGCCTCGTTAATGAAGAAAGGAAGGTGGATAGGAAAGTGAGAAGGTAGCAAAGGTAAATGCTGACTGAATGCAATGATAGATATCTAGAAACGATATCCAACAGAGATGTTCAGAAAGAGCAGGTAACAGTCCTTTATATAGATCAGGATAACTAAATAGTACCTGATATTCACAACCAATTCAGGAAAGCAACAAGAGCGGACGACGGTCAAAGACCCAGCAGGGACCGAAAGTTCAAAGAAGAATAAAAAGGGACTTCAAGTCAAAGGAAGGGCGATCAACACGTAAGGTGGTCGACGACAGACGAACCAAAGAGCACAAGAAAGGAAGGACAAACCGGAGTGGGTGGTGAAGTAAAAGAAAGGGCTTGCATCGTGGAATAATGGTGGCGGAATCTCGTATCTTTATGGGGACGAGGCATGAGAAGGTCCTGGCTCAACGAGGGAGGGGGGGCGTTCACTGTTGCTAGCTCGGCTGTCGTTAGTGTTGTAAATGGGAGCGAACGGGAGCGAGCAAGCGAACTGTGCACGGGGTCGGGATAGGTTCCATCGAGGGCTCCCGGGTGTAGGGTCAGGTAAAAAAGAAAAGGTGGTACCTGACATTGTAGTGACTGAGGCTCTGTCTATCCAGTCGGCCTCGGTGCAGCGAGACATTTCGAGCGGGGGTGGGTAGAGTAACAAAGGCAGGTATGACTTCTTTGATTCGACCAGATAATGGATTACTTCTGTTCCCAGATTCCGTAGGAAGTGATGAAATGTAGAGTCTAGACTGCTAGATACCAACGAAAGTAGTAACAATGAAAGAAATGACAAGGGTTCATCCACTGAGCCAATAGCCTCGTAGAATCAAACCCAATGCATCAAAGCGACTGAGGAGACACCCCCTTCAGGAAATCAATTGAGGAGGGGTTTAATGGCGCGCGCACGATTTACAACCAACGAGGAAGCACACCCGAGCCGAAGCGGGTCAAGCCAGAACCAGGGGTTTTTTCTACGACATGGTGCAGATGTGTACAATCTGCATGTACATACATACATACATAGATGGATGTTCACATGTTGCGTCTGCATATATAATATAGTATGTAGAAGACCTGCAAGTTCACCCAGTTGCAGAGATTTGCATCCAACTGGCCACCTACTTTCGGGCCTCGAGTTGGCAGGTGAATCTACCAGAGACAATACAACGTACATGTGTCCAGTGGCACAACCGCCTGACAAACGGCCGTGTTGCGACGACAGTAGTCGTGCAGGCAGACGCCGAGAATTCCCATTAAGTAAGTTGGTAGCACACCGAATGGACGTGCGGCACGTGCTGTGGCGCTTCGCTTGGGTTTATAACGAGGGGGAGTTGTTTTTTGTAAGGCTATGGGTATGGGAATTCTGGGTGGAAGTATCGACAATGCATGTGCAGATTCTCGTATCTGGTGATGTTCCGGTTCTGACTTCGTATTCTCTACAATGTGGCCGGTAGGAAAGTCACTTATGTATATGCGTAGGGATAAGCCACGGTACAGTAGGAGATTCCCGCTGTGGACCATTCTTTCCAGCTATACCGCACAGACAAAATAGCCAGACGAAACACTCGCGGCAACGCAACGCAATGCCCAGTCATAGCTAAACCAGCCAGTCCCCAAGCCAACCCACAGGAAACCACCATGAGAATCATTCCCTGAACAGATACTTCAAGTCGTAATCTGTATACCTTCCAAGATAGGTCGGCGGTTGCGAAGTGGTGGTTATTTGGGTCACTTTACGGCCAAGTCAACTGAGACATAGCCAAGGCTGGGTTTCTTTCACGAGCGAGGCTCAAAAGACGATGGAGTGATTCGTTCAGCTAGGTCAAAGAGGATCAAGGGAATGGATGGATAACAACGTAAAAGGATGTGATTTTCACTAGAAGCGGCCTGTCACGTCACGTCAGGGACATGGTATTCACAGTATCGTCGTCAGCCTATGAATCCCGTCACAAGCTGCGTAAGGTGTCTCTAATGGCTACACAAATCATCTCTTCTTTCACAGGCCCTTTCACAGGCGAAACAAGCCAACACTAGCTTCAAACTGTCTTCATCTACACTACACCATTCACAAAACCACCGTTCAATCAATCAGAATATGTACACACATACGTAACCACTATCGTAGAATCTCAGCGCCAAACCATCCAATACATTTCATGCACATGCATCCTTAGATTCAAACTTGTAAGTCCACACCCACCCACCCACCGGCACCATTCCGACAACCCTACTAACCCTGGAACCAAGTGAAAGATTCTAGCGGTATTTTCCAAACTTCTTGGTGGTTTCCTTGAGAACCGGGGGTGTATTAATGACGCGTGTAAATGTATTGTCGGACGAGGTGAATGGTGTCCCGATGAAAGGGACGAAAAAAAGAATGAATGGTGGCGGCGGTACTTTTGACATGTGTTAGATTTTAGATGGTAGTTGTGTGCGTGCGTTGTATCTGGTTGACTGTCGGGAGTTCTTCCGATTTTGAGTTTTTTGGGATATTTCCTTGTAAGGTGTTTGCTGTTTGTATTTTGAGTTGTTTGACGAGATTGATTGAATGATACGTCACTTATTCTCAACGTCTCTAAACTACCATATCCCAATTCTCACCTCCATTCAAAATTTCTCATTTCCCTCAAACCCACTCATCCAATCCCCTCATCCACAACCAACTAAACCGACAAAAACCTCATGAAACAAAAAAAAACGAACTGTCCCCCCTCATCCGCTTCGTTTCAACTCTGCCATAACCTCATCCCCCACGAACCCCTGTAATCCGCACCACCCTGCATGAAAACCCGCGTTTCATCATCTCCAGGATGTCACGACCCACGTAACCTCCTCCCAATCCCCCCTCATCACCAAGAAAACCCATCCAGAACTTTTGCTGCCCCGCATAAACCGCCAGAATACAACATCACTACCATCTCCCCATCCTCATCCTCATCCTTCAAAAAATGCCGCCGATTCAGCGCCTAGAACATCTTCTCCACCCGCACAGTCCTCGTTTCGTTTTCCCCTCTCGATATCTCACCCATTCAGTCCAAATCCGGCCATGTGTTGTATATACCTCCCCCACTATCATCAACCGAAATCCTCTGTAAGTCGCGCCGTTGACCCCAAGCGCTAGTCTAGTAGGTCGTCCGTCCACGTGTCGGCAAATAGAAATTCTCCGGCGTCTGTTTCTGCTTTTCGTTTCTTGTCCGTCAAACACCATGGCGCTAGAACAACCTGAGTGAGGGGTGAGTAACGGCTGAAGAAAAAAACCACCTTCCTGATCAAATCGATCATGACATAAAAACCAGGGTTAGGAGGGTTACGCATATGATACCACAATCATTGTGTTCCCAGCCACATGACATCACCAGATTCACAACAAGTCACATGTAAAACAAGAAGCGAGATGCGACAAAGATATCATGTAATTTGCCATGATAGGTATATTGTGTATGCACAGTTATAACCAACGCCAAAGAATTCTATATGATCCCATCCCAAAAGTAAAACAACCCAAAAAACCAAAGACATGATGATGCTAGAGATGACAAAGGAACACTCGCCAATCAGACACAAACTCCTCAATACAACTTCTTGAGGTACGTGAACAACTCACTCACGCCCTCCTTCTCACCAATCCCCTTGCCGTCAGTACCTTGACTGTACGCACTAGAAATATACCCATCGAACAGCCTCGTCCACTCAGCCTTCAACTGCGCACCATTTGAAAGCGACTCAGTACCAAGAATGCCCGCGGCCCCCGCACCAGAAGGTCCAGAGGAACCTCCCGCCGAACCATTCAGAATCCCATGCGGACGCCCCATAGGCGCCAACACGGGTCCCAACCGGCCCAATGGCGCATCGTCGCGTGGGCTGTTTCCATAGGAAGATCCAGACCCGGACGGGCCCATGCTAACAGTCGCAGCTCCGGTGATGGACGCGAGAGAGAGGTCATGTGCCGCGCGAAGTCTAACACCCACACGAGGTGCCATGTCACGAGTGTACCCAATAGCGTCCCAAAGCCGTTTAGACACCCAAGTCTTTTGGTGAATATCACGAGTGAGATCCAGAGCGAGGTAAAAGTCTTCACGGTAAGCCTGTAGGAAGGTACTGGGTGCATGAACACAGGCCAGGAAGAGCGTCGCGACGATCGAGGAAACAAAGTTATAGTAGTACACTTGAGCGCGACGGTAAATGGGCGTGGTGGTGTTCAGATGCGTAAGATAACGGACCGAGTCCTTGGCAAGGTCAACCGCCATTTTCGCCTGAGCTGGGTTTCTTTTGATGCTACTCGGACTCTTGAGAAAGTGCATGTAAACCCAGATGCGCAACTGGTTCAATCTCAAGTATGTCCAAACACGTAGTCGTTGGAGGTTATAAGATGGTGTCGTAACCGTATGTTGTTGCGTATTCCAGTTATGCACCTTGACCTCGTCTGGTACCGTTTCGTACCACCGGCGAATTTCCAAGTCCATTTGGAATGCTTCGTCAGAGCTTATGTCGGGCACAAGCGCACCGTTAATGTTCATGACAAAGCGCCACACTCTGGAGGCCAGTCTAGAGTACTCAATCATGGCAAGCATTGCCTTTTGATCCTCCGGCACAGGTAAATTCCGCTCAATTGCCTCATCTGTTAATACAAATGGCAACCCAGCACAAAGAGACCATCTCCGATCCAAGATGAAAACAGACCAGAACGCCAAAACTGCCGTCTTTCGGTCCTCCTCACTGGCAATCTTGTTGATTCCCTGCACAGTGTTGAGTCCCATCTCAATACACATACGTCCCACTTGTCCCATGATGCGCCATGCTAACACGTCATTGTTAATGAGATATCTGTAACCGGCCATAACAGCCAACAGAGTAATATCACTAACAGTAACGTCATCCGATGCCAACTTCTTGTTGAGCCGGTGTTCCATACTATCGTACAAAGCAGACGCTCTCTCGCTGTATCCGTGATCCTCGACAGCCATACCACAGCAAATGACAATCTTCAGTAAAAGCGTCTTGTCATCGTTGAGTAAGCCACGGTCCTTGGTGCCATCACTCATAATAGATGCGACACTGCGTGCGTGGGCCATAACGTTGGCAATATTCAACATGGGTGACAAAATTCCGCACTCCTCGTCGTAAAGCTTACACATCCGCATCATCTCATCGTAGCTAAGATCCCATAAAGGATCTTCCTCGCTCGAAGACCCGCCAGAAGGCCGATGATATGATTCACCAGGCCCAGGACCCATATATCCCCCGGACCCCCGAATACTGCCAGTATCCAAAATAGACCGGTATCCCCCGTGGCCAGATTGTGAATGAGTGAGGTCTGTTCCGGAATGGTGACTAGGTGGCGGTGGCGGATGTGAATCTGTGTAACCTGAAGGACCACGGCCACCAAAAGCCTTGATCGAGCTACCACCAGATACTACAGTGAGCGCTGGGTCAATCTTCTGCAGCGATGTACTAGACGCTGCAGGCGAAGATACCATTGGTTGCTGATGGGCGGATGTGGGTGGGGGAAGCGTAACTGAACCGGCCGATGTGGGTGGTGGCAGAGTTTGCGAATGGTGAGATTGCATGCCTGTAAGATGAGAAGGTGTGGCGGCTGTGGATATCCGGGACGTTTCGGTTCGTAACGTAGAAACTGTTTGGTTGAGAGTGTCGAATTGTTCTTGGAGACGCGATATTTGACCCGTCATGGTTTTGAACTCGTCTGAATCTTTAAAGTTATTGGCGCAGCAATTTGGCGCATAAAGACAAGCAAGTTGGAGATTTCCGCAACGCTGACATGGTGTCTCACCGTTGCATTTGATCTTGCGACGTTTGCATTCGTTGCTACATTTAGAGTTAGAAAATACACTACAGGGCGCGAATTTGATGTACGCGGGGTTCCGGGAAAGGTTTTAAGTACTAACCAGGCTAAACTTATATACTGTCAGGTAGAAGTACATGTTAATAAGTGGTTACCCAAGTGGAAAAAACATGTTGAACAAGCTGAAATATACACCGATAGACACAGCAGACCAGTGTCTCGGGCATAAAACAAGGTGCAGTTAAGTACTTACTCTATTGCGTTTACTGCGCTGTTGTTTCTGTGGCGTCATCTGGTCCTCAGAAGCCATAGAATCCTCTAATTTCCGTTTTGAGCTGCTGTGGATGGCTGCATCAGCACTCCGGGCGCCTGCATTTCCGGGCGCGCCGCCGGAACTACTGCCTCCAGATTGCGGCGGCATGGATGCAGAAGCGCTAGACTGATAAGGTGGCAGATTATTCGGTGTGCCAGTAGAACTAGTTGGTGACATGACGTGCATTCCATGTTGCTGGTGATGCGATTGTGAGGATTGCGAATGTTGATGCTGGTGACTTGGCATTTGGGAATTTTGCTGGTGATGCGATTCTTGATGTCCCATGTGCGGCGGATATTGTTGATGCGATGATGGTGGTGGTGGTGGAAGCTGATGTTGGCTTGGATGCATGTGACCATGTGAAGAACCGTGGGACTGTCCATGTGGCGGATGACCCGGATACGAAGAATGTTGACCGGACATTGGGGGCGGAAGTTGCGAATGGTGGGGCTGGCCCGAAGATGATGCCGAATGAGGATCCCGCGCGGGGTCGGATGCCGAGGATGATGGAACGGGCATGGAAAGATTGCCGATAGCTCCCAAAGCACGAGTTGGAGCTTGGGCCAAATAGCGCAGGTCGCTCACCTGCGTCTCGAGGTGCTCCATACTGCCATCGAGGGTCTAATTGCGGTAATTTAAAAGCAGTGGCAAAGTCAGTTGATGGCGATATCGAAGCCAAGCTTTAGAAGTTCGATGCGATTGATGAATTGCGGCTGGATATGCAGCAAAAAGAAGAGACGAACGGAGACGGAGTTGGGGTAATAGTTCTAGATGGGAAGAAATCGGTAGTCGATGAGAGCTGAAAGGCGGTGGGAAGGGGTGTGAGGTACAGCTATGAGGCGTCAAGGTTGTGCGCGGGCTGGTTTAAACAAAACAGATGGAACAAAAAGTCAACGATGAATGTAATTGTGAAAAAAAAGGTGACACAAGAAGCAAAACAGGCAATGACTGGATCGAGATACGGCTAGTCAAAGGAGCGCGAGGACGCGGAGTAGATTTTGAAGGCAGGCGATGGCGTCAGTTAATATTTGATGACAATGGGGTGAGTAAGCGTCGCAAAAGTAGGCGTATGACGAGCGCCGGTCCGACTGGGGGTGAAGGATATGTCTATTGTGTGGATATGCTCCCGCAGGTAGTGGCGCACAAGACTCGGGGCTTGCGCAAAGGGAATTGGATGGATATACAAAGAAAGGGTGGACAAAGATGCAGCTATGCAGATGCAAGCAGCGAGATAGATGGACGACGTCGAGTACAGATGGATGATGAAAATCTGGCGCGGAAGGTGAGATGAGACGTGGGGAGGGGAAGGAGGGGAGAGAAAAAGAAAAAGAAATAAAAGAAACGAAGAAGCCGGATCGAAGACCAGAAAAAGAAGCCGAGGTGCTGGTATTATAGAACGGAGAGGTTGACCCAGGAAGGACCAGGAAGGAAGGACCAGGAAGACAAGCTTGGAAACTACTCAGAACAAGAAACTACCAGGCACACAGACAGACAAGGCCCAGAGAACAAACAAACGAAAAGAAAAAAGCAGGAAAAAAAAGAATCAAAGGACAAATAAAAAGACGGGATTTGATTCGAAATAATAGAAATAAAACGATTTCAAAAAAAAAAAAAAAAGGCGATGGAGATGGGCAAGGGCTAGTGGCTTGATATAATGTGGGGAATTGATTAACTTGCACGACGTGGATCGAGCGGTCGTGATCGTGGTGTGGACGATGTCGCGGAGGAAGATGGAGCTGGTAAACTGGGGGTGTACAGAAATCAAGCAACGAAAAAAAGGATAAGAATAAGAGAAAGAGAAAGAGAGAAAGAAAGGAAGAAAAAAGTTTGACGATGATGATGCTCACAGGAAATAAGATAGCCCAATTGTACATATAGCAGTAGTTGCCGAATTTACGATTTAAAACACGTGCAAACTTACCTTTATTTTGCCCGAAAAAAGAATAAAATTCACTAAATGAAATCTAACTCTGTAGTTACCCTTTTTTTCTTCTTTTTTTGTTGTTGTTGGTGTCCCTTGTCATATCTCCACTTTGTAGCGCCAAACCTCGTAGACGGCTTCGCCCCGCCCCCCCCTCCATCAAAAGAGGAAGACAGAAATATGCATTGCGAAAGAAGCACGGCGCCTGAGTGTATCAATCTGGAATGTGCGGGCGCTGGAAAGACTTGAACATAGAGTTTTTGAACATATATCAAAGATTGTATTATAGCGGGTGTGTTGAACGACAAACTGGTTTCTGGAACTTGGTGCGCAGGTCGGCCCGGGACAAATGCGTCTTGGTTGTATGGCGTTTTAGGCGTCGGAGGATAGAAGGAGACTAGGAATACAGGCCTTTAGAAACAAAAAAGAGAGGGGCAGATACGGTACAAGACCGGACTTGATCAAGACCTTGAACAGGCGGAAACAGAAGTCTCCAGGGAACATGAAAAGAAGAAATATCGAAGGATGAGCTATGGGGTTGACACAACAGGGAAGCTTAGGCAAAAGATCCCACTGACACTTTTTTTCCCTGTCCGGTCCTTCACTTCACGATGACCATACTAAGTATAATAACGACCCGTCGTTCTTTAATTGTCTATGTAATGTATGCATGTATCAAGAAGAATATCCCGAGAACTATAGGCTTGTCTCAGAGACGGCTAGGGCTTTGGGTAAATAAGCAAGAAAATCTGTAGAAGCTGGTTCCGCAGGTTCCATCATTCCATTTGATTGCTTCTTTCGTATGTCTCTTTCGTTTGGTCTAGAACCTCATATGATCCACGACAACAACAAGTCAACAAAACAAAACAAAACACAACTAGCACGTAAAGGGCAATCTCCGGAGCATCAGGAAATCGGGGCGACGCTGTTGATAACGTCGATCGTTCCTCTTTCCCTCGTTTGTAAATCACAAAGGACCAACGAATAAGTCTGATTGCATCTTCCTACGACACTTTTGCACTCTTTTTTTCCGCCTAAATCTTGTCCTGCTACTGGACGGAATAACGGCAGTAACCCATCTGGTCCACGAGCCACGTCTAACGGCGGAATGCAGATTTTCTCCAATCTGGTTACAATCAGAATCCTTCCTCATTAGGGAGGCAGATGTGAAATGTCACCTCGGAATCCTGCAATGGGTCAAACTGCAAAGCGTATACTCCAATAGAATCACTGCGCCGATTGTAGAAAGGACCCACATCCACCTTCACCATGGGGATTTGTCCATAATTCCGATGTCTGGGGGTTGGACAGCATAATGACATAACCGTACAGGAGCAGTGAAAAGGAACGTGAAAAAGGGAAAAAAATCTTTACTTGATCGGTGACAAACCATGAGCCTGGTTATACGGACTTCCATCCACCATACATCTCCACTTGGTTATGGATCAAATGACGACTTACGTGGCTGTGGACCCGGAAACAACGGAGACGAGATGCGGATAAGACCCAGTTCGCGTTGGTTCGGATGACAACTAGCTCATAATTCTTCACAACGAGCACCTAGTTCCGCTACAAAACAGACCTGTAATCCGAAAGCGCCAGAACCCGGAGGCGCGATGGATCCCCCCGAACAAGGGGATACCGTTTACATGCGCACATAAATGCACAGCCAGTGGAAGAAAAATTAACCGGCTACATATGCAACTAGCTCCTAGCAATGGGAAAACGGAAACGCATTCGAACCAACGGACGTGTGTTAACCTCAGGTCATGTTCAGATCCACCTACCTGGTCCGTTCTTTCTGGAATACACCTCCTGCACGTTGCTCGGGCGTGACTGTGACGGGTCGCTATCGCCGGGGCGTTACAGGATGACCGAGTCGGATGGGGACGTATTAGGATGGTATGGATAGAATGAATGCAGGTATGAGGCAAAGTGGCGAGCTGAGTGCGTCGTTGGACAATACTGATTTTGGGTGGTTGATGGATGGTGCTTTTTTTTGCCTTTGCATGTGGCATGGCGACACAGACTGGCCTGAACTTGTGGGCTTGGGACGAATCAAAGTTGGTAGAGCCGCGAAATTTGGTATTATGGTTATTACACCCATCGACTAACGGGTGGTGTCACAGGTTACAAGCCCTTGTCGTCCTGACTTTGCTTTTTACAACGTCTAGCCAATGTTAACATGACCTTGTTAAACCAAGAGATTGTCATCATATACCGAGGTCAATGACATGGAGAAACTCCGACCGACCATAGCACTACAATAATGTCTTGCCCTTGGCCGACGGCAACGTATAAACACCAGACAAGCACGGACAGGTCGTATACGGATATTCAGACCTCAACGGCGTCTGGAGGCGTTACGGTATGGTGTAAATAAGGGACCGTAGTTGAATGAGTCCTAGACGTGTCTCAGGCTTACAATCTGACTCTACGGTGGCGGGTTTTCTCATGGCGTCTCTACAAAAGGCAAGAGAAAACAGTAGAAGAGAGGATTAATAAACCAGCCCATACCAGATAGTCATAGAGTAGTCAGCCGGAGATATCAGCTCGCACCCACATGACCCAGTGTCTTCAATCGGAACATGAATTCGGAGGTTACCAAGAGGCCACATCTGTACATTCAACAGAAAACTTAGGTGGTTGTTCCCTGATAAGTTGGTTTAGTTCGGGAAACTAAAATAGTTAGCCTCTTTTCTCCCCCAAGGGGAGTCCCCGATTAGAAATCTCTAGCACCGGATAAATAATTACCAGGTATAGGCTTTCCTCCCTCCCTTCTTCAAAAGAAAAAAAGTGGCGGCTATTCATTTCTGACAAAACTTGACATATCCATCACAAAGCGGAAACTAACCTTGACTAATAAAATAGCTCCACTGCCGAATTTTTCCTTTTCCTGTGAATTCCGTTACCCGCTATACTAGCAAACTTGGCAGGGCGACGCTATGGCTTTCGTATACAACGTTACACTTCAATTCCAGAAGGATTTCGAGACCTATCTATGCTGATAGGGTGGTAACCCTTGCATTGACGACGGGTGAAGATTGAAAGGGCTGGGAAGGCAGACGGATAGAGATGCATGGCCTTTTTGGTAGAGTTATGAACTATCCACGGACTAGTTCTAGATCCATCTGCAGAGACACGGAAGGTTTACATGTTGTTTTGATCAAAGGAGTATTTACTCGCATGAATACTGCAATGTCGATCTATAATGACACACGGGACACCAGTAGCTGAAGCGGTATATACGGCTAGACTACATTTAAAGCCCCCGAGAAAGGAAGCTTGAGGATTACAAGACAGGCAAACTTGCGCATTCCGAGGCTTATCACGTGAGAAGAACGGGACAGCAAGGCCGATAATCTGTGGGTTTGCATGTATTCGGATATGCTCTTGGCTGACGGGATGGGGGAACCATGTTTACAAGTTTGTAGCGAGTAAGAGAGAATATAGTGGGAACAAAAAAGAAAGCACAAACCGAAAGGTCCGAGAGTCCACGACCACAACTACAACGGAAATGGGGACAGAAAAGTCAACGACTAGTGCGGGGGGGTCTGTGGGTTTTTTGGGGACCAGCCAAATCAATCATAGTGGGGCTTTGAAGAATCAGACCACGCCATTTTTGAGATGAAAGGGTGGTGAGCAGAGGAATGAAAAAAAAAAAAAAAATTACGTGGGAAAATCGAGGGAGATGAAATGATAGGTCGATAGTAGCATGCATACATACCAGTGACGTTGATCTGAGACAATAAATGTACAAATCCGTACGGACATTGATACGGATCCAGTCATAACAAGTCGCCATAGCCCTGACTACCGGCGCTAAACGGGTTTCCGTAGTCTCATTACATATGTCCTCCAAATCGCTAATTTACCGCTACCAAGCGCGTCATCACCAACCTTCCAACGAACCCACCCAGAGCCCAAAAACACCGCAAAATAGGCATCATTATGAGCCCCCCCAATAAGTTGACTCGCAGCTACTATCAGAAACCCACTCACTCTTAATACATCCCCAAAAGGGCACAAAAAAACTGCATAAGAAGCCACCAAGTCCCTTTCACCAGAAAAAATCACCGGACCCGGCCCTGACGCTAACTCCCGCCACCACCATTCCGCCTACAAACAAGGAACATGGAAGCGCAACCAAAGAAAAAAAAACAAGGGTCACCCAAAAAAAGTCTTCATCTCGCTACGGAAATCCGGCGTCGGACGTGTTGATGATTCCGAAGCAATAGTGCAATTCCTATTACGGCGAGTCTCCGCTTGTGCTGTGGAAGGGGGGTAGTTACGGTGGAGAGAGAGAAAGAGGGAATGAAGAAAGAACGGGAAGATTGTTGAGAGGGAAAGAGTTCTTCCTGGTGCGGGACTGGAGAATCTACAGGGTGGGTAAATGTATTCACGTAGCCTGTTCCGCGGGGGAAAAACGTTGTTGGGAAGAATACACGAGGTCACTCGACGCTGTTATTCCGTGGTATTTGGTCTTTACACGACCTAGTAGCTGAACCTGTCGTTTACCCGTCCGTCTCTTACCACGCCATACCCGTACCCGCCCCGAGCAAAAACCATGTCCAAGTCCAAGTCTCCCGGAAAAGCACATACCCAACCCTCCAGTCTCTCCTTGCCAAACAAAAACCCTACATCCACACCACAGTAAAAAGAAATATCCGCCCCCAAACCCTACAAACCTAAAATTCCGCCATCACGTCTAAACGCTACGAAATCTCATCGCTTCAGCCCACGCAACATCTTCCGTCCGCCACCCCAATCAGGAAACAAGATTCGAGGTAGCCCAGCCAGGACAAAAGTAGCAAAAACTCTGGGAATTCACTTATCCGCTTTGCGATCCTTGTATAGGGTTGCACCGTCAAGGGTTAACATAACGAACGTTTGATATAAAGTATGGACCGACATGAATGTTACCATGAAAAAAGGGCCGACGCCGATGGTTCTTTTGGAAAAGATGGAAGTGGAGGTGTTTGTACAGATTGGAAAAGAAAATGGAGACGAGTGGCGTGAAGAATGGCAAGGGTGGTAATGACGGATTGGTGGCGAGATGGCCTTCTACCGATGTCCCGATGAGGCACGGACACAGACGCAGACACGAGATATGACAAGAAATTGGAAGCTTGTTGTTGGATATTGACTGCTACTCTCCTCAAGACACAGTATTTGTAGGTATAGTTATCTGGTTACCCAATGACCTTACCAATGCACTCGCCAAAGCCAATTCTCTTCCCATCTTGTCCCACACAAACGCCCTCAAATTTAACAACATCACCACCTCTCAAATACGTCATTTGTCCACCCGAAGTCAATGAAATCTTCCTCTTCCCCGCCTCCGTAATTTCCAACAAACTTCCCCTAGTCCCATCCGTAGTACCGCTAATTGTTCCTGATCCCAACAAATCACCCGCCTTTAGAGGACATCCTCCCATAGTGTGATGGGCAATCATCTGCGGGAAGGACCACATGAGATTCTTAGAACTGACTTGCGCAACACATGTAGACGCGGGATCATGTTCGTCTGTGTAAAGAATTATGTTAGTAACCAAGCGTGCATGTCGTCTGTGCCAAGTAACCTGTAACTCCATCTCTTCCATCGCCTATGTATGTCTGTATGCACATGTCGGAAAGCAAACGCAGGGATCGTTCCACATCTCCGCATAAAAAACTCAACCCAGTTCGAAACAACACACTACTCGGTGAATCCCGATTATGCCCTTCCGCACTTTGCGTCATGGCGCTTCAAAAACCCTATCGACAATGTAACAAGGAAACCGTCGACAGCCCAAAATGGCACTTATCCGACCATCTGAATCAAGCCAGCCAGCTGACAGCTCAGCACAACCGCGCCAATCGGCCAGCCCTCGGACACTTTATCTCGTCACCCAACCCATAGTCAATGCCCGTCGGCTTCAGCCACACTGTCAACATAAACTCTTCCGTAACACACAACGGGTCCAAACCAAGAGCCACCGCAATGGCCCTTGTAACGCTCAACCACGACGGTGATTATAGCCCACCACCGAGTCCGACCCCCGTTGCTCGTCCGTCCCCCCAGGTGGCGCTTTCGATTATCGACTCAAGGCCTCAGCATCAAGGACGGAATACCTGCCCGTGCCGCCCTTGTCATCTCAGGTATCACCGAAACAAGGCCCAACTAGGCAAGAAAACGCTCACGGACCCAGAATCGCAGAAGCATGTTTCTGATTCCAGAAGACGCCACGACTCCCCGTCACTATCCGGATGGACCACGAGATGGCCCTGGCCCCGACAGAACATGGCCTTTCCAGAAACCAGAAACACGGCTCGACCCATTGGGCAACTGGGCCGTCAACTTGGACAGCCAAATGTGTGCGCACAAGAGACATCCGCCCCCCGTCAGTTTCCTTTTTGAGAACGCACAAGCTGATGCTATAGGATGTGCACATATAACACAGCACGCCATAATTATATGGACGTTAATCCTTAAGTAGAAGTGTTATTGGCTGCGCAGGAATTTGCCTTACCAGTACAGCAATGATAGAAAATAATTGTGAAGGCGAACAAACAGACGAATGCAGGGAAACGGCACAGTTCCTGGCAGTCTGTTAAACCCGTATCGGTACTAACCGACTTCACAAAAAACAAACAGCAGGGTGAAACCACTGGTTCCAACAATGGATCGGAAATAGCGACTTCGCCTGCATCCAGTTAACGGAAATATGTACCGTCCCATCATTCAAGCAAACAAACAATCCCTTTCAAACTTTGGGTCCAATACCGGGCCAGAATAAACTCACTCTTAACAGCCACGCGTAGCTGGATATCATACACCGACTTCTTCTCAGTCTCCTTCAAATAAGGAAGCACACTCTTCCCCTTAGGTTCCAAAGCCTCCGTCTTGAACGCCTCCAAAGCATCCGCAAGTACAACCCACGCACTAATCGACGTAGCAAAGTTCTTCCCGTTGAACGGTCCCAATGGGATATACTCCCACTTTTGAATATCACGGGCACTCCAGTCGTTGAGGAGAACAAACCCAAAGATATGTTCACCCGCCGAGTCCACGGGGATATTGTCTCCCTGGGCATTTCCTTTCCCAATGATACACCCAAGTTCCAGTTCGAAATCAAGACACTGGCAGTCACCCTGCACCGGCGCATCCTTAGACACATCAAAGTATTGTCCACGAGGCCTCTTGACTTCCGTCCCAGAAACAACAACACTTGAGGCACGCCCGTGGTAAGCAACAGGAATATGCAAATAGTTTCTCTCCAAGGCTTTTTCCGGCCCCCGAAACATAACACCACAGTGATGAGCATGGTGATATCCCGCAAAGAAATCCGTGTAATCACCCACCGAAACCGGCAAATGCATCTTGACCTCTCCCAAGGGAACCAAAGCCTCCCCCTTCACATCTTCGTTATCTTCAAGGAACTCTTTGAACTTGCCCCCCTTCGTCAAAACCTCCTGTAACCGGGCCCGAAACGCCCCCGTGATAGATCTTCCCAACCCCGCAAACTCATTTAACGTCCCCCTCTGTAGAATCTCCGGCGAAGTAATCATAGGGAACGTCTCTGAAAACCCCGGGCTCACCGAAAGAACCGAAAGGTCAATAACCGTCTCGCCGATAGCCACACCCGGCCGAGGTACTTCATTTCCCACTGTAGAGAAAATGCCGAAAGGGAGGTTCTCAAGGGAAAACCCACTGTCCTCCTTCACGGTGATCCAACTCTCTGATGAAGCCATGATTCGTGATTCGTCGATAATCGAAATTGAAACTCAAATATTATGCGATTCGTTTAAACGTGATGATGACCCGTACATCCAGCCAATATCAACAATGGAAACAACGCTGCCATTTGCCTCCAATTTATCCATTATGCAAACATCCCGCAGTTACCCCAACTACGTCCCTGACCTGACATCCTTTCGGCTTTCCCCACCGCACCTTGTCGGACATGCACGGGACGGATTGGATATTATGCATACCACACTTGATTCCGCCTGGTGTTACGACAATGCATATCAACAACGGCCCGTTTCTATGCGAGTTTATCCGGCCATTAATCTATATCGATATGGACTTATACAACATCACCCCAAAAAATCTCCAAAAATCCACAATGAAATCCTTATAACTCCACTTAGTATGCATACCCTTCACATACGACCATAGCCTGCGGAAAATACGGGGTCCCGTCTGCTCCCCCATAGTCAAGCCACAGAGCGCTGGATTAGTAGTACGGTGGGTGACCACGTGCGAATACCCGGTGTTGTATGTTTTCTTTTTGCATCTATCGCTAGGCACATTGAGACTTTTTGTCTTTTCTTTGTGCACTTTGGCCGCTGAGAAGACTCTTCTTTTTACCCAATTCATATCAAAATTGTAAGCCACCGCTCCTACTAGTCCACATCTTGCCTGATACTCGCCCGGCTTAAGGGAACGCCCGTAAGTTCCAGGTGAATTACATACCATTGTTGGATGTCGTCACCAGTCACTGTGCCAGCCACAGTTACCGCCTTTAGGATGCATATAATCGTAGTATCGTAGCGGGCTTACTTATATGTGCCGTCATACATATATGTACACTAGAAACAAGGTGATGCATACTATTAATCCGTCCTTGATATACATACAGTAGTCCCTGGATTTCCTCGCTGCTCCAAAAGTACCGAAATTTTGGGTTATTCGAGTTTTTCCGTTTTGGGACGAAAGGGTTGGATAGGGTTGCGAGGCTTTGCAGCGATAAATATGATATTTTAGTAAATAGCTATGGTCAAACATGCACTGTATTTTTATAGGGCCTGGTACACACCATACCAATTCTAATCCTACTGTCCGTCATTTGTACGCTGAAGCAAGTCCGTGTGTTTTAGTTTTCACACGCACGGTGCTCCCTAACTATTCTTGTTATCGATAACAATTTGACGGATTGGGCAAGAAAATTCCTAAATCGATTTCCCCTTTGGTCATCCACCCTTCAGACACCCTAAGCTAACCCGTTACCTAAAACGGAAAAAGTCGAATTGACCCTAAAATCGGTACTTTTGGAGCAGCGAGGAAATCCGGGGACTACTGTATGTACATGCATACATCGGTACATTATTACACCGGGTGCGAGTGCGACGAACATGTGAAAATCAGCCAAACATATGCAAGGTAAAAACAAAATGACAATTCAATAATATATCCATCTACAAACCAAGCAATCTTCACATCATCAAACCAATAATAAATCAACCCGCTTGTGCAGAACAAAACTAACCAACCAAAACCCACGACACACTAACCCAAACATGCCAACAATAAAGCAACCATAACAAACCCAATCAACAAAAATAATAAAAAAGAACGCCCGTTTTATAATGTATATGACCAAGGAATTAAAACGTCATCCAGGTCGTGGGCAGAAATTACCATGAAAGCAAGTAAAGGAAGAAAAAAGACAGCAGAAGCAGACGGAGACATGGCGGCCGTGGTAGCATAACTGATGGGAATAGATAAAGAACAAAAAACAACATCAAGACAATCTAACATAGACAAGAAACGGGAAAAGGATGTTTACTTGCTGCTACCATCCTGACCACGCTCCTCGCTATCCAGACGCTTCCGCCAATCCGCCAAAGAAGAGCTGATCTCCAACCCATTGGCTTCAGCGGGACGGGGTCCATTAGTCTGACCATCAAACTCAAAGGCGTTACTCAAGCGGTAGTTCTTGCTAGTCGCCTCCCACTGTGAGCGGAGAGTTTCCAATTCTGATGCCAAACTATCCAGTGCGGCGCTGTTCCGGTTACCAATACCACCGTCGGGAGTCCCATAGAAGCTCTCGCGTTCGACTGCTGGCGCGGGTTCGGTCATGATGATAGGCTCAGTGACCGTCACATTGGTCTGGGCTGCTGGGGTAGCGATTTCAGTAACGGGGGGGCCGCTGAAGCTGGGAACTTGGCGTGACCGGCGACGATAGTTGTCGACTGATGACTCGACCTGATCGAGCAACATCGAAACCTTGTGTTCGGCGTCCAGAGCTCTGCGCTCCAAAAGAGAGTTCTCGGTCTGGAGAGTCTCAATGTCCTTCTTCGTAGAAGCAATACGGCGGCTCATCTCCTCGGCTTGCTCAACAGCAACATCACGCTCAGTGGCAGCCTCCTGTAGTTGGGCTCGGATGGTGGCAAGCTGTTTTTGGAGATCGGCAACGGTATTGCGCATCTCGGCCTGAAGCTGTGCCATCTTGCCCTCGAAAACATCACGTTCCTTGTCCATATCGCCAGTGCGAGATGTAGCAGCAGTGGCAGCAACGAGCTTGTCCTCGAAGTTGTCAAGATCTGCCTTGAGACGTTTGTTCTCGGCCTTGTAAGCAGTCTGTTCCTCCTTGAGCTTGTTAAGCATCTTCTCGGTGCCACGGACATAGTGCACTGCCGAGTTGTAGTCCTGCTCGAGTTGAGCGAGCTTATCCCGGTAGTGACCGACCGACTCTTGCAACTGTGTGTTTAGGGTGGCCTTGGTCTTCTCATGTGCGTTATGAGCCTCCGTCAGCTGAGTCTCCAATTCCTTGAGACGGGCCTGCTGTTCGGGAGACACGGCACGAGAGCCAGCCTGTGACTTTTTACCACTGGTGGTTGGGCTAATACCGCGCTCGCCAAGAATATCCTTCAGAGTCTTGTGTTGGATAGTAATAGCGTTGGCCTCAAGCTGCTGAGCTGCAAGTTTGTTCTTGAGTTCAGCAATGTTACCTTGGAGAGACTGAGTCTCCTTGAGAGTGGATTGCAATTGGCGACGAATACCAACACCCTCCCGGCTAGCTTGTTCCTGGTAAACCTCAAGACCGGCAATGCGCTCCTCGGCACCACGGAGTCTGTCTGCGGCAACATTGGCCTCCTCTTGGTACTTCTTGACAAGACCATTGGCAGTGGCAAGCTGACTCTGGAGGACGGCAATCTTCTCGGATTCAGCGTCACCACGGTTAACATCTCTAGAATCAATCTTGTCCAAACCAGAAACAATCGCTCTCTTGTGAGCTTGAGCTTCTTGGGCATGCTTTTCCGCCAGAGCTTCAACATCAGCTAGACGCTGGGTGAGAGTCCTCATTTCAATGGCGCGAGCCTCAGACTCAGCAACCATGTTAGCAAGTTTAGCCTCAGCCTCCTCGCGCATGACACGCTCATCGGCATACAACTTTTCCATGTGGGATTTAGTCTCTACGGAAGCAGCAACTGCAGCCTTGAGGGAAGAGATGGTTTCAGTATGATCATTGCCGCCAGGAGAACCAGACGACTTAGAAACAAGCTCGTCGCGCTCGACCTTAAGTAGTTGCATCGCTGCAAGCGTATCAGTGTATAAAACAGTCTGCTCGCGAGACTCGCGCTGCAGAGCGTGAAGTTCCGCCTTGAGTTGCTCAACCTGGGGAGATGTTACCTGCTTGTAACTTTCCAATTCGGCGAGACGCTTTTGGGTAGCATTAGTAGTGTCATCCGCGAGCTTACGAGCCTTGCGCTCGGCTTCAAGTTCGAGACGAGCGCTTTCAAGCCGGTGAGTCAAGTCACGCTGCACGCCCAATGAGGTTGCGAGGCGACGGCTTATGTCACTGTTGCGGTCCATATCGTCGTGTTCATCAAGCTGGGGGCTGTTGGCAGCACTGCCGCCAAGACCGGCGAGTTTAGCCTTGGAATAAACAGCCTCTTGGATAGCAGCATCACGTTGCTTCTCTGCCTCGGCGATCTGCTTGGCAGCAAGAACGGCCTGCTTGTCTACTGAAGCTTGAACGTTGGCCAGTTCATTCTTCATGGCGAGAAGTGCCTCAATAAGAGACTTGTCTTCCTCGTCAAAGGACTCAGCGCCACGACCCTCCAAGACTGGGCCAATGCTGGTGCTAGGAGAGTACCCAGCCTTCCGGGCAAGCTCCAGCTCAGAAGCATACCATGCATTCCGATTTCTCGCAGAATCCAACTCCTTAAGAAGGGCAACCGTCTGTGAGTTACGCACAGAAGACCGACGATTGGCATTACTAGCAGAACGGTTCGGTGTGAGTGAAGCAGCAGCGGCGGCAGCAGCAGCAGAGGGGCCAGCGCCTTGTTTGGTAGGATCGGTAGGGCTCATAGGGCCACTCATAGGGCCACCAGGAGCGGCTGGAAGGCTGTTGGTCGGGGGAGCAGAGGCACCATTGGCCATAGCAGCAGCGGCCATGGCACTCATACCACCAGCAACGGCAGCTTTCATTCCGGGGTCGTTTCCGTGAGTACTGTCAATAGAACCTTGACCACGAGCTTGACGACCCTGGGCAGACCTAGTGCGGGGCGCATCTTGATGTTGCTCGTTCTTGGATCCAGATCTGGACTGGGGAGTCCGTCTACCATTTTCTGCGGCTTGCATGTCTCTGGTGATTGGTGAGCTGTTGCCAATAGCTCCGTCTCTATCGGAAGAGGCACCACGGGCGCGACCAATGCTGCCAGGGTGGTTCGGATTATAGCCAGGCCCGTTCGGTGGACCACCAGGTCCATTGGGCCCGGGTCTTCCGTTAGGACCGGGCGGGCCGTTGGGGCCTGGGGGACCACGGTTCGGTTGTCTTCCGTTGGGGCTATTAGCCATATTAGGGTTCTGGCCATTTTGTTGGTAACCAGGAGGTGGGCCCTGTCTAGGGCCGCCGCCAGCAGAGCCGTCACGCATGGGACGCTGCCCAGGCGCAGCTGCTATAGGGGATTCATTGCTGGGTCTCCGACCTGGTGCACGCTGAGCATTGTCGTTGGGGTAGCGAATCTTGGAGGTGTCTAACACATAGACAGCCTCAAGATCTGTGACTTCCGCAGTAGTCGAGCTGGGCTCACCGCCGACAATAACGACCGACTTCCCGACAGTAGTCATGCTGTGACCAGACCTTGGCGAAGGCGATGGGCCCATATTCTGGAAAGTGTACCAACGTTTGGTAGAAATTCTGAAAGCCGCAAGATCACCCAAATCACTACCATCTTCAGTCCGACCACCGAAAATATACATCACGTCATCTACCAATGAAGCTGCATGTCCCTCTCTAGCCACAGGGATGTACCCGATGCAGTCTAGCTGGGTCCATTTGTTTGTAGGCGAGTCGTAACACCAAACATCGTTGAACCATTCGTATCCGTTTGTTCCACCAAACCTGCGGGGTCCTGTCAGCACTTTGCCCCGTACTTTTGAGACAGTGAATTAAAACTTACAAATACATTCTGTCGTTAAACGTCACAACAGTGTGGTTAGTTCTTGGTGATGGCATATCGACCGGTGTGTTGGCCAATTCGGTGTTTTCAATGAGCTGAACCCACTTGTTGGCGGGGTTTTGAAGTTGGTTCAAGTCAAAGGCCCAGAGATCGTTCATAAAGATTCCCTCAACCTGACCACCAAATATGAAGATTTTTGATCCAAGGATTGTCAGAGTGTGCCCATAGCGACCGGATGGGCGTGGGCCAGCTGGTAAAGCTCGAGACCACTGGCGGGTAGACGTATTAAGCAGATACAATGTTTCGTCGAGGCTATCATTCTCTTCGATCTTTGTATCACCGCCGTAAACGATGAAGGCGTTACCAACTAGTAAACTGGCGTGACCAACACGAGGACCAGGACCTTCAGCTGTAGTAGCCAATGGGTAGCAAGCGAGTTTCGAACCGGCTTCGATCATCCATAAATCACCCTTCACTGTGGTGCTGTTGATCAGACCACCCATGATATAGATATCTCCCTCCTTGGAACCAACAGAGTTGACAGCAGCGCCATATCTAGGGAATGGGTGGGGAGTGTTCGTTGTGTAGGTGAGGCGACGTTGAGACCATGGGTACAATGCCGCATTGGGGTTTGGAGCTTGGCCGGGTGGTGCCATATTGCGAAGCTATATAATTAGGTTTGTCAGTATGAGATAAACGGAGATATTTCACATCTGGTTCTGTGATCGGGAGTCGGGAGGGACGGGACTTGATGTTCGACACTCTTTTGTCCTGTCGTGCAATGTCGCAGAATAAAACCGCCGTAGAAACCAAAAGGACACTTTATGAGTCCCAATGTCAACCGCCGGCTTGTGAGACAAGAAACATCAGATGCATAGGTAAGCCACAAATTGCAATACATGGGAGACAAGCTCGAGGAACTTGGTTTCTAGGAAAATCAAAGCTAGACCTCGAGTTTACAGTTTCCGTTTCTCACGCAGATGGTGGGTACAAAGATAAAACGGCGCAAACGTGCACTTCTTCAACAAGAAACAGTTTACCCGTTCAAACGAATCGCAAGTCCTTTAAACTCCCGGAGACTCCCGAAAAACACCATTTTGAATTTCGGTGAATATTGGTTAAAACTCACGGGTAAATCACTGTTAGACGGCTGCTGTCCCAATTGTTGTGGTGGGCCGGGTTTTTGTTGTCCGGGAGCCGCGCCGTGTTGAAGACCTCCTTGTGGCGGTCCGGTTGGTGACTGAGGTTGAGCGCCTGGCGGCGGGGAAGCGGTAGGATTGTGGTTATCGGCAGCACTGGGACCACGACGGTTCATAGATCCCATAGTCTGCTGTTGTTCGGGGCTTCCTACGGGCGTTTCATCCAGCAAGGAGTTCAGACTGCCGGTGGGTGTGGAGCGGGAGATGGAGCCCTTGGATCCGGAGGAGCCTGGGACCCCCTCGCGGCTAGCAAGGTTTCGGTCGTGGCCCTTCTTTGATTTAAACAGGAAAGACATTGAGGCGATATGGTACAATCGAGGTGCGCCTTCGTGGGTGTCGTAATCGGTATTTGGTGGTGATAATTATAGGTGTAGATAGTTTGGTCTATGGCGCAGGGGATTGGTAGACACGGTGCAATTACTCAAAGTATGCCAGCAATGGCAACGGCGCCGTGATGCGCTCGATATGGCAAGAAGGATTGTAAATAGCCAATATGCGGGCTATATGTGTTGTCTGCAGCGAGGGTATTCTAAATCTATCAATCGAGGATGGTGAGAGACAACTTAGTGTCAACAAAAAGAGCGACTTGCGAGCAAGGGAAAACAAAGCGCCAAGTTCAAATCATTGGTGGACGATGGCGAACAGGATCAATGCAAGGCATCCGACAGAAAGGGCGGCCGCTGATGCCAAAGAAGGGTGTTCTGGCTGTCAACGAAAGCGGAGCCGGTCGGGTCGAGGTGGGAGACGCTTATCGGGTGTATTTGGCCCAGTTATCCTTCCGGCGGTCGAGTGCGAATTGGATGGAAGTGGGAAACGGTCGGCCGTCAGCAACAAGAGAAGACGAGACGTGAAGGAGGACGTCAAGTTGTGGATTATTCCAACGTTTGGTTCCTGGCGTCCAGTGGGTGGTGGAGGGATCACTGCGTATGCACGGTAATGGAGCCTCGCTTGCACCCTGTGCTGTTTGCCTATAACGATGGAAGCTACAGCCAACCAGTAGGGTTGTAGGACAGCCAGGGGCAGGAATCACGCCAACGCGTTAGCACAAGGGGCGCTAAAACTAGACTGAACCTTCTAACGCTAGAATCTACAGTGGCAAAAAACATGTCTGTAATCGCTAATTACAAAAATCTATGCCCTGTATTTAGCTTCAAAATTGCAGACATTAGAATAGTTGATTTTGGACATAAAGGTACCGTTTAAAAACTAAAAGGGCGCTTGAGACTTTAGACTTTAGGCAAAATGGTAGATCTTGGTTACATGTTGGAGTGGGCTGTGAATCGATCTCCTTAGATAAACCAAGGTCACACATAACTATGATAGGGTTAGGGTTTATAGCACAATTCAGTGGGAAACTTCAACGTGACCATCCTTGAAACGTTCTTTCAGGGGTACTGGTGAGGCCACATGAATTTCCAGGGTGATTGGTTGGTACAGCGAAGCCAAGGCACTGAGAAGGTCTTCAGTATTGATAACCAAGACGGAGGCTGAGTTCAGCCAAGAGGAACGGCCAAATGCATGTACGGGACAAAGGCGAACGGCACGGCGTTCAAAGGGAGCGGCAGCCACGGGATCCCGCCACATTTTGCCATGGAGACGGATCCGCCTTTGTTGTGTGCCATGGCATGCGTGTAGATGGTACATACAAATACTGTACATACACATCCATCTTAAGAACATGAGGTGAGCTCCGACGCGCATGTGGCTTTGGGACGAGAAGGAGATTCCAAAGGGTCGCTTTCATCTTGTTGCTGGCAGCCTATTTCGGAAGCGCACAAACCATAGTCCGCGTCGACCTGAAGCTCCGACCCGCACGTTCAACCTAATTCGCGGGAATTTGGATCTGTACCGTTGGAATGACGGGGTCAGATTCGGTGTCAAACATTCCTATGGAAGCTGCATGGAATTCTGTTGTTATGTATTCAAGCATCTGACATGTGCCGACCAGCCACATAGTTGAGCGAGGTTTCCGTTCGGCCAACGGTTATTATTGTTGTCGTTGAAGCTGTTGCATTGAAGTGCGGCGGTGATCCGGATCCTATTCCCTACTAGTTCCAGGGGCATTCTGGGGGATTTGAGGCCGCATTGACGCATGACATGCTTCTCGACGACTAATTGTCGACAACAATAAGTGTACCGCGTGGCTGTCATGACGCCAAACATATAGCGGCCATTTGAAGTGGCCAGAAAGTATGGTTGGGGGTTAAAGTGTCTGGACTGACACGACGATGTATCGACCGTACCACAGTTCAGCAACGTTATGTTAAAGCGTAGCGGAATTTGTGTTGGATGTTAGTGGCGGTTCTTTGTGATTATGTTGGTTGCATTTACACATTCAAACGAGGCAAAGCCACATGTGACAAGTGGCCAAAAGACCAAGACAAAAAAAGAAAGAAAAAAGGGGCTTCAGACAAAACTTTGCTCGTCAATCCATCAACGTCTCTCATCTGACCACGCCGTTGTTCACCTCTGAGTATATGTCCTTCCAGAAGAACGTCCCGATACTTCCACTACATATGTGCATACAAACCCCCACTCTGTCCGTCCCCTCGGACCCCCAAAAATAAACAAAAATCAAAGAACATTCTCAGCGCGTTCTCAATCTAAACCCGCAGGGCCGCCAAAGCTCTATACTCACAGTAGACCCTACCCGTTGCCATGGCGCATTCCACATACCCATGCCATTGTAGACTTTGTCTAAATCTGTAAATTTGCTTGCTTTCTAAAGACAAAGCACTGCTGCGCGTTCCATGTTCTACTACTCTCACCGAAAAGAATACACGTCACTCCGCCGGACAAGGCTGGCCCGATTCAAGTCTCTCTTAAAGTAGTTTCATGCGCTGAATCAGTGCTAAATCTATCTGTAAGGGCGGAATATTGTCTCGCCCGGTAGAACAGTGATCTGGGGTTATCCGGGAATCATGCACATCAGCTGGAAGTTAGTGAGACCTAAGGTTACACATGTCCGGTTAGATAACCCTGGAGATGGTATATCATATATCACTGAAGAAGTAATAAATGTGGTTGGTGCAAAAAGTATAGGTTTAATTGGAAACGCTAGTATTCTTGGCTAGGATAAACCACCGTGTACGCCCCATCAAACAAAAGATTTCCAGCCGTCAATCATAAAAACCGTCTTGAGCATCCGCATTTCACACGGTCATCGCCATGATACCCAAATAAAAATGAACCTCGGCAGCTTCCGGCTGCCAAGACTATAAACTCAAGTCCCAAACAACACACTCCAGGAAAAATTAAAGCCTTCTCTAAGAACTGCGTCTTCTCTAAGAGCTGACCTCCTTTTCGGGGTTGTCACATGTGTAAAGATTGATATGGGAATCACCCCAGGCGGACGCTGCGAGAATTGGTCGGTGAGGGTGGAAGTCGGTGACGGAAACTGATATGTTCCGGGTTTGCTGAAGGAAGCCAGAGTAAGGTTCAACCCGGGACAATTCTTGCCCATCAAGGTTGAAAACCTTAACAGTATGCGTAGATGTACCGCTATATTATCAAGTTAGTAAAATGATTGAGAAAAGGAATATCGAGATGAACTTACACAGAGAATACCGGGAGATGTTCATGAAGACTGATGGTCCTCAAAGTATCTCTCGTCGTCTGGAACGTCTGCATCGGCTTGTCCATACGCAAATCCCAAAGCCGCACCTTACCAGCGCGACTAGCGCTTAACAACTCCCTCTGACCACCTCTCTGCATGTGAACGCCCATGACCCATTGTCTATCAGTCTCATCACGCCATTTCCGGAACATGCTGTCCTGTGGTCTCACTCTGATGTCATAAGCACGCATTGCACCATCACCAAAGCCAGCAACAAAAATATTGCCTGTCATCTGGTCCGATGTCAATGACGTCACGCAGGAGCCCGAACGAGCCGGGATGTCCATTGCACACATCTCACGGTCTACATCCCAGACACGAATCACACGGTTATCGCCTGCGGCGAGCACACGACCAGTAACCTGTTGCCAATCAAGGGCAAGCCCGCTGTGTGTGCTACTTGGTGCCATGTCGGTCAGGGCACGCCAGGCAGTAGCGAGCTGGATCTTTTCTGGGTCATCGTAGTCACGGAAGACACGGATTACACCATCTGAAGATCCAAGCATGATCAAAGCCTGATCATCCTCGTTGATATACCTGACATCCCGAATCTTGGAACCAACGGGATTTCCATTTGAGAACCGGTTGAGGGAATATTTTTTCTTCCAGTCCCAAATAGTCACGGTGTTTCCATCATCGGCAACCGCCAGATGATCTTCAAACTGGTGGAAGGACATGTGAACGGGTTGTGTGTTGTTGTTCACAATACCCATGGAGTTACTCCACTTGTGGCTGCCGGCGAACGCCTTGAGTGGCTGGGTCTTCTTGAGAATGCCCTCGTTGCGAGTCTTGCGCCACAAGCGTTCATTGAATTCGATACTCCCAGGCTCATCAGCTTCTTGATTCCACATCTTGGGCTGGCGCCAATGCTCAATAGACCACTCCAATATGGTGCTCTTGAGAGGCAATGTAGGCACCGATTCAGAAGTAGTGGGCTCAAAGAGGCCAGGTGGGGGCTCAGTAGCCAAGTCATATTGTGCTTGAGAATGACCATCCGCGGGCTCCTCTGCCAACGACTCGATAGGAATGTTGCGCATAGAGGCGGCACGGAGGGTCGATGTGGGCGTGCTCGGTTGTTGAGGAGCGGCGGCATGAGATGTCTTATCCTCAGCACCAAACAAAGAACCAAGCGGGAACAACATGCTGGCAGTCCGGCGCAAGAGGCCAGGAGCTGTTGACTGACTGTTGTTCATAGAGAACCCATTAGCCGTAGCAGTTCTCTGGTGACCACGCGAGACGTTGACACCGGACTTACGCTCGACAGACTGAAGGAGTTCACGAGCCTTGACTCCAACGGAAGATTCTAAGAGAGACTCCATGACATAATCTATGATCTGTGAAGCACCTTCTTGAACTTCGACATGGGGATCAACACTCATGATGAGCATCGTTTTCCACAAGGTAGCGAAAACAGTGTTGTAAGAGAGACCACGAGAATCGGGCTTGATAGAGCCATCACGCTCTCTACTGGCAGGTGGGGCGTAGTGAAGACCACTACGACCTTCAGTAAAGTGGTCGTCACGACCAGCATTCTGCGTCATAGCATCTTCTTCCACAAGGTTCTCAAATGCAGCAACAACAAACTTGGATTCATACCTCACTGCCAACGTAGATACGAACACTAAAAACTCTTTGCGAACAATAGGGCTGGCATCGTTGGCAACAGGGAGAATAGTCCACGCCAGACTCTCTTCGGTCTTTTGTACCTCAGCAGTAATCTCTGGGATACCGATGAATGTAGTCAAGGCGTAGATCATCGATGCACGAACTTCCGGGCTTGGGTCCTTGATAAGCAACGTAAGCTCATTAAGAACATTCTCTCTGTTCCCTCTCCACTTTGCTTCGGGGAGGTTCTGCCACAGTTGACTGAGACAGAGACAAGCCCACTGACGCAGAAGAAGTGTTTGCTCATTCTTCAGATGGTGTAGACATGAGGTCATGATATCAGAAGTGTTACAGCAGCGCTGGCCGACTTCGAAATCACGGCAAATCATCGTGATAATGAAGGCACACATTGCCTTGTGGTCGCCAACATTGACCTCGGCCGGGTATGTCTCATTAGGGCGCAATAACCGAGAGAAGTACGCGAGGCAATGGGGATCCTTAACAAGCTCCGTTTGGCATGTGTTATCGACAGAGAGGATACGCGACCAGATGAAGATCATTACTGGACGGACCTCGACAGCAACTGACTGTAGGAGTTTCAGAACGTAGGGGAAAATACCAATGCTAAGAGAAAGCTTGACAGCCCATGGTCCCAGGTCAAGGAATCGACTGAGAAGTGTCAACGCACGTATTCTGTGATGTTGACTGAGCAATACTTGCAAAACGCAAGGAAGCTGATCTGGAGCCCGCTGTCTCATAGCATCGCGGGAGTCGAGGTACAAGTTGAAAGCAGTCAACTGATCTTGGAAGAAAGTAGACGCATTGTAGTTGTATTCGATAGGCAGATTCTTGGCCCTGGCCTCTTCGTCTGCAGCCTCAAGTTCATCCAGTTGACAAAGAATCATCTCAACTGCCCAATCCCAACTTTTCCACAACTCATGCTGTCGTGTGTCTGGGAGCTCAGGATATGACTGTGGGGTACAGCCATAAGTGGACATGATTCTTTGTGCTAGGATGAAATTGCGGTTCAGAGACGCCACCATGAGATCTTGACGGAAGTACTGTCGGAATTTCTCACGGGGCAAAGTGGTCCAGGCAATGGTGTCTGCAATGGCGGTGAAAATCCAGTTGAGCTCACCAAGAGGTGATCTGCGATCTGCGAGCTTACCCGGAAGCTTACGCGCTCGCTCGGGAGTAATTTTGGTGTGTAATGGGTTCTGTAGAGCAAAGTAGTGTAGAGCCATCTGGATAGGACTGGTGAGACAGCAAGTGAACAGATCGGCAGGTAGATTAGGGTTAGTAGGAAGGTGTTCACCAACACGACAAGCGGCCAGATGAATAAATGGACGGTAGTTGATCTTCTGGTGATTTGAATCGATCTGGGCAGCCGCCTCATCCTCGGACTCATGTCTTTCTACAAAGCGCTCGTAGTTGGGGATGATGTTCCCGGCATCTGAACAATCCCAGACATATATGGTAGGACCCTGTAGCCAACTCTGCAAGTCGAACAGAGAAATGGGGATGTACTGGGTGTAATTCCTGTTGAAAACCCAGACCTCACCAGAGGCAGTTGGCTTCGGTACACCGTGGCCGTTGTAGTGGAAGAGTACGCGCTCGTCCTTGGCGTTGCGTCGTAGAATTTGGCAAAATTTGCGGATCTCTTCAATGGAAGGATCAAGGTAATGCTTATATCTGGTACGAATGGACAAAGACTCATACTGAGACTGAAGATTCTTGCCAATGGTTTCAAGAGCTTTGGATCCCGAGGGCTTGGTAGGATCAACCCAAGCTTCCATGCGAGCACCGGGGGTGGTCCGGAGCTGATCCGGAGGTTCGACTTCGAGGTTTAGACAGACAGCAAGAGCGGCCGAAACGGTCTTGAGGCGGTCCGTCATACGCCAATCTTCAGGACTTGGTGGGGGCTCTTTCGGCTTAGCTGTGGTTTCATGGCGCTTATCGGTGAAGTACATTTGCCAGCTCTGTAGATATCAATATGTATTAGTAAGACGGAGCTTGGCAGGAGGGACCTAGACGACAAGCTGAGGTACATACATTGGCAAGGTTGGTGATGTCTTCGGTCACGTATTGCTCGTCAAAGCCGTGCCGGGCTCCGCAATAGTCCCGATCATCGTCAACGTAGCCGTTTTCGCTGCCCTCATATTCGCTTTTAGCGCGATCTATTTGCGATGTTCGTCGTGGGATACTGGCAGTGGACCCTCGGCGGTCTTCTTCATCGGACTGTGTTTGAAGGCGGGGTTGTATGGTTGTCCGCCGTTGCAGGTTCGGTGGCGAGTGAACTTGCGATTGAACTGTAGAGAGAGAGGCCTGTCTTGAGTGGCCGTTGCTCAAACTGGACCGGGAGGCATGCCCATTAGCATGCCCAGTGTCGCGCGCCGACATGGTAAATGGATGAGCGGTAGAGGGGTTGTGGCGAGAAGCTTCAAACAGTAGAGAATAAAATAATTAGACTATTTGGCAAAACCGCGCAAGATGCTTCCGGAGTATGGTTTATCGCAAACTTGCGGGTAGCAACCGGTGGTCGAAAGGTCGAATCAAGGACAAGGCTGCTGACTGTAGTGAACAAGATGATTGAACAAAATAATGAATAATCCCGCGACCAAATGGAATAGCGGTTGCGCAAAGCAGGGTATAGGATGAGCCGAATGGTTCCTAGGGTTTGGTGATGACGAAGGAACAATCGGGTTGTTATGTCGGTCGACGATGTAAAAAATCAAGAGACGATGCGAGAAGAAGCAGATGGTGAGTTTTGGAGAGAGTGCTATTCTCACAAATATGCGATGATCTAAAGTGAGCTGTCGGTGGTCATTGTGTGCGTTGACGCTGGTACTTTTTGCTGGTGATTCAGCGGGTTAGCGGGCTTTGAATAGGTGGGGCCGCATCTGGCAGCAGTTGGACCGATCAAATAGCGGTGGCGAGTAGTGGCTGAACGCTAAAAGCCACAGGGCCTAGGTTGATCTTTTTTCTGCCGTCATCGAGGTTGCGGTGTAAGAGGAACATTCAGACTTGCCATGTCTAGTTGGGGCAAATGAAATCATTGATAGCACTCAAAAAAAGGAACATCCAGAGATGAATGGTTCATGAAACCTGCGTTATGCGGGGACTTTTCCTTGAATATGAATCAAGTTATGTTGATTGTGTTCATGTATGGCTACAATGACAGTTTGTAATATTCTACGTTTCGTTATAGGCTCTAGACACAACAGCATTCAGCAAACTGAATATTTCCCCGATGCTGAAAAAGATGTTACGGTGAGCCAACTGCATGCGCACAATGCAAAGCTACAATCAAGTGCTCTCTGAATCACGGATACACATCAACTTTGGTTTAGATTTCACTTGCTTAGCAAGTAACACAATGACGTCGTCCATGCCGATAATGCGGTCCGGCAACTTGTGGGGCACACAACAATAGCACACGGAAACGCAAAATAGGTTGTATGATGCTAGTTACCAGACCGCATGCTGGAGCCACATGTGCCCTTTTTGTTGTAGTATTAAAATGTTTGGGCTTCCATGCATGACATATCAGATATAGTGGATTGAATACCACCCGCCCCCACACTACAAGTTTGACAGCATTTCTATTGCCAGGAGAGCTTGGTATATACGGCCCTGCTTGCTTCCATCACTGGAATAGAAACGCCCTCATTGGTCCAACAGACAGACGCACATTATGGATTCTTGCCCAGCTTAAGAGCAAACTCACCATGAACCTAACCCTAGTTTATGCGTACCCTGTCAATAATCACGTGGGAGGTATTTGTGTGAATTATGACATGTTTCCACTCGACTTCCAGAAGGTCACACACAAACGTTACTCTTGACCTGTATCAATCTTGTTCAAGAGAACATTTGATCTCGTAGGACGTACACAACTGCGAAACTTTGGTGATCATATGTGAAGGTTTCAGGCGGGATCACGAATAAGGACAGGTTTATCGTATCATTTTGTCTTCAAGATTATACCAGTCTCGACTGATGTTGTTTGAAAAATTTAACGAGGCTATTCTCATCATGGCCCATGCCACACAGACTATGAAAACCTCTGCATTTGAAGGACTGACTTCACCAATGGCGTAATCCAGAAACTGTGGGTTCGCCAGTTTGCATGTGTTGTCAAGCCCGTGCAGGCAAACATAAGCGTATCCATAGTTTTGCTTAATGATCAGCTAGACTCCACAATATTTCGTGCAGAGCTGAGGCTCTAAATGTCAAGCTTCGGAACTTAGGCAAGTCGGGACTTCGGGTACGTCACCACCCGGAAAGATTTTGGCTTTCTATGGCGACTGGCTCCGGACAGGAGTCCCAAGGGAGTAGCAAAAGTCTTGGCTGATGGCCCCGATTCCAGAAATGGCAGTCTCCGCCCGTAGGCAATTATACCTTGTCTCCGACTTGTGCATGTACGAAGGATGGCCGTCGGCAGGCACCACAGGGAGGCCATTCAACACGTGATTCCATTGGATGACCCCGCAGATGGGAACCGAATGCATGAGCTGGCAATATTTACTGCAAGACTGGTGTCGTCCGGCCGATATGCAGATCTTTGGATAGCCTTCCAAGACATGTTGGCGGAAGCGGCCGAGTTGTTGTCAATGTGGTTGGGTATGTCTAGGTTATCAAGCTATGCTGAGGGATAGAACCTTGATTTTACCAGGAGCATTGCCTGCAAGGGCGAAGATTATACACGGCACTTGCATGTGATGCTGGGGCTACTCGATGTCGTTTGGGTTGTCCGTCCTCCGAGCTCGCCACAATTGCGCACTTTTGATGCGGGTGCTGGGAAATGAAAAGCAATCCATCCATGACGGACCATTACTACAATGTCCCAAATTGGCCATTCTGCGTGGAGAAGAATCCACAAACCCTGTTAATCATGACAACAATGCGAATGTGCCAAGCATCCTAACAAAAGCCAAGGCACATGTCAGATATAGGATGCTAAGATGACATGACTGACCAATAGACTTCTGCAAACACCTTCCTGTTTCAACCAACACACAGCATACAACACACACGCAGGTTACGCCTTATACTCTATGAGAAATCTTTGGGCGAGTAACATGGCAAATTTAGACTTAAAACGTCATCTTGACGCTTGATTAGTGAGTTTGGTGGGGCGCTTGCGATGAAAGTACATACACATGTTCCCTGCCATGTTGATTGCCGCTCCGTCGCTTCCGGATGCAACGCTACAAACAGGACAAGACTATTACGGCGTCTAGTCTGTGGTTTGTGTGTGTGCTGATGTACTGTGCGGCCTGTCCAATGCCGGTGGAGATAAGAGTTCTCCACCAACGACCTTCCAGGGGGCCCTGGTAGGGAACTAAAAAGGTAACCTTGCTTGCGGTCGGCTGGTTCCAGCTTCTAGAAACTAGGCATTGACTTCCAACCAAACGTGTTAGCATGTCCGCGGATAACAGGACATGGAAGGGCTACGGAGCAGAATGAAGGGGCCGGACGTCTGAGTCCTTCTCACTCTTTTATTTTTGGGGAGGTGACTCGGTACTCGGACGCCCCGTTTGATAGAGCTGTCATTTATATGTTCGCTGGATTTTGTTTGTCTGCAACACCCAGCCACGAGCATAATCCACTACAATGGTTGGATCATCATGCCTGTCTTGACAACCACAGACGGCAATAGCATCATCACCAGCGGCCGTTGTTGGCAACATTCTCGCGGATACGTCGGTGCAGGGACCACATGTACATAAGCCGATCAAGCTGCTGGGGAGAGGGGCGGGGACGAGGGACAGTGTGTTGCATGGCAGGTTCTTTGGGCATCAAATATAGATATCATCATACATATGGATGTACGTACCTACATATCTGTCGAGGGGTTGCCTGCATCCATCTCGGGTTACAAATCGTCCACGGTTATTGTCTTTGCAGATGCATGATAAGAGACCGTGAATATCCGTATTGAAACCCGAGGATAGGATTTCTCTATGTTGAGTCATGTTGACCTGTTGTCCATCTCGGTGAAGAAATCGTGTTTTACAGTCTGAAGTGACGGTGAGTTCCGTACGTCAGTCTAGCCCCAAACTAGTTCTCTAGTCCATCGAGGGATCCCCGGAACAGGACTGGTGCTACATACACACCAGGACTTAGTAAATCTTCAAAAAGCTATGTAGTTAGCACCTCTTTCTTGCTGGTCCCACCTTGATAAACCGTGACGTGATCAAGCCAAGACCAGGGCCAGGGAACACTTAGGTGGAAGGAAGGGGCCGTAAGAGCTAGTATTGCAGCTTGTGTTGACCGGCCGCTTTGCGAATTCTCCAAGATTGGAGGACAAGGTGGGTGCATTGACTTATTGGTTTTGCTGCTGGCTGACCTGTCTGGAAACCCCACCCTGGGCTCTTGTTCAGAATGTACTTAGAGCATTTGCCACCCACCTTCCAGAATTTAGGTTCTTCTTTGTTCGCCTGTTTTAGCCGCGTTCTTTCGACTGAATCTTGCGGCCTCACGACTTAGTTCCGCTCTTTGTCACTAGCTCATCGTTGCATGAACTACCGATGAACAAGCATCAAAGGTGACATTGTCTCAGACTTATACGACTTCACTTACACTACATCTTTCAACTGCCGAACTCCATCAACACCACAAATTCAAACTTAATATTTAATCATATAATTCACCAAAGGCATCGTGACCATGCCGAAGCCCTACGCCTATCTTCCGCTACCGACTGCAAAGTCTATCCGCCTCGTCCAAATCGTCCCCCGGAACCCAAGTGACGCCCTAGACAGCCCTATCAGCCTCCGCAGCCGTGTCGTCGAACTCTCTTCATCCCGTCTCCGCCGTGGTGAATCTCGGTCGCCTCCGTCCCGGCCTTCTATCAGCTTCGATTCGTACATCACAGCCCAACTTCATCCCGAGAGATATTGTATCCTCGAAGACAAGGGCCTCCGCCAGAAACTCAAAGACAGATTCAAGAAATATCCACCAACACAAAACGCTTCTACTCTCGATCTCGATGCCGTGCCGGAGGACTTGGTACTGGGAGGACCAGCCGTTAAGGGAATTGCCTCTGACTTGAGTCCAGTGTTGTTGGAAGAGGGGCTGCTAGATGCAGGTGATGTTTGTCCGGGAACAGACTATTCCCTCCTCAAGGGCCGCACAGTCCGCAGCATGACTGCTGCCCCTAGCGGTGAACAGGCTTACAGAGATCGGTATAACTGGGGTAGTGACCACGGCCCCATATCCGGCAACTATGTGGCACTGAGTTACCGGTGGGGATCACCAACAGAGTCGGAAAAGGTCTACATTGACGGCGGAAGCAAGATGGTCTCGGCTAACCTCACAGCTGCTCTGCGTCGCTTCAGAGAACTCGATATCTTCCGGATGGGTTTATGGATGTGGATTGACGTCTTCTGTATCAACCAGGCCGACTCTGCTGAAATCAAGTCGCACATTGACCTCCAATACAACATTTTCTGCCAAGCCGGTAACGTCGTAGTCTGGCTTGGAGAACCAGCACAAAGCGCACCAGTGGGTCGTGCGATGAGTTACGTCACAGAAATCAGTCGCAATTACCGAACCGAGTATCTCCGCGCTTTCGACGACGACCCGGTACTGAGTCCCGGACATCGACTCCGTGCTAAGCTGCAGTTGTATGCGACTAAGAGAATATGGCAGGATGAACAGACGAATTACATGGCGGCTAATATTGACGACACGCTGAAAATGGCGGCTAGTATTTTCACATTGTATGGAAATGCTTATTGGAGACGTACGTGGGCTATCCAGGAATTAACGGCGGGTAACCATGCGATGCCTGTGTTTTGCGGTGAACACATGACGCAGTGGAGATATATCCGGGATGCAGCGGAGCTTTTAGAGCCATTTGAAGCTTTCCTTGGGCAACTTTTACAGAGAATCCTCGTACAACATAATGTCCAACTCGACGGCCGCTTCGCCATTTCACACATCACCGAAATCAACAAATTAACGACACATCTTTACGACACGCACATGGGTACTCCAGAATCAGTAGACTCAGCAACAGACCCAAGTCACGTTGCTGAAACCGGTGGTAGTCCCATCGGCCTCCCCATTGTTCGGAAAACGCTTCTTTTATCAGCCAACACGGAATGCAGTAATGCCAAAGATAGAGTCTTTAGTCTTCTTTCGATCCCCAGCATGGTCCCAATGACTGTGGATGCGGATATTCCTGCGGCAAAGACTTATGTCAGTTTTGCGGAACGGTGTTTGACGGATGATGCTTCACTTGCAATTTTGTCTCTTTTGGACGGTAGACATCCTACGGATGGTACATTACCTTCTTGGTGTCCTAACTTTGCCCGGCCGGATAATGCTAGATGCTATCCTATTGATGGGTCTTGGTGTGCCAATGGTGTTGAAGATGGCGAGGTGGCACTTCCATGGGGTGCTACGTACTTTGAGAGGGAGTCAACAGGTCCGGTATTCAGGGCTATGGCTTGGGATATTGACACTATTGATGGGTTGGGTGCCGTTGCGCCAAATGATGTGGCTAACCTCAAGTTGGGGAAAACTGTAGATGTCAATGTTATCCAGCCTAACAGTGGGAAGAGAGCGCATCGTGTTGAGGCGTCACATGCTCTATGGAGAATACTCGCCTCATCAACAGAGACACCAACACCTACACAACTACAAGATCTCCTATTCTCTATAGCCGGTAAGTTCTTCAACTTCGATTATCCCAATCACCCAATACTAACACTCTTTAGGCGACGCCCCTGCCGAGTCATCACCCGAATATCCCCGGTACGCCTTCCTCCACCACTCCGCCAGTCTCCAAATCAACGGAAATCCTCTCGGCACTCTTCTTTCCGCCCACCCCACTCCTTACTCCGTGACACCGCCCGCCATAAAAGAACGTGCTCTATCAGTCTTACGATGCCGTAACAGACGTCTTGCCGTTACTGAAAGGGGCAGATTAGCGTTGGTTCCGGCAGCAACTAAGAAGGGTGATATGGTGGGGATCCTCGTTTCACATGGTACTCCGGTTATTCTCAGACCCAAGAGGAAAGAGGGACCGGATTTGTGGTGTGAGATTATTGGAGAGGCGTTTGTTGATGAGGTTATGAATGGGAGTTTGGGTCGGACTCTGTTGAAAAAGGATAAGTGGTTTACCAACTTGGTGTATTTGCATATGATGTAGAGGAATTAGACATGAACTGGATATGAATTTAATGAATAGTTTGTTTATCATGATCATAAAAACGGCCAATGAGAGTAGATTTAAAAGACAATGAAATAATGGAATGGACATAGCCAATCCATGATGCTATATATTAAAAGGGAATAAAATGCTAATGCTAAAAATGCCACATCAATGCAAAGTTTTCAACTACGCCGATACTCAAACCCCATACACACGTATAAATACACGAATGATTTAAACCTTCTTAGAAGTCTCCTCCTGCTCACGAGCAACCTGCTCAGTGGTAACAGCCTCAGGTTGGTTGTCACCCTTGAACTTGGAAGACTTGATCAAGTTCCACTTGTCCTCATCAGCATCCAAATGTCTGAAGCAGATCCAGAAAGCAACACCACCAAGGAAGGCAATGATAGCAACAGTGACGTAGTTCCAGACAAGAAGAGGATCACCAGACAGAGGGGTGAAAGCCTGGCCGATGGCAGAAGCAAAGGCCGACATGAACAAGTTCACCGACATGACGAGCGAACGCATGTTCTCGGGGGCCTTGGAGTAAGCGTACTCGTAGGAAGTGACGTTGGTGAAGATCTCAGAGACACCAATGAGGATGTATGGGAGAGACTGGGCCCAAACGTTGATGGGAGCAGGGTCACATCCGTCACCGTTGGCGTACTTGCCGCAGGGGGACATCTTGTAGATGTAGTGTTGCATGACAGCGGCGGCAACCATGGAAGCGGCACCGATGAAGAAACCAGCAGTCATACGACGAATAGGGGTGAAGTTGATACCGGCCTTGCGGAGACCAGGGTAGAGGAAACGATCAAAGAGAGGGACCATGATGACAATCGAGATTGGGTTCAAGTTCTGAATGATATCGTTGGGGACACCGTGAAGCTCCATGGTACCAGCCTGGCTAGTCAAGTTGTTGGACATCTGGTTGTAGGCCAAGTGGAAGATGGGAAGGAACAGGAAGACCTTGCAGGCCATCAGACCACGGCGAACCTCGTCAACCCAAGCATCATCGTAGGTCATCCATACCGGGCGATCAGCCACAGCGTAGCTAGAAGGACGAGCATGCTCCCAGTTCAACTTGAAGAAACTGCCAGACTTCTTGCCAGTCCAGATAAACATACGGAGGAACTTGCTGAGGACAGAGCCAGTGGGGGGCGAAAGAATGTACTTCTTCTTGTTAGCCCAGAGGACAACAGGGCAAATCAAGAACAAGATGGTAGGCAGGAGGAAAGCAAGCCAGAAGCCAACATACTTCTCAACCCAGACCATGGAAATCTGACCGGCCACAGCTCCAATGTTGATGGCAAAGTAGAAGTAAAGGAAAATACGGGAGTTGGTGATTGCGGGGTCGACGATGACACGCTCGCCATTGCGGACCTCAACACGCATGCGAAGGTCACGGTTCTGCTCAGCGAGAAGGGGAGAGATGTTGGCCTTGAAGAGACCAGTACCGCAGCAAAGAATGAACATTCCGATGAAGAAGGCAGCGAAGGAGCGGTCAGAGTGAACAATGACCTTGGGAGAGGCAGCAGCAGTGAGAATCACGTGAGCTACGGTGGACACGGCAATAGCAATGTGGATGACCTTGTAACGACCGAGGCGAGCATCGGCCAACCAGGCACTGTAGTACGATGATGGTTAGTAATGACAACTATGTAACTGTTGTTGAATCAAACTTACCCGAACAGGGGCATAATGTAGGCCCAGAAGGTGTTGATCAGCGAAATGGCCTGCGAGGCACGAGTACCCATGCCGAGGGCACCGGGGGTACTAGCGGAAGTACCATGGCTGGCACCGGTAGTCGAACCCTCAGGAAGAGGCTTGTTGACAAAGTTGGTGTAAAGGACGGAAGAACCGTAGTACGAGAAACGCTCGCACAACTCAGCAAACGCAATGGTGTAAATGGACCAGTCAATCTTTCCCGAGACACGGGGAAGAGTCCGAAGGTCTTCCTCCGTAGGCTCGTCTGAGTGGATGGAGGAACTCGAATCGGCAACAAGGTCGGGGGCGCTTCCCTTCTCGAGAGACGTCTTGTGTGAAGAGTCCTTTTCGGTGGCAATGGCCGCCGGAGTGTTAATGTCGGCCATTTTGGGGTATTAGGTGATTTATTAGATAAGGTATATAGCAAATGCAAAGAAAAATGAATGAATGGCTTAGATGGCAAGCAGAATGCAAGAGGATGCAGACATCGGCTTGATGAACCGAGAAAGACAAACGCACATCAACGACAGTGCGGCGGCCGGCCTTTTATGTATGTACTGACGCCACCGTAGCCGATAAGCCAAACACTACATGAGATATATGAGGGATCAAGAAGAGACTCTTGGCATCCAGAGATACCAGGGCCAATAGGTGTGAGTGGGGAGTGTGTCTAGACAGGGAAAACAACCAAGATAGCAACGCAGCATGATGTCCCTCCTCACAAAACGCCAAATCACGGTCCCGTCAGGAATCAAAGAGGGGCGTGCCTCTTTCCAATCGAAAAGACATAGACCCGGAAGTGGAAGGAACGGACGTAGCGCTTGTTTGGTTGCGTATATGCAAGTCCCGATTGGGAAATGGCTTGTTAGCGGGTTTGAATTGAGATATGACTTGCCCTTGAAGCGGATAAATTCTGATTAGAAGGCTGGTGGCGTTCAAAGGCCCAGATATTGAGGATGGTCTTGGGTTTGCTTGTAGGAGCTAGGTTAGGTATAAAGGACATGCAGTATGGTATGCAGAGTCCTAATGTTTAGTGGCTTTGTTCCAGAGGCTTGTGAGTTTTGCAAAATTTGAGGTTGTCGTTGTCAACGGTCGATATGACACCATAGCTATTGTTGGATGGTGGGGACCCCAGATTTGTTTTGTGTAGTGGGTTTAGCTGTACAATGGTAATGGTGGTCTTGTCCGTTCACCGCCGGGCCATCTAGTTGTCTAAGCTCGTTACGTTATGCCAGTAACCACTCAGATCACGAATTCACCGGGATCTATGATGTCAACCATTTACATAACCCACTATTCATGGTTAAGATTCTAGATTCCACCGGGAAAGTCTCACCATGCCGTACCGTAAAGGCTTCTAGCTCGCTGTCAACCCACGGGGATCGTTCTAATGATTCCTTCCGGCTCTATATATCCCAGGTCATGGCGATTAACCCTGCTACAGAGCAAGCACGCCATCGCAGCTAGGAACATTTTATATCATGTTTAGCGGTATTTTCAAGTTGATTGTGTATGTAGTTAAAAGCTGGATCGGACGTCATTCTGTTTTAGGCGAGCGAGCGGATCGCGATGGATGATGCAGTTGTTATCGGCCATGAGTCTTGGCAAAATCGACAGGGAGGAATAATATACTTCCACAAGTATATGTGTGTACATATTTACTGTAGGATCGCATTATTTTTCGTAGATAGGAAATTATTACACAGTGGCCTTATCATGGTTCTAGTTTGCCTGCCACTTTTACACCTGGTCTGTTGATAGACTTGGCAAAACAACCCGGCCGGATTGTCCGGGTCCGTTATGAACATATGCGCCAGTGCTTGCAGCCTTAAAGTTTATACCACCCATGGAACGGATACCGCCTGACAAAACGGACATGATGTCGTTTTGTTAAGGTTGACAACCGTAATAATCATGAACTTTTTGAATGGAGCTGTTCCACACAAACTCCATAATACCTGACGTTCAACGGCATCAACCGAATCCATCTTACATTACGGAAGTTAACTATTATCCGGCCGTATTCAAGAACGCCCGATTTCTTATATACACAAAGTGACCCATCTCTCAAGAGTAATGCCCCTGGCTCTTCCCTCGATCTGTCTTTCTTTCTAGCTCCCAAGAACTTTTGTCAGTCCGCCAAGTCTTGCCGCTAGTCTTGGCAAAATCTTGATTTGAGGTTTTCCCTCTTGTCTTCTTTTTTATCCCGTCCCCTCTTTATCGGACTTTACCCATGTTTGCTTAATGCATATTATCCCTGCTATCCGTGGTTCTTGAAAGTGGTCTGTCCATTGGCAATGAAGCGATGCTCGGAAGTATGAGGGACAAACTCAATTTTTGGCATATTCGTCACTACATCCTGGATATGACATCAGTCTGGAGTCCACTGAATGTCGCCAGTTTCCGTCAGCCATTTATAACATTCATGAGATGGTGGTAGGTTTGGCCAAAGTCATCTTGTTATACATAGAACATTTGACGTCGGTTATATTTAAATAGTGTTTAAAATGTCCGTACTCGTCTTGGCATCGGACTACCCTATCAGTGCCACATGTTGTCTCCTGCCGGCTCAAGTATTCTCTTGCTTCTCTAGTCCTTAGTCGCGTATGTATCTTGTTCTTGGCTTCTTATCCTCCGGTAACTCCCCATCGGTCGACTTGGGATGCCTGCCTATTGTGTATGTATTTTTCGGTTTGCGTTTAGCACGCTTTGGAGAGAACATGTAGCGGTGGCCAACAGATGATTCCACCACAGGACGGTTATACCGAATCTCAGATACTGCATACTGTAAAACTTTTTTATAGAATGCAGAGCGTTCATGTAGAATGCATCACCTGCAGAGCCGAGTCCGGCCATGCGCATGTGAAGGCTTGTGATGTGCTCGTACACCAGCTATGTCTTCTCCAACGTTTTTGCAAAATACTCAACATGAGAGAGACCGGTATCCTACAGATATTCTGCCAAGATCCGTAAAGATCATCAGGCTCGCTAAAATACCATATACACATGTATGTACATAGATTCCGTCATGGAACTTTTGAAGACACCTGGTGAGGAAAGCCAAGAAATAACGTTGCGTTGTTTATAGACTGGCTGATAGGTGACAAGTGGTATGTATAATCGCAACGTTGCGATTGGATCATTTGCCCAGTTAGATACTGTTCACACGTCTGTTGTACTTTTGTCAAACCAAGTCAAGTTACTCAAGTTTCATTGATGCGATACAAGATAAGAATCAAACAAACAATCGCCGATAATCTCAATCAACATGATGTAGGGTTACTCCGATCACCAGGGTTAAGACCAACAAAGAACATCACGTGCCATCGTGTAAAGTGGCCCCACATTCGTCGCGACCAAACCCCAGGCAATACATGTTGGTGTGACAAAGTATACTACCGTACAACGTCGTGTTCATCATCCACGATAGTAATCATTAGAAATCTTCATCTGATTTATCCATTAAAAGCGCTTACCGAGAAGCGCTCCGTACACACTAGATACTAACCCTCCCAACCAGCCATGAGAACACCCAGTCAATGGCCCCAAATATGAACCACGGCCACCCCGCCCATCACCGGGCAGCTCCCCCGCCAAACAACCGTCCCGGCCCCACATCTCAAGATGCCTCCTCGACAACAACCCTAAACAATGCCAATCTGGCGGGCTACTCGGCGCCGGTCCGTCTAGCGGCGTCAGTTGCAAATAATGCTGAAGCGACAAAGTTGGTAGAAACGGCGATGCGCATTAAGGACAAGCACCCGTCGGAGTATACCTGTCCGCAAGACCGGATTGACGACAACCATATACTGGCTTATGCATTTTGTAAACTACACATTACCGCGCTGAGACCGCCATTGGAGGTGGGAATCACGAGGGCTAAGGCGGGGGAGGCTGTCACGTCTGTTACGGCGACGGTGGGGTTTTTGGCGCAAGCTATGGGGGAGTCGCCGGAGGTTATGGATTGTCGGGTTAAGCCGAATTGTGATGAAGACTTGATTAAGAGAGGGGACGAGCCTTTCTGGATTTGGCTGGTGGCGCAGGTCATGTCTATCATGGGATATGGGGAATTCTCTGCGGGGAAGAATCTGTTGGAGGATTGTTTGGGCAATATGTTGTATCATTCTATGAAGGCTCGGGAAAAGATTCCCGCTGTATATCCCAAGTTATTAGAGTACTTTAGGGATACTGTCAACGGTGAGTGCCTGGGTTGTGATAAAGGCTCACTATGTAATAATTTGCTGACTATTGATATGTTGTCTTGTAGAAATCACTGGTGTCTTGTTGAACCCAAATCCCACGTCATATGTAACCACACTGCCACCAGCAATCACATTAGATCGCATCCTTGGCGAACATGATCACTCGCCAAGAGCGGCGTTGCAGTATATCGTCACCAGTCCTGACCGGTTGATACGACAAGCCACGAGTTTCCTCCACATCATGACAAATCACATTTTGCGAGAAGCTAGCTCAGATATCTTCCTTAACTATGGCTTATGGGCCCTCGACTCATTACAGTTTCTGGGCACCGCAGCGGTAGCACTACATGAGCCTATAAAGTCAGACATCACCCCTGTGATAAAGTTAGTCTTGCCGTTCCTCAAATGCGAACGACACGTTACGGAATCAGCGCGGTTAATCACCCACGAAAAGGCCCCAATTACACTAGCCCTTCTATGTTCCGAACTGGCTAGTTACCCAGATCAGCTAAAAGGCAAAGATGTAGAGACCATATCTCGACGAGAAACTCTTCTTGACGCTTTAATCTCACTAGTTCATTATTCTGTTCACCAAGTAGAGATATCACAATTGGTAGCATCCCACGTCCTTCCAAAAGTTGAGCTTCTCCTTGCTCTTCCAAATTTGGAGGCTGATTTCGATAAAATTGTCGACTTGATGAGAGAAGTCTCATCTAGCCCACCTGAAGGCCACCTCTTCCCCTACAGCACGCGCCCCGAAAACTTTACAGATACCAAGGTTAGAGACCAGGTAGCCAAGATTGGGATATCATGGGCGACGCAAGATGAGACGGGGACACCCGATGCAAAGAGGAGGAAATACTCTGATTCGGATAATCTACTCGCGCAGACGATTTACAACCGGTTCAACATTGACATTAACTCTGACATGTTGGAACATGTTTTCACAGCTGCCTTCCCTGGGATGGACGATGATAGTCGGTGTGCATTTGTGGAGACAATTGCTCACTGTGCTTGTTCTGCTGATTCTACGTTGAAAGTTGAACGCGATACGAAAAGGGCGGGTCAAACAAAAATGTGGTGTTATGTCTGTTTAATGGCAGACCCGGCGGTTATTCTTAATACACAGCAGAGTGTCTCTGTAAAGAAAGACTTGATTGCGGCGTTTAAGAACTTGATTGTTCTACCAGAGTTCGAGAGATCGATAAAACCGCGCATCGTAACCATGGTGGCGCTACAGAAGATTCTCGTCCACGTTCATCTGCCAGAGTTGTATGATTTGCAAAATTCGGCATTGGGGTTATGGTGTCTCAAGTCTTTGAGTAGTCATGTACGGGAGATGCGGATAGCAGCTGCGTGAGTATGATCCTTTTCACTTCAAGCACGTTCTTACTAACTTTCTGTAGACGAACATTCCCACTACTTCTCGAGGACAAGGCCACCTCTAGTATCGACAGTAAAATCATCGCTCGGAACCGGAATCAAGTTATTGGCTTGTTAAAGCAAATTTCAGACCGCAAAGAGGTTTCTTTGTTAGAGACATGTATCATGGCCTGGGGTCAACTTGGTCGTGTTTTGCCAGACTTTGAAGTTAGCCCCGTGATAGTGCAACTCGTAGATTTCCTTGGCCACGCAAATTCGACGATTGTCGCTATGGCATCTGTCGAGCTTGGTGGCTTGGCGCAGTCCCGGGGAAAGTCACTAAGTGCCCTTGTTCAACCGTTTTGGCGATACATTTCCCATAAGACCCTGAGTTGCTTGGATTCATGTCCTCGATTAAGTAACAATTTGGCGGGGCTGTTGAATATTAGTCTTGACAAGTTGATGGCGGTGGCGAGGGGTCATGCGTTGCCTTATTTGACGTTGGAATATAACACTAATATAATCCAGCGGATAGCGGCGTCAGCGAAGCTGGGTGTCGTCCAGCTATTCTTGAGAGAAGAGTATACGGCAAGAGTTTTGGCTGTTTTATTGGTTTATTACCATGAGCGGACGGAACGGGCAGATGAGATGGTCTTGGAACATCTTGTCAGGATTGACCGGGGTTTCGAAGCTGTTACGGTGACTGCTTTGATGCGTCAGGCTTTAGTCCCGACGATTCATGAGCTTTTACTCGTTGGTGCTTCCTCTGTGGATAAAAAGAAGCAGGATGCTGCATTGGCGGCTCTCCAATGGTGCTGTATCCAAATTAACAGTAACAAAAAAGAGGCGAAAGAAAGACCACACGATATCATTGGGATTGCTTTGGAACAGCATCTCTTGGGTCTCATCACTCGAATGAGCGACATGGTGAACCCCCCAAGTTCCCTCAAGTTCTCCGAGACTACCCACGAACAAGCGGAATGTATCAAGGCAATGGAGTTACTTATCACTGCGTGTAAGACGCATATCAGGCTTGCAAAGGCACAGATTAGTGCGGCTTTGTTGTCAGCCATGGCGGTGCCGGTGCTCAGCCATGCGGCGTTTTGCGCGTGGGTCACATTGCTTGATACGCTTGAGGCGAAGGATGTAGAGATGATGCTTGAGACGACTTTTTACGTCGTTGTGCAGCATTGGAGTCTGTTCAACGATGAGACGAGGGTGTGTGCCGAGGAACATATACTTGCACTGAATGGCAAGTACCCGGGGATGTATGAGAAGAACGCCTTAAAGTTACCGCCTCTTCGACAGACCACGACATTGGCGGTGCTGGATGATGAGTTGGCACGGAAGCGCCAGGAGGAAGCGGCGAAGGTGGGAACCAAAAGACATATTCAAATCTTCATCGAACGAATTCAACATGAAAACGCAGGTGTTGTCTGGCTGGGTCTTGAAGACCTGGTGGTATTCCTTCGGACGAACCAAGCATGGATCCAATCTGGCTCACTTGATGAGAACCCCGACGCGGTGATTTCCGCTTTACTTAGAGCACTACTTAATGCCGCGAGTAGGTATAACGGGAGTGACGTGGAGATTTGTCGGTTGGTGACGGAATGTTTTGGACTTATTGGGTGTTTGGATTGCCACCGGGTAGAGGCGAATAAGGAGGATCGGAGACTCGTTATTTTCAACAATTTCCAGAGTCCAGTAGAGACGACGGAGTTTGGATTTGCGTTGTTGAGGGAGGTTCTACTCAAGACTTTTATAACCACGACGCATAGCCGTGAGCAGGTTTTCCTGTCGTATGCTATCCAAGAGATTTTGAGTACCTGCGGTATCACGGATGCCATCAAAGGGACGGGAACACGTGGAAGGGGAAATAAAATCATGGAGGAATTTCAGAGTTTACAGCCGACAGATCAAGGGCTGTTAAACGTGTTCATGTCGTCTCGGTACGTCATCACGTCTGCGGCTCAAGCGAAGCCGGCGATTCCAGCGTTCCGGGCGGATAGAGATCATGCGTTGTGGCTCAAGGATATGGTCTCTTATTTGGTTTGTAACCCACAGAACCCACAGGCGGAGAAAATTCTTAAGCCGTTGCAGAGGGTGGTGAGAATCAAGGACTCATCGGTAGCTGAGGCGTTGTTGCCGTCTTTGTTTTGTCATGTGGTTATCGGGTGTGATGAGGAGGTTTATGAAAAGTTGCATCGACAGGTTTTGGATATCATGGAGAGTGATGTCGGGGATATGAATAGTTCTGAGGAGAGGAGGAACTATAACTTGTATACAGAGGTGAGTGTCACTGACAGACACAAGTTGCATGAAACTAACAACCCTACAGAGCGTCTTTAACATCCTTGATTACATGATGCGCTATGTTCACCGCAAAAAGGTCCCCATTAGAACAGACGTCGACCAACCTCAAGAACTTTCCCGCGCGCAAAAGTTCCTCGACGCCATTCCCCCACAACTGACTGCCTCCCGCGCCCTCGCCTGCTCCCAATTCAACCGCGCCCTATTCCACTTGGAACTACACATTCGCGAAACCGCGCCAAACAGCAACGATCCGCTTGCACGAAACTATGCATCACGGAAGCAGCGAAATGATAATTCAAAGGCGAATAAGCAGGTGTTGGCGGCGGCCAAGGAAAATAGAGAGGCGTTGATGAAGGAGCTGGTGAGAGTTTATGAACAGATTGAAGAGCCGGATGGTCTTGCGGGTGTTACGGCGCAGTTGAGAGTTGTTGATGTGGAGCATGAGATTTCGGCGAATAAGAAGGCGCAGAAGTGGGAGGCGGCGCAGACTTGGTGTGAATTCCGGATGTCGAGTGGGCAGGCTGATGCGGATGTTCAGATGGAGTTGTTGGATTGTTTGAAGAATTCGGCGCAATACGGTGAGTATCTAGGGATCAAGGTTTTCGGGATATGTGCTAACATGGCGTAGATGTCTTGCTGAGTTATGCTTCTAGTATGAAAGCTAACGGGGCACTTGAGAACAAAATCAGTTCGTATGCGGTTGAGGCGGCCTGGGCTACTACTCGCTGGGATGACCTGGACCAACTTGTCTGTTCCTATAACGGAAATATTCTAGACGACTTTAACCTGTCAATAGGAGAAGTCTTCCGTTGTCTCCACCGTAAAGAGTATAGTGCGATCCCAGGAACAATCGCCCTAATTCGAGACAAGATCTCAGCCGCCTTGACAAATACCACGACGGCATCTTTACAAGCTGCGCGTGAGCTTCTTTTACAATGTCACGTTCTGTCGGATTTAGAGATGATTCTTGCGAATCGATCGATTGTAGCGGGAGGTACTACGGATGGTGTGATGGCGAGTTTACACCGCCGTCTTTCAGTGCTCGGGTCGTTCACCGGGGACCAGCAATACGTGCTTAGTATCCAGAGGGCTGCGATGGAGCTTATTCGGGAGCCATATACGAACAAGAACATTGCAAGTTTATGGCTGGCGTCAAGTCGGATGTCGAGAAAGTCGGGGATGTTGCAGCAGTCTTTCAACTCTGTCTTGCACGCGACAAAGCTAGGTTCCGAGTCGGCGTTGATTGAGCGGGCAAAGTTGTTGAACCTCCAGGGACACGGACGACGAGCCATTGCGACTTTGGAAACGGCGATTGCGAATGATAAGTTTGGGGCGGCAGCGGATATTCAAGCTGCGAATAACGCGGCGATTGTGGCTGCCTCGGCTGCTAGTGGGACTTCATCGGTCGCAGTAGCTGCTGGTCGGAAAGTCCCACCGAATTTGCAAACGTTGGCACATGCACAGCTTTGTGTGGCGAAGTGGCTTCAGTCTTCGGGACAAATGAATATTGACTCGCAGCGACAGAAGTTCCTACAAGTTACGGGGTCTTGTCCGTCCTGGGAAAAGGGACATTATTGGCTGGGACGACACTACAAGAAGGTTCTTGAGTATGAATTGAAACTGCATAGTAATGCACAATCAGATGCTACGCTGACTGGCTATATAAGGAAAGTTATCATTGATAATTACCTACGGGCTTTAGCTACGGGGACAGGCCATCTACATCAGATGCTGCCGACTGTTATTACGATGTGGTTGGAGCAGGCGGCGCTTTGTATTGATGACACTGCAGATACCAAATCAAATGGGAAGGGGACGAGATTATCCCAAGAGGTTATGGAGAGGCGACGTGAGGTACTCTCCAAAATCCACGAGAGCATACAGAAGAAGCTAAGACGAGTCCCTACGTTCTTGCAGTATACGGCTCTTCCGCAGCTAGTAGCGCGCGTAACACATCGACACCCCGAAGCGGTCAGGATGCTGATTAACATAATTGTGCGGATTGTGGCTGTACATCCGCGTCAGTCGTTATGGTATATCTTCCCATTGACTTATAACCACCCGAAGAATCCTCGGCGGCGGGTCGGAAGAGAAATCCTGGAACGGATTGACCGGGCAGTAAAAATTACGCCGTTGGCGGAGGATCCGATGGAGATTCTACAGAAGGGACAGGTTCTTGCGGTGCATCTTGTGAGAATGAGTGAGTGTGATACCAAGTTTGCCCAGCAGGGAATGACCACCAAAACTACATATCAGAAACTTGGCTTCAAAGCAGGCGAATGTTTCCCTTGTCCTTTAGTTGTCCCGGCGCAAAAATGTCTTGATGCTAGACTCCCGACGTTGGCTGTGGACACATGGAATAAGCATCAGCCGTTTTCGGGTAACGTGGTTACCTTTGAGGCGATGGATGAGGAGGTTTGGATTATGGGGTCATTGGCTAAGCCGCGCCGGATTACTATCTGGGGATCTGATGGGAAAAAGCATAAATTCCTGGTGAAGCCGAAGGATGACTTACGCGCGGATCAACGATTCATGGAGTTCACGAGTATCATTAATAAGGCGTTGAAGAAGGATCCGCAGACTAGTAAAAGGCAGTTATACGTACGGACGTACGGTGTGACGCCGATTTGGGAGGCTTGTGGGTTGATTGAGTGGATTGATGGGTTGAAGACTTTGAGAGATACATTGACGGCTATGTATACAAAGCGGGGTATTGAGACGCCTGGGTTTGGAAAGATTCAAAAGATGTTGGATGAGGCTATCAAGGAGCCGAAATTATGGAAGGAGAAGATTTTACCGTTGTTTCCTGAGGTTCTTCATATTTGGTATATGGATAACTTCCCGGAACCTACGACGTGGTTTAATGCGAGGTTGAGGTATATCAGGACATTAGCCGTCATGTCGATTGTAGGGACAATAGTTGGTCTTGGAGATCGTCATGGTGAAAATGTTCTTATTGAAGAAGGGAACGGTGGAATCTGTCATGTGGACTTTAACTGTCTCTTTGACAAAGGACAAACGTTGATGACACCCGAGCGAGTTCCCTTTCGACTCACACACAATATGGTGGCTGCCATGGGAATCCACGGATATGAAGGACCATTCCGTGCTTGTTCCGAATACACGCTCGCAGTCCTGCGCTCTCAAACAGAAACTCTGTTAACTCTCATGTCCGTATTCATTCATGACCCCACCCTTGATCTCCTCAAAGAGAAAGCTCGCGCCGGGACCAAGAGCGGAATACGAATGACGCCCGAGGCGGCATTCGAAGGAGTCCAAAAGAAAATGGGCGGGTTCATGAATGATGCGATCCCGTTGGGTGTAGAGGGTCACGTGGATGAGTTGATTAAACAAGCAGTCAGTTCGGAGAATCTGGCGAGAATGTATATTGGTTGGTCGGCGTTTATGTAGTGGGGAAGTAAGTGGGGAGACCCTGGACCCTATGGATCATTAGTTTCCTTTTTGAGGTTGTGGGATGTTAGCGGAATGGTGATGATGATTGTTTTGGGAGAGACCTGATTTTGACATGGCGAGACATGTTTTATGTAGGACAACGTTGGTCTGATGTAGCGTGGAATTTAGGATTAGACGGGCGAACGAGGGATTTATAAAGGAAGACAAGTGAAGAAGCTAGGTTATGTAGAGCTTTTGAATGTCAGAAACAAATATTGAACAATGGGAAATGGAAAATGTAAAAAACGTCAAATCTTCAAGGTTAAATGTAAATCACAAATACCAAGGAATATTCACATACATCGTCAAACCTAAAATTGCCGTTTCTTAATTCTCTAGTAACCTAACATGTCCTCTTCTGTTCACTATGCATAAGGTATGTATACACGTCATCTTCAGTGACTACCCTCTCAGCGGGTTCCCAAACACCGTGAAAAAAAAGTCAGTAAAAATTCCAAAGAAACTCCACTTCGAGAAAGAACCAACGCGTATTAAATTCACCAAGAAAAAAAAAAACATCGTCCCTTCCAGCCTCCAAAATAAAAGAAGAAAGAACAGAAAATTCCATAAAGGAAATGTCTATCGTCATTAGAAATTAATCACTTTCGCTATTAACCCCTTCTCAACAGGCTTTTTTTTTTCTTCTCTCTCCTTTGCTTTTCTTTTTTTTTCTACCTTCTCGCTACACTTTTTTCTCATAATTTTCTGCAGTAGGTACTGACTGGGAAAATAAATACATAAAAAAAACAGACAGTGGTGGGATTATTTCTGGGTCTTTATTGTTTAGATTTTTTTTTCTCTGATTGTTTTTTCCCCCGACAGGACCAGGGAATTTATTGGGCTTCTTTTTTTTTCTCTTTCTTTTTTTCTTTTGTTGTTACTTTTACTTCGACGAACAACGAACCAGATAGGTCTTTTTTTTCTTCCTTAGGATTCTGGAATTTTGTGGATTTTCAAACGATTATTTTTGTTGACGATACATCAAGACAATGCCGCAATATCGCATTGGTAGGTTTTCTTTGGCGCAGATGATGCTGGATGCTGCAGAGTGGTAATTAACGTGGGCCTGGCTGTCTCCCCCCGAATAGAAATATCGCCGAATAATCGCGCGGGTTGCGTCGATACGCAATGTAAAAAAGATGCTGTTAAATGCAAAAAGGGCGAGCTTAGAATGGGCACTTGGGTGGAGATTCAGGAACGAGGCGCGTGGAAGTGGAAGCATTGGGGATGTGTTTCTGGAGCGCAGTTGAAGACGGTACAGGAACTTTGTGGCGAAGGAGATAAGAAGGATTGGGACGTCATTGACGGATATGACGAGATTAAAGATGAATCTGTTAAAGAGAAGATTCGGAGATGCGTCACTCAGGGTCACATTGATGCTGAGGATTTCAATGGCGTGAGTTTTGATGCGTATTCTTGGGGAGTTATGCGCTGACTGACTTGTTTTAGGATCCTGAGTTTAATAAGCCTGGTATGAAGGGTATTCGTGGTCGGGCGACTAAGAAGAAGGCTGCTGAAGAGACTGCTAGCGAGGAGGCTGATAAGGAAGAAGAGGTACGTACATATTCACGGACATCTATCGCAGACATAAAAACCTAACATATACTTTTTACTAGGCGCCGACTCCAACCCCCAAGAAACGCGGCCGTCCATCCAACGCTTCAAAGGCCGCTGCCGCTGCTGCCGCGAAAACTGTCGCGCCATCGGAGAATGAAGGAGAAGATGAGGCGGAGCCTGAAGAGGTTAAGCCTTTGAAGAAGAGAGGTCGTCCGGCAAAGGTTAAGACGGATGGTGAAGAGAAGCCAGCGCCTAAGCCTAGAGGGAGACCGCGCAAGTCGATTGACGGGCCTGTAAAGACGGAGAAGCCTAAGGAGGAAAAGGAGGAGCCGGAGACTGAGGAGAAGGAGGTTGCTGAGGAGCCTGTTAAGACGGTCGCGAAGAGAGGACGGCCTAGAAAGGTTGTTGAGGAGCCTAAGGAGGAGGTTCCTGAGGATGTCGTCATGGAGGATGTCCAGGAGAAGAAGAAGAAGGGTCGTGGTGCGGCGAAGAAGGTTGAGGCGCAGAAGGCTAAGTTGGAGTCTTCGGAGGATGAGACACTAGTTGCTAAGCCGACGGTATCTAAGAAGAGAGCGGCTGTGACGGATACTACGGCGCCTCCTGCGAAGAAGAGAGGGAGACCTAGTAAAGCGGATTTAGAGCTCAGAGAGAAGGAGAAGGAGAAGGTGGTGGGGGAGGAGGAGAAGACTGTGAAGACTCCTGCAAAGGCTACCCCAGCTAAGGCTACCCCAGCTAAAGCTACTCCGGCCAAGGCTACACCGGCCAAGGGCACCCCCGCTAAGGGCGAGACCACACCCATTGCCCGTCGTGGCCGTCCTAAGAAAATAGACGTGGAAGCTGAAGCCGAGGCTGCTGCTAACGCTGCCGCTGACGCTGATGTATCTACTGTCGAAGAGCCTGTGAAGAAGCGCGGTCGTCCCCGTAAGTCAGATATTGTCCCTGAAAAGGTCGAGGAGAAGCCTGAGGAGCAGTCTGAGGAGAAACCCAAGGCCAAGAGAGGTAGACCTAGAAAGTCGGATGTAGTGGAGGATAAGAAGACTACGGCGGTTAAGCGGAAGGGTGAGGAGATTCCCGAGAGTTCAAAGAGAACGAGACGGTCGTTGCAGGCTTAAGGTTTGAAGTAAAGGAGTGTGTTTTTATTAATGATTAGGCAAAAGGAGTGTGTTCTAATACAGATGTAATGCAATATAAATATAACCAGCGTGTGTCCGGACACATGTACAGTCCGTCACTATGACGTTACCGTCTACTCGAACTGAGGGAAGGGACGGCACTTGTTAGCAGCACAGTATCCGCTGCAGCAGCCGCCCTGGCTAACACCGTTGATGTAGCAGTCACTGTAGATGGGAACACAGCTACCCCAGCATTTAACAGCGGTAACAGGCTGAGGAGGGCCCACAAGAACCTCGGGGGTGCCGGAGGAGGAGTAGCTAGAGGCCAAGGCGACGGTCTCGGGAGTCTGGAATTCACAGTTGGTGATGGCGGAGAAGATGGGGGTGTCGATGATGTTGATGTTCAGATCGGGGTCTAGAGGGTGTTTGTTAGTAGGTTAGGATGGATGGGGGATACGGGGGTACGTACGGTTGGTTGAGTGGAATTCGCCGTCGGCGGGGATGGAGAGGTCGTAGCTGGCGGCGGCGGCGTGGAAGGTTAGGTTGACGGTTTGGAAGGAGCGGTCTTGGAGGAGGGAGGGGGCGGCGGTGGTGAGGGCCGTGAAGGCGGTGAGGAGGGCGAAGGTGGATTTCATGGTGGTTATGATGATGATAGTTATGAAGTGTTATGAAGTGTTATGATGATGCTGATGCTGATGATGCTGATGATGATGATGATGATGAGAACATGGTGGAATTACAACGGGATACTCGAGGGTCTTTATACTTTGGAGAATCACATGTATACCTCGCTTACAGACCTCCTCGGCCAGCTCCTAGCCTAACAAACGCCCCAATACGAAAAACAACCCAAGTGGCAAAATACTCCGCCATCCCGCCCCGTTCCGCAACGTACCACACAACCAAGGTATCGTCCCAAGCCAAGGTCACGTAACATAACCCACGTAGCCGATAGACCCGCCAACGGAACACGGCGCCTCGCACAATCCCTATATTTAGTCGTAGGATGGAAGTGGGAGTGTTAGTCTTATTCATCCTAGCGTTGAATAACCCAGCTGAGCGAGCTGAGCCATGGAACGTTGCGGGATTTAGAGTCGGGCGTGGAAGGTGTCAGCTGTGCGGGTTACGAGGTGCATGGGAGCTTTGTTGGGGAAAATGTCTTGCTTGGGATTCAATGGTGCTGGTGATGCTGGATAAACTACCTATATCCCCGTCGACTACGGCTTCGTCTACGGGAATATCCTCCTTCTATGCTAATTAGCTCCCGCATGACCTCGGGAGAAAGGTAGCCCTCGACACAGAAATATCTTTCTCCCGTGCGATACCTTAGACCGCGCTCTATTAGACGTCTCTCTTCAATTAGGTCCCTGAAGATCTCCGTGCTAGGCCCTTCAAATCCTGGAGCTACCCTCCACGGAGAGCGTAACGTTGCCTTACGGAAAGTCATTATCGGGTCCGAAAGGTATCTTGTACGAAGAGGAATCGTCTCGTGCCCATGGCTATAGTTGTGATGGCTGTGATGAGTTATCCCGGGAATAGTTCCTAGTCAGCCGTGTTAGTCAAAAAAAGAACAAGGATTCAAAGAAAATACGATCCACTTACCATGATCAATGTTAGTGTAATGGGTAATCACCTCCCGTTCAACCATCTCCCGTCCCCGACTCCGACTCCGACTCCGACTGTAAAACCGCCGACGGGAACGCGACCTATGACGTACTTCAAAGCCCGACCGCTCTCTATACCCATCCATATGAACCCACCCATCGTCCTCATCCTCGTCTTCCTCGACTTCGAATTCCTCTTCCTCTGAGCTTCCCCACCCGCCGCGACTCTTACTGCGTCGGTGGAAACGGATGCGCGAGTGGCTGTGTCTACGGCCGCGTGAGCGCGAGCGGGAGAGAGAGCGGCCGCGGGTGGGGAGGTATCCGTCGTGGACGATCATGGAGGTGGTGTGGCGAGGACGGCTGGGGGGGCGGGAGTGGGTGTGTTGGTGGTGGAGGTTGAGGGATGTTGTGGAGATGTCGGGGGTGGGTACGCGGGGGTAGAGGAGGCTTTGGTGGAGGTCTCGGTGTGGTGATCGGCGGGGAGAGCCCCGGAGGGGACCGGGTGGGACGGGATGGTGGTAGGGGGTGTAGAAGTTATTGGGATTGTACATTTTGGTTTTGGTGATGATGGAGATTGCAAAAGGTGGTTTGGAAGGGGAGGTTGTATATTTTATACCTTTGCATTCATGTACTGTTACAGCCAATTTCCCCTCTTTCTGCCTTGTGCCGGCCTTGTCAATCTGCCTTTATCTGCCTACAGATATATATGCATGCTTACCGGTCACACATCCAGTCACGGGTTGCCAACAGTCACGCAGCATGTAATATATACGACATGACCAGATTGAGCCAATAAAAATGACATACGGAACGCCCGGTGCATGACCTGTTGGAAATATATCAACATGCAGAGTCAGCCTGCCTACATGCCTACCCAACTATTAAGTATGTACATACATACAAATGTATGCACATGTACAATCTACATCACCAGATCCAACTCAACCCAGCAAATCTCCCTCTCCCAACCCCCAAACCGGAACCTCCGCCTCCGTCCTTCCCGCTCCGTCATTAATAATATCCCACACACCTTCCCCACTTCCAAATCCCCATTTCCGCCCCATTTCTAAGCCTTTTCTTCCTCAAAGCTTCATCCCTGTACTACCCCACCTACGTCATCCCGGAACCCTAACCCTGCGGCCCCACCTCGGTGGCCGGGAGAGGTAACTCCGCGGTGGCGCCATAGATTGGGTGGGGATTTGGGGGGATATAAAAGAGGCTCTGTGCCGGTGGAGAGTGTTGGAGATGGGGTGTTGTAAGTTGAAGTTCATATTGAGAATAAGATGTCTGAAGCTATTAATGTTGGTATTGTGGGATATGGGTATGTATATGACATTGCATCTCAAAGAGCCAAGTTAACACATCCTTTCTAGCCTATCCGCCAAGGTCTTCCACATCCCCTTCGTCACTCTAACCCCCCCTCTCACCCTCAAAGCCATCGTCCAACGCACCCCCACCCCGGACAACTCCGCCCCCGCCGACCATCCCACCCTAACCCACTACACCTCCGCCCCCTCCCTCTTCGCCGACCCCTCCATCCACCTCGTGGTAATCACGACCCCTCCCCAAACGCACTTCTCCCTCTGCAAAGCCGCCATCGCCGCCGGCAAACACATTCTCTGCGAGAAGCCGTTTGTCCCGACATCCGCGGAGGCCGAGGAACTAGTTTCTCTTGCCAAGGCGAAGGGCGTCTTGTTGAACGTTTACCAGAATCGCAGGTGGGATGCCGATTTTGTTACCGTGCAGTCGCTTATTAAGGATGGCTCGTTGGGTCGGTTGACCGAGTTTGAGACGCATTTTGATAGACATAGGCCGGCCCCGCCGACTGCCGATTCATGGAAATCTAAGCCGGATATCTCCACTGGTAACGCCCCCGTATATGATCTTGGTTCCCACCTTCTCGACCAAGTCTACACGCTCTTTGGGACGCCTAGTCGGTTATTCGCTACCCATGTAGCCCAGCGGACGGGATCCTTCTCTGTCGATGAAGCCGATGGGATTATCGCCCAGTTATTCTACGACCAGACTGGTCTTACCGTGTTCGTTCGTATCTCCGTCGTTTCACCCGAGGTGAAGCAGCCACGCTTCTGGATCAGAGGAACAAAGGGCTCTTTTGTTAAGAAGGGCCTTGATACCCAGGAGCCACAGCTTAGAGCCGGCATGGCTTTCGATGATCCTACCCTCGGAAAGGAAGATGCCGATATGTGGGGTGTCTTGACGACCGGGGAGGATGGTGCATTCAAGGAAGAGACAATTACTCCTAACGTGGTGACTTATAAAGTCCTCTTCCAGAAGCTTGCTGCTGCCATTCAATCCGGCAAGTGGGAGGATCTTCCTGTACCGGCAACTGAAGCCGTTGAAGTATTGAAGATTATTGAGGGGGTTATCAAGTCTTCGCGTGAGGGCATCATGGTCCGGTTTTAAATATATACAAAATAAATTATCTCCAAGAAACTACCGTCTAAGCAAATTCTTCAAAACTCTTGGCCATAGAAATAATGACAACAGCCCACCCAAAACATTATACACGCCCATAAACTCAAACCAGTACTTTGTCCGAACAGACGTCTCGATATAGCCCTTCTTGTTATCCGTGAGAGGCGGAAATCTTCCCGTGGTTAGATACTCCTCCATTAGCGCATCCTTCTCGGTCCATCTGGCACGTAGCCACTCATCAAATTGTTCTACTGTCTCTAGTGGAATCGACGACGTAGCAAACCGGCGCCAGTGAAGGTTGACAGATGGTGGGGGGAGACCTTGAAGGTATGTGCTCGTCAAAGTGTAATAGTCCTCACCATATCCACCACGTCTATACGTGTTAGTAAAGCCCATGAAAGCCGGAGAAAATAAACTTACGGAACCCCCTCATAGGCCACGGTACAGTCATATAAATATTCCACGGACCCGCCTAACTCCTTCAAACAAAAGTAAATGCCCGTACTCCTGGGTAACAGAACATGTTCCATCTTGTCCACGCCAATCTTCTCCGCCCACTTGTTACTTCTCGGGCGCGAATTCGGGCTCATGTTGGTCCCCTCGGGGAATAATAACAGCCACATGGGGTCTCTTTCCATTTGTCCATTCAAGCCCTTTTTCTCCTCCATTAGCTTGTTAAGACGATACTTCATCCGGGGCTCGTCAATTGCCATTTTACGAGACATGAAGATGAATCTGTAAAGACGCATACCGATGCCAAGAATGGGGACCTTGGAAAGGGACTCTTTCAGGATAATATACACATGGCCATGCATAGAACGGAGGTTAGCATAGCCAATCCACCAGAGATACAACCAGTCCGTGTAAATCTGATGATTCGCCATAAGAACGATGCGCTCGGGAAAATCAAAAGCCACTCTCCCATCACCAAGTTGAGAAATTTGCCCTGCAACAGACTCATCGCCCGAGATTCTCATCGTCGTAGGACCCCACCATTGTGTCGTGGTGATTGCCAACAACGCAAACGACTGCTTCGTCACCGCGATATAAGCATCATATATCGGCTTGTGAATCCAGTAAAGCGGGGATCCCAAAAGCTGGGTTATCACGATTCTATCTTTTGTTAGTCGGGCCCCGACGCATTTTCGGGAAACTCACGCCACACAACCAGATAGGAAATAAAGGAATAAGGCGACTCCGCGGAGTATCTGTACTGCTGAATTATGTTTCGGTTTCCCTCTTGCTAGGTCCACCTTGGGCGCTTTTAACAAGTTATCCATGTTGAAATATATTGGCTCAGCAGAAAATGAAAAGCATTCATGAAATTAGCATCTCTGGAATCTACACGTATACGAATGTTGGTAGTTATACCCAAACCTGATCGTATCTTTCGGAAACCACATGCACATGCACATCCCCGCTGACGCCTGCCTACCTATGTACCTCCCCTGTTTGGACAAATCACATGCCGAAGTAGCTCGCGTGTCCCACTTCTCGGGTGCTGATGACGTTGGTCGTGTAGCTATGAAAGTTTATCCGGAATAGGCAGGCGGTGAGCCCTGTTTATCGATAAGAATCCTAAGACTGGGATTTGGCTTGTGCTGCTGGAGTGGACTTCCGCTTTCGCTTGAATGAATTATTAAAGATATAAAGATGTGATGACAAACATTGGCTATGGGCTTTGTTACTTGAGGGTGGGTATCTTTACCTTGTTTTTATAGACTTTGGGAATATGGTATTCACGGTGTTTAAAGCGGCTGGGAGGCCTTGGCTTGTGAGGTCCCGAGCTGTCAAATCGTTTAGTACATCCCGGAATCTGCGTGTAATCCGGCCTGTTAGCGACCTTCCAGAACGAATAATACCGCGGTATATTAAACCTACCAATCCCGGAGACGTACCTTTCGACGCCGATACATTCTTAACATTACAATGGCCTACTCCCCCACGAAACATCCTACTCGTCCCCAAACTACAATCTCCCGTGGTCCTCGATGCCTTGACGACCTTCATATCACATATCACCACCACCTACCCATCGATAAACGTCATCTTAGAAGAGAAAGTGGCGGCAGAAATCCATAATAAATTGGCTTGTCCGGTATACTCTGGACGCCCGTTTGATATCCCGGATAAGGTGGATTTAGTAACGACATTAGGTGGAGATGGAACGATTTTGAGAGCCGCGAGACTCTGGGGAATGCATAGAGGGGTTCCGCCCATGTTGTGTTTCTCCATGGGCACTTTGGGATTCCTTGGGGAGTGGAAGTTTGAAGAGCATAAGAGGGCTTGGAGGGAGGTATACATGTCTGGGAGTGAAGCTGTGGTGTCTAGTTCTGAGAAGCCTGGCTGGACAGGGAATGACGAGAAGCCAAGCTCTTCAAGAATCTTATTACGACATCGTTTAACAGTGTCTCTTCATGACTCCACCGGCACTTCCATAAACCGCACACTCATAGCCCCCAACCGGATCTCTGCGCTTTCAAAAGCAGGTGAAATCCCCCCTACAGGTCCCGCCCCCTTCCACTGCGTCAACGAACTTCTCATTCACCGCGGTGAACATCCCCATCTAGCTATCCTGGATATCTTCATCAATGGGCAATTCCTCACCGAGATTGTCGCCGATGGTCTCTTACTAAGTACTCCAACCGGGTCTACGGCGTATAGCTTATCAGCCGGTGGAGCCATCGTACATCCGTGGGTAAAGAGTCTCTTAATGACACCGATTTGTCCGCGCAGTTTAAGTTTTCGACCATTGGTTTTGCCGTTGGGGGCTCGGGTGGAGTTGAGACTTAGTGGGAAGAATCGGGGGAGAGAATTGGAGGTTTCTATTGATGGGAAGAGAATTACTGGAGTGGCTAAGGGTGTTGTCATTCGGGTTGGAGGAGAGAGAGTCTATGATGATGGAGGAGAGTCTCCGTGGATAGGTGGGGTTCCTTGTGTTTTGAGAGAGGATAAACCTGGAACTCAAGTCGGAGAGGAACATGATGGATGGGTTGGTAGCTTGAATGGGTTACTTAAATTTAATTATCCCTTTGGGGAAACATGAATATTAATATTAAAGACTAGAATACATTTTAAACCCAGATAACGGCACCAAGACCAGTCTCAGTGTCATAGTCTCCCTTGCTAAGAATCTCAAGATTATCCAACAAATCACCCAACCGACCGGTGGTAACATTTCTCTCAACAATAGCCAAGTTCGAAGAAGTCTGTCCGGCAATAGCAACAAGGTGTCCCTCGGGGTGAATCTCAAAGGTCCGTGGGCAGGAACCATAGGCACTGGTGATTTCTACAAAGGATAGTCTACCGGTAGATGGATCAACAGTATACTGAGCAATAGAGTCGGTATCGTTACCAAAAGACTCGTCGTAACGGTTGGATACATAAACAAAGTCATCAACCACGTGAATCTCCGCAGGTTTCGAACCAGACTGACCAGGCTTATCCACAGGGAACGTAGAAAGCGTCTGTTCAGCCCACAAGTTCAAGCACGGCTTTCCCTCCGCATGAGCCCGATAGTTATATCCATAGCGAGTAACACTATTCGTCAACTCATCAACAATGAAAAGACCCTTTGCCGACGAATTAGCATGTCTGCCACTAGGAGCCCACCAGTCACCATGTCTAGGACCGGAGCCTGAAGGCGCGTCAATGGCGGGACACTCGGTGAGGTGGCCGGTGAGGGCGTTGATGCGGAAGATGCGGAGCTTGTCGGCGCCGAGATCGGGGGAGATTATGAAGCGGGATGTAGGGTCGAGGAAGGCCTCGTGGGGGTGGGGTCCTGCTTGGCGGACGGCGTTGGGGCCGGGACTGCTCATGGTGTAGTTGAAGGATTGGAGAACAGGAGATGTAGAGGTTAATGGGAGTTTTTGGGTAAAGATGCTTCCGGCGGTACTAGACGGGTGTTAGTTCATGTCACTTAGACAGGATCTTAGTTAGAATACATGTAAACTTACTATCTAGGAGTCGCCAAGAAGCCATCGCCGGCTCCGTACACAACACTGTGTACAACACCGCCTGGTACCGGGGTAATAACGGAGTTGGACAACTCGCCATTCTCATCAACATCATAGGTGACAGCCACACCATACGATGTCTCATTGGACTCATCACCGACGTATAACTTGCGGCAACCAGACGAGGTCGTGTGAAGGGTCATCCATGACGGCATGGAGATGTCGCCAGTGACATTGGATGTGTGCTTAAGAGTATTCTGAGAGGTAAATTCCAATGAGAGGACTGCACCGTCAAAGTGGGCAGCGAGAAGGTTCGCGGCTAAAGTGCCGGTAGGCAGAAGGAAGGTAGTAGTGAATTTCATGATGTTTTGATGTGCTGGATGGAGATATAGAAGAGTAACAAGTGAATAATGAGGAAGTTCCACTGGAATTTATACTTGATCACTTCAACTACAACACTCGTCATATGACCTACTACAAGCCAATCCACACACGTACGTATGTACGCCAAGAACCCCGAATGCAAGTCCGACACCGTGCCCCATCCTCTTGACTCTCTATATCCTTCTCGGCCTCATTCCGCAACTACCAAATCCATCCCAATAAAGTCCAAGCTTCAAATCTCCAAGTCATGTCTTCTCCTCGGCCATGCACCGGAACGTTCCACAGCCAAGCAAGTCTCAATATCCAACCTCCACATCCGATCTAAAATCTGCAAATCGCCCGGAAAAGCAGTAAGGATTCCGCTACCCGGTCTCTGCGGCTCTGTCTCGGCTGATGACATGACAGAATGAAGCACCTATATCGGCGGGAATGGAGATCTTGGACTCCACCACTTACGCGGCTAGAGACCCGGTTATAGGTAATAGTTTGTTTTTTTTTGAAGGATACTTTGTTGTTCCTTGGTCACGTCATGGTGGGGTCTTTTCCCTGGCTGAGGTGAAGGTTGATGGGACTCGGCCCTTCCCCGGACAGACATGGGCATCCTGTCTTCTCTACATGGTCGAAGCTGATGAACAACCTGGGGTCTTGGCGGCTACTTGGACAAGTGAGGAAAAAGACCGCACTTGTCATGTGGCTGGATAATCCAGATTGAGCCTGCTACCTCGGGCATCTTGGCAATCTTCAGGAGTATTCAGCGACCCACCATACGCACGTAGATCTCGGGGGTTATCTCCATCACTATCACTAACACGTTCCGTGTAACTCTCTATAATCCGGCTCTATACCAAAACAAGAACACTCTTCATGCAGGCACCTGTCATCCAACATTCTTAACCAAACTCTTCACCGAACTCACCGCTTCCTTTCCTTGTTTCTCCATCTGTCGGTTTATCCAATGCGAACTCCGTCCGTGCATAACACCGGCATAACTTACCCCAACTATCGGACTATTATATCCCGCTAGGGTTGTTAGGGTCTGTCGGGAAACGATGGGCTTGGATGTTCATGGCCGAGGCTTTGAAGGGAAGGAGAGGCAAAGGAAGGAAAGACCAGTGTTTGGACTTGGCTTGTGAATGTGACCTTGGAGATTATAAGATGTGGCTTAAGGCGTAAAGCGTAAAGGTCTTTGTTGTTGTTTTTTTTCGTGATAATTATACGATTGAAATAATGGCCTTGTCGAATTCAAAGGATGTATCTGAATACCCCCCACATTACCACGCTGCGGTATCCTTTTTCAAGGAAATTCCCTGGTTAACCGAGCTGATAACCTCGCCCACGAGTATCCTCACCAGTCCACACACACGACATCCATCCGTCCCTGCCACGTCCATGACGCAGGATCTTCTCTTCTCACAAACCCTCACCCGTGGCCCATCCCCCGCAATCCACCACATTCTCCGCGTATTCAAAGACCCGCGAGTCCCCGATGCCCCAGCGCTTCCTAGGGCGAAAACCCCGGAGAGTTCCACGGGGTTGAGGATGCCCGTGGATAACGCAATGTTGCTTTTTCATCTGGGCGATGGCGCGAAGGGGTTCAATGGGTTTGTTCAGGGTGGTCTGATTGCGGGGTTATTCGATGAGGCGATGGGGAATTTGATTTCCTCGGGTTACGATGTGTTCTGGGGAGCCTTCACCGAGGAGAATGCCTGGCCGGCTGATGTCCTTGATATCCGCGATAAGAAGATTGTCACCGCAAGTATGTCGGTGGAAATGAAGAAACCCATCGTCACACCCGCCACCGTCGCCATCAGCGCCAGCTTCTCCCGCGTCGAACCTAAAAAGGTCTTTTTGGATCTCACCCTCCATGACGACAAACATACCTACGCCACAGGAAAAGGCCTTTGGATCGTCATCGATAAGTCGCGGTATAAGATCTAATTAGGGTTATGGATAATAGGGTGGGTGTCATTGGCTAGGCGGACATGTAGACACGTGGGGGGGGGGGCGATTTCGAAGGATATAAGGCGGAGCCACGGATATGGAGTAATTCAATAGCTTAGATGGTGGGTGGGGCCGTTTTAGGCGGATATTGGTAGCTAGAGCTTAGTGGTTTGTACATACATAGGTTGAAGATTCTTGTATTTCCGGTAGTGCGGTCGGCGGTCTTTTTCACATGTATTCGGCGACTTATATCTAACTGATGATATCAATTGTTTCATCCGAGAATCGACTGATTAATCAGGCAACCTGAATTCGTATCCACCATATACATAGCAACATATTTTCCAATCAGCCCTGTTCCTGATTTCTCCTTGATCTTCTTTCTTTCCCCTCGTGAATCCCAAAACAATGCGCCCGATAGCATCCGCATTTCTCCCGCTTGTCTTTCTAGGAAGTGTAGCCCCGGTGGCTGCTTTCCACGATGACTCGCGCATTCTGGAGGACGCTACGACGTCGTCGGATCCCGTGGATGGCGTTCTTTGGCTTCATGTGGTTATCATGATGTTTGCAGTGGGAGTTCTTTTCCCGGTGGGGATGGTTCTTGATGTAAGTCGTTGCCAAGTCTTGGCATTTTTATTTCACCCCGCTGATGTCCTGTTTTAGATGGTTAAACATAAACTACATGTTCCCGTGCAACTTGTCGCTACGGTGTTGACCGCCGTGGGATATGTCTTGGGATATCTCCATAAAGGGCGCATGTTCCATCCTAACAACGTGCACTCTGTATTTTCCTACCTTTTATTCATTTTCTTTGCTGTCCATGCTACCACGACCTTCTACCTCTTCCTTCCTTTCGGGGCAAAATCTCTCGGTGGCAAGCTCGGCGCTCTTATCGCCCCGGTACATAGTCTTCTCAGCAAGCTTATTCCTGTTCTCGGCTGGACACAGATGCTCTTTGGGGGGATAACAATGTTGGGATTCTGCCAGGGTGATCATCTAGGACAATGTGCCGCGCATTTCATCATGGGGAGTTCCTTTGTCGGATATGCTATTGTCATGCTACTCCTTCTTCTCGTCGGGCAAAACTGGCTGAGAAGCACCGGGCGATCACAAGAGTTTTTCGACTCCGCTGTTATTGCTGCATGGGGGTGTGTCAATACCTTTACTGAGCATCGCTGGGGAACGGCCTGGGTTAAGAACGATTGGCAACATACCACTATGGGTGTCATCTGGTGGGCTGCTGGTCTTATCGGTGTCTGGCTTAGTAAAGACCGTTGGGGCCAGCCTAAGAGAAACTTTATCCCGGGCTTCATCTTGTTTGTTACTGGGTGGGGAATGGGATCGCATCCGCAGGAGAACATGGTTTCTACTGCCCAACACACTACCTTTGGCTACTGTCTCATGGCCGCGGGACTCGCGCGGATCATTGAGATTGCATTTGTTTTAAAGGATCGTGCGGAGTTGACTGACGATGGCTACTCATATAACAGTTTCCAAATGGTCCCCATCTACTGTCTTTTTCTCGCGGGCTTCATGTTCCTGAGTGCCCAGGAGGAACAAATGGAGTTGATCAATAACTCTGAAATGGACCATATCTCATTCATCCTGATCATTTTCAGTCTCGCCTCTATCATGTTCTTATTCGTCAATATTCTAATCCATATGTACGATCGCCTTTCGGGTGCCATTGTCCCGGTTAACGTCCATCAGTTAATCCCCCGAGACGAAGAAGAAGCCGAGAGACGGGCGGTCAGGGAAGCTGCTGATGCGGAAGAATTCGAGTTAGAGGGGTTGACTGATGATGAGGAGGAAGAGGAGTTAGTTCACAGTCATAAGACTGAGGTTAAAGCTTAGATAGTCTTTTTGAATTATACATCGTTATTACATTGCAAATCCCCGGTATGTAAGTTACTAGCGTCCACACTATGAGGTCATAAAGCGGTCACACCCAAATTCTGCCGGCAAATCGGCCACCGCCAAATTTTCTTCCACCATCCTCTTGAGATAACAAGCACCTATACATCAACACTCGTCTCCAAAACCCCCCAAAACACAACCCATCCGTCCCAAAAACCCGCCAAAAATGGTCTCCATCAAGAACCCCAACTTCAAATCCCGCACCCGCCACACCGCCATCCGGACAAAATCGCGCGCCGCCCGCCAAAAGTCCGAAGCCCAGCGCAAATCCGGAATCACCAAGAATGCCATTCGTCGCGGTGCCCGTCCGGGCTTCCGCCCTACTAGCGGGCCTGGAAAGGAACTGAGTAAGAAGCAGCAGCAGAAGAGGGATAGAGCTATCCTGAGAGAGACTGAGAGAAGGGTGGCGGAGGAGAAGAGACTTGCTGAAGAGGGTATGTTATGGACGGTTGAGAGATAAATGTGGCTTGTGCTAACTGTTTTATAGAGGCGGCTGAGAAGGCGAAGGAGTCGGGTATGGAGGTGGATGTTTAAAAGTCACTATGGATGACGGTATATGGCGACACGACAAACCAGTACATTAAAATACAATATCTACAAGTAATCAACCAAAATCTATTCCCCATGAACCTTGACAATCGCCTTTCCAAAGTTCTTTCCCTCCAACATACCAACAAAGCCCTCAGCGGCCTCATCGATAGTCTCAGTCCAGTGCAACTTGGCCTTAATCTTGCCATCGCGAATAAGAGGACCAACATGGGCACGCAGCTTATCGACGGTTTCTTGGTTGTACTTGACAATGAGACCTTCAATGGTGATCTGGCTGGTGATCACGTTCATCAAGTTACGAATGCCGTAGCGTTCCTCGGCGGGGAGACTGTATTGGGAGATCTGGGGGTTGTTAGTTTCAAGTTAATACACATGGCGAATGAAGAACTTACCATGCCGCAGCTGATGATACGGCCCTTGACCTTCGTGCAGGCGAGGACGGCGTCGAGGGTTTCGCCACCCACGTTGTCCCAGTAGATGTCGAGACCACCGGGGGCAAGTCTGGCGAGAGCATCCGCGGCAGATTCCTCCTTGTAGTTGAAAGCAGCATCGAATCCGAGTTCCTGGGTAAGGAAATCCACCTTCTCCTTGGACCCGGCGGAACCAATAACGGTGAGACCCTCCAGCTTGGCAAGCTGACCAACCAGCTGTCCAACAGCGCCAGCGGCCGATGAAATGAAGATAGTCTCGCCCTTAACAGGCTTACCAATGCGGTATAACCCCTCATAGGCAGTGGCACCGGGCATACCCAAGGCGCCGACGAAATGCGCCAAGTTCAACCCATACGTCTCCCCAATCTTATTCGCATGGCCCAAAGCAAAGCTAGGAACAAGAGAATACTCGCCGAGAGCCGACGGCGCCGCGATAAGGTCTCCCTCGGCGTAAGCGGGGGTATCAGACTTGAGGACCCGGCACACGTTGTATCCGGAGATGGGTCCGTCAATGGTGTACGGGGGGACGTAGGACTTGATGGAGGCGTCACGCATCCGGCCGCGCATGTAGGGGTCTAGAGAGGCGTACAGAACTTCGACGAAGAGACCGCCGGGGAGGGCGGCGGTGGTGAGGGGGTCGAGGGGGCGGGATTCCACGGCGAGGTGGACGCCGGCGACGGGGGAGCGCTCGGGGAGAGCCTTGTAGATGAGGGTTTTGTTGGGGCTGGACATTTTGGATGGTGGTGTTTGAGGGGATTGGAATTATTGAGTTGTATAGAGGAGGTTGTGAGGTTTTATATCCGGGGCGGATTCGTCCGCTTAATAAACAATGTACACTTATATCATCAAGCTTAAAGCGTAACTCCGTCTCGCCTCATAGTAACCCCACCTGAATTCCAACTGTCCAGGTCAAATCCCGTCTACTAGGGTCCTAACTCACTGACGCACGACTTTCCGCTTTCCCTCTAGAATACTTTAGAACCCAACAAACCCCGGCTACCCTTTGGCAATTTGCCCCGAGCCCCGGCTCTGAAGTTCATGGTGTATTAGTTCCTCCGCGCCGAACGAGTGGCCTGAGGGTCTCTAGGGTTTGTGTACGGGTTTGTTCAATTGAGGGATGAAATACTACGATGAGATGTTTATAGGACGGAGGACGGATGTTCAGGTATGCACAATGTTAAACGAAAGGGGTGTAGATGTCGTTTAATAGAAAATTCGGTACCTGCATGATGGATGTTGGATGCTTACGGTGATGGGGATGGAGACAATGGAGGGGTGGATTATGTTCTCGGGTAAATGGTGGGTTCTTGACCCTATGTAAACCCTAAGGCTTAAGTGAATAGGCCAGGTTGTTGACTTTGGATGCATATACTGCACAGACTTGTTTTAGGTATAGGATTACAAGTTAACTTGCTTCATTATCATCAATTTTACACAGCAAACCAAAACATTCAGCGTCTTTTTTCGTCAACCTACCTATACCAAAGATTCTATCTACACACACACACATCACCAGCGTCAAAATGTCAGACCTCGACCACTTCAACCTCCTCGCCCTCACAATGGACCCCCAATCCAAAGCCATAAGCTCCCCCACCCCCTCCCGCGCTCTACAAACCGAACTCGCCGCCCTCAACACCCTCCACCGAACCCTCCTAACCCTCGACCTCCCCACGCCGCCCCCTCCGATGCCCGTCCCCCCCAAGCGCAGCGCCCAGGTAACCAAGCACCGAGAATCCGGCAACACCGAGTTCCGCCGGCAACGCCACCCGGAAGCCATCGTGCACTACACGGCGGGGTTAGAAACGGCGTTGGACCGGCCAATGTGGGAGCCGTGTCAGATGGTTCGCGATGAGGTGGCTGCTCTGTTCGCTAATAGGGCGCAGACGCATATGGCGTTGGGACAGTGGGCTTTGGGGGCGGGTGATGCGCAGGCTAGTGTGGAGGCGAAGAAGGTGGGAAATGCGAAGGCTTGGTGGAGACGGGGGAGATGTTTGATTGAGATGGGGAGATTGACGGATGCGAGGGAGTGGGTTAAGAGGAGCTTGGAGTTGGAAGGGGAGGAGCCGGAGTTGGTGGCTTTGTTGAAGGATATTGATGCGAGATTGGAGAAGAAGGGTTTTGCTTAGACGGGGGTTTTGAAGGACTGGGTTGATTGGATCTTGGCGTTCGGTGTTTTGAAGGTTGTTCTTGGGGATGACATGTGTTGGGTTCTATTGTTTGTTGGGAATAGATTCATGAAAATTGTTTTTGTCACATGGATTATGAAGATGACGATGGTGAATGTCGAGATGTCAGAGGGAATCAATTTACATGTGTAACTAAGAAAACAAGGCTAAGCCCGATATCACAGGAAAAAAGCAAAAGGAAAAGGAAAAGCAAAACATAAAACATGCGTACAAACAAACAACCATCCACCAAGAAAGCAAGTGCAGATCGACTACCATGTCGTCACTTTCGTACATCAGGGTGATGTTCTTGTGTCACCATCATTCGAATCCACCAGACTGAAGAAAGGAAGTCGAATAGTTATGTCGTCGGACAATATTAAGTCCATTTAGTCGGTATAGTCGATATAGTCGAATCATTCCAAAGGCAGGAAAACAAGTCAAGAAAACAACGATAGGTTTTAAACGCCAGTAATAACCGTCGTCGGCGCCAAGGTATAATACAAAGAAGCCACAAAACAAAACTCTCCCAACACAATGTATGCATTAAACAGCCGTCTTCTCAACCATGGCACTCGGCAACGTCTTAGCCCGCGGTCTCATGACGGCATCTTGACCCGACATACGACGATCCAAGGCACGCTCCAACTTGGCGCCGAGGGCGAGGGTTTGCATGTTGTTTGCGCGCTCTTCGGAGAGGACAACGCGCTGGGAAGTAAGAGCCTTGTTTTCCATGCGCTGGAGGCCGGTGGCGACGGCGGCAATGTCGGATGGGATGGTGGATTCGGTGGATGTTACCGAGGGAGCGACGGAGGGAGCCATGCTGAAGGTGCTGTAGCGGTTTTCGGAGGTCTTTTATATGGGAGATGTTAGAATCTATTAAGGAGGAAGAGTCTGAGAATTTTCTTGGGGAAAGAGTGTCGGTGAAGGGTAGATGAATCGTGGATAGGGGAGGTGTCACAAGAATGTCTTGGTTGGTGGTGATGAATCACTGGCTGGGTCCTGTCTTTAAAGTTGTTTTTTGTGGGCCTTTGACGATGGGATAGAAGGTAAATCGGACAGGGAAGGGTAGGATATTAAGGAAATCGGGGACACCGGCGAAGGCATGTTTACATGGGGCAAGTATGTGCGGAGTTGTTTGAAGTTGCTTTGGACGACGAACGGACGTATGTAGTTGTGGTTTGGGAGCTTGTTGGGTATGGGATTGGATGTAAAGTGGGTGAAATACCATGTTTTGTCAAGGATTTCATTGGGCAAGCAAGGTGAGAACGGGGAATTTGTACCCCGTCGAATGATGAAGGTGAGGGAAAGAAGGAAAGAACTTACGGAGTCAGCCAACATGGGGCGCGAAGAGTCCATTGAGACGGGCATTTTGAAAAGGATGTGAGTGGTGACTGGAGTTGTGAGGGGGAAAGAAAAAAGACAAATGACGAGATATTCAAAGCTGAGGTTGAAACAAGAATGTAAATAAGACAGGTTGAAAAAGGAAGAAAGGATGGATTAACGGATGGATGACTGAATGGGTTTTATCTATGTAGCTTGTGTCTGTCTGTCAGTCAGTCAGTCAGTCTGGTTGGCTTGTCGGTTGCCTGCCAGGTTAAGAGCTTTGATCTTGGTGCTAGAGGGACGATTTCTAGAAAGGGAGTACGTATGTATGTACGATAGTGAAGGTTTTTAAGGCTCGTTCGCGGATTTTATTGAAACAGGAGGTGGTTGAGAGAAAAAAGGAAGGAAGGAGAGGGATATTTTTCACACGAGTATCTAGGCGCGTTTTTGGGGTTTTTTGTTAAATTATATGCAGGTGCGCTTATGTGTGGAGTGTGATTACATGTGTATGTGACATTGGGAGAAAAAGAAATATAAAGGTTCTAGACTGGAGAGGTATGAACATACCACGGCGGCTGTTGAAACAATGAATTGGTGATGGAACTGTTGATTTGTTTGTTTGGGTGATTGATGAGGTCGTGCGGCTGGCCACGAGGCATGGGGTGTTTCGCATTGTGAATCTTATCCCTTGAGTCCTTTGACTATTGTTTTTGAGCCTTGAGGGTGGAGTACAGCAGATACATTTGACAGAGGTTGGGCTTACTAAATAGTTACTGGATCTAGATATATCTATCGTCTTTTGGGAATAACTTGTTCTAATATGTCACCATCTTGTTCGGGTCGGGTCGGTATAGCAATTCTCCGGACCATGTGGCTGCACGTCAACAGCGTGGTGGCGCGTTAATCCCTCCATCCCTCGTATCATATGCAAGATTCTAATTTCTGGTCAATGCTAGGGTTTATTATCCCTTAAAGGCATAAGATGGTTCTATTTCTGTGGATTTGCATAAGTTGACTGGTAAATGGGTTCATCGTATTTGGTGAATTGGACGGAGAATTTGATTCCATGTGGATGAGTGGAAATGTTGTTTCAGTAGATGGGATTGATGAGAATAGGTGATGTGCTATTTTTGGTGGCACAGGGCTAGATTTGTTGCAGGTTTTTGATGGCATCCGGTGATGATACTAGGACGAGACAGGAGTTTTGTTGTTTCAAGTGGCTGTTTCCTGGCTATAGGGCTAATTTGATGGTGATTTGGGTATTCAAGAGTATGCATCTCACTTTAGAAATATATGTACATTCAAAAACTGGCCTTGTTATCTAATCAGTCAACCTTGGAATAGATATCACATACGTCACCATCACAGAATATACCCGGACAATCCCGGCCCATCCCGGACAACCAACGTCCTCTAAAACATTCAAGACATAGTCGACTTTACTAAATCCCTACAAATCCATCATCACTCTAAACTGACCAAGAAAACTCGAACAATCCTTATAAACCTTAGTATCTATCAAAGTCCTAAAAAGTGTCAATCAAATCCCCTTGAACCAAGAGCCTCATTCCAATCCAACCTCCTCTTGAAAATCTACAAATCCAAAAAGTCTAGTCTAGACTCATATTACCCCACACTCGTGCCAACCAACTCTAAGTGATCACCACACCTCTGTGCGCTCGACCCAACCATCAGGAAAAAAAGACCCCGTTTCTACCTACTTTCTTGGTAATACTATCAGTCAGTTTTCCTTGATTCTATTCAACCCCGCCTTTTTATAACTTGGCTAATCCTGGGTTTCTCCGCTCGTTATCTGAAGAGATATCTCGTTGCGGCTCATCTGGCTTGTCTAGTTAGGAAATTCCTTTGCTTGGTGGATGAATGGTATATCAGTCTGATGTGAAGGACATGGCCTTGTCTCATTACATATTGATCGTCCGTGGCAGAGTGATCCCCGAGGTTAGAAACTTGGCTTCTCCAACTTCTCTCACCATAATAGGAGGTCGTCTATTAAAGTTCCATCACAAGTATAAGCCGCCTTGAAGAATATCCTCCTTGCATGACATTCTGCAAGTACTATATGCAAAGGAAGAAGTGTAAATTCGCCACCTGAGAAAATCTATCCACACATGTGCATACAAAGACACGCAATGGACTCACTACAATGCCCGGTCTTCGCCCCACTACCTTTATCCCCCGCCCTTCCCGATGCCGCTACCGAGGTCCAACTACGTCCAACTAGGTCATCACCACTCCTAATTGGTCTCTCTGGGTAACTGGAAAGCCCGTCTTCGCATCGCACCATATCTATGCGAAGAATCCTCTCCTCTCATCGACTCACTGTTACCCAGGACATTCCCTGTTGAAGTTGTCCATCTCCAACTATGACTGGAAACTCAAACGTTGTCTTTCCGACTTTCCTAAACATACATACTCTCCGAAGATAACTTCACACATCTGAAGTAGAAATCGACGTCTCCAACACCACATTGACCTTATTCCGCCACTTGCCTTTGTTCATGACACTCTTCCATCCGCACCAGACACACAAACTTACCATACAAATCTTGGCAAAAAAAAAAAGAAACCACCATAACAAAGTCCAAGTCCTTCGGTTACGCTTGTCGATAGTCCACCCCCTGTACGCACAAAGCAAGGGATGTCCGCCAAGATCCCACTTGAGATTAGCTCTTCCCCCGCCAAGTGTCAGAGCGAGCCAGCGAGCCAAACGTAACAAGCAAGCCTATGTTTCCATCGTTTCTGTATATACTAAGGATACATGCGGCCCTTCTTCTGTACTAACAACTAACGTGTTGCGTATGTCTAAATGTATGCATTAGGTAGACTACCCAACTCTTATACAGAAAATGTACCCCCGTTCATGCTTGAAGAATAAACGAGCCCACGTAGGAGGACATACCCTGGTGTCGTGGCACTTGGACCGGGAGCTGAATTCAACATGGACTCGGCAAACCACCATGGCTTAACGTTTCCATTTTCCTTTTCAGAGCATGTCCTGCGTAATCCCTGGTTACCACTGCTGACAAAAAAAGAATGTCCCGGGCCTCTATTCGTTTATATACACCCGCTCGTCCCCAGATTTGTCTACCTCTTTGTTGTTTCCGTTGTATTCCCTTTGAGCAACTGTACGCGCCGCTCCATATCCCAGATATTTGGTAAGTTACTGATATCGTGATTGTGGTTTTCTATTCTCGAGATCTTGTATTCTAACCAGGTTTTCTGTTTGTGTTTAACAGCGTTGTTACTTTCTACATTTAACCATTTCTGCTCATTGCCGTCGACTGTCTGACCACTGCACTTTTGGTCACTTTTACTCCACCATACTTGACCACCCTACTTGACCACCATCGATCCCGTCCGCCCTGGAGGCCTTATATTGCATCTATATCTACCTTCCGACTTAATTTGTATTTGGGTTTGATCTGTCCGGTTCCCTGTGAACCAACAGACCCTTTCCTACATTTTGTACACACCAACGATGAAGTTGAGATAACCCTCATTTCGTCCTCATTCTACACAATATATAACCAAATATCCACCTAATACACCAAAAAATGGCCGAAACGACAGATGTAGTGGCTCTCGCCACCGAGACCGCCTCCGATTCATCATCTACCGCAGTTTCAACAACAACCCTCGCCACCGCCACCGGAACCTCATCGGCCGCCACATCCACATCAACCTCTACTTCCGACGGCAGTCCCGCCTCCATAGGCGTGATAATCGGCTTGACAGTAGGCGCACTCGCCCTCATCGCCATGGGCGCCTTCTTCGTCGTTCTCCGCCGTCGTTACCTACGGAAAATGGGTATCACAGACCCCGAAGCCCATCTCCACGAAGTCACCGAGCGGGCTCCTGGATCTCGGAGAAACTCAGCACACTTCCAAGTAGGAAATCGTCACACAATTATTGAGATTCGCACTGCCAGACGGCCGCGGAGACCCCGCTCGGAACCATGGGTTGAACCACCACCGACCTACCAGGAAGCTCACGCAGACGGAGTCCCCGCTTATGAAGTACACGACTCCGGCTCTGACCAGGAACATGAAACCTCGGGGTCGCGCTCGCCCTTACGTTCACCACGCGGGTCTATTCGGAGTTTACACCTTGCGGATCTCCGCTTACGAAGCCCCATTAGTATCCGGAGTTTCCGTATCGATAGACAACCGCGCACCCCAAGAACACCCGGGTCTCAAACACCGACTAGTCTGCGTAGCCCAATGCGTAGTCCCATACGCAGCCCGAATAGAAGCCCATCGTTGAGTCCTGTACGACAGGTTAACACCGCGGCAGAGTTTGACGAGGAGACGGCTAGGGAGCAGAGGGAACGTCATGCACACTACCAGTAAAAGGAAATTGTTTTGCTTCGTGTTTTTGTTTAGGCGTTTTGGGTTGGCGGTGATAGATGTTCGTTATTATGACTTGGTGGTGAGTTTGTATCACGGGGAAGGATCCGGTTGGATAGACAGCAAACAGACTGTGTTACCGGATTATAGGAGTGGACATCGTTTTGTGATGTACGTTTTTGGCTTGTTATGATAGTTTATACCCCCATTAATCAATTGTTTTGCATTTTGTACTTTTGGATTTTTGTCACTTTGTGAGATGGGCAGGCCGGATGGTCTGTGTAGAATGTCTCTTGACGGGCCGTCCGGTATTTTGGGTGATTTATGACGATGAGAAGTATGTACTTGTTGTTCACCCAAAGAGCATAATATAAAAAGGGCATGTCCATCTCTTGTTCATCCAGCTCATGTCATTATCATCAACACTACACTCACAACTTCAATACCATCTAGAATACTCACCCACTAAACTATCAAAATGGCTCTCCCCTTCCAAAGAACCTGGACTCCCTCCACTGAGACTGACCTCCTCCTCGCTATCATCCACCACCTAATGAGCAACCCGCCCCCTCCTAACGGCCGTACATCAATCGCCTGGGCCGCCGTCAAAGAAACATTCCACAACTCCGGCAACACCACCTTCACCCAGCAAGCCATGCGGTAGGTCATCCGTTGCACAATCTCAAAACGTATGTACTAACACAATCTAGTTGCCGCTATGCCCGCATGATGAGACCGTTCAAGGATAGATTGGGTGACCAGTAGAGACATACATACATACTGTCACTTTCACTTGCATTGATAGACTGGGGATACATGATAGATTTGAGATTATAATTGACTTTTAAAATTCACATACGTCTCAAAAAGGAAGGTGATGTTGCTTGATACACAGGCAAAAAGTTATAACATGACCCCAACCCGATTTGAACGGATAACCTTTTGATCTGGAGTCAAACGCGCTACCGTTGCGCCATAGGGCCTTCATGATAGAATCGATGTCAAATAGGGTTATGTGTTAGTGCTCATCTTTCGTTAGGGTTAAGGTAGCGGGGCATAGTGTTAGTGGCATAAGCGGGGCAAGGTGGTAAGTCTGACAGTAAAATGAAACCCCCTTTTTGTCTTTATGGCGGCCCCTCAGAAGCCAGAGATATATCTTTTCTTCATCGTTACTCTTGGAGCGGGGTGAGCTCGTCATCCGTCTACTTTGGCTTTCCTAGAGCCAGGTAGACGTAAAATAGTATACCCGCCAAGGAACCCGGGCTGTGCTGATAGCGCAGCGTCGAGCTTTCGCCCGGGTTCGTGGTTGATCGTGGAGGTTAGAGAAACAAACTCTCGCGATATCTTTGGACTACAGGGAACTGTCGCTCACAGAGCGAGTTTCTGTTGTTTCGAATAGAATACCGTGTTTCTCGGTGTGTAAGCTACACAGGGTACGGAGACAATAAATGGCCACAAAAAAGGCGTCAAAGAATACAACAACAACAAAAAAAAGGCCACACGAGGTGAGTTGGGTTAATGATCGATACTGTACTATGAATCCAACTAACGCCCATTATCAGGTATCAAACCTCCCAAAGATCCGGGCAAGAATTTCCATGGCCCGCTGGAACTCAGGCTTGCTTATAGAGCATCTTTGCTCCTTTGTATTTACACGGGTCAAATAAATATCTACCGGGTCTCGGGATCTGCTCTGGTCACTGGAGCTCTACTTCGTTGTTGTTCACAGCTGGGAAAGTCATTGAGAAGAGATTCCAATTATTATACTTTTCTCAAAGGGTTGATATAGCAGGAGCGTTCGACAGAGTAGATCACCAATGTCTAGCCTTGACAAAGCCTCAAAGCAAGTTTATATCGTTGGCTCTGCGCTTCTATAACGATCTCAGGACTTGCTCAATAGCATGTCTTTACAGCGTCACAACCAACTTCGCGTGGACTTTGATAAGGGGTTGGCCAGTGAGAAGAGCAGTCGCAGAGTGGAAGAAGCAGAATCTACTTTTCCAGGAAATATTCATGGACAATTGGGATGAGTTTGTTGCACAATATTGCAATGATGCTTTCTGGCGTGGTCATCGTCCGGCCTTTCATGCATATGACTACGGTGCCAACATGAGAATTATTCAACGTACTAAGTTCTATCCAAGTACCAATCGAGGCTATTCTGTTGGGCGATTTCAACGCGCATTCGCCGTTGTGGAGTGGAGAATGGGTTCAGACCAATACCCAGGGAAAAATGTTAGAAGAGTGGATAGAGCAAGGCGACTTCTGGGTGAATACTCATATTGACTCAATTTCTCTTTGGTCTTATTCTCTCGATTCAGCTTATGGGTACACTCTATTCGGTTTCCATTTTTCCCACCTCTCACCCAAGCGTTCACATGCACATGTGATGTTTCGCATGGAGCGGCTCCCTTTTGGGTAGGCAAGCTCAAAATGTGAGCAGTACTTAACATAACATTCCACAATATGTGTTCTTCTTCGGTATAGAGAGGAAAAATACACATCCTCTCGTATTTCCTCATCCTTCAAGCCAATACCCAGCGCATGCATACTGCGCTCAAAGCACTCCTACACCAAGCATATAAGAAGAAGGTTGACATAGCCTCGGACATGTCTAACGCTGACGCTGGAATGTCTTCTGACCATTGCGACTGGCAAGAATGGTTCTTGGATTATTGTGTTTCTGGCCAGTTTTCACACTTGTACACTTTACTGTCCGAGTCTGCCCAGCACGGTCTGGCACCCCGCACCAGCCGCGACGAAGTATCCACAAAGCCGATGCGATTAATCGAGGGTGCTTCTATGCACAAGTATGCCAAGTTGATGCTTCGATTTGCCGCCATGATCTGCCGAGGCATCAACTCTACCGATTGTCAAGGCATCTACGGATTTACCTGTTCCAATGATACCCTCCAGGTATACGACGAGCTCATCGAAGCGACCCGTCAGTGGAAAGAAGATGAGAATCCAGAGACGGTTGAGACCCTGTTCTTGTACAAGAACCACCCATCTTCAACGAACGCACAACCCCCCACGCAAGCTACACACTTTCTACCCCAGACTATCAAGACACCACCAAGCAAGTTAGATCCATCTGCTACTTGAAGAAGTTCCCAACAAAAGATATACAAACTTCCACAGCCATCACCAAGCACCCAGACATCGCTGAAGTAAAAGTCGCCGTGGCCTAGACCGAGCTGACAATTGTTGGCGCGTGTAATGCTGGCACGAGTAGCTCGAGACCCAACGAGGCGGACGATCTCATCACAGCGCTGCGGAAGAAAAACATCATCATTATGGGCGACCTCAACTTGAAGCACTGCCAACGGGATGAAAGTGTAACGGCAATTACTGGCAAGGAAGGTACTAGCGCTCCGTAACGAGGGATTGCTCCCCAGAAGGAAGAACCCTAACTACCGCCACAGTTCCGGCCGTGACTTCTTCCAAGGTGAGGCTGTCGACCCCGCCGACGTCGTCCCCCACATCTAGGGGCCCGGCAAGAGTCCCGATATTGCATTCGTGGGCCTGGAGCCATCGACCATCTCCGGGCCTCCTCCACTGGCACATGCACTCATACCGACAAGCTCCTTCTCCGAGAGCGGCCGTGTCTACCGTCAAACAACACAACAACCTGTTCTTCCTCAACCTACCCACAGGTACGGACATGCCAACCAAACATGGCAGACACCCCAGGTGTTTCTTCAGGAACTCCCTGAACGATGCAAGATAGAAGGGCTGTACCATTGCCATATCCCTAGATAAGACGAATGCAATCAAATTATCACAAAAGCTAGAAGGGCTGAGGTCAAAGACTTTTCTGGAGCTGCTGCTTTGCTGGTAAAAGATTTACAGTGGACGAGGGTTGCGCTGAACGATAGGGTGGCTGCCGCAGTCATCAGCGATAGGTGGATGGCGTCGGTGTATTGAGTTCGAACCATCGAAACTAGAACTCATTACTGACATCGTTTCCGCCTTTCATTGCGTTCGCATCGCAGAAGGCCACGAGTGGAAAACCGCCATTCGAACGCGCGAGGGTACGTTTGAGTGGGTGCTGATGCCCTTCGGCCTTGCCAATGCACCAGCCCAGTTTCAAACTCTCATCCGCGCCCTTGAGCATTTGCGGCCGGAACTCATTGGCGTTTCTAGCACTTTCCTCATTCTTACGGACCACAACAACTTGACTCGCTATACCCGCCCGCAAGATCTATCCGCTAAACATGCCTGTTGGCACGGCTTTTTGTCACAATTCAACATGACCATTCGTTATATCCCGGGCTCAACTAACAAGGCTGCAGACGCTCTTTCACGTTTGGACCCACCCGGCAGACCCGGCCTCCACGGACGCCTATTCGGCACCAATTATGTTACCTTTTCTAAGGAAACAATCGTGCCTCTAGCCAAGCTGATCTACCAGCTTGTAATGGATGCAACATTCTGTCAGCCTTACAAACATCAAAAAGCAAGTCTGCCTGCCTCCCCACTGTTAAGCAGGAGGATGAAATAGACAGGAGAGGTTTCATGTCTGAAGCCCTACGAGCACCTTGGCCGACCGGAGACAACCTGCTCGCTGGTCTCGCCAACTATGGAGATTGGCAAAGCACCATTGAGCGGAACCTCCATTTGATAGACGTCAGGGAGGATGAATTTCCTTCACTCCCAGCAAGGGCGCAGAGGGCCTTATTTCTCTGTATCAGAGATAGTTTGGGAAAGTCTGTCGAGTCAGCGATCCCAGACAACATGGCTCTGGAGGACCTCCTCCCAGCTATCCAGACCAAAGTTCGCGGTAATCTCGTCTCCGCGCAGCTAGATTTCGAGGTGTGGTTGAAAGACTTCACATACAACACCAATGAGTCCATCAAGTCGCTGCTGCAGCGCCATCAAGCTCTTGTGAGCGAAGCACCGGTTTACAACATTAAGCTGACGGAAACCCATAAGATTGCTTCCTTGCTTGCCCCCATTGCCAAACACTTTCCATCCATTAGGCAAGGCATCACCGTCATGTGTTATAGATCCAAGCACATGTATGAGATGATGATTGAAGCCAGGGAACGCGATAATCGCATTAAAGAGTAAAGCTAAACTAATGACAAGAGGGTGACCCAGAATGGGATACTTTATACGAAAGTATGGTGATGATGAATATTTATAGTGTTATCTAACGCGCCTGGGCTGACCTTTTCACTCGTACGAAAGTATGGGCGCCCAGACCGGTGATGAGTGCTAACCCTTGGAGGGTATAGTAGTGTGTGTAGACCCTAACATCATGAGTTCATACGCCACATGGAGATGCTTTGTCAAAGCACTGACATATCTCGGGGGTCGAGGGCTAAGCGTGACCGTAACTCAACGTCTTTTTGCCCCATTTTTAACAAGGCTGGACACAGGACTGCAAACTGTTATTTCCGGCGCTCCAACAACTCCGCCAACAACTCAAACAGTGCACATGCTGCTACCAACAATCGTCGTCCGCCTCCTCGGAACACGACGCATTACATTGATGCCGGCCAGGCCTACCAAAATCTCAATTTGTCCGGTCAGTAAAGTCCATTTTCTATGAAGAAGTCCATACTAATATTCGCAGTTTACTTCCACAACAAGAGCTCATAGCATATCGACTGACCGACTTTTCTCTCGACAAGTCTTGGCCCTCCCATTCCACCAACACCTCGTATCCATACAACCACGAAAGACGCAATGCCTCAAACCACCCTGCCGCAACGCCCGATGCCGAAACGCCCACTGCCCGAAGACACAACCGATGCTGGGGACGTCGACTATGATGCCTTCGATAGTGAAGACGAGGATCTGGCTTTGCAATTGGTTGATAACCTTTGCATCGAAAACAATGACAGCAACAACGAAGAGTCGAGCGAGTCCATGTTGTGGAGAATTCACCACAACGATGCCACTCATCAATTCAAATGTATGTGTGAGCCCGCATATCTAGCATTATTCAAGCTACTAACATATTATCCTAGGCCATGATTTGATCGACAAAGTTGCCTCAAGTGACTTTGATGCACACAAGGCCATAGAACTCTTCCAGTGTCCGGCGACATTCGACTATGGTTGTCCCGTCACCACCGATTCCAAACCGGCCACACCCGATGACCGGTATTTTACGTCGGCCTATCTGGATTTCTTTAGCGTCGTCGGTAACCCAGGCCAAGTAGTGTCTCAAAGCCCTGCAAATGAAGACTTCCACAACGTCAAGATTACCTTCAACCAGTGGGCCACTTCATACACTGCCAAACACAACGCGGGGCTACAATTCAAGCTTACCAAGCGCACATTCCGTTTTGCCTATGGTAGTACCCGTGAAAAGTGGTTCATTGTGATGCATCCTTCCATTGGAAACACGTGGGTTCCTCCGGCTGCCCAGGGTTCTGAACACAGTACCGCCATGTACCGAGAGCATGCCGAAATCTTGGTCACCTACATCAAAGAAGTCTTTTCATTGGAAGGGCTTTTCGGTGAAGTCGTTGAGTCTGCCTGGGCCCTGGATTCCAACCATGAAACGTCCATCGCCTTTGAGAAATGGGTACGTTTCCAGGATCTATTCATGAGCGGTTGGGATAATTTCATCGAACAACATGCCGATGATGCTTTCTGGCGTGGTCATCGTCCGGCCTTTCACGCATATGACTACGGTGCCAACATGAGAATCAAGACGGATTCCCCCGGGGACAGGTCAAAGAAGATATCCAACGGGATAGATTCACTAGCCGCTGTCCTTGACCAAAAGTATGTTCTTGACAATCTCGAAAGAGTGTCATATGCAGTGGCCATCAATGTCACGTGTGAAGAGGCCGCACCACGCGAGGAAGAAGCATCGACTGAGGGAGATGAGGACGAGTCCGCCGAAGAAGGCGACGATGAGCCATCCGCGGAGGATGATGATTTTGAGGAAGGGTCGTCCATCGGAAGTTCTGCTCCGGAACCATTGAGTTACTGTCTTCTTGCGAACCGCAATTTTGTCGCCAAGCAGTACAACAGCAAGAAGGACTATACCTTCTTTGGCTTAGGCTTCCATCCCTTTTATGGAAACTTCTCTTCGCCAAAGCCACCAAAGTTTCTCGATGGTCCGTTTGCGCAAGTCTTTGATGACCTGGCGTCCTCCAATGACGGTCATACCGTCGTCACCTTCAGCCATTTCCAGGCCTATTCCAACATCAAACGGGCGATTCGCCATTCCCCGAGGGACCTGCTTGTGACAAAGGGTATCGCCACTGGTGCCCTGACATTGCCCCGCTCTCAAACAGTGGTCCCTCGTGTGAATGCCAAACAGCAACAGCTTCTGGGTCAGCTACGTGGCCAACATACCCCTCATGAGTCTTCGGCCGGTCGGCCGTTTGCCCGGGAAAAACAACAAGTTGAAGGTGCAATCGAAGCAGGTGAGTATACGTTCCGCTTCGAGCAGGTATTCACGGTTTTCCCGCGTGAACTGGTCGGCGTCGAATGTAAGTTCAGCAGAGTCTTATATCCAGCGCTGAGGATGATTGAGTTTTTTGGTCCAGAGAAGCCGTTTTTGCCAATCTTGCATCGCTTTTCTCCCGAGGTGTTTCCCGGCGTGCTGATTCCCTTCATGACAATGTTCGATGTGGTCGTCGCAGAACTTGACAAACGTTTTGCGGCCACGAGGAACGAGGGTCTCGGACTGCCACTCTCGGAAGCCGTTGCTGTGATGGATCGCCTGGCAAGCTTTTGCCTCACGGGAGACCGTCGGGTCTTGCCGTCAACCATTCTGTCACGGTTAGCAACCATGAAAAGTTTGGCCAAAGGTGCATGGCCATACATTGACCCCAGTGTGTTGCAATTTCGCGATGGCACTGGGTCGATTGACCTGCAACAATGGCCTACTTCAGACAAAGGACGGCCATCATTTCTGCACATACCCGCCCTCCAGTATCACTATGGGCGTGCGGTAGCAGCAAGTCGCCACAGTTACCTATGGGTTTCTCAATGTAGAACGAATAGTCTGGCCTCGTTTGTGGAAGTATGTTCCTTTTTGCGCGAAGCATTCGCGGAGCTAGTACTTCCTCAGATGAGAAGCTTCATGGTCGTGCAAATCCAGAAAAGGTTGCGACAAGGTTCTCGGAGTGGCCGCAGCCAAGTGGACACGACAGCAGAAGAAATTCTCACCACTTGGCAGAGTGATCGAATGCCATTCCGGCGGAGGTAAGTTGAAACTTATAGAATGGCTGTATATTATTAACTAACCGTATTATCAACATAGTTACCTCGACTCCCTAAATTCAGTACTTCTTCCGGAAGGCAGCGCCTCGGCATTCACTATTTCCAATCAGGACGGGTACACTATGGCAACTCAGCTTTACGATGCCCTTACCAGTCCTGAAGCAAAAACAGCGGATGCCTATGCGCCCGCGAAATCTTCTTGGTTCCAGTTATTGCAAGGTGCGATGAAGTATACATCACTTGATGTGGTTAGCCGACAAGAATGGATCGATGGAATTTCTGCGGCCATTCATGCTAATCGCATTGAATGGCTACCAGGCCAATTCCGCAAAAGGCTATCACACAGTCATGTTATACGACTTGTAGGACCAACCCCTTCCCTAGATTTGCTAATGGCACCCCATGGATCCTCTAAGCGGAAACGCCTAGAGGCAGACGAAGATGCCATCCACCAAAAGAGGCTGCAAAGTCTCGGCATGTCCTTCAAAGATGACTTACCTTTCACAGTCATCCCACCGAAAGTCAAGACTGGCTTCGATAAACAGATCTCACTCTCCAAAGGTGATGATCTGATTGCAAGCCATTACCAAAGGGTCTATAACGTCATGCAGGACAATCTTCACGAGCCTTTGTGTCAACTGATGATTATGATAGCAATGACGATGGCCTCATCTTCGGTAACCCCTCGTGTGGACGCCAAAAGTGACTGCTTTCTTCCGGCCGGTCGAGGAACCAAACAGCAAAAAGATCCAAATCTTTTTGTCGCCAATTTAATCACTCGAATGATTTGGTTCCTGTATCCCCATCGGTTCGAGGAAGTGGACAATAAGGACGGTGCTTTAAGCATTGCGAACATGATGCCCAAGTTAGGTATGTTTGAATTGCTGGCGGGATATCGCGATAGATACTAACAATGCTGTAACTAGAACACAAGGGTGTTAATCACCATTTTCTTGTTGTTTTGGGTTGGGTTCGGTTCAGGAAAGATACCCACCGGTCTCATCCACGTCGCGACGAATTGACACTGACAAGGCGAGATGTTCTTCTAGAACTTCATGATGATCTCTTTGAACTACGGGGAGATCTCGAGCGCTTTGTCCTCCGTGTTTTCCGGACTGAGGATAGGGAATGGGTCAAGCGGTGCTTACCGGACGGTTACTAGTCATTGGTGGTATTGCGAGGGCATTGGCACGGCATGGATCCTCTAAGCGGAAACGACTAGAGGCAAATGAAGACGCTATCCATCAAAAGAGGCTGCAAAGGCCGGAGCCGAATCGACCGTGGCTATACTCTGGGTGTTAGAATAAAACAACCACTGAAGAGGATTTCGAGTTGTCATATCCCCCGCTAGGACAGATGCAATAAATGATCATAAAAAAAAGAGGATTTCGAGATATCGGGATGGGTCCAGAACTTGGGGAAGCACTAAATTCTCAACACTCGTCTTTCACAATGCTGCCTATGCTCCAACGTTTCCGGTCAGTGCTGCATCAGTGAGTCTCTTGTACAAGAGAGAAATCTGGTGGGACCAACAAGAAGATTTTCTAAGAGTTCGAGGATCAAATAACATTGTTGCCATCGTACGCTAATAATCCAGTTGGTCCACCTCTTCAGATTGGAACAAAGTTTGCACATAAAACATTCAGGAGATCGTAAGGACAAGACCAGTGTACTCCACCAGGACTACTATCAAGCTTCTCAAGCCGATAGCTGCTAGATCTTCCGCATTCGACACTCTAGATCTCTTGTATTCGTTCCCGCAAAACAAAAACATCGGGCCGATCTCGGATCCTGCGAGAATGCCCTCGGGCTTTGCCTTTTCTGGACCCTCTTGGTGTTCGTCACCTGGCCCTTTGTCTGGTCACAAGAGTCACTCTATTTTATGCAATTTCGCAACTGCTGGCCGCCCATAGGGGGGTTTTGATTGACATCATCCTCAATTCCTTCTGTCCGTAACGGCGTCGTATTGATAGTTCGCGCGGTTCAGGTAGACATTAAATAATACAATATTGTGAAGTAAAGAAGGAGTGTTACATGGTGTCTTTTGGCACAACAGGAATGACCAAATACATGATAGTAGAGTAAAGCAAGCCTGCGGTTGTGCGACGTTGTAGTGTCACACAAGATTAAATACATGATTTTGACTTCTAAGCAACTTTAACAATGAACGACAGATCACAAAACATAACAGAGAACACGGTTTTGACAAAGGAAAGAGAACGTTTGATTTCATTATCAACAAAGCAAATATATTGATCGATTTGCAACCTACAAAAGAACACGCTAGGAAAAGAAAGTACATGTGTACAAGAAAAAGAAAGCCTATGAGGGCAAAAGGGGGTATGTAAAACAATCACCACTGTACCCAGTGATGCACTCCATATATAAACCATAAAGCCGGAACATTTAAACACAGTCGTCCATTATGAGCAAATCCGACGACACTCCACCATTTTCCATTAACTATAAACTAGAGAATTTACAGGCAAAGGAAAGCAGCAGCGACAGCGACAACGGCAGCGCCAGTACCGACGATGCGGCTGGCACCAGCAGTGACGACCGAGGAACCGGTGGTAGCAGAGCTAGCAGCGGTGACGGCGCCAGTGGCGGTGGTGGAAGCCTTGGTGCTGACGGGCTTGGAGGAGGCAGCGGTAGACTTAGTGGTGAAGCCAGTGGAGGCAGCGACGCCGACGGAGGTACCGTTGACACCGGTGGGGTAGTAGGCGGGAACGGTGGAGGCACCGGGGGCGGGAACGGTGGCGTAGCCGGTGGCGACGGACTCAGCAGCGACGGGGACAGTGGAGGCGCCGGCGGCGGGGACGGAAGAGCCAGCGGCGACAGGGACCGAGGAGGCACCAGCGACGGGAGTAGAAACACCGACGGCGGGGACCGAGGAGGAACCGGCGGCGGGAATGGTGGCGTAGCCAGTGGCGGTGGTGGCACCAGCGACGGGGGTAGAAGCACCGGCAGCGGGAACCGAGGAGGAAACAGCAGCGACGGGGACGGAAGTCGAAGCACCAGCAGCGGGGACGGTGGCGTAGCCAGTAGCGGTGGTGGCACCAGCAACGGGGGTAGAGACACCAGCGGCAGGGACGGAAGCAGAGCCAGCGGCAACGGGAACCGAGGTAGAGGCACCAGCAGCGGGAACGGTGGCGTAACCAGTGGCGGTGGTGCCAACGGACTCAGCACCAACGGGAGCGGAAGTGGAAGAGACGGGCTCGTTGGTGTAGGTGCAAGGAACGGTGGTGGTCAGGGTGATACCGTCGGTGACGTAGACAATGGTGGTGGACTCGGGGTGAGCGGTGGTGGCCTCGGTGGAAGCGGCAACGACGGGGGCAGAGGTGACACCAGTGCCGTAGACGACGGAGGTGTAGCCGGTACCAGCGGGAACGGTGTTGTAGCCAGTGCCGTAGGGGACGGTGGTAGCACCAGTGGCGGGAACCTTGGTGGAGCCAGTGGCGACCGAGGTAGCGACAGAGGTGGAGACACCGGCGGCGGGAACCGAGGAGGAACCAGCAGCAACGGGAACCGAGGTAGAAACACCAGCAGCAGGGACGGTGGCGTAACCAGTAGCGGTGGTGGCACCAGCAACAGGGGTAGACACACCAGCGGCAGGGACCGAAGAGGAGCCAACGGCGGGAACAGTGTTGTAGCCAGTGGCGGTGGTGGCGCCAGCGACGGGAACAGAGGTGGAGGCAGCGGCGACGGGGACCGAGGTGGAGACACCAGCAGCGGGGGTGGTGACGGCAGTGCCAACGGGGACGGTGGAAGAGACGGGCTCGTTGGTGTAGGTGCAGGGCACGGTGGTGGTCAGAGTGACACCGTCAGTGACGTAGACGATGGTGGTAGACTCGGGGTGCGAGGCGGTGGCGGTGCCGTTGTTGAAGATGGCAGAGGTGGTGGCAGCGGGAACAGAGGCGGTAACAGCGGTGTTGACGCCAGTGGTGAGCTTGCCGGTGCTGGTGGGGACAACGACGGTGGTGGTCTCCTCATCCTCGCAGTCTTCCTCCTCCTCATCGTCAGACTCGTCATCAGAGTCGTCGTTGTCGGTCTCCTCGTCAGAGCAGTCCTCCTCCTCGTCGGTGGAAGAGGTGGAGGTGCCAGTGGGGACGACACCGGTGGCGGTCTTGGAGACGGCGGAGGTGAGAGAAACGGCGGTGGTCTTGGGGACAACAGCGGTGGTGGTACCGTTGCCGAAGGGGGCAGGGGTGGTGACGGCAGCACCAGTGGTCTTGGCAGCAGAGGTGGTGGTCTCGTCATCCTCCTCGTCGGAGCAGTCCTCCTCCTCGTCAGCAGTGGCGGTGGTGGTGGCAGCGGCGGAGGTGGTCTTGGAGACACCAGTAGCGGTAATCTTGGTAGAAACACCGGTGCCAGTGACCTTGGTGGAGGCAGCGGTGCCAGTGTAGCCGGTACCGGTAACCTTGGTAGAGGCGGCGGAGGTCTTGACGGCAGAAGAGGTGGTGGCCTCCTCCTCCTCGTCAGAGCAGTCCTCCTCATCATCGACAGAGGAAGTCTGGGCAGCGGGGGCAGAGGTGGTAGTCTTAGCGGCGCTGGAGGTAGCCTTGGTGGAGACGGCGGTAGTCTTGACGGCGGAAGAGGTGGTAGTCTCCTCGTCCTCGCAGTCCTCCTCCTCAGCGGAGACGGCAGTGGTGGTGGCAGCAGGAGCGCTGGAGGTGGAGATGGTGACCAGAGTAGAGGCGGCCTGGACGGAGGTAGTAGCCTCCTCCTCATCACAGTCCTCGGTGGCGGTGGTGGTGACGGCGCCGTAGTTGGAGCCACCGTTTCTGAGACCGCGGCGGGCAACGCCGTTGGCGGGGGTGTCGATGACGGCAGCGACGGCCATGGAGGCCAGGGAAAGAGTGACAAGAGAGCCCTTCATTGTTGCGATATTAAAGAATTAAAAAAGGTATAAAAAGTGTATAGAGAGTGGGAAGAGGTTTATGCGAAGCAATGAAGCTAGAAGCGATATATGTTGATAGTAAAAAACGAATGTAAGTCTCCGGAGGAAACAAGAGCTCGAGTTGATGCTAAGGGACTCGGTAAAGAATGTACGAGTGTAATGGAAGTCAACGAGACTGAGAGGGAAAAGGAAAGAAAAAAAGAAGCCATCTAGGAGAGGGGCAGAAGCGACGACCGACTTATAAGTGAAATGGCCCACCACGTTGGGGTCGGTGCGACACGGCGAACCAGTGAGTGGGGTGGTCAACTGGAGACTACAACCAGTCCAGCTACTATTGGGAGATTACCACATCTTGCTTGAGCGCAAAGGGGGAGAGGGAAGCTTGTGCTGTCGAGGACCAGGTCGCTTGTAGCGCGAATATGCCTTTGGGGGGAGCGCCATCCTGGTGATGTGGGGTGGGGTGTAGTATACTTGACCCCGGGTTAACTAGCTGCTGGATTCTTTTGTTAGAGACACGCCCTGTGCTTAGGGGACTTGTGTGGGTTGAATGGGATTTTGGGCTCCCTGCAGACGCGGTGAAATTGGGACCTGGCTTCCCGTTGTTTGTTTCTTCGGACCTTCCTTTGGGCTTTGTGTGATAATCATTTGGATGGTGGGTAAACATTGTGACGATTCCTTCTAGAGAACTCTTGGAATACTTCGTATGTACATACGGCATGTAAAGTTCGGAACCTCGTGTCCGCCTACGGGTTTATATGCACACAGGGTCTTACAGTTAGCCGTAGCTGTCATACCGGTTCCCAAGTCTGCACGCTTGTCTATCAGACATTGAATCAAGGTTTCGGATCTATCGTCAACCGACGACAACAGGGCAGCAGATTCTGTGGGGCATAGAGAGATAATCTGTGTGGACTTTTGTATTGTAGACTGTTCAAGCAGCGGGAATAAATGCATCCCTTGTCCGGATTTTCTTGATCAAATTTACCTTTATCGACTTCAACCTCCCTGGCTTGTGATGGGAAAAGGGGAACGCAGCTGATTATGGTTATACAATTCGCCCTTCCCTTCCCTTGGACCAGGTACGCGAACAAGCTCTAGACTCCCAAGGGCGAAGAATTGCCAAGTAGTTTCTGAAGAAACAGGGCGACATTGGAAGCTGCATACATATGAAAAATCATCTCAAGTGTGTTCATCGTGACGTGATTATGTCTCCGCCCCCTTTGTCAGGCAGTTTATTGGAGCCAATAGAGCGGTCTGTTGATCGATAACCTAGAATGATAGAAACATCACAGCTTTTGGAATCTTCCAAATCATCATGTCTGGTATGTATGTATGATGATTCAGCAACTCTTGGGCCCTTCGTCTTTCCCCATGCGACATCTGTGTGGCTTGGTTTTGGAGGAGAGGCCCCCGATCCTCCTGACAGATCTCTTCTCGGACAAACATGCGAACAATCTCCAATCGAGCAAGTTGTAGCTCAAAAGGGATATTGACCCTATAAAGGTGCATATATGGATCATTACAGCTTTCATCACTTGTGTGGAAATGTTTCACGGCAATACAATAACGCCCGAAAATAGCATGGTTTGAATGTAAGGGTTAAGATTACATCATACAACCCTGATTATTGTCATTTTTTTTTACCATTCGGCGTTTTTCATTGTCGGCTCCGGTTAACGGGTATTTCTGGTAGACATTATCTAGAAAGAGACGGTATGATTGTCATTGTTAGTTGTTGGATGTTTGGGACTGGCAGCTGTCAATGATTAATACGAGATGATCACCACAGATATATGTACAATATATGTATGTAAGCACATACATACATAGGTACATACCAACTTCTTGCATCATGACAGCTGAAGTATCAACGTATGTACAGATAACGGACGGTCGGAGTAGAGTGGAGTATTGGTCGACCAGGGGGTCCACAATTATCAAGAACAGGAATTACCCTTTTTGGCCGGGTCCGGTAGGGATGTATGATGTACGAATAGTTTTCAGAAACAGTATACCGACCCTATCCCTACCACTGACCACTGCAAAACTGACGAGGTATGGTAACAAAGTCTTGCTTTCTCATACAGGACAGTTTTGACCTTCTACACGGTCTGACGTCACCAAATGACCCACTTTTCCTGGTCAAAAAGGGTAATTCCTGTTCTTGATAATTGTGGACCCCCTGGTCGACCAATACTCCACTCTACTCCGACCGTCCGTTATCTGTACAACATATTTACTGTCTATACTTTCTAGACTAGAAACCTACCCGTACAGACACCGCGAATTAATCTCCCCAAGTAAGCCTCACTGTCCCTCGTATATCCGTCATAGTTCATCATCAATACATTGCTTACAATCCACCGGTAGACGTTCCGCCTAAATCCATTAACCTTCTGTCGTACGCCCTAAATCATTGTTGACAAACCAGCCAACCAGAAAATCAGGCACCCAATGCATCCTTCAGAGCCTCCACTGTAATATGATTGGCGCGTTCCCCTGAATTCGCCGCCACCATAACCCGTTGGTTGCCCTGTCAAATTGGGTTGTGACCAAGCCAATGTGACGGATGACCTGAACGGCCCGTCTAAAAGCACTGTGTCAACATTGACTAGTGGCTGGTGCAAATCTTGAGCAATTTGGGAGAGACGGGTGGTCGGGCGTATTGGCCGTATCGTGACCTCTACTTTTGGTTTTTGGATGCGTGAAGTGGTTGCCAATATGTGGTGGCTTATAGACGAATTCAATTGTTGGGCGGTAAAGAAGGTGCGTGGTGCGGCTTCCGACAGATGAGGTCTACACAAGTACCGACGGGAAACGAGGCATACGTCGAAACATTTTCATACTTTATCAGTCTATAGAAGACAATGCCATACACACATCTGTATGCTATTTTGGAGACAAAAGCCCCTATGGGTGGTCATGATGCCCGAATGTTCTTTTGAACCCCCTTTGTTTGCCTGAAGGAATAGCATTATTACTTCTTCTTTTGTACAAATAGAACGGTTTGGTAGAATTGGGTAGTACAGCCGAGATCATTCTTTTCTCCACTCTGGGAAACCCGGCCCGCTTGAAATCATGAGGTCGGTATCCTTTAGGTTTGTCATCATTGTGTGTTGGTCCAGAAGCATCGAAAGTATTGAGTAGTTGAAGCTATGGATGGTAATTGAGTCGAGTGTGTATGCATCTTGATGTCCCAGCTCATAACAATGCGGCGGTAGTTAATCTTGCTGGGTTACATGCTGGCCACGCTGGGTTCAAGTTGTGTTCACGGCCCATTTCTACAATTGCGCAAGTAATCAGATCTGAGTGTAGGGTACCAAACCATGGCCGTGAACAGATTACGAGATAAAAAGCGATTGTATCATGTTTCGCAAAAGCACGTAAGTGGTGATCTATATTATTTACAAATACAGACTGACGTCTATGTATATAGCTTCCATACATTCGCATCGCAGCATCTATGTACCAACACGATATAAACTTAGTATTTGTCAAGAAAGTGCCTTCAAATCCCCAACACCCACATCGGAACCAGAACTACCCGACCCACCAACGGAAGCCACAGCGTCTATTTTCCGTCCGTAAGTCTCCTGGTACGCACAAACCTCACTTTCGTCTTCCCAACGTTCACCAAACATGTCTATCTCGGCTCTCTGCTATGTATAACAGTTCATGCTATACTACTCTACCGAGGTCTACCCCACAAGGCTACACTTCAGCTTACTGAGCATTTCTGAGAATTTCCACGAGCAACGAAAACACGTGCCCCCTGTGGCCTGCTGGAAGGAGTCCTCGGCAACGGACGTGCAGTGACTATTGGCGCAAAGAGAATACAGGATGCTAGAGGATATCGCTAACCAAGAAACCGAGACGGTCGGGTTATCTTTTGGTGCTAGGAAAAAAGAGCACAATGGTAGAGTACCGGCAAGATAGCAGGTATCAAAAAGTGATATCAACAATCTGTGTAAAATCAACGGGTTAAGAGCGTCGATTGTAGTTTTGTCATAGCAGAGAGGATCGCCAGTTGTAAATGCGTACCTGACGAGAATACTACATACCATACCATCACATCCATCCGCTCACACCTGTAACAAATCCAAGCTTAAGAGCGCACTTTTGCATCGAGCGCCGTTCCCAAAAACCCTCTACCAGAGCTTCGAGAAACTGTCCAACCCCGAGCTTCAATTTCCCTTCCACAATTCCCGCTGTCTCTCGGACCCATCATGTGTTCTGATACTACTGCATACAGTGCACAGATCGCTACAACTGCCCGATAGTGCCCCGAAGCTTCTATAGAGTCCATCCATCCATAGACATTTTATTCTCACGCCTCTAAGATGGGAACGCCGATGGGCTGCCAAGTTGGAGTTTATTCCATCTGGAAGGGTTCTGTTAGATCCTTTGGGATATACTGAAGGAATTAGTTTTCTGGCATTTTGCATGGTGAAGCTTGAGATCTGCTTTGGTACCAAGTTAGTTTTGTTTTGAGACACTTTCTATTGTATACAGCCACGATGATCTCTATGATCTACATTAAAGCCGATCCACGGAATATCTCACGACACCAGTCTCTAAATTTTCACACATACATACAGACCGGCCCATATGTTTCTGAATACATAGCCATACATTGCCAAAATATTCTCTTCCCTAGAATCTCGATATCCCTCCGCATTTTCCCAGCCGCTTGTGTTTTCATCTACCGAATATCCCTCGGTCTCTAGTCTGGTAGCCCCAAGTACAACAGGGTCACCACCTAGAAATCGGAGCCACTTGACGAAAAAGCGGACAAATAGACGAGAAAAACTCAAGCTGTTAGTAGAATCTGGGGCGACTTGCCAAAGAGGGGTTCCCTGTGTTGATATTCTTTGAAGGTGGAGTTTTCAACCCGACTATGTCTCGGGCGGAGCAGAACTTGCATGTGCTTATATCGTGGGTTTTGGTGAACCAAGAGGTAGATTAGCTAAGTGAAGCAAACATACCTTCACTAATGGCGTAGTTTGCTGTTTTTAGTCATTGAGCACATGTATTTTGGTGTGGCTGCACGCTCGAGGAACCACAGACACAAACTTGTAGCCCTGAAACTGCAAAGTAACATCTCACGAGCGCCCAGCTTGTATGTATACAGTAGCGTCAACATCGGTCCTTCCAAATCACTTTTCGCAAGAAAAACTAAAAGACCATCGTGACCAGAGGACATCGTCATCGCCTGAATCATAGAGTCATTAGAGACCAGCCATACCCAGTCCACCACCATCTTAGCTCAACTCACGAGGCTGGGGAGCGGACCAAAATCCGGGGAACCAACATTCCAGTGGTGGCATCAATCTTCCATTCCTCCAGTCGAAATCTGTACACAATCAAACATAAGTGACATCACCACCGACCTAGATATTCAATAGCCCATCCTTCCGTCCGCCGGAGATTTCCTACCCCGCCATAGAGCGTGAAAATGATTCAAGGCACCGTGGAGTCTTGTAGAACGCTAGTATCGGAGGATACCTACTTTTTTTCTAGCTTTGGACTTGGTAGGATTTTTTGGTGGGTACACGTGGGTAAATTTCACGATGTTTCCGGTTCGTGAGTGAATAGTTTTTGAATCACGTGGGTTACTTCGACGCAATGCATGAACTTGATCAGGCAATGTATGCACTCACGTCGTTAGCTTTAATAATATCACCAAAAGTGGACGTATTATGACATAACGGAGTTACACCGAGACCTGAACCGGGCAAAAAAAGAAGATCCACACGGGCTAGCCGGCACCGTCGTACAATTGTGAATGTCATCAAAAAGTAACTGCGTAATCTGGGAATCGAACCCAGGGCTAATCGAATCATTACCAGATGGCAACGATTAATGTTACCACTACACCAATTACGCGGGGAAGTGTTGTTGTTGAAGACCCTCCGCATATCACGATATTAGTATGTTAAGACCGAAAAATTGGAAAAATTCGAATGAATTAGCAATAAATGCAACCTATAGATGCTCGATTCGACCTAAAACCAAAGTCTTAGTTTACTCCTTGGGTAGGTGTATGATCTCCCTGATACTGGTGCCATCAGATAATATCCGGGTAGTTTCTCCCAACTCGTAACCGTATAACCAAGGGAGAAAGACTGCCCATGAAAACCAATACACCACAGTGAGAAATATTCTATGTTGTTGAGATAATGTTAGTCGAGATTCTGTAGTGTATAGTCTTGATATGTACTTACACTCCTGCGCTGATGGCAGCATAAGTGGCATACCAGATACCATCAGTATATCTCTGCTCGGGTGGGAAAAACGGAGCACTCAATATGGCCAAGCTGAAGGCAATACGAACGTAAACGCCCGGAATCCACGCACGGAATGGTCTCCTCAACTCAGGACTACGTTTCCGAAGAATCAAGAGCCCGATAGCCACCGAGACACATATAAACTGTGCTGGATAGCCCTCCACATCAAGAACCAAGTCAAAGACTCTGTCTGAAGGAGGGGCTACAATGACCAAGACAGATGGAAGCCAGTGAACAAAGAGAGCACCGGCGGGTGAACCAAATGGCTTTGTCGATGCGAATAGTGCAGCATATGGCAGGAATCCCTCTTTGGCAATCTCCTGTTTAACTCTGGCCATGGCAAATGCGGCGGCCATGATGTTTCCAGCAGCAGAAAGAGCAATGGCCATTGGTAATATTTGACCTCCAAGTGCCGGTCCAAACACACGACTGAAGAATAAAGCGGCAATCATCTCTCCACTGGCCTTGATATCCGAGATCGGAACCACAGTGAAGTATGCCAGATTTGTTAAAAGATAAAGGAAACAACAGGTCATGAGAGCGGCGAATGTTGCTGATCGAAGAGTGGCGATGGGGTTACGGATTTCGTTGACGACATTGTTGGCAGTTTCAAGACCCGCATATGAAAAGAAGACCTTGATTAGTGATGTTGATATGGCGCTCCAAGTCCATACTGAATCAGCAAACAGTGATTCTAGAATGTTGACTTCGTTGTAGTTGACTGGATTGCCAAGATACATCGGAAGATCCCGTCTAAACAACACGACCCAAAGTCCTGACATTATCATGAACACAATGACGGATATCTTCAAATACCCCAATGCGTCTTGAATGTGTACTCCCCATCTGGGTGCAATGGCATGAAGCAAAGCAATAAATGTCAAAATACCCACTGCGACGCCCTTTCTCGCCCATTCGCCAGCTTGATCCATTCCCATTGCAAAAAGGGTGTACCGACTGAACACCATGGTGTTTGCAGCAGTAAATCCCAAAAAGACGACGTAACTCCCTACGAGTGTTGACGTCAAGAACCGTGGCCAACGGTATGTATACTCCAAATAAACCTTGTCACCGCCACTTCTTGGGAGCATCGTCCCAAACTCAAGTGAAACGGATAGTCCAAAGGCTGCTATCACCGCTCCAAGGATCCATAGTATTATAGAGAGCCCTGGGCTGCCGACCGATCGAACGATTGTCCCGGGAGTGGCAAAAATCCCACTACCAATCACACGGGATATGATTAGGATATAAACTGACGACCAAGTCAGATGGCGTCCGACTGGTGAAGCATCGACGGCTGTCATATCGGCGATGGGTGGCAACGGAGTGCCGGGCCGCAAAAGCGGCTCGTATTCAGTATGGCAAGTCATATATATAGAAAAAGAATGGATCTTAAATTATGTATGTCAAAATTGATAACTTATGTCTGAAGAATCTGTTTTGTATTCATTAAGAATAAGCTAAAGGCTTTGATGAGTTGATATGAAGGTCTAGAGAAAACAACAGAACAGTCTATTGCTGCAGGTAAACAACATAAGCTGTGTAGGTACATGACCTTCATTGATGGCACTCACCATACAACTAGGAAGCCACCATCTTGTTAACTCGTCGTCTGTCAATGAGGCGTTTATACCAGGCAACTCTGCAGGCTGTTATCTGATGACGATATTTTGGATAGATAAGATAACTGGCATTGAAATGATGCAGTTGTGTTACACAAAGATGTCACATGATATTTCCATTCATAGTACTGGCACACGTGATTTTATGCATGTAGATAATCATGTCAGTGTAGCAGTGTCATATTGATGTGATGGTATTTCTGCTGGTCAATAATTGCGTTTGTGCTATCACAGTATTGAATAATCACACATTATTATTCAAATTTCGCAAACGAAAGCAAAACGGACGGGACCATCTTTATATTTTAGCAAGTACTCATACGAGAATATTTTGATACATAGAAATCAGCTAATTGCACTGTAATGGCACAAATGTTACGGTCTTCATTCTTTTGATTTGGCTGCCAGCTGAGCTACCTCTGGTCCTAGTGACGGTATTAACAATGAGACTCTCATATTCGCTACATTGGAATAGAGCTCTCATTCTAGATATTTGAGTTTCCGTGTCAATGTGAATTGGTTTACATATATTAAAAACGGCTTACACCTGCCCCAAAGACCCGAGTCACTCGAATAATCTATGCTGGATATCTTCCTATTTACTATATCCGCCCTGTCCCCCCGTCAGGAGTTTTAACTTGTTTAACTTGCCAAACAATTCGTTGCCGGCAGGAATACCCTCCGGTCGTATTACTCTCGATTAGACTACGTGCACACAAGCTTTAACTGAGGTACAGCACTTCTTAGTTCTAACAATCCAAGTGAAAAAGTAAATACAAATCCAGGACCGCACTTTTGATCTTTTACATCGGCCCTATCAGTACCACTGTTCTCCTAAAATATAAAACTCTAATGACCCGATATGCATCACTCTATCACGGTATACTCTTTAAGCACACACTTCAGGACCCTCTGTTTCTCAAAGGCCATCGGAAGGTTACACCATTCGAGGGTGTTTCATAACCCTATCAGTGACCGATCGGCGGATATCCAAGGATTCTGTCATAGAATGTCCGAAGTGATCGACACAGTATTCCTTGGTGCATCATGGTTTTTGAAGATCTTCTATGAATGTCAGCCCAGGCTAGGTTTCCCCTGTATGTACAAAAATAAAGTCTCCTGTCGCGTATTCACGGACATATGCGTTTGAAGGTTAGATTGACAACGCTCATGAATATATTTGACGTATGTATGTATGTATGTATGTATGTATGTACATGTGTACATACATACATTGTCATGCGGGTATTCACATGCGTGGAGGTGCCCACTGTGAATGTGTCCATGGGTATATGCATACATAGATACACATGTATGCATGTCCATACATGAACACATGTTTTCGACTCGCTCACCCACTGAAAATTAGCAAACGTCGTCATTGTGGATACGACTAAACTGACAAGCTCGCACGTCTAATATCGCTTGCGCTTACCAGTATGCATGCATGTCTGAACCATGAAAACCAGATTTGCATAAAATTAAAGTCAAAGCACAAGATATCGCCCGACCAAAAAATGTGCGCATAAGCCACGACTAATCAAAGACCAAAGAGCACAAGAGGGTCCCACAACAGCAACACGAACATGAACATGAATAATTGTGTCAACAAACCAGCTTCTATGGAATACCCCGGAGGCTTAACGCCAGCAACTATGCGCGTAGAGTGTTGTCAGCATAGCAACAGCGGAAGCTTAGTCCATCATTTACCGGTGCAAGCGGTCGCTTGTGCCCCCACTGTGGCATGTGCTTCGGCAAGCACCAGTGGCGTCCGGACGGGATGTTGATTTTGGGTGTGCACCGGCCAGAAACTTCCACTAGCTGGCGGCTGTATCCACGGTTTCGTGGAGTAGCCGATAGTGGTTACACGATTGTCTGGACTGCTGGGTTTCGTCATTGTACATACATACTTGAGGTACAGAGGGAAAGACCTGAGCCTGGATATCATTACGGTTCATGACCCATGGTACACATGTATACATGTGTGTCATTCGTATCTAACCAGCCTAGAATACTATTAATATAGTGCATCCAGTGACGGTGTTGACAGAGCCTGTTGGAAACACTTGCAAATGTCGATGCAGGAACCAATATGTCAAGTGTTGTAGCCACCGCGTGGTGCCCCAGTCAAGTCCAAATAGTTGCTCGACAAACTCGACATCCAGTGCTACCTCGTTCGTCCAAGCGTACTGCACATGGTGGCGGTCTTTATATGTCTAAACATATCGTATTGTAAAAAAAGCACAACAATAGCTCCGCACAGCCATGTTGTAGCTGCCTCCTTTCGCCCCTCCATGATGCTGTCAACTAGGCTCATGGTTACAGAGAATGTCACTCAAAGAAAGTGGTGTCTTTTGTAATCCTACGTTCCCCGCCACTCCCATTCGGGGCAAGGAGAATACTGAATCCTGTTGTTACCCTTGTGGCTACTGAGGTTTTGTATTCCAAGGGATGTGACAAATGGCGTTCTGCCGAGATGTGGCACATTTACATTTTCGACGGGTGCAGATTTTGTGACGGTAGGGACAGGTAGTCGTCACACATCAGGCTTAGTCCCCATACAACACAATAACTTGATGGTCTAGACATCAACGTAATGCACTCACTACCCGATGCAGTAACTTTCATGACAAGAGACGCTATTAGACCAAACACAGGGGAAAAGGCCGCAAATCCTTCTACATAGTTACACTCAAAGGAAGTACCTCAGTGTTCCAGGTCGCAAGTAATGTTGAGATCGGCACATAGATTTCTGCTTCAATTGTGTTCCACCTTCTTTATGCTACGAAAAAAGGGGAATGAAACGGATTTCCGGAAAGGGGAGAACGGAAACAGAAGGTGCAACAAGCATCAGATACAGCTTCAGCTGCGAACAGAGTGTCATGAGAGATATTGGAATGCGGTAGTTTTGTGGCAAAACGGTAGTCAGTGTTAGAAATTGTTTGACTGTTGGATGTAGCGTCAAACATGGCTGGATCAAGCAAACGCAGCAAACCACGCTCCGACTGATTGGTGTTGCGGAAGAAGCTGACTGATGGATTTATTGGGCTTTAATGTTGCATCCGTATAGCGGCAAATACTTGGTGGAATCCGGTTATCAAAGATACTGGCAGTGATGTAATCTACTATATGCATACGTGTGAACTGTGTCACTGGAGATATTGAAATACCGCCAACCAAACAACTGAGGGGTACTCCACAATACATGCACTAAGAGATAACCTCCGGTCCATGGGTTACAAAAGCACATGCAAGCACGGCCACGTTACCAGACAAATACTCGTGTCTTGCGACTGTGCGCTTGTCCCATTTGGTTGCCAAGTATGGTGGGAGAGTGGGGAGGTTGAAGGTTGTACATACCTGAAATGGGTTGGTCCTACAGTTACTGGCGTGGCAGCTCTATTGAAAGATAGCGGGGGAAGCCAGTTCTTAGTGGACTTGCAGGAGCACATGGAACCTAGAGGCCGTCTGGCGGGATTGAAGGAAGCGAAGAGGCATTGGTGCTCGGACAGAGATGTCTAGGAAAAAGCTGGGAGGCTGGGTTTATGAACTTTTTTTTTCTGTCCCTTTCCCTTTCTTTGCGTGGGCGTGGAGAGATGTGGGAGAAACGTGAACGACTTGGTCTCAGTAATATGTTTCCCGGGAGGAGAACGCCACGTACGGCCCGGATACAACACAATCTTGTGATAATTACAGGACCGGGAACATCTGTGAGTCTTGTCTCGACAGGTGGAACAGTCCGGGTAGGGTTTGATAATAGACAGGCAGTATAATTTACACGATCTACAGACAGAGGTTTACAGAGAGGCCCATTGACTTGCATCCAGGGGGCTGAAACTTGGTTTATAGGTTGGACTGGGATACCGTAGTTGAATGGACTCACGGCTGAGAATGGGTTATGCGCGAAAAAAAAAAGAACAGACACACATAAAAGAAGCATACCGAAGTCATTCATTAATCAACACGCTAGGGGCCGAGAACTACGGAAATGTGGGGAGATGCGAACATGCTGATACGCTGATATCATATGCAGCTTAGAGGCACGCGAGAGAAAAAAAAAAGCAAATGAGATCTTCCTTTCGCCAGAATGCAAGCTGCATTCGTATGTAGGCTGATGTGCACTGCAAGTATCTCGCCGACCGATACAAGTTTTTCCCTTTCTCCCGTCACCAAGCCGTTTTTGAGGCCGGAAGCATACAGAACCCGTGTACTCCATGGATATGGATTGGTGAAATACTATCGCGTGTCCTGTCAACCCGCCTATAGTCGACGTGGTTCAGGCCTGTCTGTCTAGCCGATACTGTGAATTCCCCCGGTGATCTAGAACAGATCCGCCCAAACGGGAACCATGACTAGGCCTACTGCAGCAAGACGAGCTTCTCTTTTATTTGCTATTTAGCAAAACATGGAATAAACAAAGAAATAAATGGCCCGAATATCCAATCATTTATCATGATCCCTGCCATGGCCATTGCGCCGTTGTCAACATTTGCTTTAACTAGACTTTCCCCTCTAAGGCCGTGGCGACTGCTAAGTCGTCTTGTATATCATCGTGCTGATTCCCCGATTCTTGTGTCGGCTGGTCTAGTCTGAGATACCTCTTTCCTGTTGTTCTTTATTTTCTTTCCATACTTTCCTTTACAAAACAACACCTCGCCACTGAGTGAACGAGATCAAAACTCATTCTATACTAAGCATCAACCTTAACCTTTTTAATTGTTTCTATCACCAGGCTTCGTCCTTCCCTGCATACTCTACCACCTTTTTATCCGTCTTACTTTTCTTTCCCCCCACACAAACCTTCAAATTCATCACCATGGGCATCGTCGAGAAGATCCAGGCCAAGCTCGAGCTTTTCCGCCTCGAGAAGCGCTACACCCGCCACCGCCACCGCCGCTCTACCTTCCAGTCCAACGCCATCTACGTCGATGGTGAATATGTCTACCAGACTCCCAACATGACGGGTTCCAGCACCGTATCCTCGCCTACCTCTACCACTTCGGCATCTACTGTTGCTTCTCCTACAGTCGGCCGCGCTTCCGCCATGCACTTTGAGCCCATGTCGCCTACTTCCCAGACTTCGCACTCTAGCACCTGGTCCGAGGCTCGCAAGAACAAGCGCGCGAACCGGATGAGTATGCCTGCCTTTGGTAACGGTCTTGAATTCGAGCGTCCTGAGGTCAAGTCGCAGGAGTCTCGTTGGTAAACAGCTTTGTATTGTTTCTTTTTTGTTCAAAAGTATACCCCATTCTTTGCAAAAGAAGAGCATTGTTGTTGCTCTTCACACCAGCTCGTTGGCTTCAAGTCAATGCTATGACGACCGGATTTCCATGAAGAACGTTTCTTTACCCGTTCACTGTTACATATACCATCATCCACTTGGATGTTACTCTCTGTCTTTCTCTTCTTACATTCCTTTGTTTTTTATTTTCCTATTATGATTTTAGTACCACTCAACCTTTTTGTCCATCTTTTATGGCTATAGCCAACTTCCCCATTTCCTTTTTGTCGAATTTCCTGTTGTGACGGATCGTCACCTGCGCATCCCTCTGGAACGTCATAGTCTACGTCAGAGATGTTTTCAATAGTTTTTTTCTTTTCAGTTTATAGTTCAATCTCAATGTACATGCATTGTCCTCTTGAATTCTCGTGTCCACCGTAACTTGTCTCATGCATCGTGTAATATATACCAAGCCATGTCGTTGCCAGAATAACCGAACCGGCGGCTGCTCATGTGGACCCCCGGCGATCTGCGATTCCTGACCGCGTAGCCGCTGTACACACCACAGCCGTTGTGAGACACAATACCACACTCGACAACGCCGTCGACGCCACTAATCATCTCAACTCACATGAGATCCACATGTTTCGCCCTTCTCGCTATCCGCGAAGCTAAGAGTCTCGCGCGTGACGCTGTGATACAGTCATGTCTCGTTCATGCAACCAGCCAAAACTATCATTTTGATTTCCTACATCCCACCCCACGGTATGTATGAGAAAATGTAAACGGCACTTGTGTTTCTAGCAAGAACTGTTTCGGCAGCCGTTCCTCACAATTCCTCATGTTTTCAGATTCATAAGCCAAGTGTCATGGGATTCCTGATTTGTATATCAGCTTAGGGCGGGATTCTAATACAGGGCTCCAGAGCCTCAGACTGGGCCTGGATCTGCGGGATCATTGGTTGGATGAATAGAATGAATAGTCTATAATTGGTTGGCGCCACACAGTATCACACGGTGACGAAAGCTGACGTAGATGGCTGTCGGAAGAAACATCGGACGTATTCCTAACGGTCTATTTGCACATGCTCTTTCGAGAAAGACTGTCTGATGTATGTAGAAACTGCCGATTTTCAAGCCGCAGACCCGGAACGGGAAAAGTGGGGCTGCCGGCCGGTCGAAATATTCCGATATGTATGCCGATAAGAGTTACTCTTTCAAAAATAACCGGCTCGCTTAGCTCAGTTGGTTAGAGCGTCGTACTAATATTCAACCACGAATATCAAGTAATGCGAAGGTCGCCAGTTCGACCCTGGTAGTGAGCATCACATAACATCCTTCGGTTTCTTTTTAGCTTTTTTTGTGGATATAGAGGTAGACATTCCTTTTGTTTCGCCAATTCGGGCTGTCAGGATGAGGATTGCGTGGCTTGTTCGTCCGCCACTGAAGAAATCCCGCTGCTTTTTTGCCTCTTGCTGATTCATCAGCTGGTGTGCATATCACGGGAGCTTATGTTGTCTCGGATAGAGATCCTTTTGTTGCCGCGTAGGCTAGCAAATGCATCGGGTTCCGTATTTACCGGGCGTAAAACGATGAGATTGGTTGATATCAACGGAGAAGCCCACGTCTCTATCGGGGAATTCATGCACAATTAACCAGCATTGAACACTTAAAAAGTCTATTAAACCCCATACTCAAAAACCTACATAAATAGCATTCCGCCCATTTAGTCATCGGGGTTAACAGCCGTGGCTCCAGATAAAGAATATCCATGACCGGCATTCGTAGGCACCCGACCATTTCCTGCAACTCGGCCACCGCCAAGTCCGTCGGACACATGTGTAGGCACAGGGACACTACTTGTTCTCCGAAGGGGGAACCGAAAGTTGGCGAATTCCTCTGCATGTGCGGCATGGCCATGTGCAGGCGTGGCTACGGCAGGAGGACCTGCGGGAGGAGCGGAGGCGAAGTTGACGTGGTGGGTTGTTGGCTTGGTGGAGCTCATGTCGCTGGAGGAGCTTTCTTCGTCGTGGAGTTTCTTCTTGTGGAAGGAGAAAAGGGATTTGATGCCGGTCCATATTACGAGGAAGTTCATGTAGGGTTCGTTGATGGGGGATTCTCCATCGTAGATGAATAGGTCGTAGATGAACCCGCCAAATAGAGTCCCAAGGATAGATGCCACAACGGGCACCCAGAAGTAGTAATCACCTGCCCACCATACTTCAAGTCCATAACCGAGCATCCAGGAGGCAATACGAGGCATAAGATCACGTGCAATGTTCAGCGCATATCCAGTTTCCCAACCAAAACACATTCCAATGGCAAAGATTAACAGACCCACACCGGCGGGTAGTGTAACCTGAGTTCCAAGGTTACCACGATCAGTAACAGCAAAGATACCCGCCATGAGAATAGCCGCCGCGATAAACTCGCTAAAGAACTGAGCCGACTTGTTCAAGAACGGTTGGGGATAAGTGCAGAACAAGCCCGCCGTAGCCGTAGCCCCCGAGACAGTACGGATGCCCTTCCCCTCAAAAGCATCAATAGCCGTAACATAGTTGGCATACATGATCAACGCGCCAACCAAACCCCCCAGTAACTGCGACGCAATATACCCCGGAACCTTCTTCCAATCAAAGCCTCTAAAAACCGCCAACGAGAGGGTAACAGCGGGGTTCAAATGGGCACCGCTCTTCCCAGCAACCAAGATTCCAAAAGCAACAGCTAGTCCCCAGCCGGCATTAATCCCCAACTCGGACCCGGCATCACCGCCCGACAGAGTCTTTTGTGCGACGACGGCATCGCCAAATAGGATGATTACGAGAGTGCCGAGGAACTCGGAGAAGTAGGGGGAATAAGCTTTGCGGATCTTGGGCCAGATTACGTGGGAGTCGGGGGCGATGAAGTCGCGGGCGGGGTCGGTGTTGCCGTGGGTGTGTTTTGAGAGGGATAGGTTGCGGATGGGGTCGGTTTCATATGCCTGGGCCTCGGTGGTGTTATTGGCGGACATGGCGGGATAAGACTATTTCATGGTGATGTATATTAGTATATTGTCGATGAAGAGTTTTGTTTCATCATTTTGTTAGATATGTTGGAGTACTCACCCTCTTTTATACGAGGAGTTGCTTAAGATGCAATAGAAGCAGTCAAGATATCAAAGGTCACAGATGTGTAAAGAAAGGCCTTCATAGTCGATAGAATCGATTCTAAATGACAAAATCGATGAAATCTACTCAATAGTCAATACTATCAACAAGATCCGAAAAATGCGGCAATCAGAGAATCAAGAATCAGAGACACCTTCCCCGCACCAAACCCCTCTATATAAGAATCCACCTCTCATTCAACAATTAGACCATAGCTAAGCAGCACGTAAACCAAGACATCCTCCATACAACACTACTAACAATCTCCAATTCATGATAAACTCATTCTCTCTTAATCCTTAGTCCCCTCTTCGCTCTCCGCCCTCCCCTCCCGGCCACAACACGGCAACGTTCTTAGACATAATTACCTAATTAGGAAATCTGCCAACCAAATTCAGCCCTATGGCGACCTAAGCTATATGTCTGCGGTGTAGCTCCAAATTGAGCTTTCATATAGTCGGGAAGAAATTATAGTCAGCTGACATTGGTCTGGACCGCTCAAGTATAGGATGTAGTTTAGGACAAGCTTAGGATGTGCGATTTCAGCCTTGTCAATTGGCACGGAATTGACTGGGTTTGAATCTGATGATGTGCGGATTTCGTTGGTGGGTGGGATTGACGATTGATGAAGTAAGACTAACATTGGGGTAACCATGAAAATCTGTAAGCCACAAAAGTTGCGGCTCAGATGTAGTTGAAATGCTGCGAATCAACAGAAGCGAAACCTAATTCATTTGAAGTTGGAAATCCCCATGATTAATACTCTTCATGCAGATCTTTCACTTTATGCTGAGACTTAGACACATTTGAAAGATGTATATAATGTAACTCCACTGAATCACCTTTTATAACGTCACCGCTGTAAAAATCAACCAGTTTTGATAGAACGAAAATCAATTGAACTCAATAACCGCTAGAATGAAAAATACAAACATTGGTAACCCAAAACTTGAACTCACGATTTAAACAACCAATTCGGAATCGGAAACTAGAGTCTCCACCCATTCAGTGAAAATACCCGTCATCCATCCCTTTAGGACATTCAATACAGCAACCAACCGGTAGATTTCTTGAACCATTGTAGTAGATCCGATAATAACGGGCCCCATGATAATAACACCGTGAGGCGCTTCACGACAAACAAAGAACAATCTCCAGGTATCACTCTCAATCGATACTACCGGCAAGACAGGAAACTTGGGCATAACAGTTGCGTTCTTGCCAGTACGGAAGTGGTCCATTCTTTTGTACCAACTCGCAGCCCATACAGCAATTCTTGACCGAGAGTTTGAAACAACGTCATGTAGACCGGAGCTGGCCACAAACATTCCAATAGGTGAGTACCGGAGCGACCGGAACATGGTAGGCGAAATAGTGCCAACATCAGCCTTGCGCAGGAAGTTTCTGACCTTCGCCTTCAGTTCAGGATCAAGAACAAGAGCTAAACCCATAGCAGAACCGCGAGCAATATCACGGTCGCCTTGGGTGGTGGCACCGCCTCCCGTCAAGTCAGACGTGAGGATGGGAGTGTCAACTTCGGCCAGGTATTGTGAACAGATAGCGGCATGAGACAAGTCCTGGATGACGATGCCGCTATTAGACCCAAATACATGGCGGAGGGCATTGGAGTGCACTTCATTGTGCGACGCCTTGTCGCATTGCGATTCATTGGACCAAGTCACAAGCGTGCTCAGACGAGAAACACCGGATTCACCGGCTTGCGAGCCCGAAGTTCCCAGAGCCTCAACCTCAGAAGAATAAGCCGAATCGCTCTGGAATTGGAAGTTCTCCAGCGCTTCAAGCTCATGACGCTTCTGGGCCGGGAGGAAGGCAGCATTTCCTTCAATGATATCCCGGATATGATCCAGAGTAGAAATGAAGCTTGGATCGTGCGACGCAATGAAGGGCCGGATGACCTTGAACGAAGCCGTGATGTTCCACTGGATTTCCCAATCCATCTCATCGAACGGAGCCGACAACGACACATCCACAAACTTGCTGCGAGTAGATCCCGAGGATATCCCAGCACTGGAAATAGTGTCTAGTTGGGCATCGTGCAGATAAGCCTTTTTGTTCGTCGGGGCCGTCGACTTTGGCTCAGGCTTGGACACAGGAGTGGCATTAGGCGTAGCAACCGGAGCAGCAACAGGAGCAGCAACAGGAGCAGCAACAGGAGCAGCAACAGGAGCAGCAACAGGAGCAGCAACAGGAGCGGGCGCCGGCGCCGGAGTGGGAGCTTCTGTGGGCTCCGCGGTAGCAGCAGCAGGGGCAGAAGATGGAACAAACGCAGGTACTGATGCCCAGGCATCAATGGTATTTTGTTTTACAGATTCAGGTGCAGGCTGCTTCTTTGTAGTAACAGACACCTTGTTTGACGCCTGTTTCTGTTGAATTTTAGCAGGTGTAACAGGGACACTCTTTTTTGTTCTCGAGGCAGCGAATTTGTCGGTCCCTAAAGCCTTGAACTTGCCACCAATCGAAACATTGCTAACTGAGGGAGCCTTGTTCCCTTTACGAGCTGGAGCAGAGCCCTTACCCTTCGTTGGGACTTGAGTCCAACCAGAATCTTGGGCAACAGGTGGCTTCACAGGCACAGGGTCATCAGCCCAAGATTGCTCTGCTTCATATTCAGTAGGCATAACATAGGTGCCCCAAGTAAGCTCAGGTTCAGGAGCCTTCTTTGTCACCTTTACTGTAGACCCAACAACAGAGGCAGCAGGGCGGTAATTCTGCAGAGGGGGGTGTTCAACATAAGATAACTTAGACTCCTCCGTCTCCTGGAAACCAAAGTTGGTCTTTGAGCGGTCGGCAGCCATCATCCGAGCCGTGTATAGAACTTTGTTGCGAACTGTGGGCAAATCTGCAAATTCCCGTGGGTCGATAGTGTTCCCGATGATGGATAGAAGCTCACTTTCAGCATCTTGAGTATGCGTCTTCTTCAGCATCGCCCGCTTGCCCACATCGCACTCACTAGTCGTGGGGAGTGTGACAACTTCGGCGAGGTCGACGGCGGGGGCAGGCGGGGGTGGGGGCGGAGCGGGGGCCGGCTTTTTGGGCGCAATAACAAGTGATGCGGCACCGGCGACAGACTTGGCGCCAGTACGACGACTGTTGTTATTTCCGGACCCATTGATTTCGGTTTTTGACGACACTATGACGCTGGACTTTTTGTTCTCCGCGGGCCGGGCCGATACGCTCACCGTCGTCTTTGGCTTTGGAGCCCCGACAAGGCGATTACGCGTCGAAATGGTAATCGCCGGCTTGACCCTCGCGTGACCGACATTGCTCACACTGTCATCAGGAGCCACTTCGGAAAGCTTATGGGTCGACATGCTGTCAAAGTCCCGGGGATCAATAGCCGGAGAATCAACGTCATGGTAGTAACCCTGAATTGCCCGCATAGCATTATTGGGCAAGGTGGGGTGCTCAAGAGGAGAGCTGGCCATAGAGGTAGACCCAATTCGGGACACAGCAACCCTGGACCCCTTGTAGGAAATTGTTGACTTGTTACTTTTGTGCATGTTGAAACGAATGTAGACAGTCGTATACCGAAAATGGACCACGATAAAGGTGCAAAAAACGACACGCGACGATCTGATGGTAAGAATTTGGTACGGAAGGAATAAAAACTAAAAGGTTGAAATTCCAATTAGGGAAAAGGGCACAAGCGAGAGAAAATCAAGGGATCTAGGAGTAAACTGGTCAGTATTGGGTGAAAAGAAGAAATCTAGCTTGATAGCAGAACAAGGTGGAACTGGCGGGTAGGAAAACCCTAAATGTGGTGGGAATGAAGAAAAAAAGTAATTATGGGGATCCAGGGGGATACAGATGGAGTGAGCGGGAGCAATGAATGAATGCGAGAATCCCATCGATCCACCGAAAGCGGGACCACGCAAACCGTGTAAATGTGGCTTTGGACAACAAGGCGAAAGCCATGTTGTGTGAGTTCTGTGTATGTTTACTTACATAGAGACTGGTATAGGACGGCTACACACAGTACCCAAGCAAACGCTTCAAGTTATGTATGTAGGGATCGAATTGGACTATGGTAGCAATTGGAATTCTTCACCCAAAAGGGGCACTGGCGTAGCACAGGTTTTAGTATCTGATGCAAAGACAAAATTCTAAAGACGGGGTGATGAAAATGTCGATGGCAGTTCGATGAGATGTGATGAGCTTCCAAGTTTTTCTTGCTGATGAATTGAAGAAAAAGAAGAAAAGATGGGAAGGCACTTGAATTAGGAGTTGTGCTGAATATAGCAGTGCTTGCTCAAACTAAAGTTGAAGGAATTCCAACTGTCAACATCTGCTGGATGTAATTGCCATCTATGTGCACACAAGCATTAGTGTCCAAACAGGGAATCTCATGGGCCTGCGACAGACAAACGAAAGACTTCATGGGCCAACGTACATACATACATATGTACATACACAACTATAGTCAAGCAACCAAGGAGAATCACAGAAAGATACAGGGGAATGCAGTAAGCTGAATCAATTACGTCCGATCGCTGTCATGAGGATCTCAAAGTACAAAGGAAATTAACTACACTATCAAACCAAGCTACATATGTATCTCTTTCTCACACGACCAATTAAGGAAAGAAATTATTTAACCCTCGAAAGCTTCCTCAAGGCAAGACACGAGGTCGGGGCCGTAGAGGTTCAAGACCGCTAAGCAAGCAGCGACGGAGTCAACCTCCTGGAATGGACCGAGAGCGTCCACGCAAGTAGCCTTTTGGGCGGTAGAGAGGAGGCCGTAGTCGGCAAGGGCTTCGCAGTTATCAGGGACAGCGGAACCACAAAGGGAGTCCAGACCGTCTTCAATGCAGGAGTAAGCAGCGTCACCGTCAGTGCCAGTGAAGCACGAAGCGAAGGTAGTGTCAGCGTAGTCACCAAGACCGGCGGAGCCTTGGCAGAGACCGACAAGACCACTGTAGGTGATACCGCTCGTGCCCTGGAGGCGTGCGCAAGCAGTGGGCATAACAGGGCAAAGGGTGTCCTCGGTCGTGGACGCCTCAGTGAAAGTACCATCAGCACTGGTGGTAGTCTTGGTGACAGTAGACAGGGTGGAGGGGGAGCCGCTAGAAGTCAAGGGAAGTCCGGTCGTCGAAACGGTGGGAGTGCCAGCAACAGTAGAGTTGGCGAAGGGGGCGGACGTGCTAGCAGCAGATGTGGTAGCAGCAGATGTGGTAGACTCAACAGCGGTAGAAACAGGAGCGGAAGTGGACTCGGCCGCAGAGCTCGTGGCAGCGGCAGAGGAGGTACCGGCAGCACTGGTGGAAGCGGCGGAGGTAGACACTTCACTGGAAGCGGCGGTGGTGAGAGCAACACTGGATGAAGGAGCAGACGACTCAGAAGCGGTAGCTTCAGCGGTGGCCGTGCCGTTGGTGTACGGGGCGGACGAAGCAGTCTCCGACGAAGCAGGAGCCGACGAAGCAGCGGTCTCGGAGGTGACAGGGGCAGAAGACTCAGCAGCGGAGGTGCTAGGCGTGATGCTCGAGGGAGCACCGGTGCTCAGGGGGACGCTAGCAGAGGCATCAGTGGAAGCAGGAGCGCTGGAAACGGGACCGGTGGAGAGAGGAACGCTGGAAGAAGCATCGGTGGCAACGGGGGCACTGGAAGAAGCATCGGTGACAATGGGGGCGCTGGAGGAAGCATCGGTAGAGGCAGCAGATGACGAGGGCTCGGCAGAAGCAGTACCGTTGTTGTAGGGCGCAGAGGTAGCAGTCTCGGACGAAGCGGGAGCCGAAGATGCGGCAGTGCCGGAGGTAGCAGGGGCGCTGGACTGGGCACTGGAAGAAGCAGTCGCGGAGGAGGACGAGTCAGTAGCGGACTCGCTGGCAGAGGCAGCGGACGAGGGGACAACGGAAGAAGCGTCAGTCGAGGCAGCTGTACCAGTAGCCGAAGCGCTGTCAGTAGCGGTGGCAGAGGCACTGTCAGTAGCGGAAGCACTGTCAGTAGCGGTGGCAGTATTAGTTCCCGACGCACTGCCGGTGGCAGAAGCAGAATCAGTCGAGGCAGCTGTGCCAGTAGCAGAAGCACTGTCGGTCAGGGAAGCACTGTCAGTAGCGGTGGCAGAGGCAGTATCAGTTCCCGAGGCACTGTCGGTCGCTGAAGCACTTTCGGTAGCGGAAATACTGCCAGAAGTAGCGGCCGAGCTAGAAGCGGAAGCAGCAGTGGAAGCCGCGGCGTCGGTGGAAGCAGCGCCAGTCGAGGAACCAGTAGCGGTAGCGGAAGCACTGTCGGTAGCACTGCCCGAAGCGGTGCCGGTGGCCGAAGCGCTGTCGGTGGCAGGAGCACTGTCAGTAGCGCTGCTAGAAGGAGCAGCCGAGCTGGAAGCGGCTCCAGAGGTGGAAGCCGCATCAGTGGAAGAAGCGGTACCGGTGGCCGAGGCGCTGTCGGTGGCAGAAGCGCCGTCGGTAGCTGTGCTGGAAGGAGCAGCGGAGGTGGAACCAGCATCACTTGAGGGAGCGATGCCGGTAGCGGAGGCACTATCGGTAGCACTGCCAGAAGTAGCGGCCGAGCTGGAAGCAGCGCCAGTTGAGGAGCCAGTAGCGGAAGTGGAAGCACTGTCGGTAGCACTACCCGAAGCGGTACCAGTAGCCGAAGCGCTATCGGTGGCAGAAGCACTGCCAGTAGCGCTGCTAGAAGGAGCAACCGAGCTGGAAGCAGCACCAGAGGTGGAAGCCGCATCAGTGGAAGAAGCAGTGCCAGTGGCAGGAACACTGGATGAAACGCCAGAGCTGGCAGCGGCAGTACCAGATGAAGCAGGGGCAGCGGTAGCCGAGGGAAGAGCAGCGGTATCACTGGCAATAACGTAGGCAGTACCGGTCTCAACCTGTCTGGCAACAACACCTGGCTCATACGTGCTACCAGGGGGGTAGTAGATGGTGAGCGGCTCATCGCAGTTATCGCAGGTGAGTGTGCTGGTAACGAACGGACCAGGGTAGGAGTTGGTCACCGAAGTAGGAGGGACCGAGATGAGGGTGGTAGCAGTGTTGGTGCCAGTGGGCTCAACAGTGATGGTGGAAGGGTACTCATCAGGGCAGTCGCACCAGGCGGCGTAACCAAAGACATCGGTGACGGTAGGAGCAGCGGAAGTGACGCTGGTAGTAGAGACCGAGGCAGTGGAGGTGGTGCCCGCGGTAGCGGCAGACACAGAACTAGCCGGTGAGGATGCGGCAGTGCTACCAGTGGCAGCTGCGGAGCTGGAACCGGCAGTAGTAGAACCGGCGCCATATGAGGTAGGAACGGAAGCAGAGCTAGAGGCGCCAGGGGTGGAAGCAGAGCCAGAAGCGCCGGGGGTGGAAGCGGCACCGGAAGTACCAGGGGCCGAAGAGCCAGCACCAGAGGTAGCGGCCGACACAGAGCTGGCCGGCGAGGAAGCGGCAGTGCTACCAGTGGCAGCCGCGGAGCTGGAACCGGCAGGGGTAGAACCAGGGCCATATGAGGTAGGAACGGAAGCAGAGCCAGACGCGCCGGGGGTGGAGGCGGCGCTGGAAGCAACAGGCGCCGAAGAGCCAGCGCTAGAGGTACCGGCGGGATAGCCGGTGTCAGTGACGGCGGGGACACCAGAGGCGGATGTGGAACCAGCACCGGGGGTGGCGCTGCCAGTCGCGGAAGAACCATCAGTGAGGGTGGCGTAGCCAGTGCCCGAGGGGACGACAGTCCTGGAACAGTGTTAGTTGTATATTCATGTCAATGTATTCGAGATACTTACTCGTAACCAGTAACGGTGGTGGTGTAGGTCAGAGTGACCAGAGTTGAGATGTCAGTGGGCACATCAGTGGCAGTGATGTAGACATCAGGTCCATCAGTAGAGACGCTAACGTCAGCGACAGTGAAGTCACCGTCACCAGTGGCAGTGGTGGTAGCAGCAACCGAGGCACTCTGGGTAGTCTGAGGAGAAACAGTGATAGTCGTGGGCCCGGTGACATGAGTAGAGACCAAGACAACTTCGGTCACGACCAGCTCAGTAGGCTTAGCATAAACAGTGGTGATTCCATTAGGGCAGTCAGCCGAAGAAGCGGCATAAGCCAGGCCGATACTGGCACTGCCAGCAACAGCAGAAGCCTTCATTTTGACGGGTTAAGGTGGGGGTATTCCGGGAAAACGAGAAGTGAAAAGTAGTATTAGGAAATACCAAGTATTATGTTGAAAGAGAGATAGAACGAAAGAATTAAGAGAAAGAAGAGAAACGAAGGAATAACTCAAGCAGGCCGAAGAGAATCTCCGAGGCGCGTCCGGATGTACTGCGTTAATTCGAGAAGACAAGAACCGAGGAGATGCGAGGTTGAGATGCCTTATATGCAATGTGTGGCCGTATGATACTTGACCGTGTTAGTCTTGTAGAATACACTTTGTCTATGTGATGGGTTGGTATGGTTCAAGGGAGGGGTGTAGAGTACCAGGCCAATGTTACTGCAAGCGGAGACGCTATCAAGGGCAAAAGGTTGTTAGTCCCAAGAGGGCGAGCCCCTGGATACATTCTTCGTTGTTTGGGAGGAATGGGTTGTGGGAGACGGGGTTGTTGTTGTCCTGGTGTAGGCGCTTCATGTCGTCTTGGCAAGGCGACTTCATGTTGTCTGGTCGTTTTGGCTGTGATCTAAGTGGTGTGATTTCATGTGTCCATACAGAAGTCTTTGTTGAGCTGGTTTTCCATCTGGATTGGGATAGCTCACAGCTGTCGTAGCCCCAGCTATAGCCCAACCTGGAAACAGAAAGCCTACTTCCTCCGAGAATCCGACTCACATCCACGAGAATACAGTTAGAGCCGCTATCTCAGCCGCAGAGTCAAGTCCTCGGACTCAACTTCACTCCGGTAAACCCCTCATCCGATAACCCTACTAACCGCCTCCGGTGTATCAAACAAATCTATCATGTCATCCTTTCTGTTCACGCATCCTTCATCATAACATACTTCCACCGGTCAACTACATGAAACTCCACCTACATTCCAATCAACAAGTAAACGGGGAAACAAAAAAGCCAAAAGTCACGACAGGTACCTCCTACATTCCGGCCGGATCAGGACATATCGTCAGGGAACAAGATCCGAGTGTCTTGTGTGACAGTAGGATGTGTATGTCTTAACTTTGATGGTTCATGGACCCGGGTAAACCTTGTTCGGGTAGGGCCCCGCAAGTCAATATCATCATGGCACTATTCGCAAGAGGCACTTAAGATTGGTGGTCTAATATGGACTAATTGGTATCGGGAATAATGGTTCATAGCGTGTAATATGCCCGATGTGGTTACGGCCGGTTGCAGACGATGTGAGAGCTCACGATATCAAGGTGAATCATTACAGGAAAGGTTTTTCGAGCGATATATTTACAGCTGAAGGATAGTATGATCAGGGTGACCATGTCTGATACATCCTGAGCCTTACACCCTCGAGTCCACCCAAAGATGCCTCACAGCCATCAAGCGAGTGAGGTCCACTCCGGATCATTCAACATAACCCCAACTCAATACAAAAACAACCCACAATGCATTCTAGTTTGACATGTTTAACTAGAAACAATCGGTGACTTAAAATCATCTATAGTTCTCTGTAGGGAGCCATTACAGAGTCTGCGCGGGCCTTTCACAAATACATGGCAGCTTACCGACCCCCTTACACCCTATCGGCACGGGAAGCTAGTGTTCCTACGGAATGAACCACCACCTCTAATCCCCAGCACCTATGTATCTTTCCTAGCCTCCCAAAACCGCGCTTCTCGCCTCGCCAAAAAACCATTCTATCCCTAGAGACAGCCTTCACGTAAGGAATGGGACATCCATCCCCAGGCCGCCAATTGTTGCGAATATAGGGACGCTATAGTGATGGCTCGTGGCGGATACATGGGTTTTCATGGCGCTACAAGATGGTGAAAATGCGGATGGCTAGACAGCGGAGAATTAGACTCGCTGTATTTGTAGCCCATTCCGGTAGATCTGGTCTGGTGTTGACTGGAGTGGGACAGTTTGACATGGCCCTGACGATCAGTACAATCCTGGATCCTGGCATTCCAAAAGCGGTGCTACTCATGCCGGAGATGGGTTAGTTTTGTCTTGTACAATCTATCACCTATTTTGTATACCTAAAGCCTCAGGACCTGGACTGCAGAATGTCTATAGTCGGTGTGAGGGGGGGCATTCGGGATGAGACAGGGCCCACTTGATGAAGCTTAGGAATGCTGCCAGTTTTGAGGAATCTACCTTGCTGGTGACCATGTCGCTGTACCCTCGAAGCTGGTTTCGGATGAGAGATACCGAGTAATTCTAGGGCCATGTTTACTCTGATGCGTTTCTGTGTACACGCCCTCGCGGGTTTTCTAGCCAATTCAACTTGTAAACACAGAGCTCACACCTGGACCGAGACCTACTCGCCCTGAGCCACGGGAATGTAGTTGAAATGCCCTTCGCCGAGAGCAGGTATTTTTGTTGACTACCTTGATACATAAGCCCACTACGCTCCTCACAACAACTACCTATGCATCTGACTCTCTATCTAGTGTCTTCGTGTTGGCTTTTACTTTTTCAACAGCAGGTTCTTAATTCTAGTCTTCACTCCTTCGTTTCCCTTTACATTCGTTTCTTGTGTTCTAACAGATCACCTTTTTTCTCTTCTTAGTATATTTTCTTCACAACCATCACAATGTCTTTCCGTAACCTTGCTCTCCTCTCTCTGCCCGTCGCGGCCATGGCCGCTGACCCTCTTGCCTGGTTCAACATGCGTCGTGCTGATGACTCGTGTGTTACCACCGTCACCGAGACTGTTGCTACTGCGACGACTACCATTTACGCTACTTACACTGGTTCAAGTGGCACTGCTACCTCCAGCGTTACTGGCACTGCTTCTTCCAGCGCCACTGGAACTGACGCCGCTGAGACTGCTACTTCTCCTGCGGGTACCCCCGCCGGATCTGATACCGCCGTCACCACCGGCGCTGTTACCACTGGTGCCGGTGTCTCCAGTGCTCCTGCTCCTCAGTTCACTACCGTGTACACCACCGAGTACGAGAACGTATGCCCCACTGGTGTCGTTACCCAGACTTACACGGTCACCCACACTTGCACCCAGGCCAAGTGCGTTCGCCCCACTACCGGTGTGCCCACCGGCTTTACCACCTCGGTTGCCACCGTCACCGGTACCGATGGAGTCCCCGCTGAGACCACCGTCACTGTGCCCGTTTCTACCCCCTCTTCTCCTCCCTCTTCTACCGTTTACACCACTGAGTACCCTGCTGTGGACTCTACTGGCGTTGTCACTCAGACGTACACCATCACTCACACTTGCACTGAGACCCAGTGCACTATCCCGACCGGTGTCCCCGAGGGCTTCACCAGCACGGCTGTCCCCGTTACTGGCACTGACGGTGTTGTCTCTTCCACTACTGTGATTGTTCCTATCTCCTCTGGTAGCGCCACTGTTCCTGGCTCGGACTCCTCCGTCACCGCTACTGCCTCCGGTTCTTCCGTTACTGCCTCTGGTTCCGACTCCTCCGCTACCGGCTCCACCTCCTCGGGCGGCTCCGCTGGCACTGGCACTATCCCCTCTAGCTCTGCCACCTCCTCTACCACAAAGTCTTCTACCTCGACTGCCTCCTCTTCCACAGCTACCGTTCCTATCTCCGGCGCTTCCCCCGTCGGTGCCAGCAGTGCTGCTCTTGGTCTGTCTATCGCTGTTGCTCTGTTCACTATTTTTGCTTAAATTGGTGTGTGCTAGGTGTAGGTTGATGATGAAGATGTATCAGAGAACCAGACTTGTGTCGTATCGGCCTGTCCATGTATTGATCCCAATATAGTTGGTGTTCTTGGGTATGGGTAGTTTTCTTTTTCTTAGGCTCAAATAATGCGACGTATATTCTACTTTATGCTATATAACAGTCTTGAGCTTTCTATGACATGTGCGTGATATCTATATTTCAACACGGAATCACAAACTGGAACCCCCTCATCAATACCATAGTGCCATTATAGATTTCATTTCCGGCTGCATCCGGAGCAACATCATGAGTTACTATACATCTTAACGTTACAGTATACTACATTCTGTTACTTCACATATCGACTGATGAGCTCGTGACCTTTTGTAGTCGTGCATACGCATAGTGGAAACGATACTTCTCCAATAGATTGAATAAGACTCTGATATGCGTCAGTTGGAACTAACTCACAGATTGCTTTTGAAATGCTCCCTTGAAGGACCCCAAAGGTGATATTGGACACATAACCCTATGCAGTATTGGATGAGATCCATATTAATAGTAGAATCCCTCGATGTCAGGAAGTTACCTTATCTGATCTCCACCCAGTCATGATGACCATAAGGGTTGTCATTGTATTAACCCTACAGTTTGCCCACCTCCTACCTTGTCTGACTGACAAACTTGTAGCACGAAGAATAACTTCACATCTTCAATGATGATGTAATGCTGCAGCCTAGTTTGAAATTGTCAATCTGTAATCAAGTACTACAAGCAAGCAAACCCGACGTTTTTAATATTTCAAACACACCGAAAGCCAAAATATAAAGCTTATCTGTGCAGAAACAACGTCACGGGACAGCAATGGGGATACATTCAGCACAGCACATGTTCTTAGGAATGCCATGATTGTGATGAGTCACGCGAGGACATTCAATCTGGCTACATGTCTACATGCATATGTACCGTATTACCAGCGATGACACCATCATGGTTGGGCTCAAGGCAGTATGGACATACAGACGTACAGATGTAATCTTGTTACATGCACTCTTCATTCCACAGAGCCCAAGGTCACATCATAGTTGCACTTTTCTCTCGCCGGGAAACCCACAGGCATAAGCTATATGTAATTCTGTGTTAATTCTCTCTTACTGTATGTGGCAAAAAGCGGCTCAACTACCCCGATTGATCTTTACAAACGACAGTGCGTCGTTCAGTGCCGGGTATAGACAAACGTCAAGAATATATCTCAAGACCTAATCTGGCATTCCCAAGCTCTTTTAGGCCGGAGCGCTCCACAGTTGGGCCAGACTACAGTTGTTCAGAGGCATGGGGATTTCTCCATGAGTCTTTATATCCACACATGTATCATAGCTGTGGGTTCGTAGTTCAAAGCCGACCAGCCCCCACCACCCCACTCCGCTACGCAGCATAACGTTTTCTTCCCTTGGTACTGCAAAGACCGTTACACGCATGCAATCAAGCCTAAGCAAGTCATAATAGGTGCAACTCACAGGATCAAGCAAATCAGCATAGACGGAGCATGAATCCTTTGAGAAAACATGATTTACGATGCCATGTGCGGCAGGATGGTTGGCTACGGATTAACGACAGCTGAGGCTGGTGATAGCCTGCCGAGGAAAAGTGAGAAAAAGGGGATGGAGAGGCGGTAACGATAAGTGTCCGGGTCGGGCGGTGGGAATGTAAGAAAATAGTTGCTGATTCGTTGAGTTTTTTTTTTGTGATTGGGAAGAGGGAAAGGCAATGGGGTCGTATTGGGTAAAACATACAGGCAAAGCCATGCACATGTGGAGTTTTGGCAGTTCGATTCTCCTTTGGAGTAAGGGAGGTGGCGAAAAAAAAGAGGATGTAGCCCTGACCGAATTCCATTGACCGTCTTTTCGGACGTATGAGAAGATAGAATGACAAAACAGTCTGACCCCAAAGAACACAGCCCCCATAACTTGGCGGGTCGATCAGTATGATGACGGAGGAGGTACATACACATGTAGATATGACGGTGGACATATCGTGGCGTTTACTGCGTGGCTTCCCGAAACCTGATCTTGGGCTCAATTTTCTAAGCGAGACTTCTACCATGGACTTGTTCACACCGCTTTTCTACGACATGTTTTTTTATCCTCTAATTGAGAATACTTGCATGTCAAGAGACGAGCCACAGTATGCATGGAATATACCAGTCTTTACAAGATGTGAACAGCCTAGACGGATTGCTAATGCATGGGTAGTGATAATGTTGGGCTAGGTCAGGCCATGAAGGGTCGTTGGGCTATGTAGGACAGACTTTTTTTTTTTGTCTTTTTTTGCTTTTCCGGTAGTGGACGGAAGATGTGCTCTTTGGGGATAAATTGGCTTGTCAGACTCGAAGAGTACCGGGAAAAGGTCACCATAGTGCAGTGACAGTGGACCGGGGAATGTTGTGAGTGGTCACATGGCTTGAATGGAGAATGGTTGGTAGGTTTCTGGATTGTGTCTGCGATTGAGTCTGGTTTCGAATATATGTATGTATGTACATATGTACATATATACAATTGTTGACAAGCTTTAAATATATAGAATATCGTCAAAGCAAAGGGGTACCCCCACGTATACACACGGCCCAGAGGTAATCACTCCTTCACGAATGCACCGCTTAGTTCGGCAGCTAGTTTTTCTGTTGAAACAAAGGTGAGTGAAGAGTGTTGCATTTCCAAGTCCAGATTAGGAAGATAGATCAGCAGGATAGACCAATTCGGGGGTCTTTTACATCTGTCGACATATTGTATGTACATACATTGTACATAGCCGGAAGGAAATCGTGTTTGCATGATACAATGTAGAATTCATTTTGGATTGACCAATGCACACGGCAAGATACCACCCATCTATACATCTGCCGTGTCCGAACATGGCATCTCATCAAACGCTGATCTCTTTTCCAAGTAAACGAACACTATGAACCGACACCAAAGCCACCTTCAATCTGGAACTTCCCACATCCGAAATGTTTGAGAAAGTCAGCTTAACAAGAAAAAAAGATTGAGGCCTACCTTAGAAATTCCCCTTGTTAAACACCTTGCGTAGTCATTGCGCCCCGAACCTGGAACCTCCGGGACAGGTATGTATACAGGTTTTTGAGAGTTGATATTCCAGTTTTTTTCGTGGAAAGGAAAGAAAAAAACCAGTTGTCTTTTACCGAGAGTACGAAGTCTTGTTTCTAATACTGCAGAGTGCAAGGTCTTCACCTCGGAAGGCTGCAGCTGAACCAGACTTGTACTTGACACAAAGCGAAGGGGACTAGAAATCACGAAACCCAATCATTCTGTTTGGATAGGTGTCTTGTCAAACACATCACCAGCCACAAGATTTATGATATTTAGTGATTAGTTGATAGAGCCTGACTGGTGACTCTACACTAACCAGAGTTCTAAACTGTACAACATATAAAAAAGTCGTATCCCCGGGCGGAAGCATCTACAAAACCACGTCCCTGTTGCACAGCCAAATCCAAGACGCCAAGTCATTATCAATTTTCAACGTTCACGACCCCATTACGCAACATAAACTTATCAATCGTCCCGAACCTCAGGAGTTGGCTGGCCTGACATTGTAAATCCTCAACTTGGGTACACATCAACAAGTCTTGGCTATTCCCTTATTCGCAAGCTTTCATCTCGCGAAAAGACTTTCCGACTTTCCGTTAGTCCGCCTATAAGCCACTGAAATCAATTTAACCATTTCCGGACCGGCTATATTGCTTATCCCCAGAAGGTTTGTCGATACCCAACCCAACCAAGTTTTTTCTTCTTGTTTCTAAGACTTCACTGAAGTCTCGCTTGGGAAGGTTGACTTTAGCTTTGTAAGTGTTCTATAGAATCCGGAGATCTCTTTTCCTAGTTTCCTCTTATTCCCAAGTCTCCAGTTCATCAAGTAAAAACAAAAAACTCGGAAAGAAAAAGCCCGGACTAGATTGAAAAAAAGCGAGAATAGAAAAGAAACTCCAAATACTAACTTGGCCCCTAATGATACATAGACACAACCACAACCACCTAACACAAAAATCAACGCTTTGCCACAGCAAAGGCCTTTGAAAACCAGCCATTCCACGAGCAAGTCTTTTCTTTTCTTTTCTCTACTCCAACGCCCAGAACTCTTTCCCGATAAATTCTCTTCATCTCCTATCTTTATAAAAACCCAAAAACCTTGCCACTTTTTCTACCAACCACAATTACTTTTTTGTTTTTTTCTTCTTTCTTTCTCCATACCCAACATTTGCCTCCTCCACAAAAAAAAAGAAGAACTCTATTGTTCGCCCAATAAATCTCCCTTAATTGTTTTCCAATTCTCTCTTAGTCTGTAATACAGACCCTAACCTAACATCGCCCGTCACAGAAAGAAAAAGAAACAAAAAAAGAACGAAAAAAAATCCCTTCCAGAGCCGATCTGCACTTCGCCATCAAAGAGGATTAATAGCTGCGCCAAGCTGATTAAAACTACTTTACTTATTCTGGCGTTCTTCTTCTTTTCTCTTTGACCCTTTCTCCTTATTATCCTACCTTTTTCTCTATATCATATCTTTTTTCTTGCCTGAAAATACTCGAATGCATTTGACTCACGACGAACATTCAAAACCAAATTCACCAAACTTATCCTTTTGCCTTACTTCAAACTCCGCCACTCCACCAAACTTTGCAGATAGCCTTGTACGTCGCCACAGACCGCCCTAAAACAACGCCCTAAGCACACCATCCGCTTGGTTCGTCATAACTCGTCACTTAAGGCTTCAAAACAGAAAAACGCCTTGAATCAGTAGACTTTTACAAGTCTTTACTTCTTACTCGTCGTTTTCGCTGGTCATTGTTGGCCAACTTTTACACTTGTACCATACTTACTTGTATGAGGGGTGTTTCCCCATATCGGAATCCAGCTTGAGAAGTTTGACCTTTCTCTTGTCTTTTTTTTTCGTTTCTCTTATTTTATTTCACGTTTTACGTTTATCCTACTTTGTTTTCTGTTTCCTTCCTCTTGTTTCTTGTCTTGAAGCCACCACGCTCGGCATAACATTCTCATTTCCTCAATTATACGTTTTCCTTTGGTCTGCTACCATAGCGCCCAACTTTCAAGTCTCTTCTTCATAGAACTGCCTTATATACGTTTGACTTGCCCATAAGCAGTCGCTTACCTTCGCCGTATCCTTTACCGGATAGCCGAACGAAAAAAAACCTCTTTAGGCCCCAGAGCCCACCCTTCCTTTTTCACTTTTACTAATCCCCTTTTCCGCAAAGAAGGGGGATTCCTCACCAATCGTAAAACTGGATTCTTACGCTTCTTTTTGCGACACTCACCAGTGCATTGACGGTTGCGCCAGCCATCTGCACCAAACGCCCGTCGACCACCTCTACACCCAAGATAATGGTGACCACTCCAATATCACGGCCGCCGGCATGTCATTCCAACAATCCATGAGGTCCGACACGGGCTTCAGTCCCGTCTTCGAGTCCGTCCAACAAGACTTTAACCTGGACAGCTACATCGGAATGCGCAACAGAAGTCCATGGCAGTCACAACCAATGATGCCACCACCGCCAGCACCGACACCAGCATCAGCACCGGAACCTCATGCGTTCCAAACAATTCCCGAGAACCTCCCGCTCTTCACACCCATGCCCGTCAACCACATCGGGCTCGACCCGGCCTCTATGACCCCCACCCGTGCCGATTTCGTCCCGATGCCATCACAAAACAGCTTCTTCACAGGGATGACAACCGACGTATCCGAGCCCATGGAATATCCAACCCGCTTTCCCATGCCCGACGACCCCATCCAATCTCCCCAGATGCAAGAATGGTCTGAAGACGTCACTTCGCCATCCAACTTCGACACTTGCAATCCCTGGATGCAAATAGGCGCCGCCTCTCCCGCCCTCTCCACCTTCTCCTTCGGCAACACCTCCATCGGTCTATCCCCGCTTTTCTCCGATAACCTCGACGACATCGTCGGTAACCGATCTCTCCACCCCACGCCATCCACCACCCCCGTCTCCGTGCTATCCATCGGCTCCGGACAAATCTTCCCCACGCCCGTCGGAACCCCATCACACGCCGAAGCCGTCCTCTCCCGCACCACCACCCCCTCAGGAAATCTCCGCGCAATGTCAAATCCCCAACTCCTCTACCGCTCCATGCAATCCCCATTTGCCCCACCGCCCGTTCCTCCGCCCTCCCGCATCCCTTCCCGCTCTCAAATGTCACCGTTCTCCCCTCCGCCATTCTCCCCACCACCCTCACTATCCCGGAACTCTTCATGCGGTCCCGGCTCCATGTTCGCCCCACCACCACGGCCACCCTCGCGTGTCTCCACCCCCGCCGGCATGCACCCACCTCCTCGGCCACACACGCGGTCTCCCCGCTCCATGACGCCATTTGCCGCCCCACCGGGTAGTCACACCTACGTATGCGACATCTGCAACAAGCGCTTCGGTCGAGTCTCGGACCTAGGCAAGCATCGTCGCTACCACACTAAAGACCAAGCATGCCACTTCACTTCCTGCAACGCCGTCTTCAGCACCCGGAAGGATCTCAACCGACACATCAACAGTACCCATGCTCCTTCAACCGGCCATGTCTGCCGCGTCAAGGGCTGCGGGAAACACACTACCAATAAAATCTACAACCGTGCCGATAACTTCCTTCGCCATCTTAAGACGGCACATGCCGGTATCGACATTGACTACAAGCTAGCCGTAAAAACCTGGGTCAGCGAGGGCAACTGGAGTGACGAATCCCCATCCAACGCCGCCTCCAACCCCGGCTCCGACAACGCCGACTCTCCCTCAGAGAACCCCCCACTCTCACACATCAAAGTAGAAGAGTCACCGACCCTTGTATCCGTCGGATCGGACTAGACTCTCACCTTTTGTTTTTGATTTCCTTATGTTCTGTTCTGTACACTTTCCTTACTTCACTGTACCCACCACACTCGGCTTGTTTTCACAAGACCACTTCACCTTCTTTTTCCACTCTACTCACTGTTATGTTCGCTTTTCTTCTTCGTCATCGTTCACAACCTACTTAAACTGCTACACACGACCTAAATCAGCCTCCTGAGCTCGCTTTACTGTCCAGACGGTTACGGCTCCAGACGTCACTTAGTTGACAACATGTCTTTTACCTTATCATTTCCTGTTGGTTTTTCATCGTTTCTTGTTGGTGTTGGTTGATTTTGGTCGACGGTCTTGTTTGCACTTTTTGCTTTCTTTGTTTTTGTCCCCTTTCCTTGCGTGGATTTGCTCTTAGCAGAGCCTCAGACTCTGTACTTGTAGATAGATTTCTTTTGTTGCCTTATAATTGAGCCTTGTTCTCTTCCTCATATATTCTACGTGCTATATAAATAAATGTAACCATGTCTAGAAGAACTTTCCCTTGAGTCCTGCCATGAACATGCTCTTTTTCTGCTTGTTCACATACCTGCTCGCATCTTCAGCCCAACTCGAACTAGCATCGGCCAGACCATCAACTCTATCATCCAGAATATTCAGCCGTTCAGTCCGCTCATTCAGCTGTCGTGTAAGGTAATCTCCCCAACCTTCTTGCTGTTGTGCCGCCGCACCAATACGTGCCGTCTGTCCACCAGATCCTGGTCGGTTCGCACCCGAATTACCACTAGCTTCGTCCGCCGCAGCAGCCATCATACGTTTACTGGGAGGACGGTCTGGTCCACCAATAAGAAGGTCAAAGTCAGTTGGTGAAATGTACTGCGTGCCGGCAATCCACTGCAGGGAGGAAATTGTGGGCCGTGGAGGGATCTCTAGATCGGGGTTAACGAGAGCGTCCATAGATGGACACAACTGTCGACCTGCTCCCCAGACGTGAACCACGGCAAGCTGACTCGGTCCGGTCCAACCAATAATGTGTCCAGAACGGGTAATTTGAGCCGTAGTAGAACGAGATGAATCAAGCAGAGATAACGGCTTCTTGCCAAACTCCTTGAGAGCAGGAAGGGTAAATGCGCGAGTAGTCATGTCACCAAACAGGGCCACAACCGCACAGCTCTGCGTAGATTCCAGGAATGTGACATTAGCAGCATCACACAGGATATCATCAAATGACTTGGATGCCCCCTTTGACGTCGCAGGCTTGAACACACGGATCTCAGTTTGAGTTACTATATCAAAATGTTAGTTCATCATTCTTTGTAACACAAACCAAAACATTAGACCAAAACTTACCAACTACCAACAGCCCGTGCACTTGTTGCCCCGAACGTAATCCTGCAACTACAGTACCACTAGCCAACGCCGGTCGGCCATTCTCTGCCAAAATGGGACACAAAGAAACAATCTTGTCGCCAAAGTTGACAGCACCAGCCAACTGCGCTGTGTAACCATCGCCACTTGGAAGGATGCGGAAGGTTCCAACACGGCCTAGTGATGTTCCAACAAAGCAGACAATGCTGGAGTAAGAATCACCTTCTAGCGTCATGACACTAAACTCAATAGAGGTAGCCCATTCACGTGCGGGAGTTGTTGAGGACTTCCGGTGACCTAGGATAGACGACCGTTTGTCAGACTTGGCAAAGTCAGCGACGGAGGCATTCAAAATGACACGAGGGCCACGAAGATCAATGATACTGAAAACACCATTTTCGGATCCAATACCGATGAAACCAATTTCAGATACTTTGACAGCGCTGATCCTCCCTTGGTCCATCTGGTACAAGAAAGATGGAATTAAGCCAACTCTCAAGTTGGGAGGAGCTCTTGCCGAGATGTCACTGATGGATCCAGTTGCAGGCTGTAGGTCTTCCATAGGATTCTCTTTTCCAACAAAGCGGTTCTCAGCCCATCTGTAGATAACAACCTCTCCCTGTCCTGTGCCCACTACAAATTCACCTGTAGCTGTGCCAATATCCATGGCTGAAATCTCTACATTCTGATAACGATTGACCGACCGAGCAACGTCAACTTCAAGCTGAAGTGGATTTTCGATTTCATCTCCATGGCCAACATCCCATAACCGGATCGTGCTATCAGCATGTGCGACCTGTATGATACTCCGATCCTGCGCGGTGTGGCGTGTTTTGTTGACTCCAGCACCACCACGTAGTAGAGGTTCACCCGAGTCGCGAGTTTCCGTCATACCCAACCAACGGGTACGTTGGACTGACGATATGTTGAAACGAGCAGCATACGGGTGAACTAGGGAAAGAGAAGGATGAAGCATGTTTGTCGGGCTAATAGGATAACCAGACGGGAATGAAAGAGTAACAATTTCACCAGAATGAAGGAGAGCGATGATTGCAATCGGATCATGCGCACCCGCAAAATGTGGGCTGCTCCGTGGACACAAAACAAAGTCAGTGATGGCAGCACCAGCTGGCAATGCGAGATTACTCTGCTTCTTTCCCTTGAAATGATCAGCTAGAACCTGCCACGAGGACGTCGCATAAATCGGACTCGGGCCTAGATCCAGAAATGTGAGGCCCATTGCGGTATTCCCAGCATGGTTACCACCTGCGATTAACAGTCCAGTGTCATCAGTGTTTTCCTTGCAACACCAGGCAATCTTGGTGAAGGGCTCAACGGGCATAGGCTCCAGAGGGTTGCCCACAGGCTTGTCAACATCCAGGTCCATAAGACTACGGGCCATAAGAATGCGTTGTTCCTTCGGATCCCAAAAGACTAGACTGCCATCTTCATGTGCTGTGACAATAAAAGTGCCCGAAGGATGCCATGCAGACTGCTGGATTTGAGGGGTACGCGCGATCATAGTGTCCACACAGTTGCCACCTGGTGCGCGAGGAGGAACAACATAGTTGAGAAAAGCAGTGGGCAAAGCCTGTTTGAAGCTGTAAACTACAGCGCCATGGGCGTATGTGATGAGCATTTTCCCAATGTCACGGGGGTGCATGGCAAGATCAACCAACGTAGTTCTTTGCGCCGCTGGACCTAGACGATTATCAAGAGCATGTTTCCGCCAGAAGTTGGGCAGTCGGAATGTGTTGGTGAGGTTCTCCCGGTCAAGGTCATAAGCAAAGATATCACCATTGGCATTGCCGATAAATGCCCAATCCAACATAGGATCAGTCAATAAAGCCGCTACCTTTCCTGGAATAGTACATCCCGCCTTTCGCTTGCCGGTGTCTAAATCCCAAACAGCCAACTCCTCCCGCGAATCCACCGTGACTAAACGGTTCGCCGTGAATCGTACATGTGTGATGGAAACTCTGCGCGGCGGCTCAATAACTCTCTGGACGCGCTGGACGCCCATAATAGAGATTGTCCCAGGACCGAACTTGGATTCATTGGTGCCAACTGCGAGAAGGGATTGTATAGGGTCATATGCGAGACAGCGAATTTGCGAACTGAGGCCGTGGCGCTCTTGGTCATCGGGATCGAAGAGGTCTGGGAGGATACCCTCGGATAGGTCGTGGTCGAGACCGACTTGCTTGCCGCGAAGAAAGGCGCTCATTGTGGTGGCGATATCCCAAGATGAATAAACAAAATAAGTAGTGTGCGCCGGTGTCCAAAGAAGTTAACTGCGACTAATTTGATGCTGTTGAGGTTAGAAATAATATCGAGTTGGCTGTAATTGACGCGCAACAACTCCACATGCAGTATTGACAAGAAAATATACCATCTCGTTTCAAATCTACTTGCTCGCCACTTTCGCCTTTGTACTCCGGCGCCCCACTGTCTGCGCCGGCAAATACGTCAGTTACAGGGCACTTTGACCCTCCGCAGCCTGCTATTTTGGCACTTCGGTGGCTAGCTAATCCTGGCATAATCGGGTAAATCGGATCACCGCCTAGCATCTCTAACCCCACCCACCCACTTAAATACGTCATAGACATTTGACCCTAGCATTCCTAGTCACGTGTGAATCGACTTACACTGCACATTTCCTGAATCATCTCAATTAAATCTTGTCTAAACTACTTCGGATCCATATCGACTAACTAAAGACCAACTGTCCGGCGCTGGAAATCCTTGGAACAAAGCCCCTTGCGAGCTCAGATGTACCACATCTTCTTTTTAAAGTCACCGTTCCGTCCGCCCAAAGTCAACAACTTCGCCTCGACAGCCTCAGGGCTATCTCTCGAGGAACTGCGCTCGTGAGAGCGCGCGCGGTTGCTGGCAAGATGGGCATAGTACACGGCAGGGTGCAGGGAGACAGCCGTAGTCGATCTGGCGTACTGGAAGCACGATTCGAAGATCCACTGCTGAAGGATGTGCGGGCAGAACTTGTTCTCGTCCATAATGACGTTGTAATGGACGGGGCGGGCTGTACCCTGGATAGCCGAGTGCGAGCAAAGGTAGAAGTCGAAGTTGCGCGGGTGAGTGACATCCGACTCGACAATGGTTCCAGCGCGCGGGTTGTTGTTCCTGTCGCCATCTCTACCCGGGAAGAAGCGGATGTGATGGCGCTTGGTAGCGATGACCACCGTGATATACACCGACTGCTTGGCCTTGCCAACCCACCAATTGCGGATAGCAGTCACCTCCTCGTCGAGCACCTGTTGGAACTGGCCCTCAGAGACACCGTCGCGAATGTACATGATACGCGGGCACCGGCGCATATCTTCTGACAAGCAGGAGCTTAAGCTGTCCAGTAGTTGGTAAGCGTTCTGGGTAGTCAACATTTCCTTACGGAAACCGTTGGTTTCAACTGCTGCGCCGTAGCGTACTCCCGTGGCATCACAACTCATGGTCATGGACGCCATTGAAGGGACTGCCATGCCGACAGGGGCGTGTGAGACGTCGACTCCGATTGTGATCATGGGAAGCTTGCTCTGCACCGATCTTGACATCTCCGCCGTCGAGTTGATTCCACCCATCTTGGCGTTGACCTTGAGGCAGACGTTGCTGTGGTATTGCAGATCGTTCTTCTGTGCATTTCGTCTCTGGACGACTTGCGTCACGATTCCAAGTTTGCAGTCTGCAATCTTCTTGATCGATTCATATGCGCTAGCACTGTTTGAGCCTACGATTATAAAGAGCAAGTCGACCCGTTTCTTGTGCGAAGCCAAATCCTCATATAAGCCTGTGAGACCCTGCTCCGGATCCCGCGATATCAACTTTGAGGTAAATTTCTCAGTGATATCTCCGCCATGGTTACGATAAGTTCGCACGAAAGTCTTGGCAAAATCGTTAATTATCGAAGTGGTAACGGTATTGTCGTAAGCAATACCCCAATTATGAACGCTGTTCTCCCTTCCAAAATGTTTGAATGTCAGACCACGGAGATCCCAACGCGCTCTGTCACTGGGAACGGTGACAGCCTTCTGAGCTCCAAAGCTCAGGCGAGGGGGCTGAAGCAGAACAGCTTGTGTAGAGGTGAAGCGGGGGCTGATGGAAATCCCGAAATGCTTGAGATATGGGTCCTCATTCCATCTCAGAGAATCGCGGCCCTTTTCAATTGCATACTTGCGATCATTGGGACGGGTGACTGCCTGGCGAATCATCTTGGAAGTCATGTCTGGGTCCAACTTGTAGGGGTAACGCTGAAGAGGCTCAACAAAGCAAAGCTCGGCAGCCAGAAGGGTACCGGGGCGGGTTGTCTGGATCAGAGGAAAGTCGGGGTACCGGAGTCTGATACCGTACTTCTTCGCACAGTAATCAACGTAGCGCATACTTTTTCCTTGGTACTCGAACGTGTACGTGTTGGCGGTGACACCTTGGTTACCATATTCACGGTCAAACGCAAAGCCATTCATGGTAAAAGTTCCGTCCAAACCATGCTTCACCAGGTGAGGGCACTTGACGCGAATACGGTTGACCTTCTTCAACTCCTGGAAAGTTGACGAGGGACGACCGTCTCTGGGCCTCATCGCGTTTGCCACCAATCTGATTCCATTTTCGTCGACTTCACCCGCCATGTTGTGAGGATTAATTCTGTTGCCGAGCGCGCGAAAGTCGATTCCATCCCTGACCCACCGGGAACTCAGCAGGTAACGGGCAGCCAACTGAATGATGTTACAGTTCTGGTCCCACCAGAAAGCAGTGTTGACAACGTCGACGTTAATACCAAGACCAAGTCCGGTGTTAGCCGCCGAGTTGTTGAGACGAACTGAGGCGTAGGTACCCTTGGCTCCCACGACGTGAGGGGCCAGCGGGTGACGCTCAGCGTTAGAATCGTAGAACTGTCTCTTGATGGCAACACTTTTCTCGGAAGGGTACTGGCGAATAAGATGGTCAAGGAAGTCTAGATATGCTGTTAGAAAGAGGTTTTCCAAGAAGTCAAAATCGGGCAGTTTTAAACTTACTAATTCCCTCCAGAACGCTGTTGTCCATGTCAATTTGGCCCCGTACATACTTGGTGATGGATGACAAGTCAATTGAAGTGGTACGGCGAACTCTCACCACGACCTTGTTTTTACCCGTTGATTCCTTGTCTTTGAGTACATCAAGGTCAACGGTGTGTTCGACAGAGGTCATGTCAGCAGTCGACCTATATGCCCAAGGTTAGTAAAAAAAGCGCGATTCATACGCTACTATAAACTTACCAGGCGAGGGTCTTGCCATCATACAGCCACTTATGCTCCTTCTGCTTCAGCGCCTGCTTCAAACCCGGGTCCGACCAAGCCTTCTTGATCACAACCTCCAGGTTCTTGGGAACACGTTCACCGAGATACTTTCCAGAGACATCATACTGGTAGATGCGAAGCTTGGTGTTGATCTTTTCGATGTTGAACTGGTTGACATCGAGGGAAATCTTCCGACGAGCATCCTGAGACACGATGGCAGGCCGAGTAGGGAACTTGATACCAGAGGTAGGCTACCAAGGTTACAACATGTCAGTCACTATTGCTACAATCTCCAAATCTAAAGACTTACATCCAAGTACGCCTCCGCAGGGAGGTCAATACGCTTGTTACAAAGCGCGGGCTTCTGGGGCTCGTCAGACCCTCTAGCGCTCTTTTCGCCCTTAGTAGAGGGTTCACGGCTCTTTCCGCCAGAAGACTTGCTAGCCTTAGGCGAACGGGAACCGTCTTTCTCGGCAGCATCAACGGCCAGGCGGTCGACGCCCTTGGTGACGTCGCGCTCCCGAGACCGAGCACGCTCACGGTCGTCGGTCTTCTTATCGTTGGGCGCCATTGTAGTGACAGAAGTAGTTAAAGTGAGTTGTTGTTTAAAAAAGGTAATTTCGAGGGAAACGGTGTACAAAGACGAGTTCGAAGAAGAAATTTAAAGCTTGTCAAGATTTCTATGAATCGCTTCTGTTAGTTCTAATTCTCATCTCTCGCTTCATTCAAAGTTGAAGAACTTGGGCCGAACAACATACCTCCTATGTGATATCGGGTGTCGGATGCGATTAGTTCAAAGAGAATTCAAACCAATGCTTGCATGAAAAGGAAAGAAGAGACCCTTTTCCTCTCGACTTGGGATATATCTCGTCTATATATTAATCTTCGGGCCGCTCTACTCGGGTACATGTCCAGTAGCACGCCCGGGATCCTACAACCCTTCTCCCGTTGTCGTACAAACACCCAGGGCCGTTGTCCCACAGTGGAGTCTGTTCGGACGTCGATTGTTTTAGACACTTACAATACGGGTTCCATCTTAAGTATTGAGGTCATTCAGTAGTGGCATTCTTACCTGTACTATCCAAGCGTGTTTGCTGTTGCCTTATGTGCAACCGTGTGCAACTCGAAGACCTCACGTTTGACAATGAAAGCAACCTACATTGCTCTCACATCCAGACGAAAAGGGGGTGTTTCCTTTTTGTATTTGCTATAAGTATGGGCCCAGCGACATAGAATCACGTAACAGACAGACGTCGTAGACAGAAACTAAAATGTTTATGTAAACAGGTTGAATATGATTTTACCCTACACGACAACTAAATAGAAATTCCATACATAGTGGCTATTGCATTATCTGCTGACTCTATATCCAAACAAATTACAGACCCTCAGTACTGATACCCGTAATTCCCCTGGCCTTCTCCCTGATACCTTGGGCCACTGTATGCACTAGGGGCACCTCTTCTGACTACACCAGCGGCACCAGACTCGAACGGACTACGACCTCCGACATCACCACTGGCATAGCCCGTATTCCCGTAATTCCCGGACCCACTCCCGTTGTACCTGTGTCCAGGAACGTGAGACGGTCTTCTAGCCGCCGGTGCGTCCGGTGGAGGTTGGGTGGCCTTCCAAGAGTGGAAATCCGGAACAGCTGTATTTCTCAGCAAATTGACCAAGGTAGTGCTGTTCACCTTAGCAGCGTCATAGGACGAAGCCGGTGGTAGGAGAGTGAGAAGGAATGTGATGTCCCGGTGCAATGTGTTACCGGGGCCGCGACGTTGTTGATCAAGACGCCGACCAGCTGCGCCCTTCAATGGGGAGTCAGCACGGGCGAACTTGCGCGGACGCTCCTCTCCCTCATCGCCCGGTCCAGGCCATGGTCTCTTAGGCGAATTAAGAGGATTGGGATGCTGTACAGAAGAGGATTCCTGCGGTGACAACTCTCCCTGGAAATATGGCTCTTCTGGTTCCTGCATCTCCATCGGTGGCTCGAGAGAGGCAAAGAACTTGGGCCGTTGTTGAGTTGCCGGTGATACAATAATCTGAGCAGTAAGAGCGTCAAACCTAGCAGTTCTTTCTGTCCGGAATCGGTTCCGGAAAATGTCTAACTTTGTGTCATCTGGGAAAAGCTCTCGCATACGCTTCTCGAGCTTTTGAATCTGGGAAAGTTCACCAAACTGGGATTCGTAGTTATGGAAGTATTCGTAAAGCAGTTTAGCCTTGTCCAGATTTTCGGGCTTCTGTACCAAGCGAGAGACACAGGTCTCAAAGACTACTCTGGCATCTAATTCATGGGTTAGTGGCCATTTCCTTGGAAATTACAACGTCAAAAAACTTACTTGTTGTGTCATCCCTGGAATGAAGATACTTCAGATACTCCAAAATGAACACTTCGTCCTCGGGGAACAGTTTAGCTCCACGTTCGAAAATCTTAGCGCCCACTGGGTCCTTATACACCACAGATTCAAGCAAGGCCACAGTGACGTAGACTTCACTCGTGAGGCGGCCTCTAACGCGGGCCTCGGTGAAAGCCTGTCTGAGACCACCGGTGCTAGTACCTCCCTTCCCTTGCAGCCGGCGCATAGCCCGAATAAGGGAAATCCAGACAAATGAAATTGTCTGGTTTAGGGTGTTCAATCTACCAGAGTAGGAGTCCTTGATGAATTGCACTTTCTGTTCCTTGGTGGGTTCAGGTCCCATCATGGAATCAGGTGGCATAGCACCGCCAGCCTCACGCGCGGCTTCCATCTCCTCCAAACGTGCAATCTCTGCGCTCTCCTTGGTCTTGATGGCTGTGCACATGGCGTATAAAGTGTCAAGTACATCATTGTATGGTGCTTTGACAGACGCGACAAACTTAACCTTGTCCTCTTCAATGGTAGGCGACGTCTCAATTAAATCGGCATGCTTGAGAGCCAACAAGACATTCTCCGGGTTAGCAGCGCGGCCTTCAGATAAAACAAACATGCCCATGGGCGAGTTGTTTGAATGCATTATATCGTTCTGGAAACACCAATCAGCGCAATCAGCCCACATTGGGGGGTAGAAACGCAGAGCTAGAAGGGCCTGTTGGTAGCAATGCAGGATACGCTTCTTGAGCAATTCCGGGTCATCCTCGCTCAAAACAAGGGGATCTTCCTTCTCCCAATGAATCCACTTATACCATAAGTCAACCTGCTCCATATACTCATCGTATCCATCAAACCCTTGAGCGGGAAGCAGCCGAGGATATGATGTACGAGATAGGTTACGAGTGAGATTCTCAAGTCCGATAGCCGCACTCTTGGCAGTCATATACGCCGGTGAGTGCTCCTGGATGAATTTGCGGCCCTGAAATATCACCATTAGCATGTGTCACGTCACGTTGTGCATGTCTCTTATGGGAACGACTTACATTCATCTTGTTCAACCCCATTTCAAACTGGTCGTATTCTTTCCACATCGTGTTGACCACAGATGTTGGAACAGCGATAGCTCGCTGATAAACCTTTCTGATCTGGTCGACCTTTTGCTGATCTTGCCAAGTGGCTCCGCCAACTTGGCCTGGACCACCGCGCACAAAATGCACGTAGTCGGTCCAAAGCTCGCCACTATCTTTGTCTAGGCCAATACGGTCCACGACATACTCGTATGCCTGTGCTACAACCTTGCGCGTGGCTCCTGTTGGGTCATTCGTGAGATCATTGCGACGGCGAATGTAGTTGAGATAAACGGTCCAAAGTCTGACGTTTGAGATACTCAATAAGCTTATACCGAAAAGACGCTCAGCTTCTCCGAAATTATTGAGAGAAAGCTCAAATTCGATTCTTTCGGCATAGATTTCTGTGCATTGAGGAAAAACTTCGAGGAATCGGTCGTAGACTTCCCGAAGTTCTGTAAGTTGATTTGAATTCCGGTACAAAGCAATTAAGGCCAACCAAGCGTCCATATCTCCACGTGGGTCTTCTTTGACTCTAGCTTCCAGGTTTGCAACAGAATGTACCGGGGCGCCTACTTGTCGGAAGCCATTACCAGACGAAGGTCCTCCAAACTTGTTATCCTCCCCCATGTCGGTGTCGTTTGGTTCGATAGTAGGCACTGGCACATCTGCTGAGATTCTAGTCTTCGATAGTGCTTCGATATTTTGTTGGCAGTCGTTTGATGAATTATTTTCATCGGATGTTGGCTTTGTGTTCTGCTTCGATTTGGCGGATATGCTGTCTTGGGAATCAGAATCCTTGGGATCATACCCTGTGTCATTTTTCTGGTCGGTGTTGTTGGTAGGGCTGTAATCATCGTCACCATCATTCAGTTCAGAAGACTTCGAAACATCTCGTGTCTCTTCACCCCTCGTGACATCTGGCACATCGGACAATTCTGGTTCTTTACTCCCCATGGATCCAGACCCATTGTTTGCATCGGCACTTTCAGCGGCATTGGCAGTGGCTTCATCATCTTCATCACGTTCCTTTAATTCATCGTCCGCATCAGGGTATTCGGGATTTCCTTGAGCCTCGCTAGAATTATACTCGTCTGGACCATTCTTTTCCTGTGTGTCTTGCTTCTGCATGGTACCCATTTTGAAATGCTTCCGGGTAGTATGTAATGTCGTGGTTACTGTAACTCCGTCCAGCCGGGGATCCTAACGATAAAATAAGTCAGCAAATGAACAGGTATTTCAAATCGCCTGGGAGAATTGTGTTCAAGTGATACACGCTATATAAAAATAACGGATCTTGACGTACCTACGACAAAATATCTCGTGCGTGGAAGAGGTGTCGCAATGACGAAATCATGCACCAAAAAGCCCGTAAAGCAAAGATCAAATGAAACTCCAACACCAAGTTTCAATTTCGCCGATGGAAACTCGATGATAAAACAGCGAATATGTGTTGAACTGAATAGAGTGTGTAATTGAACCGCGACCGATGGATAATGTAAAATGCTAAATGGTAGGGTCAAAAATGTAGAATTCACTTAAGCTGGTTTGCGCGACAAGCAGCGAAATTGCCAAATTGGTTGGCAAAATAGGCAGTATCAGCTTATCTTTTTAGCTCCATAGTTGCAGCTATTGCACGTGACTGTCGAATACTTTAGGGTTGTGTTCTTTCTAGCTGAGACTTATTCTACATACTATTTTATCCGACATTGTAATTGAAATGGCACTTGTTTTAAACTGTTCCTTACAATCCTGCCAGCTGTCACCCCTTTATGGTAACCCCTCCACGCGTTGAGTGCTGGTTCACTAGACAAAACCACGCGACGCGCGTTTTTGAGGAGTGATTCCATTAAGATGGTGCTCTCTAACTTTTAGCAATGAAAGTAGATATCAAAACTGGTGACATCACCATTGGCATTTTCGCTCAAGAGGATAGCCATGGGTCGAAGTCAATTTTGAGTTGCCGTCTCTGGTTATTGCCACGGTCCCTGGTCAAGTTGGGTCTGGGTGTTGGCCCCGCTCCAACTTGCATTCGTTGGCATCAGACCAACACAACATATGTACCAAGTCCGAAACATGTAGATAGGATCGTTTGTTTTGCCAATCATCTAATATCTGAATCGTCCTTTGTATTAGTATAGATCAATTATGCCATGGAAATCATGTGTACACATTTGAACCCAATATATGACTATGAATGTATGTGTGTATGTATACCCAACCCATTGTCCGCACATGTATACACAGGGAGAATATGACGACAACAAGGAGCCATTAGACAAATCTGTGGTCCCCCGAATAGCCAGAACCTGACACTGCACAGCTGAAGTCAAGCAAACCCTTATGTTCAACTTTGTGCCCTGAATCTAGTAGAAAAACACTGCATCCCCAGCCCAAGTTCACGCCTTCCTTCCCCTGCCCGTGAGTTACAGCCCACATTGACTTGCCTTCCTTCCTTGGGTTACCCTTCTTATTGTTTACTTCTTCTTCCTATTTGGCTCCCAACCTTTTTCTCTCCACCGCGTCTCCAGTTTTGCTTCCACCATCAATTCAATTTGAGTCTTTAATAATCTTTTACACAAATTTCCATTGTTTTCTTTTCATCAATCCAAAAAACAATCATCATCATGTCTCTTATTACCCTGCTCGGTGTTCAGGTTTTGAACAACCCCGCCAAGTTCACCGATAGCTACCAGCTCGAGATCACCTTCGAGTGCATTGAGAAGCTTGAGAAGGGTATGTCTGATCATTTTGGAATCTTCTGTCATACCATTGGCCATGGCTAACCTATATCATTGGAATAGACCTTGAGTGGAAGCTCACCTACGTTGGCTCTGCCACTTCGTACGTTTTATACCCGCCCCTTTGCCAACAATGACGGCTTAAGACGGACATACCGAAGATACAGTAGAATACTAACAAATTTGCAATCATAAAGCGACCAATACGATCAGGAACTTGATACTCTCGTTGTCGGTCCTATCCCCGTTGGTGTTAACAAGTTCATTTTCGAGGCCGGTGCCCCAGACATCAACCGCATTGTCGAGACTGATATCCTGGGTGTTACTGTTATCCTCCTGACCTGCACCTACGACGATCGCGAGTTCGTTCGTGTTGGCTACTATGTCAACAACGAGTACGATTCCGAAGAGCTTGCTGCCGACCCTCCTGCCAAGCCTTTGATCGATCGCATCCGCAGAAATGTTCTCGCCGAGAAGCCCCGTGTGACCCGCTTTGCCATCAAGTGGTATGTATCAGTTATATACCGAACTTGGATTCTCGAAATTCCTGTTACTAACCAATATAATCTTTCGTACCATGTAGGGACAACGAGGCTTCTGCTCCCGCTGAGTTCCCCCCTGAGCAGAACGAGGCTGATATTGTTGATGATGAGGAAGAGTATGGCGCCGACGAGGCTGACGAAGACGAGGAACTTGAAGAGGGCGTCGAGGCGGCTGGTGATGATGCTGCTATGGACGTCGAGAATGCCGAGGTGTCGGATGATGGCAGTGAGGACATTGAGGGCGAGTCTGAAGAGGAGTTTGACGAGGACGAGGCTGAGGAGGCGACCGAGGATGACGCCATGGACGTTGAGATGTCCGACGAGAAGCCTCAGGCTGCAGCTCATTAGAACGGAGCTTCCCACCACTTGAGTTCTCCGTCCGCAAAGTCGGCGGTGGTCTGGTAAGCTGCATCCAGCTTCTGCTATGATTCCCCCCTTTCCTTTTTTCGATCTTGGTTCTTGTTTTATCTTGTGTCATGGAGTTTATTTGCTGGTTTGGCTCTTTTCATGTTGTATCACGTCTTTTTCTTCATGTGCTATGTTTATATTGTATTGTATTCGGAGTTGGTAGGTATTACTAGTGTATACGTAAGGTGTGCCTCATGGTAGAAACGCAGACATTGAAATCTCCGGAAATTCTCTTTCCTATCACTTTGTGGCACTATGTTGATTGAATTCGTGATACGCGACGTTTGATAGGGGGGTAGATACTTAATGGCTTGGTTAATGCTATGTAGGCTGTGAAATCTCTGTACCACCAACCACTAGATTTTGACGGACTATAAGTGAAGCCCCTGTGCGACAACGAACATCTTGTGATCTTCCCGAAACGATAAACACATTCACCGTTCAAGGCCATGTTATCCAGATTACGGTTATGACCAAATGTGCACATTAATTCACAACAGGCAGGAATATAGAATATCAAATGTAAAAAACCCGAACATATTATTGGACAAACGTCAATTCAGAACACAGTACACCGAGCAAAAGAGCTAAACAAACAACGTAATAAACGACAACCATGGGGAATAGAAAAAGGAAACGAAACGAAAAGAAAAGAAAAAAAACTAGTATCAATAGATACAGCAATGAAGAAACCAGAAGAAAAACAGACAAAAGAATGCCAATCAGGTAAGCAGATAGACCCTCCCAAGATATGATAAACCCGAGGAAAGAAAAGGAAACCATGTGAGTGAGGACAACTTAAAGAAATTAGAGAAATGGGGGAAAGGGGTCATGTGTAAGAAAGAGGGGCGTTGAAGAAACAACAAACAAAAATAAACAAAGACGCAGTAAGAAAACCATAGAATCCGACATGAAACGATAGAGCACAAAAACACCAGACTCCGGGCCACCGCCGTCCCCTCCAATCCGTGATATTTTTTTTTTGGTTTTGTCATTTTGTGGTAGGGATGGTTGTTTTGGTCGTGTGCGACGTTACAGTCTGTAAGAAAACCCAAAAGAACCAAACAGAAAGAACCATCGCCGTCATTAAAGAGTGACCCCGTTACGGGCAACGGAGATTGGCGTTTACCAGCCCTTCTTGCGCGCGAACCGCTTGTTCAATAAGGCCAGAACCTTGGGGACATTGAACTGGACGTATTCGAGGTCCAGGTCATCTTGGTTGTCCTTTTGCATCTCCAAAAGATCGTCTAACTTGAGATCCAGCTCAAGCAGACCACGACTCCGACCTATATTAGTATGTTAGTTTCTGTTGTTGTAAATATCAGATGAAGAAAAAAGTACGTACCCTTGTAGTGGAGGGAAATGACGAAAGTACCAGGTAAAGGACTGGTGAAATTGAAATAGATGTTCGCCCTGCGATTATCAGGAACATTGCTCTTTTGAATCACACCCTCCTTCTCAAGCTGTTGGTGGGTGAACTTGTAAGGGCCAAGGACCTGCTGCTTCTGGGGTTTTCTCCGAGTACCCTCGGCCTGGGAGCGGACGTTGTGCAGGTAGCTCTTGTAAGTGTCAAGCTGAGACACGAGGTATTGGTTGTGATCACGGATGGTTTGGTACACTTGGTTGAGTTTGTTGGTTTCTTGCAAAACACCCTCCTTGAGCGAACCAAGATGTTGCAACTCCTGCTCAACTTCGTTGCGCAACATGCTGAACCCATCCGACATGTTAACGACACCAAGCTCTTGAAGCTGGGAGAGCAACTCCAAGCAGCGAATACCCTTGCGAGTCAGAACACCATCCTTCTCGCCAGACTTTCCAGCCGCATCAGCAATCTTCTCCAGACGCAGTGGACGCTTAAGCAAACTGCTGTTACTAGGAATAGATCGCATGATTTGAACCAAAATAGACTTAGCCTCCATAAAGTAAATTTCCTCTTGAGTGATATCAAGAGCAGCAGTGAGATCATCAATGGCTGTCTCCCATCTACTAAAGAGGGGCAGGTTGATAATTCTGTTTTCCTTGCGTGGAACCTGGGCCGGGGCGGTACCGAGTTCGTTCATGATAGTCGTCAAGTGGTGACCGTCACGGCAAAGTTCACCCTGGTGCTTTTGAATAAGGGTGTGCATGGCATAAATTTCGTTCAGCGTAATAGAAAGCTGAAGGTCTTTCTTGGACAGAGCAACGTAGTTGTCCATTTCCAGAGTCTCGTAGAAATCGTGGACTTCGCAAAGGTCCAGCATGAACTTGTTGACGCGGTCCTTGTTGGCTGTGATGAATGGCTGGAGCTTGGCCATGTATGGCTCCTTGGCGTATGATGGCTTGTTAGCCAGGTTTTGCAACATCTTGGCGATGAGGGTCAGCACACGGCGAGGCTTTTCTGAAGGGGTACCGTCAATCAACATGTATGACTTGGGGGTAACAATGGCGGGGTTGATGAAGCGCAGGAAGAAGAAACCACCAATCATGGTGCAGATGGCCTGGTCGTTGGCATCTGGGTATTTGCGCTTCGTCAAACTGCGAATCTGCTTGCAAATCCAACGAATACCGTAAGGCGCATCTTCCAATCCGTCAATAATAGTCGAAAGGAATCCAGTGGCGAGATCGGTGAGCATCTGTAAACGAGGCTCAATGGCGCGGCGAACTGTCTCATTCTCCGCTGCTTGCTCGGCAGTAACACCACGCGGCATGTCTGGGGGCAGCGAGCCCGTGTCCTCCTCGATCTGTTCAATCATCCGCTCGTATACTTTGAGAGGGTTGATTTCCAAATCGAGATCCTTCAGCTCAATCAAACTGTTGATCTTATCAGCAAGTACTGCTTTGAGGAAGCTCTGACCGGGTCCGCGACGAGTGTATGTGGTCATCATGCGGGATACTGGAGTGTTTGCTCTGAGTAGAGAAGAGTAGTCGGGTGTGTTGTCGAATTGGTATGTCAAAACTGACTGAAACATAGTAAGCAACAGATGCTCTTCTCTGCTTTCGTATTGGTTTCCGTAAATAGTGAACATGACAGTCTGGAGGAGAGAATCTATCTCGGCCATTGTAACCAGACGACAGAGGTGGGCGATATGTCTGGGTTCTGATTGGAGCAGGAAAAGGAGATTTCCGTATTTCTGTGTCTTGTCGTCGTTTGGGAAGAACCCCTCTTGCATGTCGGTAGCATCTTCCAGATGAGAAGCGACTTCATTTTGCTAATAGTAAAAGTGGTTAGACAAGACGTGATCTAGATGCCCACAGGTCAGATAGTATAGAAAGTTTACCTCTTCGATCGCCATACGGTTTTGGATAAGAAGCGCAATACGAGAGTCCAAGTAACGAACATCCTTTTCAAGAACGAAGTTCTTCTTTGATTGTGCCGAAATAATAGCCTTCAGATCACGCAGATTCTTCTGGGCTTTGAGACGAAAAAGGTTAGTTTATGTTTCCTTCGACGTCCGGAGCACGCATAAAGTATGTACTTACCAACCGCAAGTTCATCTTCAATTTCAAGTTCCGACTCCTTTGCTGACATAGAAAGATAGAGGGCGTTCATTGACATGCGCTTGCTCTGGCGAGCAGAGCGCGCACCGCCCTCGTATGAAGACATTGTGTTGAGGCGAGAAATGGTCTGGAAAGAAGATGTGGATGCAGTAGAGGCTCTGGATGGTTGAAGCATCACCGACATTGTGGACGGTACAAATACCACGTCTAAAAAGGCTGAGCAAGATAGCTCACGAACCCGTTTAAGAGAATTGAAATGGTTACGCACGCGGTATGCGGCGATTATAAAGACGGTCGGTCGTTCTCCGTCTGAAGAACACGAAAATCAATAGTTGCAAAAGGGTGGGGGAGTGGTGAAGATGCGATGTGAAAAAGACAGCCAAAAGGTCGCGCTGTATTTGGTTGTTGGATTAAGCAGGTGCTGGTGGGTATGCTTGGGTGTGAAGCAAGCGCCGGGGTATCGTTTTCGGAGGCGTTGTGTATTAAAAGTGGTAGAATGGCGTCAAAGTACAGTTGGTCGATTGTGAACGTGAAGGACTATGGTGTATGGACAGTATGTGAAGTCAATACTTGATTGACTTTGTCGCGATAGCTTGAGTCGAGAAGAACGTATGACGGATTATGGACAAATGCAAGTGAAGCAAAAATGAAGTAGCAAAACAGAGTACGATTCAAATCGAGCGCTGGGGGGGTGCTAGAGATTAAGAACGCTAGGCGCAGGGCAGACAGAAAAGCACCAACAAGTTTATGCAGACAGTGCAAATTACTGGTAAGCGCTAAGAAGGGAAAAAGCACAGAGAAAAGAGAAAGGATAATCGTGGAAATTCAGAAGTGCTGGTCTATAAGAACAACAACGCAAAGACAGGCAAATTGGAATCGGCGATGGACTCTGGAAACACACGTATTAAGTTGGCGGTACAGGATAATAAGAAGAAAAGGAAAATCGGAATCAACAAGTTTAACGTGAAAGGCGACAAAGGCAAGACAAAAAAAATCGAACAAAGAAAGATGTTGCGTATGGGTATAGTAAAACTGCAGTTTACAATTACAGAACGTGAAAGGAGACTTTTTTCTTGTTGGAAGGTGTGTGTGCGCTGGGTTGTTTGCTTTGATGGTGGGTTTGGGAGAACGAGGGAAGGAAGGGGGACCTTGAATAAGTTAGCCGCAAAGTTTAGGAAGGGAAAGGGGATTTTAGAGCACAGAAAGCCACAGGCGCAGGTACGATAAAACAGATAAAACGAGAATCCAAGACACTTGAGTACCTCTAACAGCGGGTTCATCGCTAGTGATACTCTATCAAGACTTGCTATATCCATGGACTAGTAGGCGTCAATGTGTCAAAGAGGGAACTCCGGCCAACAAAATCGATGGAAGGAGCAATACCCCAGTAGTTAATTAGCAGGGCGACATGTCACAGGGCAGATGCCGGCCTGGCAAGTGGGAGGAGGGAAGCAACTTGATAAAGACGGATCTTTCCAAGCTATGAAGAAGAAGGTGAAGCCGTGGACTAAGTGAATGTAGGTCTGGATACCATATGGCATGGCAAACACGTTTCCAAAGCGGCAAGAACCTCACAATCACCACGCACAAGAACATGATAGCTACTAGGGTTTACATAAAGACACTGAAGCGCTTTCTGAGCGAGTTTCGAGAGGAGGGTCTGTGTATAAAGGCAAGCGATGATAGCCGAGCAGCTGACGTTGTTGCGGCTTGCTGGTGGTCAAGTGGTAGTTTCCATTTTTATCTTGTATATTGCTTTTTGTACCTGAATATCAAGCTTCCACGAGAATGGTGGTACTGTAACTCCGACGATCCTACCCGGAGACATTGAAAACACGAAAAACTAAAGCAGAAAGGGGTTCAGTATTGTTTCGGTCTGTTTCTCAACAACCGGAATCCAGCAGTTTTCTGATTGGAGCGTGCCCTTGGCTATTGGCCGGAACAGGGCTCCGTAGTGTCTCGCTAGCTGACGGTTGGTTGACCTCTAATCGTCGAAACCTCCAACGTCGCATTGTCATATGCATAGCCGGCTTCGGACCGGTATAGCTGTTCGTGTCTCTGTTTGGTTCTGGACGGAAAGCAACGTTTTCATGTTCTGAAACGAATTGGTCTCTGCATGTATGTATGTATATGCATATATTCGGCATCCGGTCCGTCTGGACAGTAAATGCCAAGGGCTCCAATCTTAGAGGAAGCGGGCGTATAAAGGTTGCGTTGTAATTGGTATGTTACAATGATACAGCCAATCAGTGTAGCAACAAAACCACCAACTGCCCGTTTCTGAATGTGAAAGTGGCGTGGGTAATGTTGCAGTCGGAGAAATACCAAACCGCCCCTGGTGAAGAAACAGTGTGGTTATGATCTATACATCAATCGTAAGCCAATCGGTAACATGTGTTTGTGTATATTATTCAGATACAGGCTGTAAATCTCGAGTTAAGTCACATGTTATGTACAATGTATGTAAGCAGGCTTGAAATTACCTGGCAGAAGGGATACATTATCAAGTGCAACAAAGCCGATTTAGTACGCACATCTATACATATGTATATGTCCATATATATGACGGTTGTATGCTTCAACTTTGGTTTTGGTAACTACATAGGACAAGAACTTGCCAGAACCAATATTCAAAGTTATAACTTATTATTGCAGACTTCTTTTTTGTTCTTATCATGGCATGTTCCGTGGTTCTATTTGATACATGCAGACCCCGCTGACGATCATGACACAATACCGTATCACTAGTTAACCATGATATCGGAAAGCTGAAATAGTTTCTATATATCACTAAGCCCGCATATGCACATGTATAATTGCCGTCCTTTTTTTGTAGAGAATACCACTACAATTCCACAACATTGACTTTTTTTCTTATTTCAACACTCAAACCCTTCAAAAAGGCGGGGGAAACCGTGGCCGGTTGTGGCTCTGGCTAGCTGGCTGGTTGGTTGGTCCAGAACCAGCCCCAAAGTGAGACGATCAGAGCGTAATAGTCAAAGACCTATGGACAAAAAGAACTGCAAGGAAAAAATCAGAATATCAAACTATTTTTTTCTCGAACACGGATTCTAGTTCAACTTCCATGTTAGAACTGCGGCAGCTTATTGTTTGCTTCCACCAGGACTCATACATAATTCGTCAACCATGGCCTCATGGGACTTGTTCGGGTACCTTGCAGCGACAGGCGGCATTCTTTCTAGAGTGGCCTATCGGGTTAGAGGAGGACAAGTCCAGATTTCCATGACCCCTTGTTTGTGTTTCTTTTTTGTCGCCCCTCTTCTCCCTCTTTTCACTTTGCATCCTACCTTGATATTTTTTGCCGTGTGTCCAAGTCCAGTATAAGTGCTGTAAAAAGCTCAAAGAAATCCAAGCTATAGTACAATCCTATTTGAGGCCAGCCAAACTTTTGTAATCACGAACCGGCCGAGGGATCGGACAGGCCCGGACTTTGAAAATAAATACCGTGTGGAGTCTCAACCATGACCAAAATACGACTCTTGTCTGTGCCGGGCTGCATGGTGGAGTGGAACATATTTGTACATACATACATACAATATGTACATCCAATTCTGTAAACGTGCAGGTCGAAACATTTCCAACAACAACTCCGAAATTTCTCGAATTGATAAGAGCAATGGTTGGTCAAGGCAAATCATGAGCACTGGAAAGGTAGGATTGATAGGATCATGCAGGCTGATATTGCTTTTACGGCGAAATCTGACAGTCTTTGTTCCTGAGCCCCACTAAGAATGGGTTCGGCAAAATATCCATCTGAAATGGATGACCTCATAAGTCTCTTTATGGTATCTCCATCCATACAAAAGTTGTCTTCTCATTTTTATATAGACATACATACGTACAATGTATGTACACACGTGCCTTTCTAAATCTCTCAGTATTAAATCTCAAGCCCCAACCCAGACTTCGTCCAGCCTTTTCACTCTATACCCGAAGCAGCCCTTGTTTCGCTCATGGACATGCCACGGCCGTCCATGCCACCTTGAAGCTTCTGTCTACAACATATGACGCAAAGACCGTGACCCGCAGGGTGAATGCCCCATGGGCACGGACAGCTCAGCGAAGAAAAGAAGTTGGCTTGTGTGTTTTTTTCCCGCATACGTGTTTGTGTAATGCAAATGGCTGGGAAGTTTAGTTTGGATCTATCTATCTGCACATGTGTGTACATTCCCTGGACAGTTAGGCGACGAGCAGCATGACTACTTAGCTTCTATGTATGTACAAGGCTGTCCGGCGGAAGAAGGCGATAGAAAAGTCTGACATGTTATGTTTTACTGGCAAGGGTCTTTTCGTTCTCCGAGGACAAGTGTGATTGATAATGTGTCGAGGGGAGCCTTGTCAGCTCTAGACGCTGGTGAGAATAAACGCATGACCGAGGACTTTTTGGAACGTCAATGGAAAAAACAACGAAACAAGCACTGTTGGTTCATATATGTATGTACGTCCGTAACTATTCAGCCCAGCCCATGAACTAATTCAGCTACTAGTGGATGTGATGAGAATCAAAAGCATGATCCGGTGATCACTAGGATGCGTTTCACGTTCAGTTTTAAGTATGTGTAACAACCCTAGTATATTATGCAACCCTATCAGTTGACATATCACATAGTTGTAAAGTTTTGATATTTGACATGTCTAGATATGCAGGAAAAGATATACATCCAACATAGTAGCATCTCGTGCTTTTGATTCTTACACACATAGAAACGACCAACTTTCTCCCTCACTTGTTCATGATTTATGAGTATAGTAAGTCTCTTAGATCATCCAATGCTCACTCAAAAAATCCACTTCGAACAGTGACAAACAAAAGTCACTTTAAGCATGTCTCCCTCAACAAACAAGGGGCAACGTGCCTGAGTGGTTAAAGGGTATGACTAGAAATCATATGGCTTCGGCCTCACAGGTTCGAATCCTGTCGTTGTCGACCTTCTACTTTTTGTCACTTTTTGCACTTTGGCCCATTCCAGGTCCATCTTCCTTACCGACCCAGTTTACCTTTTACCCCTGGGCAAACTCTATTCTTGGTTTGCGGAGCTCGCTTGCATGGCTATTTCGTCATACCTTTTTGGTTGGGATTTAGCGCTGCACCCAATTTGGGTATCAAGATCCATGGCTCAAAGTAACTGGGCTTCTAGAGGCTTTCTAGTCAGGAGAAGGAGATATCCGGATGACTAGTGGGGTGACCGGCCAAACTTTTGAGATTTCGTTTTTTTTTCTCTTCTAGTTAGAATGGGCCATTTTGAGAGGTCGGCTCGGAGCTGATGAACTTATGTCTCGGAGAGACCCATACATACGTATAGTGCACTTTTAAATATCGCTTAGTTGCCGAATATGGTGGTGAAGTGTGCCTGTTTTTTGGAGTATAAACTACAAAGTGTATGAACCTAAAGCCCCAACTATTATGTCTGCTCGTTGTAGCACCTTCATGTAAATGCTCCTGTCCGTTTAAAACTAACCCACCATGCAAGAGTGTGGCGTAGAAGCAAGGTGGTCCAAGATATCACCTGCGGTGCAACGCTGGGTGATGGTTAGTTGGACACATGACGTGCGTCACGACATAATGGTATTCCGATGTAAGCCTGTTAGTGTAGAATACAGAGTGCCGAGAAAGGTTGAACATTTGTTCATCTAATCACACCGCTATCCCTGATGACTCTGATATTCAACAACCGTTCCTCCCAAATGTGACCAAGTTGCCCGCAGGAATGTGATATAGTCTCGGTACCATCCATGTCTATCAGGGGCATTTGTGTATATACAGACATATGTGCCTGTACGAAAAACAAGTTTGGCCCGAACCGGCGGCCTGGATCATAGCGACCCACTCAAACTATCATTGAGGAAATGAGAGGGTCGTTGATTCTTCGTTGTGTCATGGCATTTGAAGTGGCGGTCATAATGACCTCGTGGGGGCCATACATGCAGCTGTCCGAAAATAGATGGCATTTGGGGGTGATATGTAAACGGAAGTATAGTATGAAATGTCTCTGGAATGTCTACATATTGGTAGTATAGGTGCGCCAATATGTGTGGTACTATAGTAGAGTTCCATTACACACGACCGGTCTTGTAACCCAGAGATGAACATCCGCGGGCCGACAAGATAGGAAACATCAGCTGCAACCCACCAGTTTGCACCAAAAGCGTAACAATATTTCTTGGCCTCCCTGTTTAGTTTATCCAGCCCTGAAAGGCGACGGCCACCACACTCCTAGCTAAGGATTAGACACACAATCATCTACACAATGTGCAACCGACACAGAACCTTGATGAATACCATTCCAGTCTCCCTGTCATTGATGATTGACCCCGCTACGTGGGATGTTCCTCAGAATGGGGGCGGAAGTGACAGATAGGCACTTTTGCCTTGTGACGAAAATTCCCTTAACTAGGGATACCAATTTCCCGTATGCATCTTGACGTTATCAGTGGCAAAAATGTAGTTCTACCAGACTCAATTTTCAAGTTGACAAAAAACCCATTGTTGCTATGATCAGCAAGGGAATCTTTACTAGGTCTTACATCTCCATGTCAGCACGTGAGACTGTTTCGTCACTGTGCTTCCACAAAGAGGAGGCGCAGGATTCCCAACCATATACGGCCATTCATCAAGTGGAATTCTACATACAACGTGTATGACTAATCTAACAATGACGGTTGATTGCATATACGATTTCACCATTTCGGAAAGTCTCGTGGCGCAAGTCCCCGTCACAATGCTTCAAGTCGTCGAGTCCCGTCCTCGAAAAAGAACTCCAAAGGACCTACATATGTACCCCACGTTGAACAGTTGCCTGAAAATGAAGTTTGTGCAACATACATAGGACAAGGGAGCTTCTACATTAGTCTTCGATCTTACATGTCAGGTGACATGAAACTTCATTGTTATATTATCGTGGTATCACAAATGGGGTCACTGTACATACACGACGAGTTTAGAAGCTGTAACTTGGAAATTGAAAGCAATATATTCATAACGGAGAAATCAAAACATTAGTTTATTCCTGGGGAACAATGATGCGGTCGATATCAGGACCCCACAGGTTCTCACCAGAACCTTCAATGACAATGGTGTTGGTAGCAGAAAGGGTAGTAGTCAAAGCCAAGCTCTGCGACACGCCGTGGGATGGGATAAACTCGTACATCCCACCGACACCGTTAACAGTAACATTAGCATAGCGGGGAGTACTGTCACCGTTGTAGTACTTAATCCTCAGAGTCGAGACACCCGGAGTCTGAACAGTGACATTATCAATGGTAACCGAACCACCATCAGTCCCACCAATATAGCCCATAGCCGAACCCCCAGAGCATGCATTGCAAGTCACAGCCTTCGCACCGTTAGCAGCAGTGGCGTTCTCAGCCTCATAAGAGGTCTCGGCAGTGCCGGACGAGAAGTTTCCAGAACCGACGTTGGGGTTCCAGTTGACGAAGTTGTTGGGCATGCTAGCAGTGGTACCGCTGAGTTCCAGGGGAAGCCAGACGTAGGTTGAGGCTTCGAGGTCAGTGGAGATCCAGCGGTCACCGAGGTACATGTATTGGCCGTCCACCTCAAGGACACTGGTGGTCTGCGAAGTGTAGGTCTTTTGACCGACGGGGGCAAAGTTGGTCCAGTTTGACCAGCCGGATGAGATGCTGGTGGAGGTGGAGTAGATGTTGTCGTTTGGGTCCCAACCGGAGAGGTGGCTTCCGAACATGAAGTAGACACCATCCTTCTTAACCATAGCCGGGGCCTCAACGTGGTCAGGCCAGAGGAAGGTATTCTCGGTGACGTTAAGGTAGTCATCGGTCATCTTCTCAATACGTAGACCGTTGGCACGGTCCTCTGTAAGAAGATAGCCAGTGCCATCGTCATCCTTGAAGACGTTCATGTCACGACTCTGGAAGCCCAAAGGTTGGAAGGAACCTTGGTAAGTGTATTGACCGCAGACAGTGTCACTGGTAGCGACACCAGTCTTGGCCTCACCGTAGTTGGAAGAGTCGATGTGCATCCACAAGACATACTTGGAGGTCTTGTCATTGTAGATAATCTTAGGTCTCTCAACAACACGGTTAGGACCAAGGTCACCATCCTCAGCGGTACGAGAAAGAAGAGCACCCTGATAAGTCCACTGAACGAGGTCCTTGCTAGAGTAGCAGTTGACGTTCTGGAAAGAAGACCCATTGGTCTTATCCTCACCAACAATATAGTAAGTATCCTCAACCTTAAGAATACCAGTACCATGAGCCTGAACGTGCTTTCCGCGGTTCTATAAGCCTTGTTAGTTGTGTGACATCGTCAACATGATACATGACCAACTTACATCCGGAAGAGAAGCACCAGGAACAATCTGGAGAGAAGCCAGGACACTAGGGACCATAGCAACAGAAAGAAGAGTCTTGCAAAACATTGTGAATATAGTGTTTCAAGTTAAAAGAAAGATATGCAAAAGAAGTAATGAGTTATAAAAAAACGAAAGTAAATCTGGCTCAGAAAAGAAGCGAAAGTAAATCAAGATGCTCTCAAAGCACAAAAAAATCAAAGAAAGCAAGTAGAAAAAGAAAGACAAACGGTCAAGTCGTCACCAAGTGAAAGTAAAGTAGAAATGAACTCAAAAGCCAAGTGGGCTGAGGAAGAAAAAAGAAAAACCAAGCCAAGAACCGCGATGTCCTGACCTCTTTATACAAAAACGTCTCCAGCATCTTCACGAGCCCCTGGTTTGACGGGCTTGTCATGGACTTGGCACGATCGTTTCTAAAAACAACTGCGTTTTTCCCGCTTCGCTTGTCTGCGCGACGGCTTCGTACCGAAACAACCCACCATTACTGCCGCTTAGACCTAGAGTTGGTCCTGTTTTGATATCCCCAGACACTATGAAACACACTGCATCTCCAGACATCATCAGATAATTAGTGAATACCCGACAAGTAGATAGGTGCATTACTGGGACTCGTGGCTTAGTTCACAAGTAACGTCCTTAAGATGATGCCCTGACCGGAGTATATTTCTTCGTACATCAAACCCAGGATCCATCTGATATTCGTCACAAATTATCCGATGCGATACCCGAGGGCCCGATATAGCCGCTTGAATCACAATCTTTGATACAGATACTACCTGTTACATCAGCTTCTTATTTTGACTACACATGTAAGTACATACATACACTTGTGGGTATAGACATAGACTTTATCAGGAGTAGGCAAAGTTTGAAAGATGAAAGCGAATGTTAATGACCAATGCTACATGGGGAACTAATCTACTAAAAGTGGAATCCGAATCTATCCAGTAGATCGGACCTGCACAAAACCCCACCAAAAGAGCAAAACAATGATATAATGATGCTGGGACAGACGGATGCGGCGGAGAAAAGCCTGAATACTACCCAGTACAACCGATCCAATCACAAACCAAAGACCACCAAGGGCCCGCGTTACTAATGCGACATAAATTCATGAACAGCGAGACCCTCGGAGTGAGAAGTTGAGAACAGGGCATAGGCGCAAGTCTCTTAAGGAGCAGTCGAGGCTCTGGTGTCGGGGACAGACACAGCAGTGGCAGGGGCAGAATTCATAACAGATTTAGCGGCGACTGCTGAACCCGTCTTGATCTCAATTGGATCCATAACCATACTGAACGTCCAGAGTCCTAAGATACTAAGTTAGTACGTCATTTCCAAGCTGATCTTGTAATCATTGACATACCTTGGCCGAGGGTTTCGGCTGCATAGTCGAGCAGAACTACCCGTCTTTTGTTGCAGTATGCGGTTTTGTCCTATGGAAATGACGTCATAATTAGTAAATGCAACGCACATCAATTATTATTTTAAGAGGGCAAATCGAAACATACCACGATTTCTGTGCGAAGCTTCGGATCCGCAAGATGAGCAATCGGACGCTCAAAAAGCTCAGACAGAGCCTCAACCGCCATTTCAAGATCCTTTTGGTTGTCCTCGAACATGGCAGTGGTGTTGTTACGGGCCAAGAAGAACGCGAAAGCGTACGTCCATTTCAAAGTACCACGGCAAAGCTGGGCAGCATCTGCAGCAGCTTTTAGGTACTGTACTTCAACCCATGAAAGATCTGATGATGCTTGAAGTTGGATCATCTTCGACTCAATGCGAGTGGTAGCCTCCTTATCTAACTTGGCGGAGTGCTCGTGGTTGGCAAATCGATTGTAGTAATGGAGATAACGCTGCAGAGAGACTCGGCTCTTTGCTTGCGCATCACGGGCGGCAGTACCGCTCTTTTCTTCATATCGATTGCAATTGTACCAGCTGGTACCGTGCTCGTTCCACGGTCCCATACACATCCAACAGAATTCATAGCGACACTTGCGGCAAGTCATGTGATTACAGCCTCCGTTCTTTTCTATAGTGGAGTTGCATTGAGGACATTCCTTGGTGTGAGCAGAGATCCAGTTAGCAGTTTCCGAATCATCAGCGCACTTTTTGAGCCACTTTTTGACGAGATCGCATGGTGCTGGACGATGATCTTCCAGTTGGCAGCCAAAGCAAAATCTTTGTCCGCATTTGCATGCAACAGTAGGGACGAGTCTATCCAGGTCCAATCTCCGAGTGCTGGACTCAACCGCATTGGTACAATCAGGCGCAATACACCACTTAAATTTATCGCGCAACTCGACATAAGTACGATCTACCATGTGAAGATAGCGCTCGTAAACATCGGGCTCAACGAGCAGCTTGATCGAAGATGAGTCCACAATACGGTTACATCCATCCTGGGGGCATTCCAAATGTGAAATATCGCATTCGCGGCGGATTTTGTGGGTGAGGTAGCCCGAGAAACAAGCCGTACAGAACCGGTGACCGCAGGGCATAGAAAAACTTGGACTCCCCGACTCATCATCGAGGCAGATTTCGCAGCAAAAATCTTCGAGATTTTCGATAACAGGTGGCTTGCGTTCTTCGTTGCTGCTGAGCCCTACAGAGTTGAGGACTTTGTCTGGGTTGTCCATATAGCGCTCAAGAAGCTTTTCTTTGTTCCAGTCGAAGGTCCGGAGCAAGATGGCAGAGGCATCAAGGCCAATGTTTAGCAGCATTTCGACTTCTTCAATATCGCTGTTCTGTTGTTTTTTGAGCTGTTCTCCGGTGTGAACTTTGTAATCGAGCTGTGGGATCTTGGATGGCGCGGCAGACTTATTGGCGTCAGTGATAGGCTCGTAGGTATCAAAGTCGTCAGCGGACCCTAAAAAGTAACAAAAACGTTAGCACGTGAGCTTTGTACAGATATAGACGCATGACAGGAGTGCGGCCCAACATGAGTGTGGCGATGGGTATCGTAGAGTAGAACAATTAACCAAAGAAGTGAAGTAAAACAAGTCATAAAACCCGAAGTCGCTATTCCAGGAGTAGGATAGTTAACTTACCTTGGTCACCACCCGTTTCGTAATCATCATAACCGTCGTTGTCAAGATCACTATCAGATAACGACTGGTAGTCGGAGTCCATGTCTATGTCGGAATCCATAGTTTCGGCTTTTGATTCTCGGTTTACTGCGGGGCACAGTGGGGTAGGCGCCTTGTCAGCAGCCTGCAGGAGTTTGGTTGATCCGGGAAAGGATGAATCTGGCGCGGTGGCGAGTTTGGAGTTTGATCGCAACGAGAGAGCTCTAGCCGTAAGTTGTTTTTTCGAGGAGCCCTCAGAAGGCGGCTGCGAGGCCTCGTCAGCCTTTCTCTTAAGCGGCGACGTAATTTTGGGCGACAAAGGCACCGGCGATGTGTACAGCGACCCGTTGGTGATGGGGGCGCTGACAGAACTGCGGTGGAGTGGAGATAGAAGGAAAGGCAAGAATCAACGACTATGGCAGTAAGAAAAATGCCAGGGGACAATGAAAATTGACTTTTGGGCTGAAGCGACAAGTGCTCATGCGGGTTGAGCCAACAGATGGATGGCGACTGGCTCTAAGCTAATCCGAGTGTGTATGGGCGCGACCAGTTGAGACGCAGCTTGTGACAAGGGGATTTGGATAAATACGGACAAATGAAAGCGCTTCAATATTGCTGAACAGTCAAGGACCACAAATTGCCACCATATGTTTGGATAAACTTAGCGCCTGCGAGTGAAGGACTTCGTTCGAGGCTTGCTAGCTTTAGGTGACGATACCGGAGCGTAGCAGAGGATATCCAAACAGACGATGTCAGAAAAGCGGGCAAAGACTCGTGTGACAAATCAAGTGGTCGTCAACGCTGGAGACGTAGGCTGAAGGGTAAAGGAATAAGTAGGGAACCAGCTCAACAAGGGAGAAAGTGATCGATCAATGAAAAGCGATGGTTTTTGGGCGATGTGAAAATGATTGGAATAACAAAGGATTCAGAAAACACAAGATTGAAACCTGCTGAACGGCAAGTGACTGTAAAGAAATGTAAGTGGTGACGTTGGTTGGGTTTGAAGCAGAAGTCTGGGTCTTTGTTATGGGCGGTATGGCTCATGCGCTACAGGGGCTTACCACCCGTGAATATGACGAAATAGTAATGCAAGCGACTAGTAGTGTGGGGCCATGGGCGGTAGCCTGGCGGGCAAAACAAGCGGTTATTTTTCGGATGTTGGCTAATGATCAATGAAGGGCTAGTATGTAATGTGTTTGGATTTCTTCATAAGCATGAGCTTGCGTCAGATATTGAAATAAAATATCAAGAACCAGGCAGGTTTGCTCCAGGCAATAACGGAATTCTACACAATACTGCCTTTTTGATTTGAGGGATAGTACCGCGAACTCTGCCAACAAGGTATCGAGACTTCTGTTTGTAGTTGTGTCTGCAATATCACAGTAATGTTAGGTGCTCTTCTAATGTCACCAATAGGCTGCATCTGGAGTAGGTCTGACCACTAAGAGGGCCTACGTCACATTTAGGCAAATCATGTGCATTGTATCACCCCAATGGGAAGCCACCATTCCGTGGCTGACATATTGAATACATGTGGATTGAGGGTTTGTCACGAGCAACTAGAGGGCAGTAGGATCTGATGATAAGAGGTTACAAAGGGAATAAAATTACAAAAGAAATCTATCGTCCAATATATATGTACAATGTCCTGGGATTTATAAGCATTTAAGCCAGAACGTTCTCAGCCAGGGAAACTAAAAAGTGTTAGAATGATGGTTTAGATATGTATACTAAGAATTGTCTTAACTTACTGGTAGTGCCAATGTTGTCAGGCTCGACAAAGGCCTTGGCGACCTTGCCGTTCTCAATAACAAGAGCGTAGCGCTTGCTGCGGTCGTTACCGAAGATAGCGGCAGAGTCAAAGTCGAGCTCCAGAGCGCGAGTGAAAGCGCCAGAACCGTCACCAAGGAAGCGGATCTACAATCTCAAGTTAGCATGGCGAACCTTCCTCAGAGAATCATCAAAAAGAAATAAACATACACCCGACTTCTTAGCAGGGTCCAAAGACTCCTGCCACGCCTTCATGACGAAGCCATCGTTGACAGAAACGACAAAGACCTTGCCAGCCTCCTTAAGCTTAGGGTGCTTAATGAAGCCAGGAACGTGGCTAGCCGAGCAAGCGGGGGAGAAAGCAGCAGGAACACCGACGATGATGCCGTTGGCCTTGGAGAACTCCTCCTTCAGGTTAACCTTGGTAGCAGGACCGTCCTCGTAGAGCTCGATATCGGGAATAGCATCGCCAACCTTGACGGGGGCAACACGGGTAGTCGAGAAGAGGCGCGCAGAGCGGGCAACGGGGACACGGAGACGAGCGAAAGACATTGTGGGCGGTGTTTGTGATGAATTGGTTTGTGATTCAATGGAGAGAGAAACAGCGACAGATGCAGGACATCACTGACTTAAATACAGCCACGTCCAAGACCCGCCTTCGCCCCCAAATTCCCCATTCGCCATCACCAAAAAGCGGGGCATCCCCATTCGGAAGCTGCAAGCACCAGGATTATCTCGACTTCCCTTCCCAAGGGGCCCAGCCAAGCTCCACGAAAAAGCAAAGGTTCACCACCTTGCATTGAAGGTCCCCCGTAATCACCCCTTTGGACTTCCATTGCCATTTCCCAGTTGGTAATAGATCCGCGATTGCTACTTCTTGAATCTTCAGCTTAAGCCACCCCTCGTGGCTAACAACTGGGGTTGGGCGTTCAACGTGTTCCTGGCATCCTAGACGGATTTGGCAACGCGAGGTGCTATCAGCAATATCAGCAAGGGCATAACATGATGAAAGGTCTTGTTCAGCGTAATGGTGTAATGAAGTCTCCACATGAAGTCCTTTGTGGTCCGGAGCTAAGTGCGAATCATGTAAAGGTTCCCGCAGTTATAGTCCGTGATAACCAACATGCGTATAGCCGTCAGGAAACTAACAAACTAGTCTTTGAGAGAGGCCTTAGGTTTAAGCATCTATACTTATGTGGTGATGCTTACAACACGAGTCTGATCAATAGAACGTACCGTTAGTCACAACATTCCGTTCACAAAGTTTCCAATATTCACCCCATTCATCAACTACATACATACGTTCACCATAAGATAGACCAAGTCACTTTTGTCTGTGCACATGTTAAACGGGAATTGTAATATAACCGGATCAATCATATTCCTCCACTTATACAGTCTATAGTGTAACAAATCAAACATAATGCAATGATAATGGAATTAGGCTCCATATCTGAATGCAGAAAGATCAAATGCTGGCCGAGCAACATTATCTTCATCCTCGCCCTCTGCATACTCCTTCTCGCCCTCGTTTAGGAATGGCAACATGTCCTCACTTCCTTGGGAGGCCATCACCACAGGTTGACTCAAGTATCCCTGCGACACCGGCTTCGTCTGAACCACCGACGTCTTGCCTTCTACTGGTTGCGATGAGCTCACGGGCCCGTGCTTCCAAAAGGGCTGTGTGAGGCTGCTCATAGAAGCACTCTTAGCAAGACCCAATGGCCGCACTCCCCCACTCAATTTCCCCGTTGCCCGGGCCCCAAGCCGCTGTAGGGCTGAAATTCCAGGTGTGCCAATGAACGAAGACTTAGATGATGACACTGAACTTCCAGTACTCAATCCTGGCGTGCCAATAAAAGATGACCGCCCACTACTGCCTGGCATAGGAGACGCTGATGGAGTTGTCAATGAGCTGGGTGGCCGCTGTGTCGGTTGTTTCGACGGGCCACCCAACTGAGATGTATCACTGGAACTTGTTATCGAACTGTCTTGTGTGGAAGGTTTGGTTACTTCAGTGTTCATGAACTGGTCTAGAGACATTTGAAGACCAGGACCACCAGCCTCCGATGGCCTGGGCAATGATCCAATCATGGAGATGCTGTGACGAGAAGTATTTTTGCGAACAGGAGAGGCCTGACGTGTAGGGAGCGTAGCGCTGGTGCCTGAAAAGAATATACTGCTTTTCTGTGGCGACCTACGGGGCGAACCGGTAGTGGTCGCTCCGGGCTTCACATCCGAGACATCATCAAACACCTTGAACCGACTGCTGTTGCGGCGATGTTTCCGCGGAGTTTGCCATGCGTTGGTATCGGGTAAACTTTCCATGTTCTGGGTGGATGAACTTTTAGAATCCCGGACCGATCTGACGGGTGATGGATTCGGCAAGTCTTGCTTCTTTGGTGTGGATTCAACAACCATGGTTCCATCCGACTTCTGGTCTTTCAAGAAGACCGGTGGTAATGGTGGCGTCTGTTGTAATAGTGCCTTTGGTGTAGTCATCCCTACGGTTTGTGGTGTGCTCGACGAGAAATATTTGCTTTCCTGGGGAACAGATATCTCGGCAATTTCATCCTCTTCTGGTAGGTCATCGCACAACCGAGCCTTCTTCTTTGGTCGGAACTGACTTGCCATACCAATACCAGTTGGGCCAATACTGTGCCGGCCAGCGCGACGCATAGGCGTGGACATGCTACGAGTTGGTGTCTCCTCCGTTGGTGAGCCCATTTCTCCGAACCCTACTGAGTTGAGCAAATTCTGGACCGGTTCTGTTTTACGCCGGCGACGAGGTGATCCACGGGTTGGGGTACTACTACCACTAGCGATATAGGGACGAGGTATTGGGAAAACTCGTGGTGCAAGACCGTGGTTTGTAATGTGAGCAACCTTGTCCGGGTCCACGTTGAAGCAATTTCTGTCCATTTCACCCATAGGGTGTCGGGAGAAGAAAGATGAAATGGAGTGCCTCGGGTTACCTTGCGGTGGGACTGGTGTTGTCTCGGACCCTGATGACATGCGCCGTTTTCGTGGTGACGGCGGAACCGGACCTCCTCCCAAAGGTAATTTGGTTATGGGATCAACCTCACCGGCTGCAATCTTGCGACAGAGTTCGGGTTCCACATACCCGCCAATGAAGGGCATACCATCGACTGCACCTGAATCGTCGGGTGTCAACATGACCATCTCTTTCTTAATCGGACAGAACACCCGTTGGTGAATGAAAGTGAGTTCGGCTTTCACAAACTCTGTCATGTAATTCTCAGAGACCTTGGTTTTCCCCTCGAATTGGAGCATTTTGACCACCTTTTCTGCCGTCTTGTGCTTCCGTAGTAGTCGGTAGGCTGACTTTAGACCAATACCACTAATACTGGGTAGATAGTCACACCCACTGAGAATACACATCTGTCTAAACTCGGCATCGGACCAGCCCGTCAAAGAGACCTCACGAACTCGGCAAAACTCAAGGCGGTTGATTTCAATGCAGGAGCCATAGCGGTCCAGTTTAGTGATCAGACGCTTGGCTCCAAAGACGAGCATATCCGAGTCTTCAGATATGATACCGTGGATGATTTCCATCTTCTCTAGGTATACCAACTGTGAATCAGCCTCGTAGGGCGCAACCACGCATTCGACCCCAAGGCTGCGAGCTTCGTCTATGACGGCGCGAGCCATGGCGGGTGTGATATCAATGGACTTTTGGAACTGTTCATCGGCTTGCTTGTGTTTCCCGGCCTTCAGAAACTCCAATCCTCTTTGGCGACTCTCCTCCCGTTTTGCGGCTCGAGAAGCTTCGGTTCCGGCCTTCGATGGCAGAAAGTCGCCATCAAACACAAGGTATGGCGTCACGCCATTGTGTAAAAGCATGCGGACTCGAAACATGCAGTAGTCGACATATCTGTAATGGGTTATGTCAGCCGAGGACTTGAATATAATAAAGTGTGGTCCTGCAGGTAAAACTGGATTCTGTACCTTTTTGTCGGTATACCCTGTGCCAATTGTGAGGCACAGGATATGGCGCCCTTGTGAAGCCAGCCATAAGTGTCTACTCCCAATGTCTTGCCGGAATACCTCTTCAGATCTCCGGGGTGTTGGATGCTTTTCAGCAGGCCAAGCAGACCAGTGACACCCATCCTAGGCCGTTACAACCGACAACAAGGGGCGGAGTATTGCGAGGTGCTGGAGCCAAAAGTGACAGCTATGGGGTGTAGTTATCGAGGAACAGAAGGCGATATGTGGAGTGAGAAATGGGTCGATATAGGCGTTGGCGTCGTGGGAACCGTGGGAGATGTGATAAGGACGTCAACAAGTGAATATTTGGATCAAATAAGTGTCGTGAATCATTAACAGAGAATATGTATAGAGCCTGATGCTCAAACGAGAGACCAAAGAAACGACCGTTTGGTTCAAAATCGAAGGTGTTGTCAAAACGAGACGAGGACTGAGCTACTCGCAGGATATGCAGTTCTGCCGCGGACAGACTCAACCAGCGCGCAGTTTACAGAAGCAAAACACAAAACATGGACATGAAATTAAAACAAAAAGCGAATGTAGATTCAGTGATCTTGTTAATTAAACCCGAAGTCAAAACGAGTGGAGGTTGATCTGTAAATGAAAGTTGATAGCTTCGGTGGAAGTTGACGATGAATAAGATAATACAATACTGATCAACTGTTGCTGGTGAACATAAAATTGTAAGTCACTGAATTCCAACGCGTTTTGGGTTTACAGTGGGTGCGCGTTGAATTCTTAGCGGGGCTGTTAGTGCATAACAGCGCACTTCTCACTATTTCAGTCTATGTTATAGTGGGGTACATCGCTAGAACATGGATGAGATGGGCCCTTGTTATGGTTGTTAGGATATCGCATCAGCCAAACAAGGATTTGAGGTCCAAACGACGAGACGACGAAAGGGTTTGGATGAAGGGACAGAGGGTTATAAACATGATTTTGTGTTTACAGAGTATTGATATTTCAAGTTGTTTACATCTGTGGCTTGCGTCTAGGTTGAGTATGCAAATGATATCAAGAAAACTACACAAATCTGCACAACGACAGCCTCACCGGTTAAGCCCATTATCAAGACATTGAACATTGCCATCATGAACTCAATGCAAACCGCAATGTTTAAAAGAAGAAACTCAACATGCATGCCAAACTCACCGGGTCTGCACAAGTCATTCAAGTTCATGCACCACTGTTTTACATACCTGGGGGCGACACGGCCAATTCTTGCACGGTTTCCAGGACAAGCAGCAAGGCGACTTCCACATAAGATATGTGGTTGAACCCCGGTCGAAAGAGCACATTCACATTCCGTTAGTCGCAACAGGAACCACCCTAAAAGTGCGAATCAAGAATCCATCCCGTAAAATGACGTTATGCGACTCGGATAAACTCTTTTTCCACCTGATTTCGTAAACATTGATTTGTCGCATTCGAATAGCGGTCATCGCCGCAGAACTATCGACAGAGTCGCAGTCTTTCCCAAAACGGCTAAAGTGCTTTTATAGAGATGAATCCTTCGAGACATGACAGGAACGATAACCCAAGGCAACTGGCAGCAGCCGCCGGCGCATAACAAGCGTAAACAGCATCCCTGTCGAATCAAAAGTCGATGGTAGTACAAAAAAGTTTAATGCGACCGGAAGATCCAAAATTGACGACTAAAAAAGGAAGATCCAAATTCACACTTTGTTAATATTCAATAAACTTGCGACTTATACATCATTCAAAATGCCTTCTACCTTTTCAAAAGTTCGGAAACAGATCCAAAAGAAGCGCTCCGGTGGCACTTCGGCGGATTCCCTGCACGAGTTCTCCCGTGATGCCAAGAGACTTCGCAAGGCCAGTGTGAGAGATGGTCGTTTGGAGAAGTTGGCGCAGAACAGAAGCAAGAAGGAACAGCCCTTGCGTGAGTGTCACTCAACATATGCAATACCAGGAGATGACAAAAAACCCATACTAACTATAGATAACAGTTGAACGGGCCTACTTCTTCCAAAAAGCCTCCCAGACCAAGAATGGAGAGACGTTTGAGCTGGACGAGCTACGCAAGATAGTACACACGTAAGTCCATGGTTCAACCTTATCCACATGATTCCACGACAACCTTTTACGTGTAACATGTCACTGACCGCCATGACCGGTCCATAGCTATGCCCACCAATACGACGAGGAGCTTCATACGGTGCAAAAGGCCCGTCGTGCTGGCCGGCCACCGTCGACGCATGAATATGCACTTAAGGCCAAAAAGGAGGCCTATGAGACGGAGCACAAGAATGGCTTTCGTAAGTTTAGGCTACCGTCCATGAGACAGTGTTTCTTTTTTTCTGTTTTTTGATTGTGCTTGCTGACATGTCATAGTTGTGCCCGATTTGACCAACAAGGACACAATCCTGTTGCTGTCGACGTGGGATAACAACTGGGCTCACCTCTCGCACATGACCTGGATTCGGTTACCCGCGGAGGGCGAGCCTAAGCCGACGACCTTCCCTCCTAAGGGTCACTAAGAGGATCATGATGTTGAGGGAAAAACACTTCCATGAATCCAGTCATGGAAACGATGGGTTTGGTAACGGGGTTTCTTTGTATATCTGGCGATTTTGATGTCGGTTCTTTGGGTCTTTTTTGATACCGCACTATAGTTGTTTCTTTGCTAATGTCACTACTGGGATACATGTTCACATTTGAGGGTCTACGTCACACACAGCTAACCAGATGTGACCACATTGATTGGTATTAGTGATTTGTTTGTCATATATCAGGATTGTCACTAGAAACAAAAGCTGGAATAGGCTTTTTATGATCTGCAAACACTATGGTGTCTTCGCACAACGTCTTGTTGCCACCTGTCGGAGAGTAGACATACAGGTGATGTCAACAGACATGTGCCACGGTGAATGATCCATTTGACAAGCGCATCCCAAGCACACGACATGCCGAATATGAGGCGATGAACTCAAGGAGAAGATATTTGCTGACAGACATCCGTCCAACGCCCCCCGGGTGTAACACTGTGCTGCCAACAGTTCGTCCCAGACTGGGACACGCGGACCTATCTCAGCAATAGGCCAGGTGAATGTCTCCAGATTTTTGGGTCCGTTTGACAGGTCTGCCAAACCAGCAGCGGACGCAGTCGACCACGTTACCCAGCACAATTTGTGTAGCGCGGAACAAGCTATCCTATATGTACGGCCGGACATGCGGGACAGGGATGGTGGCGGGGCAAGTATGTTTGATATAGAGTGGTTCCCACGAGACTCTCGGATCATGGGATGACACGGTTTGTGTGTGTGTATGTCTGACTACAAAGGAAAAACAATGCAAACGAATATGCTGCCATGAGTCTAGAATCACATTGTTTAAGAGTGTGGTTAGTGTGGATACTAAGGCCCGTCGGACTAAGGAGGAACCAGATCTGCAGCCAAAGTGCCGCAGGTTTCTAACTTGCATGCCACCAACAACGCCACATCCCTTCTAGGCTGAATTCTGACTCAAGTGGTTGCAGTGCCTTTATAATATATACCTTTGTAATATAACATGCATTCCTTTCGGTGTTTAACCGTCACCGCCGACGATATCTACGGATTGGTTCCTGCTTTAGAAACTCCCCAACGGGTCCGTTTCGATTCGCAACTCCCCGATGACCGTAAATCTATACATTGTACTGAACACACCGTCATCTCTGACATTCATCGTTGGTCAACCCCACATATGTGTCACCGCACTATCATCGTGAACATCAGCCCTGTTTTGTTCCTTCTATTCTCGCGCGGCCCCTCGCACATTCCCGCCGTGGACTAGCTGCTGAGCAGTTAGTCGGAACGAGCGGATCCGCCGCCAACCCACAGATATCCGTCTGACCGAAAGACCATTCGCCAGCGTACGGGGCGGCGGCAAGACACCGTGGATCGTGCAGGACTATCTGGGGGCTCGGAATAGATGTCCAGTATCGCCGTGACACACCGGGTCTCCACGCATCCTCAAACGCAAGCACTGTAACGGGCCGCGAGGGATGGTCCAGCGAGGGTGGCCGCGGTTGTCGGTCGCCAGGTGGCAGACTACGGGCTTCTGGGGCTAAAAAAGAACAGACAGTTGACGCCGTGGTCACGGGAAACGGTACGGGCTGGGAGGACGACGCGGAATATGCCCTTGTTCGGTGTGTCTGTTAGCAGGTGCGTGACTGGGGCGTGCAGAATGCTGGTGGTGATGCGAGTGTGAAACGACGGGGCTTCTTATTGTTGCGATGCATGCAGGAAGGGGGTCCAATATGGGGGGTTGTGTCTTGAACTACCACTCCATAGAAGCCAGCCATTGTTGTTGTCTGCGTGCCGTAAGACAAGAGAGGGGCAAGTTGTGGGGGAGAAAGAGATAGAGCCTGGTATAGGGCAGAAGTCTTCTCGTACAATGTGACCCGGAATCAGCCAGTCAGACTAGTGGCGTAAGACGCCGTTCCTGTTGGCTTAGTGTTTCTGGTTCTGCCATGCCCTTCCTCCTTGTCTGCAGGTAACCACCCTTCTGGCATAAACGGCGCAGTTAGTGAGAACAATGGAAGGACGCCACGGCGTTTCTACTGGCGAGTTATGAGCCGTCAGTCAAGGGTTAAGCTGGACATTGTCGTAGTTTGACCGGGGCTTTCGAAGAAGTCAAAAAGCCAAAAAGGCTCAGGAAAATCCCAATAGAAGCAGTTAACGAAGGCGGATCGTCTTTTGGGTGCATCTCCCGACCGGAACCGATCCCGCAGTTGCCACAGCGGCGGACACTCAGGACAAGTCCAAGCAAAGACAAGCGGAGGGACCTTGAGTCTTGGAAAGATCCAGGAATCCCAAATATGCCGGTTTCAAGATAAATTGGCTCTGGAGTTTGCGGGACCGGGGGTGCTCAAGCGCAAATTACCAAGCCGTGGGAGTGGAAAAGGACCGTGCTCCAGGAACGGGGAGAGGGAGAGTCGTGATTTGCTTCCTTAGTATGGCGGCCCCCCACGTACGCAAAAAGGATTGACGATTTCGTGCATCAATGACGGGGGGGAGGAGCAAAAAACAAAGAGGGCCCAGGCTTGCTTTGCGTGCACCACGGCGGCTCATTTCGTAGCTTTTTCATGCTTGAAGAAAAAGAAAACAAGCATTTACCAGAATGTGGTTCTGTAAAGAGGGTTATCTTCATAGCCGATATCAAAGGCTTAGAGAGCCGCAGACAGCAGAACCGCAGCTGCCAAGAGAGCGGCAGTGGTTTTGAAGTGGTGCCTCTTTTCTTGAGTTTTTGCGCTTGTGGCGTTGTATTGTAGTAGTCTGGGACAACAAAATACCGACGGGAGAGTTTAGTTTACCATGTAAACGACCTTTTTCTGGCCGTTTGTCTCACGGAAGCAAGCAGCCCCCCCTCAGACTCCGTCAAGCTATAGTCCTTTTCTCCTTGGTGATGTATGCGTGTGCGTATACCCATTACATGTGTGTGTCTAAAGACATGCTGCAAGTAAGGCCGCTCGGTTGTGTAGCGAAGTGGGGTTTGTATTTCAAGTATTTTCAAAAACACTTTGCAAATGGATTGGCCGGAAACAACACAAAGGGGCCAGTGTGCGGGAAACATGGCTTTCTCGATAGTTGCTTCCTCAAACACCACAGATGCCGAGGCTGATTACGTCCATTTGATGGAGGGGACAGACCTCCATGACATTCGAAACATGGTGGTATCCGCTGCAGTGACATGCAGACGCATATGTTGGCCTCTCATTGTCGATCTAGACCCTCTTGCAGGTCACTAACATATCCATAACCAGACCTTTTTCATTGTTAATTATATAGTACCCATAGTCGTGGACCATAGACGGGACTTATATTGACCATAAACTTGGGAATCCCTGTCCGTGGTTAACAGTGGAGAAGATCCGCCGGCTTCTTTGCGGCTGCCATTGTCCACATTTGTAACAAAAGGCGCAGCCCCACGCTTTCAAAGCAAGACAATAGAACGCCGCCGTGTAGCGTATATACATATGTATGTATGTCAATACACAAATGAGATTCCATCCGTCCCGTTGGGGTTGAGCCGACGGAAGGAAGCAGTATGTATGTCCTCACATATACACATAGTTTGGCACAACGCAAAGGAGGGACGAGGTTCAATCCAAAAGAGGGAGGGCGTGAACAAGTCCATTGTTCTATCAACTTACACAGACATGCACGTTCTGTTGTCTTGTGTGAGCGGAGACGGAGGCGTGTCAAACCCAGGGTGTGTACGGATATGTCCAATACTAGCCCAGCAGCGGACGGACCCAGCCTGTTGGTGTTTTCCCCAAGGCTAATTTTAATGCATTTTTCCCGTTGTCTGGCTGTTTTGGGTTGGCGATGGACGGCCGAGCAGGGGATAGTATAGACCTGTCACGCTTCATTTTGGGCCATGTTGTGGTGATTTAACTCGTAGCCGGGGCATTATAGGAGAATCAACAAGGGCGTCGATTGGTTGCAAAGTGGTGACATGGGTCAAAGTGTCGTCAGTATATAAAGAGCCATGATGCGGCCGCTCTGTTGTCGTGATTATGGAGGTGGATCTAGCAGATCAAGTTCTCTCGCACAGTCTCTTCCATTACTGCACTCTCAGACTTTTCCTGCAACCGCTTTATCCAATATCATCACCATCTTACTTCAAGTTATCACCGTACGTCTGTCTTCCTTTGTGATTGACATCACACATCCACTTATAAGACTGTTTAAGCTGACCCGAACCCTAGTATTTTCTCGTTGATATCAACCAACCGTCACAATGTGCACCTTCATTGATCACGTTCACCTTTGCAGCGGCTGTGATAACATAGACCGAGTTCTTATTACCGAATCTCCATGCGCAGAAGCTTCCAAAAACTGTGCTTTTGGGTCCTGTGGAGCCGGTGTTTCTACACTTCAACGCCCTACAACCATTCAATGCTGGGGATGTCGGGATCGCAATGCCCGTCTTTCTCGGCCTAGACCGTTGCGTCGGGTTGGCAATGTTCGGGTACCTCCTATGAACAGTGTTTAGAGTTATTAGGAATACGGGCACTTAGGAGGGGAAAGAAACCGATGGGGATAGACATCACAGTATTGGTGCTTAAACTGGGTCGGGTAACGGGACCGACTCATACGATTTTATGATTTACGACATTGGCTTTTTAGCCGCACTTTCTCACGCAGACTACAATACAATACAAATTAAAAAAACAATGACCTGTTTTTGCAGGGTGGTATTTGATTATTTGGGAACTAATGTACATGAACGAGCCATTCGTCCTCCCCAGGGACAAAAAACGACAAGCCGAGTCTGCTTTTACAAACTCTTACTTCACCAACACTCAACTTAAGCACGGAGGAAGCCAGTAATGTTCTTCATCCAGCCAACATACTCCTTCTGCTCCTTCCAGTTAGCATACTCCTGGACAAACAGGGCAAGCTGAGCATCAACACCACGCTCCCCAAGGTAAGCCTCAACACTCTCCTGGACTTCCTCATCCAGAGTCTCAAAGGTAGGGCCAGCGTACACCTTGCTACGAGTCCAGTTATCCTCAACCTGCTCTCCCATAGCGACCTTGCCATTCTTGAAGTAGGCGACGTTCTCAACGGCAATACCACCATCCTGGACGGTCAAATCAGCAGAGAGAACACCGGTGTTCTCGCCGGGCTTCTCAATGACGACCTGCACAGAGATCGGGGTGGGGTCGAAAAGGTCCTCGCCCTCCTCGCCGCCCTCGGTCTCCTCGGACTTTTGGGCGTGGTTGGCCTCCTCATCCTCGAAGGACTCATCCTCAAGCATGGGGTTGTTGAAGCCCAAGTCGGAAATCGAGAAAGAGATGGTAATCCTACGTAGACAAGATTCATTAGCACTCCATCTCCAAAACCCTCAAAATTCCCAATCAACTCACTTCTCGCCATTCAGCTCCTTAACAAGCTTAACCTCATCAGAACCCTCAGCATCAATAACCTGGAAACCCGAAGTCTCGTTGAACTCAATGATAGTCTCAGGAATAGCCTCATCAACCATAACCTTCTCCTCATACTCCAGCTCGCGGCCAAGAGACGCCAACAGCTTGTTGGCAGCCTCGCTCTGGACACGGGCGGAAACAGAGAAAGCCGCAGCGCCGTGCACACGCAGGGCGGAGCTCATGGCGGGGGCGACACGGGTGGCCATGATGGCGCGAGGAGCCATGCGCGGGGCAAGGCGGGCAGCAGAGCGAAGAGCAAACATTTTGTGAATAGAGTTGTTGAAATGGAAATGGGTATCAAAAAGAAAAAACAAAGAATTGTAATTTGGAAAGAAGGTGGTGTCAACTGATGGAGGGGTTTCGTGTGTAAGATGGAAGTCTTGACTTTACGACGAACTTTTCCTAGTAGAAGCTTGGACGTTACCATAAATTTTCCCATCTGGGTTAAATCATTCACCTGCCTAAAGCCTACAGTATGACTAAGCATCACATGCACATATTGATTGGTTGGTACAGTTGAGCCTCAATGCGCGGGATAGCTTGTGTGTGACCAGATAAATGCGACTAACTATGGAAAACTAACAGAAAAGCACAAAATGGAAAGATCGTGATAAAATGGTATTGAAATCTCATCGTACCCTCGTACCACCCACACCTAAGTCGAAGTTTCAGCAGCAGCAGCAGTAGTAGGAACTGCTTCCTTTGCAGGCAACACACCGACAGCGCTTTCCGCCTCCGCCCCAGAACCATCAGCCAACAAATCAGAAATATCCCATTCGCCCTTCTGAGCTCTATCAAGAACTTCTCTTCCCTTATCCGTCAAATCTGGCTTGCCACCGTTTCCGTTGGCGTGTTTGAAGAATACCGGCGTAAATGGAATCCCAGTCCGTTCACGCTCGCGCGCCTTTTCTCTTTGGTCTTCCTCAAGCTCGACCTTGAGGTTGGTGGCCAACCCAAACTGCTTGGAGTTGATAGCTTCGGTAACTTTACCCCACAAGATCAAGGACTCGTTAGGGCGCTGTTTTTCGGTGGGAGGGATATCCTTGGGGGCGACTTGAAGTGGGACCAAGTCGATGATCTGGTGCTGAGCCTCGGGAGGATGCGAGTTCTGGTATTCGTTAGTAATGACATCATAGGTATTTTGAGATCAAAGTGTGAAAAACTTACAAATGGTTTGGGGCCCATGGTGAATGAAACCTTCTCCTTCCAGGGGCCGTGGAAGCGCACGAGAATATCGGACTCTGGTACATCCTTGATTTGAGTCTTGTTGTCGTTCTCAGGGTCGTATCTGAAAATGATGCCATCCACCTTGTTAACCGCCTTGCCAATCCATCCACCCTCTTCGTAGTATACCAGAATAACCTTCAACTTGGTCTCAGGGCAGGAAATGTAGGTTGTGTCGCTAACGGAAACATTAAGGTTTCCTCTAAGGAAGCCGGCCAAGTGGGCTTCTGGGTGAAGCAACTGGTAAGTCTCATTGCGCTTCTCTAGGTTGATGAAAATACCAAGGTTGTGCTCGCCGGGAAGAACTTTGATAGTAGTGCCAGTGAACTTGGCGGATAATTGATCGAAACCTCTAGCACTAAGTCCCTTCTCTGGGCAGTCAACGTAGAAAGCGCTGATTGGTGGATGGTGAGAGGTCTGCTCGGTGATGTATGAGATGCGGACAGGCTTCTGTGGCGCTGTCTCACTGTTGGCTGGAATGCTGAGAGCAGCTGATGACGGTGACGTCAAATGTTCTTTGTGGTTGATGCGCGGGGCATTATCCTCGGTAACCCAGTTGCACTGAACAGTAGAAAAGGTATATACGGTTAGCACGGCTCACATTGCGAAAAATGCATCTGTTGATAAAAACTTACCCGGAAGAACTCGCCCAGGCAAGAGTTGTAGGGCTTGCATGGTCTGTCTTTAGCATACTTCAGGTAAGTGGTGAACCAGAAGCGCAGAACTTCTAGCATGCGGTCCAGTTCGTCGTCGGCCGTACCGATGGCGATGAAGGCACTGGGCGCATCAAGATAGTTCCAGTATTCGAGATTTGGTCTAGGCTCCAACAGTTGTGACGGAAGAGAAAAACGGACTGCGGCGAGATCAGAAACACCAATAAATCTATCAATGATGTCATGTTAGTCATATGTCATTTAATAGCGGCGCAACGAGAGCGAAAACGGAGGGTTCAGTGGTTTCGAGGCAAATCGGGGCTTAAAGCAAAGGCAATAATGAACCCATATGACTTCAGCCCGATGCGCCACACGGCTAGAAGCCTCGCGATCAGGTATTTCTTACTTCTTAAGAATCGACAAGAAAGTCCGCAACTTGGACGAATCTGACGGGGTGTCGTCAACAGCAGTGGATGCCATGGCTTCAGATTCGCAAGGCTAATGGGATGAGGCACGGGCGATAAGGAAGAACTGGTATGACGGAAATTTGTTGTGAGACGCAAAAAGAGAAATCGAATGAAGCAAATAGTGATGGAGAATTGAAACAACAGAAAGAATGTGGATGGAAATAGACAATCCAGAATGTCACAGATTCATCAGAGGCGGGGAGAGGATTCTCAAGTTCAAAATGACCCCCGGGAGCTAAAGCTTATGTGTAGACAAGGATCAGTAGTCCAGTTCAAGACACCGCCTTTCCTTTCTAGTTCGTTTTCACCAAAAACTGTTGAGGCAACTTGGGTCTGCAAAAGGCTTTGTCCTAATACAGCGAAGCCAGGTTCGAAGTTACCGAAAAGTATAGCGATTACGATCTTCACATGTTCAAGGTCTGGATGATGCACGCCACAGGAGATGAGATTCACTTCAGGGCTTACTTATCGATAACTGTCTACATACATACATGGTGAAATTCTGTTGATTTGGCGTCCAAGCACTCACTGTAAGTGACGTCCAAAAACGCATGCCGGGTACGAAAACTTGCATCTACAAGTAACCTAGTCCGCAACCCTGCCGGAGCCCGGTAATTACAATGGGTGCTCCACTGGCAAGTTTCTCAAAAGGGAAGGATTCAAGAAGGGGGTGGAGGGAAGAGCCTATCAGTCGGATTGCGACACGACTGACTATGCATTTTCAGTGGATCATTCGGACCCAGTTGGTTAAGTCGGCCGCTTATAAAAATCGTCAGGCTTTGCGCATTTTATATCCGCCTGACTCGGGTAGCGCGGCAGGTGCATGTATCACAGACAAGACTGGGCGGGGTATGAAGCAGGCACGAAAACGTCACAAGGGATCACGATCTTTCTCGGGGCCAATCCGGTGCACCACGAGGACAACATGGTGGTTAGCCTGTTTGATTTCCAACATATGATCCTGTGTTGGTAATCAAATATCAGACATCCCATCCATCTGTGACTCCCAAAGTCTATCTTAAGACACTGTTATCTGTCGAATCATAAGAGAGGGTTACCCCATGTTTTTGACCATTGGTCAAGGGTTATGACACAAACTGAGCGGTTGTTTCACCAAAACGGGAATGATAGGGATAGGGTAGAATGTTCAACTATTGATTGACGTCATAAGTAGAATCTATCAAGACTAGTTGGCTGTACTCTCAACCATCTGACCAATCACTTGGATGGTTACACCATAGATCAATATACAAAAGGCAATATGCGTAAAACACAATCTATATGATCTGCAACAACAGATATCTGCAGTACCTGCATCGTCTTATCTTGTGCCCCTTAGATCGACGCTGGCCAACCTCACTTCGTATATCTTTCCCCCCTTACTGGCTCTAAACTCAATCTCAAATGCAGCTCCTTCTGCAACTTCTGCCATCCATTCATCATCTACACGAACCAACATTCCTGATCGTCTTTCCCATGTGATAATGGCCTCTGAGGCATCCACCCCCCATTTCATACCAATCTTTCTCTGCAACTCCTTGACACTCCGACGATGTAAATAGGTTGCCCGAAAATCCGACATAGAGGCAACCTGTTTACCATATTGCGGTTGTGACGAAGCAACCATTCGAAGGTACAGACACGCAATGGCCGTGGAGGGCTGTAGAGGGGCAACATAGGCTGGGTCTAGGTCTGTGAAAACAGGGTTGATGGGAGCCTTGCTAGGAGACTGCAAGGGCGTCGCGGGAGAGGCTGCCAGGGGTTGAAGGGGCGAATTCCACTCGTGGAGCGGCGGCGGAAGAGACATGGCGACCTTGTTTAGTCGCATGGGGTTAACATCCGGATCGTCAGCCGGGCTCCCGGGAAGAACAAATACGGTGTTTGCATGAACCGTGCGAGTCATTTGTTGAAGAGTCATGAGTTCAGTCTTGAGTTGTTCTGTACTCTGGTCACATCTGTCTAACTCCATACATTCATGGTCCTGGTAAGAGATTCGGATCTCAGACTCTAACCGACCCGTGTCTAATTTGTAGGGTGGTCTGAACCTTGTTCCCGTGCGAATACGTTTGGTGACACGATCTTTGTCTACACGCCACGAGCCGCCGTGGCGTCGGGGATCGTGCAAGGCTTGTTTGATTCTTTCAATATTCCGTCGAACACGGTCCGAGTCAGTGGCCAGTTTGCGTTCAGCTCCATGGTCACGGAAGACTTTCACCTTGCAGAATGATAGTTCGGGCTGTTGAGGAGAAATGGGAAAGCCATCTCCCACTGGATCATAAAGACTAGTCTTTACTAATAGTCGTAAGACAACCCCACGCACTCCCTTTGTCTGACTGAAATCAGTTGAGAGAAAGTTGAATCTCAGATTAACCGCACATCTGGGGAGGGATGAAACAACTGTCGGAGTCCATATAAACGAAAAGCTATCAAATAGTGGCTCTTGTAGAGTTACCAATGTACCGAACGGTTGTTTGCCTTCAAAGTCGTCCACAAACTCAACAGCTCTGCGAGGTGTTGATTTGTCATCCTCACCGACCCGGTTCTCTCGATTATCTCTCCATGAAGCCCATGCTTCGGCCGGATTCAGACGTTGACTTGTCTCTTCAAAGGTTACCCGGACGATAGTTCGGTATCGGACACGACCGTGAGGAGGTTGTTTAGGTGGCTCTGAGTCTGTGATGACGAGTCGATATTTCTGACCTTTGTTCAGATATGTGATTGGAATATCACCATCATGTTGAACCATGCTAGTTGGAGTCTCCAAGATAGTGTTGAAACGGAAAGGCGAAATCGGGTCACGTATAATTTCCCATTGAGAGAGCTGATGTGATGATGCTGGCCTAACAGGAGAGACATATTGGTGTGGGATCTCAGCTGGCGGGGTGGCCGAAGGCGTATACAAAGGTTGGGGGTTACTCCGAGTAGAGTTATTAGAGATTCTTTGTTGTGAAGATGATGGTCGACTGTAATGATTGTAGTGTGGAGCTGAAGCTCCGTACTGAGAAGAGTTGCTTTCAATACCAGATGACGATAGCGGCTGTTCAAAGTCGAAAGATGTGATGGGCGGAATACTGAAAGGTATAGATGTGTCTCGCATATGTCCCTGAGACCGTGGCCCATCACGAATTGAGGGCAATGAACGATCCGAATACTCATTATCCACTCTCATTGTTTTAGACGAGTGATCACCGGTACTTTTACGGTGATCGTTGGGATAACGTCCGGTGTAATCAAATAGTGAGTATCGTGAGATTGACTGGCTCATTGGCGGTGAAACTGTAGCCGAACTGGGCGATTGGTAGGCGGGATAATCGCAAAGTAATGCGGGCAAAACTGGTCGTTTAGAATATGTAATTTGGGAAGAACTAATACAGTTGTCAAAGTTCCTTATGTCAGTACGACAAACTTCCGTATCTTTAAATATATTTCTTTGGAGTCCAAAGTGGGACCGGAAGGACCCGTATACCCAGTCAATCGGACCCGGCTCCTCCAGGATGCAAACTTACCACTCGGCTTTCGACGAACAATCCATTATGAATGAATAACACAGAACTGAAGAATGACCAAAAATGAACTCGATCGATGGTTTCGCCTGATATCTGACAGTGTAATGGGTATACGTGGCAACCGATAATAGACTGAACGGTAGACTTAAATGCGGCGTCGATACGAAAGGATGAATAGTCGCAGTAAACAAATGATACTTCAAACAGGCAGACATCGTACGAACCCCAAGTTGACCAGACGAGAGGGAATGCCGCGGCTTATAGGTAAAAGGCTCTACAACTTAACCGGCAATACACCCCACTTATCTCTACGCCAATAAGCTCTAACGCCTCTCTGTCATGCACACTTTGGCCTTCCCATCCACGAGCTCACAGGGCACAAGTGGCGCCAGAAACCCAACGAATAGGCTTCCATCCTGTCTGTCACCCCCGACTAGTCAATTCTGGCCCCCCGGTACGGAAGGCAACCTGTCTCGCTCGACTCTGTGTTCGACATCGTTTCAACAAAGGCTAGTCCGTGGGACGGCCGCTGAGTCGCTCGATGATATTTGGTTGAGTGTGGTAGGGCGTGGGAGCAAGTTCGAGACATTGGGGCTTCCTCTGTACTGTTGGGCTGCGCGGTTCGCGGGTTAGGTCAGAGTTGTTGACCAACAAGTGGCCCGGTCCTTGGTGTCTCAAGATAGCGGCGATGGCGGGGGACAAAGGTGAAGAATGATCTAAGACAGCTGCCCTATCGATGGCAAGCTCGACTCTGCCATAGCTGAACACAACTCTGTTCACCGGGATAGCGTGGCACACCGTGTAGGGGTTTCGGACACAAGAGACACGACGAATAGGCCTATATACACCGAGTCTCTTCTGAGCCACCACACCAAGTCTCAGCCTAAAGAACGAAAGAATTGCCAGATTAGAGATGGGACAAACGAGCACGAGTGAACTTCCAGAACTGGAAATTTCAACTATCCTTCTCTGAAACTTGGCCAGCCACTTTCCTCCCCGGCTGGATAAATGTCAAAGCCAGAATAGGTACTGGTCGAGAACAAGATGCACAACAACCGCAATTCCGACAACAAATCAGGAAACAGATCTGTACAACAAGGCTCGGATTCCCTGTTTACTGCATCACGAGACTATTGCAGAAGCAGCAGTCTTTTTTTTTTCAGACACATGGCCATTGGCCTGGTACATATGTACAAGTTGATAGAATCACTAATAGTAGTGACACAACTAAGGTCCACAGTGCCTATTGAAGAAACGTCCACCAAAAGACGCCCCCGCCACCATAAAGTACGAAAAAGTCTCTTTCTTCACACCAAACCACTCGTTTTCCCAACCCACATCCCACGAAATCCCACGCGATCGCACCGTACGCGGACGCTCACACCTGCCGAAGTAGCTATAAGAAGGCTGTTATAGCCGCCGATGTTGCTTCGTCGATGGCGCACCATACCGCCCAATACCACACAGCTGAACAGCCTACGGAACGCCTCTTCACTGACAGCAATCTGAAAGCCGGGGAAAATAAAAAAGCAATATCGAAATATCGGGCGTCCGGTACAGTAGTGAATTAGTGGCATAGAAGGCTTGACGGCGGTGGCGGTAACGTGGCATACGGGCTTGCGTGTAAGGTACCATAGTACATGCTGTGCTTGTGTCAGAATGTGTTGGGGTGAATGGAGAGTATTTTGATGGCGAGAGAACCGAGTTTACAGGTTTGAGGGATTTGACTAGTCTCTTAAACTTGGTCGGGCTTAGAAGTGTTGTGTAACCACAGAGTCTACAATGTATCTATCCCAGTAACATGCAAGTTCTTGCCCGAAATGTCGAATCAACAAAAACCTTGAACCCTTGAAGATGATACGTATCTAACAAGATGACAAAAGTATACAGCTATTCAGCTCTATTTCCCGTGACCATACCGAAGAGTAATTCACAGCTCCGCCTTCTCCGCCACCAGTCCTCAGCTCCCCCACCGAGAATGTCTCTAGAAATCCATAGGTTGCCAGTCCGCTCAAGCCGTCCAGCTCTATCAAGCCTCCCGTTTAGCGAGACACACTGTTTCATCTCTAGTCATGACATCGTTGCTACTTTGGGAAGAATCAGACATTGGCGTTGAGAATGTGGCGGCGCGCGTACTTTGAGTCAGACCTTGGAACATCGCAGAGCACTGGCGACAGGGAAGGCAGGCCTTCGAAGCCGGTTTCCACAGTACAAAATAGAGGGTGGTGGCAGGCGATTGACAGCGGATGTTACGGAAATGACGGACTGATGTGGCAGACTTTGGGATGCTATTTAGTGATTTATTGTGGGTGAGGCGTTGGTATACCGAGAGTCACCGGAAACCCCTGCTGAGCTGATGATCTGCGGTGAAGAATGAGATTGTGGAGGTAGCTTATTTCGCCATGCGGTCATTCATCTTAGCCATGGGTAGACGGCTAGCTACCGTCGACTATAGCCGTGACAGCATAATTGCGGCTTATCATTTTCCCATGCAAAGGATCCTTTAACCACCGATTTCCACAGGAAAGAGATGAGACATGCTGGCAGCCACGCCCTACATACATAAGCATTCGGGAGAAACTAACCGTATTGCTCCGGCAATGCGGTACGCTAACACCACGTATGTAAATCTCTCCACATCCAAGACATTGCCAACTAATACCTTGCCATAAACCGCTCCGCCAAACCTGATCTGCAAACTACTCTCGCTCGTCTTCCTCCGGGCGTACGAACCCATCCAAAAAAGCACAAGCACCCACGTCTCACTCGGGTTTCACGAGACCCAGGTCATCCCAAGACAAACCCACCCACAGTACCACCGTTTATCCCCCGTGACTTGTAGCCTGAACTCTCCGGGCTGCAATGCAACTCCGGTTCCTATGTCTATGGGTCTGCGCTGCACAAAGACTTTTATTGGAACCCTAGAGTGGTGTCACATGAAGTGACTAGTGGATGCGAAGAGTCGTACATATGTACATCTATGTTTGGCGCTAGCCGGTCCATGAGGAAGACATGATGGACACAGGGCAAAGACGGGATGATGGCGTACTTGTGTGATACCTGACGTGATGCGGTATATGGTTAGTCTGCCTTTGAGCTTTTGTTTCTGTGAGAGGGGGGTCATGGGGCGATGAAGACACAATCGGCCAAAGGGCCGTGTTTGCCAAACCGTATGACTCTGTAAGTATATACCGGTACTCGCTTCTCTGGGGCAGATAGTTGGAATATAGTTGTCTATATTTTCATGTGCTAAAGTAGGTGGTGATACCTTATGCTGCATACCAGGGGGTTATTATGGGATCTGAGTTACTGGGTTTTGTAAGTTTCCAATACCAAGTTGTGATACACTCGATGGTACACGGTCGATGAGAGTTGGTGGCTGGTAAAGATGTTTACGTACTGTTGAGTGTTGAACCATGATGGTGTATTTAGTTAAGAATACTCGATAGTCTTCTTTCAGCTCCACAGGTGACATTAAGTTTTCAATCATCAGCTTTGTCATCATGTATAAGACCTTGTTTACAGTAAGTATGATACAGGGTTGGTCCATGGTTTAATCATAACACAAACACTCGAGATAGAACGTGTGCCAGTAGAATGACCATCATTGATCTAGCACAGACTCGGACATACGCGACCACCATCGACGATTCATTATGTTCTAGATGACGCAGAAGAGCCAATTTCCACTGGCTTATTCAGAGCTGGTAATCCAACTCAAGATTTTCTGAAAATCCGTTGGCTTGCGAACGGTTGTAGAGTTATATTATGAGACCCTCTTCCGCCAAAAGATAGCCATTAGCCTGGACTGGAAGTTCAGCTTCTATGGGAAGTCATTGTAATATTATGGCTTGTCGGAGAATTGTTGTTTATTACTGGCGGAAACCGTGGGGGTCAACCACATCAATGGGTTTCCTGACACAGATTGAGTAAGTGATTTTGAGTTTCTTTCGAAACACAGGTCTGATCATATGATGAAGTCTTATAAATAGTATCTATTAATATTTTATGTTCACGTGCAAAAGCCACTTTTCTGTATACATTTTGACACACAAAAGTGTTCAGATGAACTCTATCTCGTAGATTTTGACAGAAAATGGACTAAGACAAGCCAAACTGTTGGATACCCCCAAGGAATCTAAACAGCTATTCTTGAGTCTGCCCGTGATATGTATGTACGGACATAGGTTCAATGTAATATACAAGTAGCCATGAAAAGCCTATACTAACATGCCATCAGGAATAAGTCAAATCTCTGGCGTTTCTAACTAACTTCCTTTTATCGTGATGATAGTATGTCCACGTATCAATAACTAACAATACCAAAACCTAGCTACTCCCGGTCATAACAAGCTCCCCTCTCCACTCTGGGTGACAGTATCCATCATTTGACACTGATGGTGAAGATAGGTTCACATACTCAATAATGCTCTCCACCTAACATTGGTCTTTTCCATCTCCCCGGATAAAACACAGCATGACAATAACAGGTGTTGAAATGTAAAGAAATCAAGGCGGTAATCTGCGGATAATATAATGAATGGTCATCTGGTTCCCCATCACAGTGGTGTTGTAAGAATTGACGTCGAACTCCAACAATAAAAAACAACGTAGTTATCTCAACATGTACAAAATACATATGACCTATATATGTACACAATACATAGCCATCCGACCTCAAAAAAGTACGCCCCAACCTCAATATTTAATTCAAAAAACAAAAGGAAAAAACCCTATCGGAGGGAAAACCTTTCATGGAGAACCGTGGTCTTACAGGTGTACCCGCTAACAACTCATGCCACAACTAAGTTCACTTCCATGCTCGGAGGCCGGCAGACGGAAACCTCAATTGGCTGTGCCTAGACATGATCGCAAATGTCTCTCGGAAACACTAAGCCACTAACACCTTGTTAGAAAAGGAATTTGCGTGCCCCGGCCGGACTCGAACCGACTGCTTTCTCAGGGAAGCCTCGCCAGGCCAGCGTTCTAACCACTTAGCCACGGGGGTGATTGTTCAAGTTATAAGCCAATATCTGGCTTATATAGGGACTTCTGTGCCGCTTTAGGGTTTGCGGTTACGGCTGGTGTTAATTAGACTTCACTACTGAATGCATTTTCATGAGCGACGTGATGGTAATCACACTGAAAACAAACCCACCCACGATGTCATTCCCCGATACACCAATATCCCAACTTTTAGGGTCAGAAGGTATGCCTTTTTGCTATCCTATTTGGTGCTCCTTATTCTGACATCACCTAGGCCCCGTTCATACCGTCTCATATTCCGCGTACCCCGGCACATACATCCTAACAGGTTCCGCCGACCGAACCATCCGCCTGTACAATCCTCTGCCGGCAAATGCCCCTTCCCAATCTAACAGCATCCACAAGCAATCCGCGCCATCATCACCACCGCCCGCTCGGCTCATTCAAACATATTTAGGCCATGGCTATCCCGTTTTAACCCTCACAGTCCCAAGTAGCAATGATCGGTTCGCATCAGCAGGTGGTGACCGGTTGATTTTCCTATGGGATGTCGCGAGTGCCACTACCATTCGTCGACTAGGTGGGACTTCCTCTGGGCATACCGGACGAGTCAATTGTATTGCGTTTGGTGGATCGGGAGACTCTGTTTTAGTATCGGGTGGGTTTGATACGACGGTGCGGCTGTGGGATTTGAAGGCCAGTACCAACGGGAAGCCAATGCAAGTATTAGAAGACGCGAAAGATTCTGTGACTAGTGTATCTGTTTATGGTCACGAAATCATCTCTGCCAGTGTAGATGGAAAGGTACGAAGGTACGATATCCGAATGGGTCGCTGTGTAGTCGACGTCATAGGTAGCTCAGTAACAAGTCTCGACTTAACTCGGGATGGTAACGGTATCTTGACTACATCACTTGATGGTAAAGTGCGCTTGATGGACAAAGAAAGGGGCACATGTCTTAAAAGCTACGAGGCACCAGAACGCATCAACAAAGATTTACGCGTTCAGTCAGTACTAGGTGGCCGAGAAAAGTACGTTCTATCTGGTGATGAACTACAAAACGACCAGGAGGAAGGAATTGTATGGGTTTGGGATCTCATGACTGCTCGGATTATCAAGAAACTAAAAGTGCCGTGGGGTCCTGCCGGTGGGAAGAAAAAGGTTCTCGGTAGTGACGGGAACCCCAAAGACAGAAAGAACGTCATCAGCTGTATGGCTTGGCAGGACAACGGATGGGGAAACCAGTTTTGTGTCGGGGGTCTGTCAGGCATTGTCACGGTTTATGGGCAATAACAAGTGTGGACTATAATACAATATTCAAAAACAACAACGAGGTAACTGATCCCCTCGGAAGATTGGCACATTCAACATGCCTATGCAATCTAATAATTCCCAAATAATTCCCAAAAGCAAAACCTTGAACTCCATGCCATGCTCAAAATACATACCAATATACAAATATACCAGTGACTCTTGACCCATCATACAACGCGTACGGCAATTATGACATTCTCACCCACTCAATCTGTCAAATAACGCCATCGCCCAGGACCAGCTCCAGGCCACACAATCCGTGGAACACTAGTGTAGTCCATGGTCTACATGACTGTACACTGCCGTTCGGGATCCATGTCCTCCTTTTTCTTACCCCGGCGACGGCGCCGCTTGGAGTGTACCCCCTGTTCGCCTTCAACATCCGATGATGTAGCATCACGAGTGCCGGTGCTATCTAGTTGGATCTCGTAGGAGACACCAACACTGACTCCTTCCGTAGACGTATCAGTTGTGTGTCTTCTTCCGATGTCAGAAACTGGAGCCAGTGGGTCAATCTTATCTACCGAGACCCGAACTCCATCAGATCTGGCAGACTGTTCAGGCGAATCCTGAGGCAAGCGTGTGGGCGGTTGCTCTGCTTGCTTATGCTCTCGGTACTCTTTACCGGTCCTAGCTCTTGCGAGGTTCACCAAGGAAATGCTCTTGCGAGTCTCGGATAAAAATCCACCTTGGGTTGAGCCGTCATCCGTGACGGCGTGCGAGTGACTACTAGATCGACTCTGCCTCGAGGCGCTTCTTGAGAAGCGTGCCACTGCCCTCCCGAATGTGGTCCGGCCACCAATAGACTTTTCGGTAGGTGGGCCCTCGCCATGTGAGCTAGCTGTCGGACGTGTAGCATCGTTCAGTTGAATGCTAATCCGAGCAGGCTTTTCGCAATCGTCAGAGCTAACCCGCGGCCTCCCACTATCTGCTGATGTCCTTGGGGATACCCGTCGCGACTCCGATAATGGTGCAGAAACTTCCAGACTAGAGGAAGATGGACGCTGTCCGTGTGATGACGCGATACGGTCCGGATTTTCGTAAAATTCGGGAAAATAATCCCACGTCGGCGCCAGTGGAGCTTGCTTTTGAGGCGAAAGATACAGCGGGTCTAGAGCAGATCCCGGGGAGTTTGGAACTGCATCCAACGGCAGAGTGGGGACCCTGTTGATACTCATAGAAAAGCGGCCCCGTGGGGTTTCCTCTGTTACCTTTTCGTTAAAGGTTTGCAGGGGCGGCGTACAACACCCGTTCGCCGCGCTTCCACTCTCTGAGCTTGAGTAAGATGGAGGCTCCCCTAGAGACAGGTGGTTGTTGTCCATCAAAGGCACAATTTGATAGAACAACAGATAGGGGGTTTCGGACCGCAAGGCCTGCTTGAGGTCCGGAATGGGCACAACCTTGGGGTCAGACATGTCATCAAATCTGACCCATTGGGCCAACTCGTAGTCCGGTGGGGGATCGGCCACGTGCTTCTCTCGACGATTCTCTGTCAGGATTTTGGGTGCGACGCGAGCGAACGATACGTAGTGCCCCTCATCGAAACGCTGTCCTCTGTGGCTAACGATGGATTGTAGCACCAGCTTATATCCCGTTTGAAGAGAATCGTCCCCGTCATTGTCCTCGGTAATTATGTGTGGAAGACGCAAACTGTCTGGGATATCCACCTCAGTAGTTACTTTGGTTATCTGGCCGTCGGGGTGGTACTTGTAACGCTTCAGGCAAATACCAATAACAGGTTGCTGGTTGAACTTTTGAATCAAATCAGCATCGCTGTTTGGTGCCTCGTTACTACGCGAGTACCAGGCTGCATCAAGAATTTGGTTAGTTGGATTTAGGCCTGTTTTGGGAAAATTGTGTAACTTACGGATCCATCTAAACACCTGCCATGCAGGCATCGTCATGACGTTGGTGAATTCTTCTGGCTCGTCATCCACCTCACCATCGGCAACCGTTGACAAAGGCCGCTTAGAGAATGGATACAGGCCGTCTTCTCCAACGCGAACTCGCTGGAATAGACTGTTCGATCTATTCCAATATGCCCGTTTCGCCGACGCATCATCTGGGGGAAGAGTGGCGCTTCTCTTCAACTGCAACACGGGTTCGTCAACGGCCAGGGCAGCCATCTTGCCAGAGGTGGTCTGTGCCCGTGGTAACGGCGGGATTTCTAGGTCATCACTAGAGCGCCTTTCTCTAGAGCCATCATTTGACCAAGAACCACGCCGAGTCGTGGGCCGGTTGGTCTTCTCGCTCTCCTGTTGCCGCTCGACTTCCACGTTACTATTGAAGTAGTCGGTCAGGCAGTCTTCCAACCGGACAGACTGACCTGGTGGCAGCTCAGGTACAGCGACGTTCACCAACCTCTCTTCGATGAGCTTTTGGTCGCCATCGTCTTTCTTGCCCTGGTGATACAGGTCAACCTGTAGGCGCAAAAGTGGCAACGCAAGACATTCCGTGATAAACCCGAAAGCTTCCGACGTGTCCTGTTGCTCCGACTCAGAAGCTTCCCATCCACACTTCTTCAGACATTCCTGGACTTTTTGCATCTATATCAGTGTCAGCTATTAGCCCATCAACTCTGAAGGCTTACAAAACTTACCATGTCTATTTCGATCAGGGTGCCAGTCCGTAGCAAGCTAACCCAAGTTCGTATTAAGACAGCAAGTTCACGACTGTTTTCATCCTTTGGCTCACCCTTGAGCATGAACTCAAAAGCATCCAATCTGGTGAACATGGCAAACAAAAGGGAATCCAGGTAGCATGTGACTCCGTTACGATTCCGTGCCCCCTTTAACGTGACGTTAGGATCATATGCCTTCACGATACCGTTGACAGCCATGTGCTGTGCTTCGAGATACCGTGCGGTCCGATCCACGTCGCCAGCCGCCGTTGGGGTCTTGGATACATTACGTATCACATAATCTGGAGGGACGGGTAGGTCCAACTCCCTCAGCCGAACCTTAATGGCAGAAATCTATGACAAGACAATATGTCAGTACATAATGAAACAACGGTAGACACGACCCTTATATATTGTGGGTAATTTGGTGAGTAACATACCTTGAGGAGCTCGGTTTGCTCTAATGGGCTCTTCTCTGGCACAATTTTGTCCTTCTTTTCCTTGTCTTTATCTTTATCTTTTTCTTTATCCTTATCACTAAACAGTGAATTAAACATAGAGGATGGTTTGGACATGAGCTGCGAAGAAAATGCAAGAGCGTCAGCAAACACAGTTTTGTGGTGAATTAACAATCATGGCTTGTGGCAGTCGCATGTATCTGACATCACTCCGGGAGTTCCTTACCTTGTTTGTGTGTTCTGGTTGTGGCTTTACTGGTAATTCTCTTTCCGTGTTCTTTTCGCTATCCATTGTAGGTGTCGCGACCCGGTCGCGCTGCTTGAAGATGGCCTTCATTGTGTGAGGCGTATCTAAAAGGCTCGAGTAAGAGGTGCAAAGCACCAATCAAAGTTTCAATTATGGTTTGGGGTTAAGTGAATCAATTATTTGAGCACATGCCATCCCATGAAAGGGCACACTGTCGACACTCGAATATGTTGAGCGAAGTGTATGTGTATGTACTTGACTTCGACGTCACAACCCTAGTCACAAGCGGTTTCCAATCAATCGACTTGCCAGGGCACAAAGTGCTTGGTCAAGAAAGAAGGTCACCAACAAGCGCTCAGGGCTGGGTCAGTGTACCGGTACGGCCAATTGCGGGGAAGCTGGATTCAATGTGTGGCAGAAATAAATGACGGGAAGTCGAGTCGCATTAGACGTTTCGTCTCTAAAAGGTAGCGAAAAAGTATAGGTCGGTTTAGTCGAGTATGACAGCACAATGTGTGATGGAATCGATGCGCGGTTTGCCGCGAGCTCTGATGCACTGCCAGGGTTGTAAATGGCAAGCCAAATGGGTACCGCTTATGTGCGCAGTCAAAAGTGGTATTGGAGCAAAATAATGTGTGAATGAGACGGAGTTTGACAATATTGTTCTAACAAACTGATCTGAATAGTGAAGAAGAACAAACTGAATTTTCGGGATTTTGCAAGAAATATTTTAGAGAGGAAAGAAAAGATTTAATTAAATCGTGTTTTGTGAAAATAGAAGTGTGAGTGAGAGACTAGTACATATATATATGGAAGGTACCACAATTGGTCAATCGTTTATTACAACACCTAATGGTCGCCAGATGCCATCCGCCCGAACGACTAAACGAGCCCGGTATATATTGGGTGTTTGAAGTGTTGGCGGATTTCTACATGATTCAGAGACGCGGTTTGGCCCGTCAAGACAGTCATTATGGAGTGTCAGGCGGCTTGTGGGATTCCACGGCACAATGGCCAAAATAAATGTCTGAGAATCGTACCAAATGACCTCATAGAGCCTTAAAGAACTAGTCCGAGTCAGTGGGCGTTTTGCACATTTACAGCTGTTTCCAGAGAGGATTGGGGCTGAGATGCACTAAGAATAGTAGCTTACATTACTATGACGATTTAGCATTGGTATATCTCCATCGTTAACATCTGGTTTACAATCTACCAACCGTAGGGTTACCATGGTGTAATACGGGTTGGTTGTGTGAAAAGAGTTGCGCCACTTTTTAACATGTGGCGTCGTAAACTTACAGTGTGGCGTTATCATGAGTTTTCGACATTGGCGCAAAAGTCGTTCATGGGCAGCGTCACTAGTGGAAACGATTGAACGAATTGACGACATTTGTGCCCCGAACCCCCCAGGAAGGACATCAAAATGGCCACCGAAGGCATTATGACCAGCCGCATGCTGTTGCGCTCTGCCATACGATCGCAGGTTCCTGTCGGCACCAGATGTTTCTCCGCCAGCAGCCGGTTGGCCGGTAACTCGCTCGACAATGTTGAGTCAAACAGTTCGATGACTACGCCTCTCCCAACGGACGAAATTATTCAGAAGTTCCAGAAAAGACGGGCTGCTTCGCCGGAACAACCAAAGCAGCTTCCTGGAAAGCGGTATGTGCTTCCTGGCAAACTTGATATTTGAAAAATCATGATAGTCCTACCGGGTTACATATACTGACAATCGTATGCTCCCATAGTTTCCAATACCATCCTCCAAAGTATGACCGTGGTCCATTGCACCCCGTTCAGAGTCCCGAAGCCACCGATCCGATCTCGCGCAACTTCCTTCCCGGCCCGTTCAACCATCCCCGCCTTCTCGAAACCTACCAGCACACGATATCCTCGGATATCTTGACGCTTGCCTACCAACACACTATCCCCGGCACTCCGGCTAAGCCCGAGCGTGAACGTCTCCGTTCCTGGGACGACTCGTCGCCATACCATGCGAACCGTCCTCTACGTGGTCCCCGTGGTACTAGCAACCTTACCTTGATCGAGAAGGGTATTAAGTTCAACAACATTCCCGAGATCACCTCAATCCACCTTCACATTTTCCAGCCGCAAGCTACCCAGGACCCCGGATACCTTGCTGTTGCTCGTGCTGTAATGATGGCTATCAGTGGCCGTATGCCTAAAGTCACTTGGATCAAGAACCAAGTATCACAGTGGAAGATTAAGCAGGGTGAACTTTGCGGTTGCAAGACTGATATTTTCGGTCACCAGGCATACGAATTCCTCGACAAACTGGTGACTGTAGTTTTCCCTAAGATCAAAGATTGGCCAGGTATCGTGGGCAAGGGTAACGGCAGTGGTGACATCATGTGGGGTCTGAACCCCTCTGACATGGCTCACTTCCCAGAAATTGGTATCAACTACGATGTAAGTTTTGTCTATGAATTCTTAAGTGCACTCATTCTAACTATTCGCATAGATGTATCCCTCCAAGATGATTCCTGGTATGCACATCACTGTTCGTACGTCTGCCAACTCAGACAGACAAGCTAGATTGCTCATGCAGACTATGGGCGTTCACATGACTGGCAAGTTCTAATTGCTGTCTCGACACGGAGTGATAATTTGTAGTTAGAGGTATCACCATGATGGCGGCATATCTTTTGGTTTACAAAATCGGGTGTATCATGTATGAATATTGTGTTGCGGTACTGTAAAACAGAATCAATGTATTTTTTCCTTTCATGACCAAAACATGCCCGAGAACTACTTATAGACATTCATTTGCATTCAATCCATAGCCATATGTCATAATCCCTAACCCCCCAATCATCATATCGTGTAGACCAGACCAAATCAAACTCCAAAAACGCCAATTTTATCCTTTTTTTTATCTTTTTTGTTGGGTGGCTTTTCAAACAAGAGCCTCCTTCAATGGGAGAATGACAGTGTCGACTTGATCCATATCCTCAGCATTAATGTGACCATACAACTTGCCATGCTTGCCCAATTCCTCAATAATCTTGTCCATAGCCGGTTGGAAGTTGCGGCATGATGAACTGAGAGCATAGACAGCCTTCTTGCGCACTGTCTTGTCTTCCTTTTCGTCAACAGCCATGGAGACCAACTTGGACATACCGCCAGTATCAAGGAACGCCTGTTGGCTCTTGACGTTGTTCTGGATAGCGGTTCCGATACACCACAATGTCATGCGGCGCAGTTCCGCCTCTGGGGAGTCCAGGACAGTCAACAATGGGGCCCAGAGCTTCAGGTTGACCATGTTGTTGGCATTGTCTAAGTTCTCAATCATCTGCTCAAAGTTGTCCATGGCAGTGATCTTTGACTCGAGGTCCACCTCGGGGTCATCAGAAGTGACGACTTCCATGGCGGCAATCATGAGCTCGGGCTCGGAAGGGCCACCCATGAGAGAAGCAATAACCTCGGGGGTCAATTGAGACCGCTTCTCTACCGGGACGGTTGGGTCCGAGGCTTCAATACTCCATTTGAGAAGATCTTGCAAAGCTTTGTCGCCCATGATGAAAGGTGGGGTAACGTAGTTGATGTATATTAGTGTGGATGAAAAGTGACGTGGTTTGGATGAAGATGGCTTCTGAAGCGTAGTTTGTGATTTTTTTGATAAAAGATATCACTGCAATAATGTGTGGTAATATCAAGATTGAATGTGTCACTCCTCTGTGAACTGCTTTCGTAGATACCCTACGTTCAATTTTATCAACATTTATCCACTTCTGGAACCTTCATGAAAGCTCCGGATTTTTCCAAATGGAGCTAAAGGTTACTGTAGCCGATAACCCTTTGGGTTTCATCATTGATAAAGAGGGTTAGATAAGAAAGACATTGATGATCATCCAGAATAGGAAAGTGGAATATGGGCTCCTGTACCCATAATGCAAACATGCCCCCACTTGTCACAGGGTTAGGTGAGTGGTTTAGCATGTAGCTCGGGTTCCTGAACGCACTGGGTCCTGGGTATTTCGAGATGTTCCATGGAACCAGGTATCGCTGCTGGGAAGAAGCCAGGTGCTGTGGTTATGCACAGAGCTTTGCTGGGGTGAACAAGCCAACCCCCTGATGCCGCCGCAAGTAATAGTCATTTGGCACCGGATTGGTTTGAGGGGCTCGATTTCTAGAACCATGAGGCTGAGAATCTGCCGTGATATCTTGGAAATCTCCGTGTCGATTCTAGAGACGCGCAATAGACTTGTTTATACTCAGGAGCCTAGCCGAAGCGCCACATCTGAGCATGATAGATTGATTTGTCCAAGTCGAGCCAGCATGAATGACGAGGCTGTGCTGGTTGGCTACCCTTCTGCCTGACCCATCCAACAAAGTTTGGCTCCACCCGTAGGAATTCTAGGTTGAAGCTCCAACACACCTAGTTAAGCCGAGTAGCGCTGTGAACTCACCGGGAGATTTGCCACGTCAACAAGCCTCAGCAGCGGGGTTTACACATATGAGTGGACATAGATATTGCGCGCCGAGCACTCCCGAGTCGTCCGGCGGGCGAAATATCATCTCGACGGTGGCAACCTGCTGAATATCTAGGTACAATCCGACTAATTCTGCAGGGAGCAAGACGGCAGACCCGAGGCCATGTAGGGGGTGCAGCCATTAGGTGACTCCGCGGGATGGACGAGCTTGATGTAGCGGACTTGGCCCTCGGAAGATGCCCATATATTCGCATGCAAGTGATCTTCCGTGCTGACCCCGAAGCGCCATCATGCATGCCTACCCGATAAAGGGGAAGGCTCATCTCGTTGCCTTACTTTGGAATCCAGCCATTTTGCTATCATGTTCTCGTCAAGCGAATGGTTTTCATCTGTTTCTCCAGCCTACGGCTTTTTGGTTAAAATGAGGTTTGGTGATCCCCTTGTCATGATGGCTGGAAGACTTGATCCCTTTCATCGGCGGCGGGTTTATGTGCAACGAATATTGTCATAACTGTGGAGCATTCAGAGGTCAAATTGACGATCTTTCGGGGCCTGCGCAAGCCACCGACAACCGAAGCACACGAAATCCGTTGCCCATTGCGTTGCGCATGCACACTCAAAGCACAAAGTCGTGCATTCTGTAATCTCGTAGCCTTTCAATATATTTGGGGACGTTGACAAGCTGCAGAGCTTATGGTGGATCCGCTCCATCTCAGGAACACGGCGCACATTGGCCAATGCAGGAGACACGCGCGGTGGGGCTGGGAATCGGAATCATAGGGCTTGTTAGTATCCCGCGGCCTAACGAATATGTTATTCGGAGGTATGAGAGAAACGCGGCCAGCATACAGTATATTTGCTTGCCAATGGCCGGGGAATGGTTTGGTTTCTTCGGCGAAGTACATTCAAATGTTGGACATGATTACTGCTGACATTACCCCAACGCATACACAAATAAGCCGTAACCAGTCGTTTGGTCATCAGGCTCAAGAGGATGGAGTGGGGAATGCTCCGCCTGCGGCTTTGTTGGATGGCGCGGCAGGCGATTGCACTTAGATATCGCCGCTTGGCTTGCATGGACGGGAAGACCTCGTAAACTTAACGTGTCACGAATAGCGATTGTCAAGTTTTTGTTGATATGCCTGGTTGACAGAGTTGCACCAACTGCCAATGTTGCGGGGTCGTCCCCCTCTTCAAATGTTTGATGTGTGTAGTTGGGTTGTGCTAGAAAAAGCGACAACTCACAAATTGGGGCTGACAGCCCACTATGCCTGAATTGACCCCTCCTCCTCATGTTGCACCAAAATACATGTCTGTATTAAAGAGGAACAAATCATCAACGTTTGATGCTTGCAAATGAGAAATAACAACCTTCCAGAACATCTGTAATACCAATGCTTATGGAAACGCCATTACCAACAAGTCTGTGTCAAATGAACCACCATAATGGATCGCCTCGGTGACACGTAAGGCGCAATGGCTCCATACATTATCATCACCGTCACTTGTCTCTGCGTGGCACGCAATTCAACCCACATCAGCACAAGTCAAACGCACCTCCTGTGTTTCTACAACACTGATATGCAGGGTGTAATATCACGTGCGGAGCTAACACAGAGGCATCCCGCATCCATTCGGGGCCTGATTTGGGCTTCAGCAGTTATCGTCTCTTTCACCCCGCTGCACGGCTCCATTCCTATCGAACTCCGGCAGCTACCCACCCCCCATCCACCCACGACCCCAGACAGCTACTGCATCCGCCCTGCCCACCCTCATTTCGTACCTGCCTCCTCCTTCCCCGCTGCCCCTTCAATGTTTACATTCTTGACCGAGCGGAACTGGTTACTACGGAGCACACGACCCGGGCCTTGCTATCGTGTCCTCTTTACAGATATCCGCTCTATTACTATGGTCATGTAAGCTAAACTGTTGCACCAGACGGATGCCTGCCATGGAGGTACTGGTACCTGTCTATGAGCTTTAGAACATTTACAAAGCTTCCATACAGGGCTTCCAGGGCAGATATGGGTCTATGGCAATAGATGGTGAATGCTTCATGACACTGTGCATGACCACGTACCTTTTCGCAGTAAGAATGCATATTGAAGTACATTAGCCCCCAGCCACCATACACTGTGTACATGAAATTCAGGGCACATGGTGGAGCAGCACCCCTATAGTAGCTCGCTAAATTCCCCAGAGTGCTACTCCTGTACCAGCCTAAGACCACCCATGGGCAGCTTCCTAGCGGCGTAAACTCAGGGGCTCATGTATACAGTGCGATGATAGTATCCCCTATTCGCCAAGGTGGCTGTTGTAGAAAGCTCCATGTACCTTTTGGCCGGGACACAGCGAGGTCAGGTACCTGAGCTTGTGGACAAGCACGGACATAGGCAGCATATGTTCTTACCTTCAGTTGACCTCCCCACTAGATAAATTTGGACCACCCCGTACGCTCCATTCCTTTCTTAGTTCTCCTACCGCCACCCCAAAAGAAACAGTACTCTTCTTCTTCTTTCCTTCTCTTTCAGCTTGTAAATAGCCTCGTCTTCATCATCATCCATCTTTTGCTGTTCTTCTTAGGCTCCTCGATCAGGATATCGTGAGAGCACTTTTAATACCGCCTTTGTTACTTTTTTACGTTAACGTTAACACATCACAACCGCCACAATGGAAGGTTAGTTTACACATGTTGGACACGATGTCTATCTCCGCCGCCTCATCGGTGGTGTACCTAATTCGGGCGCGTCAGCCTCGAACTATCACCACGTCGGACGGCCCCGAAACAACACGAACAAGTTAACTAACATGTCTATCTATTACTATAGAGGAAGTTGCTGCCCTCGTCATCGACAACGGGTAAGACAAGCTCCCGAGCTATAAAGCAAGCTTGCTGTCCTTTGGGACACAGGCCACTCAACACCCCCTATCCGCCACCACGTGTGCCCCGCAATCAATTGTTCCCCAACGAAGATACACTTTCGATTACGGATACGCGCGGCGGATAGATTGGGTGTTGTTATTTTTATTCTCCAATTATGGTTTTCTGACTGTTTTCAATAGCTCCGGCATGTGCAAGGCCGGTTTCGCCGGTGACGATGCCCCTCGTGCTGTTTTCCGTAAGTTAAAATACCCCACTTCGCTCTAGCGTTGTCAGACAACAGCGCCCAATGCCCAACCGCATTGGGTGTACTGCTCCAAAAACGAGCACTATTTCAAGACAACAATACTAACATCAATCTCAGCCTCGATCGTTGGTCGTCCCAGACACCATGGGTAAGTTACTTATTTACAGCCCCCTTTCCTAATAGGAATGCATCCTGGCATGCTGGCCCGCCGAGCTCCACAAAGGCCTTCCTGCGTTGGAATTGCTCCCTGGTCGCATCACTACATAGAGCTCCCACTAACGTTTGGTGTTACCTCAATGCAGTATCATGATTGGTATGGGTCAGAAGGACTCGTACGTTGGTGATGAGGCTCAGTCCAAGAGAGGTATCCTGACTCTGCGCTACCCCATCGAGCACGGTGTCGTTACCAACTGGGATGACATGGAGAAGATTTGGCACCACACTTTCTACAACGAGCTTCGTGTCGCCCCCGAGGAGCACCCCGTCCTGCTCACCGAGGCCCCCATCAACCCCAAGTCCAACCGTGAGAAGATGACCCAGATTGTCTTCGAGACCTTCAACGCTCCCGCTTTCTACGTCTCTATCCAGGCCGTTCTGTCTCTGTACGCCTCCGGTCGTACCACCGGTATTGTTCTGGATTCCGGTGATGGTGTTACTCACGTTGTTCCTATCTACGAGGGTTTCGCCCTTCCCCAGGCCATTGCCCGTGTCGACATGGCTGGTCGCGATCTTACCGACTACCTCATGAAGATTCTGGCTGAGCGTGGTTACTCTTTCTCTACCACCGCCGAGCGCGAAATCGTTCGTGACATCAAGGAGAAGCTTTGCTACGTCGCTCTTGACTTCGACCAGGAGATCCAGACCGCTGCTCACTCTTCCACCCTCGAGAAGTCGTACGAGCTTCCTGACGGTCAGGTCATTACTATCGGTAACGAGCGTTTCCGCGCCCCCGAGGCTCTGTTCCAGCCCTCTGTCCTGGGTCTTGAGTCTGGTGGTATCCACGTTACCACTTGGCAGTCAATCATGAAGTGTGATGTCGATGTCCGTAAGGATCTGTACGGCAACATCGTCATGTCTGGTGGTACCACCATGTACCCCGGTCTCTCCGACCGTATGCAGAAGGAGATTTCTGCTCTTGCTCCTTCTTCCATGAAGGTCAAGATCATTGCTCCCCCGGAGCGCAAGTACTCCGTCTGGATCGGTGGTTCCATTCTGGCTTCTCTGTCCACTTTCCAGCAGATGTGGATCTCCAAGCAGGAGTACGACGAGAGCGGTCCTTCGATCGTTCACCGCAAGTGCTTCTAAGGTGTGTAAACGGTTTTTGGTGGGTGTTATATAGAGTAATATGGTGGGCTAACAGGAGTGCCCTGGTCGGTTGCAGCGCCGCAATACAAACCTTAAATTGCATTATTTTCTTGTTTTTGACATTGCGACTCGAGTGAGTGGTCTGTCTGTGTTTGTACTGCTGGCGAGTTTGCTTGCGCCGTTGGAGACTGTTCGGTCAGAGAGTCTTTAAGGGCGTGCCAACCTAGTCGCATCTGTTAGCCGGCACTATTTTACGTCCGCCATTTCTACATATTAGCGACATTGATGAGGACCGATTATCTCTTTCAAAAGGGTCTGGCCTGGTAGGAGGTTATAACTTTTCTTATTTCTTTTTTACTCTTGTTATCTTTTTGTTTTGCGTTTTTTTGTACGCCCAGGAAGAACGTTTATGTCTGTTATCTTTTTCCTCTAAATTTCATGATTTCTTTCTCACGACATTTTTGTACGATTTACTTTGGAGTGTGATGTGATGTGATCATTATGGAGTTGTACTGTATATACCATAGCTCTATTAACCCTCTTATAAGTCCTCGATCCGTCTGGAGCGAATCTCTGGGACAGCCTGAACTATTGGCTCATTCGATTCTACTTGGGCCCCCGTGTCGACCGGTTCGGTTTCGTCGCCACTCTCCTCTTCAGCTTGCGCCTCCAAAGCGCGGTACTTGCGACGAGACTTCTTTGCGGCAGAGTCTGCGCGCTTCTTTTTAATTGCACCAACGATTTTTGATCTAGACAGATCCCCACTTCGAAGTTCATCTAGACGTTGCGCCAATATCTCTCGTGCAATCTTGCGATTCTGTGATCTTGACCGGGTTGCTTGAGACTTCACGACGATTCCGGTAGGCACATGTTTAAGTTGGACGGCTGAGGCGGTTTTGTTCTGTTCAGATGAGACAACATTGGGTTAGGAATCATGGCGCAATACAGATACAAGGTTACATCGGCGTACAATCTTTTGCCCACCTGGCCCACTGCCCCGTAGAAAGCTCTCTTCAATTTCTAGTTCTGGTGGCGGCTGTGGCCGTGGTGGCATGTTCTTGGCGGGGTTATGTGCGGTGCTGAAGGTGCGGGCGATAGGTACTGAAAACGGAATTGGGAGCGCCACGGGCGGCGCAACTAGTCGAATCGCCGCTAAGCGGACTAGTAGTCTTGATTGCATCTTGCTTGGGTAGTTGGGATTCGAGATTGGGTTGTTGAGTTGTTGTGCCTATTCGTATTTCATGTCGCGGCTGTTCTTGAGGTTGTCGAGGTTCCTCAATTGGTTGCACGGTCTGATTAGATAAGATCTAGGGTATTTTAGGGTATTGTGATTTTTCGACCGCTTGGTGGAAGGCACGGGAAAAAGGGTTTTTTGGTCAGTCGGGGGATTGCGCTGGCTTTCGGGGGATGATGTACGGGAGTAAACGCTTTTATGTGAAGTGTTGTTTCCAGAGTTTTGGATCTTGCGAGTTTGATTTTGCACGTTCTGTACCTTCTTTTTTTTATTGTGTTTCGTACACTTGAGCTACTTTTTTTCTGTATATTCTTTTAATTTTGGGCCTTTCTGATCTAACGTCGTTCCCCTATTTTGTGTTTTTTTTCTTCTACTTTTGGCTTAATTGAAGCGTGGCGACTTGCGCGACCAACGAATTGCATTATCTTGAACTAATTTTCCTATCCTATTTGAGCCATATTGGGGTCTCCGGACGCGCCGTCATCGCAAACTATATAACCTCGAGTCGCATCTTCGTTTTTATTCTTTCTTTTTGTCTTTTTGCACGCGGCCAGCCCTTCCTTCTCTTTCGTTACTAGCGAGACCGTTAATACTACGACGTACACGACATCATGGCGCAGAGTCCTATTATCAAGTTTATTAACCGCAAGGTGTACCAGATTGAGGTTAGCTTTGCGGTTAACATGTACACGCCATTTGAGCGGTTCCTTTTCTGTAAGTTGGATTGGCTTGTCAAGGGTTTCACATGTCAACTTCTATGGTCCCTTGATATATCTTGGTACCCCGCCTCAAGCAACCCATGATCTAACGCTGATTCCTCTTTGATAGACACTATTCTCTTCCTCTTGGTCTCCCTCGGCTGTCTCGGTACTCTTCTCTATCTTCCCCAACATATCAAGTTCCTGGTCCAGCGCGCGTGGTTCTATGCGCATGGTGAGGACGTCGCGGATATCGTCTCATTGGCTAAGTCGGCTGCGCAGAATGTTGTGGATGCTGCGACTACTGCTATCACGACCAAGCAGGAGTTGTAGAGGAAGTTGTAATAGATTGGCCGAGTGGGATCATGTTTAGTGGATGAGGGGAGCCTGTTTGATAATACCTGGGCTGATATGTTTTATGATCGGATATAGATTGGTTTGACGGTCAGCGAAGCCGCATAATAAATATGCATGTTTATGTACCTGTAATACATGATATCATAATTTCTTTTTTCGTTCTATCATACTATTTTTACAGTCCGTTGATAGTATATAATCTCAACGAGGTATCATCACCCGCTACGGCCAAAACCTTGGCTTCGTCCGCTGTCTTCCTTGGTTGCCAAGACACCTGTAACACGGTCTTGGGCAGACAGTACTTGTCTGCTATTTCCAATTTCTCAACCACCTCTACTGTCTCGGCAAACTTCAATACTACAATCCAGAGCTTTCCGGATTCCAATCCCACCGCTAGAATCTGCTTATTCGCATCTTCAGTGGCCATGAAATCAATGGCAGTGATAGGCCCATCGAACGCAACATTGCCACCGGCGATGAATTGCCCCTCCTTTTCAACCCACAAATTCACCTTTTTATCTCTACCTGCAGTCGCAAATCCTCTTGGACTGACACATTCCGCCCAAGCCGCATCTAAAATCATTCGAGTGTGGCCCTTGGGGTTCGTCTGTTTAACGGCGAAACCATCCGCCCCCTTCTCGAATACAGCCCATTGTCTGTCACGGCCTACCGAGAGCAACATTTTGTCATCTCGGGAGAAACGTACACGGGCAGCTGTGAGGGAGTGTGCGGTGAGGGGTGGTCTGATCTCAGTCCACTTTGTGGTCTCGAAAAGACGGATGACGGCGTGGTTCGTAGACGTGGCTTTGCAGGCACTGGCGATGATAGAGCCGTCGTGGGATGCAGCCAGGCAGGAGATTTCGTAGCCGTGGCCATAGAGCTTTTCTACCTCGGGCCAGAGGGTATGACGGGAGAGAGCATCCTCAAATGGTGGGTGTGCAGTGTCCAGCGAGGGTTTTGGCGCCTCAGTTTCTGGGGTCGGATCGGTTTCAATGGCCTTGTTTGAAAGGCCTAGGACTGGCATGTTGGCGGCATCAGGCATGGCCTCGGTGGCTTCCGCAGTACCGGAGAGTTGGTGTAGAAGGGTTGCAACGGCTTTGGGCTCGGCAAAGACACGCATGAGCTTTTCGTCTGCACCAGAGACAAACTGTGAATCTCCTAGGCTGTCGATACAGTTCAGATCGTAGCCATGAATTTGGGGTCTGGCCATCTCGTGCCATGATTTTCCCTTGTTGTTGACACCCTTTGTCCATGGAGCGTGTAGTCTTGTAGTTTGATCAGTAGACGTCGACAGGAGGTAGCCTCCATTTCCAGCCCACGATACACCAGTTACTGGCTTCACGTGACCAGAGATTCCAATAGATTGTTTCCACGTATCAGTTGACGTCTCATAAGTCCAACGACGCCATGAACCAGTGCGGCCAAGGCAGATAACAGATGTACCTTCTGGGGACCATAAACCGGTCCAGAAACCACCGGTACTTCCAGTAGCAGTCGTAGCACCCTTTTCTCTGGAAATCTCACCCAAACGAACCATACTAATCCATATACCAGAGTCGGCATCAGGCTCCCAAATGGCAAGGGTATTGTCTGCAGATGTGGACAAGAGCTTAGGTTTGGCATTAGGGCTGGTAAGCCATTGGGCAGTGTAAATCCAATCTTCGTGGCCCAGAAGAAGGGCTTCAAATGTGACCGAAAAGGTCTTATCTCTAGACTTAAGGATATGCGCCTTGTTTGAGGGGGACTTTCCGGGGAGGTAGGTGGCTGATGTTGCCGTCTTGGGCTTTTCAGGCAGAGCCTCGCCCTGGTGGAGACGCCAGATACGGATATACTTGTCTTGACTGGCAGAAGACAGGAGTAGGTCACTAGTTGGCTCTGAAGTTTCCTTGACAAACTCGAGAGAGCGAATCCAGCCTTCGTGGCCGCTTAGTGTGCTTTGTAGGGTGAATACTGGTGCCTCGGTGGCCGTCAATGGGGCGACGTAAATTTGAACGAATGTCTTTGTTCCTGCGGCAGCCAGCACTAAAGTGTCATCCGAAGTGTCAAGTGCGGAAAGAGCAAGAGCAAGAGGGAAGAATCGTGGGGCCGTCGTAATAGTCTGTACCAAGCTTAAAGCACGGTCTTGGAACTTCCAGATGCGAATGGTAGAGTCGGCACTTCCGGAGGCCAGATAGATTCCATTCGTATAGCTTGTAGACTTGAGAATTGCAATGCAATGAATAGGAGCAGTGTGCTCAGTCACGGTCTGAATGCACTCATATTTTTCCGTGGATTCGTCAAGAGACCACAGCTTCAGTGAGTTATCATCAGCACCTGTCACTAGGATTTCGTCGGTACTTGATGTCCCGACTTGTGGAATGAACTTGACAGCCTTGACAACATCTTTGTGACCCTTTAAAAGGGCAATAACACCCTTGGGGGTTTCAGCCTAGATACGTTAATATCCTGGTTTTCTATGGATATCTCAGTATGCAAACACTTACATTTGGACGCCATAGCGCAATATTGACATCTGCACCGTACGCAACGAGACCTTTGGAACTCCAATCAGCGACAGCAGAATGCCTGTTCGCCCCCGTAGAAATATAGTCAACAGACACGTCAACGGTAGCCATCTTGTTTATCTTGGCTCAAATCTATGGTCCCAAAATAGCCACTATCACAACCACTTTTACACAGCTACATTCATCTAAACCCATGTTCATCAATTTTCGACATGGTTTCACAAGGTGCGTCATACATGTTACAACGCAACCCCGCCCGCCAACGATGAACTGGGTTATAGCTGGGATGAAAGTAACCCTAGATGAAATGCCAGGTCCCCACTCTAAATACAAGGCTCGAAAAGTTTTGGTGACGATAGTGACTTGAATGACGAGTTGACTTTGCGACTGACACTCTTTTGCGCCTCGACAATTTTCTGCAGTATTCACAATGTTTTCGCTTTCGGAAGAGACTAAGGTTCGTTTGGTAGGCGATATTATTGATGGGGAATCGTGGCTAACTTTCGGGTATAGGAGCGCATCGGCCGTCTTATTGACGTGTCGCAGGTTGTCGTTCACTAGTAAGTTCAAGAAGGAAGATTTCTGCGTGGTAGTTATATATGAGTACTGACACACTATAGCGGCTACATTCCCTTCATTCTGTACCTCGGTATGCACACTCGACACCTCCCGGAGAGAACCCACGGCCCCGGCCGCCCCGCCTCCGCATCCGACCCGACCCACTACAACAAGCGAACGGATACTAACCTATCACAGGCATCACCCGCAGCGAGCCTCGTCCCTCTGTTATCCGGTATGTCGACTCATAAAACTTCATGTCTCTAGTCCAGTTACTTACCAAACCATAGCCTCCTTTCTCCCCTCTCTTAAATACCAAGATAAATCAACATGTACGACCGGGACGACCAATACCCATATACCTGTAACATCACAAAGACTGCCGGTGTCGATTAACCGGACGGCGGGCCAATAACGACGACTCGGGACATTCATATGTTGCGTTGTTGGGTCCATTGTATCATAGGATTTGAGGGCGCTAAAGCGCAGGTTGCATTGTTTTGTTAATGAAGATTTTGTAAAACATCATTCTAGCAGTCTATTGGATTAACGTGTGTGTTATATGTCTGTATGTGTCAATTCAACTGATTAAACAACGTTGTCAAGGCCCATCATCTTCACCAATTTGCCAATGACGTCGACGATGTGTTGATAACCCTTCTTAACCCTGTCAATTACAAATCGTAAAAAAACCAGCAATGCTCCAAATTTGATTGACAATGAGGACAAAACTTCCAATAACACACGTCCTTCACAAGGACAAAAGTTTTCCAAATCACAGCAAAATGGTACAGTGAATTAGTTTCATAAGCCTATATTTCTTCATTCTTTTGTTCCATTTTCCGGCCTCTACCAGGCGTACACTCATTTATACAAGATATCTTGAAACCATGGCTACACAAGAATCGACGCTCTCACGAGCAAGCATTGAGTCCATAGCTGGACTTACAGCGGGATCTACCGCCACTCTAGTAGTTCACCCGTTAGATATTGTGAAAACGCGGATGCAGAGTAAGAAATAACCCGAGAATGACCGTTTGGATCATATCACTAACTGTTTGTAGTCCACCGTCAATCTATCACATCTGGCGCTCCTCCACTGACGGCCCGTTCTATTTTCCGTCACTTGACCGAACAAAAGAACTCGCTCGCCGCCCTCTACCGAGGCCTCACTCCCAACCTTGTTGGAAACGCTGCCGGCTGGGCATCCTTTTTCTTTTTCAAGTCACGTTATGAGCATTTTCTTTCTACAAGACATGGCATATTAAGTACTCAGCACCCTCACGACCATCATCTTGCCCCGTGGGAGTACTTTGCCGCGTCTGCCATGGCGGGGGCAACTACTACCATGTTGACCAATCCCATATGGGTACTTAAGACGCGAATGTTAAGCTCTGATGGCGGTGAGAAAGGGGCGTACCGTGGGATGGGTGACGGCATCCGGTGTATCTGGCAGACAGAAGGACCTCGAGGCTTCTATAAGGGCGTGTTGATTAGCCTAGTGGGTGTCCTCCACGGTGCAGTACAGTTTGCAATTTACGATCCTCTCAAGAAAATGTATCTTGCGGCACAGGCTAGCCACATTCTCCCTGGAACCGCGGGTACAGACACACGGCGACGCCGTCTTGATAATCAGGGGACAGTGGTGATATCAACGGTGGCAAAACTAGTGGCTGGTATAGTAACGTATCCGTATCAGGTTGTCCGAGCTCGAGTGCAAAACTATGAAGCTGAGAAGAGGTTTGGTCGTGGCGTTAGGGGCGTGGTGGCGAGGATTTGGAGGGAGGAGGGCGCGAGAGGCTTCTATCGGGGACTAGGGCCGGGTGTGTTTAGAGTTTTGCCAGCTACTTGGGTCACATTTCTGGTGTATGAGAATGGACGGCACTTCTTAGAGGATATATAGGGTAAGTTTGTATGTATGTCGTGATGTCCAGAGAGCGGACGCCGAGAAACAGTTCATGTCACGAGTAGGGACTTGTGATACATGGGGGGGCGTGAACTGAGACATATCGAGAAATACATGGACGTCACTAGAGTTGACAGCATGGCCATAAAACCAAGGGCTGACTGAAAACCGCGGGTCAACCAGACCAAGAGTGCGATCAACACCGAGTGAAACCATACATGTGCCGGGAGTCTGAAAATACTCGATCGGGACAAAATTATAAGCGAATCCGACAAACAAAGAGAGCCAACGATTTTTCGGTAAACGAGTCAAAGTGGTTGGTTAACGGGGCCTAACAACAGTCACCGCTGTTTCTTCTGGTGGCATCTCATGCAGTCAGCAAGCGGTTCTAGCCCTGACAGCGCGGCATTGTTAGCAGCCTCGGTGGATCTGTCGAGCAAACAGCCGTCAAGCAGATGTGCACTACTACGGTTGGCAGCCTTCACCACAGTGAAGCGAATGTAACCTCATCTGTTTGTAAGGAGCTGTATGCGACTCGAGATATGTAGTGACGGATATGTATGCCAGGTAGCATATATTTGGGGCTAACAATATTTGCCCTGGAGTTGTGACTGTCACAGTACAGTGGCAAATGGGGCCTTTTGGATAGTTTGTAGTTGTGGGGATAGTTACAAACGGAGAATGCCATGAAGGAGCTGCTAGTGATTAGGTGGAGAAAGAATGACACATCAGAGGGGTGAATATAAGTGCATATCTAGAAAATCAGAAAGGCTATATGCGTTTGGCTACCTGCATGTGCCTGTTTGGAGGTCCAATGTACGGGGGTATAAAATCTACGACTTGTATGATTGGTTTTGCCTTTTTTTTACAATTACTAGACTAGGAAGTTTACGATGTCATGGGATGGCATATGTACACATGTGCGTGTGTACATATGTGCATACACTTGGTACGCACGATAGGATTTCAAAAAGGTTCTGGATTGTGGGGACACGTGATAGAAGGAATAGTGACGGTCCCACGTCACTGTTTGTTATTTACGGGCGTCTAATTCCAACGGTCACAAAACGAAACACGGTTCAATACTGAAGCAAGCAAGGGACAAAGACAACCATAGACCCTCCTCTCACTTGGTTTGCCTCTTTTCTCATAGAATAACGTGGCATACCATACAATGGATAGGCGTGGCACGATGAAGCGTGGCCATCATCCCGTCAGCATGTCAAAACCCGAGGAAGCGAGTGAAACGTCTTGTCCTTCTATCGAACGGCGCCGGCATCAGGCGGTCACACATATCGCCGTAAAGCCAGGCGATCAAGTCAGGGTTTCGGAAGAGTGCTCATGCAGCTAATAATACCGCAATGCTACGTCGAGTATAGATTTGACAGCCTCGTCCTAGAAGCTGAAAAGTGTGATAAATGAAAGGAAAGACTGTAGTAACGGCATGCGGTAGCGGCCGGGCGTTGGCGGGTTCAGCGGAGGGAGACAATGTATGGACCTAAGTGGGTGACGTTACTACGTTCGCCGGGGCTGGGCCCCCGGGACTTTTTTCCCGGTGCTTTGGGGGGAGTTATGGGAATAATCGAAGGGAGTATGTATATACATATATGTTGTATGTACATATGTACAATGTATGTCCATGTGTAGTGTTGTCAATAGTCAGAGAGCGTGCATCGGGGTATCTTTACACGGCGGCTTTAGCTTATCCGAGTGTTTGTGCCCGACACGGTTCAGGTCAGTACTGTGACAGTGATGAACGGGGCTGATGTTGCAATGCACAGGTTCCGGGCCGGGGTAGTGACGGACGGGCGCAAGAAAGAGGTGGACCCAGGATAAAAAGAATGAGGGGTGTAGAAGAGAATGAAAGCAACACGAGATAACCAAGAGACATGTTAAAGCTGATTCAGAATAAAGAAGAACCGGTAAGAGCGAGAATGTTAGTAGGGGTTCCTTCACCTGACGGTTCCCTTGTACGATGAACCATGAACTATGTTCCAAGACACCTAGGTTTGTCCGTTCGTTCATCTTTGGTCGATATGTATGCATGTATGTGGGTAGATTCAAAACGCCACACTCCGATCAGTAGTCGCACAAGGTAGAATCTCCTTTTTGGGTAATACTCTGCCAGCCGCTAAGAAGAAGCCTCCACATGCTGCATGCGGAATATTAGACACGGCATGAAACTCACATAACGGGACCGACGACAAATCCACCCTGATGGCGATTCCCGTCATGGTTAAGCAACAAGATCTAAAGGGGGGGCAGGGCGGGGCTCTGTAACTAAAGAAGGGGGTACCTTTCTTGCGGTTACGTAGCAGGATTTCCGGAATAGCCAGCTGGGTTGGCTTGTGCTGTGTTGATGTCGCATCCAGAATGGAGCACATGGACGATGGAGAGGAGGGAATGACGATCAGTTATGCGGAGATATACAGTCATATGCAGGAGTGGCTAGAAATCTGGATGTATGGATGGACATATGTGTTAGTATGTATGATTGCGTGTCGACTCTTTGTGTAATAGATTTTCATTGATAGTGTGTATATGTACCTGTGCAGAGACGAATTTACATCACACATATATGTACACAGTAGCTGATGAAGCTGTCACAGGGTTCGACACACATGTGTGCATCACAGTCGTGAGGGTATGTATTGGACGAAGGTTCTAAAGATTTTGGTCGGAAACTCAAGCTAGTGATGAGATAGTACTCAAATACCAGGATTGACATGGATATGTTCACCAATCACTGTTGAGAACTGTTGCAGCATCAGGGACCATGTGATTACGTCCACGTTGGTACATACTCACAATGTGTGTATGAGATTCGAGGCCCGGGTTCTTGGATTCACACATTTTTTGTTAAATATGGAGTATGAGGCTTACGGCATCTCAATGGTCGGCGACCTGTAGAGAGACTAATCAATAGCGGACATTGCAGGGCGTATCCCCGACGAAGGGAACAACCTGGTGATATTTTTTGTCATCGCTTTTCAAACAAAGAAGACTACCAGCCTTAGAAGACAACTCAAGACAGGATATCCCTCACTAACAGAGTTCGTCTCGCAGTTGCTCAGACTATAATGCCAAGGAAGATAATTCCCCGCCTCTCCCCCTATCAAAAGGTGGACAGCTACTACTATTTTGGAGTGTTGATTGTGCAAACAGTCATACAGATGTAGTAATTCGTCCAGGCTATCTCCATTCCAAGCCACCAAAAATGTTGCAAAAACGCCCGTTCCTCCTCAGCTGACAGTAATATCCCCGCCGGATGGAACTTCCGGCCCAGAAGTTGAGTAAAGCTTGACGTCTGTGCTTGGATTTCCGCTAGGAGATGGGGAACATAGGAATAGTGCAAGGAAAAAGAGGAAAGCGAACTTTGGAAACTAGGGTATTTACACCCGGTTGAGGATCATCCTTGAGTTTGACCACACCTAGAAACGCGCTATGGTGTTTTCTTGTGTAATTGAAGGGACGAATACAATGGCAGACAGACAGTTCTGGTTTTAAACTTTTCCACGGACAATTGGGATAATTCAAACTAACTTCGGGAGACTTTGATGTATGCAGCGGAGGTTTTTTTGTGAAGCAACTCTGGAGATGGACGGAGATATAGTTTAATGAGGCATGTCAATAGAGAAAAGATGGAATGAAGAAGTCAAGCTACGTCACGGCTCAGAATAGGCTTGGACGAGACGACGACGTGGAGAAAAAGGAAATTTGTGTTGCAGGGTGGAAGTAGAAGTGGAAGTGAGTGCATGTGAACCAGATCCTATCGGAGGCGTGTACTAGAATTAATTTGAGGCAGGCCATGAGACTTTCTGTGAACACTAGGGATTAACGGCTCGTGGGTTCGTTTGGATTTATGTAGAAAAACGCCACCTTCGTCATTTTGTATGTGTGGGTGTATGTGGCAATCTTTAGCCTAGGTATTGTCTGTGGTGTAAGTTATACAGTTCATATGTATGCCAGTACAATACTCGTGATGAGAATCGAGTCACTTCACCTTGTCTCAGATCATCTAGATCGCAGCACCCGGCATACTCAAGAACGCGAATCGGCGTCATACCACACCTGTATTCAAGAACCAACACATCAATGTATCATCCATCCATCAAGTCTATCACATCCATATCACACAAACATCGCACATGCCATCAAGTGCCCCTCTTACAGCAAAGTTTGAATGTGTATGCATCTGTACATGTATACAAGGGCCTCAACCAGTTACGCATCATCCTCGCCGTGTGACATTCCAGGATCGTTTAGCCACACCCTCGGTCCCTCGTCTTGTGGATGTCTATTCCCCCGCCATCATACTTATTATTACCCTTACGATAACGTCTGTCAAGTCAGGGAAGTTGCCGGCCCGGCATCCATCTGCGGCCGCAAAATCAAAGCAAACTTCGGAGAAGCCCAGAAGTACTTTGGCCAAAGTACTGAACGTCAGACTAGTCTAGCAGAATTTGCTTATGGCTGGCGACTCGTATTGTGTGTAGACGACATTTCGACAGTGATGAAGTGCACCGGTGTGGTTATGGGCGAGGCGGGGTTGACAGCGGGCACCGCAAACTTGATACGAGTTCAAGTGTTACCAGTTGTCCTGTATGTCGTTGCTCCGCAAAACAGGGTTTTCTTGCGCAATTGTTCAGTTCGGACTTTCGCCCTGTTATGGGTCCCCTGTGTACAGACATACGGGCGCAAGTTGTGGTTGACTTGGATTAAGATGATCTACTGGAGCATGAGCATATGCGGACTGGCACTAGATCATATTTAGTGTTTTCCCCGATGATCACGAGATGGCGATAGCCGCATTGTAGAGACACAATGGACCCATTGTTGAGAACTCTAGAATGATTACCGAAGAAAATGGGTTAATAGCATGTCCCTACAGGTTCGCAGAAGCGATGGAATAGCGTGTCTATATTTTGTGGATACTGGTGACCTCTTTAAAGTCACTAGTGAGGGTTCCGGGGCTCGGGGAGAAGCCGGATGACTATTGGGTACCTGCGTTTACCTTGTTGCCACAAAAACTACAACGGGTGACAGCCTGATATACTTCTCTAGTACTTGTTCTGCCTTATTCCCATGTGCAAATGCATACACATGTATGTATATGTAGTACACTCTGAGGGATGTAGCTTCAATCCCATGTGCTCATGGACATCTTGACAAGATCCAACACTCGCATTCCCTTCGGATGTAAACGGAAATATCCACATCCTGATATTGAATTTCTGTCATGCAATGGCAATCCTCCACCAATTCTCTATATCGCTAACTATATTTCCGACTCTGTTCGTCACAAATCACACAAAAGACGTGTACTTTCTACCAACTGTCTGGTGACTGTCTTAAAGATACATGGGAAGTACATTGTTTGTCGGAGCTTTGAAATACGACACATATCTCCGCAAGTACATCCACACACATACTGTAGCTGGGTTGTGAGGGAGTCCATCCCAATTCTTTCAGTACATGCACACATCAACAAAGTATTTTGAATCAGTAATCAGGAATCTAACCCCAGTAATTCCTCTATGCGATCCCTGCAAGATGTAACCTCGAGGTCACATATGTTGAAAAGCTGCACTGCCAAGACGCCTCACGATGGGTAATCCTGAAATTCGAGGGCACCCATGCCGGGGTCTTCTGCGGCCTTGCTCTAACATTTATGTAGGGGTCCAGTCTGCACGCGCGTATGTGTATAAGTTGTAGTGGTGCATGTATGTTTGCACATATGTACATATGTACGTTGTACAGCGGTACACACACAGAAGATCGGCCTTAGAGCGGAATACGCAACGTAGGTTCATTTAGCTGTATGCGCAACAGCGTTCAACCAGTTAAGTCAAATGATCCAGGGCATAGCAAACGAATCATGGCTAAACTACATGTATACGAATTATTAAACATTGGACAATCAAGAGAGTCCACGGTTCGCAAGTGCACAGACTAGATATACAATTTTGGTTGCGATAGGAGGAAGACATTTGCATTCCGCACAATAAGCTGAGTACATACTGTCGGTTGGAGGTGATCCACGTCTCTTGCCGCACTGGCCTGATGAAACAACAATGGCAAGTAAGTCAACAAAAAGAAACATCTGTATCCACAACCTCTGCCAGGTGCATACCATGAAACAAAAACCTAAAGTTTGCCGCTAATTGTACCAAGCGATTGACGAGGTATACATAGCTGAAATGTGGTGATTTTGGAGCATATCTAGATATCGTAGAAAGCATGAGAAAACTCTATGTGATGGCTGGATCTATAGTGAATGATATCGAGAGTGATGGCCCAGATTCTTCAAGTTCTCTCTTAGTAGACCATCGAATGGATTTCCCCAACTAGAATCTACCCTTGGTCATCAATCTGATAATGCTACCTCACCTGCCTATGTAGCCTGTAAATTACCACACTGACTGAGTTTCCAAAGTATCTCCCCCAAACTCGGTACCGTGGTAAATCGCCCCATTTACCTTGTTCGTTCACTAATCATTAACCACCAGAATGGTACCTAACATACAGAAAAAAACGCACTTGAGCAGTTACAATACGACATGTCACTTTTTCCTCAACAAGCCAACCACCGACGCTGACCTTTCACCATCTAAGGGGGGTGGGGCGTCTGACAGAGCTCTCTCTATTTTAGAAGCTACAAACTAAACAAGCGTTGGCATATTTTAAGGTGCTAATTGACTTTATGCGGGTTGTTACTGCCGGACCTCCGGATTGTCCAGCCGGTTTTACTTGAGAAAAAAAGGGCTGTATACCCCACATGTAATGATACCATAGTGGTCGCATCCAACTCGGAACGAGAGGTATTTCTCATTTAGGTAATTTTGTCCCTGTATGTGGTCTTGACCCTTCATAGTAGTGGCTATTGTCACAAGCAATGGCCCTTCAAAAGACAGAACACTTTGACCACGACTGAGCAACGTGACATCTCCATACCTGAAAAAAGACATCCAAAATAATCCGTGGGGACTATCGTATCGTATCGTAGTTTAGCTATTGGTATCGGGAGTCTGAATCCGATGTCAGTTTGCTTTTTTGTGAAAGGATATTTCAGGGGTGCTTATGATTTCTGTATGAAAGTCCCGTGTCATCTAATACTTGCTTGCATATTTCTTTGTCTGAGACACAAATTATCAAACAATGCACTATTTGCACATTCCAAAAAAACAAACATTATACTCGTTTACCACGAACAGAAGGGTTATGACCCTAGGCATATCCGTTTGGGACGAGACAATGACAGACGGGAGAGCCCCGCGGCCCGTGTATCCGTTGACATCCGTGTTACATACAATCGAGCACTTTTGCCGCTTGGGCATTAAGACTTGATTTTTTGACAACGTTGAACAATGCACTTGTCGTTAGCCTTTTCTGGCGTTTCCGCGATTGGTTGTTTCGTGCGACGGTAGGTCGTGTTCCTGCCTTCCCGTCCCGCTATCAAATTCCAAGTATTGGAATGAGTTACACAATTGTTTGTCTCAAGATTGCTATTGTTGGTAGTTAGCTTTGCCAGGACAACCCCTACTAGAGTCACCAAGTACAATGTAGGTACAGAATGTCACTTTACTTCACTTTAGTAAGTTATCTACGCATCTAGAAATGTGGCGTAATGCCAATTTGTTCCCTTGGCCGAATCGTGACTGCCTCGTGGTTTATAATTTTCCTTTTTGTCGTTGAACTGTATTCTATCTGTCACAATCATCAAGACGTCTAAAATACTGTCAATGGTTCGTGACTGTTCGCCGACATTAAAGCTGATATCCCTTATCCCTTCAGACTAGGGGGCTTTTTTCGTCACTCGTTCTAAACGCGGAGCATCTCTCCGATTGATCCGATCTAGTAGTTGACTCCACTTGGGTAATCTTCCGAGTTAGGTTGCAGGTTTTTTCGCAATCGTGAACGTTGGTTTTGTCACCTGCTGAAATTCTTCACCGGGAGGAATAGCTCGAGGAAGAATATACCCCGGCGAAGCTAAATTTGGCGCTTTTTGTCGTTGTTTGAGGGTTCAATGTGCGGAAATGAAGTATTATGTCGAAATGCAAGCGCAGACGAAGTTGTTGAGAACCCATTGACCACGCCGGTAAGACTATCTGTATTTTCTTCTGTACCAGATTTCCTTTTGCTTTCGTTTAACAACCATCTCTATGAAATCTGAGACTTGACCCTGTATCCTCGATATTCTACATTGTGACTTGCTTGAAATCTTCATTGTCCCCTTGCCCTGTGCTTCACGGCTACGATGATTTTCGTAACTCACGGATTTCAGACGGACCCTTCCGCTCGTGCGTTGACTTCAAGGCTAAGTCAGCAAACTCCAACAATCCAATATTTCAACTTGTGGGTACTATTGACTGGTTCTCGGTTGCGCCTTAAAAACACGTCTGAACATGGGCACACCATGATCTGGTTGTCTGACAAAATGATGGCCGGAACGTACGGGACGGGCTCCGACGCTCATGGTTGACCCAAAACAACGGCCTCGGACCTCTTGATTCACCCCAAGAGGGTTAACGAGGTGGGTTCTGGAACGGTCTATCGGGACAAACACACCAATATGTGTGTGCCATTGAAGAATGCCGTAGATGAGGCATGTTAACGGCTATTGTTGGGACCATATATTTCGCCTAGTAATGGTATGCTTGAAGCCCCATGGAGTATTCGGCTCGGCACCGTCTTTGGCCTCAAGTGATGTCGGCACCTAATGCGTTACTATTACCCGGGAAACATCACCCGGGATTTTGTAGGCTTTTGTAACGACGGGTATGTAAATCGATGGATGGCCCGGGCTTTGACAGTACCGCGTTCGTTGTGTGGGCCCGTTGGGATGACATTTGTCTGACAAGTTTGCTCACATTGGTCTTGTTGGTATATTCGTGATTGACTTGACTAATTTTTCCACCCTGAAGATTATGTCTTCACTGTCGTCGATTCAAATGGTGTCAGAAGACCTTTGTCGTTATATTGAAACTCGTGCGTTTTGACAGTTGTGGTCTGTCGATCAGTGGGGTTTCTTCCTTGCATACGATTTTTCGCCGCTTGATCCTGGGTATTTTGCCGACGCAGACTATCCTCCTTTTTCTGTGCCGTGGTTCCAAGTGAATCACGACGGAAATCAATATAGGAAATCGGTCGAAGGAGGACTTGTCCCCTTTCCCAAGAACAGATGGATCCCATATGTGTACACCGCATAATGTTCTTGTCATCCTACAACCGGAAATTCAAAGCCAATCATCTCGGTTTTAAGCTTGGCTGTGAAGAAAAAAAATGTTCCCCGTGACCCTAGTGTCCCATTGGCCTGGGATCAGGGAGCTACCGGAAGACCGGAGGGACTCACATCTACAATCCTGTCCAGACAAATGGATCCGGAGGTGAGGGCACGGGGCATTGGGTGCGGGGCACTTCATTGTTTTGAGGCCTTTTTTTATGTTGTATCTCTGGGATTTCCTTGTTGTCTCGTTACTTCTCTTAGACAGGCGAAAGCAGCTTGATAAGGCGACCAGGGGCGATTATCAATTTTCCCTTTGTTCTAGTACAACAAGATCATAGCGGGCTTTGTTTAATATGTAGTTTGCTAGCGTTGGCCCAAGTTGTAAACGGCGACCTCCATTGTTGCGGCTCCGGCCGTACCTGAGCATACGACCTACGCTATATGTGCAGCACTGATAAATTACTTGATTTGGTGATGTGCTGGATGGGATGGCCTTGCTGCGGGAAAGACAATGGTGAGAACTGACAGTTTGGGGGCTCAGATCGTGAAGGTTGCTTTTGTGTTTAGGAGCAAAGACAAAGAGGGGTTGAATACATATGTACAGACGCAAAAATGCGGAGTTGTTCGGTCCCGGACCAAGGGAGCAACGGGGCTCAGACATCATCTCAGTCCGGGGGACTGAGGCGGACGGACAGCTGTAACCAGCTTATCCCCAAAGGTTAGTACCGGTCATTCACAAGGGGAAGAATCAGATTTGCGTACCAAGTTTTGAAACCTGGTGCGCGGAACTCACTGGCAAAGATAGTAAACGAGCATAACGCATGGATCAATAGTGTTGCTTGTTGTGGATGCCGGTGGCCGTCCGGGAGTTGATTGTCTTCGGGACGGGCCATAGTACCGGGTTTCATTCTAAGCCCTACGCATTGTATAGCTCACTTTTCAATGTCTCCTCCTTTTCTACACAATGTTTTGATGCCCTCAGACCAAACTTGGGACCATTGTGAAGCTTGGTATGCCACCAAGTCTGAAGCACACAGACATGCTTGCCAATCGGCGACCATCCGACTGACCGATTGTCACCTCGGTTGTCCATCATGGTCATTGCAAAGCTTGCTTGTGGCGTTATCTGCCGCTACAGACCCAATATTTTGATTCTTTTGGTGTTTGAACGACATGACATACGAGATAGTTCATATGGTTAGACTTAGTGGCGAGTGCCTCATCGGAAGATTCCAATTTGGTCTATTTGGGAAAGCCTCCTGTCAAAGGGAACCCTCATCCAAGGGCACCAAGTCACGGTCGCGGGGGAGTCTCTGCCGGGCCATCTCTCTTTCTATCCTAACCCACACACTAGTAGATATTTTGTCGTCTCTATTCGATATTAACATCGATCCCATGTCGCCATTGAACCCTTGTGCCTTGGTATGGAAGCTTTCGCCTCTCTCACGCCTACTATTCTATGCTTCTTGTGCATGTGTGTACTCGTGGCTACCTCATTACAAGTATGTATTCCTTAGTGAACTGCGGCCGCCAGGACAAGGGCCGTTCGCTTCAGCTCATATGAACAGTTCCGCATCTCCCATAGAATTTGGGCGACTGCTGAACTGAACTATGATCGCTCGCTCTATACTTCTGTTGTGGAGGCCGAAAGGGATAGTTTCGTGGGTGGGTGGTGACTGACACTAGAACGCAGGCATTTGAGTGAAACGTGGGGGAAGACGACAATATGTTAGAGTGAAGTAGTGAAGTATTACTGTATCTCCTTGTGTATGTAGGTATGTAGTTATGTATGTAAATATCTCGGTTCCGAGCTGAAGAGATGGCTGGGCTTCTGCTACAAAGGATAATGTAGTGATGCACTGAAAGTGTCTGCTGTATGTATAAAGGTCAGTGAGATGATCCTCCATGCGTTGCTGTATTATGGATAAAATCAGAGTTAATTGTCTATTTACCCAAATCTTTGGATCCGCTATACACACCCCACTACCTTGTTTATTCCTATTCCAGGGCCCCAGCAAATGTATCCTGGTCTCGAGGTCTATACCTTTGATAAAATATACATATAATGTATTTATCTTCATTTTTCCCTCCCAGACCATTTAGGAAGATACATATCGTTATGCCCAGTTCCAGCCGCTGTCAAGCAAATATAGAGGGCGTAAGGTTGATACAGTAGACCTCTATGAGCACTCAGCGTCCGTGTGTATTCCACACCCCACACACACCCATCGCGGTCATAGGAAGTAGAGCTTTTATTCAAAATTACCACTGACTTAGTGATCTACATGTAGTATGTACGGGCTCGAAAGCTTGCGGCGCCGGGCTAGGATGCCAACTTTACTACCTGCGCTCGCTTCTTTCCCGTCATTCCCTCCTCCCTGCCAGGTGGAGTATATATATATATACCGGGAGCGCCTCCCCGGGTTGCACACATGGTCTGGTTTTTCCGGATCATCACTCTCTTGAACACTTGACTGAACATCAGCCTTCAGAACAACAATCACTTACAACGACACACATCTTACACATACATACATCATCATGTCTTCTACAGCTACTCCTTGGAACGGGTGGCCTTCTCAGACTACCGGCCCCGTCTATCCTACCACCATTGACACCACTTACATGCAAGAGCAACCATACTCTCCGGGATCTACTGTGTATTCCTCTTCAGAGTCTTCGGCAGTGTACTCTTCACCACCAACTTTCCCTCCATCTCCTTACCCACAAGCCGCCTACACGCCATGCTATACTCCGGCCTATCAGTCTCTCTCTCATCCTCCCACTCCCCAGATTTCTAACCCGTCACACTCATTTTCTCACCCTTCTACCCCCCATCTTCCCGTTCATCACCAATCTTTCAACTCAAGTGCTTCTCTATCTCCTCGGGCAATGAGCACATCGTCTGGTGCTTACTACCAGAGCTATACTCAACACCCACACACATTGACTCCGTCTATGGATATGGGCCATTACAACTCATATGATACTGCCATGTCTTCTTGTGTTTCTCGCAGCTCTTCATTCTCTGTACCCCGCTCTATTGCCACCGATATTCCCAACATTAACTCCAAGACTGTTACCGCCAACAAGGTTTTGAACTCGGATCACGAAGTTAGCTTCAACACTGCTATTGACAGTCTTGTCAAGGTCCTCAATCAAAAGGTTGCTCCTACTTCACAGTCTGGAGTTTCTCCGTCAGCCGAGCAAGAATACACACCAATGAGACAGTCCTTTGTTCCATCGATTATGAACATGACGTCCGATAACACCAGTGTTTCTGCGCCCCGTGTTATTAAGCGCCATGGCCGCACCATGTACCAATGCACTGTTGAAGGTTGTGGTAAGGCTTTTGGCCAACGTTCCCATGTTGAGATTCACCACCGTGCACACACTGGAGAAAGACCTTATGTAAGTTGATACCAAATTCCTTGTAGTGTTTGAATAGTTTACTGACCTCTTTTAGACTTGCTCTTTCCCAGATTGCGGCAGAGGCTTCTCTCAAATGGGTAACCTTCGTGTAAGTGTTCTCCGATACCCTCTGTACTGCGTCTCTACAGAAAACTAACCAATCCTATTTCTTACAGACTCACGAACGGATACACGTTGGCCACCGTCCTCATATCTGCGTCCAATGCTCTCGGGGTTTCGGAGCCCGCTCTAAGCTCCGCGCCCACTTGGTTGTTCACACCGGAGAGCGCAACTTTGTCTGCAAGCTTGACGACTGCAACAAGAGCTTCACCCAACTAGGCAACCTCAAGGCCCACCAAAACAAGTTCCACAAGCAAACCATCATGGATCTCATCCACAAGGCTGCCACCATCACTTCCGAACAACGCGAGGCGCTATCACACGAAGAAAGCGAGCTACTGGTGTACTTTGCCATGCTGTATAAGAACAGTAACAAGGGCATTAAGGGCCGTGGCAAGGGTAGAAAGGTAGCTGTTATGGGCAGTGGACCATCAAACCCAGTGCCACCACCAGGATTCGTGGCGGTTAGCAGAGATGTAGTGAAGAGAGAGACACAGAGACCGCTTCCTTCATTCTCACATGCGATTGGGCAACCTAGTTTCTAAGGTGACTTGGAAACCAGGGGATGGATGATAAAGTTGGATGTTTTCGGACGGCGTAATGACATAGGACTACAGTACTTTTGGCTATGCATCGAGCATTGTTGTGGTTGTTACCACGGGGTTGGGACTATTTCCTTTGTACTTTTCTTTTCTCAAAGTCTTTTGACTTGAACAGCGGATGTTGGAGGCTGGAATCTTTTGATAGTGTGTATTTTTACTGGATTCATGTTTGAATATTAATTTTGTTGAACCATACTTGAGTTTACAATTTGCTCTGATGATTGATATCTTCGCTCGTTCGCCTTTTTGTTCCCATGGGAGCTTCAAATGCTACTGTGACTATCCCCATCACAAAGCAATTTCATGCAACCATCAGCCCCCTTTGCGTGTTACCCACATAGGAACAAACTATTGTATGTACAATGGCTCTGCAACTAATTTCCTATTTCGTCTCACCAGTAAGTTCAACCCGAGTATGTATGTACATAGTAAGGAGTTACCTATACGTACTTAAGATATACTTGAGATGTAGCTTTCCGACTAGCCCGTGCCAATACTTTCTGTATGTCATGTCGCCACTTTGTTTCTTGACTTCTTCAACAACCGTGCCCAAGTGGCAAACGGGCTTAGATTTGCCTATCCGGGAAATCTTATACATCATTAAGGACATACTATGGAAACACAGACTGGTGGATCCCAATATGGTGTGTTTTAGCAGAAGAGGACACCAAACCAATTGCATTCTGTGTCCATATGTAGTGCATAGAATAGTCTGCATGACGCCAAAGAGCATTTTTTCTCACTGCGCACAGATTACAGGGGGAAACGTGGGTTTCCAGAAACAAAGAACGGAAACTAACTTCCCCACTAGACACAAAAGCGAATATGTGTACAACAGAACAAACAAGTTTACATTGTTCGCTTCCCTTGAAAAAGGGACCCATGATCTTTCTTCGACGCTAGAGTTAGCCTGGGTGGGTGGTTGTACAATACACACTTACATAGGACGGTTGTGCCTAGTTTACTTTTTACTGGGGGCAAGATCGATGCTCTAGAAGCTTTTCGATTTCTGCATGTCGTTAGGTTTACTTTTCACCGTACCGTTAAGGCTTTTTTCCCTTCTCTTCCCTCCACCATACCCTGGATTGACAGGCTGGTTGTACATACACAAGATATGGGCTTCATAGCTTTTTGGCGCTCCCTGGAAGTCTGTGTTTATACCTGTTGGTGGAGCACATGCATTGGTGGCAGAGGCGTTTTTCTGATGGATCATGCCGCTTCGGGGCTTTACGTCACAGTGGCAACCTGTACAGCTTTGTGTCGGGTGTCTTTACTGGATTTATAGACATGTTCGAGACTGCGTTCTATGGAGTCTGCATGGAGCTACTACTTTGAGATGTTACATATGTACAGTAGAATTGGAATATACATACATATATAAACAGAGATACCACCCCTCCCCCCGCTCATGAAATATTCCAGTAGACCTGGTTATTGGCTCCGTATTGAACGTATAAGGAATACGCCCCCCGCCCAATCCGGTCCGCATACCCTGTTACCTCGCCTTGTGTTGCGCCGAGATCCCGGAATCCATTTTCGCTGCCCAACCCAGTAATTATTCCAGCGCGGTAAGGCTTCCCGGAACCCGTATGACCCCAACTATCGAACGATTCAACTCCACTTGTACCGCCCCTTACATATCACACTGTCTTTGTGCTTACTCTGCTCACCGCATGACAAGATGATCGGACCAGACAAGATATGTACCCAAGATGTGTACGCGCATAACCAGTCACACTTAACTTTTGGTTTGATACCTTTCACATACATTCGTTGTTGTTGGTACCTGTTTATTAAAGTCGCCGCGACGGTCTTTTCGCAATTCGCTAAGACTGCATCTGAGAAATAACCGGTTGCTGCAGGCCACTGAGGGGTAGGTCACATACAGCTGCAGCATCGGTGGGGTTGAAGTTGCCATGCAGAAGGAGTACATTTAACTGCAGTAGTTTTCAATTGTAGCTAAATGAGGTCATTATCTCAGTTAGGAAACCATATACATAGCTTCTGTACCGATGACTTCCGACCATGTACCTCCGAATTTATGTACTCCCACATATGTATCTCTATATCATTAACTCCAAGTAATATTGCTGTCGCCGTCCAGTTCTGGGATTCAGTCGGCAGGGTCATGCAATCCCCCTCGACTATTGCCTCTTGTCGTCTCCCACATAGACATGAAAATCAATGTTAGCGCCCGTAATCCCACCCATGAGAAGGAAACAGCCGTTCTCTTTCCCGTCCCAAAGAATCCTCGCAAAAGCCTCGAAACCGTTCATCCCACGTTCTTTCTCTCGATAAGTTCTCCGCCCCCACGTCATACTCCGCCCGGCGTAAAACGGTAAGGCCCAAGCAACGAAACTGCTGACAATACCTTACTTAATCTCTTGCTTTTTTTCTTCAAACCCACCGACTCTTCCCTCGTCACTCTCGGAGCCGGCCAATCGTCAAGCTCCAAATGCCATGGCAATTTGGTGGGTTGCATCGGCGTAATAACACTCCCATATGCCCGTTAGCGTTGTCTTTGGGCCTAGGCGATTGCGACGACAGCTCACATGGATAAGCAGAATCGGGAAATGCGACCAAGGGCCGGTTGGTCCGTCACTCCTTGCTGCAACATGGCCGCGTCAATATCACATTCATTATATTTGTACCGCATCTCAGAGTCTACATATGCACCGTGATTTTCGGCCCAATGCAACTCTCTCCTTGTCTAGACTGGGCCGAAGAAAGATGGACCCTCATACGGCTCTCTCGCTTGTCCTTTCTATTGATTTTGATGCGCATGTCAGGTTGCAATGGTTCGCTTCATTGCTGGGTGGCCAATATTCTACACGTCAACACGTCGTCTCACATGTAACCTCCATGAACCAATTATCCCCGTAAACCCGGCTCGGCATAAATGCGCATGCAATACGACTACCGTTGAAAATCAGGGCTGTTTCTGCACATATGAGAGATCCCTAGACCGACGCCACCGCGGCTCCTCGCAGCTCTCACCGACTCTATCCATCTTTTCTCATGATACCGCCTCTCCGTCGCCATCACCGCTTCGACTTTCTTCAACCGCCATGCAGAGTCGAGACGAACAGGACTTCATCCCCGTTGCTTACTTCACAATCCTCTTCCCCTTCCAGCTCCCAATCCGCCTCGTTCACTAATACCATGATTCCCGGTCGACTGGAAAGTTGTTAGCCGTGGTTCTTCACACCCCTCTCCCCAATATGGTCAAAATATCATGGCCCCAGACCGAAAGTGATAGGGAACACCCGAGCGAGCTGCCACGTAGACGGTCCAGCTGGATGCACCAAGAGATCGGAGAAGCAACTAGGTGGGGGAGCGTGCACACCGACTTACATGTGGCCTTCAATAATGAAAAGCTCACTGCGCGAGTCATCCATGATGGTCGCCATGTGAGAAATCAGCTCACCGACTTTGATGATAGGAGTTCCAGAATCCGAAACGCCCGACGACGGTAGTGTCACCTGGAGAGTGGGCTTGTTGTCAAACAGGAGATCGAGACCTCCGCTGTTAACGTTCTGGTCAGATTAATCTTGCCACTAGTGGACAACAGCATACAGTATGCAAGGGAATCCAGCGCGCTGTCATTGCCAATAACTTACGCGAGTTCGACCTTGATGGTAACTTCGGCCATGGTGATGCGGGGTTCGTTAGGCACAACGTAACGGTAGGTGAGGGGTAACTATAGAACCCGGCTTTTGTAGGATTACTTGTGATGAACTGCAGTTAGCTCAGCCCAATGTCCAAATGTCATGTATGTATAGATTCCTTTGACAAAAAATACTCAAAGAGGAAATTCGTGGTCTCTCGCTTGTCCCACCCCAATCGTGACTTTGCTAACCGACGTCATATGTGGTTTTGCTAGGGTTAATATAGATGGGTTACACAAAGTTAGGATTTCACGTGATTGGATGCGCGAGCGCAGCCTTGCATCTTATCACCACGAAAATTTCCAGATTGGTGATATTTGCGACAAGGGCCTAGGCGGTTATTTTTGCGAAAAGACGATACTTGAGCCTCTGCCCTACGATATAAGCTCACTGCTAGCTACATATTCCCCAGAGGTCCCCACAATACCGGCAAAATGGCGCACAACAGACATTGGTAAGCACGAATGCGTTCCGAAACCCCCACAGCCTCGCGATACTAACACAGTAACCGCCCCAGGGAACAAAACCGCGATGCGACCGTCTACATCGGTAACATTGACGAGCGCGTAACCCCCCCAATGGTCTACGAAATCATGGTTCAAATGGGCCCCATCCACGACCTCCACATGCCCCGCGACCGCGTCACCCAGAACCACCAAGGCTTCGGCTTCGTCGAATACCACACCCCCGCTGACGCTGACTACGCCGCAGCCGTCATGAACGGGATCAAAGTGTACGGCAAATCCATGCGCGTCAACAAAGCTAGCGCCGACCGCGCTAAAGGCGTGGAAGTTGGTGCCGAGTTGTACATTGGTAACCTGGATATCATGGTAGACGAGCGCCTCCTCTACGATACCTTCTCGCGCTTCGGCTCCCTTCTCAATATCCCCAAGATTGCCCGTGACGATTCCGGCACGTCAAAGGGGTACGGCTTCATTTCCTACGCCGACTTCGACGCTTCGGATACCGCTTTGGAGACTATGTCCGGCCAATACATTCTCAGCAAGCAAGTCACCGTACAATACGCCTTCAAGAAAGACGGCAAGAACGAGCGTCACGGTGACGAAGCCGAACGTGCACTTGCCGCACAAGCCAAGAAACACAACGTAGTCCCAGAATCACAACTCCCATCCGTTCTACAATCGCGACCCGCCGGCTCCGCCCTCCCCATGCCCGCCGCAATGCCCGTCGCAATGCCCGTCGCAGCCACCCCCGTGGCAGCTGTCCCCGAGCCATCAACTCTCCAACCGCGCGGCGCCCCAGGGAACCTTCCTGCCCGTCCGCCACCTGGCGTCCCCGTTGCGGCGCCACCAGGGTTCTCTGCACAGCCTGGCGCAATGGGCATGGTTGGATATGGAGCGCCACCGGGAGCCGTGGGTATACCGCCTCCAGGATTTGCTGGACAACAAGGCGGTATGGGATATCCTGGGGCACCACCTGGTTATGGAGGGCCGGCGGGCGGATTGGGATATCCGGGGGCTCCGCCACCGGGGCAGTATGCGCCGCCAACAGGGTTTGGAAGACGGTAGGTTTATTAGGTTTTTGGGCTTGGCGTTAGGGGGTTCTTTGCTTGGGGTTTGTTTGTAGTTAGACTTGTATATCTATCCAATGATAAATTCATTCTCGGTTACATGGTTCTGGGTGGTTTGAGGTGTGAATAGAGAATCCTGTCATGTCTGTGCCATGCGGAGGATCATGTTGTCGTGCGTGGTTGTAAGTGGCAATGAATCACAGACGAAAGGAGATCATGGCGCCCAACACGTTTTTCAAAAAGGTTAAACTCTAAAATCAAGCAATTCAAAAGAAATATCAAACTAAATAAGCATCCGGAAACACCAATACCTTTACAAACCCTATGACAACACCAAGTATGGTGCATGCAATCTTTCTTTCCTCTAACTATTCCTTTATTCCTCAGCCTCTGCCTCGGCAGCGGCCTTTTGGATATCAGCCTCGGCCTCCCTGAGGAGAGCCTCCTCCTCTTTAGCCTTAATCTCCTGTTCAGCCCTCTTCTCTGCAATCACCATCTTCTGGTGCGCCGCATGCCGGTCAAACACACGTTGCCATCTACGCTGCCAAGTCTGAACAGAGTCAACACCCTCAGCTTCATCAGCTGGAATCTTGGCAACAAGCTCCTTGATGGTAGTCAGAAGCTCGAAGAGAGACTCCTCAGTAGGAGCAAAAGGAGAGGTCTCAAGGGGCTTGTGAATACGGAGAATGACACGCTGGACAGTCTTGATGACTAGTTCGAATACGAGCGAGCGGGAAAGGTTGGCGGTGGCGGGGGCATCCTCCGAGTCGCGGAGCGAAGTGGTGGTGATGGCCCAAGACACAACGGCCAAGGGGCTGACAACACCGGTGGCCAGGAGACGGTCAATGAGGGCGACGACAATTCCAGGGTGGAACTTCCAGTAGGTGGCGATGGAAGTGAGAATCTGGTCGCGGGCCGCCTCAGACGCCTCAGCGAACTCGGCCAACTTGTTGTGCGCTCTTTCCAGGCATGCAATACCATGACTGAGAGATTTAGAGCCAATGTAGCAGACAGCGGTCATGAGCACGTCAGCACTGGAAACAAGGGGATCAACGCCGATGTCCAGGGCAGAAGTCTGAATCTTTTCAATGACGGGCTGGAATTCATCCTCCTCAATAGTCTTCTTGCGCAACAAGTTAGCAACCTCAAGACCCTCAGCGTGGAGAGGAGCCTCTTCGTTGTTAAACTTGAATTCGGGCTCATCATCCTCAGTGGCCCGGTCAATAAGAGGTCGATAAACCTCAGGGAGAGTACCCTTGATACGCTGAGAGAAACTGAGACGAATCTCGTGATCAATGGCACCAATGATGAATGACTTGCGAGGGTGCGATTCTGGGAACTCAACATCATCAACCCACTCCTGCCACTTCCAAGTGAAACCGAAGTTACTCAAGTGATGAGCAAACCACTCCACAAAGCGCTGCGACAGCTCCAGATCCATGTTTGCCGTATTGCGGTATAGGTAACGAATGGCACGGCCTAGCGAGGGGGCAATAGCTGCAGGAGCGATCTTGCAAGCCTCGGTAAGCACCGAGTGGTAGTAAACCTGCTTGCGCTCGGAAGCAGGAAGGTGAAAGATCCGAGAGAAGACGGTGTCGACGATGACATCTTCGGGCTTCCAGGTCGACTGGCCGGCGTCAAGCTCGCGAAGCTGGTCGTAGGGGGTCTCTCTGCGAGCAAAGGTGCCCTGACTGAAGTAGTTATCGACGCAAATAACGATACGGGCACTCCAGTAGCGGTTGAAGTCGAGGTTGTAAATGGTGTCAAGGCACACATCGCGAATTACAACTGAGGCGATTGAGTCCGTGTTAGGAACGGTGTCGATTTCCTGACCACTGTAAACGGAGAACCACATCTCAGGGTAGATACCGTCGGGACCTTGAAGCAGTGTCTCGGGAATGGTGAATGAGGGGGCGTCATGCTTCTCGGAGCTCTCAATCTTGGTCTTCATCTCGATGTCACCAGAGGCGCCGATCCATGGACGAGGCATGATAGTAAGAGGCCAGTTCTTCTCAGCTTCCGACTGAAGCTGCTTCTGCAGAAGAGCCAAGACGTTAGGGGTCTTTCCAGACTCAACACCGTTGTCAGTCAGAATGGGATCGAGCAGAGATTGAAGAGGATGAGGCTCGGAGGCAATGATGTCAGTCTGCTCCATGAGAGCAGAAGCCTTGTCCTTCCAGGCTTCTGGGTCAAAAGACATCAGGTAGGGCAGAGTCAAAAGAATAATCTTGACAATCTCAGTACCGATGGTGTCCTCCGAACTGGCACTTTGCAGGGCACCAGCGCGCACAAAAAGCTGATCCAGCAATGGGAAGATACCCTCCCCAGTCAACACAGGCTGCAGGCACGCAAACACACGCAGGAAAAGCTTAAACCCTCTCCAATCCGAAAGCTTAAGCTTCTCCTGCATCGAATCAGTTAACCGGCTGATGATTTGCTGGACAATTGTCGGGTTTGATACGTTGACCAACATAATAACATAAGCCACAAAGGGAATTCTCAGCGGCTGTTCAATGACCACAAGACCAAGCAGCTCGTTGAAAGTGGTGCGCACTTCTGTCGATTCCTCATAGTGGTCATTGATAATGTTGGCAATAACGCGAGATTCATCCTGCCATCTGTAGGGAGAGGAGTCGGCAAGCACAAGCAGCGCTCTGCGGAGGCGGATGTGAGGCGGTTGGTTCTGCTCGCGGCGGCGGGGACCACGACGGTCATTACGCTCGTAATCATCGTCTTCTATATCATCCGGATAGCCACGTTAGCCCTTGAATATTGTCTTGTTTCCCTCATTTCTTAGAAAAGCCTACCTCTGTACCGTCTCTTGCGGTTATTGCCCTGACGGCGATCGTAGTCAGACATGGTGAAGTAAGGATCGCGAGGCAAAATATCGTGTGGAAGTAGTGTAACTGATCTACCCAATGTTGTATCCAACCTTCGTATTATCCAGTTAATCCTCCAACTCAAAAAATATCGTGATATAGGCTGATTCAAGACGAATAAAACGGTATACACCCAGAAAGTCGATGTTAAGAATGAAGCACACAGTACTGTTAATAGAATTCCCGGCTGAGCTCCAACGCCAAAGGTCGGTCAAATTTTTGAAATCCAACGAGGCTAGATCAATTGAGATCTTAGAATGTTGAATTGTGTAGAAAATAAAAAGTATTGACTGTTCCAAACTAAAGAAAACAAAATGTCAAATCCGCGTTTCTGGATTCTAAGTTTTTTTTACTCAAAGCTTTCCGCACTTTGGTGTCAACAGGCGCGTGAAGGAAACTGATGCTTGCCCATGCACTGCTTTGCGCTTTGGGTGCTACACGGCTGCTTGCGGCCAGGGTATCTTACCATTTGCGGTTTAGTGTATTTCTGACTAAGCTAATTCAGGTACAGAATAATACATGGCTGGCCAGGTTAATATCATGTGAGGTTATTGAAGTGCGACACATCTGAGCATCATGTTCTGTAAAAGATGAATGATACATGGCAAATATCAATATTTAAAGTATTAAAGAACGTATCCGGATATTGAAGATGAAATATTTTATTTGAAGTTCGCCTTGAAAAGGCCTCCTCCAACATCTAAAAAATACTGTGGCTATATTGTATAAATACAGCACAAGTCTTTGGTATTTTGATTCCAAGCCGAACACTTTTTAGGAAGTTCAGCCTATAACACCATAACCAGATAACCAACCCACAACAGTCCTCAGGTGCCATCGCCAAGGATCACACCTAAGACGTCATCTGCGCCGATAGAACCGTAACAATAATGAGCTGTAGATAGACAAAAAAGACAAAACAAGAGGGTGAGAACAACGCCAAAGGAAATAGGACATAACTCGTTACAAGGCAACACCCGTAGAATGAGACCGGGTCTCGCCAGTGTGTCTATCATTGGAAGGGACCAGGAATAAAATTCCCAGTAGCGATCTTGTCCAACAATGAAAGAACGGCAGCACGACAACTCGCCACATGAGAAGTAGTCTAACAGCTACCAATGACCAAGATGGCTCCAAATCGTGCGCCACACAGAACAGAAAACAAAAAGCAAAAGCAAAAACAAAAAAAAGGAAAGGACGCGAAAAGAGTAGATGAAGACGCAAATAGAACAAATGTAGCCGAGACCAAACAAGACCATCAAAATCGAACAATAACAAATCGGGGGTAGCTTCTCCAACCAGAGCGAACGTTGAATTTTGGACAACCATAGCATCGGGCTATCAGATACTACCGAGACACAAGAGCACAGCGACACATCCATAGCACTAGAAACATTACCAGAAATCGATGCCCGCCAAGCCATATCTGACCATGGACCACATAAGATATAATGAAGGCCACTATGTCAAAGCATCAATTCCAAAACGCTACTCCAAAGGAAGTATCATGCGCCCCCAGTCCCACTTCACACTTCTATACAACCTGATCTGTCGAGTCGACTACTGGACGCAGAAAAGTGCCACCGGTGCAAGTTCCAACCCAAGCCATGGTGCTGACGCCAAAAACAGAAATACACGACAGCTTTTTGAGGTACTTGTGGGACCAGTATATACGGCAAGTAATGAGTTCGGTGGTCGGTAGGGCGATGTTGCTTCATGTAGCGTCTGTTTTTATTCGATATGGTGAATCCTGGTCTGCTGAGGGCGTTTGCGACGCCGAATCGGCCGTCGACCTCCTCAGTCGAGGCGAGCGGCCATCTCCGCCTTCGTCAATGGCGTGAAGTCGCTGATATCCAGACCTTGGGCCACCAGTTTAGGGCGCACGTGCTCAGGCACGAGGCGTTCGTTGAGGTGGGGCGCAATCGAAAGTTCTATATCAGCGGAAGTAGACCTGGGTTAGAATATCGTACAGACAATTAGTAGACAAAGAGTGAGACTAACCATGCTTAGTGAAGTTGAACAATTCGGGGAGATCGCGAGGCGGGTTGCTGCTGTTGCGAGAATCGGGCAACTTGGTGGCGGGATCGCGCAATTCGTCAAAGAAGGGGTGAACCATAGCATCAATAGCAGCCTCACGCTCAGTGGGCGTGTACTCCAGCAGCTTCTCAATGAGGTTGAGTGAGTTCGCATCGGCCTTGCGGAAAACCTTATTGAATGGGTGAGGCTTGATCTGGGGGAATTTATGCTCCATGTAGTTCGGGTTCATTGTTCTGATTTGCTCCCGAGTAGGTGTTCCAAGGACCTTGATGATTTCGACAAGTTGGTCGATTCCAGACTCGCCGGGGAACAGTGGCTGACCAAGCATGAGTTCCGCCATGACGCATCCCGTAGACCAGACGTCTATTTTGTGAATTGTTGTTAGTATATGCGACTACTGTAGACAAAGATAGCGACAAAACTTACCGATTTTGGTTGTGTAGTTGGTGGCACCGAAAATGAGTTCTGGGGCGCGGTAGTAACGAGAGCAAATGTACGAGACATTGGGCTCGTTCTCTACGAGAATCTTGGCACTGCCGAAATCGCAAAGCTTGAGGATTCCAGTAGAAGGGTCAAGCAGCAGATTCTGGGGCTTAATATCACGATGACAGATGCCTTGGGAGTGAATGTAGGCCAACGCACGGAAAAGCTGGTAAGTGTAGAGCTTTACTTCGAGGATGGGCATGGTAGTCTTCATCTTGGTGAAAAAGCGGGAGGCCCTGTAAACGGTTTCCGGGACGAACTCTTGAACTAAGTTCAAGTAAACTTCGTCCTTCTGTAGGAATCAAGACAAACGCATCAGTATTTTGGCTCGGGTTGGTCGGTTGATGCGCGAGGGGCACGGAGCCAGAAACTTACATGCTCGCCGTTGGAGTAAAAGAAGGCCTTGAGGTGGACAATGTTGGGGTGGTGGACAATTCGCATTATTTGAAGTTCACGGTTCTACGCATTTTTAGAGTTAGTAAACATAATTTTACAGAGTTTGGAGCCATTCGCACCTTGAAGCGCTTGTCCTGAAGCACTCTCTTGATGGCAGCATCTTCGCCATTGGGGGATAACTTGGTTTGGAAAACAACACCAAATGATCCGTTACCCACGACCTTACACTGGGTATACTGGAGCTCACGCGGCTCACCCGTAACTCCGTCCTGGACCTTTTCGCGAACAACTTCTATTCATGGGCAAAAAAGCAACAAGTTAGCGTCTCTGAATCCTAAACAAGCTGCCCAATGGTAGTTTCGCATTTCAAACAGAAGACAACAAATAAATGCAGCTCAATGGAAATTCTGGAGCCAAAGGCGTCACGAAAACGCCAGCGGTACGGCAGATTTGGAAAGCGTCTTACCACCCATACGGAGGCTGTTTAATAGCGTCCGTGAAGTCGACATTTTGGCTGCGTTGTTTGGGGGGTCGTGGCAAGAGGAGATGGCGGGAAAATAAAGAGCAATCAATCGGATCAAAACAGTTGCGAAACGATGGCAAATTGAGTGTACAGTCGAGAATCGATAGGTGTTGAAAGTTTGGGAGGGGCAATAGATGGAATTCGTCGAGGGGTCAAAGGTAGTCGACGGGAATTGTCTGTGTTGGTGCAGTTGGTTTCGTACCGCAGGCTGAGAGGGGTAACTGGAGATGATCAGGCCAAGGGCGAGCGAGAGTTAGAACAGTGATTATTATAACGGGGTATCCGGTTAAATGAGGGTTGGGTTAGCTGGGATGACCAGGAACGAGCTCTCATCAGTTGCCACCCTGAACTAAAAGAGGGGCTCTGTAGCGTATTAACACGAACTGGCAGCTGTGGCAGTTGGCCAGACAGGCCATGTCAAAGAAGACTGAGTGGAGGGATGTATGGCTCTGAATAAATGAATGACTAGGAAGGCGCGTATCGACAAAGTCTCACACGGGCAGGTGTGTGGAATGTGAGCGGGCTGGGGACGGAAGGAGGGTAGGATTGAAGGGGGACAACAACATCAACAGTAACAACAGCAGCGAGCCGGACAAGAACAGTTGTCATTGAGCGACGCACCCGAGGGACCTAGAAGTGAATGGGAGAGATGGACGTACAGGCGAGTCTAGCGATTGGAAGCACAAAAAGGTTCGGTGAAAGCGAGAAAATGATGATAGAATATCGAAGACGATGAAGTACGCTGACACCAATGTGTTTATGCAATATTGAGTTGGTGTGATCGTAATGTTCTAGTAGGCGGAATTGGTGACTGGCGTAGGCATGAAGCGCATATATCGTTGGTGTCGACAGCTCTTGGCTCAGATAGTGGGGGGTATGGGTTATGAGTGAAGAAGGTCAAAATGTAGAAGAAAACGCAGTCTGTGTTTTTTTCTTTCGGCTCTTGTTCTTAATTTACCACAAAACTACAGCTACGTACGAAACAACGTGGTCCAGTCAGGCAACGACACTCTGTAATAAGATCTCGCCAGCATATAATAGGTGTGGTTGTCCAGTCATCCTCCAGAAACGCAACAAATGTCGCAGCAGGAAGGCGCTCTCGTGGGTGTATCCACAAGGTGAGTGGTCACGAGGTCGGCTGCTACGCCTCAATTAGCAGGTTAGAAACATTTGTTGCATCCAGCCTACAGGGTGTTTTGTCCGTTTCAAGGGTTAAGTGGTGGGAACGTCCTTGATGAACACTTACTGATCTGGCTAATAGACTGCCGTTTTCGAGGTGAGGCTGGATGATATTGTACTACATCTACCAATTACATTGCGTTGCGAGACAGTTGCTTGTAAGCAACAACATACATATCTGACACAAGTAGGGTCCATAATAGTAATATTTTGGCCTCTTCTTGTTGACCAAATGACGTTACCAGTCCTAGAATCTTGTGGCGACCGGTGCCTATGTTAGTCCGACATAGAGAACTTTTCAACAGCCCAAATCGGGTGCCTGTTTTGAGTTTACACCATATACTCGTCTCTGGCGACAGAAATTGGCATAAGACTAGACGAGACACCATGCGGCTTGAGCTATAAAAAGGTACATTACACACGGAGCTGGACGCCGACTCCCTCGTCGCCGAGCCACCGTGGTTGGCTAGCGAGCCGTGACGCCTCATTTACACAGCACTCACCCATCAGCACTTTGTCTAGAACGGCAGTCACGAGAAGAGTATAGCAGGCCCGTTAATTCTAGGTCTTGCAGATCGCCGCTGACAGCAAATACTCTGGGCAATGCTCGGTCATTCGAGCTGCTTCTAGAGCCTCGTTTGCACGTTGATATTGCTTTTCTCAGCCGCAAAAATGACCTGCAGAACCGAGTGGCAACGGGGCCAAGTCACCGCGGGCCTCGCGGCTGCTGGGCGCCGGGTTGGGTTATATCTTGTTTCACTGGCCATGTACGGATGGCCAGCCGATGCGATGATGCATGGACGCTGAGACTCAAATGAGTCCAGATGCGGGGAGTATCGTGCTTTTTTTACTGGTCAGCTGGCCATAAGCAAAACATTCGACATACTACCACTGGCCACTTCGCGAGCCAGGCTCTTTTATGTAAGCAAGCCCTATTGAGTCGGAGCGTACCTCTCGGACGTCATGGCTACATAGACGACAACCTCATTCCACACTGACACGGCGAAATATGTATTTACGTATGAAGATTTATATGAATATACATATGCCCACTTAGTATCGTATGTCAAGAACATGGTAATCGACGTTGTACCACCCGCCTCACACATTCTCGCCTTTGTCCGTTAAAGCAAGCCCAGCCACGGATGGTCATATGACGGCATCAGGTGGGCCCAAATAGGGTCTGGGTTACTATGTTCAATGACCTCGATACATGAATAATTGCCGCCTTAAGAAAAATGTCTTGTCTTTCCAACAAAAGATATTGATCCTGATTCTCAACGTCCTTCTGTCTACAACACCGAGACTATGTAAATCTCATGCTGGACACGAGGGTTTGGAACGATAATGATGCTTGTTCCTGGGAACTTTAATACCATGAAAAGACACCTCGTGACCTCTGACAAGACCCAACATTGACAGGGGTCCGTGGCCGTGGTCATGCGGGACTTTCAAGGTACATTGGTTGCGGTGAGGATGCATGTGTAAACAGAAGTACCGTGATAGTACTATATACGGCGACCGACCAACCAATAGTTGAGTACTCAGTACATGTAAGGAGTGGGGTCACTAGGTGTATCGACATCACCGAGCGGATCCTTTTCGGGGCCCATCTGGCACCGGGTAACGATCAATGTAGCAGGTTCTAGAGACGGGGCGGCATGATGATTGGTAGAACTACAAGCGGACTTGAGGCCAAATCTTTTGTCGCCTCTTGTGGATCTTACAACGTCATTGTCGCCGGGATGCCAGAGTACAGACCCGCCAGATCAGTGGAGCAAAAGCCTACCTTGGGTTCGTCTCCTGCCTTCCTCCTCTCCTTTCCGTTTCCTCCTGACGGAGGCTCAAGGTCCGATTTTTGGCCCCGCGGCTAACTGTATTTACTTGCGGCTGGATTCTCGGTGCAAGTTTTGCCCGGGATTTTGGAAACGCATCTTTGTTGAGAACGTCCCAGATTTGTTTGCAGGGCCGCCCGGGAAATTCAGAAATATCCTTTGATGCCCCGCCGTGAACGTCGTAGCTTGGAACAGTATGACGTGTAGTCTAAAGATTACCTTGGTTACGTTTTTTAAAGAGACAATGCTATTGGTCCGAATAGTTGATCCCAAGAATCACCCCAAGGACATGAAAATATGGCATCTCATCCGTCAACGTACCGAAAAGTCATCTCTCGTCTACAAATTCGGCAGTGTCACATACAATACAGCGTTTGTGGCCCCAGCTCCGCCTTTTACCAAGATACACGGGAACCCCAACCCACAGCGGCAAAACGACGTCATCAACAGGCTAGCAAATGTTTGGCCAAACGTCTCCTTGTGACCAACCTCTTTTTTACGCAAAATCCCCTGTAAACCCGCCAGCCAACCAACTAAATCAGTTCTTTGCTACATGCAAAGAGCCACATGACGATGTTTTTTACGTTGCAACGGGAACCAATTTTGCCGCCTCAAGTTGGATGCTGACGTAGGTGCTAAAATGTATGTGTGTGTGTGCGATTTATTCCATAGCATTCACGTCCCCTGGAAACACCGCGGGGCTAGATATCCTGTCAGACAATGGCCCGACATGGCCAAGAAAAGACACCACCAGTGAAAGCCACAAAGGCTCTTGAATCTTGTGACGTCGTAAAGAAATGTACTAACCGCCTGGAGTTCTATCGGATCCGAATGTCGAATGTGCCATCGGGCTACATGCAAACTCGCTTGGCCTTTGTCATGTGTGATGCTACATGTGTACATACGTCACTCTCATCTTATGGTTTCCAAGTCAATGTCACTGATACGCACAAGAAAATTCTTCATTGGTATACGTCGGACTGCATCTTACTGTAGCACAGAAACGTCCACCTTACCTTGGTATATTGTAGCGCCTTCCAGCAATATGAGGGATTTGCCAGAACGCTGACGGTGAGCAACGGGCGGGCAGGCGGGCGGGCTAGAGAAAAAAAAAGCCTCTCGGGTGTTCCGATCCTGTCGTGATAAGCGCCCCGTTTGTTTGCCTGGTACACGGCGGCGACGTCCCAAGAAGCACCCAAGCAAACCACGGGAAGCCATGGCTGACAACTCCCACGACCCGGCGATGTGGAAGGTATCAGATATCTTGCCGCGGTTGCACCAAGAATCGGCCACAGCGACGGGATAGAAACAGACTGGCTTTTTTCTGCATGAAGGGGGAAGGTGGAGGCGCCTTCATGGGAAATAGAGTTTCTCTAGCTACGCTGTATTACGGACATCTTGTCTCTATGAATGACGAGCTGACCCGAGTGATGTGATCCTGGCGGGCTGTGTGTCTTGGGTATTTAGCCGCGAGGAGGGCGAAGAAGTGAGAAGTCCGGGCGGATCTTGTCTTGTCATTGGATATCCACAAATTGACTGGTTCGCACTACAGGGACTGGCCGAATGGCAATGTAGCCAATGTCATCACATCTGACGGTTTTACTCGAGTATGAGACATGCCAACAGGTGTACCGATTTAATGCATATACCGAGTATTATATTATTCGTATGTCAATAATCACCAATCAAGAAGAAAAGTACATGTTCTTTTTCGGTCGAGGGATGAACAAAGCTCTTTCTTCAACCGATGACGACATAGTACTTGGACCACACTTTGAAGTTTTGGATACTCGGCTGGAATTGTATAGTACTGACGACTTATATCCCAAGTACATACATACATACATATGTACTTTGAAGCCTCACTTTTACTCTGATACTACACAAAACAGTATTTCAGCCCATGTGAGCAAACCAAGGCATACAAATCTGACGATAGTCTCGAACCATTGATCCATCTCGGTAAAGGATCTCTTCGCTTATTGTATGTACATGTTCCTTGCTGGTTGCGACTTCCTGAACTTGTCAGTTTGTGGGGATCCAAAGTAGATGGTCTTCCGAATAGATTTGTCTTCCGAAGGTCGCTTTTCCTAGAATGCGGAGACATGCATGTTAGTCTGCACATGCACATACATACATATGTACCTACGCACATATGCACATATACATGGTGGTCATGCGAGGCAATACCGTGACTGCAAGAACGAGGGGTTATATGCAGTGAGATGGGACTCTCGGCCACCGGCAGCGAGAAAAGAGACAATACTACACGCCAAACAAAGACTATTGGGGTCCATAACATCGTGTCTTAAGACCACAACACATTCACTAGACAGCAACCCAGCCTGAAGCCGTCAACGCCACCTCCCAGAACCATAACTACACTTGCGTCATAAGATGCAATTAGCCACCCAGCCCAAACCAAAAGGAAACTTACATGTTGTCCTTCGACAACCCAAACCCAGGCAACACCCTCGCGCAGTAGGTGTAGTTGTATGTATGTAGGTCATGAACCAAAGCCGGTGTTTTCCACTCCACCTGGCTCCCTATTCAGCTACACCTGATACATAAATCTACCCAAACAGGAAACAACCACGCCTTCTCGGCCCCCATCGTCTTTGAACAATCTGTTGGAGTGGCAGCCATATGTGTAGTGTCCGTAAGATTCACCTCAGTGGATTCAGTTGTGTTGAATGTGGAACACAAGGAAGGGTTCAGGGTTGTAACTATTTACATGAGAGAACATCAATGCCAAAAGTATTTGTACATTGAGGTTCCGGTGGCTGGCATGTTGTAGGTACTGGTACACACACGGCGGATGCCGCGTGCATGTGGATCATTTAAGGGAGAGTATAGCTGTCTAGTTTCGGGCCCAGAGCCGGTGAACAATGCAGTGGTGCCGACTACGTGGTGCAATGGGGGGATATAGACGGCTGGATATAATGCTGTGGAGGAACGGTGATTACGTTGTAAGTGTATCTGGGATATCATATCGCCGATGATGCAACTATTCTTTAGTGGCACCTGTGGCTTTACTATCGAAGAGACGTGTCGTTCTGCAAGGACTTTGCGGGTATACAGTTACTGAGGGTTGCATATGGAGTTCCCATGATGGCATGTGCTGGCGGGTCAAGAGCACCATCGGTGGATCTAGTTCCGTATCCCTTGCTGAGATCTGCATCGTGGAGGAAGATATCCTGGCACTGAGAGAACAATGAGAACAGTAGGCCTAAGCACCGAATACGCCATTTGGAGTGTAACTCCGGGGTATCATTGGATTCCTGAAAAGCCCAAACCAGAGCTCGGAAGCAAAGTCCGTGAGTATGGAGTAAAGAGAAGAAGAATGAATATCTATATGAACGGACATGTGTACTCATAGGTCTATACAACATACACAGGCTAAATTAAAAGCTGAATGAAATCTATGAGTGACTAGCGAGCCGCACTAGTTTAATCAGATGAACCACGGACTTGTCAACCACGATCACGATATTAAGGAACATAACAGCACACATCATTCACGAAGACCCCCGATACTAGAATAATGAGGCTCATTGGATCCCCTTCTCACATACAAGCGAACTCGTCTATAAGCCTTACCCAACCTAGACGAGCCCCAATCAGGTGATTTGGCCACGAGACCACACCAACTGCATAAGACCAACCTATAGTCCATGGAAAGCTGTATCCCTTGACAGAGGTTGTAGAACCATATCTTCGTGGTGTGTCTAACCCGAAAGCCCAAGTACCACCTAGTTTGCAGTGGTGTTCCCTCCGATGTGCCCCCCGTTGGGTACTTGTTCGGGATGGTGGCACAAGGTACTGGCGAGGACCTTGAAGGAACTTCAGTAGAACGATGACATAGGGGTGGGTACCACTGTATAGAATCGCCGGCCGTAATAATCTAGGGTTTCCACACCCAAGGGGGCTCTTCTATTGCTTATTCCAGCCGGGACAAACAATTCATCAGTCCAGACACTCCTGACATTACATTACACAAGCCCAAGACATATGCCGCAGACATATGCACCCGGCCCCTCGTCGCGTCACACATAAACATCCAATCCTTCTCCGACGGCCGAGTGGAAGGGAAAAAACCCAATTCCTCCACTCCAGTCGAAGCCTCTGGATCGTAGTCCTTCTATTCCCGCTGTAGCCGACTATCTCCACAAGTCACCCACCATTCCGGCCCTAACCAGCCCCGGCCATTACATATCGGCTAGAGACTACTGTATTCACGTGACACAACAGACGTGAGACTCCATAAGTGGACACTTGTAAACCGCCGGCTTGTACCTGGCCTTCTTCATATGCACTAGTCCTCGTCGGGCCAGACCCGCCCTACGTCGCACAAGGCAGATGGACGTGGTAGGAAATCGGTAGACTGGTGTATATTGCAACCCCCGTCAGCCTGGCGCTCCTTGTGGTTGGTAGTAAGAAGCTGGAAACACCAAAGACGGCTTTCGGAAGCCGACGTGAGAGCTGATGTACACATATGTCTGGGACCTGGCGCCCCAAGAGACATATTGACACTATTGTCAGGCTAGGTGTTATGAAAAGGCGGAAGAGAACTGTATCACATTTAGCACGGTGGCACTATGACAAGTGGCAGGTTAAATACAAAGCCCGACAAGTTCACCGTAGAGCCTCAATGTCTGAGTCTGAAAATTCCCCATAAAGTAGCCCCGTGACATGTGAAACAGCTTCCGACATTCCGGCCTACCCCCCTTGCGTCTACACGGCCCGTTATAGTCCCGATCTCCGCTACTAATGCAGTTATGCGGTCAACGTGGCACTTATGGCCGCCCCCAACCAAAGGCACAATGCGGCGCCTCACGGCCTGATTTTTGCGGTGTCCTAAGCTGCTGAGCTTGCAGATAGACGGACAATGGCTCGTCTGATGCGGCTTCGGGGGGTTCCCATTCTGCATGAAAGCCCTGTTTTCTCGGCTATGGATTGGTTGTGTCGAGCAGCTGGTTGACAAGATGGGGGATAACTATGTATACAGTTGGTATAAGTTTTGTCGTTGCATATCTTATGTTGTTAGAACACAACATAACAGTGTCCATACCAAAGTAACTTGTGGCCGGTATGTGCAAACATGTGGCATAACTGATACCGTAACTTACACCAAGCCGTACCAACCATAAGATCCTGTCTATAGTTTGCAGTCACTTGGACGTCATCCCCCTCTCAAAAGATACAAACCAAAGGAAACATAACAACCACCAAGCCCACTAACCAAACATCCCAAAGGAGACATTCATGTCTACATCACTCTATGCCACTAGCATACGCCCCCAAACAGGAAAAAAGTGGATGTTCCCCATGGAGACACAAGAGGGGAACAACTCGGGTATGTACCTGCCAGACGAGCGAGGTTCACTCGACAAAGGGCAAAAAGAATGCGCGAACCGGGAGTCGAACCCGGAGCTAAAGCATATTCCTAGAGTCGTACTCTTGGTCCATTTTCATGGGAAGCTATAATGTTACCGCTACACCATTCGCGCTTGTGTTGTTGATGATGTTATTTACATCGTGACTTATGTATGTAGAAGCCCCCTAGTAAATAGGGTTACATCAGACGGCAACCCTTATATTAGCTTTGTTGACTTTTGAGACAATACCTGATTTGGATAACAACAGTTAAAGTAAGATGTTCAACCTATGACAGTCTTATTCAATAACCTGAATTATATCTATATTCACACACATCACTCCTCATAATCTCGTACCCCAATATAGTACCGTGATCAATCCCAGACCGATTCCCTTCATCAACCCCTATCCATCACCAATGACTGACCGCGCACCCCCATCGCAACCCCGAACTCGCGCCGTCCCCGCTCTAGGAATAAGCCGCAATCTCTTCACCGCCCCCATAAGCCGACGGCCTACTTCGTCGTCGACCGCTTCCACAATTAGCATTGACCCGCGGGGTGCACCAGGAAGCAGTACGGGGATGGCCAAGGGGGTGTCTACGGATGACCTGCGCGGACGACGAGCGGGTTCGGTGGCGTCCACGGGGAGTGGGGTGTCGCAGAGGGCGTATGGTGGGGTTATTGGGAATTCGATGGCTAGTGAGTTTATAGTGAGGGATCGGAATGGCGAGATTAAGTTGCAGGATTTCATGGCGGATGTTGAGGAGGATGGAGAGTTGATGGAGGAGAGGGAGAAAGAGAGTGAGTCTTTTTTTCTGTTTTGAGGGGTGTGGATGGTGACTTACTGACTTTGATAGGGGAACGGAAGAGACTTAGGGAGGCTGTTAAACATCACCAGATGACGCGTTCTGTAGGAACAGCTCAACCAGACGGTAGGTTCTTGACCCCCATGTTCAATATATGCATGATACTGATGGTATATCTAGAGGAACTGCTTGGCGAGGTTCGGTCCTTTCTACGGGCACGTGTGGCTGCACTTGAAGACGACCGGATGTTCGACTCCGATACGTACGGCCAACCACCATTATAGATTATCAGTCTAGCTTCTTAGACACTTGCTTCTAGATACCCCTTAGCACTGCACCAGACAGACATAATTGCCATGGACATTATTTTATTCATTAGGATATATCTTGATCGTAACTCATGTATGTACCTTAGTCGAGACCCTCGGTAGGAGGAGCATCGACTCTCTTAGTGATTGGCACTCTGTTGCTCTTAGGAGCCGCCTGCTGACCACCGCCAAGGAAACTACCCATCATGTCCATCAGAGGGTTGCTCTGTCTCGGCCTCTGAATCTTAAAGTACATCTCAGCAATAGTATCCAGCGACTCTCCCCAAACTGGCTTAACATCGGCAATGAAGCCTTGGAACTTGTCCAGCAATGACTTGTAGTAGGGCGCATGGCCAGTCTGCACAGCCGCTAACAACAGACCAGTAAAGTTGAGCAATGGCAATGACGAAATAACGGGAACAGAGTACGGTCCCACAGTCACAGTCTCCACGGCCAACCCGGCATTATCACCGATAAGCTTTTCGGTGAAAAGTCTATACGAGTCCAAGGCACCCCGCACATTTCCAACCATCAAATACGGGAAAACAGCACGAGAGCAGAAAATAGCAGCGGAGTGTGGACTGCCGTTTTCCTGGTACCAGGAGTATTCCAGAGCGGTAAGGATGGCAGGTGAGTCCTTGGTGCCGAGGGTAAGGTGCTTCTCGGCTTCGTATACGTCCTTCTCGCCGGCAAGGATGGTTCCAACGACGTGGTGAAGTTCGGGGTCACCGGCGGGGAATTCGCCGAGTTTCGAAGACCAGCTATGTGGTAAAGGGTGGTTAGTTATCCATCTTGCGCCTCTGGCTATGTTTGACAAGTTGGTCAGGCGGGTCTATGACACCGCCACGGACAATTGGCCACCGTGATTCATGTGCCATAGCATAGTCAAGTGATATATGTGACATACCTGATCATCTCAGCGATGAATTTCTTCCGCGAAGGTTCCTCCTCGTCAAACAATCTAAGACAGGCCAACACCTTTGCTTTGCGCGCCACATCCGGCGCAAGCTGCCCCTGTGTGAAGACGTCCACCATCATGATACTCAAGTCACCACCCGAACCGCCCTGCTTCGCCTTGAGCAGGGCTTGAGCCACACCATAAAGAAGGTCGATTGCGGCGTCCCATTTCTTCCCCTTGATGTGGCGGGAGGCAACGACACGGGCTTGTTGTTGCGCCTCGTAGTATTGGCCCTCGGCAATGCGTGCCTCAAGCCGTTGTACAATCTTTTCAATACCGGCAGCGCTCATGTTTGTAGGTCGGGATTATCGGAGACGGGTAGGTGGGGGCGGTTTTTGTTTGGTTGGGTAGGCTTCCTGGGTGGGGGCTTGATCTTACGAAGCGGTTAGGTCAATGGCCACAATGACGCAGGGTGCGGATATGCAGGATGGGGTTAGTTGGGGTTATGGTGGGGTTATTTTAGGGGTTGTGATGGTGGTACACGAGGCGAAAGGGAGCTAAGGCTGACGGTGCACAAGAGCACAGAAGATTGTGGATTTTGGTTGACAGAGTGGGATTAGGCGACGAATATGGTGAATGATTTGCGTGCCATGCGATTGTTGTATGGCGATGACGGGATTGGGTTGTGGTTGCTAGGGCGGGTAATTTTCGGTATGCGGCCGTGTGAAGTGTAACCCGTGCACAAGAGCAAACCCTAGATATTGCGCGTAGACAATGGGATGTGTGATTTCACGAAACGGATGGAATGTTCACGATGCTTTGATATCAAACTTATGGACCATGAGTGAAATTTTGCAAGTTTCCATAATTACCCAAAACGGGAATTGGAGAGGGGAAGTGATTTTTAAGGTATGGAGCCTGAGGAATGAGAAAAGCCAGAGCCACGGCAAGGTGATTCGTTTTCTCTCTCGCGAATCGCTTGGTCTTCCAAATTGCACCCACGACACTGCCCCATGAAAGACGCCACGGCATTGCTGACAAGGTCGGGGGTATGACAGGGTGGGATCCGTTTACAGCGTAACCGGGAGGGTTACACTGGGCATGGAATCAGGGAAGAAGGAGTGGAATATTAGCTACGGTAACTGGGACCGGACGCAGACGACCAGAGCGGTGGCGATATCTTGAATGGGATGGGTATGGGTATGGGTATGGGTGTTTTGAAGCTGGCGGGTACGGGAGAGATGTAGGGAATAACGAGTGACCTTTCGGGACGAGAGTCCGGTGGTCGTCATGGGAAGTCTGTGCCACGGCTGAGTTTCTTGTGCTGACGAGGAAGTGAGGGGGAGGAAAGATGGTGACCGAGCGAATACCGGCTCTCAGACGACATGCCGATGTGGTCATTCGGTGAACTCACTTGAGGTAGGAATGGCGGTCATGAGAACGGAGACTACCCAAGGCTATTCTAGGTTACAAAATTGGTTCGCAGTGACATTGTATATCACGATAGATGCCACGATGGCATGCAGTGACCCAGTGCGTCCACTTGGACGATATACATTCTTACGTGTGGGACCGGCTTGGGTAGACCGTGCCCAGGACTTTTGCCAATGTTGCTCGCGGCCACGGTTACAACGAGGGAAGTATTGACGGAGTCGTAACCATGATGTGGCAAACAGTGACGATGACCATGTAGATAGACGGGCGGCTAGTGAGACTTCATGCCCACGATGGACGGTGGACCGAGTAAGACGGATGTTGGGAATGAGGTCCGTGAGCATAAAGTTTCTCGCTTGTCTTGCGGGTGGATTTAGAAGGCGTCATTTTGGCGGGAATAGTAACGTCGCCACGCTTAGATCAACACGAAAAAGCAATTTTTCCGAGTTCCTTGGGACTGCCGGATTTCTATTTCGTCATAGAAGAGTTAGGGTGGAGTAGGGTTCGACTAATATGATTTAAGGTGGCGAAGAGAATGCAGTAAGTAACCGGACGTTATGGCGGATGAACAAGAGCACAGAACGAGGGGAATGAATAAACAAGGTGGTGACTGCATGTAACCTCAAGGTACTTTACAGGTATGCGCATATATGCGTGTATATACATATATATTGTGCGTGAACAAGCAGAAGCAGGGCTTACCGCAGATGCGGGCATGATGCAGCGGTGGACCGAACAAGGAGGAGAATCTGAATCTAGCAATCAGTGATTCAAAAAGGAAAGTCAGTGTCCATGAGCATGAGCATGAGTGTTCCTCATCAGTTTGCAGAGTTTTGTAAGATACCAAGAACTAGAATAAATGTCAGTTATGTATAAAGCTGAGAGAATACTTTTTAGTGGAATCTTTCGTTTACGGATGGAATGGAAAGCGCTTCTATAGGTGGTTCCACAGCATACGTGGGATTTCTGCAGTGTCATGGGAAGAAAAAATAATTGGCTTATGACTGTTCATGGTAGAAATCTATACATGAAAAGGCAAAAGAGTGGATGAATGTACCTTTTGTTTTGAAATTGATACATTGAGGCTTTGAGTGTTTCTTATGTCAGTGGTATGTAAGATAGGAGAATCAGAGTCTCGTGTCTTTTTATTAAGTCGGTTTGATTTTGAATGTATGTATGTACTCGTTGGATATCAGTTGGGGATTTCGAGGGGGCTGACCTCCCTGGATGATGCTTTGTTCAGTTGGTTACTGGTTTGGACAAGTTGATGTACAAACACAGATATAGCCATGGATAAATAGCTTTAATTGACTTACACAAATGGGTCAGTGCACAAAGTGTTCTGCGATGGGATGAATGGGATTTGGCGAGAGTTATTCTGAGAATAGACTTATTAGTTACTTTGTTGAGAGAGAAGAATGTGGATCATTTCTTGTATCCAAGTCAAAAAACTAATTGTAGATGTCCAGTTTCCTCCATTGAAGTCCAAGGAAACTCACAAAATGTCCGAAACCGTTCACATAATATCTCCTTCCAAGTCAAACAAAACACAGACCACATCTCCGTGCATTCCCGCGCCTCCCCCTACCTTGTAAACGTCCCTGGCTAGAAAAGAAGACCACACCACTTTTGAAGTCTGTTCTGTCTTCTTGTCTCTCGATCATCATGTACAAAGACCAGCCGAACAATCCATCCATTTGGCAAACTTCAACAAACCTCAGGCGGTGAAAACGGTAGCCAACATGGTCTATTCGCATTAGGATTCCTGGCTGAATGGCTCGGTTGGTGGGTTGATAACTAGACTATGCAGAATAACGCGGGTTGGATACATGGACGTCGGGTGTGTGCGTCGGTTACGACGAGATGGGAGTGGAGTCGGTACTGCGGTCTATGTACCTACGTACATACATACATGAATCAGACGCTGAAGGTTTGGGTCTGTGAGAAACATGAACATATAAGTAACCGGACAACTGGTGGTAAGTCATTAACACCAAACTTGTTATTTCAACTGAACCTCTTCTTTCTTTGTATACCCACTTCGTTACAAGTTACCAAATACTATACTTTCTTAATATACCACCCCCACGTCTCTCAGAAACCTTACTTACCACCATTTTCTCTCCGCGTTTGACAATTCTAAATCCGTGCATCATCTACAACCACAAATTATTATCCCTCGTCTTCTATCACGGTCCAGCCCGCTGTCGATCACTAGTGCGACAACCCATCACCAGCCAGCCAGTCGTTCTAGACTTCCATCCCCAGTCACCGCCATCTTCTCGAACAAAGCCCTTCTTCTCACAAGTTTCGCGATCTCACTCTTTGCCTGACAACCGGAACGCTCGGAGCAACTCGCTGTGACCAAGCCTATTCACGTACACGCAAGCACGAATACCGTCGTGATCACCCCCGGCTATTTTTGGCCAACATGGACTGCTATATCAAGACTCCATGTCCCCCTCATCCACGGGACTCCTCGTTCGGTGTGTATTTTCAAAATTCCATTTTCCATGTACGAAAGTCGACTAACACGCAACTACCGACTCCCACCGAATAGGCGCAGAGAAATACTCCCCATATCATAAGCATTCCTCTCCTACCTCCGCCGCCATGACTTCCGTTCTCTGCCGAAGCCTTCTTGGTCTCTCAAATGTGCGTTCTGATCCCATCCGTCTTTGGGATAGCAGCGACGATCTCGTTTCTCCACCACAGCAACATTCCCCACTTACTCCCGGCTGGGGCCCACCTACCGGACGCGGAACCGCCCCAAAGTGGGTCCATTCCGTGAAGCATGAGAAAACCCACCCATTAGATCCGTTTTGGGCTCAACGAGAAGTCGCCTGCTTTGAAAGTACACAGGGGTTCAACTTGGCTTCTTGGGCGCCGCTTTATTGGTCGCCAGATAATGAGAACTGCATTATTCGTGGACGCACGCCAAATTCACCTTCTGTGAGACGTCCAACACATGCCGAGGCGCAAAAGATGGTTGCTGTGGCCCCTTGGCATCAGGATAGAACAGCCTGTTTCCCAAAATTCACAAAGCTGCCCGCTGAAGTCCGTCAGCTTATTTGGACTATGCACATGAAGCAATGTCGCTTGGTTATAATTACGGGCCGGTCAACCTACGCTTCAGCCCGGACAACCCCCGCTGTGTCTGACAAGGGAAAATACAATACTGCCGTACAGTGGTATACCCAGAACCAATCACCAGCAATAATGAACGTTTGCCGGGAATCAAGACAAGCAGCAGAGCGTTTCTACCGTATCCCATTGCCCCTAAGTGTCCATCACAACGTCGAAACGGCACCAAACCCACAACGGTATAACCCCGCCATAAAAACATTGTACATCAACCCAGAATGGGACATGGTCTTGTATGTACCTGAGGCAGCCAACGTCACCGCGGGCCTTCTTCTTCACGATCTTGCTACCTACGACCCTCTTTACCAAGGAATCCACCACTTTGGCGTCGTCGACCACGGTGTCGCTCCGGATCCGTTTCAAAACGAAACCGGTATTGGCATGTCCAGTATCAAATCATACACTCGCTACCTCCGTACATGGATGCATTGGGGTGGCCGGTTTCAACCAAAGTCTATCAACTTCACTGATGGTATTTTCACCGCTATGCGGGATGACTCTTCTGCGCCAACACATGAGATGCTCATGACGGAGTTAGTTAAAAGAGAGGTGGAGAAAAAGACGGATCCGTGGGTGTGGAGACGGCTTGTGACTATTCGGGCTAACATTGTTGTTAGCGGACGGGGGGTGCGGAATAGCAATTCGTTTTCGGACACCGGTGTATCAATGGTTTGGAGAGATGCTACCGGTTGGGTAGGGAATCGCTTTGTACGATTCTAAACGGGAAGAAGAGGCGGGCCACGATAATTTGATCCAGGCAGATTATGGCAACGTGACATTTTGTATCTTTTAGGTTTGTTTAGAGTTTGCATTTTTTAATGATTTAATAAACATTCACATCACACAACCGCACCCACACATTGCAATCAAAACACAACGAGTGACCCGAATTTTAAACGCCATTATCAACAAAAAAACAAGGTAGTAGTATCAGTAGTAGTACAAGAACTGTCTCTCCCAAGAAGAAAGCCTGTCCCCGGAAGAGACGAAACAGGACATGAGGAATGTGAAGGTCGTATAGAACATGTGGTGGTACACGGCGACCCTGATTCATAGGGATTGGTCACCGACGGGTATGAATGGCCGTCAATCTTAAGCCAGGCGAGCACGAGCGAGGATACGCTCACGGATGAGACGGGAGGTGACCTCGGAGCCATGCTGCAATAACAAAGCACCAAAGATAGCCTGGAGAGCACCGACGGTGACGGTGGTCTGACCGGAAGCGACCAGGTTGAAGGGCTATGGTGTGTTAGATTTTCACGCTGAAGATGTATTTGACTGCGGAGAACTTACGTTGTGGGGCTTCCACCGGAGAACCTTGGGAAGACCAACTTCGTTGCCGATCCGCTCCATGTTTGAAATGCTGATGATGTGCTGTGGCTGTTCTTTGCTCAGGTTATCCAGGGAGGCCAACTGGGCGTTATCGAAGGGGACACGGCCGAACTCGTCGGCCTGGACGGTGGGGTCCTTTGCCGGTGAAGTGACGATAGTCTTGGTGCACTCATGGTTGAGAGCCATGCGTCCTAGTATCCTGTATTAGCTGCTACCCCACATCACCTAAACAAAATAGCTTACCCAGATACGACAACCGATCGTTCAGCCCTCGTCTACCCTGATCAAAAGTCTTGTGCGTAACAGCCAACCACTTAAGCTCCTCCGACAACATACGGTCGCCATTCTTTCCCAGCAACTTGTTGTACATATCATTCAGCACTGCCGGGTTAGAATTCACCTTCCACTGCGACCGCTCAGGGAACTTAGTGACGTGTGGGGAGAAAGGCGCCTTCATAGCCGGTGGTGTGTACGCCCAGCGGGGCTGGCTACCGTCCTTCCTCGGGGCTTCGGGCGCAAGATCTTCGGCGGGGCGCATGCAGGTGGTTGAGAACAAGCGGGCAGGAGCGGTGGCCGAGGTGGCGGCCGCCCGCAGGGGACGGGCGAGAGTGCGGGAGGACATTTCGAAGGTAGCTAGGCTGGCTGGTGAGGAGATGAATGTCGGCTTTGACTTGAGTGGACGACAAGGGTGAAGCTGTGTTTGGACGAGGTGTCGGGCCAAGATCAAGGGCAACTAGTGCGTACAGGGGCTGGCGTTCGTGTGAGCCGTGGCTGTCGATTTCGTCATCGATGATGCACTTTCCAATACACCAATATCGCGAATGCAAGTTTTCGAGCCAATTGGGTCACGTGTTGTGGGGAATATTTTTGCAGCTAGGGTGGACTTCGCTTGAGCATCAGGGTTGTGCTGAGTTTGATTAGGGTTGATGGCGGCATATTGTAGTTTTCCACATTGGGAAATCTTGATGGGTGCGGAACAAAAGTAGAGTAAGCATTATTAGGCGGGTTCCAACTAGCCAAGGGTGGTTAAGCTTGCAACCGCGAAATGCGGCTTTTGAATTCAAGTGTACTGGTTTGACATGAACAAGCGTCAGTCCTGTTACTTCTTACGGAGTAAGGCTGACGTTTAAGCACCGAAGAATATCACGATCTTTTGGTGTATTGATTAAGGTTATCATAATTAGATCAGTAGAACGCCCAGCACATGCGAAAGCCTCGACACCAAGTGGAAATCCTCATATGGCGTCATTGTCCAGTGATGTCAGTAGGTGATGGCTATTCAATCGCAGTTTCGAGCACTTCACTTATTGGGGAGGGAGGGCGGGTAATGTGGCGACGGTTACTGGCCAAGAAGCCCACGAACTGGGTAAAACTCTCCCTCATATCTTCTGGCAGATAACTCATAGGCGGACTTAGGAGAGATGACTCTACATCGGACACAAAAGTTGGGAATAGTTTCGAAAAGTCGGTCGTGACATATATTTCAGCCAGATTAGAAGTAAAGGCGACTTTGTCACCATCAGTAATGTGGAGCATGCCAAGACTCTCCAAAATCAGATAACGGATGGATGACATATTAGGCGCCGTGAACTGGGATTGAAGGTGAGGGATGTCTTTTGAAATGGACAGCGTCTTTCTCACAGCGACCCATGCAATGAGATTCCGTACGTCTTTGCCAGATGGAGCTTCGGAAATGCGCCACATGGTCGGGAAGAAACGCGACAACGCCGTACTGCAAATCTCGGTCAATCGGTCGAAAAGATCCCATTTCACGGCGCGATTGTTCATGTCTTTGATCTGGGCATCGAGTAATAGGAAACTAGGAGAGAATATAGTCAGTATGCAGTATGTATTTGGAGCGCTGATATACCTACGTTCCCTGGGAATTGTCCATCACTTGGTCAATAATCGTAGACCGAGTGTCCTGTGAAAAGAATGGGTGTTCAGGAGGAAGGCTTATCGACGAGGCAACCTCCGACAAACACAGCTCCAGGTCAGACCTGTGAAGTTCTATGTCCATGAAGGTAAACTCAGGATACGCTTCTGGGGTTATAAATGACGTGGGACGTGAAAAACAAATGACACGACATTTCGGATCTAGTGATAGAAAGCCGCGAATGGTCCCTTCCACAACGTCGGGCTCACACGCGTCCAGTCCATCCAGGAAGAAATGTATCGTCTGGACTTTCACTAGTTCCTGTAAAGCAGCGGTGACAGTCTTGATGTCATGGCGTGTATTGGGATTTTCAATGAGAGCCTCATACATTGATGCCACTGAATTGGTAGGTTGAGCGATCTGAGAGATGACTTGCTTCAAAATGGCCCAGAGTACTCTGTCAGGAGAATACATCGGCCGATAACTAAAATGTAGCTGGACGATAATTGGACGTAGCCATTTCGGGCGTGTCCACCAATCCCTTCGATGTATGTTGGTTATGGCGTACCTGAAACCAGTTAGTATCATGCATCAGAAGCTATAAATTTCAAGTCGAAGGGTCTACACTTCGGCCAGTGCTGACTTACACCAAAACGGACTTGCCCATCCCAACTAATCGGATAGTTAGTACATGTGGAACCATATCGCGTCTATTAACTTACGTTTACCAAGACACCACAAATACCTTTGGTTAGTACCTGGGGCTGAATTAAGCCAGCTTTGATACTGTTCAGACTCTATGAGCCACCGGCCAGTATCTCCCCTAGGGTACCATCCTGGTGTTGCGTCTCCTAACTCGAAATTACCATTTGATGACTTAAATGAACGCAGTACACACAACAGTGTTTCCGGTTTGATCCAACGGATGTGGAAGTCGGCGCGTGCTCGTAAATCTGTAATTTCTTCCCACTGAGTAGCAAGCCGGGAAGGCAAAGGAAACATGAGCATTTCCCATTGTGGCCGTTCGCATATGGCCGCCGCTTTTTCTAATAAGAGACCGATTTGAGTGAATCTCTGACGTAACAAGTTGTCATATCGCTTCTGCCATCTCAGTGTCTTCCACTTGTTTTGTTTCTCAAACGCAACGAAAACGACGGGAAGGTCGTCAAACCCAGGTTGGCGAAACACGCGGGTGCAGTCCATCCATTGTTCTCCCGTCAACTTTATATCGAAATTCGCCTTACGAGCATCCTGTGGTTCATGCCATGGTATGTCAATCTTCAAAATCGCCGGAACATGGTGGTTCAGTAAAATGTGCGCCAGGGACAATTTGGATGGCTGGATGTATAACCACCGGGGATGAAGAAGACAAATGAAGTGCATAATCAGCGGATGTAAGAGAGACACCACCGTAATGAGCGTTCGCTGAGTATATTTCCCGATCCATTCATCGCTGGTCAAACCAAGAGTAAAAATTACGGGGATATATTTGCAGAAGGCGTGATATCGCTGTTTAAAATCTTCAATCTCGGGACTCAAATTTCCAGGTATAGTTTCATGACTGAGAATTCGGTCAATCGCGCCACATATGGCTGGTATTGTCTGGTCAAGCAACTGTGGAGCGCGTTTGTAGTTCTCATGTACATTGCTTTGAAGTGGGCCGTAAATGTAGTTAAGTTCAGATTGGCGTCTGAACAGCTTCGCGAAACGAAAGTGCGGAGGTGGAGGGAACGGGATACGAACGTCGTTATACTGTGGTGATGTCATTGTATCGGTATGAAAGCAGACTGTATCTTTTGCGTACCTATAGAATCACCCAGAAAGTAATGTGGTAGATTCGTGTGTGAGGGCTATTTAGATAGAGACGAAATAGTTATGATGGGGATCATTTAGCATTGTCATCAAAACTCCCTTACGCGATTACACATGTATGCATGTACATATGTACATATGTACATATGTATGTATGTACCTTTACATTCATACGGGCCATTCAGGTGCTATTAAAAGACAGACAGTTGAAGACAGTAAGATAGTTATGATCACGTATGTGGGAAAGGTAGTTGTAGAAGAACACAGTTTTATTAAAGGAGGAGAATTTTTCCACCAGTCTAGCACGGGAGAAGAGTTTTATACAGTCAGGCTTACTAAGCCTGCTTATCTTATCTTCACCGGGCCGGGCTGGGCTAGTTAACAGTGTCAAGGTTCACAACAGTAGGTTGATGTGCACAGACCCTGCGTGTGAAAGTAGACCGACAAGTTGCTGGCGAGCACATGGGCATTCTGCAAGATTTCTCGACTGGAACGACGACAAGTACTGTTCGAGAATCTGCATAGACGTCTCACGGCCGCAGCGTGCAAGTTCTGATACTTCAACTTATTAAGGAAAGGGCGTTTCAGAGACTCGGCCATGCGTTGCTCTTACATGAGGTCGCACAAAAAGGGGCAGCTGTGGGCCCGAAGCCGGTCTGACGGTAAAGTAGAAATTAGGATAATGACTCACAATGAAGTGATACCAATATATGTTTGGGGTTCAGTGGGACTTTGTGGAACTTCGCTGATCGGGGGAGAAGGCGGCGTCAAGTCGTGGCGTTCACTAGCCAGAGAGCCCACAAACTGTCGAAAACTCTCCTTCATGTCTTCTGGTAGATTATTCATAGGCGGGCTGAGTAGAGATGACTCTACATCGGAAACAAAAGTAGGGAATAGCTCAGAAAAGTTGGTGGTGACGCAAATTTCAGCCAGATTAGAAGTAAAGGCGACTTTGTCAGCATCAGTGATGTGGAGCATGCCAAGGCTCTCCAAAATCAGATAACGGATGGAAGACATATTAGGCGCCGTGAACTGTGATTGAAGGTAGGGGATGTCTTGTGAAATGGACAGCGTCTTTCTCACAGCGACCCATGCAATGAGATTCCGTACGTCTTTACCAGACGGAGCTTGGGAAATGCGCCACATCGTCCGAGAGAAAGGCCACAACGCAGTACTGCATATCTCGTTTAATCGGTCAAAAAAGTCCCACTTCACAGCGCGTGCGTTCATGTCTCTAATCTGAGCGTCAAGCAATATAAAACTAGAAAAGATTGTAATCAGTATGCGGTCAGTATTCGGGGCGTTGAGCTACTTACTTTCCCTGGGAATTGTCCATCACTTGGTCGATAATCGTAGATCGAGTGTCCGGTGAAAAGAAAGAGTGTTCAGGAGGAAGGCTAATCGACGAGGCAACCTCCGACAAACACAGCTCAATGTCAGACCTGTGAAGTTCTATGTCCATGAAGGTAAACTCAGGATACGCTTCTGGAGTAATCAGTGACGTGGGACGTGAAAAGCAAATAACACGACATTTCGGATCTAGCGATAGGAGGCGGCGAATGGTTCCCTCTGCAACGCCGGGTTCGCACGCGTCCAGTCCATCTAGAAAATAATATATGGTATTGACTTTCGCTAGTTCCTGCAAAGCAGCGATGACAGTCTTCATGCTGAGGCGTGCATTGGGATTTTGAATTAGAGCCTCGTACATTGATGCCACTGAATTGGTGGGTTGGGCTATCTGAGAGATGACCTGCATCAAGGTGGCCCAGAGTACAGCCTCAGGAGGAACCATTTGGTTGTAAGTGAAATGGAGCTCGACAATAATTGGACGTAGCCACTTGGGACGTGACCACCATTCCTTTCGATGTATGTCGGTTATGGCGTACCTGAAATCAGTTAGTATCGTATGTCAGAAGCTATAAATTCTAAGCCGTCGGGGTCACACTTCGATGCGGGCTGGCTTACACTAAAACAGACTTGCCCATACCGACTAGCGCGACAGTTAGTACCTGTGAAACCATGACGTGTCTATTAACTTACGTTTACCCAGGCACCACAGACATCTCTGGTTAGTACCGGCAGGTGAATTGAGCCAACTTTGATACTGCTCAGACTCTATGAGCCATCGTCCAGTATCTCCCTCAGGGTACCACACTGGCGTTGCATCTCCTAACTCGAAGTTACGATTCGCCGCCTCGAGTGAACGAATTACGCACAACAGTGTTTCCGGTTTGATCCAACGGATCTGAAAATCTGCGCGTGCTCGTAAATCTGTAATTTCTTCCATTTGAGTAGCAAGCCGAGACGGCAAAGGAAACATGAGCATTTCCCATTTTGGCCGGTTGCATATCGCCGCCGCTTTGTCTAACAAGAGACCGATTTGAACAAATCTTTGACGTAATAAACGACCGTACCGGTTGTGCCATTTCAGTGTCTTCCACTTGTTTTGTTTCTCGAATACAGGGAAAACCACCAAGAGATCGCCATAACCGAGCTGGCGAAAAACACGGTTGCAGTCTATGTGTTGCCATACCGTCGATGTTATGTCCCGATGGGCTTCAAAATCATCCTTTGGGTTATGCCATGGTATGTGAATCTTCAAAATCGCTGGAATATCCTGGTTAAGTATATCATGCGCCAAGGACAGTTTGGATGACTGTATGTATAACCACCGTGGATGGAGAAGACAAATGAAGTGCAGAATCACCGAAGATACGAGAGAAACCACTGTGATGAGCGTCCTCTGAGTATGTGTCCCAATCCAATTATCGGTGGTCAAACATAAAGTAAAAATTACCGGGATATATTTGCAGAACTCGTTATATCGCTGTTTAAAATCTTCAATCTCAGGACCCAAATTTCCAGGTATGGTGTCATGACTGAGAATCCGGTCAATCGCGCCACATATGGCTGGAATTGTCTGTTCAAGCAACAGTGGAGCGGCTTCGTAATTCTCCCGTGTCGTGTTTTTCAGTGGACCGTAAATGTGCTTGAATTCGGATTTTCGTCTTGAGAACCTCGCGAAACCAAAGCGCAGTGATGAAGGGAATGAGAGACGGGCATTGTCATACTCTGGTGATGTCATTGTAGTGGTATGAAAGCAGACAGCATGGCTTGTGTGCCTGGACTATCGCTAAGGAAGTAATGTGGTAGGTTTGCATGTGAAGGCTGTTCAGACACAGACCAAATAGTTGTGATGGGGATCATTTGGCATCGTCATCGAGTCCCTACTACGCGCTTACACATGCATCTATGCATTCATACTGACCACTTAGGCGCAACTAAAAGACAATGGGTTCGTGTGCACAGACCTGCAGTTGCTAACAGCAAGAAGTCACGAACCGCGCGACCTATTGATTGATTGATGTTTGTTCATTAGAGTCCCCTGTAGCCGAATTTATCCGCTAAAAGGTCGAGACCATTTGTTAAACTAAGGCCAAACTCCCCCACAGTTTCTTCCCCGTCCTGCTGCCTCCCAAAAAGGTGCCGTAATGGTGCCCACCTGTCAGAGATATGGCTATCATTGGCGGGTCTAGGTCCAGCGTTAGGGTCCAGCCGTCAGAGTTTGTGATACAAGCATCGCCACCACGTGTGCTATATCCCTCTACGGGAAACGTGCAAACGCAGTCGTGTAAGTCGTACAGCGTTGTTGACCGATCCCTCCCGTTGGGATATGTAATGTATACCAGGATCGATTTATTAGGTGAACCGGTAAGCCACCGGCATAGTGTTGTTGACTGACCGCTCTCTCCGATTGTGATGGTGTCCGGATGACGGAAATGGCAACCCCCAATGATCATGTATATATAGCACTATCACCATCTGTACATAGAAGAAAAGAGAGAAAAGAGATTGTGTGTTTTCCACATTACGTTCAGTGACCCTTTACTTTATCACCACCTCTGCCATGTCTGATGCCTAGTCACTAAGTGTTCGCTTCTCACTGATAACTGTATAGGAATTGCGCCCTATATAGACCATGATAGAAGGTTCACCGATAACAAAGTCCAAAGGTACCAATTCTTTTGGCGCAGTGGTATGCTGATACCTCCCAGTCCGTCACTAGGGCAGGACAAAACAGCGTTATCGTGATTAAAGCGTAAGTGGTATGTCTTGAAGTCACCGTGACTCGACATGGCCGCGAGAATCACTGCTATCAGGTGGCGAGGGCCTTACGGGACGGGCTTTTGGCGGCGTCTGGGAAAGGGGTATACGGCGCGTTGTTGGTTATTCTTGATCGTCGGTTGTTGTTGATACCAAGACTTGAACTTCCTGTGTGTCTCGTCCTTGAGCCAGTGGATTGCCTTGGCCTGGGACATCCATGGTGTGTCTTGTGGGGCCGCAGCCGACTTGGCGAGTCTGTCTGCTTCCTCGTTGCCGTGTACATCAGAGTGGTCTGACGCCCAGACACAGTGGACCTGGACGTGAAAATTGGTTCTGTACTGTTGCATCAGTTCTTTAACTTTGTCGACCTCGTACTGTGAGGATCCGGTTCTTTTCGCAGTTGGGTTGAGTCTGTTGACAGCAGCCATTTTGTCAGAACAGATCCAAATACGCCCGCAGTTGTGAAGGTTGTCTTAGGGGATTGTCTGAAGGCTCATTCTGATAACCACAAACTCAGAATCAGCCACTTCATGCCACTTGCCTGTACGACAGGTACCCGCCATGATCTTTTCGTTGCTCTTCTCTGCGTACCAGCCCGCTCCGGTCCAACCGGTGGCGAGCATTGAGCCGTCTGTATAGATCCATACATCTGGCTCGTTCTGTCGGTGTGTTCTTAGGGCCCGATGGGCGGCAGCTTGTGCTTCTTTTTCTGCGGAAGTGACTGTAATGGCGTAGGTAAGAGCTGGGGATACAGGATCGGCCTTGGGCAAGGTACCGTACACTGGGCCGTAATCAAAGAGGTGCAATGGGAGGAGCTTGTGGATGAATGTAGTCTTGGGCGTATGGTTCGTCAAAGTGATGGGGTGGGTACAATCGAGGGTGTAGGATCTGATAGCCTCACGAGTGACTGCCTCCTCTGCCAACAAGGTGGCGGCAGGGATGAGAGTTTCCATATGCAGAAGTGCGACGGGGGTGGTCTTGTATGCTGGGAGGGTGATTCTTAGGACTTGACGCCAAACTTTGTCAAGGGAGGCGGTTTGTCTTTTCTTTCCGTAGGCGCCGGGGGACCACCAGGTGGCCGCGGCGTATAACATTGCAGGTATGATAGCGCTCTTGATAACATCGACGAGCAACCATGTTGGAGCGCCATGCTTGCACCCGCGCAGGATTCGCATTGAGTATGCCATTCTCAATGTGCTTGCCATCACCTCTTTGGTGGGCTTGAGGAAAGTGAGTCTTCTGTCGAAATGCACCCCAACCACTTCAGGGAGCCGCCAAGCGGTGTCGCCTTGATAGTAGGGAGACCCATCGTAGCGAGGTCGTAGTTGCTCTCCTGACGTTTCCTTGTCATGTGGAGCAGGCAGGTCTTGTCTAGATCTAACTGGAGGCCGTTTCGTTAGCACCAGTCGATGGTCGTTCTCAAATGTCTTCTCAGTTGGCGGTTGCAGGCACAGACCGTGGGCCCTGTGGCGAGCCAGAGTCCGTCGTCGGCATACCCTTTGAGCAGAGCTCTATGTTCGTTGTAAAGGGGGGACATGAAGATCATGTAGAGAATTGGTGACACTGGGGAACCCTGTGGAAGACTCCCGCTCGTGGGGCCGGGGGGCTCTGTGTAACCATCTAGGCAGATCTGGGCGGAGCGGTTCTGTAGGAACGACTGTACCCATTTGCAGGCGTGATGGGGGAAATTGTATTCTAGCAAGCGGGCGACCATCCCGTTGAGAAGGACACCGTCAAAGGCGCCTGCCACGTCAAAAGTCAGAACTGATGCGACTTGACCGCTTTTCCATGCTTCTTGAACTCTGTTGACTAAGGTAAGAGTCAGGTCGGCTGCTGATCTCTTGGGGACTGCGCAAGCGTAATTTTCTACAATTATGCCTCTGGTGATGGCCTCCCGTGTTAGACGTTTCGCTACAATTTTCTCGAGTGCTTTGCCAAGGGTAGGGAGGAGAGAAATGAGGCGGTACGCCTTGGGCCGGGAGCGGTCTCTTTTTCCAGGTTTGGGGAGTGCGATCATTTTGGCTTCTTTAAAGGGCGGGGGGTGATAACCGGATTGCAAAGAGGCGTTGAAGAAAAGGGTGATGTGTCCACCGAGTAGTGGCCAGCAGGGGGCTAAGAGTTTGTTCTGGAGACCGTCCTTTCCGGGGGCGGTGTTGCGTGGTTGACGGATAGCTTGCTCGGCTTCGGACTCCGAAATTGACGACCAGTCGTTGTAAGAGTAAGAATCGATGATGGCTGGGTGCACATCAGTGCCTCCTTTGCCCACTAGGTGGTGAGATCGTAAGACCTGGACCTTATCCTCGGGGGCGCGCTGGAGGGTTCCCATTGAGTCTGACAGGGCGGGGGAGAGAGTTCTTTGTGGAGTGGGCAGCCATTTAGAGGCTTTGTGGATGCTTCTAGAGTCGGCAATCTCTTTGATCATCCCGGCGTAATAGGTTTTTTCCGTTTTTCTGATGACGTTCCGTAGGTGTTGTCTCGCTGCAGCCTGGGCCTCTCCGGCTTGCATACACTCAAGTCCAAGGTTTGTAACACCCTTCTTTTCCAACCTGCGAAAGGAGCGTAGGGTCCGCTGTCGCATGCGGACCTCACTGCGAGCATCGGCACACTCCTGGTTCCACCACTTGTAACCTGAGCCTTGGATAGTCTTTTCTGGGGTGGCTTTGTTGTATGCTTCTTGGAGTTCCTTGGTTATGGTTGTCGCTACGTTATCCAGTTCCTCAGGGGTAGGACGGTCGGTATAACCAAGCAGGCGATCAAATGTTCTCGACACATTGATGCACTCTTGCTTAAAATGCTCTTGGCCCATGTCCGAACGGATATTGTGCCAGACCTACTTGGCTGGTCTTTGGAAGGGGTTGGGGTAGGGTTTAAGTTTACAAAAATATACAACATGGGTAGCGTGGTTCGTGATTTCTTGCTGTTAACAAGTGCAGGTCCGTGCACATGAACCCATTGTCTTTTAGTCGCACCTAAGTGGTCAGTATGAATGCAGAGATGCATGTGTAAGCGCGTAGTAGGGACTCGATGACAATGCTAAATGATCCCCATCATAACTATTTAATCGGTGTCTAAATAGCCTGGACATGCAACCCGACCACATTACTTCCTTAGTGATTCTCCCGGCGTACAAAACAAACCGTCTGCTTCCATACCACTACAATGACATCACCAGAGTATGAAGACGTCCGTATCCGGTTCCCTTCACCTCCGCGCTTGGTTTTCGCGAAGCTGTCGAGGCACAAATATGAATTCAGTGACATTTACGGTCCACTGAAAAACACGTCACGGGTGAACTACGAAGCCGCTCCACGTTTGCTTGAACAGACAATTCCGGCTATATGTGGCGCGATTGACCGAATTCTCAGTCATGACACCATACCGGGAAATTTGAGTCACGAGATTGAAGATTTTAAACCGCGATATCACTCGTTCTGCAAATATATCTCGGTAATTTTTACTCTTGGTTTAACTAGCGATGATTGGATAGGGATACATACTCAGAGGACGCTCATCACAGTGGTGTCTCTCGCATCGTCGGTGATTCTGCACTTCATTTGTCTGCTCCATCCACAGTGGTTATACATCCAGCCCTCCAAATTGGCCCTGGCGCATTATCTACTTAACCATGATATTCCGGCGATTTTAAAGATTCACATACCATGGCATAACCCCAAGGATGATTTTGAGGCCCATCGGGATATCAAGTTGACGGGAGAGCAATACATGGACTGCAACCGTGTCTTTGGCCAGCCTGGTTTTGGCGACCTTCCTGTCGTTTTCGCTGCGTTTGAGAAACAAAACAAGTGGAAGACATTGAGATGGCAGAAGCGATATGATACCTTGTTACGTCAGAGATTCACTCAAATCGGTCTCTTATTAGACAAAGCGGCGGCGATATGCGCGCGGCCACAATGGGAAATGCTCATGTTGCCTTTGCCTTCGCGGCTTGCTACTCAAATGGAAGAAATTACAGATTTACGGGCACGCGCAGATTTTCAGATCCGTTGGATCCAACCGGAAACACTGTTTTGTGTAATTCGTTCACTCAAGGCGGCGAATCGTAACTTCGAGTTAGGAGACGCAAGTCCAGCATGGTACCCTAGGGGAGATACTGGACGATGGCTCATAGAGTCTGAGCAGTATCAAAGTTGGCTCAATTCACCTGCCGGTACTAACCAGAGATGTCTGTGGTGCCTCGGTAAACGTAAGTTAATTGACACGTCATGGTTCCACGGGTACTAACTATCGCATTAGTTGGCATGGGTAAGTCCGTTCTGGTGTAAGTCAACACTCACCGAAGTGTAACCCCCTCGGCTTGGAGTTTAGAACTTCTGATGTATCATACTAACCTGCTCCAGGGACAACATAGTTAAAATACAGAGACGGGATTGGGGGACGCGCCCGAAATGGCTACGTCCGATTATTGTCAAGCTGCATTTCAGTTACAGCTACCTCCCTCCCGAGGGAGTACTCTGGGCCATTTTGATGCAGGTCATATCTTGGTTAGCACGACCCACCAATTTAGTGGCATCAATGTATGACGCAGTGGTTAAGAATCCCAATGCACGCCCTAGCATGAAGACTGTCATCGCTGCTTTGCAGGAGTTAACGAAAGTCAATACCATATATTTCTTCCTAGATGGAGTAGACGCGTGCCGGCCCGGCGTTGCAGAAGGGACCATTCGCGGCCTCCTATCGCTAGACCCGAAATGTCGAGTCATTTGCTTTTCACGTCCCACGTCTTTTATCACCCCAGCAGCGTATCCTGAGTTCACCTTCATGGACATAGAACTTCACAGGTCCGACATTGAACTGTGTTTGTCGGAACTTGCCGCGTGGATGAGGCTTCCTCCCGAACATCCGTTCTTCTCAACGGACACCAGACATGCGATTATCGACCAGGCGATGGCCCATTCTCAGGGAACGTAGGTAGCTCAACGCCCCGAATACTGGCCCCATACTGATTGTGATCTCTCTCAGATTTTTATTACTTGACGCTCAGATCAGGGAGCTAAGACGTTCTTCTATGAAATGGGACTTCTTTGATCGATTGAACGAGATATGTAGTACGGCGTTGTCGCGTTTCTTCCCGACCATGTGGCGCATTTCCGAAGCTCCATCTGGCAAAGACGTCCGGAATCTCATTGCATGGGTTGCTGTGAGAAAGACGCTGTCCATTTCACAAGACATCCCCTACCTTCAATCCCAGTTCACGGCGCCTGACATGTCATCCATCAGTTATCTGATTTTGGAGAGCCTTGGCATGCTCCACATCACTGATGGTGACAAAGTCTCGTTTACTTCTCATCTGGCGGAAATCTATATCACCACTGACTTTTCGAAACTATTCCCGACTTTTGTGTCCGGTGTAGAGTCATCTCTCCTAAGTCCGCCTATGAATAATCTGCCAGAAGATATGAAGGAGAGCTTTACCCAGTTTGTGGGCTTCTTAGCCAGTAACCGTCACCACATTACCCGACCTCCCTCCCCAATAAGTGAAGTGCTCGAAAGTGCTACTGAATCCCCGCCACCTACTAACATCACTTCAAATTGAGTTATTATCCTGATTTCTTCTTCACTGATGGAGCGCCTTTTGGTCTCTTTGGAACATGACGATACAAAAATTGGGAGCCACAAGAAGTCCATTGTTTTCACATATTCCGTTATTTATTAATAATACCATATTTGCATATCGTTTCCACCTGATAGGGAACTGCGTCTCAATTCAAGTCCATACAAACCAAATCATCACAACGAACTCACTAGAACTCCATGATGGTAAGAAACCAAGAAATCAAATCGTGAGTCACATCTTTGGCGTGTCAACCCGCGCAAACAAGCTACATATGTGCAGCGGACCGCCGTTTGCTATTTCGAGTGTTGGGAGCAAATTATATGACCGAGTTGACCCTACCTCGATATGCCGCTGAAAATCGATCCTTGACTCCGGAAAAGCCTCCATGATTTTCTGCAGCAATTTAACGGCTCCACGGTCCGTATTATGTCGGAGGCAGATGGTGTTCAGGATATTTGTACATAAACTTGACTCCTGACTGGTTATCATGTAAAGAATCTGCTCGGCCTCGTTGGGGTTCTTCAACGAGACCGACACTTTGTCCAGTTGTAGTAGTGGACTGAGACAATCATCTTCCAGAACAGCGGCGAAATCCACGCCACAAGGCAGTAGTTCGGAAGAACATGAAGGAGATGGATCAGCTTGACTATGTTTGCTGATGGTGCTACGACAGTCGACGAACGGACGTGGCATTAAGCCATGAAGGGCACCTCCTAGCCTCATAACACATCTCCTGCTGAGTCGGCCACTCAAAGCTACCAGATACACAACACAGGATAGGGCTTTTCCATGTGTCTGTTTTTGTAAGTATTCCATGTGTTTGATCAGCTGGAGGTATTTGTCCTTTTCCATACATGCCATGAGATTTTCAATCTCATTGAGTGTCATCTTGGATATCCTGCGTAAGAAAAGAGAAGTCAAACCATAACTACTCAGAATTTATATGTTAGAATGTGGTATCTAATTACAGACTTGGCAAAATAGGTACATATATATATACTTACTGTAATCCAATGGTAACGTTCAAGCCAGTCACAAGTAGTTCTTTGTAAGGGAGAAGCTTGGGGTGGTCTCGTACCAACTCATTTACTTGCGCTTCCACCAATAGTATACTCGGTGATACACCCACGTGTTGAATGATGCTATTATCGAGCGATTCTGGCTCGGGGTCTCTTGAGAAGCAAATGATTTTGAGGTTTCCATGGGACTTGGCCAACTTGAATATATCGGCGCATAGCCTACTTTTAGCTTCAACGCCGTCAAGGATCAAGACTACAGGAAACCTCGACAAATAGTCCTTGATTGAATGGACGGCTTCCCCTGCTGTTGGGTTTAGTGACGAGAACGAAAGTTCGGTGGATGGTGTGTGGCTAGAATAGCCCGAAGATGAACTCTGGCTGTGAAGCTGATGGGCTATGTCTTGCAAGGTGCACAACTCAGAAGAGTTTCCCACGAACTGGACGTGGCTCGTCACGATCACCGGATAAGGCTGGACTTGCGGTAAGTCCTGTATTACGAAATGTCGTAGTTGTGTAGCAAGGTTGGCCCTACGAGGAAATGTCAGAAATCAAAATGGATCACTATCGGTAGTCCTGAACTTACGCTAGCGTCGACTTTCCACAACAAGCTAAAGGTACGCTGTCAGTTGATTGTACCCCAAAGACTTGAATAATAACCGATCACTTACCCGGACCTTGATACCAAAGTATAGGAGCCGCTGTGCCTTGTAGTAAACCTTGAATGTCGTCTCGTATCGTATCCACCACAACCTTCTTGTGTTCCTTGGTGTTGCGGCTACCAGCCAGTATCATGTTAGATACTGTCTGAGAACAAGGTATTGGCCTAAGGTTATGAAAGTTGAAAGAGGTTGTGGGGTAGAAGCCGCTCTGATTTGGTTCATCCGAAAGTCGAGTTGCCAAGTTTGACCACTTTTTTGTGAGAATAACGAGTCCTTCGATCACTAAACTACTCTTTGGGCCCTTCCGGAGGACCCAAACAGCAGCAGTCGCTGCTTTGGCGGCCCAATTCTTGAGTTTGTCTATACTCTTAGTGACTGCAATATCACGTGTTAGTAGTGCTATTTACTGGTAAGTCGATCGGATATTCTTACTTGGCGAAGGATGGTTCCGTCGAGATGACTTTGAAGTTGTGGCGTTTGGGGAATGCGAGCCAATATCACCAACATTTTCACACACAGCCTCAAAAACGCCTTGAAGGGCGGCCAACTTGTTCTGGAGCTGGATTTCGAGGTCTTCGGTAGACACCTGTTTTTGAGTGAGCAGCTTCGCATTATCAGACGGAATGAAGTGCGATAGCCAGTCGATGGTGGAATCAATGAGCTCGATGAGAGACATTACACCATTCTCATCCATGGGTGGTATCGACTGAATCCTTTTGGCTGCATCTTGGATAGTCTCGGCGCATTCCTCAAGTTCCAATTGCTGCTTTGATTGATCCAATCCTGCATGCTCCACCTTCAAGGCAAAGCTATAGATCTTGGTTAAGAGATCAAAAATAGAGATTGCGAATCCAGCATGATCCATGATGACGCTGGACCAATAGCAACGATGGGAAAGAAGATGTTAACAATATAGTATATGGAAGTCGGCCATGTAAATTGGGATAAGATCAGAATGTCGGCGGTGGTGTGAGCAGAACTAGGTGTGTAACTGATGCGGTGAAATTAACATATATATCCTACACAGACACAAAGTGTATCTTCTCATTCTCGTTCGCTTGTGGCCCAACCCCACTTGCGCCAAACTTGACTCTTTGGAAATGCAGTTTCGGTATGGTATTTGGGTTACATTACAGGCCATATTGCAAGGTAAACACTCCATGCGTGATCCTACTGATATTCCTTGTTCTCGGGTGTTGGGAACCCAAGTTTGTCGCCCGCTGGAAACCTTCGCTGCCCAACCTTATTCTGGAGGAACATTCGCACACATGAACCCAATCAATATCTTCCAGCCGGGGTAAAACTCAACTGGTCTTGTGGATATCCAACACTACATGGCTTATGATACTTAGTAGTATGCTGTAGCTCCAGATGATTCGATAGAAGAGAAAGCTTATGCGAAGATGCGTCGTTGACAGCCAATGTTTCACAAGACGGGAGCATCTCGTGTCGCGTTTCGCCAACGGTTAACAGCCGAAGCAAAGAGAGGCTCGACAGGGATTACACTAGACTACGCCCTGACTAATGATCCTTTATCAATGCTACCACCTTCATCACTATTCACATAGAGCAATATGGACTGGGCTCCCGATGCCACATACATACATGTATCGACAAAGAATCCAAGCCCCCCACCCTTCTTGGTGCAGCGATATGCCTATGTTTTCCGGTCCCACGGGTTCTCATCACGGGTTTGGTTACATGGTTGGTGGGCATTATGCCTAATGTGGGGAAGTACTACGAAGGATCGTGAGGGGGCTTACTGGATCGACGTTGGGAAGCATGCAGTTCTGCCAGCACAGTGCTGATGCGGCCACTTAGTCGAAGAAGACTTAGTATTGGTGCAGTATGTACACAATGTGAGCAAGGCTCAGCTGTGCCCCACGCGGAATAATCCTCCTGGTATACGTGTGTACGCCCAACTTTCAAGGAATCCACCGGTCGAGTACAGCTCACATGTACATACATATGTATAGCCTTGTTGTCACCCCCAAGTCGACAACATCAACGACCGACAAGTGTGGGTAACATATACGCAGATGTCCCTTTTAGTCACTGTTCTCATGCGGGCTTTCATCTATCAGGAGACTCATGTAAGCGACAGACTAGGATGAAAGTGTTGTTAAAAAAAGTGACAGAGTACAAAAGTTTAACGGACAAGGTGAGGCGGGAAATGGGAAAACAGGGCTGGAACCAGAATCTGGGTATGGACGCTGACGTAGATGATCATGCTATAGCGGGACGGCGAGATTTCGGTACTTTATGTAGATAGGAGCTTGTCTAGCGGACAAAAAAAAAGCTTGTTTAACTCTTTTCTGGTCCCAAGCAGCCGTACAATATATCAATATTACTGGTAGTATCTGTTTATGATGACAACATTCGTTGTGCCCGGTCAAACTATGAGAGCCTAGAAACAAAGGAAGAAGTTTGAGCTACACCTTCAGGGGTATGCCAGTGCTACTGCGCCAAAACGATGGATCCTGTAAGTAGTTATAGGGTAGGTAGGATTGATAGTAATAGTAATCATTTAACGTATGTCTTGCTCAAAACGATTGTTTTTGTAATGTTCATTTTTCTATCATCGTTCATAGCATTGCTCATCAATGTCAAAGGGTTACCCCGCATGGCTAGTGGGTCCACTTTATCACATGCATTATAAACACATGCTCTATTCCAGTCTGACAGATCCTTTGGTCTTTGTTCTTGGTTCTTGTGACCAGCGACAATGAGTTTGCAGCTTCTGTGCCCAAACCCAATCTTGACTATCAGCAACCCTGACTCGGACCTTCGAAGAGACCACGGAGGTAAGGATGTGTCATTCCCAGAAGTAACGGCGTACACGGGCCTGGTGAGGAGTGGTACAAGTAGCAACGAACACACAAGTGGCGATGTCGTGTATACGTGTGGAGCAAAGTATCACAGGTGACTTGATTGTATTCATATATATCATAAATATCTATCACATAACAAACACCAGTCATATTCACATAGAGACTTTATGTCTCTAACGCACGTAAGGGTTGCCAAACAGCCACCCCTGCCTGCCATCAAAGGATGACAAGTGGGGGAGGAACAAAACTTACTGTCAAACATCATAGGTCAACCCATATCAAGCATTAAATCATCAATTTATCCTATTGCACAAACATTTTGAACGTTTGAATGAATGGTGATAGAATCTTCCAATAGAAGTACCAACTGTTTGTTCAACTATCTACGCTACGTGATTACTGTTACTATCATCAAATCTCATACATATCTTGTAACGATGTGAAATTGAGCAAGTCCTATGATCGTTATGGAAACTTGGGGTCCATGAAAATATGTGAATTGTGATGATATAATAAACGCTTGACCCTTTTAAGATCTATCTTGGCCTGCTGGAAAGTCATCCCGACATACTCATTCACTACCAATCTTATCCCCGTTGGCGCGCCAAAACAACCCTGACAACATACATCATCAAGCCAAGACGACCTCACTCCAAACTGTGATATATCTATTTACAATATGCTTAATCGATTTTGTTGACTGCATATAAAACGTTCAAATACCGAGCAACCACAGGCAGATACTTTAAGCAGGGACCAGGAGAAATGTAGTTCAGACGATGCAAAAACTCCTCTGTCCAACCGTGGCTGCGGGACAGTAGGTGTCAGCCTGATAGGGTTATCTGTGACCCTGAGCAGTGCACGGCTCCACTGCAGACACCAAACACGTCCCCATTCCTGGGGACCATCACTAACTTACTATCATCATCGACTATGTATATATGTCCATACATATGTACATATGTATGTACATAATTAATACGATTACCATCAACTCTCTCATACTATAGAACTCCTTCCGTCAATCGGATGCACAAGGGTGCCGCTGCACTAGGAAGAAATAGAACTTTGACCCTTGTTATAGGTGCATGTTCTTTCAGTAACTGTATGCATAGGATGCATGAGCGGAAATTTCTATACAGTAAGAAAGGAGCAATCAGTAGGTGGCCACCTGACGGACTGGGAGACATCAGCCTGCCACTGCGCCAAAAAGAAGCGGAACCTTTGGACTTTGTTACTAGTGCCGTTGTATCAGGGACTATATAGGAGGCAATTCCGTATACAGTGAGAACGAACACTTAGTGAGCAGCCGTCAGACAGGGCAGAGGCTGACACCATCAGACAGGTGTCAGATTGTACCCTGTCTGGAGGTCACGGTTAGGGTTGGCGATAGTCAGGCTTTGGGTTGGGCAATAGATGTCGCAACGCCTTATAAGCGCTGATATTTCGTACACTAATAACAAAGACCAAAGGATCCATCTTTTTGGCGCAGTGGTACTGTCATAGCTCCCAAAGAAACGCTAGCAACAGGGTAAAGGCTGGCAGGTCTCGACTATATATGTGATCTTCTTCGACATGTCCATAAATGTTCCGAATCCGCATCTCCTCGTCATCTCTTCCATCTGGTCTGCGCATGCTGGCGTTTGAATATTTGGTGGTAGTCCTTGAGGTCTCTATGTCCCGAAATCACCGCGAGAACTGTTCCCATAAAGCGTCTGAGGGCTTTAAAACATCCACATAGATGTAAATATCCCCAGAGTCGGTCTAAGCCGTCCGGGAGGCCGCGTTCCGCGCAGCGAGTGTTGCCTTGTCGTGTCCTGTGTAGTCGTATCCGCTAGATAGAAGTGACCGGGATTGCTCGCGATTTCAAGTTAGCGGACCGCTAAGGTGGGCGTAGATCAATAGAGAGAGAAACAATTATGGGTTTTCCCAAATACGGTACGGGTCTGCTGTCTTCTACAGTTCGCTATGTAAGCCTGTCCGCGCGAGACGTGGCGTTGCTTCGTTCATAGTCCCTAATAGAACATGTATCGCAAGTCCAAGGTCCCATTGCTTTTTAGCGTAGTAGCATGCTCATGGCTCCCAGTCTATTATTAGCAGACGATGTGACTTTACAGGTTGACCAAGTTAGGTGTCTACGGTTGAGCTTCCCTAGCTCAGGCTGATTGATAATTTGTTTACATTTCGCCCAGCCCAAAGAATCTACAATGATTAGGTACTGTCATGGTGTTTATAGAATGCAACTGGGCGTTGGTAGTGGTGTGACTAGGAATATTGGACAGGTAGTTCAAGTACATAGGCCAGAGAACATATTACTCCTTCTTCTTGTGGTTAATCTATGACCGGGCATTCTGCTTTCCCCCAATACATCATCACAGACCTATAAGAGTTGGCAGGAAAAGGTTGCGAGAGTACCAGCAGGTGAGACCGCCGTTCTGCGTTGCGACCGGAAAGACTTCCCATTAGTCAATGGTCTCTTCGCTGAGTTGTCAATGCCTCGGAAGTCGTTGCAAGTTGGTTTGGCGGATTGTACCGTCGCAGCCAACGCCACGATCCGTGATCCGGAGTTTGACTGGTCAACCTGGCGCCTCTAATCGCTGGCAGTGAAGATACACGTAAATCCGAGGGAAGAGGAAGTGGTGTGCGTGCAGTGAATATACTGGTCGCGGCGATAGTTCTTCTTGTGCCAGAACCCTTACATGCGTCTGGGGTGAAGTCCATGCGCCTAATTGCAACGCAAGTTCCGGCCGGTGGACGGTGTGCCGGAATACTGCGCTGCGGAAGGCTAGAGAACGGCATGCCCTCGATCGCGCTCACTGAGTCAACCATCGAGCGGCCTCTACAAGGGAATGTACAGAATTCGCCTCGCTGTTGCCCGCAGTGACCAGTCAGGGTTGGCAGAACGTAAATGGGTCCGATAAGCATCCATCTCAGGAGCCAGCGCAGCGTCATCGCGCCCGTCGAGCACCTGCTCCGACCAGATGGTTGTTTGTAGACCCTTGGTCCTTGAGGTGTGTGAGGCGGGGTGGGGGGCGAGGCGATTTTGCTGCTGTCTACGGCTAGGAAGGTCAATGAGGATATAGTTGCTGGACGTCTGCGTGTGAAAGTGGAACGACAAGTTCCTGGCGAGCACATGGGCATTCTTCAAGATTTCTCGACTGAAACGACGACAAGTACTGTTCAAGAATTTGCATAGACGTCTCGCGGCCGCAGCGTGCAAGTTCTATTACTTCCACTTATTAAGGAAGGGGCGTTTCAGAGACTCGGCCATGCGTTGCTCTTACAAGAGGTCGCACAAAAAGGGGCAGCTGTGGGTCCGAAGCCGGTCTGACGGTAAAGTAGAAATCAGGATAATAACTCACTTTGAAGTGATGTTAGTGGGTGGCGGGGATTCAGTAGCACTTTCGAGCACTTCACTTAGTGGGGAGGGAGGGCAGGTAATGTGGCGACGATTACTGGCTAAGAAGCCCACAAACTGGGTAAAGCTCTCCTTCATATCTTCTGGCAAATTGTCCATGGGAGGACTGAGGAGAGATGACTCTACATCGGACACAAAGGTCGGGAATAGTTTCGAAAAGTCAGTGGTGACATAGATTTCCGCCAGATGAGAAGTGAACGAGACTTTGTCACCATCAGTGATGTGGAGCATGCCAAGACTCTCCAAAATCAGATAACTGATGGATGACATGTCAGGCGCCGTGAACTGTGATTGAAGGTAGGGGATGTCTTGTGAAATGGACAGCGTCTTTCTCACAGCAACCCATGCAATGAGATTCCGTACGTCTTTGCCAGATGGAGCTTCGGAAATGCGCCACATGGTCGGGAAGAAACGCGACAACGCCGTACTACATATCTCGTTCAATCGGTCAAAGAAGTCCCATTTCATAGAAGAACGTCTTAGCTCCCTGATCTGAGCGTCAAGTAATAGAAATCTAAGAGAGATCACAATCAGTATGGGGCCAGTATTCGAAGCGTTGAGCTACCTACGTTCCCTGAGAATGGGCCATCACCTGGTCGATAATCCCAGGTCTGGTGTCCGGTGAGAAGAACGGATGTTCGGGAGGAAGCCTCATCCACGCGGCAAGTTCTGACAAACACAGTTCAATGTCGGACCTGTGAAGTTCTATGTCCATGAAGGTAAACTCAGGATACGCTGCTGGGGTGATAAAAGACGTGGGACGTGAAAAACAAATGACTCGACATTTCGGGTCTAGTGATAGGAGGCCGCGAATGGTCCCTTCCGCAACGCCGGGCCGGCACGCGTCTACTCCATCTAGGAAGAAATACATAGTATTGGCTTTCGCTAGTTCCTGCAGAGCAGCGATAACAGTCTTCATGCTAGGGCGTGCATTGGGATTCTTAATCACCGCCTCATACATTGATGCCACTGAATTGGTGGGTCGTGCTATCAAAGAGATGACCTGCATCAAAATGGCCCAGAGTACTCCCTCAGGAGGGAGGTAGTTGTAACTGAAATGCAGCTCGACAATAATTGGACGTAGCCATTTCGGGCGCGTCCACCAATCCCGTCGCTGTATTTTAACTATGTTGTCCCTGGAGCAGGTTAGTATGATACATCAGAAACTCTGAACTCCAAGCCGAGGGGGTTACACTTCGGTGAGTGTTGACTTACACCAAGACGGACTTGCCCATGCCAACTAATGCGATAGTTAGTACCTGTGAAACCATGACGTGTCTATTAACTTACGTTTGCCAAGGCACCACAGACATCTCTGGTTAGTACCAGCAGGTGAATTGAGCCAACTTTGGTACTGCTCAGACTCTATGAGCCATCGCCCAGTATCTCCTCTAGGGTACCATGCTGGCGTTGCGTCTCCTAACTCGAAGTTACGATTCGCCGCCTTGAGTGAACGAACTACACAAAACAGTGTTTCCGGTTGGATCCAACGGATCTGAAAATCTGCGCGTGCTCGTAAATCTGTGATTTCTTCCATTTGATTAGCAAGCCGAGAAGGCAAAGGAAACATGAGCATTTCCCATTTTTGCCGCGCGCATATCGCCGCCGCTTTGTCTAATAAGAGACCGATTTGAACAAATCTTTGACGTAATAAACGATCGTACCGGTTGTGCCACTTCAGTGTCTTCCACTTGTTTTGTTTCTCGAATGCAGGGAAAACCACCAAGAGATCGCCGTAACCAAGCTGACGGAAAATACTGTTGCAGTGTATGTGTTGCCATACCGTCGATGTTATGTCCCGATGGGCTTCAAAATCATCCTTTGGGTTATGCCATGGTATGTGAATCTTCAAAATCCTCGGAATATCCTGGTTAAGGAGAAAATGCGCCAGGGACAATTTGGATGACTCGATGTATAACCACTGTGGATGAAGAAGACAAATGAAATGCAGAATCACCGAAGATGCGAGAGAAACCACTGTGATGAGCGTCCTCTGAGTATGTGTCCCAATCCAATCATCGGTGGTCAAACATAGAGTAAAAATTACCGAGATATATTTGCAGAAGGCGTGATATCGCTGTTTAAAATCTTCAATCTCAGGACTCAAATTTCCAGGTATAGTGTCATGACTGAGAATCCGGTCAATCGTGCCACATATAGCTGGAATTGTCTGATCAAGCAACAGTGGAGCGGCTTCGTAATTCTCCCGTGTCGTGTTTTTCAGTGGACCGTAAATGTGCTTGAATTCGGATTTTCGTCTCGCGAGCCGCGCGAAACCAAAGCGCAGCGATGAAGGAAATGAGAGACGGACGTTGTCATACTCTGGCGATGTCATTGTAGTGGCATGGAAGCAGATGGTATGTTTTGTACGCCGGGAGAATCACTAAGGAAGTAATGTGGTCGGGTTGCACGTCCAGGCTATTTAGACACAGATTAAATAGTTATGATGGGGATCATTTAGCATTGTCATCGAGTCTCTACTACGCGCTTACACATGCATCTATGCATTCATACTGACCACTTAGGTGCAACTAAAAGACAATGGGTTCGTGACGGATTAGGAAACACCAGCATACCACTGCGCCAAAAGAATTGGTACCTTTGGACTTTGTTGTCGGGGAACGTTCTATCATGGTGTATATAGGGTGCAATTCCTATACAGTTATCGAGTTAGAAGCGAACACTTGGTGCCTAGCCATCAGACAGGGCAGAGGCTGACGGCTATCTAGACGCAGATTGAATTACTGTGACAGGAATCATTTGCTAACTTTATCAAAAAATCCATTATGCGCTTACACGTACATACACCTGTACATTCATAAAGACCACTTAGGTGTGTGTGTACATGCAAATGTCCAGAATGACTACTACTGCTACTTATGTTTATGATATTCTCTTTATAACCTGATTGATCGCATTTGATACCTCTTTTTATAGACCGGGAGACTGTGAAAGCCGGCCATATATATATATATATATATATGTATATATATGTATATAAGTACATACTACTACTGCTAGTCCTGTATACCGGGCTGGTCTTTGAAAGGGTTTGGGACGGGACTTGGGCTTCGAAAAATGCATATCGCGCGATTCGTGATTCGTTGCTGTTAACAAGTGCAGGTCCGTGCGCATGAACCCATTGTCTTTTAGTTGCACCTAAGTGGTCGGTATGAATGCATGGCTGCATGTGTAAGCGCGTAAGAGAGTTTTGATGACAATGCCAAATGATCCCTATCACACTGATTTAAGCTGACCACATTACTTTCTGAGTGATTCTCCAGGCACACAAAACATACAGTCTGCTTTTATACCGCTACAATGACATCACCGGAGTATGACAACGTCCGTCTCTCATTCCCTTCATCGCTGCGCTTTGGTTTCGCGAGGTTCTCGAGACGAAAATCCGAATTCAAGCACATTTACGGTCCACTGAAAAACACGACACGGGAAAATTACCAAGCCGCTCCACTGTTGCTTGAACAGACAATTCCAGCCATATGTGGCACGATTGACCGGATTCTCAGTCATGACACTATACCTGGAAATTTGGGTCCTGAGATTGAAGATTTTAAACAGCGATATCACGCCTTCTGCAAACACATCTCGGTAATTTTTACTCTGTGTTTGACCACCGATAATTGGATTGGGACACATACTCAGAGGACGCTCATCACAGTGGTTTCTCTCGCATCTTCGGTGATTCTGCATTTCATTTGTCTTCTCCATCCACGGTGGTTATACATACAGTCATCCAAATTGTCCTTGGCGCATGATATACTTAACCAGGATATTCCGGCGATTTTGAAGATTAACATACCATGGCATAACCCAAGGGATGATTTTGAGGCCCATCGGGATATAGCATCGACGGTATGGCAACACATAGACTGCAACCGTGTTTTTCGTCAGCTCGGTTATGGCGATCTCTTGGCGGTTTTCCCTGTATTCGAGAAACAAAACAAGTGGAAGACACTGAAGTGGCACAACCGGTACGATCGTTTATTACGTCAAAGATTCGTTCAAATCGGTCTCTTATTAGAAAAAGCGGCGGCGATATGTGCGCGGCCACAATGGGAAATGCTCATGTTTCCTTTGCCTTCTCGGCTTGCTACTCAGATGGAAGAAATTACGGATTTACGGGCACGCGCAGATTTTCAGATCCGTTGGATCAAACCGGAAACACTGATGTGTGTAGTTCGTTCACTCAAGGCGGCGAATCGTAACTTCGAGTTAGGAGATGCAACGCCAGAGTGGTACCCTGAGGGAGATACTGGGCGGTGGCTCATAGAGTCTGAGCAGTATCAAAATTGGCTCAATTCACCTGCCGGTACTAACCAGAGATGTTTGTGGTGCCTTGGCAAACGTAAGTTAACAGATACCACATGGTTTTATAGATACTAACTATCGGATTAGTTGGGATGGGCAAGTCTGTTTTAGTGTAAGCCAGCCCGCATCGAAGTGTAACCCCGACGGCTTAGAATTTATAGCTTCTGACATATGACACTAACTGATTCCAGGTACGCCATAACCGACATTCATCGAAAGGAATGGTGGTCACGTCCCAAATGGCTACGTCCAATTATTGTCGAGCTGCATTTCACTTACAACCAAATGGTTCCTCCTGAGGCTGTATTCTGGGCCACTTTGATGCAGGTCATCTCTCAGATAGCCCAACCCACCAATTCAGTGGCATCAATGTATGAGGCTCTAATTCAGAATCCTAATGCACGCCTCAGCATGAACACTGTCATCGCTGCTTTGCAGGAACTAGCGAAAGTCAATACCATATATTTTTTTCTAGATGGACTGGACGCGTGCGAACCCGGCGTTGCAGAGGGAACCATTCGCCGCCTCCTATCGCTAGATCCGAAATGCCGTGTTATTTGCTTTTCACGTCCCACGGCACTGATTACTCCAGAAGCGTATCCCGAGTTTACCTTCCTGGACATAGAACTTCACAGGTCTGACATTGAGCTGTGTTTGTCGGAGGTTGCCTCGTCGATAAGCCTTCCTCCTGAACACCCTTTCTTTTCACCGGACACTCGATCTACGATTATCGACCAAGTGATGGACAATTCTCAGGGAAAGTAAGTAGCTCAACGCCCCGAATACTGACCGCAAACTGATTACAATCTTTTCTAGTTTTATATTGCTTGACGCTCAGATTAGAGACATGAACACACGCGCTGTGAAGTGGGACTTTTTTGACCGATTAAACGAGATATGCAGTACTGCGTTGTGGCCTTTCTCTCGGACGATGTGGCGCATTTCCCAAGCTCCGTCCGGCAAAGACGTACGGAATCTCATTGCATGGGTCGCTGTGAGAAAGACACTGTCCATTTCAAAAGACATCCCTCACCTTCAATCCCAGTTCACGGCGCCTAACATGTCATCCATCCGTTATCTGATTTTGGAGAGCCTTGGCATGCTCCACATCACTGATGCTGACAAAGTCGCCTTTACTTCAAATCTGGCTGAAATTTGCGTCACCACCAACTTTTCGGAGCTATTCCCTACTTTTGTTTCCGATGTAGAGTCATCTCTCCTCAGCCCGCCGATGAATAATCTACCAGAAGACATGAAGGAGAGTTTTCGACAGTTTGTGGGCTCCCTGACTAGTGAACGCCACGACTTGACGCCGCCTCACTCCCCTATCAATGAAGTACTCGAAAGTGCGTGTGAATCATCATCGCCCACTGACATCACTGAAAGGTGACGCATCTTCCTGATTCTTACTTCACGGCCGGACCCTCTTTTGGTCTCCTTGGAACATGACGACACAAAATTTGGGAGCCACAAGAAATGCATTGTTTTCACATGTCTCGCTATTTATCAATGATACCATATTTTCATATGGTTTCGACTCGATAGGGAATCACCTTTCAATTACAACTTATACAAAACAAATCACCACAGCCAACCCGCTACATCTCCATGACAGCAAGAAACCAGGAAACCAAATCACCACTCACATCCTTGGCGTGTCAACCCGCGCAAACAAGCTACATATCTGTAGCGGACCGCCATTCGCTGTCTCAAGTGTTGGGAGCAAATTCACTGACCAAGTAGACCCTACCTCAATATGCCGCTGGAAATCGATCCTTGATTCCGGAAAGGCCTCGATGATCTTCTGCAGCAATTTGACAGCTGCACGATCCGTACTATGGTGGAGGCAGATAGTGTTCACCATATCTGTGCATAGATCTGAATCCTGACTGGCTATCATGTAAAGAATCTGCTCGGCCTCGTTGGGATTCTTCAATGATACCGACACTTTATCGACCCGGAGTAGGGGGCCGAGACAATCGTCTTCCAGAACCACGGCGAAATCCACACCGCAAGGCAGTAGTTCGGAAGAACATGTTGGAGATGGATCATCTTGACTATGTTTGCTGATGGTGCTACGACAGTCGACAAATGGACGCGGAATTAAGCCGTGTAGTGCACATCCTAGTCTCATAACACATCTTTTGCTGAGACGGCCACTTAAAGCTGCAATATAGAGAACAAATGAGAGGGCTTTTCCATGGGTCTGTCTTTGCAAATAGCTCATGTGCTTTCCCAGCTGCTGGTATCTGTCAATTGTCATAGATGCCGCGAGATCATCAATCTCATCGAGGTTCATCCTAGATATCCTGCGTAAGAGAAGAGAGGTCAAACCGTAGCTGCTCGGAGTTTATATGTTAGAATATGGTAACGGATTATAGAGTTGGCAAAATAGGTATGTGTATACTTACTGTGATCCAATGGTATGGCTCAGACCAGCGACAAGGAGTTTCGCGTAAGGGCGAAGTTTGGGGTTATCTTGTACCACCTCGTTCACTTGGGCCTCGACTAATAGTTTACTCGGCGATACAACCTTCAGCCGAACCATATTTCGATCCAGCGACTTTGGCTGGGGGTCTCTTGAGAAGCAAATGATTTTTAAGTTTCCAGGGGACTTGGTCAACTTAAATATATCGGTGCACAGCCCACTGTCAGCTTCAACTCCGTCAAGGATCAAGACTACAGGAAATCTCGACAAATAGCTCTTAATTGAATCGACGGCTTCTTCTGTTGGGTTCAGGGACGAGGACGAAAGTTCAGAGGGTGGGGTGTGGTTAAAATAGCCTGAAGATGAAGTCCTGCTGTGAAGCTGGTGGGCTATGTCTTGCAAGATGCACAACTCAGAAGAGTTTCCCACGAACTGGACGTGACTCGTGACGATTACCGGATAAGGCTGGTCTTGCGGTAAGTCCTGTCTTGCGAAATGCTGTAGTTGTGTAGCAAGGTTGGCCCTGCAAGGAAATGTTAGAATTCGAAACGGGCCCTCATCAGTAGTCCCGCACTTACGCTAATGTTGACTTTCCACAAGAAGCTAGAGGCATATTGTTAATTGGTTATACCTTCAAAAGTGAACAAGTAAAATGGTGCCTTAGCACTTACCTGGACCATGATACCAAAGTATAGGAGCCGCTGTACCTTGTAGGAGACTTTGAATTTGGTTTCGTATCGAATCCACCACAATCTGCTTGTGTTCCTTAGTGTTGCGACTGCCAGCCAGTATCATGTTGGATACTGTCCGAGAACAAGGTATCGGCCTGAGGTTATGAAAGTTGAAAGAGATTGTTGGGTAGAAGCCGCTCTGATTTGGTTCATCCGAAAGTCGAGTTGCCAAGTTTGACCACTTTTTTGTGAGAATAACGAGCCCTTCGATCACTAAACTAGTCTTTGGGCCCTTCCGGAGAACCCAAACAGCCGCAGTCGCTGCTTTGGTGGCCCAATTCTTGAATTTGTCTATATTCTTGTTGACTAAATTATAAAGTGTTAGTGGTGCTATTTACTGATGAGGCGACTGGATTTTCTTACTCGGGGAAAGGTGGTTTCGTTGAGATGACTTTGAAGTTGTAGCATTTGGAGGGTGCGAGTCAATATCGTCAACATTTTCACACACAGCCCCAAAAACATTTCGAAGGGCATCCAACTTGTTCTCGAGCTGGATTTCGAGATCTTCGGTAGACACATGTTTTTGAGTGAGCAGCTTCGCATTATTAGACGGAACGAAGTGCGATAGCCAGTCGATGGTGGAATCAATGAGCTCGATGAGAGACGTTACACCATTCTCATCCATGGGTGGTATCGACTGAATCCTCTGGGCCGCATCTTGGATAGTCTCGGCGCATTCCTCAAGTTCCAATTGCTGCTTTGATTGATCCAATCCTGCATGCTCCACCTTCAGGGCAAAGCTATAGATCTTGGTCAAGAGATCAAAAATAGAGATTGCGAATCCAGCATGATCCATGATGATGCTGGACCAATAACAACGATGGGAAAGAATATGTTAACAATATAGTAGATGGAAGTCGGCCATGTAAATTGGAATAATATCAGAATGTTGGTGGTGGTGTGAGCAGATCTAGGTGTGTAACTGATGCGGTGAAATTAACATATATATCCTACACAGACACAAAGTGTATCTTCTCATTCTCGTTTGCTTGTGGCCCAACCCCACTTGCGCCAAACTTGACTCTTTGGAAATGCAGTTTCGGTATGGTATTTAGGTTACATTACAGGCCATATTGCAAGGTAAACACTCCATGCGTGATCCTACTAATATTCCTTGTTCTCGGGTGTTGGGAACCCAAGTTTGTCGACTGCTGGAAACCTTCGCTGCCCAACCTTATTCTGGAGGAACATTCGCACACATGAACCCAATCAATATCTTCCAGCCGGGGTAAAACTCAACTGGTCTTGTGGATATCTAACACTACATGGCTTATGATACTTGGTAGTATGCTGTAGCTCCAGACGATTCGATAGAAGAGAAAGCTTATGCGAAGATGCGTCGTTGACGGCCAATGTTTCACAAGCCGGGAGCATCTCGTGTCGCGTTTTGCCAACGGTTAACAGCCGAAGCAAAGAGAGGCTCGACAGGGATTACACTAGACTACGCCCTGACTAATGATCCTTTAACAATGCTACTACCTACATCACTATTCACATAGAGCAATATGGACTGGGCTCCCGATGCCACATACATACATGTATCGACAAAGAATCCAAGCCCCCCCACCCCTCTTGGCGCAGCAATATGCCTATGTTTTCCGGTCCCACGGGTTCTCATCACGGGTTTGGTTACATGGTTGGTGGGCATTATGCCTAATGTGGGGAAGTACTACGAAGGATCGTGAGGGGGCTTACTGGATCGACGTTGGGAAGCATGCAGTTCTGCCAGCACAGCGCTGATTCGGCCACTTAGTGGAAGAAGACTTAGTATTGGTGCAGTATGTACACAATGTGAGCAAGGCTCAGCTGTGCCCAACGCGGAATGATCCTCCTGGTATATGTGTGTACGCCCAACTTTCAAGGGATTACACCGGTCGAGTACAGCTCACATGTATGTATGTACATATGTATAGCCTTGTTGTCACCCCCAAGTCGACAACATCAACGACCGACAAGTGTGGGTAACATATACGTATATGTCCCTTTTGGTCACTATTCTCATGCGGGCTTTCATTTATCAGGAGACTCATGTAAGAGACAGACTAGGACGAAAGTGCTGTTAAAAAAAGTGACAGAGTACAAAAGTTTGACAGACAAGGTGAGGCGGGAAATGGGAAAACAGGGCTGGAACCAGAATCTGGGTATGGACACTGACGTAGATGATCATGCTATAGCGGGACGGTGAGATTTCGGTACTTTATGTAGATAAAAGCTTGTCTAGAGTACAAAAAAAGCTTGTTTAACTCTTTTATGTTCAAAAGCAGCCGTACAATATATCAATATTACTGGTAGTATCTGTTTGTGATGACAACATTCACTGTGCCGGGTCAAACTATGAGAGCCCAGAAACAAAGGAAGAAGTTTAAGCTACACCTTCAGGGGTATGTCAGTGCTATTGCGCCAAAAAGATGGATCCTGTAAGTAGTTATGCGGTGGAATTGATAGTAATAGTAATCACTTAGCGTATGTCTTGGTCAAAACGGTTGTTGTTGTTGTTGTATTCATCTGTCTATCATCGTTCATAGAATTGTTCATCAATGTCAAAGGGATACCCCGCATGGCTAGTGTATCCACTTTGTCACATGTACATTATAAGCACATGCTCTATTCCAGTCTGACAGATCCTTTGGTCTTTGTTCTTGGTTCTTGTGATCAGCGACAATGAGTTTGCAGCTTCTGTGCCCAAACCCAATCTTGACTATCAGCAACCCTGACTCGGACCTTCGAAGAGACCACGGAGGTAAGGATGTGTCATTCCCAGAAGTAACGGCGTGCACGGGCCTGGTGAGGAGTGGTACAAGTAGCAACGAACACACAAGTGGGGGAGGAACAAAACTTACTGCCAAACAGTATAGGTCAACCCATATCAAGCATTAAATCATCAATTTATCCTATTGCACAAACATTTTGAACGTTCAAATGGATGATGATAGAAGCCTTCAATAGAAGTAACGACTGTTTGTTCAACTATCTACGCTACGTGATTACTGTTACTATCATCAAATTTCATACATATATTGTAACGATGTGAAATTGGGCAAGTCCTATGATCGTTATGGAAACTTGGGGTCGATGAAAATAGGTGAATTGTAATGATATAACAAACGCTTGACCCGTTTAAGTTCTATCTTAGCCTGCTGGAAAGTCATTCCGACATACTCATTGACTACCAATGTTATCACCGTTGGCGGGCCAAAACAATCCTGACGACATACACCACCAAGCAAAGACGACTTCACTTCAAGCTGCGACATATCTATTTACAGTATGCTTAATCGATTTTGTTGACTGCATATAAAACGGTCAAATACCGATCAACCACAGTTGGGTACTTTGGGCAGGGACGAGAAGAAATGTGGTTCGGACGCTGCAAAAACTCTTCTGTCCAACCGTGGCTGCGGGACAATAGGTGGTAACCTGATAGGGTTATCTGTGACTCTGAGCAGTGCACGGCTCCACTGCAGACACCAAGCACGTCCCCATTCCTGGGGACCATCACTAACTTACTATCATCAACTATATATGTCCATACATACATACATACATCATTAATACAATTACTATCAACTCTCTCATACTATAGGACTCCTTGCGTCAATAGGATGCATAAGGATACCACTGAACCAGAAAGAGACAGAACTTTGACCCTTGTTATAGGTGCTTGTTCTTTCAGCAACTGTGTAGGATGCACGAGGGGAATTTTTTATACAGTAAGAAAGGAGCAATCAGTAAGTAGCCACCAGACAGGGCAAAGGCTGACAGGTCTCACTATATATGTGATCTTCTTCGACATGTCCATAAATGTCCCGAATCCGTATCTCCTCGTCATCTCTTCCATCTGGTCTACGCATGCTGGTGTTTGAATACTTGGTCGTAGTTCTTGAAGTCTCTATGTGCCGAAATCATCGCGAGAACTGCTCCCACAAAGCGTCTGGGGGCTTTAAAACATCCAAATAGATGTAAATATCCCCGGAGTCGGTCTAAGCCGTCCTTGAGGCCGCGTTCCGCGCAGCGAGTGTTGCTTTGTCGTGTCCTGTGTAGTCGTATCCGCTGGATAGAAGTGACCGGGATTGCGCGCGATTTCAAGTTAGCGGGCCGCTAAGGTGGGCGTAGATAAATAGAGGGAAACAACTATGGGTTTTCCCAAATACGGTACGGGGCTGCTGTCTTCTACAGTTCGTTATCTAAGCCTGTCCGCGCGAGACGTGGCGTTGCTTCGTTCATAGTCCCTAATAGAACATGTATCAATGGCAAGTCCAAGGCCCTATTGCTTTTTAGCATAGTAGCATGCTCGTGGCTTCCAGTCCATCATTGGTAGACGATATAACTTGACAGGTTAACCAAAGTTAGATGTCTACGGTTGAGCTTCCCTAGCTGAGGCTGATTGATAGATTGGACACATTTCGCTCAGCCAAAAGAATATACAATAATTAGGTACTGTCATGGTGTTTACAGAATGCAACTGGGCGTTGGTAGTGGTGTGACTAGGAGTATTTGACAAGTAGGTCAAGTATGTACATAGGCCAGAGAACACATTACTCCTTCATCTTATGGTTAATCTATGACCGGGAATTCTGCTTTCCCTCAATACTTCATCACAGGCCTGAAATGGTTGGCAGGAAAAGGTTTCGAGAGTACCAGCCGGTGAGAGCGCCGTTCTTCGTTGCGACCGCAAAGACTTCCCATCAGTCAATGGTCTCTTCGCTGAGTTTTTCTTAGATCGGAAGTCGTTATAAGTGCGTTTGGCGGATTATGCCGTCGCAGCCATCGTCATGATCCGTGATCCGGAGTGTGACTGGTCAACCTGGCGCCTCTAAGTGCTGGCAGTGAAGATACACGTAAGTCCGCGGGAAGAGGGAGTGGTGTGCGTGCAGTGGATATACTGGCCGCGGCGATAGGTCTTCTTGTGCCAGAACCCTTACATGCGTCTGGGGCGAAGTCCATGCGCCTAATTGCAACGCGAGTTCCGGCCGGTGGACGGCGTGCCGGAATACTGCGCTGTGGGGGACTAGAGAATGGCATGCCCTCGATCGCGCTCACTGAGTCAACCATCGAGCGGCCTCCACAAGGGAATATACAGAAGTTCGCCTCGCTATTGCCCGCAGTGACCAGTCAGGGTTGGCAGAACGTAAATGGGTCCGATAAGCATCCATCTCAGGAGCCAGCGCAGCGTCATCGCGCCCGTCGAGCACCTGCTCCGATCATATGGTTGCTTGTAGGCCCTTGGTCCTTGAGGTGTGTGAGGGGGGGCGATTTTGCTGCTGTCTACAGTTGTGAAGGTCAATGATAATATCGTTGCTGGACGTCTTCGCGTGCAAGTAGATCGACAGGTTCCTGGCGAGCACGTGGGCAATCTGCAAGATTTCTCGACTGAAACGGCGGCAAGCACTGTTCGACAATTTGCATAGACGTCTCGCGGCCACAGTATAGAAGTTCTAATACTTCAACTTATTGAAAAGGGGGCGTTTGAGAGACCCGGCCATGCGTTGCTCTTACAAGTGGTCGCACAAAAAGGAGCAGCTGTGGGCCTGAAGCCGGTCTGACGGTAAAGTAGAAATCAGGATAATGACTTACCATGCAGTGATATCAATGGATGTTTGGGGCTCAGTGGGGCTTTCTAGAACTTCACTTATTGGGGACGGAGGTGGGGTAAAGTGGCGGCGTTCACTAGTCAGAGAGCCCACAAACTGTGCAAAACTCTCCTTGATGTCTTCTGGTAGATTATTCATAGGCGGACTTAGGAGAGATGACTCTACATCGGAGGCAAAAGTCGGGAATAGTTTCGAAAAGTCAGTGGTGACATAGATTTCCGCCAGATGAGAAGTAAACGAGACTTTGTCACCATCAGTGATGTGGAGCATGCCAAGGCTCTCCAAAATCAGGTGACTGATGGATGACATGTCAGGCGCCGTGAACTGTGATTGAAGGTAGGGGATGTCTTTTGAAATGGACAGCGTCTTTCTCACAGCAACCCATGCAATGAGATTCCGTACGTCTTTGCCAGACGAAGTTTTTGAAATGCGCCACATGGTCGGAAAGAAACGCGACAACGCGGTACTTCCAATCTCGTTCAATCGGTCGAAAAGATCCCATTTAACAGCACGTGTGTTCATGTCCTTAATCTGGGCATCGAGCAACAGAAAACTAGGGGAGATTATAGTCAGTATGCAGTGAGTATTTGGGGCGTTGATGCACTTACGTTCCCTGGGAATGATCCATCACTTGGTCAATAGTCGTGGATCGAGTGTCTGGTGAAAAGAAAGGGTGTTCGGGAGGAAGGCTCATCCATGCCGCAAGCTCGGATAAACACAACTCAACATCGGACCGGTGAAGTTCTATGTCCATGAAGGTAAACTCAGGATACGCTTCTGGAGTGATAAGGGGCGTGGGACGTGAAAAGCAAATGACTCGACATTTCGGGTCCAGTGATAGGAAGCCGCGAATGGTCTCCTCTGCAACGCCGGGCTCGCACGCGTCCAGTCCATCCAGGAAGAAATATATGGTATTGACTTTCGCTAGTTCCTGCAAAGTGGCGATGACAGTCTCCATACCAGGGCGTGCATTGGGGTTTTTAATCAGAGCCTCATACATTAATGCCACTGAATTGGTGGGTTGAGCTATCTGAGAGATGACCTGCATCAGAGTGGCCCAGAGTACAGCCTCGGGAGGAACCATTTGGTTGTAACTGAAATGCAGCTCGACAATAATTGGACGTAGCCATTTGGGACGTGACCACCATTCCTTTCGATGTATGTCGGTTATGGCGTACCTGGAATCAGTTAGTATCGTATGTCAGAAGCTATAAATTCTAAGCCGTTGGGGTTACACTTCGATGCGGGCTGGCTTACACTAAAACAGACTTGCCCATGCCAACTAGCGCGACAGTTAGTACCTGTGAAACCATGACGTGTCTATTAACTTACGTTTACCCAGGCACCACAGACATCTCTGGTTAGTACCGGCAGGTGAATTGAGCCAACTTTGATACTGCTCAGACTCTATGAGCCATCGTCCAGTATCTCCCTCTGGGAACCATCCTGGTGCTGCATCTCCCAACTCAAAATCACGATTCGCCGATTCAAGTGAACGAACTACACACAACAGTACTTCCGGTTTGATCCAACGGATCTGAAAATCTGCGCGTGCTCGTAAATCTGTAATTTCTTCCATCTGAGTAGCAAGCCGAGAAGGCAAAGGAAACATGAGCATTTCCCATTTTGGCCGGTTGCATATCGCTGCCGCTTTGTCTAATAAGAGACCGATTTGGACGAATCTTTGACGTAATAAACGACCGTACCGGTTGTGCCATTTCAGTGTCTTCCACTTGTTTTGTTTCTCAAACGCAGGAAAAACCACCAGGAGATCGCCATAACCAAGCTGACGGAAAACACGGTTGCAGTCTATGTGTTGCAATACCGTCGATGTTATATCGAGAATGGCCTCAAAACTTTCCTTTGGGTTATGCCATGGTATGTGAATCTTCAAAATCCTCGGAATATCCTGGTTAAGGAGAAAATGCGCCAGGGACAATTTGGATGACTCGATGTATAACCACTGTGGATGGAGAAGACAAATGAAATGCAGAATCACCGACGATGCGAGAGACACCACTGTGATGAGCGTCCGCTGAGTGTGTGCCCCAATCCAAGCATCTGTGGTCAAACATAGAGTAAAAATTACCGGGATATATTTGCAGAACGCGTGATACCGCTGTTTAAAATCTTCAATCTCAGGACCCAAATTTCCAGGTATAGTGTCGTGACTGAGAATCCGGTCAATTGCGCCACATATGGCTGGAATTGTCTGTTCAAGCAACAGTGGAGCGGCTTCGTAATTCTCCCGTGTCGTGTTTTTCAGTGGACCGTAAATGTGCTTGAATTCGGATTTTCGTCTCGCGAGCCGCGCGAAACCAAAGCGCAGCGATGAAGGAAATGAGAGACGGACGTTGTCGTACTCTGGTGATGTCATTGTAGTGGCATGGAAGCAGATGGTATGTTTTGTGTGCCTGGAGAATCACTAAGGAAGTAATGCGGTCGGGTTGCACGTCCAGGCTATTTAGACACAGATTAAATAGTTATGATGGGGATCATTTAGCATTGTCATCGAGTCTCTACTACGCGCTTACACATGCATCTATGCATTCATACCGACCACTTAGGTGCAACTAAAAGACAATGGTTCGTGTGCACGGACCTGCAGCTGTTAACAGCAAGAAATCACGAACCGCGCTACCTGTGTTGTACATTTTTGGAAACTTGAACCCTACCCCAAACCCTTCCAAAGACCAGCCAAATAGGGCTAGCACAATATCCGTTTTTGGAAATCCAAGGTCGCAGGGCGCGGATAGCGACAGGCAAGAAGCCGTCTTTTTAGAGACTACTTTTGTTATTATTTCAAAGTCCAAAATTTCAGTTCGAACTGAACTTCACACTTCATTCTTCATCATAAAATTCTCCCGCTTCAATCGAAATGCCATCACCTTCAACACCCGCGCCGCCAGCGCGCACGACGAGTCCTATCCTGCTCAAAAAGCTTGCCTCTATGCTTCCCTCCGGCTACAAGTTCGGTGTCTACCATATCTCAACACCACCGCTTAAACAAGATCCTCTTTACGCTCCACCGCCAAATCAAGCGCCCGACAAGACTTTCTGCGAGACCCACCTGCTATCAATAACAATTGACGTTCCACCGGCTACCCCCGACAAGCCCGCGCAACCAGTCCTGGTTTTGTCCCTAGAGATCTTCATCTACACTACGATGTACACGACGACCTTGTTCGTTTCTAAGGCGGATTCGACGGGGTATCTCTCATCACTGGGGTTGCCAAAGACGTTTCCATCGCCAATTAGAACAATTTGTACGGCGTTCATTGAGTTTTTAGTAGAGACACGACGGCGGAAGAATGTTCAGTTTATTATCAGTTTGTTTGCACGCGCACAGGATCAATATCTCTTTCCGGGAAGTGTTGATAACGGGAAGAAGCATGTCTTGGATGACCGCGGATTGGTAAAATGGTGGGCGCGTGTAGTCACCCCCGTGTTAGAAAATCCACCAGTTGGCCCGTTGGCGACCCCATGGTCACAGGTCAAAGGTTACCTGGTTGTCCCAGGGTTGGATACTTATGAGCGGAGGGCGATGATCCCCAAGGCTTCGGTTTCCAATGGAAAATGGACTTATGACCACCCTCTAAATACCCTGACTCAGTTTAAGGGAACGAATGGGGCGAAACTTCCTCCACGTTGCTTGATTCCCTCTTACCCAGATGATCCCAAGTGCCGGTTCCGTGATGAGTTAGACGATGAGTTAGTCAAGTCTAAAGAGTTTAAGAAGAAGGGTTTGTGGAAGGGTGTCCACAATATTGACCAGTTTTGGGAGATGATGGCATTCAGAAACGAGTGCTCAAGCGGAAGAATGACGGGCTTCCTTTGGGTCGTTCTTGACTGGGAAGAAAATCTCAAGCGCCCCGATTTCGTCCCGGTGCAAAAGTCCAAAAAGGACATCAAGAAGAAAAAGATTAAGCTGACCGGGCCGATCCCGCCTCTCGAGCCAAAATTCAAAAAAGCCCGCACCGGTAAGGAATTCGAAAAACCTGTTTTGACCAAGTATTACAAATGGCCCGTCGACAGCCGCGGCGAGATTCTTGTTTTGGAAGCTGGATACAAACAGGTGTACGAGTTGCTCCTCCGGCTGGACTTTTCCAAGCTCGAGCTTGCGGTGACGAGCACTGTTAAGTGGATTGCGGAGGTTAATTTGGGTCAGAAGTGGGGCAGCGTAGTAACCGGGGAAGCAGAGCCGGGAAAACTGGACGCCGGCGAAGGATCGGCGGAGGCTTCAAAGGTCAACAACTTGTCTGGTTTAGTTAAACGCAAACGCCAAGATTCGGAGGCCAAGCCTATTGAATCGGCCCCAGTTGTTAATGTGTTAACAGCGGTCAGAAAGAAGCCTAAGAATTAGCTAGGCTCAGGGGGCTTGACGGGTATACATAGGAGATGTGACGTCAGAAGATAAGGAATATATAAATTATCCCGAATTTTGGGTGAGCTGTATGGTGGGGTAGTAGACGATGTGACTTCGCAGGTTAACCAATGTAGGATGTCCAAAATTGGACTTCCATAGCCAATATCGATTGATAACTCGGTCACATTCACGCCGGCTGAGTCTACATAGACGAGTGAGGCTCTCTTCTGGTGTGTGCACAATGTAACTGGGCGTCGCTAGTGGTCTGACTAGTAGTCCGATGGGAAATCCTACATCATGATAATTCCATCTCGACTAGATTAGATTAGGAAAACGAGATATGAAGTTACATGCGCGTATACATACACATATGCATGCGTGCGCCATGAACTAAGTGGCATTCCCCTCCGGCATGAATAATCACAAATAGAGTTTACATGTATGTACATACATACGTATGCATGTACATACATACATACACACACACTGACCTCTCCGGCAACGCAATGAATTGTCAAAAAAGGTATATACACGCCCCCATCGACCATCAGTCCAGAATTCGTTTCGGGTGTAACGGCAGTCGGATACAGATCCACTCTGAGTCTGCCCAACGAAAATGTCCCTTTCACTGGCGGAACTTGTCTGTCTGTTCGCGTAGGATCATGACGGTACTTGAGTTCCCACTATACGAAAGTTTATCTGATCCGGGAACGACGTTACATGGGTCAAGTGGGGTTAACTCACAGGCCTAGATGTGTTTTTTTGTGGATCTTGCTACAGTAGTTCATGCTGATTTTGTTATTACACACTATATCCTCCATTTTACTACATTTGTAACGGCTAATTCGCTAATTCTCAACGCCCACGTGCCTACACCTTGTTAAGTCCGATTTTCCCGCCATACCCCAACCCCTTTATCCAACTATGTACATAGATGTAAAAACCGTTACTCAGTACGCATAACTCCGACTTGGTGAGCAGCGGCATGTTGTAAAGCTTCATCGCCCGAGATCGTCTTTTTGTTGAGTTTCTTCGCGGCCCATCCCTTCAATCCAGGAACCTTACCGGCGAGGGTCAGAACCTTCTTCCGGCCGGGAAGGTTTCCTGTGCGCTCTTCATGCAAGAGAACAAAGATAGCCACTATCAGAGCAACCCAGTAGAGGTTGTACGAAATAACACTGCCGTAGGTAGCACTGTTTTGCCAGCCGAGAAGAGCGTTGAAGACGTCCCAGCCGTTGTTGGTTTCCGGGTTGCAGCAGTTGACGTGCCAGACTGATTGGCGGATGTTGTAAGAACCGGCGCCAGAGCCAGACTCGGAAACGTCCGAACCGACTTTCTTGACGTATTCATAGTTCTGGAAAGACCAGACGGAACGAGAGAACATGCCGGCACCAATCAGGTAGAGAACGCAGGTAGAGGCGATAAGGAAGATCTTGATAGACATGGCGTTACCTCCACGGTAGATGAAGTAACCAACAGCCAGACCGGCAATGCAGCCACAGACAACGGGGAGAGGGAACGACTTGGCGGGGAGAGAAAGAGAGACACCACCGACGAAAACGACGGCCTCAAGACCCTCACGAAGGACAGTGATAAGAGGGAGTACAAGCATAATGTTGCGACGACCCCAGTCACCCAGCCAGCGAGTCCAGCCAAGGTTAGAAGTCTGAGGAGAAAGAGACTCTGCGATCTTGAGCTTCCACTTTTCTTGCATCTTGTTGATACGGAGTAAGGCAAGACCCATAACCGAGACAATAATCGAGGCGATAAGGTAGAAAATAGCTTCCCAGAGATCCTCCATCTTAGACCAAATGTCCTTACCCAGGCCGTAGAAGACACCAATAAAGGCACCACCGATACACAAGGCAATGAACAAGCCGATAGCAGAACCAACCCATACTTGACGGACAAGACGCTTATAGAGAGCGAGGTCCTGATCGGGCTGACCTAGACATTGCTTGAGGAAAGAAAGAAGAACAGAAATGACAATGACGGCCTCAAGGGCCTCGCGGAAAACGATGAAGAAGATTTGCACCGCGAAAATCATGGTGACGGGTAATAAGTGCGACGCACTATCTTGGGAAGAAATGAAAAGAGAAAGGGAGGATGGTAATTCGACCTAGTGGACACACCACATCTGATAAAGAGAAATCTCACGTTGCCCGACAGATTGATAAAAAATACTTGTCTCCCACACAGGGTTCAAATTCACGCCCGATTTCCCAATACCTGCCTCCTTCCACCCCGCCAGCTCCCACGGGTCCAAAATGAATGCCGGTTCCCGGCCGATGATGCTTCTTCCTTCCAGCCATAAGATAGGCTCCCTAGGCCATTTCCAAACGACTAATACGCTGAAAATTCAACTGCCCACATGAAATCATGAACTTCTTTCCCCCCCACTCCGGACATCGACCGTCCCAAAAAGGAAGGAAGATCAGAGTTCGGTGTTAATGAGGGTGGCAATTGGAGGGATAGAGGAAGTAACTAAACCTGGATATCTGACGAGAGCAGAGCGGGGTCATTTGGTCTCGTTGTGACCTGCCATTCATAGAGAACATGTCTATGGCCTCTCCAGTGCTTCCTATTTTTTTCTTATGTCCGGGGCCAACAGAACGGCAGAATATGTCTCCCGATGCTTCCCCATTAGGAAGCCCATATACCCAGGCGGGCAAAGTTGAGTGGGTGTATGAACACGCCCCGTGCTAGTTAGAAGGGCGGTCCTCGGTCCTTTTTTCCCGGTGAAATTTTTCTTTTGCCCGTTTTTGCTAGCTGTGTGAGCTAGACGTCGGGCGTACTGATTGATAGTGGTGGTTGAAGATAATCAGCCGGGTGGGGGATCCAACCGTGGGTTAGTTATAACATCGCTGCTGGTAGCGGACACCCGCACTTCTCGCGCCATTCCTGTCTCACCCTTCTCTTCTTTCTCTTGTCGTGCAGATTTCTTATCTGATTACCCGCTTGATCTGATTCACTTCCCTTTCACTTTCATTCTTTTCCTTCGTCTTCTTTTCACTTACACGTCGTCGTCTAAATAGACTTCTCATTATCCCCTGACAGGTTTGCTTGGCTTTTCTTGGCAGGCAATTCTGGCAGGCAATTCTCCCTACACTACGGTTCACCCTAACCCTAGTGACCATGCGGACTTCATCTCTTAGCCGTTGGTTGGCTTTTGTTGCGGCGGCGGCGGCGAAGACTGTTGAGTATAACTTTACTTTGAGTTGGGTTGATGCGAATCCAGATGGACTTCACACGAGACCGGTGGTGGGGATCAACGGGGAGTGGCCGTTGCCAGTGATTAATGTGGACAAGGGCGATCAATTGGTGGTGTACATGGATAATCAGTTGGACCGCGGTGCCTCTATTCATTTCCACGGTATGTTCCAGAATGGAACGAACCATATGGACGGCCCGTCTATGATTACCCAGTGCCCGGTTCCCAGCGGAAGTAGCATCACTTACAACTTTACCGTCGACCAGCCCGGTACGTACTGGTATCACTGCCACACCGACTACTGCTACCCCGATGGGTACCGTCAGGCTCTTCTCGTCAACGACCCCGATGCCTTCTACAAGGATGAGGTCGATGAGGAGTTTGCTATCACCATGTCAGATTGGTACCATGACATGCAAGATAAGCTCAGCGAGGAGTTCATGAGTCTGTACAACCCCACTGGTGCCGAGCCCATCCCCAATTCTTTCTTATTCAATGATACCCAGAACCTGCAGATTCCCGTTGAGGCTGGCAAGACTTACCTGCTCCGGTTGATCAATATTGGTGCCTTTGTTAGTCAGTACTTTTACATTGAGGACCACGATTTCCAAATTGTCGAGATTGACGGTGTCTACACGGAGCCTCAGAACGCCAGTCTTTTGTTCATTGGTGTTGCCCAGCGTTACTCTATTCTCCTCAAGACCAAGAATGCGACGGACAGAAACTACGGTATTGTCACCGTTGCTGACTCGGATCTTCTTGACACTATCACCCCGGATCTCCAACTCAATCAAACCAACTGGCTCGTATACAACTCTTCTGCTTCTCTGGATAAGGTTGTTCCTGAGGTTGAGCTCAGTTCCGATCTTGACCCATATGATGACACTGGTCTTGTTCCCTACGACAAACAGGAGCTCTTTGAGAACCCCGATGTCAACATTGAGGTTACCGTTTACATGAACAACCTGATCACCGGTGAGAACTACGCCTTCCTCAACGACATCACTTTCACTGCCCCCAAGGTCCCCTCTTTGTACACTGCTCTTTCCTCCGGTAACTACACCACCGAGTCTACTATCTACGGCAAATACACCAACCCCGTCGTTCTCAAGAAAGGCCAAGTTGTTCAAATCATCCTCAACAACGGTGACTCCGGCACCCACCCCTTCCATCTCCACGGCCACAACTTCCAAGTCATTACCCGTGCCCCCTCTTTCGGTGCCGACTACAACTCCTACAACGATGGTGACCCTGTTGCCTATAACGCTTCTGCCGACACTGACTTCCCCACCTACCCTCCCCGTCGTGACGTCGTCCTCCTGCCCCCCCAGGGCTACGTTGTCCTCCGTTTCGTCGCCGATAACCCCGGTGTTTGGATTTTCCACTGCCACATTGACTGGCATTTATCCTCCGGTCTTGCCATGATCTTCATCGAGGCCCCCGAGGAGCTCCAGCAAACTCTGACTATCCCCCAAGACCACCTTGACGTTTGCGCGGCGGCTGGTGTCGCTACTGAGGGTAACGCTGCTGGTAACACGGTAGACTACATGAACCTGCACGGCCAGAACACGCAGCCTGGGTGGATTCCTGCGGGCTTCACCGCTAGAGGTATCGTTGCGTTGGTGTTCTCGTGTATTTCCGCTGTCTTGGGTATGGGTAGTTTAGTGGTTTATGGATTGGCGGATCTTCACGCTAAGCCAGCTGCTACTCCTGTTGTTGAGTTGACGGAGAAGCCTAAGGGTTCAGGAGAGAGAGAGGCCAGTGAGAGTATTTAAGTTTGAAAAGTAGTAAAAGTCGGAGTTTGATAATCATAATATATAGTCGAGTAATGTAATGTTCATAACCTTGCGTATATTGACCAACGTGCGTACATTCCTTCACAGCGCAATCCATGTTACACATTACAGTACCAATCTCAAAATGCAACGTTCATACTATTTTGTATATTCACCGGCCCACATTTCCGGCCAGCCATTTTCATCCCATCCACTATCTACAAAAACCCAACCATTTATTTAGCAGCCTTACCAGTAGGGATCGAGAACATGACAACACGCTTGCCCTTCTCGCCCTCCTCACCGTTCTTCCAGTCACCCAGACCCTTATCCACTCTGTAGTAACCACGGCGCTCCAGCTGGATGATATCATCCGCCTTAAGCAGACCAACGTTCTCGTCACACAGAACATCCTCCGACCACGCAGTCTTCTCAGTCAGGCAGTCCTCCAGGTTGTCATCCTCCTCAAGCTTGTCCTTGGTGATGAGGTAGTCGAACTCCCACAGCTCAGCGGGAACCAGAGTAGTACCAGCGCTAGATAACCAAGTGATCTTCTTCTCAGTGGCCTTGAAGTCACCCTTAAGGTTCAGCTCCAACTCCATAGAGCTAATAGCGTCACCAGACTTCTCCGACTTGCGGACAAGAGCGTTACCCCAAGCCATCAGGGTAATCTCCTCGTTGTCCTTGAAGCTAGCAGCATCGGCCTGGTCAATGATCAGCTCCGACGAGAAAGCGACCTTCTTGAGACCAACGGCGGGGTTCTTGGCGTGCTTAGGCTTGTCCTCAGTGAAAGGGGCAGCGGGAGCCTCAGAGCCCAAAAGCTTAACCTTGACGACATCCTTGGTGGAAATGGCAGTGTGACGAGCGACAATGGGGTCAATGACCTTCTTGTTACCGGCCCAGATGGTAGTCCAGTCCATGAGCGAGATGTTACGCGAGGGACCCTGCTTCAAGATGAAGTCACGGAGAGCTTCAATGGTCATACCGCGGCGACGGATACCACGGACAGTGGGCATACGCGGGTCATCCCAGCCCCAGACCTTGCCGGTGTCAACCAGCTTGGCAAGCTTACGCTTGGACAGGAAAGTGCGAGTGAAGTTCATGCGAGAGAAGTCCCACATGTAAACCTTGCGGAGGTTAAGGGTCTTCTGGAACCACTGGTATTGGGGGTTGCGGTCGGTGTACTCAGTCGAGCGAAGAGCGTGGGTGATACCCTCGTAGGAGTCGACAACGGGGCAGGCGAAGTCGTACATGGGGTACATCTTCCACTTGGTACCGGTGCGGTGGTGGGGGTCGGTGACGTTGCAGCGGTAGATGACGGGGTCACGAAGGGCCTTGTTGGGGTTGTCGAAAGAAAGCTTAGCACGGATGCAGTTACGGAGACCCTCCTCGGTACCGTTCTTCATTTCCTCCTCGAAGATTCTCAGAGACTCCTCAACGGGACGGTCACGGCGCTTCGAGGCAATACCGTTGAAACGCTCATCCTGCATGGTCTTGCCATCGGTGTCGTCGGCGTAGGCGAAGCCCTCGGTGATCATGCGCTTGCACATGTCGTACAGGTAGTCGAAGTAATCCGAGGTGTAAGAGAGACTGTCGGCCTTGATGCCCATCATGGCGAGATCCTCGACAATGGCATCCTGGAACTCCTGCTTCTCCTTGGAGGGATTGGTGTCGTCGAGACGGAGCTTCAGCTTGCCGTCATATTGCTGGTGGGCGAAGTAGTCGCAAAGAAGAGCGGCCTTGGCGTGACCAATGTGAAGGTAGCCACTAATAGGAAAAGATTTGTTAACTACGAGATCTGGTGATGTCATTATAGTGATATACTTACGAAGGCTCGGGAAGGAAACGAGTGACAACGCCCTTCTCAGTCTCCTGCAGGGCAATGTTGTAGTTACCACCCTTGGAAGCGGCAACCTTCTTCTCACGGGCGGCGTTCTCGGAAGCCTTGATAGCCTCCTGGAGCTCGGGGTGGGTAGCCTCAACGAAGTTGAACCAACGGGCAAGGTTCAAAAGAGGACCCTTACGGATGTAAGCAATAGCGGCACGGTTGGCACGGAGGGTCTTCCAAATGTCACCGTCAACAGTGCTCAGCTCGTAACCAGAAAGGTAGGTGCGAACAGTAAGGTGCTTGTCGAGGTCGCGGAGGTGAGCATCGATGCTCTTGAAGTCACCCGCCAACTTGGGGACGAGGGCGGTAAGTTCGTCGGGGGTCATGTTTGTAACAAGTGTGGAATGTCAAAAGGAACTTGAGACAGACAGGAAGAGAGACAAGGAACCTTTTATCTCAACTGGACTAGACAATCGAGAAGTGGGTGCGTGCCAAAGGAGGAAAAGATTAGATCGAGATAAGCGGACCGGGGACTGGCACACGGCGTTATTCCTGTCGAAACTTGCGGCGTTTACTCTTTGAGTCAGTGGTGGATTCTGTGGTACCACAGCGGGGTGATTACTGCAAGTCGTGCAGGGGTTTGATCGATGGAGGGGCTTTGTGGGGCCGTGAAGTATGTAGGGTTATCGTGATTGATGCTGAAAAGGGTTAGTTATACATGGCCCCTGTCTAATTCAGGAACACATGTTGTCCAAAAGAGGTGGCTATGGGACATCTGATGTTAAAACTCACGTTATCTGATTTGACTCATCCGATTATATATCCAAGCACCGGCACATATCCAATTCATCATGGAATTTCTCTCCGGCCTCCTAGGTAACCGGTCCGGCTCCCAAGCCACCATAAACTACACCCCCACGCACCGGCCCGCTCCCCCGCCTATCCGATCCACCTCCCCGGACGTCTCCGACGACGACAACGACGCGCCCCTCCCCTTCCCCACAGCTCTTCCCCGTTCTGATTTTCTCGCCGCGGAATTTTCTGCCCCAGAGTATCTTGCCGCTCTCACCTCACGGCATCAAACACTAGAGGATCTTCGGTCTGATTTGAGGGAACGGAGCCAGGCTATTAGTGCGGAATTGTTGGAATTGGTGAATGCGAATTACTCTTCGTTTTTATCGTTGGGAAATGACTTGAAAGATGGCGAGGAGAAGATGGGTGATGTGACGATGAGTTTGTTGGGGTTCCGACGGACGCTGGATGACATTAAGGGGGATGTTGGACGGACAGGCAAGGAAATTGAGCGGTTATGTGACGAGTTAAAGAGTGGACAGGACGAAGAAGCTATGGGCGTGAGAATGGTTCAGATCGAGGAGATTCTCAGTTTATTGGAGGCACATCTGGAGGCTGATAGTCTCCCACCACCAATGACCCCACGAACTCCCAAAACCCCACGGACACCAAAGACCCCAGATGTTCCACCAGAAGAGAGTGAAAGCGAGGATGACTCCGAAACAGACTGGAATTCCGACTCTGACTCTGACGACATGTTACAGACGGATAAAAAGAAGATGTTGAACGGGCCAGAAAAGTTCAAAGAGCATTTTGGTCAGTTAGCGAAAGTACACAAGCTGATTTCCTCGTTGGATCCTAAGATACCATATGTTACTTATGCTTCAGAGAGACATATGCGGTGTCGGAATACTCTTATGTTAGATTTGGCAGCTGCGACAAAGGTGGCTAAGAAGAGAGGGCCAGAGGGGGGTGAATTGCTGGTTGGATATCTCGGTATCTACAGGGCCGTAGACGGTGGTCGGGAAGCACTAAAGACGCTTCGTGAAAAGTCATAAACGTAGTCTATACTTGCTTAATTCCACACTCATATATTCATACAAAGTTCCCGTTCCTAATATACACAAACTCCATCTTTACATAGCACCAATCAAGTGTTGCTCCGTCACAGTGGGATCCGTCGAGTTATACAAGCCATTCAAACTCAACCCGGGTCCCTTCGATGTACTCAACACCACCTCTCTAACCTCCTTATACGTCAAATCCTCCAAGGCAGCACACTCCTTCTTAATCTGGCCCACAAGAGCCTTAACATTCTCCGACAGCATCTTCGGCGTGAATCCCAACTGACCCACCGCCATTCTCACCACACCCATTCTCTCTCTGTACTCATCCGAACCCGCCTGCATCGACTTCTTAATATTCTTGGTAACCGTGCCCAACTTCCGACTTGGCATCAACCCCTTAGGACCCAAGATTCTCCCCAGATTCGCCTGCTGCAACGCCTTCTCCGAGTCCTCGTGGCAAATCAATCTATCAAAGTTGATTTCGCCATCCCGGATCTTCGCAAAGAGGGATTCCTGACCGACCGCGACAGCACCCGCAAGAATAGCCTCCTCGGCAGTCTTGGAGCCCTCGGGACAAATCACACCGAACCGAGCACTTGTCCGGACAGGATGGGGCAAACGAATGGTGTTTCTCACCACGGGACCGTTACGCGCGGTGCGCAGACGGATAGCCAATTCGTATTTCGTCGTGCTACCAACATGACCGACCTCCGCAGCTCTCAGATATCTAAAACCAGTCAATAACCACGCCCTCAAATTTTCCCCATCAAACCAACTCACCTAATCGCATCACAAAGCGAAAACTGCGGAAACTTGGTAGGATCGTACACCGCAAAATCCTTAGGCAACTTTCTTTGCACCTTCTTATCACCATCCTTGGATCCCTTCTTTGTCTGTTGCGCGGCAAAACGGACTTGTGAACCGAGGGCCATGACGGGGGCCACAGCTGGACGGGCGGTAGACCGCAGGGAAAGGGCCGTAAGACGGGTTGAGACGGAGGACATTGTGGGTTCTTTCTCCGGGATATCGGGGGTGTTGAGAGGGGAGATTCGGGAGTTTTTCTGAAGTGCGTTCGATTTTCGGGTGGTCCGGTAGAATGGTCGGCTAATTGGCTCTGGAAATAGCCAGATGAATCGTCGTCGGCGTCGATTTAGCCGTGCCTTTTGTCCCCGTGTCGTCAAATATCGTGATAAATTTGTTCCACCTAGGTCAACGAAGGGCCCCACTTTTCCTCTTCCCAATTGGCGTAGCACGAGCCCGCTTATCTTATCACTAAACCACTATAAATTCGACGTCATCACTGAAAGCTCCGTAGTGTTACAATTATGATACTTGCATTCATGACAAAGTCTATCTACATTTTAAAAACTAAAACCCGATCCATTCGTCATTCATAAACCACTAAAATCTCCGGCTCGACCCATCCATCGAATTCACAGCACTCTCCGTCGTAGACCATCTCTGCTTATAAATCTCATCGCACATGTTTCTCAAATCCATAGTTTGGAAAGCAACGTTCAACAGCCTCTTCATATGATCCGAGTGTAGTTCGCACACGCCCAATGATTTCTTAACTGGTATGGGCGCTAGCCTTTTGCCGCCTTCCATTCGTCGGAACGGCTTGACTATGGTCCAGTAACAGTCACCACAGAAAGTCAGATTCTCCAACTTCTCAATCATATACCAAAGCTCATCGGATTGAGGTGAGTTGGGCCCGCTGCATTTAGCATAATTCGATAGATGCATCAACTCATCCACCAATTTCGGTCCATCGGGTGCCCGTCCCGTCATCGTGCCCCGATCGGAAGCGACTTCAAGACAATCGAACAGATTGATGAACCTCATGCTGATAGTATCGCCGAGATGGAAAGAGCATTGTTGACCTGGTGATGGCTTGACCTCAACAAACAACTGTCCCGTAAAAAGATTTGGAAGTAAGACATAAATAGTCTTCATGCACCGAGGACAAATGGCAAAGTTGGGTAGCAAGTTGCTGTTACTTGACGTCCACTGGGTACGGAGCGTAAACATGTACAGTATATCGCGCTTAACCGAACAACTCATGGACTGATGTTGGATGACATTCAGGATCTTGAGGAAAATGTCTGATATGACAGGCTCGCGTCTCTTCAATGCCATAATCCAACCAACCTGGTACCACGGGAAAGACCCAAAATCACAGCGAACTCTCTGCAAAGGACGAGCTGCCTTTTTAGACTCGACAAACTGGTTGCGGTATGGCCCATTAGCAAACACGCCCAGGAAGCATGGCATACACACGTCGAAATCGGGTACGTCAGGCAACGTCATGAAAGTGGTTGCAGCGGGGTTGTTGCTTTGGATGGAGAAATGACATTCAGGCAGTGGCATTTGACCATATTTTTGAGGATCTTCCAAAAATCTGCGATAGGCTCCAACTGACGGATTAAGAGGAAAAATCTCTGGAAGTCTCTGGAGAGCGCTCTTAGGGCTACCCTCATCAAGAGGAAGGGAGCTTTCGGATCTTCTCCCAGGCTGACCTAAAGGTTGCTGTAAATTCCGTGGTCCAGCCGGTCCGGATGATACAGGTGGGACATAGGCGCCAGAGGGAGAATGCTTAGGTCTCGTTCCTCTTGAACCTGGACGATGGCCACCTGCCAAATGGCTGTTATTAGGTCTCATTATTGGTTCGGGCGAATCGTCGTCTCCCGCATACAACCCGCCCCGGCTGCCATCATCCCTAAAATGGCCCGGCGCAATCGGCGATGATGATAATCCAACATTACTCCTTGAACCGGCTTTTATATGCGGCTCTGAACTGCGTGGTCCTGGAATCCGCGGCATCGTATCGTAAATGACAATTGACTCGCGACGCCGGCCATTCGAAGACTTAGGTCTCAGGCTCGGCTCTTCGTCGTATTCATGGGTGCTTTGGCGAACGGGTGATCCACGGTTGCTACGGCTATTATTTCCCTGACCACCGACATGCGGGCGAAGATCGGGGGTGTACGAGTGTTCCGACTTTTGCCTTGGAGAGTCGTAGATGCGGTCATTGGCGCCACGCGAAGGTTCTGGCTTGGGTCCAAATAACCGAGGGGCCGAGGGTGATTCAAATCCAGGGTTGCTAGACGCGGAGCGTTGTTCCTCGTGGCGATGAATTCGGTTAGGAGCCAGATTAGCCGAAGGAGACCGACGATGTTCATCACGCATCCTATACGTGTATTCGGGGTCCTTGGCAAGTGGCGTCGTATGCAAGCTAGTATTAGACGAGCTAGGATTGTACGAGTAAGCAGTAGACGATACCACACTGGGCTCCGGTTCACTATGGCCATTTCGCAGGCTGTACTTGCTACGTTTCGGGCGCAGTGTATAAGATGAGGACGGTAATGACGTTTCCCGGTCTTTATCTTTGTCTCGTACGGGACTTGGCGGCGTCTGAGGCTGGGTGGGTGACTGCAGAACTGAGGCAGGCGGTAGATCCTTTTCTCTGTATCGAGGGTCACGTTCCTTGTATTGTGGACGTTGCTGTTGCGAATGTTGGGTATCCCGAGGGTAGGGATCCCGCGGTTGACTGGAGCTGTAGGACGAATAAGATTGAGGAGGTGAGCGCCGTCCGCCGGTGGACGATGGGGTTTGTTGATATTGGCTGTTGCTTGGGGTGTGACGTGGGCGATCTGGAATGACGTCAGGGGCAGCTGTGTATTGTTGATAGCCGTCCATCTCTATAAGGACGGGGTGTTGATCTGGGTGTCCTCTGACGATACCGTGTAGTTCGTCCTTTGACCTTATTGGGTTATATTCCCTTGCCAACGAAACCTCCTCATCTTCAACCGTTGGCGACGGCGGCGGTGGCACAGTCGGCTTCCGTACAGTATTGTAAGAAACTGTGTAGGCCTTTGGTCGGTTCACCACACGGTGTGACTGCGGAGGGACAGAGCGTTCTCTAGACGCTGAACTGCCGTACTCGCGGACATCTCGTGGGGCTTCCCGTTGGGCGGGGGAATAAGCATAGCTTGTTGAAGGCGGAGGGTCGGTGCGGGCGGGTGGATAAGTGGGGTGGCGACCACGGGAATCACGGGGGTCGCGGTCATAGAAGTCTCGATCTCGATTTCTTTCTCGGTCGCGGTCATAGAAGTCTCGGTCTCGATCTCTTTCTCGGTCACGGTCGCGGTCGCGGTCACGGTCTCGGGATGGTCCAGGTGGATGAGAATAGCTGGTATGGCTGGAAGAAGGAGAGTCGTAGTGTGCGGGGGGTGTGGGGGAATTTATGTTTTGGTGGGAAGGCGATGAGGAATACATTGGGGGTGAATTTGAGGATTGTCGGGGTGGTGGATATCTAAAGATTCAAAATGCAAATAGTTAGAGTTGTTTAGGCAAGAAAAGCATTATGGCAATATGTTTGAAACACAAAGACAGTAGGGCTCAAGCGGGATCCCTTGGATACATAATAAGCTGGGTACTGCCTAGTATATCCAGTCATGTCCCATATACAGTACAAAGTGCAGCTCCTGCCGCACACACTATTGGTCTCAATGCTACACAGAGGGCAATTAAGGCGACACCACCAGAATTCACACCGGCAATCGCCAATTGGGGTTGGGGCGAGCCGGGATGGTTGAAGTAGGAAGTGGCGTAAGAGCGGCACAGAAGAGGATGGATAGTATGAGCAAAAGAGAAGGGACTTACGGGTTGGGACTTCGTGAACGGCCGGTTCTCTGGGTTGCGAAAGAACCTTTTGCCAGAAGGGTTGCGATGTCTATTTTGGAGTCGCTCATTTTGGGCAAGAATGTTTAATGTAGATGGAGACAAGTAGATGCGATGGTGATTGGGAATGTCGAGATATGGATATAGGTGTTGTGCCGTAAACTCGAGACGGATGCCGTGCGTTGTATGTATGTGTGTATGCTATTATCGTGGTGTTTCGCAACGTATATAATGCAACCACCACGGGTAGCCAACCAGCCAGCCGACTAGCCAGCCAGCCGGTAGTCAAGCTGATGTATTCGCCCTACAAGGTAAAGAGGGGCGTCTATGTCTGTATATGGCGACTTTACCTGACCAGGTCGATTGGCGCAAAGGTAGGCGGTGTAAAGTCAAATTGTCTAATTGTCAGACGGCGCAAACCTAATTGCTGTTGATTCCTTGGTTGATATTTCCAAAATTCGTAATCGGTTGATGAATGTCTGTTGTAATCCATCAATGACGGTCAGTCGGTCGTCGTGGGCGGAGCTCGTGAGGTTGTATTGGACAAGACAAGAACTGACGTAGGGATCGTTCCATCGGAAAATGGATTGTTTAGTTAGTTAGGGAGAGAGGGGAAGGAGACAAGTAAAATAAAGGAATCATGGTAAGTGCACGGATTAAGTTTGATTTCTGTGTTTTATACGTGGATTTTTTTGGGGGTCGACAAGGCCGATTACGAGATGGTTGTTAGGTAACAATATGATGGGAATTGTGGAAATGACACATGCCAAGATGGGAAGTATAAAGGCCGGAACAGAAATTGAGGTTTTGAGTGGTCTTTGAGGATACAGCTTGAGCTTTACTTGGGTTATTTTTGCCTTGGCTTGTCTGGTTTTCGGATCAGCCGGCTTCTGGAAGACTGATGGCGCATTGACTACGGTGAGTTTATTGTTGAATAGGGCAGGGAAGACTTGGATTAGTAACTAGGTCAGATGGTTCACCAACAAGACAAGATAATCAGTAGTAAGGTTCTGAATCATCTGGTTGGTTGATTCAAGTCGATTACATCAAGCTTGAAAGGCACATAAATCTAGTATACTCAGACAACTTTACACGACGTAATAAACCCCGCAAAGTTAACTACACTAATGATGTGAAACGAGCAAAAGATGTGGATACCGGTAAGGCGGAACAAGAGGGGCTATCTCAATATCAAAATGGCGTCTCCAAGCACCCGCCATAGTTCATTTTCATTGGAACAAAGAATGGGATCAATTGTGTTACTGATGTCTCTGGATTCTTGTAGTAGCATATTCTAGCGTAGGCTTAAAATGGCCGAGTAGCTTCGTTGGCTTGGTGGGATTGATTGACATGTATTGGTTTAAAGGTAACTAGCTTAGTGAGGCCCGTGGTCCGTGATGTTCGTTTTTTTGCCACTGGGGTTATATATCCTGGAATTCGAAAACAAAAAGACGGGAAAATGCACACTCGGGAAATAAGTGTGGTTGGTAATTGTATTCATGGAACAAGTCAGACCTTTACTTTCACTGCATCTTGGTAAGTCCAACTGATTCTCATTGTAATATCAAGTTTTTCGGTACATCCAAAGCCTGGCATAAACACGGCACGGCTGTTCCCATGACATGTATGTATACACAAGCACGGGCACGGTGACGAATGGCAACTTATTGCGAGGTCAAGGATTACCAGACAGCTATCAACAATGTCATGCTGTTTCCAAAATATACGGCACATACAACATTGAGGGGATAGAAGCGGCAAAGTTCACCATGTTGTAAAGGTGGCAATTCTCTCCATAGACTCCCCCGATTCGTGCAGTCGCTCTGCATAGCATAGGAGTAAGCAAATCTCCAGTCGGACAAGCATCGTTGTTGAAATTACCGATGAAACCAACAACGCTTATTATCACAAACTCACTATATCAATCACTCTATTGCCCCTCTCATTGGTGGGTATCCGCCGTACTGACATTTCATTGCTGACATGCTCGACCCATTCTTCTCTGGAATGTAAGCGGCCGAGACAGGCCTTTGGGTTCAGGAGCATCATGGTTCATTCCAATGGATTGACGTACGGTTGTTTACATATTCACATAGTTGACGTGTCTGTTGGGCCAACCGTGTATTCCCGTTTGTTCCTGTCCCTTCTATGATGAATATTTTCCAACATTGTTGGTGATTCGTTCTCTTGTCCGTTGGTTTCAAGTAGGGTTGAGTAAAATGATAGGGTTAATTACACGAGATGTAGTGTGTTACAACTTGACTTGGCGATCAGAAAGGGCACTGCATTGTTCGGGTGGTCCACATGCATGAAGAAGCGGGAGATGCAGAGGATGGAAAGATAACCGGGTAGTTTGAGATTTTCATCCACACATGTGTCCAAGAGGTAGTTGAACAAAGCGCCAAAGTTGAGGTATGATGCGTTTATGTGGGAGATCATGGATGGTCATCACAGTTGCATTCCGTCACAATCACATTGTTAGTAGATTGACAGAAGCCAACGTAAATAATGCATTTTGTCCTATATGTGTACATGTATTCTCATATGTATCTAAATAGATCCGAACAAGTATTTGATCTAGAGACTGGTCCCCAACCTTCCATTATACATAAAACTAGACCGCTCCTAATCTTCTTTAACCAGTGAACGGCTCCCCACATTCAACAAAACAACTACTCTCCACCCGCTGCAAACAACCGCTTAACAATCCATCCAATCGCGCCACAAAAACAGACGCACTCCGAGACTCGAGGCTTGAACTATAACAGGGTTCCGTTTGTTCCACGGCTTTTAGTGGATGGGGACGAGCAATTGACTTGGGGTTTTGTATATCTACTTGGTTTTGATTCATCCACGTTCTTTTTACCTTTGTCCTTCAAAGTTGGAGATACTTTGTATACTTCTTGATCATCATCATGACTTCTATTAGCCCACCGTTAGTCTTTTCAGATACACCACCGCCGACTCCTCCTTTGGGACTCACCCAACAGCCTGTCACCAGGCCTACACAGCAACCGACTGCTTCGGTTTTACAGTCACGATTCTCTACCATTTCAGGGAGACAAGAGACTCGTCCATCAACAGCAGCTACAACGATACCTACGCAGAGGTCGACTCAGCTAGTTTCTCTTCCGGAGATCCAACCGCCAACACCTCCACCAAAGGATTATCCTGCCATGGCGACAGCTAAAATTGTTGACATATCACCAGTAATAGGTTTACAACCTTCGCCTATCGATCGAGATGGAACTACCAAGGGGACTATTCAAACTATCACTTCCACGCCGATCACAACCCCAAGACGGCCAGAAAATGCCATCAAAAAGACAATACACCACTCAAATATATACTCACAATCATATAAACCGGCCTTGTCACCTCCACCAACCGGGCCTCTCCCATCAATTCCGTCTCCATCGCCAGCCCCCGCCGAAAAAATCGCCATATTCTCCGAAACCTCACTGCTACAAACATCTTATCACCCGCCTCCCCGTCCACTTCCCACAAGCCTAAAAAAGAAGCCCAGCAGCGGCCTAGTCACCGGGCGAAACGGCATTCTCGGCCTTCATCAACGCACTTTCTGGATAATGATGGCTGTGGCGTTCATCCTTTTGGTTGTGGTGTTAGTGGCGGTTTTGGTCAGTTTGAAAATGACACAACGGTCCGGCCAAAGTGAATATTATATTGCCTCTAATAAATTGTGAGTTTTGCGCCAGTCGAGGGGATGCATTGTGTTACGTGAGTTTGCCCTGCGCGAGCTTGGATAAATTGCAACTGGACCCGTTTTTATGTGATGTGAATAAGTGAGTGAGTACTCTTCCAAGTGAAAGATTTCACAAAATTTCAAAAAACCGCACTTCAAAATGACGACCCCAATACCGCCAAATGCCGGGTCCATTCTATCCCTAGACCACCTATTTGACAACCCCGTCTTCGCAGGCGGAGCCGGACTCGCCGGCCTCGGAGCTCTCGCCGCATTTTCCCGCCGCGGTCTCGCTTTCACCGCACACACTCTCCGCAAACGCCTTCTTATCCGTGTTGAAATCTCCCGCACAGATCCTTCATATCCATGGATTCTCACCTGGCTAAGTCAACCACGCCCGGCCGCTTCCGGCTTCATTGCCTCCCGGATCACCCGGATCCATAACATGTCTGTTGCAACGACCTTGGAACGCTCGGCTACGGGGGGCACAGGACAGGCGCATTTCTTCTTGCAGCCGGGATATGGGAAGCATGTTGTAAAGGCGCATGGAGCGTATATTGCGGTGGAGAGGGAACGGCATAGTACGGCGAATATGAATACGGGAGAACCGCATGAGACGGTGGTTTTGACGACGCTTTACAGCGCGAGGGGGGTGTTTGAGGAGGTTTTTAGAGAGGCTCATGAACTGGCTATCAAGGCGGCGGAAGGCAAGACAATGGTGTTTGCGGCGAGAGGCGTGGATTGGGTTCCGTTGGGAGAGGCAAGAAGGAAGAGGCCACTCAAGAGTGTTATTTTGGATAAGGGCGTTGCGGAACACGTGGAGCGGGATGTGAGAGATTTCCTTGCTAGACAGAGTTGGTATGTTGACCGAGGAATTCCATATCGGAGGGGATACCTTCTTTACGGGCCGCCGGGCAGTGGAAAGAGTTCGTTTATCCAAGCGTTGGCCGGTGAGCTGGATTACAACATTGCCATGATCAACCTAGGCGAAATCGGCATGACAAACGACAAACTCGCCTATCTCATGACTAAGATGCCACCACGGACTCTACTACTTCTAGAGGATGCCGATGTAGCATTCGCCAACCGTATGGCGACTGATAGTGAGGGATACGCAGGGGCAACGGTGACATTCTCCGGGCTTCTCAACGCACTAGACGGTCTTGCCGCCAAGGACGAGAGAATCGCCTTCTTGACCACCAACTTCATCGAACACCTTGATGACGCTCTAATCCGGCCTGGTAGAGTCGATCAGATGGTTTATGTGGGAAATGCTACGCGGTACCAGGCGGAAACTATCTGGGAGAGATTCTACGGCGACGTGGATACCTCCGGGACTGGCAAGACGGAATTTGTGGAGAAATTGGAGACGTTGGGATTATTTAGTGAGGACGTCACTAAGCAGACCAGTATGGCTTCTATCCAGGGTCTTTTCTTGCTTAACAAGGATGACTATAAAGGAGCGATTGCCATGGCGGACAGTCTTGTTCCACGCAAGTTTGGTAATGATACCTCGAGATCACAGGTTGGCTCGATTTAATACTATATACAGCTGGTGACAGTTGTCACAACCACCCCACTGATATGACCCCGCCTAAGTGTCTTCCGAACCGGAGGGATTAAGTGATTTGACCAATCAGAGATGAGCTATGTGTTGACGTTCTTCCTAAATTGGATAAACTCATGGAGTGATTGCTGAGGAGCTGGTGACGCATCCTGCCGGTGTATACACTATAAGTAGCTATGTTGGCCCGTCGACTTCCTGGTTTGCTTCGTCTTGCGAGAGTTCCGATTGTTCAAACACGATTCTTTTCGGTAAATTCATACAAAATGGCTGGTTTCGATTACGTTAGCACTAAGGATGCCCCGGCTGGTAAGTTGTTTATAGTAATTCCATGTATGCCATAACCCCAACTAACATAATCTCCCTATAGCTGTCGGTCCCTACGTATGTCTTCCGTGATATATCTACTCATCTCGTGAAATCTAACCCCCCGATAGTCCCAGGCCACCAAGACCGCCAACACGGTCTACTGCTCCGGCCAGATCCCCCTGACCGCCGAGGGTGTCCTTCTCGACCAGACTCTACCCATCGGCACTCTGGTCGAGCAGTGCTGCAAGAACCTCGAGGCCGTCCTTAAGGCTGCCGGTTCTTCCATCGGCCAGGTTGTCAAGGTCAACATTTTCCTTGCCGACATGGACGACTTTGCTGTAAGTTTTCCTTGGGATTGCAATATGGTGGAGAAAACCAATGTATTAACTTGTTTTAGGGCCTTAACGTCGAGTATGAGAAGTGGTTCGCTCACCGCCCTGCCCGCTCCTGCGTCGCTGTCAAGACTCTCCCCAAGAACGTCCGTGTGGAGATCGAGGCTATTGCCGTCCTGTAAATTACTCATAAATGTACAATATAAAGAATACCCAGTGAAAAACAAACCTAGGCCCTCATGAGCCGGTCAATTCTCCTCTTCCCGTCTACATCCCCCATGAACAAACATAAACTAGCTGCGGCGGCGGCTGCTCGGGTGACGATCCGCCATTTAATTCTCTTCATCTCCGCTTCGCTAGCCCCAGATCTCCGTTCAGTGAGAGCTAAAGGGGCGTTTTTAAGGGTATCCGCCCAGTCTAGGAGGGCAGCTATATTGTGTAGAACAGACGGGTCAATTCTCCCGCCATGTCTAGAGACAGCCCGCTCGGTATGTTTCCAAGTCAACGTGCAAAGCAAGCTAACATTCGTAGTCAAATCCCTCCCCACATCCGGCCACGCCGCCCGTCCAGCACGACCTGTTTCCCGTCTCTCTACATTCGGTGCCCTATATGGCTGTGCGCGGGCCGCCGCATATCGTGGATGCGGTCTATATGGAAGGGTGATTGTCGGAGGAACAGGGACGACCTGGCGACGAAGATAGACACGCGTTGCTAAGAGACATATATCATGGATTTGCCGTATCAACAAGCCGGCGCTCCAGAAGGTTGTAGGTGGGTCGACCGGGTATTCTGAGGCGCGGACTCGGTGGGGAGATGTAGCTGATAAAGGAGTCGGCGTAAGAACTGTCGGTGTGGGAGATGGGGAAGGAGGCGGCGTGGGACCGATGAGAGGGGATACAGTCATGGGTGGATCGGGGGGTTGTGTTTCCGTGGTTACATCTCCCAAGTCTGTGGCTGACCGCCGCCCCGGAACTGGCCCTGTCGTTGGGGGTTCTCTCCGCCAACTCATCCCTGCTTCTTGCCAATTTCGGAACCAGCCGGGTTCATCGGATGTTCCCGTGGGAAATAATTGACTTTGCCATTCTGCTTGGATATCTTGGTGAAGCCTTGCTAGCATCTCGATGCGTTCTAATGGTGGTAGATTCTGTATGTAATTTGTGAAGGCAGATGTCTGGGGGGTTAGTCGGGCAGGTTGGCTAGTGAATGACGTTGTGGTATGGTTTATTTGGTGGATAGTATCCGTTTCAGTGGTTGAGGCTGTCGTCAAAATGAATGCCGTAGTAGCGATAGTGGATGAGAAAGCCGGATGGCCTTCATCGGAGAAATCAGGTGTGTTAATTTGGTTAGACATGTTGAGCTGGTATACATATATGATTGATACATTCAAGGCTTCTTCTCAGTCTCTACCTCTCCTTATATACGCAAAAAAAGTGCAATCTACCTGCTAGAAACCGGAAGGCTTCCGGCCAAGACAATGCAAGACATGACGGCATATACGTCAATTCATGAACTAAAAAATACTCACAGACCAGACGGCCTGTCCATGTCTCTTAACGCAAACAAAGAAAGTCCCACCGTTCCCACCGTACCTACATAATCCCAGACCATTCTAGATAGTCCAAATAACAACTCTACCATCGACACCGCTCGCTAAAAGTAGTTGGTTAGCCAAATTCACTACAATGCAATATTTCGAACTTACTAGAAACCTTGGTAACACGACCACCGGTAGTCTCGTACACACGCAGAGTAGAAATAGTGTTCTGGTGAACAGTCTTCAGCTGCGTATCATCCTTAACCTTTCCCTTCAAATCCATCTGCTTGAACATGTTCAAAGCACTCTCTTCCTGGTCAACCTGGCCACCACTAGCCTTACCCTCCAAAGACCCCACAATCTGCCAGCCCTGGGCACCGCCACGGAAACGGAAAGCTTCACAGTCGTGACCGGCTGCAATCAGTTCATCCTCGGCACTCCACACCAGACTCTGGAAAGGAAGGAGAGTCGTGGGGATAGTAACGACAGCGCGGGGTGGCTGGTCAGGAGCAGAGGGGTAAACAACGGTGATAGACGAGTCATGCGCAGCAAAGGCAAGGGCATCGCCAGATGGCGAGAAGGAAACGGCATGGACCCAGCCGGCACTGTTGTTCAGGTACTCGCCGCAAACAGTGTTAAACGGGAGACGTTCACCCCAAGGGGAAGCAGGAGGCTTCTGATCAACGCCCTTGATGAAGGCGGAGAAGACACGGGCATGGGCATCTGTAGAGCCAGCGGCGAGAAGAACGGAGTTCGGGTGCCAGGCGACGGTGGTAATAGTAGACCGGATAGGCTTCTTCAGGTGCTTGGATACCCACCAGTCATTCTCCTCCTCGAAGTAGCAGACAGCAATAACGCGGTCACCGGAACCAACGGCGAATTTGGTCTCGGAGGGAGACCAGCGGACAAAGGTGGCGGCACGGGCAATACGGAGAAGAACGAGAGTTGGCTTGTATCCATTAGGAGAGGGTTCCCAAACGAGGGCGTTACGGTCTTATAAACAGTTAGTTTCGTAGATAGTAGACATTCTAGGCTGCAACTAAGTACTTACCCTGCGAGCAAGTCACGATACGGCCCGAGTTGGGGGCGATATCCACACTGGTAACGGTCTTATCATGGCCTTTCAGCTCATCGACCTGGCGGAAAGAATTGGCGGCCTTGGCGTAAAGAGCGATGCTGGATTCACGGGCCACGGCGAGAAGACGACGGTCGGTGGAGAAGGAGTGGTCGGCAATGGGGTTGTGGAAAAGGTGGTGAACTTCGGGAGCGACCATGGTGAAGATTTGAGGGGTTGCGGGATTTCAGAGTTAGAGGGTATGTTGTAGGGTGGCTGTTTGGTGATAGGAGGAGCTCTCTACTATCGGGGTTGGGTAGTATATGCGATTGATGCGACGGCGATGCGATGGAAGGATGCGTGGAGCTTCGTGTTCATGACGTTGTATGTGCCCCACTGCAGCTAGGTTGCCAGCTGGCGAGTTCCAATTGCATGGTGACAGCTGGCAAATATAGACGACGATTTTCATGAATTGGTTGGCGACAGACGACATGAGTGATGATGCTATGGGATATTGGTGATTGCGTTTCTCTTGGATCTTTATTCTAGCCAATTGTTTCATATCTGGCTCTATCCGGTATCTCGTCTTTCTTTACGTCTTGTTTAACCCGTGGTTATCCCCCCTGTCCGACCAACCCACCACCAACAACACCACCAAATCTTTGCGAAAAAAATATCCCAGCCTTACTTGACAAGGCTGTAGATACATCACCAACTGTCTTCACAACCCACCTCAGCAGACAACCACTATGGCGCCAACTGCGCCACCTAAAGCCGTCCCGGCCTCCAAGCCACCAACTGTGGCCCCGAACCAGACGTACGCAGGCTTATGAAAACGAAAAATATCCCTTCCAAAACTAACCGTCCCAGTCTCTACGTCACGAACATCCCCTCTTCCAAGATCACCAAGCCAGATTTAAGAACGGCATTGTACCTTTTGTTCTCGACCTATGGTTCTGTTCTCGATGTTGTCGCGCTTAAAACTATGAAGATGCGCGGACAGGCGCATATCGTGTATAAGGATGTTCATACGGCGACACAGGCTATGCGGTCACTGCAGGGTTTTGAATTTCTTGGATTGGAGATGGTGAGTTTGAGTATATGCCCCGATTTTAGGACTGAACTAACGCGCTTTTTACTCTGACTAGAAAATCCAATACGCAAAGAGTAAATCCAACTTTGTCTCCAAATTAGACGGCACCTTCAAACTCCCCGACGTAGCCAAAGGTGCCGCAAAGGTCGAAGTTACAGACCTCCAAGCCAGCATCTTCAACGACCCTACTCTCAAAGTCAAGGTGGAATCCGACACGAAAAGAGAAGCCACGCCCGTGGTTGCAGGGCTCAAGAGAACGAGAGAGGAGGACTCGGATAGTGACAGTGATGTTGCCATGGACGAGGACAGTGATGATGAGTAGACTATTATCGGATCTATGTGGAGCGTGGTCATGAGTTTTGCGGCGCCATCTCTTTGGGCACCCAGAGACCGACACAACCGCCGACTAAGCCGAGCCAGAGCATAAGATAGTTCTCTTTATTGCAAGTGTCAGCAAAGGAGCGCATTGCGTCGCCGAGAAGACAAGGGTGGATGAAGAATGACGGAAGGCCGGTGACGGGGTTATACTGGTAGAAAGTTAGCAGATGGCGTTGTCAGGGCTGTTTATTTGCTTTTTAACATCTGGTGGGTATCTTTTTTTTCCTTTTTTTTGCCTGTTTCTGGAGTTTCTTTCACGGTTGGGTTCTTTGGACATGTCATGAGAAGCCATAGAGCAATACATTGCAAATGTGCTTTTTAAAAAAAATTGAAAACTTACATCCATGGAGATTCCGCCTATGGTCCCGGCAGAACGGAGTCCGGCTTTGTATTCGGAAGGGACGAGTCGACGGAATACAGTTTCTAGATCAAAAGGTTCCTCATCGACGGGGAGACCTTCCAGTGTGAACCAGAGACAGGGGACACGGTATGTAGGGTGTAAGTGGATTTCATAAATCACACGGCCGAAATCCGTACTTTCCTCGCCATGTCGCAGAGCCGCCTATACATGTCAGTTTCGGTATACAATCTGCGTAAGCACGAAAACGAAAGCCCACCTCATCAGCGTCTTCTTCCATTTCCATCTCCCTACTAAGTCCGCCTTCCACGGGCTTATCCGTCACATTAGGCATTCCCATGCGCTCAAGTTGCGCAGCTAGACCATCTTCATCCAACTTGATTTCTAATGGCCGGACAATCTGAATATAGGTAAGATAGCCAGAGTCACTGTAGGAATTGACGTCTAGAGAGGTTACAGTGCGGAGACGCCAGCGTCGTCGGAGAGGCCCCAGGGTTGCACGGCAGTAGGCGATTTCTAGGTGGTGGCAGGCTTCGGTGAATTCGGGGCGAGAGAGCCATGGGAATATCGTTAGGTCGGTCATTTTGGTCGGTGCTTTTCAAAGGAAATATGGGCTTGGGAGAGGAATGGACAAGAGTCAACTGTTTCTAGATCATGACATTATGAGGATTTTGACAGGTGACCCTTACGTCATTAGCGACTGCAAGGGTTATTTGATGTAGTCAGGGTTGGTTGGGAGTATAGTCAGTCAATTGATTGCCTACTGATAGGTTCCACGAAGCCACTTGGATGACAAACATTTGTGTACGCCAGTCCACAAGTAGAAAGTTTAAATGTCCATCTACATACCTATGTACATACATATGTACATACATACACCCGGAACCGGATATCTCGGTTCCTTGAATCACGTTTCTCATTACCAAGAGTCTGTGAAAACCCAATGCAACGTTGAAAAAAGGCTTTAGCCCTGCGAGGAAAGTGCCGAAAATAACTACCGTCAAGCTAGTCCAAGCACGCCAATGGGTGGATTTAGGAAAAAAAAATTGAGAAAATGTCATGGATCGACTGACCGGTGGATAACGACATTAAAGGGCGGTGATTTTTATTGTCGGAGTTCCGGATCGTATCAAACGTTGCATCCATATACGCAAAAGAGGGGATGATATTGCAGATACAAACCGTTTCGGGGCGCGGAATTGGGAAGGGCTGACGGGCTGGCGGGCTGACGTGCTGACGGGCTGACGGGAAGGACCGGGCATGTAGGGATGGGAATAAGATTCTGGGAGAATTGGGGAACTTTAGTTGTAGTGATGAAGTTAACGCCAAGATCACTCTGTCATATAAGAATCTCATTGGTCGCTGACCATATGCTTATAAACACAATACCGCTTCTTTATAGTCATCGTGTTCCGCCTATCCGAATTATAAACTACCAGGCTAAGCGCACCCCACAGAACGCTTTTAACAAAGGATATCCTAGTTCGGTTGATTTGCGAAATATACGGGATATACAACGTGATTATCGGTGCCGACGACGGCCTTTTGGATATCTTCTTTTGTTTTTATAGATTAGGTTGTTTGTTGTACGGACTTTGCTCTGTTATTTTGTTTAGTTTCTTGGGGGATTTTTCAATATGTCGGGTCTTGTACAAACAAGGTCTATAGAGCCGGCTCCACGGGTCCCGGAGGAGATACCTGGTGATGACAAGGGGGTTGTTACAGAGTCGGATGATACTATTGACGGGTCTGGTGACAGTCCGGATACAAGTGAGCTTGAGTTACCATTTAGTAAAAGCCGTTGTATAGGTCTTGTCCTTACACTATCCGGCGCTAGCTTTATGAATGTATGTATGCTTCATATTCCCCTCGTCTTAGCTATATCTAACATAACTAGACCTTCTCCGCGCAAGCCTGCGTGATCATCCTCCCCTCAATCGGCAGCTCAATCGACATACCCCAATCCCGTCAACAATGGGTTCTCTCAGCATACACACTCACCTTCGGCTGTTTCCTCCTCCTAATGGGTCGAATGGCCGACATCTACGGGAAACGTCCCATGTTCATTGCCGGAACAGCTTGGTTCGCCGTGATGTTAGCTATCAACCCGGCTGTCAAAAATGAGATTGGCTTTGACATCTTCAGAGCACTACAAGGTCTCGGCGCCGCTGCTAATGTTCCCACGGCTATTGGAATCCTCGGAACAGTGTTTAAACCCGGTAAAGCGAAGAATTACGCTTTTAGTTGCTACGCGGCGGGTGCCCCGATTGGAAGTGTCTTTGGAAATTTAACAGCTGGGTTGATTGCTCAGTATGCCCAGTGGCAATGGGTTTTTAGAATGCAGGCTATCGTTTGTGCATTGATCTGTGTCACGGCGTATTTCGTTATCCCGGCGACGCCGCCGAGAATCATTCCGTCTGTGGAGGGTGATGTTAAGCCCAGAAGTGGGCTACAGCTTGTGGATTTTGTGGGTGGGTTTATTATCACTTTGGCGTTGTTACTGCTGCTTTTTGCGTTGACTGAAGGGAATGTCGTGGGCTGGGGGACTCCATGGGTTCCTGTGGTTTTGGTCATTTCTATTCTCTTGGTGGGTGTCTTTGCCTGGTGGCAGGCTCGCTTGGAACGGAAACTCGATGAGTCTAACGGGACCTCTCGCCCACCACTCATGAAAGTATCCGTCTTCAAGAATACCAAGTTTGCTGCTGGAATCCTTATCATGGGTCTATTCTTCTCCAGTTTCAACAACTTCCTCGTCATTGCCACCGTCTACTTCCAAGATTATCAAGGTCTATCCGCCTTACAAACCACGTACCGCTTTCTACCCACCGGAATCATGGGTCTTGTGGTTGCTTTTGTAGTTTCTCATCTTTTATCCTGGGTACCTACATTCTACCTCCTGCTCTTCGGCAACATCTGCAACAGCACCGCTTCTTTACTACTCGCCGTCCCGATTAACCCACATACGACATACTTCGCCTACGGATTCCCCGCTATGATCCTATCCGTTTTCGGCGCCGACACTACATGGCCATCTCTCACTCTTTTCACCTCTCGTGCTCTACCTCAAGAAGACCAAGCCCTCGGCGGCGCTCTTGTCAACGCAGCCGGACAAATTGGCCGGTCTATCGGTCTGGCATTATCTACTGCCGCACAAATGGCAGTTCTTGCCAAGGAACGTCATGTGGATATTACCAAGGCGGGGTCCATTGAGGAGTGGGATCCGGCTTCGTTGAAGGGTGTTCATGCTGCTAGTTATGTGAATTTTGGGTTAGGCGTGGGTAGTTTGATTGCTGTGTGCATCTTCTTCCATGGGAATGATGTTGTTGGGAAAAAGGAAGTTGTTGCTAAAAAAGATACTGAGACGGGGACTTCGAAAAAGAAAGACCCTGTTGTGGATAGTTCTACAGAGGAAAAGATATAAAATTGGAAGGGTCGTGGGAACTTCAACGTCTGTCATGATTTCTTAGCTTAGATTTGTTTATTTAAATTTGTTCAACATTCATTTATAGTTTGTCTCGAGGTCATGTTGTTTGTTAGCCATTACGCTTTGTTAAATTATGATTGTCAGACCAGATCGTCGGTATCTTACCCACCAAAGAACATCAGCAAACGACAAACGGTCTACGGATATCTCCATCCTCGACCCCCACCCCGGGAACTTCCAAAAAAACCGGCCTCTGTAGAAACCAAGACTACATAAGCTCCGATAAACGGTAACTACCAACAACAACCACCATCCTCTGTGGCGCAATTGGCTAGCGCGTCTGACTGTTACGAACTCCAAGTTCAGCAATCAGGAGGTTGACAGTTCAAGCCTGTCCGGAGGAGGTCTTCTTTTTTTGCACTGTCTCAAACAGCCTGTTTCCCCAACTGTCTTTTTCTTTATCCAGCCAATGACGAGTCACGTGTTTATCGGAGCTGCGGCATGGATAGATTAGCTTGACCAGACCGATGGATGGATGTTCCCGCCCGCGTTTGACGCGCTGAACATGGGTTGGTCGGGTCGGCTGTTGGAGGGAGCTTTTTTGAGGGGCCGAGGTTGGTTGATTTTTGGATGGAGATGGATGGCGACACTTGTGATTTTTAAGTTTGTGATGGGATAGATAGCTTTTTTGATTCTTTTTTGATGGAGTTTTGGGATATTGCATTTTAAGTTGTTTCTTTTTCACATTTTACATTTTTTTTTCGGTTATTTCTGGGTTGGGAATTGAGGAATTGATTTACAGAAGGAGTTGAAGTATCGCATCTTTTATCGCATTTTGAACCTTGGTGTTTCCTTTTGTTGTCGCATAGCGTTTAGATAAAATGGCGCTCGTCAAACAGGTTGAGGCTCTCAAGGTAGGTTAATTCAGGTGAAGATTAAGGATAATTACTAACGATGTGTAGGCCATCATTGAAACCAAAATCATGGACCCTCAATATCATGATCTTTTGTCCATCGCAAAGGCCGCTCGTAATGGCGCAGTATACGGCACAAAAGTGCGGTTTCCACATGCCCTAGTGTAAGTCATCGGTTTCATCTGATCTTGCAAACACCCCACTAACAACCTATCAGTATGATATTCCTATTCCGAAGCGGAACGTAAGTATCTCTATGAAAGAGATAGTATCTATCCCCAATCTAACATCCCCCAGATTCAAAGAAAAAGCCCACCTCGTCTTCCAAGCAACAAAAACCCACGCCCGAAATCTCGCCCAATTCGCCGCTCTCTATCAATCTGTGCTCATGCTCCTCCGACATCTCCGGCCAACATCCGGCAAGTCATCGGGACCACGAGAGGCTTCTTACGATAGTTTTGTAGCGGGGTTAGTTGGTGGGTATCTTGTCTTTGGCCGGGCAAATAAGGCTGGGTCGGTCTCATCGGTTTCCCAGCAGATTGTTATTTATGTGGCTGCGCGTGTCATGTTGGCGTTGGTGAAGATGAGTGTTAAGGGGTCGAAAGAGGGGGGACTTGGTGTGCCGGGGATAAGTCATCCATATGTGAGAGAAGTTTTACAAGAGTATGGATGGCCGGTATTTGCGAGTGTTAGTTGGGGTTTGGTTATGTATGTGTTTAGATGGCATCCGGATGAGTTACAGTCCAGTTTGAAGAGTAGTATGGTGTATATCTACCGGAATGCTAATGACTGGACGGGACTGAATAATCTGGTTTGGCATAATATGTAGATGGTGGTGTTTGTTTCTTTTTCTTGCTAGTTTATCATGTACACAGTCATAGTTATAGATATTTCAAATTGTTTGTCTTCTTCAAATATGGCCGATTCTTTCGCCATATATTGTAACCAGTATCATTTTAATCCCTTTGACCCAAACGCCACTAAAACCAGTGGCTAGCTGATCATATCTCTTCAATACTCCCTTATAAAACAATGTCACCCGTCGTTCTTTTCCACCGTGGTGACCACCACCGCCACCATAATTCCAGTCGGCGACATCTACATATGTATGTACATACATACATACCTTGTCTCTCCTAGTTACCGCTATCCTCCCTCGGGACTTGTACCCACTGCTGTCAGTCAGCCAGTCAGCTTATCTTGGTATCTTTGATGGTCAATCTTGTTTCCTGAAAGTCCTTGCACAAGTCCCACCCATACATCAATCAAAAGGACGAGAGAGGCTTTCTGATTATGTTTCTTGGATATCGCCGGTTCTTCCATCTGCAGGGCTGGAATCAGGCTGAAACAAGGCATTTTAGTCTGACTGTGCTGTTTTAAGATGGCGGACTTTTGGGGTGATGGTGACTTTTTATCAATAGATACTGCACATTAGAATCCCCATCACACTGGTAAATTGCAACGACAAAGTCCATCTCGCCACATGGGGACATCACTGATGCCCACATGTCAACATTTCTTAGATATTTCCAGATCTCCGGGGACAATCGCCGGATCTCATATCACCACTTACGCCCGAAATGATACCAGAATCCAGCTGAACTACACATGCAGCCCTGCCTCTCAATAGTAGGAAAATCCCCCTTCTGCCACCATCAGCCTCTTCACAGCCAAGATTGATATTCAACCCTTGACTATAATGGCCATGCGTTGGCAATGGTGGGATGCAAAGTACTGGTATTTGCCGCCATACCGCTTGTTATGCGGACTTGCTGATCTGGCTCCAGACATACTCGCCACACATTTCTACAAGAACATGTCCACAGAAAGTGTCTATTGTATCTCTAGGATGTTCGGTATAGACAGTAGGTGTTACTCGTGTAACCTTTCACACAACCCTAAGAGTGCATGTATATTCGACCCACGATATGACTGTCGATGGAATGTGAGCATGCGTACACACAGTAGTAGACATGAATGGCATCTGATTGACTTGCATGATTAATTTAAAGCCACAGTATTTCTACAAACTCAATATAGCCTGAATTAACTAGACGTAGCTAAGACGAAGTGATAGCGAAGAACCGACTACAACATTAGGAAACAGTAACCGGGAACGGGCTTGTAAGCAAATAAGCAAAGGGAGTGTGTTTAAGGATGACACCGGAATGGGGTGCATGGTAGTCTAAGAAAACGGGATTCATCAATGTGGGGCACGGTTGGGCTGCTATGAAAATAGAGGTCGAGGAAACAGGCGAGGTTATGTGTGTATGACCTCATATGTATCAAAACCGGGAAGCTAGAGTGTGGGGCTAGGCAGATGGCGGTGAAGGCCTGGAATTCAAAGGGCTGTGGTTGGGCAACGCCGAGAGACGGAGGGAAGGTTATGGGTGCCCAACGTAACTGTAACTATACATACATACATATGTGGGTTTTGATGTATGCATATATAGCAGTCTGTATGCACATTACACTGGGACCCATTTATATGATGTCGTGACAGATAGACTGACTGGGTTTCTTTAGTGACGTGCTGAGAGTCCACGTGGCTGCCACACGATGAGCCTATCTATCGCATACCCTGCTGTGAATGGCCGAATAGAATATGGGGAATACAATAACAGAGGAATGATCATATCGAGATGGACATGTACATATGTATGTACGTACATACGGTTGTGTCATTCGGAGAATTAACTGCCGCAGTTTGAACTGATAGTTTGAACAAGGTGTCAATAGGAGTCTACACACCCCCGTAGATACATTTGCAAACAAGTGGATTAACGGAGCACGGGGATAACACGGAGCGGAATGGGAAGTGAAGAATTATAAATCTTGCGTCTATTGTATGTACCTATATAGCCTTTGTCATACGTAAAACGGCATGGCTACGAATGACGGGCGGGGATACAGAGTGAAGGAAGCAAGAAAATGGAGCCTAAAGCATGTGCTAAGGTGGAGTGACGCATGATGGATTTTTTTGCCATGAAGTGAAGGAATTTTTACGTTTCCTGCGGAGTCGGGCAATTGCCGGTTGTCAGTGAAATTGATGGGTTAACTTGTAAGATATTTGCCCGATATATTGATAAAAACGATTATACCCAGGAATCCCGCTGCAGAGTATAATGCCCAACGTGTCCGTGAGCAGCTCCATCAATAATCCTGACATATGTTAGGCTTTTTAAAAATGAGGGGAATGTGGATATTTTGATGGTAAGTTTCAATGACATTTGTCACACAAAAGAAATAATCATCACCACCGGAGCTTGAAATGTTACCTTCTAATCCGCTTATACTAGCCAGATATCGCCAAAAAAAAGCCAAACCACGCAAAATTGACACCTCCTTTCTCCCCTGCCCAAAGCACATGGCCATCTCGTGGGTCGTCCTCATCACTGCCGACTCGGCATGCCGGTACGCAAAAGCCACCATCCAGCAACTGGAGAATTTCGTGATAGACTGGTTCTGGCCTGATGCTTGTAGTGAATGGACCATAGACGGCCCAAACACGCTATAGAGTTGAAAAGATGAGGCTACTTGTGGTTATATACAACATACAATATACATACATACCCGAGAGGAAAGTGAGTTAAACACCACCTGAAGAAAGCCATGACATCAGGGAGCCTACCCCGTCAATCCTCTGCATAAAGACGCACCTGTAGAATCCTGTCTAATTCACATGGTTTGTCGTGGGGGATCTGAGCACTTTGTTACCGTTATTATCCACCATAACCGTGGGGAGGCGTTAAGTGGCAACTTGGATTGGGTGTCAGCCGTTTTTCATCACTCGTTGTGCCGCTATTTGACTGGCTGGTTAGGATTTGACGATCGACGTCAGGATTGCGGAGAATTGGTCATTTATCAACAAGACACCGTGCATCCACGCGACAAACCAGCACTCTGAATGATTCCTGGCTAAAATGCAACTTATCCAAAAAATAACAATTTCAGCTGCCTGCCCGTTATTCAGCTATACGATAGTCTATCGTCTATTGCTTCTGTTACCACTATATGACCTGAACAACAGACCTCTGTCCCGTGTCCTCGACCGTCCGTGAGTGTCTTTGCGGAGCTAATAGACCCGACGCCCGGGACATGTCTAGATCGGGTCCATTACGCGGTGCATTGTAAACGGCTGCCACAGCTACGCTAGCCCCTCTCTGACCGGGCTTGTGTTGTATGATGTCACGGGAAATCATAGGAAGTGGGGGACACGGAGCATGTGATGCCCACATGTAGACATAAGCTGCAGCAGAAACAGCAGAAGCCAACAAGCGCAGATACACACCGCAATACCGACGGTCCCGACAACGAGCCACACTTGCTTGCTCTTTGGCCTTGTTTGTGTGTCTGAATCACGCCCCCCACTTGACAAAAGAACCGGCTCACCGCATCTCAAATGGTGCATATGGAGGCCCGTCCCGCCCAGCACACACTGACAAGACGGTCCAGCCAGGGCGTCCAGGGAGAGGGGTCTAGCGCTGGGACATCTTTTATCTGATGAGTTTGTGCACTGACTGTTTTGTTATGGCAGAGTTCCATTGACGACTTTTTGGAGCGAATTGTGTGTCTTGAAATGGGTAAATATGCCCAGTATGAAGGTCGGGGTAATAACGGTATACACCAGTACCAGACAAACACAAGTAACCTGCACGGTGGAGAGTCAAACTGGCGTCAATATTGACACAAGAACAAGACAACACGAAGAGCAAAGCGGGAGCCACCCGCAGCCTACCGAACAAACATCTCCAAACCAGGGTCTAAACAATTCTGAACCCCATCAATGATCCATTGTATAACCACCACCAACAAACCCCCCAAAAGTCAACAACAGCACAACACAAAAAAACACAACAGACGCCCGTCGCGCAGCACAGCGCCAGACGAAACGTGGATGGCTGCAGCGTGCGGCTGAAGCCATGTGAAGGAAACAGCAGGTTAGCATGGCCGCCACGAGCCACCATACGAACCGGGCCACGGAAGTGCAGGTATGTAAGAAGGAAAAGCAAAGACCGAAGAGCGGGGAGTGGGGAAACGACGGATGTTGGGCGGCTTTATTTAGAGTACGGAAGGGGGATTTTCAGTCTTATGCGACTTTGGATATGTTTGGATTGCGTGGATATGGTCGAGGATAGATAGTGTCGTGATTTTGGTAGATGGGAGTCTCCTTTGGTGGTGGACTTGCTATGATATTCGTTTTGCATGAGAATATGCTTTGTAGATACCCATACGGCTGCCGGGCGGCAAATTCGTTTACTTGCAGGATTGACGGGAAAGAGGGGGAGGGGGGCGTGTGTGTAGGTACCCATGCGCACTATACAACAGACAACATCGACTGCTGTGTACATACGTTTTCTGCATCTTGGTTTCCTCCAGTACGAAGCCATAGACTTCGAAAGATGCACGTGGTGTCGGAATTGCGCCAAGTGTCACTAGGTAGTCGGTGAAGCCATCCAGATCGCCGTCGGCTAAAGAAAAGTCCATGCCGACTGTTCCACTGGTAAATGTCTTCCCGGGGGAATTATATTCATCCAGTTAGGTTCTCAAGTCTTTATGACGATTCCTTACTCGTTCTTCACCCATACAATTAACATTCCGGGACCATCCGTGGAACACTCACGTGTCCGACCCGGCTCGGTTGGTGCTGCGTATGTATATATGTGGGTTGGGGTCCAACGTGAAACGACATGTGGCTTCGAATCCGAATCACTGATTCAAACAGCCTTTTTACGACTGACCGACCGGTCAGTAAGTCGCAGCCTAGAAATACGGGTATGCAATAACATCAATGGTCTCTGTTTCGTCAGTTTACGAGCCCCTTATGCTGCAACTACACATGTTCTGTATGTATGTATGTATTCATCGGGCCATGCAGGTGCGGCGGCAACGCACTTTGGTGCACATATGTACACAATACCAAAAACACGTCTTAGACATATCCACAGATTCAACATATTCTTGTGCACACAATCCATAAGAATACTAAACAAGTGAATCCTCGCACGTGCAAAGATTTGGAATTATGTATCATCTTGAGGCGCTTGTTTTGCCTCACTTACACCGCAATTCCTCCAGCGGCTATAGCGGGTAACCTCCCCAAAAACACCCTCAAAGTTTTTCTTCAGACAACATGACCTCCACTCATTGGTCTAAACAACAAGATTGACTCCTCAGACGCTGACTAAGACTCGTCATTCAAGTGTGTCTTTCTTTCTTCATTCACCCATCCCATCAACAATGCAAATGCCTGGTCGCCACATGGGCCGCCATATGGACCGCCACACGTGGCCTGCTACTCAATTGCGCAATGGACAAGAGTTATCAGCCCGGTTTCCCCGCCCCCGTGACCGGTAAAGCTTCCTTCAGTGGCTGCCGGACATGCAAATCAAGTACAAATCATGCCGTTTTAGCTTAGTCCTGTCGTCTGATTAAGACTTCCGTTGCGAGGTCTTCTTTCGTCACTGGTGAGGGTCTCCACCATTCTCTCCACTTGTTTGTAGCCGACTTGTTATGGATCCCACTCACTCACTAGACACCACGTAGGATCGCTTTTGCTTGATCCATTTAGCCCTTTGGTCGTAGATGAAGCACGCTATCGCCAATCTTGGCTTCCTCTAGAAGAGTTTGTTATAAGAGGTTGTTCCTGGTGACTGCTAGATTGTCGGCTTTTCGTTGTATCCCGGCTGTCAGTTTTTTTGTGTATGGAGCTTGACTAGAGCTTGACTTCCACGATGTGGTCCACAAATACAGGTACTGGTTCTCCCTAGAAGTAAAATGGTACTCCTTGGCGTTGTTCATATGGTTCTTTACACATGTTTGTGGAACTTATTTCCTTGCCAGTTATTTCAAAATGTTGACGCCACGCGGTGATGGAGCGCTAAAGACGTAGTGGGATTCCTTGACACGGAGAAAGAACGTCTCCTCTTCGTACATTCGAGTCTAGCACTCGGAAGATCTAGCCAGTCTACTCCCCATGTGCCCTACGAATATGTCTGCCTGTTATTCAACACACCGGCTCAACCGGGCATTTCGGCTCTTCTATTATACTCAATAGTCTAGCCTCATGCAGCTGCGCGAAATATCCAAACTATGCGACGATAAAGTTCTCACGATGGCAGGTGCTCTGGTCAACTTCATAGCTGCCGTCCCGTCTGAGAACCCACCATGAAAAAAAAAACGGCAGTTGTCAAAATTCACTCCGCGCACGCCCCTCCACACACGCCCCGCCCGCACTCTCCAAGTTCATGTGTCCTGAACCCACGTTTGTTTTTGCCGGATGCTATGTAGGCCCTGCCTAGGTCTAACCACGCTTTGCGTCTTAGGTCTTAGGTCTTTGTGAATATATCTCCGAAATCCGTCTGCGTCCAAACTATCAGCCTGATTGCTGAACCCAGTTTTGGTGAGGTTGTATCTGAAATAGCTGGATAATTTGTCTTCATTGTTTACCCTGTTTGATGTCGTCCGAGAGTATGCCAGTAGTGTCGTTCAGTTTGTTCCTGGACCTCCTACCCTTTCTAGCCACAAGTTTGAGAGATGTGTATCGCTACAACCAACTTGGCGTAGATCCCGTCCCAAAGGAAAGCCGCCGACTGGTCAGACTCTTGGCAAATCCGGGGCGGAAAGTGGTTTTTGTTTCCTATATGGCGGCAATCGAAACACTTGCTTCACTTTTGTAGACCACATGCCAATTTGTTAGTAGACTTGTTACATGAAACCCCTGTCGTAAGGTGAGGCTTTTCAAGGCCTCTTTCGAGATCGACCATGTCCTTCCTTCGGTACAGAGTTATGTGGACATGTCTACTACGCCTCCTCGTGGAAACCCAACAAATCCGTAGATGGTGAATCCGTCGTTCACAAATCACACTATCAATCAGACGTGCGTGATGGATATATCCGAATGTACCATCTTCCCTTACCCTCCAACGAAATTCCCATATTCGGTAGAATGTGACCGACATCTCCTTAATATCTTTCAAAACAAGCCACAGTCTAGCTTCTCCTTCCCTTCTCTACTCCGATTCATCAGCTGCCAGGCCCAAAGCATAGACCAGCTCCTGACAGGGCCGACTTACCATGGAATCCGCCACTCTCAATGCCATCGTTGGTTCCAGTCCAGGGCTACACACACACACACGACGAATTGGTGGTGGCCATGCCTACATGCTTGAAAGGAGACGACGATACTCCTGGTTCCTGAAAAACAAAAAATGGAAAAATAGAATAGCTATAACACCACATCCCCACGTTTTCAGAACTCTGGTTCGTTGGTTCGATTTATCAGCCTTCTTTTTGCTTCTGTTCGCATTCGCCGCCGCCGGATCTGCGTGCTGGTTGCCCGTACATAGTAGCAGCCGCCCCTGGTTTCTTTTCGGGTCTTCCTCCCTTTAGGCCTCGTTGTGGTGAAACTAAACCACGAGTAACCCGGCACGTCACGTCTGAAATTTCACAGTGGCGCCACGGTTTCTTGTTTTTTCTCTTTACATGGTGTCGCCTTTTTGTTTCTTTCTTGCCGGGAACTCAGAACCGGCCGATACCCTGGCTATTGAATTGTCTTGGTAAACCCGTGCAGCTCCGTCATGGTGGACTGCTACGCCAAGACTAATATCGCCATGCAGAAATTCCCTTTGTGAGTCCTGACCGCCGTGGCTAGATCGATGTTGCCTCGGTCGTGTCATGAATATGCATGTGTGGATATGCATATATAACCTGCATACACACTTGGACCGTCTTGTTTGCTGAGATTGTGTTGCTCTGTAACTGCAGAAAATGCACAGGACTCATCCTTGAAGCTGTCGTATCGATAGTCACAAAGAAGCACACAATGGTGATAATTGGGTACTATACGGCTTTTTAGATGGTTGCTTTTGTCTGTACAAGGACTGCTTCTGCTTACAGACATATCAAGTGACACCATACTACACACGCTAGAAAAGGCACTTCTATCAGCCCTCTTTTTACTTGAGCCAAAGCCAAAGTTCTTCGCCGAGCGACCATGTCGTTCCCTTCTCCTTCTTCCTCTGTAACTAGTTGAATTACACAGCCTACTTAATAGAGGGTACACATGCACACAAAACATCTTTAATCCACAATCTACCTTGTCCAGCTTTACAAGATGATGTAAACTCCCACTCAGCCATGAAGTTGTAACAAGTAACAAAAGGAAGGAGGTTCAGATCATATGTCTGTCTGTGTATACGTATTATACACAACCATACTAGCCTTGGTCTTGATGTGACCATGTTTTGAGTTGCCTGTTATGTATGTGCATACCTGATGGCTTTCTCCATCCAACAAACGGTGCTATCATGATTCCAATACTATACCAACTCAATTGAGTCTTTTCTTTCAAGTTACTCGTGGCTTTTGTCAATTTATGATCCTGTTTCCTCAATCAATCCCCTCACCCATACCCAGTTCGAACCAGCCCTTTAATTCTGTCTTTTGTTTCTTATGTCAACCCAGACCTTGTCTATCCAACATCGTGAACATTCCATAACCACATATCGTTCATCATTACTCCCTCGTTCAGCTCGTTTTCATTAATATACCGTACTTTGTCACTGCCGTCATCTTGGTATCAGCCTGTCAACCACACGAGTCAGAGCTTGTTCTGTTACAGATATAAACGTCACCAACATAACCCGATAGGGCGAAACCATACTTCAAGGCTGAACAAGTCTAGTTTCGAACAATCACCCCACATATCCGGATCTATCCCCGAAATCAGCCTCGACTTTGACCAAAAGCCGACCGCCTCTGCCCTCAAAAAGACACTCTATTATCTCGTTACTTCGGAGTACTCACCATACCCAACCAACTGCCATAGACAAAATCAAGCCATCAATCTAGCAATCCTCGTCGTTCTCCTAATATTTGACACGCCCCCGTCCCCTGTATTTGCACGCCTCCCCTCTCCACTTGGTTTCTCTCTCGCTCGCTCGTCGTTAATACACTCCCCGCACACTCCTTTGTGTGGCCTCTATTTTTACGCCGGCTGCCACTGCTAGTTCGCTCGCTTTGGTCGTCTGCTGCTCTTCTGCTGTTTGTTTGTCCAACCGACTCAAGGGACAACTCGAACTGGTGTGCTCTCTCGCTGCAACCAACGAACAAGGGACCTGACTTGTTACTAGCCCAGGCTCAAATCGTTTCTCAGCTCTACTTTTTTTTTCTCTTTCCAGCCGCGCATCGTTTATCCGGTGTTGTTCTTGTGAATCCGTCTTTTGTCTTTCTTGTTATTCTTCTTCCTATCTTCCAATCACCACACACTTGTTTTCTTCTCTAATCTACTATCGTCGACCGTCCAACTTGGTGACATAGTTCCTTTATATCGACCTTTCTTTTACTACTTGAATTTTGCTTCGTTTTATTTGTTGGGCGCCAGTTGTTTTCCCACCTCACAGCATCACCCAGTACTGATGCTATTTTCAAGTTTTTACGACCAACTTCCTTAGACGCCTTCTCCAAGAATCCGACTGGCTCGTCGCCCCGTTCTTCTTGCGCAATCCTCTCAATCTTCAATCTACTTTGTAGTCGAATACGCATTTTGGCCACGCAAATTATCGTGCGCTTTTCGGTCTGACACGCCGCTGGCCCTGGCAGCATCTTGAGGTTGCTACGCAAACTTTTTGGCAGTCTGAACACCGCTGATATCACGAATCACTACCTCACTCTTTAAACCTGCACCTTTTTACGCCGCGCTATTTATCCCATTTTCTCCGCATTAATTACTTCCTTCGGCCATTCATAATTTTCGCTTGTGTCTGAGCCTCCAACGACCGCCCGCCACGACCTAAAGCCTCTTTCAAACATCCACAAACTCACACCAGTAGCCTACATACTTGATCACCTGCCTGTGCATCGAGACCAACATTTTTTTACTTGTTTGTTGTTTCTCTTACGCCGCTGCTCGAGTCCCTCTTGCTCGGTTAGTTTACAGCAAACATACGACCAGCACAACCACGAACATTCAACAATCGCAAATATATTGAATTTTGTAGCAGAAATCCTACACAATGTCTACACCAATGGAGCCACCGGCGTCTAATGTCAACAGCCATCTCGGACTCCGCGATATGATCAACCACCACCACAGCGAGCGTCACGATTCTGCCTACTACGGTACCCCTAGTGAAGCCTCTAGTAAGCGTATGGAAAATGAAACCCCCCAGTCTTCGCCTAGTCCTCATTCTACGGGCTGGCTGACGGTTACCGCTCCTCCTGTAGACAACTCGGGCACCTCTTTCAACGGTCCCAACGGCTATGCGCCCGGCCACCCTCGGGACAAGTCTACTCCTTCGCCCACTTCCGGTCATTTGGCCCCTCAGTCTGTCACCTCGCCAGGACCTGCGCCGACTAGCATGAGCTTGGCCTCAATTGTGTCACCACCCACCTCTTCCGGAAACGACACTCAACGCTACAGCCATAATTCCTACGACTCGCACCGTGGGCCAGGCCACCTGGATACAGACGACCGTCGCGACAGTGTCGATAGTCGCATGAGCATGAACCAAGGCTTCAACGATATGCGCCTTCACCAGCAACAGTCCCTTCCACCATCACCATATGCGCAGCACAACCAGAACAGTGCTGCTGCTCAACGCTTGCCTCACAAATCCATCGAACTTCAAAACCACCGCATGTCAAACGGATATACGCCATCTGCCGATCGGACTCCTCATGACATTAGAATAGACCACCGCACTTCTCGAATCGCCCCTACAATTACCGGCCCCACCCAAGGCACCATCGCTAGAGCTGCGGAGCCTACAAAAGGACAAGCCTGGGCTTTCCCCGAGGATGAGAACCGCGGGTCGACCGTTAATGGTAGTCTCTACACGGAGTCTCGCCGCACAAGCTTCACCTCGATTAACAGTAGCCAGTACACTGATTCTCGGCTCCCGGCTGGCCAGATGCCTTTGGATGTCCACAGTATGGATGGCCACCGCATGTACAGCACTTCTAGCGAATACCTTCCAATGCACCGTGGCAGCATCCGCCAGCACAAGAAAATTACCGATCTCCAGGAGGATAGTCGGTCAACATCTAGTCAACCCTACAGCCGGACACCTGAACTCCGTCAAAGTCATAAACTCGCTGAAAGAAAACGCCGTACGGAGATGAAGGAATTGTTTGAACAGTTACGGGAAATGATGCCACAAGAACGCGGAGCTAAAGCATCCAAATGGGAAATTCTCACTCGGGGTATGTATTGGCTAGAGATGCAAGAGTTCAATCCTTGTTTACTAACATGATATTTCTAGCCATTTCTGAAATCAAACGGTTGAATGACAATGTCCGCAGTCTCTCTATGCATTTTAACAGTTCTGTTAACGAGATTGAGGCGTCTCGTCGTGAAATTCACGGCCTTCGTCTTGAAAATGCTGAGCTGCGAGCTAAGCTGAACTCTATGCATGTTGCACCTGGCCAGTACAGCCAAAGACCACCTTCACATCCTACTTCTGTTCCATCAGCACACTCTCCTACCACTTCGGGACCTCCACCACAAGGTCAACACTATAACGGCCCACCCAGTGATTATGGCCATGGCGAATCCAGACCAGAACTGCCACCAATTCGGGCGGTTCTTCCTCCACCGGGAGCAGGCCCTGACTCTATGTCGGGTGTCCAGTATGATAATCAACGTCGCTAAGTGTACGCTGATGTTCTGTTTATGTTTTTAGAATCACTTATTGGTGATTTTGTCCTGTGCGTACCGTTTGTATCGTGGTTACGCGCGCTGGCTTAATTCCTTTTGTTTTTTATTTCCTTTTTGTCGGGTTTCTTTTGTATTATTTGTTGCTTTTTCTTGGTGTTTTCAATTGATCTCACGGCGAGATCCTGGCGTTGGTGTGCTTCTGAGAACTTTGCATTATTTGTTCTCGTTCAATCTTGGTTTATGGACGGTTACAGGAGCCCCTCTTGGGTGTTCAAAAAGCATGTGATATTGATTACATCATTGTTGTCATGTTCTACTTTTTTTGTTGTTTTTACTTATTATAGTTATATTAGCCTTTTTTCTATGATGCAAGCTCTATAACACTTTTACTTTAATTTGGGGTTTTTTCAATGGTTTTGGTGAAATTCTTGTGGTGTATTGGTGTAGGTACTGGAAGTTCACTTTTGTGAAAACAAGTTATCGGATGGTTCATATCAGTTATAGTTCGTGAACTGTCATGGAATAACATTCATTGTCGGAAACTGACCACTCACAATGAATCTAAATCTTATGATGAGCTAAGAATCCTTACATAGACAATGATGTCAGCATACAGCACCCACTAAAATCACAAGTAAATCTGCAAGCTCAATCCCCGGTAAATCCCCGACAATGCACCCACCACCCGAGCTATTTTGAGTCGATTTCACAGCTTTCTCAAAAGCATCAACCAGCTCCATACAATAATTCAAAACATATTCAGCCTCCTTTGCTTGATATCGAAGCAATCATGACCTTTGAAAGATCGACGTTCTAAATCCACTACTTTCTTATCCACTTACTTTTACTGCCGGACGTCCTTGCGACCCATGTCCCACTTTAGGATTTCCTACTCTTGAATAGAAATAGGATAAGAGGGTTTTTTATCTCCGTGGGCGCTGATTCATTTGTGGTTTCGTTTCTTTCTTTTTCTTTTCTTTGGATGCTTTCTTTGAGTTTGGGTTTCCTTGTGATGGTTGGACTTTAATTTGAGCTTATCACATAAATATACCCAATCATGAATCCATTTGTTAATATCCTCGTTCGTCATGAGGGACATCATGATGAAGATGCCGAGGAACCCGTACATGTCCATCCTCACGACCCCGATCGCTCCTGGGCAAACAGGAATCACCTACTCGCGCATATCTTCATGTACACGGTCGCCGGCGTCTTTATCACAAGATTATCCTATCGTCTCTTCCGCTCATGGCAACATTATCGGTACGTCATTTTCCCATCTTGTAAATCACCAATCACTCAGCGCTGGTTGGTCAATTCGGAATTCTCCGCGCCCTCTACAATCCTCACATATGCCAACTTACTAACCTACCCGACCGCTCAAACAGCCGCTTAAATAAGCCACCATCTCATCAATCACTAAACCCCGGAGTCCTAGAGACTTTACGAAACCGCGTGCGCGCGGGAATCGCCCGGGGGAAACTCATCGCCAGTGTCACCTTCCCGGCACGGATCCGGAGATATAACCCCCTTGCCGAGGCGACTTTGGGTCAGGTCACCTTCGTTATCCTGTATGCGGCGTTTGTTGCGGGGTTGCTTTCTTATCGGGTTGTTAAGCATGATGCGACTTATGCAGAGCGGATTGGGTTCCGGGGCGCTTTGGTTGCTACGCCGCAAATGCCGTTGGTTTATCTACTTGCTACGAGGATTCAGATTCCGGGATTGAGATATGTCCTTGGTGGATCGTATAGAGATTTGGTTTGGTTCCATAAGTGGGTTGCGAGGGTCTTTATCGGGTCTGTCTCGGTACATGGGATTGCCTTCTTCGTGCAATGGGCGCCGCAGAATTTCTTTTGGACGGAGTTGGAGGTTGTCCCATATGTCAAGTATGGTATCTACGCATGGGGAGTCATGCTGGTTACCTTGATCTCGACAATTGCTTTGGCGCGGAAAGCTTCATATGAGTTTTTCGTTGTACAACATACTATTGCGTCATTTTTGACGTTATATTTCGCCTGGCTGCATGTTCCAGGACATCACCGGAGGAACATCGATTTCATTGTGGGCATGGTAGCCTTGGATTGGACGTCACGGATCATTTCGGCCCTGTATTTGAATTTAAGTTGGAATACGGTTTCTGGGAATTGCACGGGGAACCATCTTGGATATAAAATGACGTTGGAAACCGTGGGCAAGGAAATGGTCGTTGTCACGGTCCATAACGCTCGTTTCTCATACTCGGCCGGACAATCCGTTGAACTATGGATTCCAAAACTCGGCGCTGAGTCGCCTCATCCATTCACCATACTTCCCCCCGTCAAGTCTATACATGCTTGCCAATGCAATCATGTCCAATTGGCTCTCAAAGCAAAGACTGGATTCACGGCTAAGCTTCAAAAACTCGCTCAAAATACGCAGAGTTTCGGGGGTCGGGCTGTTACTGGTTTCTTGTTTAATAAGGATGGACGGGTTCCTCGAGTTCAAGATAAGGAGATTGTTGTTCTGGTGTCAAGTTCAACGGGTGCCTCGTTTACCTCGGCTATTGCGGAGAAGATCCTTAGTCAGCCGGAATCACAAGTTCGGAATATCCATGTTTTGTTGGTGGGAAGGGTCACTGGGACGTTGGAGTATTATCGGTCTCGTATCCAGAGTGCTGTTGAGAGAGCTTTGAATCCCTCGATTGCCGTGTATATCCATCTTTCGACAACGGGCCAAGGATATAAGACTATTGGTGACGCGGTGGTAGACTCGGAAGAAGCCCCGCTTACAACACCTGAAATCGAACTCCACGCAATCGGTTCAGACTCGGAATCTGACTCGGAAGAAGAAATTGAAGATGCTACGAAACCAAAGCCACAAGCCAAGGGACCACCTGAATCTCTCAAGCTACGACCTTTAGATTCTCCTACTACGTTATACTCCCCAGGCACCCCATATACACCCTACACCGCCACATCCACCGTATTCTCCCCCGCCTCCCCGGGCTTCGACAAGCAAGACGTTGAAAATCGCGCGTCTACAGAGACGGATAGAAGTTCCATGTCTCTCGATGAACTGGACCACCAAGTCCATGGAATCTGTGAAGTCACGGAGTCTTCGGGTCGTCCGGATATCGCGGGGTATATTAATGCGGCGGTTGATGGGCCGTTTTCGGCGGCCGTGGCGGTTTGTGGAGGAGGGGAGTTGGTGGCGGAGGTTAGGAGGGCGGTTGCGAGGGTTGATGGGGTTAGAGCTGCTCAAGGCGGGGAGGGCTGTTTGTTATATGTTGAGAGTTTTACGGAGGGGGGTTAGATTTTGTTTTGTAGCATTGTTGGGAGGGTCACAGTTACTCACGACTTGCCTTTGAGGTAATATATGTTTACTTTTTTCGTACGTATATCTTTTTTGAACATATGTTCATGGTTTTTAAATGCATGTCACAAACACTAGTGCGTCAGATCGGCATCTTGACATGTTGTTTAAACAAAGTGTGCATATAGATTAATTAAATTAAGGCTAATATAAACAAACAAGTGTCTGTCCCCCATGACAAGTACCACTATTTGCAAACCCGGGTATTCTTCTTCTTCTCTTGATCTACAAGAGTTGTTCCCCCCTCTTTACCAATCATACCATTCTTTTCTCCAATGCTATCTACAGCAAGTAAGCAGCAGCAGCCATCAAGGCAGCCGAGCCAATCGACGCGGTAACATGGCCAGCAGCACCGGTAGCGGAGCTTGACGAAGCGGTCGCAGTCGAGGTCGAGGTGCTGTTGGACGAAGTCGAGTTACTACCGGCAAGGACGGCGCCGGAGGGAAGGGTAGACCATTCGGCGGAGGTACCGGAGGAGTTGGTGCAGACGGAGGGGACATCGGCGGCGTCTCCGGATGTGAAGGTTACAGCGACACACTAGACCGGTTAGTCAACTTGTTCTATCTGCATGGTACCAAAGAAATCGGCCATGTACATACCTGGTACAAAGAACCATCAGTAGCAGCCTGCGAAACCTGCACAACACCATCCTGGCCCGCCCAAGCCGCAGGTCCAGGGATATTAGGAAGACAGAACGTGCCAACACCACTCTGCGTCACGGGAGCCGAGAGGTACTGGAAGTCATCAGTGTTGGACAACAAGGCCGCCTTGAAGGTCCAGGTAGCGGCAGCGTGGGTAGTCAAAAGGGTGAATGAACGACCACCGGCGGGGTAGTCGGAGACGTTGGTGCGCGAGGTGACGTCGAAACCACCGCAGGGATCCTCGGATTCCTTGTCGTCGTCGAAGCCGATGGACCCGGGATCGGTGATGGTGAAGTGGGCGGCGGCGGTGGCGGCGAAGAGGAGGGGAGTGGTGAATTTCATTTTGGGTGGGATTGGATGGATTGGATTGGTGGGTTGTATGTAGATGGGATTTACATTTACATGGCAAATGGTGGGACGAGCCCGCCTTATATAGATAATCATGCTCCTTTAAGTCATCAAAGATGATCCATCTCCTACGCCGGAACTAACCCGCACCGACTGTCACATCACACCAGAAACCTTCTCAAAGGGGCCAAGTTTGCCAACAACCCGCTCAATGTATCATCGGTCCCCGCCATCAGTAACATCCTTCTATCCTTCGACAGCACGGTTCTCCAATATCTTGCTCATACAAAAAGTGGTGTTCTGGCCCCCGCCAGTGCGGAATCCACATGGCTATGAACCTGAACTGGGCAATTAACGTGGACGTGGCAGGTGGGAAACTTGCTCAAATGTTCTCATGGTTTGGGTATATTTCCTATTTGGGATGCGGACAGACTATTGTTGGGTCAGGGGGTATTCTTGATGGCTCTGGATTTTGAGTTCCGGACCGGCGTGGTCCTGGGTTAGCTTGGGCTGGATTTGAGCATGTTTCGTTGTTTGTGGGTTAGAGTTATCAGTGACATAATGACTGTGTGTTTGTATGTACATATCTATAGTTGTTCGGTGTACACATACCATCTGCATGTGACATGTTTGCTCTGGTTGAATATGTCGAGTCCACTACTCTTGTCATGTTGTATTACAATCTCCGTCTTACATGTCTGTCTCAATAAATATAGATTTGTATTCACTCGATTTGTCCATCGGCTATATATACCCAAAAGTACAATATCATCAAACATTGGTTTGGCTCTTCTAATGGTGGGATACACCGATTCCTTACATACATTTGCCCTCGCACACAATGCGACTAACCCGAGCTAACCCTACCGTTTATCAGTCAATCCATGTTCCTGAAATAGTTTGTGTGTAAGCTTATTTCCATTGTGAGGATCGACGTAGGCACTGAACAGTTCTGTTCCTGCAAACCCACGGACCAAGCCTCTCAAGATACGACGGTGATGTCACCAATCAGCCTTGAGATTGCGGTGTCATTTGATAAAAATATATGCCAAATAAAGGCAGAAGGAGGGCTTGTACGCGCCCTGAATTGGGCGAAACAAAAGGACCAGCTGGCTTGTCATGAACCTGACTTTTTAATGGCTGGAACTGGTGGAGGGTGGTGGGAGGGCACCCATAAAGAAATGCCTGGCTTGCTCTTGATAAAGTGGCTGTACAACACGCCGTGAGGATGACACACATACATATGTGAGACGTGATAATTTGGGGCCCGGATTTACTATTGTACTATCTATAATCTAAGGCAACTACATAGTATTGTAACTTCCTCAGTAAGACAAGTTGGAGATATATATTGTCGATACCCTTGGGTAGATCATTGTTGACGACTTTTTCTTTTCTTTACTCCCCTGCATCTGATCACGGATCTTTGTTTTCTACCGCATTCCATATCCGTGGGTTCATCAGCGCGCTTTTGGCTTATTAAGAAGCTACTTACACACGTGATAACAAACTGAAATCTGACGTCATGGAAGTCCCTGTGGACTCTCACTCCCTTTTATCATGTGGATTTGAATTGAAATTCCTTGTGGCATGTAATCTCAATAATTCCACCGACTCATCAACCGATGCACCGACTCCCCCTGCGGAGAATACAGACATAATAAACCTCGTGAACAACAACGAGACACATTTCACGCCACAACCAATTCTCTTGACACCAACTCGTTCAAATAACCAGACATGTCATACGCCTCCGACGCCCCCGGAAGCTACCCAACAGCCCTCCCGTCGGTCCTTCTTCAACAGAAGAGTCCCCCGCCAAGAAAATGCCACCACAGTGACGGGAAGTTCTCCTGACACTACCGGTGCAAATAACCTTGTTTTACCTGTGCAGACCCTCAGACCGATGGAGACCACGACAACCGATGGGCAGCTGCAGGAACAGGCTTACCGCATTTTAGCAGAGACGATTTCTGGCGTTGATGGACAAATGGCTATTGCTTTGGGAGACTTGGAAGAGAGAGGACTTACGGATTCGGAGTATTGGAGGACAGGATGGATTGTGAAGAAGGCGAATTCGGCGGAGATCGTCAAAGGGGAGGTTGAGAATGTCGAGAGGAGATTCCCGGGGTCGTTTTGGGTGCCTGTGGAGGTGACTTCGCCTATTTTCAAGGTGGAGGAATATCGACAGACTAAGGAACATGTTCAAGGTGTTCTACGGGCTATTCGGCAAAAACATATTGCGGTTGCTAACCATACATGTGATGTGCATGTCCATCTTGGGCGAATGGACGGTCGGGCGTTTTCACTTGAGAATCTCAAGAGATTGGCAGTGTTACTGTGGCTCACGGAAGATGCACTAAGAAGTGTGAGAGATCCGACTTCAAAAAACTTTGATAATGTATATACGTGGGGAGCTCCAGTCACTATCCACTCCCGACTAGCTAGAAAACTACCACTACCGCTGTCTACCGCGCCCTCGATTCCTGAAGACCCAGCGTGGTTCTCTCCGTTGACACATCCGCCTGATAAGACGCAGTTGTTGAAGATGAGTGGTATTTGTGGAACCACACAGATGACTAGCGCGTTGAGATCTATTCTTTCGGTCAAGTCTCACCGGGAATTGGGACTGTTACTATCGGGACCGGAGAAGCAATATCGGAGATTGGGTATGAACTTTAGTGCCTTTGGATTGGAGGATGAAAGATCAGGGAAGAACCCACGGACAGTGGAATTACGAGTTCTAGAGGGTACTGTTGATGGTATGATTGTGGCTGAATGGATTGAGTTGCTTGGGAAGTTGACAGAGAAGGCTGTTGAAGAAGATGATGAAGGCGGGTTCTTAGAATTTGCGATTGAGATGATGAGGCTGCACACCAAGGAGCCGGGTGAACAGTTGCGAGATATCAAGATGGCGTTGGGTGTATTGTAGATGATAATAACCGATTAACTCGAAGAGCAAGTCGGACACTTTTGAATATCACCTGGTTCTTGACCCTCATAAACTTCACAAACATCCCTACCATCATTGTCGGTACACATCAACTCCTCAGGAATACAAACACACTCCTCGGCACAGAAACTCACAGGTCCACAACAATCACTATAATGGGCCCGACACCAATCATCAACAGCCCGACAACTGCATACCTGAGTACGCCCCTTGTAGCAGCAATCATCCTGCACAAGTAAATTAGGAATCGTCCCCGAGGAGGCAGGACAGCTTGGCCGCGGAGAAAGAGGACTAGAATCGGGACATTGCGGAGGAAGCAGATGCGATCTATGAAGAGGACGTTGAGATGCAAGAGATAGGGTGATTAGTGTGAATAGGGTAAACTAGGTATATCTTGTTAGAGGATTCAACAGGTGACAAACACCAATCAGAAGGAACAACTTACAAGTTGGGAATGCATTTTGATTATCTATGTAGAATCTAAGAGAAGTGAAAAAAAAAACATGTTTACAAGAAATGTAAAACAAAGCCAGATACCCGCGTTTTTATCATGAACCAGCCACACCTCCCTGATCGTCCCTTTCCCATCCAAATTTGCAATAAACCTAGTTCCAAGCCAAAAAAACAATCCATATCGCCAGAACCACAATCCAAGGGCCCCTCCCTAGTTTGTTCTAACCACACATAACCACATAATCCGTCTCACTCTTTCCGAACCGTAACACATCCTTATTGCGTACTTCAACATAACAACTCTTTGGGATCTTTTCCCCATTGAGAAGAGTCCCATTGCCACTGTCTAGATCAATGACATACAACCCCACCTTCTTCCACCGCTCGCCAAATTCATCTTTCCCCTGCCGTTCGCGGAATTGTAATACCGCGTGTTGTCCACTGACACTACCGCTTCGTAAAGGGTAATCCACCACCTTCTTCTCTCTACCAAAGAGCCACGAACTGCGGATCCCAAGGGGAATTGTATCTTCCGCTTCACCGTCTCTAAACACGAATAACTTCCACTTATCAGCGTCCCGCCCCGTCGGTTTACACGCCTCTTGTGGCTCGCTATATTTCAATCTAATCACCGACCCATCCGCCTGTTTCACCGAGTTACTCTCCGCCGCAAGAAGTCCCGTCGGGTAATAATTTGGCTTTTCGATTTCCACGGGGACATCCTGTCCTGTAGTCACCGCCCACGAAGACTGCTGCGACGGTAACGGGGCACGATTCCGTCTTGTAAGCTCTCTATCTCGATCTCGTGACTCGCCCCGTCTACGACCTGTAGAACGGGAACGGGACCGCCGAGTCCTTTTGGACGATTTCTCCCGGTCACGTCCTGTTGAACGGGATCGAGAGCGGTTCGAGGAACGGTGGGATCGTCCGGTTGTGCGGGGTGGTGTAGATGAGCGGGAGTGTCGCCGACGGGACTCTTTGTGGGAGGAACGGTTGTGGTCGCGAGATCTATTTCTGTCGCGGGATGACGTGCGGTGGCGGTCTTTGTCGCGGGGCGCATCTGGTGAGGTCATTTCGATGGCTGTCGGATAATTAATGAAATACGATTAAAAATTGGTGGATTACGTCGTTTGAGGTGTCGCAAATAATAGCCTTGTGCGGATTTTCTATTACACAGGTCCCTAGTCAGGTCAGTCGCATAGGGTTGCAATTTAACCAAAACAAGTTCAAATCACTACATAAAAGCATAATAGCACAAAACAACGAAATTCATCTAAGAATCTAGGATATCATCATCTCGCTTCAACATAATGCAAAGAAAGTAAAATACAAAAAAGTGCAACGCCCGCAGAAAGCAGCAAAAAAAACAACCAACAGCACAAACAAAAAAAGACTATTTCCAAGGACAGAAGAAAAAAAAGGTTCAAACATTACGTAGACACAGCTTAGGCCAGTGCAAACTCGGCAATCTCACCCATCTCAGTCTTGGTGTCAGATCCGACGACGTAGGAAAGTCTCCAGCGGAGTTTGACAGACTCGACTTTAGATGAACGGTCACCAGCTTTCCAAACTTGTACGACTTGGTGGATACCGTCTTTGGCGTATGGTGAGAGGTCACGGCCGGTTTGTGGCTGGAGAGCAAGTTCGAAGCCCTGCGATGTATTGTTAGTACATGATGTCATAAGTGCTACGCCGTTGAAAAACATACTTTGGTAACAGCCAATTGGAAGTGAAGTTGAGACACAGGAAGACCGCTAGTGTTGCTAAAGTTGAACTTCATCAAAATCGGAATCGCAGGATTTCCTCTCTTGGCAATCATATCGATCTTGACTGCCGTGTTGCTGATAGTATCAGTGACCTCCTTAGGTAGTGTGGGGGTTTCCGGAAGAGCAGATGAGAAAGCCCACTCATCGTCATCAGCAGACGCAGTCGGAGCGGGAGCCGGTGTAGCCTGGGAAACGGGGGTTGCCGAACCGGATAGACCGGCAAGTGCACTGAAGGGATCGTTTGCGACTGGGACGGCCGGGGAAGGGGCCTTGGCGTAGTTTGGACTGGGCGAGGTAGGATGTTGACCCGCGACATTGCTATGGGTCATGGAAGACAGGAGAGTAGGACCGGGGATATTGGAATTAGCTCCGAACCCAAGAGAGATGCCACCAAAAGGAGCGGCACTTGAAGAAGACTCGCCGATGGATAATCCCAACAAATCATTCTCAAGTGAACTACCCGATGCCGCTGGCGCTTTTGGTGGTGGAGCCGCAGCAGCAACTGGAGCAGATTCCGCAGCATCGCCACCAAAGTCGATTAATGACAGTTCAGCAGTAGCACTAGTCTTAGCCGGAGCCTTCCCTGAAGACCCTTGTTGAACATGTTCCCCACTAGCGATATTCTGCGCCGCTACCAAATCACCCTTCTTCATAAGCTTATACCGTTCCACCGTACGATGGATATTGTCGTTGATTTCCAGCAACCTAGCCACAGCATCGTGATCTTCCGACTCTTCCTCACACATCTTTTGGATCTTGGGCTGCGCACTTTGAAGGGCCGCAGCTAGCTCTGAGAAGACATCGCCTTCTACCATCTTATCACCTTGCTTGAAAGCGGCTAGACGTTCCTCCAAGAGACGTGCCTTGGCTTGGATTTTGCCGACTTCTTCGGCTGCTTTGGCGCGGTAGTCGGTTTTGGAACGGGTGTCGAAACCTGTCATGACCTTCATAAGACGATTGGCTTCTTGTAGGTCGGCTGGGGTGCCTCGGCGAATGAGTTCTTGTAGTTTGGCGGATTGCGCTTCTCTTTCTTCCTCCTCCATTTCCTCGGCCGATTTGAGATTCTACATGTTGCTGTTGTCAGTTCCACTCAATACTTTCAAATTCATCAACTTTACGTACATCACTAGGGTTTAATACGGCAGCGTCTTCACGGCGGACCTCGGGGAAGCTGTATCCTTTGTAACTCAACAAGCGGTGCATATCGCGAATGAAGCCCAAATCATCTTTGTATCTACTAGTTTCGCAGATAGTGCCCCGCCATTCCTCAATAGCCTCCAAAATCTTCATTTGCACCTTTGACGTGCGCAATGGCGGGCGCTCCGGGAACCGGCGCACCAAGTCATTCAAGAATTCCTTGGTGCTGATTTGGAGGTGAAAGGCATAGCCGCAGTTCTTGACGCAGATATCGAGCAAGTTCAACGCCAGCAATGCCACCGTGGGGTTCCGGTTATTGATGAACCCGACAATTGCCATGGCGGCTTCGCGCGGGGCATTGCCCTTCTTGGAGTTAATTATATCGACGATCTCGAGGTTTAGAGCAAGATTCGGCTCAAAGTTCTCAGGACTGCAAGCAGCCTGGAGATATCTTTGCAGTTGGGACATGGCCGCTGTTATGAGAGTTTGTCAAATATGGTACGCCGTGTGTTGATATGTAAGTCGTCTGTTTTGCGAGATGCGAGTTTAGCTCGGAATGGCCAGTGTAAGTGGTGTGTAGGTTGAGACTTTCGTCGGATGTCGGGGGAAGATCGCGGGAGCCGCTAGAGAGCCATCACTGGAAAAAGATTGGATATTAGGAAATTGTGGAGTTATCTGCGGGACTGTCAAAGTGTGGTTCACTAGACAGACGACAAGTCGATACGCGGACGTTGTGATAATGGAACAAACCACCTTTCATACTAGGCGCTACATGCATCAATAGCTTGCCTAGCGATCTCAAGCCTATGGCAAGTGGAACCAGTGACATGTGTGGCGCACGTCCTGATTCAGGTGTGGCGTGGCGGTCAAAGTGTGGCGTAATAAGAAAATGTTGATTCTGGTAAGATGTTATCGTGATTACCAAGTAGGGAAATCAGATTATAGCGATGTAGAGTGAAGTAGCAGTCTTGCGTCATAATCTCCATATTTTATTTCGTTGCCTATAAAGCAATTGGCCATTGACACTACTTCTTTCGCAAAATCAAACCACCATATTCACGTCATAACTGCACATAGCGGGGCACAGCTGCAAGCACTTCCTTTCTTATAACTCACCCCTGCCATCATATTTTCAATCACCTCTCAACCACAACTAACATGGTTCGGCACAAGAAAGAAAACTACCGCGGCAAGAAGTCTCACGGCCCTCCCCGTCCCCGTCCCGGAAATGACTCAGCCGGTCCCTCCGGTCCCCTGCCCTTCAAGGCCGCCTGTTGGGATCTTGGCCACTGTGACCCGAAGCGGTGCTCCGGCAAGCGTCTAATGAAGAGTGGCCTGATGCGGGAACTTCACATTGGTCAGCGCTTTGCGGGTGTTATTATCACGCCTAATGGCAAGAAGACCCTTTCGCCGGCTGATGGGCCGCTTTTGGAACAGTATGGGTGTGCCGTTGTGGAGGCTTCGTGGGCTCGTATGGCGGAGATTCAATGGAACCGGGTTGGTGGAAAGTGTGAGCGGCTACTTCCGTATTTGGTTGCTGCGAATACAGTTAACTACGGGAAGCCATGGAGACTTAACTGTGCCGAGGCCGTAGCCGCTGCATTTGCTATTTGTGGTCACATGGACTGGGCGGCGACCATCTTAGAGCCATTCTCATATGGCGAGGCATTCCTTGAAATCAACGAGACTATCTTGAAGAGATATGCTGCTTGTGCTGATGAAGCTGAGATCAAGGTTGTTCAGGATGAATGGATGGCTAAGCTAGAGCGGGAATATCAGGAGTCTAGACAAGACGACGATATGTGGACTTCGGGTAATACGAACCACCGGGCCCCTGTTGATTCCGAAGAGGAGGAAGATGGCTCTGAGGATGGTTCTGAGGACGACGACGATGAAGCAGCCCAGTCAGACTCTGGTAGTGTCGATGGTATCTACCTTGGCAAGAAGCCTGAACCCGCACCCACCGGACCCCCCAAGGAGAAAAAGAGAGACCAATACGGAATCTCCGAGTCCGAATCCGAAGAATCCGACGACGAAGCCATGATGGCTGAGATCCGTCGGAAAGTCCTCGCCTCAAAGTCCTTCAAAGACGCTCCCGCCAAGAACGTCGTTGGCCCCATCAATGATGCTGTCTACGGAGACCAAAGATCTGATAAGACCCATTTGGCCGTGAGACCTCAGCCGCAACGGTTGCAGGTGGATCATGACTTTGAGCGGGATTCGGATAACGTGGATAGTGACGACGATGAAGATGACGATGACGAAGACCATGATGACTTTGATCGGATTATGGAGGCTACCCCCGTTACGGATAGAGTTGGCTTGAGAAGGTTGGAGAAGGATCGGAAGGCCGAGAGAATTAGCAAGGTTACCTTTTCTTCGAATGTGATGCCGGCGCCGGGGAGGGGATGAGATAGATTATCGTCGGAGTGGAACTCGACAGTACAACAAAATGGGCTTATGAATTGAATAAAGAAATGATTTCAAAATCTGAATTTTGCCAAGAGTATATGGCTGGATAATTTACAAAAGATACTAATGCTACACAAAATCGTACAAATATGGCCTTCTAATTCTACCCCTAAACTAACTTTCTCTGTAGGCGGATTTCCTGCACCGTCTGGATGATATCACCTTGTTGGAAATCATCGTAATCAACCATACTAATACCACACTCCGTACCAACTCTCATCTCCGTGACATCCTTCTTGACGTGCTTCAACTCATTCATCTTACCCAAGAAGAGCTGTTCCTTCTTACGTATGACTCTGACCATATCATTCTTCTTGATAGTTCCGTTACGGACCTTGCAACCAGCAATGTTACGGAACACTCTCTTGCTAACGTTGATGGCGAAGACCTGCTGGACTTCAGCTTCACCAATGACCTTGTAAGTAGTGTCGAAACCCATGTTTTCTCCCATGAGGCTGCGTACGTCATCGGCGACGGTGTAAATGACACTGTGTTCGATGATGTTGACATTGGCGTCACTAGCCATACGTTTGATAGTACCCGTGAGTTGGTTGTTGAAAGAAATAATGACGCTGCCAGTGGCTGCGGCATACTCGACATCAGACTCAGTGACGTTTCCAGCCGCCTGTCTGAGAACCTTGGACTGTACCTCCTGGTTACCAATCTGCGTGATAATTCCAACAACAGCTTCGACAGAGCCAACCACGTCACCCCTGACGATGAAATTGACAACCTTGGGACCAGTTTCCTTGGGAGCGTCAGCATTCTCATCAGCGGCCTTCTTAGCCTCTTCCTCTGCTTCTCTGTTCTTCCGTTCACGCTCTTGGGCGGCAATCTCAGCTTGATCAGCTTCACGCTCTGCCATTTCAATGCGGTACTCGGAAGCTATCCGAGCCTTCCCTTCATCTTCGGCCTGAATCATCTGGTCGCCAGCCTGGGGCAGATCTCTCCAACCCAGAACTTCAACCGGAGTACCAGGAGGAGCCTCTTTAATGGATTGGCCATTCTCATCGCGAAGAGCACGGATACGAGCCCAAACTTTGCCGGCGACAATGCTGTCACCAACACGAAGAGTACCACGCTTGACAAGCACAGTAGCTGCTTTACCAAGGGCCTTGACGTTGGCTTCGAGTACCCAACCTTCAGCCATACCATCAGGTTCAGCACGCATATCGAGAATCTCAGCAAGAGTCAAAATGTTCTCCTCGAGGTCTTCCATGCCTAAACCGGTCTTTCCACTGACAGGAACCACTTGGATATCACCACCATAGTCTTCAATTTCAACACCGTGTTTCGCCAATTCACTCTTGACAAATTCTATACGAGCCTCAGGCTTATCGGCCTTGGTGATAGCAACAATGATGGGTGCTTGAGCAGCACGAGCATGTTTCAACGCCTCTATGGTTTGAGGCATGACACCATCGTCGGCGGCTACAACAAGAACCACGATATCAGTGGCGTTGGCACCACGCTGGCGCATAGAAAGGAAGGCGGCGTGACCAGGTGTATCAAGGAAGGTGATTTGCTTCCCATTTTGCATTTTGACAATAAAGGCACCGATGTGCTGGGTGATTCCACCGTGCTCCTGGGCAGCAACAGAAGACTTGCGCAGGTAGTCAAGTAGAGTAGTTTTTCCGTGATCAACGTGTCCCATGATAGTGACAACGGGTGGTCTGGGAGGCAGAAGAGATGGATCCTCTGGAGGTGGTCTTGGACGGACATCACGGGCATTTCCATCGTCGACAGTAGCTTCCAGTCCAAACTCTTGAGCAATGAGTGCAGCTGTCTCGCCAGTCATGACAGTGTCTTCAGTCATGTCTTCAAATCCATACTCAAGCAGGATCTCCAAGAACTCTTCGATCTTGACATTCAATGATTGTGACAGAGCCCCAACGCTGATGAACTCGGGCAAGAAGATGGACTTTGGTCGGGCAGCAGCAGCTTCCTTCTCAGCCTGTTTGAGAGCCTCCTTCTCTAATCTACGAGCGGCCTTTTCTTGTCTCTTGCGTTCGAGGCGCTCTTCTTGTTCTCTGGTCCAATCAGGAGCGTCTAGGTCCTCATCATTATAACGGGATGGGCGGCCCTTGCGGTCGTAACCAGAATCACGATTCTTCTTGTCACGCTTGTCCTTCTTCTTTGGACGGCGCTCATCTACAGATTCTTCCTCTTCTTCTTCCACGGCTTTCTTGTCTTTGTCGTCACGACTGTGTTTCTTTGGAGTAGGGTCCTCATTGTCGATTATATCGCCGTCGGCAGAAATCATCAGTTGGGGAGTTGGCGCACTGACTGTCCCATCGATCAAAGTTTCGGGGATAGCTTCTTTGCTGTGTGTATCCTTGGTGACCTGTTCTTCTGAAGCCCCGTTTGGCTGCCCGCGGCCATCCTGTGTCCTTTGGTCGATTGGATTTCTCCAGCGAGCTTCAGCCTGAGTTCCTTGGCCAACCTGGTGTCGTCTACGAAGTGGGCCGCCAAAGTTGGAATTGTCGGCTGCAGTCTGCGTATTTTGGATCTGATGGCGGTGATCGCGAGATGAAGTAGACTGGGTCTTGTGCAAAAGGTTGTCAAACTTTGACAGCCGTTCCTTGCTATCCATATTGCGCGCTCTACCAGCAGCTGTCCGAACCATGCGCTGAAATCCACTTTGACCATCTGATCCGTCTAGCTTAGACTCGGTAGATGTTGGCATCGTAGAGGAGGCTGACTCTAGTGGCTTCTCTTGTTTCACCTGCTCCTTAACCAAATCTTGCTGGGGTTTTCTTTGCCATGGTAGCAAAAACTCATCTGATGGGTTGGGCTGGCGAATGTTGAAAGCAGGGCGGGATGGAGGTGTCGGTCTGGAAATCTTAGGCGTTTGGGGAATAGATGATATAAGGGAGTCTTGAAGGTAGGCGGAAGTAAAATCCTCTGGCTTTTGAGAGCTAGGGGGTGTTGAGGGGGCTGCTGGTTTAACGGGAGACTCAAAACTATTCAGCAATGGGTCCAACAGCTCTTGGCTTTCAGGCTGGCGAATCTTGAAGGTAGGCTTGGAAGACGTGTTCAATTTGGATGGCTTTGGGTCTAATTTCGGTGAAAGCTCGAATGGGTTCAACAGCTCTTGATTTCTTGGCTGGCGGATTTTGAAAACAGGTTTCTGTGCTGGTTGGGTGTCGACAATCGGTTGGGGAACACTGTCTTCTTGCTTCTTGATTCTGCTGGCTTCATCGGCTTCGGCCTTCTCCTTGGCAAGTCTCTCGGCTTCAGCTTTCTCTTGAGCCAACTTCTCAGCTTCAGCTTTCTGCTTAGCAAGACTCTCGGCCTCAGCCCTCTCCTTGGCAAGCCTCTCTGCTTCGGCTTTCTCTCGAACAAGTCTCTCGAATTCAGCCTTCTCTTGAGCTAGCTTCTCGGCCTCGGCCTTCCGCTTAGCAAGCTTCTCGGCCTCAACCCTTTCCCTAGCAAGTCTCTCGAGTTCAGCTTTCTCTTGGGCAATCATTTCAGCTTCAGCCTTCTCCCGAGCTAGCTTCTCAGCTTCGGCTTTCTCCTTGGCCAATCTTTCGGCCTCGGCCTTCTCCCTAACAAGCCTCTCGGCTTCTTCTTTCTCTTTGGCGATTCTCTCAGCTTCGGCTTTTTCCTTTGCGAGTCTTTCGGCTTCGGCTTTCTTGGCAGCGGCGATGCGGGCGTTCGCGGCAGCAATATGTGGTGGTAGAATCTCTTCAAAATCCATAACCTGTTTGATTGTGAATCGGGGCTTGAATTGCCCTGGTTTTGGACTAGAAGAGGCCGGGCTCGGAGGAGGGTCTTGCGTGGGTTCACTCTTGGGAAGCTCTTGAGCAGGAGGTTGTGGTATTGGTTGAGATTGTTCAATGGGTGCAGTGGTTGCGGTAGATTCAGCCTCCTGGGCAGCCTGTTGAGCGGCCTGTTGAGCAGCCAACTCCGCTTCTTCTTTCGCACGCTTGGCGGCAAGTTCTTCAGCAGCCCTAGCTTCCTGGGCAAGTTGAGCGGCCCTTTCCTTTTCTTCTATCGCGCGCTTAGCAGCAAGCTCTCTAGCAGCTCGAGCTTCCTGGGCACGTTGAGCAGCCAATTCCTTCGCAGCCCGGACAGCTTCTGCCCTCTGAGCAGCAAGTTCCTGGGCAGCCTGTAACTCCCGCGCCTTTTCGGCTAGACGATCCCGTGCTGCTTTCTCGTGTGGGAGAAGAAACTCCTCTTCTGGTGGCGCATTTGTACGGATCGTGAAGGCGGGCTTGGCGAAGTTTGCTGCACCGGGGATCGAAAATCGGCCCGGCGCATTCGGGCCTGCCGGGGCTTTGGCTCCGGGAATCCCGGTGAACTTTGGCGGGGTATTCGGTGATTTGGGCGCAGGCTTTGATTCATCTTGTGTGGGTGATTCCGCGTCGTTTTCGGGTCCTAGGCCGGTCGAATAGAATCTTGTTGGTGACAAGCGGGGGTTCTGATGTCTGGATTGGATTTGAGACGCTCTCCAGAGTTGGAACTGCCGGGCTGCCCCATGCTGGTGCTTTATGGGAGTCAGTTTTGGAGGAATGCAGTATGTTGGACACATTGTTAAATACCTTGGAGAAACTGCTTCTCAACATGCTTCTTTCACTTCCAGATCCCACTCAAGACGGAAGATATAAGCGGACATCACATTTTAAATTCAATCTTTTAAACAGCCCATTTGAGCGTAGCCCAATTAGTCGCTGCAAGTAATCTACAAAATCTTAGTGTCGGCTAAACCTCGGTATTTAAATTACCTACATTTTGATAAAGCTGGTCATCCGTGACGTCACAAAGCTTTTAGATTATTACAAACAAGGCAAGGCGCTTCTGACAATTCTCCAATTTCTCGTGGTTCTATCCATTGGCTGTCGATTTTAAACGGCCATTACATCATAGATCTTTTCGTGCTGTGGATGTCATACCAGCTAGTTAACCCTGTTATGTGTCATGCAACCCTTGTGACGATCCGGGCCAACTGGACGTCGTTTGGTTCTCGGAGTCCAAATTGCTTGGACGGGTGTTCCTTCTCCGCATAATGGCGACCTCAAGCTACGTATGTTTCTACACCCATACGTATCATGTACATATGTAAAATACCGTTTCGTGTGACCTGGAAATGCTTCCCAACAAACCACAAATAATGTATTCGTGACATTTCGGTGTTGTCGGTAGATGTGCATAAACTTGTAATCCATATCCCCGCCTTCCTCCATCGTTTGTGCCGCTGGGGGACATGACATTCGATTTTCAATCAAAGACAGTTCGAGACAATTGACATGCAAATACCGATGTATGAGCCAAGAACACCAACATCATAGAATACATATGGTAGCTACCATGAGGGGTTTGATACAGCTTCCGGATGTATTATTCAAACAAAGCCGTAATAAATATAGACATGTCCGTAGATTTACGTCATTGGGCACAAATCGGCAGCTTGTCCGGGTAGCCCAACGAAGTGACCGCCTTGACGTCTGCAAAATCCTATTGGTGATTCTGGACCGAATCGTGCAGCTGACCACGACCACCTGACGATAAGGCATTTGCGCCCTTGTACCATTTATCAGACACGCCATATCATATAGTGGCAGTGGGATTTTCAATATTTAAGCAATTCACTTTTACATACATTTCTTTGTCGCAACATTCTTCATCCAGACATCAACTTAAAGATTGGGAGGTTTACAACCCATGGCTAGTTCAATCAATTTGTCCGTTTTCGTATCCCAGCAACGCCATCTTAATCACTAGTTTACACGTCTTAGCGGCACGACTTACCCCAGGCCCGTGAGTTTTCTACCCGTCAATATGGACTTGTCTCTTGTCACGAATACAGTCCCTTTAGCAAACCAGTTTGATACTCCTGCAGACTCTGCGATATCCGTATCACTGTCCCATATACAACAATCAACAATCAGCCACTACTTTCGGACCCAAAGTTCCTCTACTTCCCCCAACAAGCTACTTTTAGCAGCCAAACCACCGCGTCCCGGTGCCCCCACAAGCATCGATATTCCTGCATATTCTACTTCGCCTTGGTTCGAAAATAACTCGCCATTTTACTACTGCTCGCCAAGGTCTACGGATAGTGACGACCGAAGCTCTTTCTTTGACGAAGTATTCGACGGCACTTTGTCTCCTCAAGTTGATCCCGATTTCGTCGATTCCCCATTTCTGGGAACATTACTTTCAGAGCCACCGCAAATCCCCAGCTACACTGGAGCCCTCGACACAGGCTCGGAAATAAACCAACCTATAAACGCATCTGTTGAAGCTGAACGTGCTTGGTTCAACTTGGAAAATATGGCTCGATTAGCTCAAACTCGACCCTCAGTGGAAGGTGATCCAATGGATATTGATTCAGTACGCACAATGCGAAAACGCCCAAGGCCGATTGAAGTGGCCGCAACACCAGATGCTCGCATGATCACTCCTGCCGTTGGCATCCCACAGAAGTCTTCGAATACACGCCGAAAGTCTAGTACATCTATGCGCCCTCGCAGGGCTAGTCGACGGAATATATTACAAAGCCCATTTACCTCACCAACACGCCGTAATTCCCATGAGCGAGATACCGGCGAGGATGCCCGTGATCTGGCACCAAACAAGAGAATCTGTGCTGGTACGTGTGACCTACCGGAGAGCCCAGAACCGCCGACTGAGCCCGCCGTTGAAACAGATGAGGCAACCATCTGTGAAGAGGAATCAAAGGCAGGAGATACCACATCGAAGCTTGAGGTAACACCCGAGCGGGTAGAATTACCACAACCACCCAAGCGGGAGACACCACCCCAAGAATCACCAAAAGAAACCCCAGTGGAAGATTCGGACTCCTGTACAGATTGGCCTGATCAGGCAGATTTGACATGGAAAACGGATGAAATCACAGGCCATGATTTTGATCCCAATGATCCGGATGACTATGTGGGTATGGACGGGGTGGCCTTCGAGCCTACGCCACAAAGGGCACCGGTGTTGGCGCGATTAAAGAAGGCACAGCTGGATTCGTATCGGAAGGCTATAGACCGGGAAGCACGCGCTAACAGACGGAATAGACGTTGGCAGGATTCTGGCAATGATGGAGATGTAAGTGGTCGCAAGAAGGTACGATTTGCAATTGGTCCTTCGGAGTAGACTTTTTCGATTTTCGAGTCACGATGTTACGATTTTAAAGGGGTTTTTTTCATATCGGGTTTACATCCGGATACATTTTTATGTATACTTCTGATCCGGGTCCAACATTAGCTATGTTTTGATATATCACGATTTCATGACTTTCTACATACATATAACAACCATAATTATGCTCTTATAAAACCATGAGACCTTTATTATTCTAATGTACAGTAGTTTACAACATTTCTCCAGGAATATTCACCTGTTAAAATCTCACCAGAACTTCCACCAAGACCTCTTCGGGTTAAGAATCTTCTGCTCTTCCTCACGTGCCTTCAGCATAGCCTTTTCTCTCTCCGCTCTGGAGATAGTCTGATCAATCTGCATACCACGCTTAATGAGAGGTAACGCAACAGCGTCCTTCTTAGGGCCCATAGAAACAGTTTCCTTGCCCTCAGCTTCAGTGCGCACCTCGATGAGCTTCTTCATGGCAATACGCTCCATTTTACGTGAGACTTGGCAGTACTCGTAGGCACCTGCTGAGACCAAAAGACCCACAAGGACGGCAGCATTGGCCGCCGATTTGGCGCTTCCTATGTTGGAGTCAGATAACTTGATGTGACACAAGGAGAATATTGTGGAACCTACCTTTCCAGATGAAGCGGCCGGCTCCGGCGAAGGCCGCGCCGATAATACCATTTTCCAAACTAGTCTTTGCGCAGGGGATGGTGGCAATGTTCATGAAATCATCGGGCTTGATGGTCTTGACGGCATTGCCGAAGGTCACATCGACTTGCTCCGGCTCCGGCGCATTAGGGTCTAGCATGATTTGTAAGTGATGCCCTGGTGTTGCGATGATTCAGTGAACTTACCCACTGGCTTAGACCAGAGATACACTTCCCGCTCCTTTCCGGTGGGCTTGGTTGGAGGTTCTGGCTTCTGTGGAGTTGACATTTTGTAGACCTGAATGGGTTTGGTGGTCGCTATAGCGTTGACAAGCGGACAATGGCCGGTACACCACGGCAAAATCGGCGTCCAATCCGATCGAAGCGGCCATCCTTCAAACTCACGTGATAACTCAATACCTGAGATGAATAGGGTGTATGACCCTTGTATAGTGGGGCTGCTCAAACTTCCTATTTTGTCTACGCACGCGCTAAGTGTGGTTGCTAGGATAGAGCGCGTTGCACTTTACACGATCAGGTTGTGTGGGCGTCCCTTTTTCAACGAACCACGGGTGGTAGGGATCAAAGCAAAAGTGAATTGCAAATGCTATTGTTGGTTATTGGATACTTGGACGTTTCTAGCCCATTGACAAGTAAGCGCCACCAAACATATTTCTGGCAGCTTTGGTTACTTGTTTGATCATAGTCAATATTTTGGTCTCACGATCTTATCGCATATATGCTATTACCTTTTACGACCAGTTACATGTTTGTGGTCTAGATATTACACTCTTTACTTTTACCCCACGACCATTTGACGAACCAGTTGCATAGCCCTGACTTTGACGCTTCCACGATTTTTTTACTTTACCAACACTACATATAGTCTAATTTCTACCGAGGTGTAAGAAGACCTCGAATTTGATCACTTGCCGAGTCCACCAACAAACACAACTGTATATAAACAATGCCTAATACGTCACTTCGCAAACCCGCAAAGGGTGTGCGCCGTGGCGGCAAGGTTGCCTTCCACGGCGGCCGTCCAACCCGAACATTTGCCCCCGGTGGCCGCAATGAAGCCTTTGCTTCAGACGAGAAATGGGAGCGTGTACAACTGGCACACTCCATTGATGAGCGCATGGGTTTCGAGCGGGTTGATAGTGGCAAACAGAAGGAGGGTTGGCTTGTCAACTTACAGGGAACGACATTACATGACGATAGAAATATCAATGGCCGTTCTGCTCTTGACTGCTACTTCATTGAAGATGGAAACGAGACCACCTTCAAGGCTACTGTGGAGTTTGAGCCGTATTTTCTGATTGCTGTCCGGAAGGGCCATGAAAGTGAAGTTGAGGAATGGGTTAAGCGGATTGATGGCGGTGACGTTGTCAAGAGTGTACAAAAGATTGAGAAGGAAGATCTTAGTATGCCAAATCACTTGTTGGGTTACAAAAGAACCTTCCTCAGGTTGAATTTCCTCAACCAAACGGATCTCATGACTGCCAGAAGGGAAATCATGCCCATTGCAGAGCGTAACCGGAAAAACATGAATGCCATGGATACCTACGCCGAAGTTGTCCGGTTAGTTTCACTTGGAGGGTTTATACGATGGCGGGGTAGTAAGATATGCATGACTAACATCATCTTGCTTGTGATAGTTCTACGGGAAACTTTGATCTTTACGATGATGCACGAGAAAACGACGAAAGAGAAAACATCAATGTAGCGGAAGCTAGCGATTACATTGTTGATATCAGAGAATATGACGTACCATACCACGTGCGAGTCATGATTGATCTTGGTATGTTTTCTAGATGGTCGCAAACTTAGCCCGATTAGTTACTAACTGAACTATCAGATATCCGTGTGGCCAAATGGTACTTTATCGATTTTAACGCCGGAGCGACTACTATCAAGGTTAACGAGGAACGTCTTGCTATGGCTGATCCTGTTGTTATGGCTTATGATATTGAGACAGCCAAGTCTCCTCTCAAGTTTCCAGATTCTTCAGTCGATCCAATCATGATGATTTCGTACATGATTGACGGCCAAGGTTTCCTCATCACCAACAGACAAATTGTCTCCGAAGACATTGCAGATTTCGATTACACGCCAAAACCAGAATATCCCGGTGCTTTCATCATCTTCAACGAGCCAACGGAAAAAGCTACCATTGAGCGGTTCTTTGAGCACATCAAGATCGCTCGCCCAACAGTCATTGCAACCTACAACGGTGACTTCTTCGATTGGCCATATGTCGAGGCCAGAGCGGCCTTCAACGGTATTGACATGTACCATGAAATTGGCTGGAAGAGAGATACGGAAGATCAGTTCAAGTGTGACTACAGTGTGCACATGGATTGTTTCCACTGGGTCAATCGTGATTCATACCTTCCTCAAGGTTCCCGTGGTTTGAAGGCTGTCACAGTTGCCAAATTGGGCTACGATCCAGATGAGTTGGATCCTGAGCTCATGACACCATATGCTAGCGAACGCCCACAAACACTAGCTGAGTACTCAGTTTCCGACGCCGTGGCAACGTACTACTTGTACATGAAGTATGTTCATCCCTTCATTTTCTCATTATGTACCATTCTGCCATTAGGTGGTGATGACACACTCAGAAAGGGTACTGGTACTCTTTGCGAGATGTTGCTGATGGTGCAGGCTTACCAAAAGAACATTGTTCTCCCCAACAAGCACGTTGCCCCACGAGAAGCATTCTGGGAAGGCCATTTACTAGATTCCGAGACATACGTTGGAGGTCACGTTGAAAGTATTGAAGCCGGTGTTTTCCGTGCCGACATCCCTGTTAATTTCGCTGTGGACCCAACGGCCGTTGATGATCTGCTCCGTGATTTGGATGCCGCGTTAAAGTTCAGTATCACTGTTGAAGAGCAGAAGAAGCTGGAAGACGTTACCAACTATGATGAGATCAAGGAGCAGATTGCTGAGAAGTTGCGCGGCATCAAAGCGACCCCAAACAGATTGGAACGACCACTGATTTACCATTTGGATGTCGCTTCTATGTATCCCAACATCATGACCACCAACCGTCTGCAACCAGACTCTATGATTAAGGAGTCTGACTGCGCCGCTTGTGATTTCAACAGACCTGGCAAGACTTGCGATCGTCGGTTGCCATGGGCCTGGAGAGGAGAATATATCCCCGCAAAGCGTGATGAGTACAACATGATTCGGAATACTCTTGAGGGTGAGAAGTTTCCACCCAGATACCCCAATAACCCAATGCGGTCATTCCACGAACTCTCGCTTGACGAGCAAGCCAGCCTCATCCGGAAACGTCTTCAGTTGTATTCTCAAAAGATTTACCACAAAATTCATGAGTCTACAACCATCGAGAGAGAAGCCATTATCTGCCAAAGAGAGAACCCCTTCTATATCAACACGGTCAGAGATTTCCGTGATCGTCGTTACGATTATAAGGGAAAGGCTAAGGTTTGGAAGGGAAAGACCGATGAACTGAAGAGCGCTGGTGCCTCGGCGTCAGAGGTTGAGGCTGCCAAGAAGATGATTGTCTTGTTCGATTCACTGCAATTGGCTCACAAGGTTATTTTGAACTCCTTCTACGGTTATGTCATGAGAAAAGGTTCTCGTTGGTATTCCATGGAAATGGCTGGTGTCACGTGTTTGACTGGTGCTACCATTATTCAACTGGCTAGACAATTAGTTGAAAGACTAGGTCGTCCTCTGGAACTGGATACTGATGGTATTTGGTGTATGTTGCCTGGGTCTTTCCCAGAAAACTTCCAGTTCAAGTTGAAGAACGGTAAAAAGATCTTCATCTCATATCCCTGTGTCATGTTGAACCACTTGGTTCACGCCAAGTTCACCAATCATCAGTACCAAACGCTTGTGGACCCTGAAACATTCAAGTACGAAACACACAGCGATAATTCCATTTTCTTCGAAGTCGATGGTCCTTACAAGGCCATGGTTCTTCCCACCTCAAAGGAGGAAGACAAGAACTTGAAAAAACGTTATGCCGTGTTCAACGATGACGGTTCGCTTGCTGAGCTCAAGGGTTTCGAGGTCAAGAGACGTGGTGAGCTTAAGCTCATTAAGATCTTCCAACAGCAGATTTTCAAGTTCTTCTTAGAGGGTACCACTCTTTCCGAGTGTTACACCGCTGTTGCCAAGGTCGCCAACCGGTGGCTCGATGTTCTTCACAACAAGGGTTCCACATTGTCTGATGAAGAGCTCATGGATCTGATTTCTGAAAACCGCAGCATGAGTAAAACGCTCGAAGAATACGGTAACCAGAAGTCCACCTCTATTACTACCGCCCGCCGTCTTGCCGATTTCTTGGGTGAAGGCATGGTGAAGGACAAAGGTCTGAACTGCAAGTTCATTATTTCTGCCCTTCCTCGTAATGCCCCTGTCACCGAAAGAGCCGTTCCTGTTGCTATCTTCTCCGCATCTGAAGAGACCAAGAGATTGTATCTCCGCAAGTGGTTGAAGGAGGAGCCGTCTAACGTGGATCCACGCGCCCTGCTTGACTGGAACTACTATCTTGAGCGTCTGGGTTCCGTCATCCAGAAGCTTATCACCATTCCTGCTGCCTATCAGAAGGTCCGCAATCCGGTTCCCCGTGTGGCTCACCCTGAATGGCTACAAAGACGTATCAACCAGAAGGATGATAAAATGAAGCAAGTCAAGCTTTCTGATATGTTTACCAAGAAGACTGGTCCCCTTACAGATATCTCTAACAACATTCAGCGCTTGGATGATGTTGAGGATTATGGTGACCAACTGGCGAAGGCGAAAACTATCGGCGCAGCTATTGCCTCGTCGCAAGCCATCCAGTCATCGCCAATGCCCAAGCGCAAGGCGCCAGAGAGAGATGAAACTCCAGTTCCTGAAGAGCTCCCAGAGGTGGTTCCTGATCCGTCCGAGGATTATGTTGCGTTCCTGGAATACCAGAAGCGAAAATGGAAGATACAAAAGGCGGCTCGTATTCGTAGACGCCAGCTTTTTGGTGACCGCCGGATGAACGCGGCTGGAAATACGATTCAGTCCACAATGATGAAGCAGGCCCACTCCACCTTCACCAATACTTGGCAGGTGTTGCATCTCAAGCAGACTGATACCCCTGGTGTCGTTTTGGCCTACGTTCTCATCGATGCGAAGATCCACCCGATCAAGATTAATGTCCCAAGACATATCTATGTCAACTTCCGTGGTAAGACCGTTCCGTCGATCAGCCTTAAGGATTGCATTGTCCGACCTGCAAACGTCACTCTCCCAAGTGGTCATCTTCCTGAGTCATTGGTTGAACTTCAGATGCCCGAAGAGACGTACTTGAACGAGAAGCAGAAGTGGTTCCCTCTTCTTAATGACCGTTCTGTGGAAGGCGTCTACGAACAAAAGATTCCATTGAACATGCGTGCCTTGTTGCAGCTTGGTAACACCTGTACCATCGATCAATCTCAAGATGCCGTCCTTGGTAAAGGTCTGGAGAAGGGCTTCGACCTGTCCGGGTTGAAGAGACCGGACAAAAAGAGAAATTACCTGGAGTCTGTTCCTTTGGCTTTCATCTATATTTCTCACATCACGGCTGGCGACAAGCAAATTTACGGAATCTTCTCTTCTCGTTCTGAACAGGCTCATATTGTCATTCACCAACGGTCTCGTGATGCTATTCAAGAGCTTCCCAACATTTCCCGTATCTATGAGGAAAGACTCCGTGAACATCAACAGGAAGTGGCCGATTCAAACGGTGCCTCTCAGGATTTCTTCACGTACCAAGATAAGCTTACCTTCAAGGTTACCCAGGTAACTACCCAGCGTAAGGCTCATCTTGAAATTGGTGATGTTGTTAAGAAGATGCGTAAGGAGGAATTGAGGGCCCTGGTCCTTGTGGTCCAGTCATCTCAGCGTGAGGCCCTTGTTCACAATGTGCCATCACTCAACGAATTCCCTATCTTGCCCATGAAGTATGATGTATATGACGGTGCTCTGCCTCCCTTGGGTTGGCAACCTGTTGTTGTTCGTCGTCTGGTCAGACATTACCTGCGGTTGGCTGGTGAAATCACACATTTCATGGCCTTGGCTAGATACGCTGATATTCCTCTGTGTAATTTGGAGAAGGAAGATCCTCGTTTCCTCATTGACATTGCCTATGCTCGAAAGCTCCAGGCCAACCGTGTCGCCTTGTGGTGGTCTGCGGATTCACGTCCAGATCATGGAGGGTACGAGAAGGATAACATTACCGGGCCATTGGATAGTGTCAAGATGCCACAGGTGAATAACCCTGGTACATACATGACAGTTTGTATCGAGATGGAAGTCCGCAACTTGGCCATCAACACCATTCTCACTTCTTCGCTTATCAATGCTCTGGAAGGTGCTGATGGTGAGATGTTCAACTCTGACCCGTCTGCCGATAAGGACGGTACGGGCATTTTGTACTCTCATAATTCTTTCTCTGGTGCCGGTATTAGAGTGTTGAGAGAGATGGTCAAAAGTTGGTGGTCTGAAGCCTGCCGTGGAAGTCCTATGGCTGATCTCATGGTTAACCATCTCCTTCGTTGGGTTGAAGACCCAGACTCCTACCTGTACGATAGCACTCTCCATCGCTATGTCCAGCTTATCTGTCGTAAGGCCTTCCAGCAGTTGATGGGAGACTTCCGTCGTGTCGGTTGCCAGGTGGTATTTGCCAACTCTAGTCGCCTTATTCTTCAGACTACGAAACAGGATGTTGAGACAGCCTATGCCTTTGGCCAGTACATCACCAAGTCTATCAAGACACAGCCGTTGTTCCACTTCATTGATTTGGAGATCCGCGAATACTGGGACTATCTGGTTTGGTATGATGAGTACAACTACGGTGGTATTGGTTGCGAAGAGATTACTGAACAAGAGGGAGGTCAGGAGTTGAACACTGTCATGCATTGGCAGATGCAAACATTCCTTCCACCTCGTGTTCAGACCGTTTTCTCTGACTGGGTTGTTGAGTTCATTCGTATCATGCATGGTCTCAAGCGGCCTAACGCCAATGTCACTTCATCGGCGCCCCGGCTGACCCAGATTCCCGTCAAGGATCTTTCAAACCCGGATTCTGCCAGTGACTTAACTGATATTATTTCTGGTCCTGTCTTCGAAAGACCCCTCAAGAAAGAAATCGCTGGCCTCATCACTCGTCAGAAGCGTGAGATGCAGCATTCTGAGCTGGCGGCTGACTATGACTTCCCTGTTCTTCCAGGTTCTCATCTCAAGGGCCTCTCAAGCCATAAGGCTGTATTGGAACTCGTCAAGAGTATTATGCAGGTTCTCTCCCTTGATAAGAACATCATCATGGAAGCCCGTTTGCTTCGCAAGGAACTCCTCCAAATGTTTGATGTTAGTGAATTCAGCAAGGAGGGTGCCTTCCGGAACCCCTCGGAGTCTTTAGTTGTTGGAGATTTCAGTTGTGGTAACTGTGCCATGCCTCGTGTATTTGACTTCTGCCGGGATGACGATTTAGTCCCCGAGCGTGACGAATCGGGCAACATTGCTGACGCAGCGGAGAAGGCGTGGCGTTGTCTGGCCTGTGGTTTCGAGTTCTCTCGGATGCAGATTGAGGAGCGTCTGATTGCCGAGGTTCAATCCTTCATTGTGGAGTGGGCTACACAGGACCAGAAGTGTGGGACGTGCAGTGCGGTTAAGTTGAGTGAGTTCATGGATACTTGTACATGCTCTGGCGAGTGGAAGAATACGATGGATAAGAATCAAGTGTCGGGGAGACTTGGGGTGTTTGGAAATGTTGCTGGTGCATATGACATGAGGATGTTAGGGAGAGTCGTAGAGGAGATTTTAGCTGGGATTTGAAATTTCATTGTCTAGATTACATTATAGATTTGTTTACACGTTTCAATGAATTATTTACTGCCACAAAAAAGGGACCTTTTAGTCCACAGTCTACCCAATACACCAGATACGTCAAAAATACATCACCAACCCCGGCTATCCCGGGCTCCGGACCGGCAAAAAGAGATGTGGGGTCTTGCCGTGGATCGAACACGGGACCTCTCGCATGCGTTGCATTAGGGTGGACCCTAAGCGAGAATCATACCACTAGACCACAAGACCAAGGATAGAGACTTCGGAAGAAGACTCGGATGGGGCAAACCGGGATTGAACCGGTGACCTTTAGATAACAGAAACTGAAGTTCGCTTCAGTCTAACGCGCTCCCAACTGCGCCATTGCCCCGTTGTTGAGGGAACAGGGCTTATTGGGGGGTATATGTTGAGAATGGAACGAGAGAGGAACGGAGTAATGGGTTTTAGGTAGTAGTGATGATAGCTTGTTAGATGTCAGGTAGGCGTGAAAGAATACAACAACAACAACAAATTGATAGATAGTGAAACAATGACAAGGATTCATGATTTGGTTGGTTTGTTGTCGATTCAAAGGACTCTTGCCAAAGAGTCGAGGGACTACTTTGTTCTAGTAAATACAAACTTATGTCCACTTGGCCACCTGATACTCAACTCATGAATACCCCTCCACGTTTCTTGGGGCCATAAATACCAAAAGCCGACGATTGAACCTCACAGTATCAATGTGACGTACATATCAAGATTCAGTAAGTGCTCTCAGCGACTAACACACGACAAAACAACGTAACTACCCTAATCACCTGATATTTAAACTTTCCACATGTTTGCCCTGATGACAAGTAGTCATACTAACATGACATGGGCGTTACACAAGCAACAACGACATAGTAATCTCGACAGTTTCATGTCTTACTCGTAAAGTTGTAAACCCCACCAAACGAATCTGTCAAGATTATCTCCTTTCAAGTTTTCATTAGCCATCTTATCACCGCCTATATTTCCCACTTTTCACTATAGTCATATAACCTGCTCGTCATAGAAGACGCCGCAAGTGAGCAGATAGACGCCAATAAGGAGGCGGTGAGCAGATTTAACGCCACACGTGGCACTTGCGCGAGCAGGTTATTTGTGATTTGCAGTGAAGTGGGGTTGGATTACCCTTTTGGGTGTCTTACACAAGAAACCTTCTCACGGAGGAGGGCGTTTAAATATAAAGTAGTGTGAGTTCCGGTGGTGTTTATATGATGGCTTGTCTGGTTGTGACTATCATCTTTTATTTGTGTGTCTGTGGGGATGGCGATTTGAAGATAGAGTTGCCGTCCCCTATCATTCTGACGATTCTCCTACGCAAATCGACTTCATGAGATAACAGCACCCACCTCCAATTTATCATATCTACTTGATCCTCCTATCATTTCATCCGGCTTGTCCCCTCCTTCTTCACGCCTCACTCTGCCCTTGTCTCCGGACACTTTTTTTCTGTCTTACGTACTCCGATAGCTCAGCGTCGAGTATTATAAGAACACGACGACATACTACTATGATTCACACTGCTTAAACATTCTACTCAAATCTAACCCGACAACTACGCCCCGCATAACACGCCGACAAACCCGCACCGGTGGACACCTTGATCCCGAGTGCCCGGTCACCAAATCCACCCACTCCTGCCGCCAAATGCCAGAATGGCGGTACTAATCTGGATTCTTGGAGACTTATTACTCTTTCGCTGCCTCGTATGGACAACGGGTAATGATTGAGATTAAGCCACGGTTCCCATGGCTAAGAACCAGTGCTTTGGTCATACCTACTCTAAGCAGCTTCCATCTAAGAAAGAATTGGGGATGCCCGACCACTTCCAACTCTGAGATTGGGCGTGATGGAATGAATCAGTTTGAGGATAATGACGAGAATAGTGGGGGTTTTCATAGGCCAAGGACAGTTCAAGTCTATGAAGAGGAGCTTGGGATTGATAGGTCTAATGGCCGGGGCAAGGGCCAATTGGCAAGCCCTTTGACCTACGGGGTTTGCCGGTCTTGCGGGTTGTGTCGGGAGTGGGCCGTGGCACAGTTGCGATAGTTGTAAAGTTGTCATCGGTTCCTAAGGTCAAGTCTAGTATGAATTATTTACAAAGTTTTAAGGGGTGTTGGGATGGCACACTGCTACACAGTAGGGTAATGCCATGTCTCTAGTTAGGATAATATGCAATAAAGGACTTTCAAAGGATGAGTCCTGATGAGAAGTTATATAGATACATCTCGAATAACACAAACATATATCAAAACGTAGTTATTGACCGGAAGTTTGCTCACTGTTTGTTGTTTCGTCACTCTAAACATGAAAAAAAATACAGAAATCGAATGCAACATAAAAAAGGCAATGATATTTCAAAGTCCCACCAAAACGCCAGGTATCAATCCCAAAAAAACAAAATAACCAAAAATCAAGAGATATCTAATCCTCCAACCGCTCGTCACAGATTAATTTAACTGAATGTCTCTCTTCACCCTTCCACACCTTGCCCGCATCGTTGCTATCCGCCACCGCTCTTCTTAAATCTCCAACCATGCTGACAGGTCACTGGCAAGTACAGTAGTGCATCCTTTTGGGTGAGGGGCAGAGAGAGCTTCAGCAGGAGGATCGGGCTTGGGGTGGCATTGCAACGGAATACAGCTAGTTGGTCCAATTCGGCGCAGGATTCCACATTGGTGATGTGGAAGAATTAGACGGTTCCGCCGTTCAGTAGCGATTGTGGGCCAGGGAGTATCGAGGCCTGGCAGTTGTCTTGCCTGTGAGATCTCCTTCTAACGGATAGGTTATACACACACGTCTTCAGCTGAGGTACTTGGTAATCTAGGATTCTGCACGTTGCACATGTCTTGGGTTTTGTGATGAACAAACGAACGAATGATTGTCGCTGTTTTGACTAGCAGGTTTTATGAAAGGAGTAGGGCTGACGAGTGGGAAGAACTCATCTGTGAACAATGTGATTACCTTGATACATGATCCGCGAAGACATCGTCGAATGATAGCACGGCGATTTCCCTTCTAGAAGATACATCTCGCTCATTCAGAAACTCCCGTTCGTCACCATCAGCACCGCAAAACATCCAAAGTTGAACCCCCCCCACTTCCTCAAATTCCACCCAATCAGAGCCCGAAAAACCTGCTCAATCAAGCTCAGAAACCCTGTCCCTTTCCTAATTCATCGTGCTCCTACACCCATGCGTTTCCACGAGCAAGTTAGTGGGGTCGTGGAATTGCCGAAACGGAATGCCCACGACGACGAAATCGAGTGCACGTTTGACTTTGTCAAAGCGGTGCGCGTGTCTTGAGGTGACGGGTTTCTGGATATCTGAATTGTTTGTTTGTTCGTGGATGGCATATATGTATATATATACAACACAACCCGCTCACCTCCTTCACTTCCCGGCTGGCCCGTCTCTCTTTTAATAGCCGTTATCACTGGCTGATTCCGGCCTCCACGCTTCAAAAATGTCCCATATTCAAGACTTCGATGACGCCTCTACCGTCGAGCACCACTGGGGCTACGCCGACCGAGTCATTCCATGTACCAACGATGCCGGCTCCTGCGCTTACCTCGACATGGTGTACTCTGCCCACGACAACGGAATGATCTACACCGGTATCATCTGGCTCACCTTCGTTTTCATCCTCCTTCTCCTCGCCCTGTCAAACCACCTTCCACGCTTCCGTCGTGCCGCCATCGCAGCTACCAATGGCCCGAAAAGTTCCATGCGCCGCGGCGTCCTCGCGACCCAGGCTTTCCTGCGGACTAAACTGCTGCCGAATAATCACCTTCGTTTCGCCTTTGGCTCCGTCACACGCTACCAGGTGGCGGTTTTGTCGCTTCTAGTCGCCTATCTTACTATTTGGACTTTCCTTGGTATGACGTATAAAGTCTGGATTACGCCCGTTAAGAGTAACCCTTCTCTGCATAACACCCGGTCAACGCTCGGTGGTGTAGCTGATAGATTGGGAGTTCTCGCGTACGCGCTAATCCCGCTTTCCATCCTCCTTGCTAGCCGCGAGTCATTCCTTTCATATGCGACTGGTATCCCATATACGTCCTTCCTTTTCCTCCACCGCTGGGTCGGTTACCTGATGCTCGTCCAGAGTATAGTCCACACCATCGGCTGGATCATCATCGAAGGCCGTCTCTACCAGCCTCAACCGACCATCTGGGACGCCTTCTCCAAGCAGTTGTACATCATCTGGGGTTTCGTCGGTCTAGCCTTCCTCCTTCTAATCTGGTTCCTCTCTCTCCCCTGGACCATCCGGAACGTCACGGGTTATGAATTCTTCCGTAAGGCCCACTACGTCCTTGCCATCGTATACATCGGTGCTCTTATCGGCCACTGGAAACAACTCCACTGCTTCCTCACCCCCGGAATTCTCCTCTGGTTCATCGACCGTGCCCTCCGCTTCTTCCGTCCCTTCCAGCTCCATGATCGTGCCGGCACCTGGGGTGTCATCCCCGCGCAGGCAAACACCAAGGTTTTCCCTGACGAGAAGTACGGCGATATTCTTCGCTTGGATTTCACTCTTCAGCATGCCCCATGGAAAATCGGTCAACACTTTTTCCTTTGCTTCCCTCAGTCTTCCTGGTGGCAAAGTCACCCCTTCACCCCGATTTCCGCGCCCGCGCCAGACTGCTGCTCTAAGAACGTAACACACACGTACATCATCCGTGCCAGGGGTGGTGAAACCAAGAAAGTTGCCCAGCTTGCCGTTGAGCGTCTCAAGAACCACCCCAAGGCGACAATCTCCGTCATCGCCACCGGTGCCTACGGTGAAGATATCCCCTCTGAGGTCCCCGAGGATAGTAACATTCTTTGCGTGGCCGGTGGAACTGGTATCGCCTATGTCATGCCTCTCCTTCTCACCCTTGCTACCACCGATGGCGTCCCTGCTGACCGCCATATTACTCTGATCTGGGCTGTCCGTCGTCGTCGCGATATCGAATGGATCCGTCCCGAGCTGGAAAAACTCACCGATACATTCTCTGCCAAGATTACTCTTCGCTTCTTCGTCACCGGTTCGGACTCTGATAGCCCTGCCTCTGACTCTTCTGACTCGGAAGGCTCTGCTGAGAAGGATGCTGAGAAGGCTGCTGATAGAAGAGGTTCCGGCTCTGACTCGCTTACCGCCTCTGAGAATGAGGGATACACGGTCTCTAAGGGTCGTCCGGAACTTCCCGAGATCGTTAAGACGTTTGTTGAGGGAACTGTTAAAGGATGCACTACTGTACTTGCCAGTGGACCTGTCAGCATGGTTGGAGATTTAAGAAGAGCGGTGGCGGATAGCAACGATGCGGGCAAGGTGTGGAAGGGTGAAGAGAGACATTCAGTTAAATTAATCTGTGACGAGCGGTTGGAGGATTAGATATCTCTTTGATTTTTTGGTTATTTTGTTTTTTTGGGATTGATACCTGGCGTTTTGGTGGGACTTTGAAATATCATTGCCTTTTTATGTTGCATTCGATTTCTGTATTTTTTTCATGTTTAGAGTGACGAAACAACAAACAGTGAGCAAACTTCCGGTCAATAACTACGTTTTGATATATGTTTGTGTTATTCGAGATGTATCTATATAAACTTCTCATCAGGACTCATCCTTTGAAAGTCCTTTATGCATATTATCCTAACTAGAGACATGGCATTACCCCTACTGTGTAGCAGTGTGCCATCCCAACACCCCTTAAACTTTGTAAATAATTCATACTAGACTTGACCTTAGAACCGATGACAACTTTACAACTATCGCAACTGTGCCACGGCCCACTCCCGACACAACCCGCAAGACCGGCAAACCCCGTAGGTCAAAGGGGCTTGCCAATTGGCCCTTGCCCCGGCCATTAGACCTATCAATCCCAAGCTCCTCTTCATAGACTTGAACTGTCCTTGGCCTATGAAAACCCCCACTATTCCTCGTCATTATCCTCAAACTGATTCATTCCATCACGCCCAATCTCAGAGTTGGAAGTGGTCGGGCATCCCCAATTCTTTCTTAGATGGAAGCTGCTTAGAGTAGGTATGACCAAAGCACTGGTTCTTAGCCATGGGAACCGTGGCTTAATCTCAATCATTACCCGTTGTCCATACGAGGCAGCGAAAGAGTAATAAGTCTCCAAGAATCCAGATTAGTACCGCCATTCTGGCATTTGGCGGCAGGAGTGGGTGGATTTGGTGACCGGGCACTCGGGATCAAGGTGTCCACCGGTGCGGGTTTGTCGGCGTGTTATGCGGGGCGTAGTTGTCGGTTAGATTTGAGTAGAATGTTTAAGCAGTGTGAATCATAGTAGTATGTCGTCGTGTTCTTATAATACTCGACGCTGAGCTATCGGAGTACGTAAGACAGAAAAAAAGTGTCCGGAGACAAGGGCAGAGTGAGGCGTGAAGAAGGAGGGGACAAGCCGGATGAAATGATAGGAGGATCAAGTAGATATGATAAATTGGAGGTGGGTGCTGTTATCTCATGAAGTCGATTTGCGTAGGAGAATCGTCAGAATGATAGGGGACGGCAACTCTATCTTCAAATCGCCATCCCCACAGACACACAAATAAAAGATGATAGTCACAACCAGACAAGCCATCATATAAACACCACCGGAAACTCACACTACTTTATATTTAAACGCCCTCCTCCGTGAGAAGGTTTCTTGTGTAAGACACCCAAAAGGGTAATCCAACCCCACTTCACTGCAAATCACAAAATAACCTGCTCGCGCAAGTGCCACGTGTGGCGTTAAATCTGCTCACCGCCTCCTTATTGGCGTCTAATCTGCTCACTTGCGGCGTCTTCTATGACGAGCAGGTTATATGACTATAGTGAAAAGTGGGAAATATAGGCGGTGATAAGATGGCTAATGAAAACTTGAAAGGAGATAATCTTGACAGATTCGTTTGGTGGGGTTTACAACTTTACGAGTAAGACATGAAACTGTCGAGATTACTATGTCGTTGTTGCTTGTGTAACGCCCATGTCATGTTAGTATGACTACTTGTCATCAGGGCAAACATGTGGAAAGTTTAAATATCAGGTGATTAGGGTAGTTACGTTGTTTTGTCGTGTGTTAGTCGCTGAGAGCACTTACTGAATCTTGATATGTACGTCACATTGATACTGTGAGGTTCAATCGTCGGCTTTTGGTATTTATGGCCCCAAGAAACGTGGAGGGGTATTCATGAGTTGAGTATCAGGTGGCCAAGTGGACATAAGTTTGTATTTACTAGAACAAAGTAGTCCCTCGACTCTTTGGCAAGAGTCCTTTGAATCGACAACAAACCAACCAAATCATGAATCCTTGTCATTGTTTCACTATCTATCAATTTGTTGTTGTTGTTGTATTCTTTCACGCCTACCTGACATCTAACAAGCTATCATCACTACTACCTAAAACCCATTACTCCGTTCCTCTCTCGTTCCATTCTCAACATATACCCCCCAATAAGCCCTGTTCCCTCAACAACGGGGCAATGGCGCAGTTGGGAGCGCGTTAGACTGAAGCGAACTTCAGTTTCTGTTATCTAAAGGTCACCGGTTCAATCCCGGTTTGCCCCATCCGAGTCTTCTTCCGAAGTCTCTATCCTTGGTCTTGTGGTCTAGGTGGTATGATAGCTTGTTAGATGTCAGGTAGGCGTGAAAGAATACAACAACAACAACAAATTGATAGATAGTGAAACAATGACAAGGATTCATGATTTGGTTGGTTTGTTGTCGATTCAAAGGACTCTTGCCAAAGAGTCGAGGGACTACTTTGTTCTAGTAAATACAAACTTATGTCCACTTGGCCACCTGATACTCAACTCATGAATACCCCTCCACGTTTCTTGGGGCCATAAATACCAAAGCCGACGATTGAACCTCACAGTATCAATGTGACGTACATATCAAGATTCAGTAAGTGCTCTCAGCGACTAACACACGACAAAACAACGTAACTACCCTAATCACCTGATATTTAAACTTTCCACATGTTTGCCCTGATGACAAGTAGTCATACTAACATGACATGGGCGTTACACAAGCAACAACGACATAGTAATCTCGACAGTTTCATGTCTTACTCGTAAAGTTGTAAACCCACCAAACGAATCTGTCAAGATTATCTCCTTTCAAGTTTTCATTAGCCATCTTATCACCGCCTATATTTCCCACTTTTCACTATAGTCATATAACCTGCTCGTCATAGAAGACGCCGCAAGTGAGCAGATTAGACGCCAATAAGGAGGCGGTGAGCAGATTTAACGCCACACGTGGCACTTGCGCGAGCAGGTTATTTTGTGATTTGCAGTGAAGTGGGGTTGGATTACCCTTTTGGGTGTCTTACACAAGAAACCTTCTCACGGAGGAGGGCGTTTAAATATAAAGTAGTGTGAGTTTCCGGTGGTGTTTATATGATGGCTTGTCTGGTTGTGACTATCATCTTTTATTTGTGTGTCTGTGGGGATGGCGATTTGAAGATAGAGTTGCCGTCCCCTATCATTCTGACGATTCTCCTACGCAAATCGACTTCATGAGATAACAGCACCCACCTCCAATTTATCATATCTACTTGATCCTCCTATCATTTCATCCGGCTTGTCCCCTCCTTCTTCACGCCTCACTCTGCCCTTGTCTCCGGACACTTTTTTTCTGTCTTACGTACTCCGATAGCTCAGCGTCGAGTATTATAAGAACACGACGACATACTACTATGATTCACACTGCTTAAACATTCTACTCAAATCTAACCCGACAACTACGCCCCGCATAACACGCCGACAAACCCGCACCGGTGGACACCTTGATCCCGAGTGCCCGGTCACCAAATCCACCCACTCCTGCCGCCAAATGCCAGAATGGCGGTACTAATCTGGATTCTTGGAGACTTATTACTCTTTCGCTGCCTCGTATGGACAACGGGTAATGATTGAGATTAAGCCACGGTTCCCATGGCTAAGAACCAGTGCTTTGGTCATACCTACTCTAAGCAGCTTCCATCTAAGAAAGAATTGGGGATGCCCGACCACTTCCAACTCTGAGATTGGGCGTGATGGGAATGAATCAGTTTGAGGATAATGACGAGGAATAGTGGGGGTTTTCATAGGCCAAGGACAGTTCAAGTCTATGAAGAGGAGCTTGGGATTGATAGGTCTAATGGCCGGGGCAAGGGCCAATTGGCAAGCCCCTTTGACCTACGGGGTTTGCCGGTCTTGCGGGTTGTGTCGGGAGTGGGCCGTGGCACAGTTGCGATAGTTGTAAAGTTGTCATCGGTTCTAAGGTCAAGTCTAGTATGAATTATTTACAAAGTTTAAGGGGTGTTGGGATGGCACACTGCTACACAGTAGGGGTAATGCCATGTCTCTAGTTAGGATAATATGCATAAAGGACTTTCAAAGGATGAGTCCTGATGAGAAGTTTATATAGATACATCTCGAATAACACAAACATATATCAAAACGTAGTTATTGACCGGAAGTTTGCTCACTGTTTGTTGTTTCGTCACTCTAAACATGAAAAAAATACAGAAATCGAATGCAACATAAAAAGGCAATGATATTTCAAAGTCCCACCAAAACGCCAGGTATCAATCCCAAAAAAACAAAATAACCAAAAAATCAAAGAGATATCTAATCCTCCAACCGCTCGTCACAGATTAATTTAACTGAATGTCTCTCTTCACCCTTCCACACCTTGCCCGCATCGTTGCTATCCGCCACCGCTCTTCTTAAATCTCCAACCATGCTGACAGGTCCACTGGCAAGTACAGTAGTGCATCCTTTAACAGTTCCCTCAACAAACGTCTTAACGATCTCGGGAAGTTCCGGACGACCCTTAGAGACCGTGTATCCCTCATTCTCAGAGGCGGTAAGCGAGTCAGAGCCGGAACCTCTTCTATCAGCAGCCTTCTCAGCATCCTTCTCAGCAGAGCCTTCCGAGTCAGAAGAGTCAGAGGCAGGGCTATCAGAGTCCGAACCGGTGACGAAGAAGCGAAGAGTAATCTTGGCAGAGAATGTATCGGTGAGTTTTTCCAGCTCGGGACGGATCCATTCGATATCGCGACGACGACGGACAGCCCAGATCAGAGTAATATGGCGGTCAGCAGGGACGCCATCGGTGGTAGCAAGGGTGAGAAGGAGAGGCATGACATAGGCGATACCAGTTCCACCGGCCACGCAAAGAATGTTACTATCCTCGGGGACCTCAGAGGGGATATCTTCACCGTAGGCACCGGTGGCGATGACGGAGATTGTCGCCTTGGGGTGGTTCTTGAGACGCTCAACGGCAAGCTGGGCAACTTTCTTGGTTTCACCACCCCTGGCACGGATGATGTACGTGTGTGTTACGTTCTTAGAGCAGCAGTCTGGCGCGGGCGCGGAAATCGGGGTGAAGGGGTGACTTTGCCACCAGGAAGACTGAGGGAAGCAAAGGAAAAAGTGTTGACCGATTTTCCATGGGGCATGCTGAAGAGTGAAATCCAAGCGAAGAATATCGCCGTACTTCTCGTCAGGGAAAACCTTGGTGTTTGCCTGCGCGGGGATGACACCCCAGGTGCCGGCACGATCATGGAGCTGGAAGGGACGGAAGAAGCGGAGGGCACGGTCGATGAACCAGAGGAGAATTCCGGGGGTGAGGAAGCAGTGGAGTTGTTTCCAGTGGCCGATAAGAGCACCGATGTATACGATGGCAAGGACGTAGTGGGCCTTACGGAAGAATTCATAACCCGTGACGTTCCGGATGGTCCAGGGGAGAGAGAGGAACCAGATTAGAAGGAGGAAGGCTAGACCGACGAAACCCCAGATGATGTACAACTGCTTGGAGAAGGCGTCCCAGATGGTCGGTTGAGGCTGGTAGAGACGGCCTTCGATGATGATCCAGCCGATGGTGTGGACTATACTCTGGACGAGCATCAGGTAACCGACCCAGCGGTGGAGGAAAAGGAAGGACGTATATGGGATACCAGTCGCATATGAAAGGAATGACTCGCGGCTAGCAAGGAGGATGGAAAGCGGGATTAGCGCGTACGCGAGAACTCCCAATCTATCAGCTACACCACCGAGCGTTGACCGGGTGTTATGCAGAGAAGGGTTACTCTTAACGGGCGTAATCCAGACTTTATACGTCATACCAAGGAAAGTCCAAATAGTAAGATAGGCGACTAGAAGCGACAAAACCGCCACCTGGTAGCGTGTGACGGAGCCAAAGGCGAAACGAAGGTGATTATTCGGCAGCAGTTTAGTCCGCAGGAAAGCCTGGGTCGCGAGGACGCCGCGGCGCATGGAACTTTTCGGGCCATTGGTAGCTGCGATGGCGGCACGACGGAAGCGTGGAAGGTGGTTTGACAGGGCGAGGAGAAGGAGGATGAAAACGAAGGTGAGCCAGATGATACCGGTGTAGATCATTCCGTTGTCGTGGGCAGAGTACACCATGTCGAGGTAAGCGCAGGAGCCGGCATCGTTGGTACATGGAATGACTCGGTCGGCGTAGCCCCAGTGGTGCTCGACGGTAGAGGCGTCATCGAAGTCTTGAATATGGGACATTTTTGAAGCGTGGAGGCCGGAATCAGCCAGTGATAACGGCTATTAAAAGAGAGACGGGCCAGCCGGGAAGTGAAGGAGGTGAGCGGGTTGTGTTGTATATATATACATATATGCCATCCACGAACAAACAAACAATTCAGATATCCAGAAACCCGTCACCTCAAGACACGCGCACCGCTTTGACAAAGTCAAACGTGCACTCGATTTCGTCGTCGTGGGCATTCCCGTTTCGGCAATTCCACGACCCCACTAACTTGCTCGTGGAAACGCATGGGTGTAGGAGCACGATGAATTAGGAAAGGGACAGGGGTTTCTGAGCTTGATTGAGCAGGTTTTTCGGGCTCTGATTGGGTGGAATTTGAGGAAGTGGGGGGGTTCAACTTTGGATGTTTTGCGGTGCTGATGGTGACGAACGGGAGTTTCTGAATGAGCGAGATGTATCTTCTAGAAGGGAAATCGCCGTGCTATCATTCGACGATGTCTTCGCGGATCATGTATCAAGGTAATCACATTGTTCACAGATGAGTTCTCCCACTCGTCAGCCCTACTCCTTTCATAAAACCTGCTAGTCAAAACAGCGACAATCATTCGTTCGTTTGTTCATCACAAAACCCAAGACATGTGCAACGTGCAGAATCCTAGATACCAAAGACAATGCCAGGCCTTCCTATTTTGGGCATCCATTGACGAACCATGAATGTCACCTCCGGGTCTGCAGATGGGATGAGCCACGAATTTGTGGGAGTCGGTGAATATTGAGCAGGTTTTTAGGAAGCTTGGCATTGGTTTTTAGTGGGCGAAACTTGCTCAGCGATGGGTTATGGTGAGGTGGATTGAGATTCTTTGAGATATTTGGAGTTGATGTTTAATTGCTGCCCCATCATGGGTGAATGGACTGTAACCCTTGTATTTGGTCTCTTTATTGTCATTAACCCTTATGTTTGTGTAAGCCGGAACACGCCGCTCGGTTCCGGGGTGGGGTTCAAACCTATTTGGTACGACGGATCAAAGAAAGGGAACTGAAGTTCGTGGACCTTCTTCTATCAGAACCCGCAAATGAGGTCAAGTAATGCAATGGGTAGCAAGGCACCAACTACTTTTCCCAGAAACTAAGGAAGTTCGAGACTAAAGGCATCGCAGTAATGTGGTGTCCAGATCATAAGGGCATCCGAGGCAATGAGATGGTAATGTGGAAGCCAAAAAGCTCTCAACAGAAACCCACCCAGGAAGCAGTAAGCTTCCATTAGCAACCGCAGACGACGAATAAGAGAGCAGCGCGTTATAGAGTGGGATGCCTTACTTAACAAAGACTGGGAGGTAGCGGTTGGAAAGCATTATGCTAGCATAGTGCCGACTCGACCACGATTGAGTACCAAGGGTAACGTGTTCAATGATATCAGAGGTCTCAGTTCCGCTTACTTCGAGTTGAACTTTATGAAGGAGACAGGCTTTGGCATGAGGCGGTGGATGGGCGAAGGTGAAGTGGAGTTAAATGAGGAGACGGAATTGGTGCCGGTGCGGTGTCCTACGGGTGGTTTCCAGGAGCTAGGCTTAGCGGAGGTCATGTATGACATTTTGAGGAAAATGAAGGCTTTGTCGCTGAGTCAGTGAGGCGAGAGTGACTACGATTGGACTGCGGGGATTAGGGCTTTGTAGGTTAGGTCACTGTGAACCATAGAGCAGTCTCTCCATAGGTCAAGTTTGCCTGAGAGTAAGGAATGAAAGAAAGAAAATGTACATACATACATATGTACGTATGTAAACACCCAAAACGACGCCATTGTACATGGAACCAATCTCTGGTCAGCCCTTGTCGGGCGTAGCCCAAAACTCACAGCATTTGTGGCTGTCTCTTGATCCACTGCAACAAGGAGTTGAGAAAGGCAATGGCAGCACGCTTTGGGGGAAACAAGATGGATGATGAAGAGAAAAGCTTTTTACTTCAATGGCTGTATTTTGGATCCGTCCTCTAGACCAAGTATCAAAGAACATTTTGAGCGTTACTTGGATGTCGACAGGTATAAGGATGATGATGTTGATCACAAATTCGGTTTACCTTTGTGGAATATGCGTCGTTGGGGTCATAACTTTGGCGTACTATCGGATGGTAATCTGTTCGTCGGTTGCTCATACAGTCAAATTGACGACGAGGTTATGTTGGCTGAGGGATTCCAAACCCCGTTCGTAGCACGAAATGCAACCCCGCAAGGTGAGGTTCTCTTCGTTGAAAGGGCGTCTCTTGTTGGTATACCCCAGTCGCAAGTGATTACTGAATGGAGAGAAGAGCTCGTTGTAGTCTAACATATTGAACCCCCACTTGCATACACATCATACTGTGCCCTTCGCAGTAGATAGCTTGACTTATAACGTACCTTATTCTACAGAGGTAGAGTTACTGACTACATCGAACACACCCGTCTTCATATATCCTCTACACTCTCACTACGTCCGTGATCTCTCAATTCTTGCATTCTCTAACTGCGGAAGGGTCCCTTTGAATGATATGCCAGTTACTCGCACGAGCTGTGTAAAAACTGGCGACCACGTGAAGCATTCCATGACCCAAGGCTCACTACATGCGGTACGGTGTACTAAATACTCTTGTTGAAGCTTGCGAGCAGCCCCAATGTGCATCCTGGAGAGAGGCACATTACGTTTAGTGCCAGCATACGTGTGTGAAATAACCAACTGGGTAGCCTCGAACTTGTCCACCAGAACATGAGAAATATAACCTTCGTAGACTCCCGACATTTCCCCGCCTTGTCGTCTATTACCTAATATCACCATGTACCGATAATACGCGCGTAAGCATTCGTCACATGGGACTCCCCTCCACCTACCAAAAACCAACTCACACACACAAAATTCCACAAGTAACCATCCACAATCAAACAAATCCATAGAATCTCTAAAAAAACAGTCTAAACCCCAAACCCCAACTACCCCCTCTTCAACGCCCCCGCAACCGCCAACTTATCCGCCTCCACATTCCCCGGATCATTATTATGTCCCTTAACCCACTTAAAACTCGTAATCCCTCCCGCCTTCTCTCTCAAGCCCATCTCATGAATAATCGCTTTAACCAAGTCCTGATTCTTAACTTCATCGCCACTAGAGCTCTGCCAATTCTTCTTCATCCAGCTCTCCGCCCACTTGGTCGCGCAGTTGATGGAGTACTGACTATCCGTGATAATAAGGATCTTTTGGTCCACAGGGACGATTTGTAGGGCCATTAGGATGGCTGTTAGTTCGGCGCGTTGGTTGGTTTGGACGGCGCCTGATAACGGGACTGATACGTTTCTGTGATACTGTTAGTAGATGATCCCCCTTCTTCATACCCCATCATACACATACCGTGAATCTCCAGGTCCAAAATAAACACCCACCCCCGCAGCCGCTCCAACTCTTCCATTCCCCCTTGAACTCCCATCCGTCCAAACATGAACATGATCCTTCCAAACATGATCCGACAACCTCCCCGGCACCTGACGACCCAATCCATCCTTCTCCTTCTCCGCACTCTCCTTCTTCTCCCTCTCAGCCGCCGTCTTTCTCGCCGGCCCCTTATTCCCATTCCCCTCTAACGCCGTCGGCCCCGAAACAGTACCGCCCGTTTCCACCGTAGTAGCATCCGCAGAGGATGCATACATCTTGATGAAATCCAACGCCTCATGTCTTGATCCAAACTTTTTGTATTTTGGCCCCGGGGCATTCTTGATCGCGGCGGAGGCATCTTCCCATGTATTGAAGATGCCAATTGTATTTCCCCTCGCGACTGCATAGAACTTTTCCTCGGCGAGGATCCCCGTACTTCTTATATTCTTCCCTGAGACAAACGCCTCTGCCTCCTCTCGTGATGGGAATGACTTATCTATAACCAGTTAGTATACACATCTCTCCATTCCATCTCACTCTAAACTTACAAACCGCCCCTCTAAACCCCGAAGTCTGCTCCTGACACTCCGGCCAAGTCGTATAAACCCCCGGCGTCTTCCCCTCTTTCACCGCATAGAACTTAGGACCCACTCTCTTCTTCTTCGCCGGGTAAGAAGGTCCCGACGGCTCAAAGCCCCGCTTAACTCCCGCCATTCTCACACTATAAACCTTTCTGAATCTCCGTTTACCCTTTCCCCGTAGTTTCACCGGCCTTTCAGACTTCTGAAAAGCAAGTCGATAAAGTCTCCGATAAGCCTGTTGTCTCGACTCGTGAACCCGTGAAATGACGTTACTGAGTGCGAACTTTATACGTGACACGACCACCTGGGAAGGTGTGAGAGGTCGTTGTCCTGGACAGGGAGTATAAAGAATAGCCTTGGATGTGAAGGTAATCACAAGGCCACTCAAGGCAACCAATTTACGTATTCGTGTCAGTTTGTCGAAAAAAAGAGTCCCACACGTCAAGAATGCGTCTTAACGAAATGAATGTACAATGATGTAATTGTGCTTAACCACCAACAATCTCAAAATCCAACCCTCCAGCCAAGCAACCCTCTCCAATCCGCAAAAAAAGACGTGGGAAAAAAAACCCAAAAGTCCACCAAAGCTCAGGCAAAAAGATCCGCCAAACCCCCAAACAACTCTACCCGCTCAATCAAATCACCCAACGTAACTCGTAACTCCCAAACAATCACCAAGTCCCCTCAGAAACCACTTTCGTCCGTCTCTCCCTCTTTCTATCGTCGTTCGTATGTCGCGCCGCCAACACTTCACGACCCTAGACCACCAATCAAAGACAACCAAGCGGGGCAAAATCAAGGCAAGTATATGCGCCCTATCAAATGAACAAATTCACGAAAAAGTAATAATCTACCAACGTATGTAGATACCGAAAGAAACAAAGTCGAATGAGATAGAAGATATCGTCAAAAGAGCAAAAAATGAATCAAGAAAGAAAAGGAATTCAAATAACCCGCACCAAAAAGATCACCCCCCCTCCCCTCCCCCCTTCATCGCCGCCCTCTTTCTTTCTTTCTTGCTTTTCTTTGCCCCCCCCCCCTTCTTCTTCTTATTCTTCTTCTTTTCCTCCACCATCACCCCATCCCATGCTACCCTCCACATTGAAATCCATCCAGAAATTGCCTCTCTCCTTCTCCACGAGATCTGCCCAAAAATTCACCCTATACACTGTACTTTCCTACCCAAAATCATCACCATTAAAATCTCCAAACTCATTCAAAATCATACAAACCCTCATAAATCACACCCTAACCCGAACTATCAGAATAGCTTGCCTGTCGCTTTTTTAGCCTCATACCTTCCCTATATACAAATGCATGTATGTATGTATGTACATACTCAAAAGCTTCCCCTGGCATTTCATTCCCATGTCCCCAACCACCACTTTCGCAACTTCCCCATCCATCTTGAAAATCTCCGGTTTCACCGTTGCTCCCTTTTGTTTTTGAATGAGACTCCCTCCACATCGACATCCAATATTCAAACTAGATACAACCACACTAACCCAGCTACACACCAACAGACAAATCCCTTACTTACAATCATACATACACAATCCAGAAACGTACACATCTGCATTATCTGCACCACCTGCACCACCTACACCACCAACACCTTCCCAATCCTTGTGTTTTCCTGTTTGAGCACATCTTCCTAAGCAGTTTCTACCGACATATTTCATTGTCCTTGCTACTCCTTCCCGCCTCATCATCGTCACCATATAACCATTTTGGCAAACACCAAGTCTATTACATATTCTAGACTATTCCATGCTATTGCAAAGACTCTGGTTTACCTTGACTCTAGTATCGCGTCTTGATAAAAACCAAGCTGCTAAAGACTCCCCGCACAAAACTCCAACGACAACACCAAAACTCCATCCAAAGAATCAATGAGAAAGAAAAAAAGACCAAGACGTGAACAAAAGCATACTCCTCTATACCCCATGCAATGAATGAAAACAAAAACAAGCAACAAAACAACGACGGCGACTCGTAGTTGAAGCCTCATACAAAGCCGTCTCAGGCTTCCAGATCAAGTGGCAGCTCAGGGAGGTCCTCAAATTCAACCGGCGGCTCCCACTTCCAGCAGAGCAGCGACCAGTTTAGCTCCTTGCGCCAGAAAAGACCCAAGCCGGCGCCGTTCTGTTCACCTGAGAGCTCCGGGTTCTCCGAGTTACGTTCCCACGAGCACATTCCGCCAGCCAGAGGCATGCGGTGGCAGTAAACAACCTTACCCATACGAGAGTGGAGAATTGCCATCGAGCACTGGATGCAAGGCTCATGAGTAGTGTAAAGCTCGAGACCGTGGCACAGGTAACCGTTAGGAGTAGGGTGCTCGTCTTCGTACACGGCCTTCTCCTCGGGAAGGAACGGAGTGTCCTGGAAGGGATCAAAGGAGAGAGTACGGTCCAGCGGCGACAATCCCTTTGCCTTTCTCTCTACACGGACGAGCTTTTGCGCCACCATGCTAATCGCCCTCATCGAAGCATGAGCCATACAGTTACCACGCTCATTCCGAATCGGGATATTGCGCCAGCGGGCATCACCGGCGACACCAACAACAGTCGCCTTGCCGTTTTCTCTCCACACAATAACAGTGCCGATGGGTTCGCCTGCTCCCTGTTGGTGCACACTGCGGGCAACTTTGAAGGCGAGGTTCATCCAAATCTTGGCGTCAGAATAGATCTCCTGGGTAGCCCGCGTGACCAGACTAGGGTGGGGACCCAGAGGGTTATTCTTCCGATAAACAGTAGGCCAAAATTGCATGCTCCATCCGGCAGCCTGAACCTGCGATGTAGGAGGGTGTTCCGGGACAGTAACCAGTGCAGCGTATCCTTCATCAACACCAGGGACCTTGGCCATCACCTCCTGGATACGCTCAGCGGTATAGTTTTCCTTAGGGCCGACGATGATATAAATGTAGTGAGCCTTTCCAGTATGGACCACGCGGCTCATAGCCGACTCATTCATGAAACGAGTCTTAAGGTGGCTGGGAAGGTCACCAGGCTTAGCACAGCGGCGGAGATGCAAAAAGTACGGCAGAGTGCCTGCACCAAGTTCGTCCTTAAGAGCTCTATAAACACGACCATAGTTAGTATTACGTCATCGACAGACCTAGTTTAAACTTACTGGAGGGTATCATTAGTACACTTGGCGGGGACACGGGTAATCCAAACATCCAAGAGTGCGCTGTTCTGGTTGACCTCAAGGGTGGTACGCTGGGGAATCAAGACACCATCCTCGGGGTTCGAAGCCGCGATAGCCTCAGTAACCGAGTTGTGAATAATCTCACAAGGCTTAGGGGGCTCGGCACGGTCATAGTGACCCGTGTTGGGGTTCCGCTCTTCGTCTTGAGTGTCCTCTTCGTCCGCAATCGGTTCATATTCGAATCCGGAGGAAGAGTCATTCTTGCTTTCGGAGATGGAAGAGGGTTCCGAACCATTAAAAGAGCCATTGCTGCGGGAGATGGCAGCAGCAGCCGGCCGATTAATGGCGGCGGGGGGCTGGTTTTCCAAGCCGGCAGCGACGGCAACTTTTCCAGCGCTCATACCGTAAAGCCGGGTGTACTGGCGATGGAACAACTAGATAATGAACAAGTTAGAATCAAAACATTAATTATCGGAGATGACGGTCATGGAATGGGAGTAACGAACAAGCGAAATCAAAGGTGAAATGGCAAAAGCAAAAATATCAATAAACGAGCAGGTGAGCGTGAATGATTGAAACAGTCACACAGCCTTGTCAACTTATCCGTAGAATGCGGGTACTGTCGACCGTGTTTGACGTGAAGAAGAGAAAAGAAAAGGAACAAACCAAGTCCATCCAGCCCCGTCAAAAGCAACCAAGAGACCAACAACAAAGAAGCGGGAAGGAAAAATAAAAAGAAGTAGGGACAATTCACATTCTGCAGTTGGTTTACGTGCTTGTTGTTTTGATGCAGTCAAAGGAAGCTACTCACGTTTCCTATGACGCCTTGTTTACTGGCGTCGGTAGTCGCCTTGGACACAAACGCCGCCGTCTGGTGAACTAGGGGAGTGATGGTGGCGTATGGAAAGAGCCGCGATAGGCTACGAGCCAGTGCACCGTAGAGAGTTACAGGCAGCGTGCTTAAGACAGCGGGGGACTTTCTTGACGGGGAGGTACAATTGTTTTCATGCAAGTGTGTACGCAGGTTGCAAGATAGACCTACAGGATAGACACAGCGGGGTCCCGAGACAGACAGGGCTGCACGAAGAAAAGGTGATTCTATGTGGCGATAGAAACGGGAAGCAGCGCAGGTGAGGCGATGGGGCGGCAGCACAAATGGGGTTTCAGGCTGTGTAACTTATGAACAGCGTGGGAATCTGGTGAGAATGTCAGTTTTGGTATTCGAGACAAATGCATGTGTATATCCGGTGTTCTCATGACATGTAGACTTCTCGTTTGTACGCGGGAAATGTGGAAATTTGAGGGTTGTTGAGGGTTTCTAGGAGATGTGATGTATAGGGCAGATACATACATGCAGAATTTGCCGTCACATATTATGGTACTTACAAGGATTTCTGGGGAGAATTCGTTGGTTGTTTCGTTTATTGTGAATGTAGTTTGCTTAGAGTGACTTTTATATTTTGAATTGTCATACGAATGGGGGTATCAGTGAACAATGAAAGTGAAAACGGCGACGTCAAAACCTGACGTGAAGTCTCGGAACCATAGTTTTTGAACGTCAAGTAAGAAGGAACTGATACTTCGGGTGACACAAGCAGATGTCCTAATTTGGATATATCATGTGGCTGACATATGTGGCTGAAGTGTCCTGGTAACCCTATACCCTATCAGTGACCAAGATGTGGATTACAAAACGGTCATGTGAGTAGAACATTCCAAATTGAAGCTAACACATGCAGACTCACGACATCAGAATCCCACGGCGTTTTCATGGCCCTTTCCTACATGAAGCCGGCACATGACCAATGCAGCCCAGCAACGACAAGAAAACCCCACCAAACTATCGTGACAATGACTTGATACATGCAGACCATCCAGCCCAAGAACCCACCAGGCCTCAATTTACCAAAGTTTGTCACCCCGGTGAACAGTGAGCGATAAGCTCGACCCAGCGAACCAAAGATGGAACGAAAACCGGATAAAGCCCATGTCCTCAACAACGATCACCACCACGTGTCGGCACATCCCAACTATTTAAAAAAAGACAAAGAAGAAGCCCGAACCCAGAAAAGATAATCTACCCCGCCATTACTTCATTCCAGCTAGCAATCCAGTTTCCCTATACATGTACAAACCAGATAACCACTCCAAAAGTCCCACCATCGGCCCGTTTCCACGCAGCATAACCCACCTCTGCACGTCAAAAATGCGGGGAAGCCATCGCCAAGTGGAGAGTATACCCAAAAGAAGCGAATATACCCCGACTTTCGCTTCTTATATGCAGAACAGTGGAATAAAGAGGCTGGACATGATGACGCAGTTGGAGAAGTTCCATGACCAAGTGGGAGACTGCATATAATTCAGAATTCGCCGAGATGGGGAGCCGATTGAAAATTGTCTGTGTGGATTGGGCCGAGTGGTGTGGGATGAGGGGAGAAAAGAAGGTCGTAGTAGGATCACATGCATATTATCGGTGGATATACCTAGACTGGACAAACAAAGATTCACATGATTGTAGAGATATAGAGATACAGAACTATTGACACTGACAAAAGAATTGGTATTGATAAAGGAAATAGATACAGCAACAAGGAAAGCGACGACCCAAGACAAGTAAAGAGCGTACAACCACCATGATAGCCTAGTAGAGATTATACATTGTGTGGTGAAAACCGGCGCATAAAGCCAGGCAAGGAATCGCAAGACAAAGGAAATAAGATAATAACGGAGAAAACAAAGTAACTGATAGAAACAAAAAAGTTTCCGAAAACAGGAATAATAAAAAAAGAAGCAAGACGCCGCCTGTGAATCTGATGATATGCAGAACCGTAAACAAAAGGGGTATAGTATAGTTATGTACAAGAAAAAGAGATGCCGAGTTCAGTCAATGGAAGACCGAGATTTTGAATTTTCTTTCGTTTTGTTGTAGATTCTGCAAATTTCAGATCCACGCCTGCGCGGGTCTCGCGCCGCCATTGGGAACGACCGTCTCAGGGAAGAACCAAATTCTGACGGCACTGACATCTCTGGCGTAGGACTCGGGAGAGTGCTTGTAGAGACCACGAGCGTTCAATTGGCGCTCCTCTTCGTCAATAACTTCGAGCTTATGTCTCAACCCGTAGTCTTCAGCAAGCTCAGCAACCTGGGCAAGTTCCTGGCCGAATGGTGTGTTGACTTCATTACCGAAGCGCATCTCATAGGGCGTCTCAGGAATAGACAGCTTGCGGACAGGAGGGTTCATGTTGGCCGAGGAGCGGGAGAAGGTCTGGCTAGGCTTAGTAGACAGAGAGCGGTTGGGCGAAGGAGGCACAAAGCTGTTTGAAGAGCGGGTGACGGGCGACTGGGTGAAGGTACCGGAGCTAGAACGGATTCTAGAAGCTTCAAGGGAGGCCTTCTTGGTATGCGAGGGGGCGCGGCGCGGAACGGGTGGGTTGATTTCCTTGACGGAGGTCTGATGACGCAAGGGGGACTTAGGGCCCGGCGAGACAATATCGAACATCTCAGGAGTAGTGGGACGCTCGCAAATTGAGGACTCGGGACTGGTAGGCGGAGAAGACCCAACGGAGTAAGGGCTAACCAGACTATCCTCATCCGACTTCAAGGAGCTATGAGAGGAGCTGGGGAGACGGCGCGAAGAAGCCTCGATATCGGGAGCATTGTAGGAGAGCATGTTGGTAGTGTGAACCAGTTGAACAGGTCCAGAGATCTTGGGACGGATGATGCTTGGAACCTTTGAGGAAGCACTGCGGTTAAGGAAGTCCTTCTTGGACGAGTCCTTGGTGTCCAGACCAAGCTTGGCACGACGAGTGGTAAAGGCACGAGAGAGTGAAGAAGACATTTTGGCGATTAATTGGTCGTTTTGGCGATGTAAAAGGTTTCAAGTTCGAAAAAGGTTATAGTACAGGTCGGTATTGTACAAGCAAGCAACAAAACTCAAGTCACAGACGAGAAAAGAGTGAAGAGTGAGGACAGCGACTTGCACTGCTAAGAAAGGAAGGTGTATGTAAAGAGAAAAAAGACTCCAGGCGGGGAAAGGCGAAAAGCGATTTTGGACAGCAGAGACGGACAAGATGAGATATAGATACAAAGTGGGATTGCAGCTGTGCCAAGTAGACGACGTCGCACGCACACAAGCAGGATGGTGGATGGACGGACGGTGAGTGGTAGGATCCTAGCAATTAAGGAATGGACAAGATGATTTGAGTGACTTTGACTTGTTTGGGCGCTTTGTTGATTAACAGGGGATACCAGCAGAGTGGGATGAGTGAAAAGAGCGCAAAAAACCGGCGATAGAAAGAGAAAAAAAAAAAAGGGACGTGAGTTGATAGTTTTGTGGAGTTTGTTGATTTATGAAAGAGCGTGCGTGTGTTGCGTAATGCGTGGCAGTGATAGGATTGGGTAGCAACTGTTGTCAAGGGAAAGAAAGAGGGAATAGGAATAGGTAGTTGCAAGTATTCTTTTCTTTTGTTCTTTTGGAAAACAAAGTTTGAGTTAACGAGAGAGTGAGTAACGGTGAGATGTAGTCAAAAAGTCTAGGCTAGTCTTCAACCGGGAGATCTGCGTCAAGCAGTGAAAAGAGTGTAAAAGTCTAGACTGTAGTAGAAGTCAAGACTAACAAAAAAAGAGAGTGGGGTTATTGAATAGTTGAGTTTAGTGAAAAGGAATCACGTACGCAACCGAGGATAGTTCAAAGATCAAATCAATAGTTGGATAAGTCAAGATCAAGGAAGGACTGAAGATGAATAAAAAGGAATGCGGGTGCGGAAACTCGACCTTAAGTGTTTCTTGGATAATCGGGCTAGTTAGTTAAATCGGACCAACAAGAACAGGGAAACCACGCGGCTACTATTGGCGAGCGCCCGAACTTTCCATTTTTGTCTACAAAAAAAGCAATCAATTAGGAAGCGTCTATACAACGGCCATTAGGTGACAACCGACCGATAAAAGCTCCCTCGTAAGTCAATACCAAACCATCCCTACAGTATGTACAGCTCGGCGTACGCCAACCGAAACCTAAGCCACTATTTCTGAGGGGTGACGGTGGAATTCTTTGGTGGACATGTCACTTTTCTTTTGGAGGGGAATCGCGGACGCCGCTGGTTGGATGGGCGAGAGACTGAAACATTTACTTAGTAGCTGAGTTAGTGTGTTGGATTGTTGGCGGCCGCTTGAACAGCCAATTAACGGAGAGAGGAGCTTCCGATGAATCATGGAAGGATTCTACGGAGGTGGTTCCTAGGGGCCGATGAATTTAGTGTATTCTGGTGAGAATCTTGGCATTTGACTTTGACTCTATAGGTTGAAGTTTGTATGTGTATATACACTTTCCATTGTAGTTAACATCTTGTAAGCTCGGTAAATCCAGTGACGTCTTTGAATACCAGATTTTTTGCTAGTAGAGATTGAAAACCTCTCTGGGTATAGGCGTCATCCACTCCCGAAAAAAGAAAGTGGCCCCTGCATTTGATGGGTACCATGTGGAGCCATGTCTGTCTCAAAAAGGCTAAGATTTGAGTTTTTCTTTTTATTTTATTTTTTGTGCAAGTTTAAGTGGATTCAGGTACAGAAATGTGATTATCAATGTCATTGTATTGAGGAAAGACGGATGTCTTGCTGTAAAGGGACGATATGAAGTTTTCAAACACATGGTTTTCTGGGAATATTGCCCTGAATTGAATCCCTTTGAATGAGTGTTAAATTGAGTCAGTGTAGAGATACCACTTCATTCCCGGAAGTACTCCGACTCCGTTGTCCGTATCTTCACCCACACACACATATAAATCACCGGACAAAACAAAAATCCGCTGAAATCCTAACAAGTAACAATTAATCCCAATACAGCTCAAAAAACAAGCCAACATCCGATCCATCCCCAAAGCCACGCGCACGCCAGCTCGGACACTCAGATGGCCAGTACTTGTGCCGCAGTTATGAAATCATGAAATAAGCCACAAGCCGCGGTTTTTACATTGCCTACGGAATATTATCATGTCTACATTCTTGTGGTCAAGAGTACATACATACATATGTACAATGGGCATCATGAATTACAAAGAAACAATATCAAGGTTTCGAACAAAAAAGTTGTTTCACCAATGTTCTTTCTTTATGGGGGATTTGAATTATCCCGTTCTATACGTGGCTCCGTAAGAACGCTTCAACATCGGTAGTGCTATAGGAGGGGTCTGTTTCATATTGATCGGTGCATTGTTACCCAGGAAATGAAGGTGTATGAATCTTAAGGCAACCTTCGCTTGTTTTTTTACTGGTCTCCGGTATTCCGTCGACGTCATTGTTACTATGACTTACGCTACCGCTAGGTTCCTTTCCGCACAAAAATGCCTACCTCGCCGACATTCCGAGCTCTTTTGAACTGGGCTACATATATAGCTTAACATCCAAATGTCTCAAGGAAGCTCCGTAGTCCCATCCGACATGTTTAACTAAAGGACCCGGCAACTTCAACGGCAGTTTTCACCACCCGAATCACAGGAGCTTTCTTTATGGATACAAGCTTATGCGCCCATCAACTACCCGCCGAATCCCATGTTCCAGAATCTGCACGGCCAGGTATAGTGGGTTATGATGGTTTATGATCGCCTGTCAATGCGACAGGGAATGCCAATCGTTTTGTGAATCTATAGCTTGGGAGATCCGGCCAGGGAAGCTCAGGTAACCAATGATCGGGTCATCTGCCTTAGTTTTAGTTGTTTAGGATTCCAATTGTGGGGGTTGTATCCCGTGAAGAGGTCGAAGTGGACAGACCGACGGAAGGTAGCAGGTCTTTTTGATGTATTGCTTGAATAACCATGCCATGGTCACTTTTTCATCTGCAGAGGACGTTTGTATTGTCGCCTTGAATGTATGTGCAGAGAGAAAATCAAGGCTGACTAGATTATATGGCAGCGGTGAATAAGCCACAAACGACACTGTTTGCTCAATCACGAGGCTTAGCCACATAGGAAATTATACACACATGTTATAATCAGTTCAAAGACATATCCACTATCAATTCAAACCAAGAAATAAAAAAGAAAAGAAAAGAAAAAAACGTCATACAGTCATACCAACGCCAGTTTTCCCAAGTTACTCAGAATCCATGTCCTCATCGTCCTCCTCGCCCTCATCTTCATCATCATCGTCACTATCAGATTCTTCTTGAACACCAACAAGTCTATCCTCCGTCGCACCCTCCTTAATCTCTGGAACTCTACCGACAAAAGCCGACCGAACGGAGGCATTGGTGCTGGTATCCCAGACCTGCAGGGTACCCGAGGATCCGGCAACAGCCAGTCTGAAAGCAACCTCGGAGTCAGGAGCAAACGAGGTAGAGAACACCTTGCCGACATCCAAGTTACGCGAGACAACCATAGAAGGACCCGAAGCCTGCACGTTCCAAAGCTTGACCGTCTTGTCCGAAGAACCAGTAGCAATGAAACCGGGAATCACAGGGTTAATATCAAACGAGGAAAGAGACTCGTCGTGAGCCTGAAGCGTCCAGACGGCCTTGGTGGCCTCGGGGGTGGCCGGGGCATTACGGACGTCGTGGTAGTGAAGAACACCGTTCTCAGTCGAAACGTAGAAGAAGTTGGGGTCGTGCGGGTCCCAACGGACTGCCTCAACGTCACTCTCAACACCCCACCGGGGAGCCTTGGCATCGGGCGCACGCATGTCGGAGGCGACTACAGTGCGATCGTAAGAACCGGAAAGCAAAACCGTAGCCTCAGTAGGGTGCCACGCCAATGAGCAGACCTTGTCAGTGTGGAAAGAGTACGACTTGGCGCACTTGGCAGTGTTCAGATCCCAAAGCTTGACCGTCTTATCAGCAGAGGCCGAAGCAAGGAGATTCCGGTGTTGTCTGTTATGCGCAAGGGACAGGACAGCATCGGTGTGGTACTCGTCATTAGCCTTCTTCGCCTTCTTCTTCTTGCGCTTCTCACGAGCAATAGTCGGGTCACTGCCCTGGCCGAGGATAGCGTTGGGGTAGACCGAGTCGACAGCGTCGAGATCCCAAATCTCAATATCGGGGTCCATAGTACCGATGGCGACAAAGTTGGCGGGGGCCGAAGGATCAACATCGGCCTTGTTGACGGGGTAATCGATCCATTCGAGGGCAAGAGGGATAGCGGGGAGCATGATGTCGTGGTGGACATACATGTTATCCGCGGAGTCTTCGTAAACGTACACCTCCAACTGCGCAATCTCGTCCTCAATGCTGGCGGCAAGAATCAGGTTGTCGGTCTTGAGAATCTGGAGGTCCTCACGCTCATCGTCAGACTCGTCAGCCGCACCGTTGGTGCCGGGGAGAGTGATATACGGATCGTCCTTGTTGTTGTTGTAGTAAGCAAGGGACTTGACGTTGCCGAAGATGGCCAGGGCCTCGGATTCACCGGCGTTATCTTCGTCGTCGTAGGATTCGAGGTTGTATTCTTTGAGGTCGTCATCGTTGATGTTGATAGCCCTTTGAAATGTTAGAATATATCACTCCTTGTAGTAAGAAAGTATCCTTACTTGTCATCCTCCTCCATATCATCATCGTCATCACTGTCCTCCTTAGCAGCGGCAGCAGCAGCAGCAGAAGCATCTGGAGTAGGGACGCCAGAAACCTTGGCACCACCCTCCTCCTCATCTTCATCATCTTCCTCCTCAGCCTCAGCAAGATCAGCCTGGGCATCCTCAAGCTTCAACTTAGCCAACTCGCTGATTCTGCCCATCTCGTCATCGTCCATTTCATACTTAGTGGGGAACTGGGCGGCGTAACCGCGGGGCACCCACTTAGTGGCGGTGATCATAGAACCCGACATCTTTGGTAGGACTACTATGAAGATAAAGTACTATTACGGGGGAAAGAAGAAAAGGAAAATCTCAACTTTCTTCACGGAATCCTCTTATTTTGGTTCCTTGACGTCCGTCGCTACATACCGGGATCTGTGATCCTCACTTACACCCAAACAGGCTTTTGCATAGCTAATTTTTTTTGGGTGGGACTTATCGATTAGATAAGATAGCGCAACCAAATAACGAAGGGTTCAGCCTTTTGTAGGGTCAGCCTCGTGAATGCGACAGCTAGAGGAGCTTAAGAAATCCAACATTTTCACGATTTACGACCAATTTTGTTAATATTTACGCATATATACCGTTATAATGGACGACGATTACACTGGCGCAATGCCCAAGCGGCGAAGAGTCGAACACCGCCCCCGCAACCAACCCAACTCCCGCTTCAACCGGAATAACCGCCGCCGCTCACGATCCCGCTCCAACTCCCGCACCCGAACACCTCCCGAGACCGCTGAAGACGAAAATGTGCTTGACCGCGACTGGTACGGCGGCGATGAAACCGGCGGACATGCATTTGGTGACGAATCGCATAACCCATTTGCAGCGTATGCTTCGTTTGAGACCTCGCGCGCAGAGACACACAGTATTGAGAAGATGACGCAACGGTTTGATTCTCGACGGGACCAGAGGAATAGAGAGAATGACGCGTGGGAAACCAATCGCATGGTTACCTCGGGAGTTGCGCAGAGACGAGATCCAGATGCTGATTTCAATGAGGAGGAGGGTGTTCGAGTGCATTTACTAGTTCACGATCTACGGCCGCCATTTTTAGATGGGAGGACAATCTTCACGAAGCAGATTGAGCCGGTTAGTGCGGTGAGAGATTATCAAAGTGATATGGCGGTATTCAGTAGGAAAGGAAGTAAAGTTGTCAAAGAGGCACGACAACAACGAGAACGGGAGAGACAAGCCCAAGCTGCGACGAGTTTAGCAGGAACGACGCTGGGAAATATCATGGGTGTTAAAGAGGAAGACGGGGATAGCGCGTTACCTGTCGCGGATGAGAAGGTCGTCGTCAAGAAGGAAGAGGAAAAAGTCAAGACCGAGGAAGGCGGAAACAAATTCAGTCAGCATCTGAAGAAAAGTGAGGGAGCTAGTGACTTTAGTCGAAGCAAGTCACTTAAAGAGCAAAGACAGTTCCTCCCCGCCTTCGCGGTACGAGAGGATCTTCTTCGGGTAATCCGTGAAAACCAGGTGATTATCGTGGTTGGAGAAACCGGCTCTGGAAAAACGACCCAGTTGGCCCAGTTTTTATATGAAGATGGCTATGGAAACCATGGAATGATTGGATGCACACAGCCCAGACGTGTCGCCGCAATGAGTGTTGCGAAGCGTGTAGCCGAGGAAATGGAGTGTCCATTGGGTGGAACTGTTGGTTATGCGATTCGTTTTGAGGATTGTACGAGTAAAGATACCGTTATCAAGTATATGACGGATGGTGTGTTATTACGAGAGTCTCTTAATGAGGCGGATCTGGATCGCTATTCCTGTGTCATCATGGATGAAGCCCACGAACGGGCTCTCAACACGGATATCTTAATGGGACTGTTCAAGAAGATTCTTCAACGGAGACGAGACATTAAACTCATCGTCACCTCTGCTACAATGAACTCCAAGCGCTTCTCTGACTTCTTCGGCGGGGCTCCTGAATTCATTATCCCAGGTCGAACATTCCCCGTCGACGTCTTGTTCCACCGATCTCCCGTAGAAGACTACGTCGACCAAGCCGTCCACCAAGTTCTTTCCATCCACGTATCCATGGACCCGGGTGATATCCTGGTATTCATGACCGGTCAAGAAGACATCGAAATCACCTGCGAACTCATCCGGAAACGTCTCGATGCACTCAACGACCCACCAAAGTTATCCGTACTTCCAATCTACAGTCAGATGCCGGCGGATCTTCAAGCCAAGATCTTCGATAAGGCTGAGGGCGGTGTGCGGAAGTGTATTGTGGCTACGAATATTGCGGAGACTAGTTTGACAGTCGATGGTATTCGGTATGTAGTTGATACGGGATACTCCAAGATGAAAGTATACAACCCCAAAATGGGCATGGACGCCCTCCAAATCACACCCATCTCCCAAGCCAACGCGAACCAACGATCCGGTCGTGCTGGTCGTACAGGGCCCGGAAAGGCCTTTAGGTTATTCACCGAGAAGGCGTACAAAGACGAACTATACATGCAAACGATCCCCGAAATCCAACGGACAAACCTCGCCAATACTGTCCTCATGTTAAAGTCCCTCGGGGTCAAAGATCTCCTCGACTTCGCCTTCATGGACCCCCCACCCCAAGAGACAATCACCACGTCCATGTTCGACCTCTGGGCTCTCGGTGCCCTGGATAACATGGGCTCACTTACCCCCCTCGGCCACAAAATGAGTTCGTTCCCCATGGATCCTAGTTTATCCAAGTTAATCATCACCGCCGAGCAATTCGGCTGTAGTGAAGAAATGATAACCATCGTCTCCATGCTCTCCGTCCCCAACGTCTTCTACCGTCCCAAGGAAAGACAAGAGGAAGCTGATGCGCAACGGGAGAAATTCTGGGTTGCCGAGTCCGACCATCTGACATACCTCCAAGTCTACTCCGCCTGGCAAGCCAACCGCTTCAGTGACTCATGGTGTATAAAACACTTCCTCCACTCTAAATCCCTCCGTCGAGCCAAGGAGATCCGTCAACAACTAGTCGACATCATGCGCATGCAAAAAATGCAATTAATCTCGTGCGGAATGGACTGGGACATTCTCCGGAAATGTATCTGTGCTGGCTACTACCACCAAGCCGCAAAATACAAAGGATCCGGCGAATACATCAACCTACGAACCAACGTCGCCGTCCAACTACATCCTACATCGTCCCTATACGCAGGCCACCCGCCAGACTACGTCGTTTACCACGAACTCGTGTTAACTTCCAAAGTGTACGTGTCCACAGTCACCGCCGTCGACCCCCACTGGCTTGCGGATCTCGGTGGAGTGTTCTACTCGTTGAAAGAGAAGGGGTATTCTGCCGCGCAGAAAAAGGTCACGGAGACGGAATTTAACAGACGGATGGAAATTGAGGCGGCGATGAAAAGGGATAAGGAAGAGGCAGAACGGAAGGAGGAGGAAGAGCGATTGAAGAAGGAGAAGAAGAAAGATACAAAGGCAGATTCCAAGACGAAGAAAATCGTTAGTAGCGGGGCTGTTCGTAAGGTTGTTCCCAAAAAGAAATTCGGACGGCCGTTTTAATTTTGTATAGGAAGACGTAATCTATTGATTCATTGCAGAAATGGTATCACTCATGATATAATAATAAACAGAACAAACTAAAACACCACATCTAAAACTTCCACCTAGGCTTCGGCGCTTCCTTATCCTTCTCCTTAGAACCATCTTTATCCGCCTTTCTAAAGCCCAATCGCGAAGTCCCTCTAACACTATTCCCATCCGTACTTCCCGCGCGAGCCCGTCCACCGAAACTAGGAACCGGCAAAACCGAAGCCCGTCTGTTAAAAGCCATTGAACTAGCCGGTCTAGAAGGTGACGAGCCAAGGTCTCCAGATACCCGCGGGTGGTAAGATGCTCTTCTGACGTCCTTCCCGTTGGACCCACTAGGAGACGAGCCAGAGGTGGATTGGCCGCGGGTCTTTTGGAGCGTCTGTTGGGAGTATGGTCCGGGGCCGAGACCGCCTAGACGGTCGCGGAAGGAAAGACGGGATGTGGTGCGGGTTGGGGTGTCTTCCATGGGGATTGGTGAGGCGGTGCTTGACCGGGGAGATGCTGAATTTTTCAGTGTTGGAAGACGAGAACCAGAGCTATGAGGTGATAATGTCGTTCCTGAACGCATCTGTCCAGGGGCAACAGACGCAGGCCTCTTAGCATATGGACTAGGTGTAGTCAAGGTCAAGGGAACAAAGTTGTGTCCTGTATCCAAGTTATTGGTGTTCGTGGATGAATTCCACTTAGGTCGTAAATCAGACGTAGAAGGTGGTCTCGTAAGGCGGTTTGGCGTCTTTGGTCCAGAGGACATTCCACCAACAACAGATAACCGGGAAGCGCTCGCTTTGCGGGCAATAGTTTGGTGGGCTTGTGGTGGTGGCAATGAAGAATATCTTCGACCGGGTTGAGGAAGGGAGCCAGCTGTGGCAGCACGAAGTCTCTTACCACCGGACAATGGAGTCTTTGGTAGAACCGACATGACAATAGATGAAGGTGGAGAGCTTCCCGGTGTCTCAGCTCCACTACCAACTGTACTCTGACCATCTCCGGCACTCATCAAGCTCGAGACAGAATCTCTCAACTGCTGTGTCCTCAACTCTCCCTGAACCTCCTCCAAAACCTCATCCATCTCGCTCATTTCCTTCTTCAACTCGACCCATCTCTCCTTAGTCTCCATATGCAATCTCAAAATCTCGCCATTAACTGTTAACCGGTCCTTAACACCCTTATCAATAATTGACAAAACCCGCTCAATAGCCGGCCCATAATGCACTTTCTTCGCCTCATAGCTCTCAATCTTCTTAGTAATGAGTGGCTGATTGGCGGGGTGGAGCCCAGCTTGAATTGCGTCGCGGAGTTTATCAACGGAGCGATGAACGGATTCGTACATTTTCTGAGCTTGACGACCGGCGTTGCGGAAGACGGTAACCCAGCGGTCTTCGCCAAGTTCTTTGCGAAGCGACTCGGCTTCCTTTTCGAGTTTCTTGTAAGAATTGTCCAAGGCTGTTTGGCGCATACTGAGTTCATCGCAGGCAGTAGGGAATGAGTCAGAAGCGCGCATTGTAAAAGCGGATAGACGCATAGGAAGGAAGTCTAATGAAGCGCGGAGTGGTTGCATGCGGGCGAAGAGGGCTAGGAGCGAAGAGTCGTCGAGGTTCAACGACGGAGTCCCAGGAGACCCAGGACTCAAGGGGAATGGCGGCATACTGAATCTGTTTTGCGCGCCGAGTCTCGTCGTATTCGGAACCTCCTCCACAATAGTACCCAGATTATCGATATCACCTGACTCGGCCATCACACTCTTGTGCCTTCTCTCCTCCATCTCAAAGACCAATCTTGACAGTTCGTCCATCTCATCTTGAATATCACCCAGTACATTCGTCCACAACTCGCCCCACTCCATAGCAATTTCCACTTGCTCCTTGACCTTTTGCAGCGACTTGCGAATTTTGAGCCATTCAGCAAGGATAGCGTCCATCTGAACCACGGCTTTTTGAAGGTCATTTGGTGAGACATCACCAATATCTGCACGGCATTGAAGGTCTTCGATGGCCGAGACGTAAATGTTGATCAGCTCTTCGAATCTAGCAATGGCCTGTTCAACCTCGGCAAGTCCCTCCCGTCCACCAGCAGCAGCCCATTCGACGTCATCATCACTATCCAGACCCTCAATAACCTCGGTAGCTTTATGAATCCAACCACGAATCTGCTCGGCTGCATTGATTAGCGCATTGTTGGCGGCGTGAGCTGTAGGGATAGCGGCAACTTTGCTAGAAAGTGATTCTGAATCAGGGAGTTGAAGAGCTGTTAACTGGGCTAGTTGGTTGGTGAATGAAGCACGGGAAAGCGTATAAATAGACCCAGCGCGACCATGACGGGGTACGAAGAATTCGCTGTTGGTACTACTTATAGTGTTTGTAGTGATATTAGAGGTTGCTGAACGAAGTGGGGGGGTGTCTTTTGGTGGTGGTGATGGCGGCTGTGGCGAGTATGAATGTGTGGGTTCTTCTGGTGGTGAAAGTTGAAGTGGTGGGGGCGGTGGAGCCGTATGTCTTGACTGGGGGCGTTCTTCGATATCGGCCATCGTGATCTTCTCTGGTTCCGGGATATTATGTTCTTCGATCTGTGGCTCTTCAAACTGGGGCTCCTCTGGCTCGGGGAACTCCGGCTCGGGGACCTGTTCTGGTAGTTCTTCGATGACCGTCTCCTCCACTTTTGGCTCTTCAATCTTAATAGCCTCCTCTTCTTGTGGTATATCTTCCTGTAGCGGCTCGATATTGGTCTCTACCAATTCCTCCTCCGGTTCCTCCACCCTTGGAACCTCCACCTCTCTTTCCCTTTCCTCCCTCTCTTGGTGAACTCTCTTGAAGCCTTCTCCCAAAATAGCGGGCGAACCTAACCCCTTGACAAAAATGTCACTTCTAGGACTCCCGTTCAAATCCTCTGTCGACCTGGTTGATCTTAAACTTTCAAAGGAACACTTGCGTTCTAAAACCTGCCCTAATCCCAAACCCTTCCAAGGCCGTCCTTTTCTCTCGACTGATAAAGTCGTACTCCCGGCTTGATGGCTCTCGTCAAAGTGTTTCGCCTGGCTTTGTACCAGTCCAGCGCGATCGATTAAAACTGGTGGCGACGAGTTTGAGTCGCTAGCCGGGGTGGTATTAGTAGAGCCGAAACCTAGGGCTTTAAGACGGGCAGCTAATCCGGGAGACGGCTTTCGACGTTGGTGAAGTGGAAGTGTTGACGGGGGTGTTTGTAAATCAGCTTGCGATCGTACTTTATTCGGTCGGAGTGTGCCGGTTGTTGTTGGTGATTGCGATAACACGGGAGTCAAAAGTGGCGACGGCGGTTGCGATGGGCGGGGTGGCAGTTGAATTGGCGAAGTGTCGTTACAAAGTGGCAGTTGTGGCGGCGATGGTGGTATGGCTGGAATGTGATCTATGGGCAACTTAATCTGGACGTTGGAGTTCATAAGGTCGTTTGAAACTTTACAAATCAAGTTGTTATCGTTAAATTGGGGAATGTCGGGGGAAAGGTCAAGCTCTGGGACTTTAGCTATAGCTGTCAAGCTAGTCTCCTGACCATTAGACGCGATACTGGCAGCAACATGCACTGAAGGGGGAATTTTGCCATTGCTAGACCGCGTGTAATCTTCAGTGTTTAGCGAGGGGCTATTTGGGGAGCTAGGCTGTGGCTCAGATGAAGAGGTTGGTAGTATTTGGGAGGGATTGACGTCTGCTATTGGGGGTTTTGGTGGATTTGTTGGTGCTGATGGGATTTCTGACAGGTGTGATTTTTGTTGGTCGAATTCGGAGGCCATTGTAGGAGCCATGGGAGCCTCTGACATGGCTTAGCACCTGACTTTGGTAGGAGCCAATGGTTGTATTGAAAAGAATAAGCGTGTGCGAAGCGAAAACGTGAAAATGGATGGAATGTAGTATATGAACAATGTGACGGGAAAAAAATGAAAGAAGAAGTATAACTAGAGGGACCGTCGTGACAGCGAACAATGTAATATTTCGAGGTGGAACGTGGGGTTGGTATGGAGTAAAGGAGGCCTGTGATTCGACTTTAAGGCGAGGCGTTCACGCGGTCTTGGCTGGCTGGAATTGAGTGAAAAGTGAACTAGGGAATGAGGAAGAAGAGGGGGCGGGTTTCATGAAATTCAGTTACGGACGGGCCTTTTTAGAACTGAAGGCCGAGAGATCAAGGGAACGAGGACTGTACAGACTAAGAATCCAGGGAAAGAGAAAAGGCAAAATGTCGTGAATCTAGTTAGAGTGTGAAATCCCTTAAAGGGAAGGACACGACCAGAAAACGCGTTCGTTGAGTAAGGCACAAACGTCACACTTATGCAATAAGTCTGGACATATAGATGCGGCGAATACTACCGGTATGTGTGATTCTTTATTTAAGTAGGTACCCTTTGGTTAAACGTAGGGTTAAACAGACAAACGAAGGTTGTGTCACAGTAAGCCGGTAAGTAATCCTAAGAAAGAGAATGACAAACCGAACACATCAAACAACCGAACATGCGCAAAACCAATGTTTCCGTGTCTATTAACCAAAGACAATCATCATGGCAATAATTGACACTATTATCACAAGGGATCAACTAACAATCATCAGCCAGTGTGACTGTGCCTGAATGAGTTCGTGAAAGACAAGGGTTTAAATTGGCGAAGGGTTATCTGTATGTTGAGCTCATTTCGGCGGTGCCACGTCTATATTACAGGCTTGAGTGATGGAGTAAAGGGAGATTATTGAGGTGACGGAGGGATTGATTGATTGATTGACTTTGTGTGAATGAGTTTTATAGAACAAGAAAGACAAAAGACAAAAGAAAGAAAGACAAGCTTGTGAATTATAGTGTTATATTGGCCCCTGACTAGAAGGGTCTAGAGAAAATGATGAGACCAAAAGTATCACGGCATTGTAGTACAATATTTGTGTGTATGTATGTACATACGTAGGTTCCTTCTTTTATGAACGAGAATTGAATCGGGTACGATCATCCGATGTTACGCCACTTGTATGTACATATGTGTGTCTGTACATCAAGATATCACTCGTCATATGTGCATCTTTATAGTACTTATGGACATGGTAAAAAGTGAATAGGTGGTAGCCGCTGCAACCACTTTAGCGTCATGGAACAAAGGACCGTTTTAAGGGGGATGTTGCTGTGGAAGGGTTGTCTTGTCTTCAGTAAAGGGAAGCCCCGAGGGTCGGATTGTGTAGCTTTAGGGAGCCTTTTCTTTTATGTAGAGATGGTAATTGTTTCGAGTTTAGTCTTGGATCTTGTCAGATTTGCATTGACATTGTTATGAATGTACATAAGTAAGTATATTCATACAAAAAGAACCATCCAGTTACTTATGTACACTTTGTATCCACATGATATCCCCTGTCTTGTATCTACTCAAGGGGCCAATTATGTCGTCAGTACAGTTGTCTATTTGTCTATCTATCTCTCTATCGGCTAACCCAAGTCAACAAAAAAACAGTCCAAGAAAAAAAACGACCTAGTCATTCAGTTCTTCTACTCCACAAACACGTCGTTTCTAATCCCCAGTCCTTATACAATACTAACTTGATCCTATCCCACGCCATCTGCTACAACTTCTGCCTGACAAACCTTGCCCAACATTGCTCGAACCTTCCTATTCCCCCTTCCATTGCACCACCAACCGGCGATCCGGTCCTCAAGAGTCTCATCGTCCAATCCACTGTCAACATCCATTCACGGCCGTCAATGCCCTCCCAGACAATCCCCAAACCGTCCAAAATATAACCTGCGTCATCCTCCCGTTTCCTCCTTCCCATCCTATTCCGTTTCACCGCGATAATGACATCTCCTACCCCAACTCCAGGCCACGCTCCTTTATCGCCTCTTTCGTCGCCATCATCACCAACTCTATTACACCCTCCAACTTCCCCAGCTCTTCAAAGCGCCGCCGCATCTCTCGCAATCTCTCGCTCTCTTTCCGACTCCTCCGTAATCTCCGCCGCCGAACAAGCCGCCGTTGCAAACGCCGCTATAACCTTATCCCGTCAATCTGCCGGATCTTTCCAGCCTCAACCTATTTCGTTTGCTGCACCTCCGCATTCCTCTGCAAACCCCGTTTCAAACAATACTAATTCAGATACCGAGCCGTTTCCCGAAGCACAGTACGACTTGCATCAAGAGGAATACGACGAAGACGAAGACGAAGACGACGACGACGACAACGACGCCGAGATGGGTGAAGAGGAGAAGGTAGGGAAACGCCGTGGATACATGAGACCACAGGGTACCAACTTTGCAGCTTCGGCTCGTCATAGAGAAAGTGTCTTGTCTTTGGGAAGTATCGCCCATATTCAGCATTATTTTGCCCGAACTGGTCTTCTCGATGGAAAGGGCGCACAACTTGCCCGGAAGAATAAACATGCTCGTGCTACTATAGATATGGCCCACTACATGGCGCCTCTGCGCACACCGAGTCTTGAGGATTTAGATGCCGACAATGGAAAGACGCGCCACCTCAGTATGATGTTCGGAGGCTCTAACACCCGTCTAACCGAATCACCAATTCTCGCATCTTCATCATCTTCTCGTCCGTCAACCCCGCCTTCCCCCGCTTCTTCAGACCCAGGAGATACCTCGACAATCTACTCGGATGATCTCTCAACCCCCGAGGAGATGCTCCCTCCAACCGTCAGCACCTTCAAAGCCCCCATGCAAAACGTTTCTCCCCCACCATCCATCAACATGCTCAAGCGGGATCTCCGCGGAGCCCTCGCCGCCGCAACCACATCCCTCGAGGACGCTCTCGCCCATAAAACTGGCAACACCCCGCGCAAAAACTCCATCACCTCCACCACCAACGCCCCTCCCGATTCTCAATCGTGGAATGAAGTCCAAGGAATCCACATTCTCGACGTAATGACGCTTGCCATCCGCGCCGCCAAAGTCTACTACACCTCGCACGAACACCCCGAACGTCTCGACTCCATCCGTCCCGAAAGGGAAGTCCGTGCTGAACTTCTCTCCGTAATGGAATGTCTTCGACAAATGGCCACTCGCGGCTTCACCGGCGGCATAAAAGAGACCGAACTAGGTGCTCTCGCTGGCTGGATCGCCGGAGTCTCCGCCATGCTCCGTCGCGACGAACAACTCGAAGCCGCCGAAAAAGCCGAACAAAGAACCTGGACCTGGCTGCACTCCCCCTCCTCTTTCACCGACCCCGTCGTCCGTGAAATGGCCTTTTTAAAATCCATAGCCCCCGAAGTAGCCGCCGACATCCCCGAATACACCCCACTCCCGCAAGACCTCACCACCATTGAACTTCCCACCCCGTGGCTCGCCGCCTTCCAAAATGGTCTCAAACTAGTACAATTCCACAACGCCGCCGTCCGCAAAAGTTCGCGACGTTTCGGCGCCATCGCCGCATACCACCGAGACACCGCCAAGCCGTACCGCGCCGCTGATAACATCCGCTTCTGGGCCAAGGCGGCAGAACTGCGTTGGGAGTTCCCTGTTTCTGTGGATGCCTTGGCGGTGGTTTACAATAGTGAAGCTGAAGCATGGAGAGGTTTCGAAGAGGCTATTCTTGGATGGTGCGCCCGGGTTCGTGAAGAGGTTTCTGCCGATTTAAGAGGCGGGCTTGAGGATGATGGGGTTATGAATTAATGGGTTTGTTTGTTTGTTTGTTTTGAGTTTTCTGTTGGCTTCTTTTCCTTTGTTTTTGGCATTTTCTTTTATTCCCCCCCGCCGACTCATTTTCTGCATCTTTGCTTCTTGCTGTACATATCGCTTTCGTTTTCACTTACACTATTTAATCACTGGTCTACCGACTTCTTTTGTCTACAGATACATACATATATACATATATACCTTACAACATAACCATTGTTTAAATCTTCTTTGTCAATTGTCCCCGTGTAAGTGAATGAGGTAGTTGCCTCTTCACACCCCTTGTGTAACTACAATCAAATCTGGCTTACAACAATCCCCATTGCGTGAAATAATTTTGTTACATTCATAATCCTTCTATAATTAAACAGGATAAAGTCATCACATGTCATGAATTGGTCTAGACTCACATTGGCATAGGCCTAATCCCACTACCACCAGCACTCCCACCGCCTCTAGAACCTCCTCTTCTAGAAGGCCCGCTTTTACTTACACCCGCACTAGTTCCATAACCCGTCGAAGATTCACCCTTTTCAGCCCAGGACCCTCCCGTCTTTGGTCTTTTTCCGCCAGATCGACCACTACCTGACCTACCACCAGTCGATCTACTCTTTCCCCGAGCTCTTGATCGGCTACGTCCGCCACTGCCACTACGGCTAGAAGAGGCAGCAGGAGCAGCAGCTTGACTACCGGATTGATAAGAGAACTGATCGAGCTTGGCGTAAAAGGCGGCTACATCGGGATTAACTGGTGGTCGCCTTGCAGGACCAAGAGGAGAACCTGGAGGTGACGCCGATTGCGTTTGTTTTGCAAAGAAGTGAGAGTCATGTGCTTCTTCAAGCTCGTCATCGTCAATGTCCATGCCGTATTCGTCGTCGCTAATAAGATCAACTATATCGTCATTGTTATGCGCATGAGCAGGAGCCGTGGGCTTTTTGGAGGCTTCTCGGGTCGCTTGATCATGAGCACTATTGCCCATCATCTCAATGTAATTTTGATGAAACAATCGGATGTGATCGAAAAACAGATGACCATATAAGCGCACCTTGTTCTTCTCAATACCAGGGATAGCTTCCATCTTGGCGACATCCGTCGTCCAACGAACTGCCATCTCTCTTAGAATGGACTCCTTGAAGATGGGGCGCTTCAACCCCTTTGAATTACGAGCCTTTTCTTCAATCTCCTTGGCTCCCGGAAGAAAATTACTAATCAGGAACTCATGAATAGAATCAACAGCAACTGGCTTCTCTCCAACCGACTTTCCCTTTTTGGGTTGTGTTGGCTCAAACGTATCGTCGTCATCGTCATCCACAACAAAGCCGTCTCGTTCGTAGCCATTAGCTCCTCGTTTACCGAGACCGTCACTATAGGCATCTTCATCATCATCCATGAGCATCCAATCCGTAGATCCAGGCGCTGCCCTTCCATTTCCGCGAGGTGGACTAGACACAATAGTCGACGTCGGCTCAGACTGCTTTGATTTGCCCTTGGTCTTTTTGGCTAGCCATGAATCCATTTGGCCATTGTTGTTGTTGCCATCGAGACTGATGAACAATCGTCTTTGGCCAGACAAAAAAGATTGCGCTGTAGGACCGAGCTATATCACTATGTTAGCATCGCTGTCATGAATCTATAACCACATTAGGAACATACCTTGAGACAATCAATCACAAACCCTGCTGCCCTGTCCAGCTTTTGACTCGTCACCAACGCTTTCTCCGCCGTAAGACGATCAATGATCCTCTCCACATCAGTCTTTTTAACCTCCTCTGCCACATTACAGTACTTTTCCAGAGATCTGAAGTCACCCAACTTATCCAGACGACTTCTCCATCCCTTTAGGAAATCAGCACACTGTGAAATTGTCAATGAATCTGACTTAACCCGCACAACCTGGATAGCCGCCACAGCAATATCAGTGTAATCGTCTTCTGCCGCCATCATTTGAATGGCATGAGGATTATTACGACAATTGTCACAGTTGCCCTTGCAATTTGCTCGATCGAATTGTTCGTCAAAGTAACGAAGGACTTCTACACGTCGACAATCCGTCGTGTTCTCGCAATAGCTAATTACACGATTTAGCATAGCCATCTGTCTCTCAATCTGCTCTTGTGGTGGCTTCGGTCGGTTGTCGTTTCTATTGCCACGACCTGGTGGACCCGTCATTTCACCCTTGATCATCTTGCGGAGAGTCACAGCATCAGTTTTACCATAGAAACAGTAGCACTTAGAAGGCTTTCCATCACGCCCAGCACGCCCCGTTTCCTGGTAATAACCCTCCAAACTCTTTGGAATGGCATAATGAATGACAAATCGCACATCAGGCTTGTCAATACCCATACCGAAGGCAATAGTTGCAACCACAACGGCTACCTTGCCACTTTGCCAATCCCGCTGAACTCGGACTTTGTCTTGAGGGTCGACGGCAGCGTGGTAATGACTAGCCGTGATACCGGCATTTCGTAGCTTTTCAGCGTACTCCTCAGCAGTGCGCTTGGATAAAGTATACACGATACCAGACTGCCCTTTATGGTCATTGATAATCCCCACAATGTCATCGAGCACCGTCTTGTAAGACTTCTTACGCACCTCGTAATACAGATTGTCACGGTTGAAACTCTGCGCAAACGTCTTACAATCTGGTGATAACCGAAGATTGTGCTTGATATCCATAATGACATTGCTCGTCGCCGTAGCCGTTAACGCTATAAACGGCACTCCGGGGAACTCGTGTCTAGTATTTCCAATGACCTTGTAATCAGGACGGAAGTCATGGCCCCATTGACTCACACAATGAGCCTCGTCAATGACAAACCGAGCGAGCTTACCTCTCTGGTGTAAGCTCTTCAGTGCGCTCTTGAAACGAGGACTCATGTTCAACATTTCAGGCGTACTGTACAGAATTTCAATAAAGTGATCTGGATTTCGCTCTTGTAATTGCCTCAAGATCTCTTCGCGACTCTCATTGTCGAGATCACCACTGAAGCGAACAGCCAAAATGTGCAGTTTCCGCAAGTGATCGACCTGGTCGTGCATCAAACTTAGCAACGGGGAAATGACAACCGTGATACCCTTGGTTCTGCCACTCTTGATCATGGCTGGTAACTGGTAACATAAAGACTTACCACCACCAGTCGGCATCAACACAAACGCATCTTTGCCAGCCAAAGTAGCATTGATAGTTTCCAATTGATTCGACCGGAAAGAGCGCATGCGGAACCGCTCCTTGAGTGTCTTTTTGACTTCAGCAGACCACGGATAACACATCTGTTCCGGGGGCCAAGGGTTAGCCTTGGCCTCCGTCGCCGCCTTGCGTTTCTCGAGCTTACTCGGCGTCTCCTTTGGTTTTACACCAGCATTGCCGGATGTAGACTGGAGAGCTCCACGGCTACCAGAAGTAGTTGACGCTTCAAAGTTGTCCATGAGGCCAATCAAATGGTCATCGAAGGCGTCATCGACATCATCGAATGTATCTATATTATGAACAACCCGTTCCTGTGTCGGTGGTGCTTGGCGGGTAAATGACAACGTAGATTGAACCGTATTCGTCCTTGAAACTGGTTGCTCGAATTGAGGCTTGTATGGTTTTGGTGGCTGTGGCTTGTTGAAACTAGACATAGCCATGGCTTGTTCTGTGTCAAGTTGCATCAGATCCGAATCGTCAATATCATCGAACCCAATAGGCGAAGACGTTCGATGCGGTTTCGAAAATTGGTGTACTAGTGGGGTTTTAAAAGACGTTGGAAAAGATGACTGTCCAAGTGCTGGGTTTTGATCCAACCTTGTGGTGTTCTCAATTACGGCCGGTTGGGGAGAAGGCACTTGAACCGCCGGCGTCATTGGCACCACTTGCGTTGTCGGTGGTGGCACCGTAGATGGTACCACACGGGTGCGCTGATATTGCGTCTCCATTTCGGTGAGATCCTCGACCTGCAACTTTGACGCAGAAACTGCAACCACAAAGGCCTCTTCAAGACTGTGCATTTGCTTTTCGATTTGCTCCAATCGGATCTCATCCTCATCGGTGGATATTCCATCTTCAAAAGCTTTAGAAACTTGTTGAATGATGTGTTCGTGATCATCTACCACCTTTTTATACTCGTCAACCAGTTCAATCAACTTCATGACTTGAGTCTTCTCCTCCTCGAACATGGTGCGTTTTGACTTGCATTCTGCGCTCCGCTGTTTCCAATCGGGGGTGCGGTTTCGAAGACACATCTCATATTCCTTGGCATTGGTTGTCAATTTAGCCTGAATAGTAGTGAGTTTGAGGTTTAGCAACTCTGGGATCTTCAAGAGCTTCATTGACTGTTCTTTGCTCAAGAGAGCGGAATTTCCAGATGTTGATGTGCCAGAACCGTTGGATGTACCGACCGCAGTAGACACTGCGCCAGTTGCTGCTGATGCTGTTGGTTGTGGTAGTACAACCGAAGCCTGGGGAGTTGTATCCGCAGGAGAATCAGGCAAAGTATCTCGTCGTTGTATATACGACATCCCAGTAGTGCCCACCGATGCAGGCTGGGAAAGGGCTCCCGGCGCCTTATTGATGGACCCATTCTTCGACATAAAAGAAGATTCTGGCATGGTATCCGAAGTTACCAAGTCATCGTCATCCTCACTTTCTGAATCCCTGATAACTTCTGGATCATGTCGAGACGCCTGTGAACTCTTGGCCGAGATTCCCACATGTGGTGCTTCATTCTTCGGCGACAAAACACGATCTGGTACCGCCCTCCGTTTCCTTTCGGGACTAGCTGAAGGATCCGGTGGTTTTCGAGACACTGACATAAGATCTATTCTCCCTGGTCGTGATGGTGTGGCTGTAGTGTCTGTATGGCATTGTAAAAGTCGTGATCTCTTGCCATTTCGTACTGCTGACACCTCGGTATTCTCCTTGGTCATCGATGTTGAGCCTGTGAGCGATCTTCGGGTACATGATGGTGGCTCTGTTCCCAGAGCATCGTAAATATCAGGGAAGTCATCGTCAGAATCAGATAACTGAATACTGGTAGTACTTTTCCGTTTTTTGGATGGTAATGGCGGGGCCTCCGATTTTGGTGCTATGATTTGTTTTGATGGATTAGGTGCTTGTGGTGCAGATTTTGACGCAGAAGTTTTTGATGGAGCGGCTGGTTTGACCGCATGCATCTCGTTCCATAATTGCTCCTCCTCATCATAGTCAAAGTCGTCATCTGCACTCATAAGTTCCATCATGGCGATCTCATATTCTGAAGGATTGGAACCACTTGGCTGCTTAACCGATGGTTGGGCTTTCATAGAGCCTGCTGTTGCTGGAAAACATTAGTTTACTGTTCATCCGTTGTTTATGAGATAACCATGCTTACAATTGGCTCCATTTGAAGTCTGGGTGATGAAGGCTTGTCCAAACCTCCCCATAGTCTCGCGTGTGGTGACAGCTGGTGGTGTTGATTTGGTTTGACTCTCGGCTTTGATATTGCCTTTAAACGGCAATTCCTCCGGTTTCACTTCGATGTCAATAACTCGCTGGTGCTTCCTGGGCGACGGTCGTGAAGGTAAATTCACAATAAGCCTCAGTTGGTCATCTGATACAGAAACACCATCAAACTCTCCCTTCACATCCACCGGCCTCTGAGGGGGCGTCGCCGCAAAACTCGCAGTATTCGGTATGCTAGGCGGTGGTACTTTTCCGCTACTCTGGAAGCTTGTGTGTCGTGATAGTGGCGCTCGTGGTTGAGGCTGTGGTACGGCTTGCGGTTGCACTGAGGGTAGATTCCGGGAAGACGTGCGAGTTATCAACGACGAAGGTGGGGCCGTGTGGTCCTGCGTTGTTGGCGCCGGGTAGACAAACGCGGGGGCGGGGGCAGGAAAGACGGATCGGGGATTTTGACGTAGCCACTTGAGTTGCTCGGACAAGTTATTTACAGTCATCGAGGCCACATGTGTGATAGGTCGAGTCGTCGAGATTTGGTGGTAAAGGATGACACAGGGTCAAATTAGACGATGAATTGGCGAAAATATGAGGCACGGGACATCGGCGGGTGTATTTCAAGTATGCGAGTCGGTGAACATTTGTTCGCTAGTGGGCCCGGTTTTTGGCTTGTCTTAGCGCTTAAATGGGAAAGGTTGCTTTTGAAGATGCGTACGTTGAGAATGATACGTGGGATTGGGGATGAAGTTACGTAGATCAACAATCTATATCGGGCCTGACAAAGCACTTGCTATCTTGAAATATTGGTAGTGGGAGGCTTTCAACAGTTGTGATGACGGATGTGACCCCTGTCACTCAGAATTCAGTGGAGAACGCGCTGCCTAGCGCGCAAGTGCAGAAAGTAGTTTAAGCACTAAAACGACGACACGTGACATCGCGATGTTGGTTTTAGGGTTGTGATAGATGTCTTAGGGCTTCTGGCATCAGATAACATCACCAAACATAATGGCGGTTGTGCGTAGCGCCATTAGTTAGTAACAAATGCCGAAGGTTCGGGTAGTATATATGGATCCAACTGCACATTTTGTTTTACGGAATCACACCACTTCGGCCCGAGAAGTATCTACCGTACTAGGTTGTCTTTTCATCGCCAAACACGTCCAACGGGGCAACAAATCCCAATTGGAAGAGAACCTGTTGTCTACACCTCGGAAAGCTCATCCCAACCGGAAACTCCACTCTCGTGAAACTGGAAATCTTTATATGTCTCCCCTCAGTTTAGTAAGACTACATGATTGTTCTGTGGTAGTAAAGGTAGAGCTACTCTCTGGTCTTCACGAGCCCAATCACGTTACCAATATCCGGATATTTAGTGATGCATAACCCCACTTCATATAAGTGGTGGGGCCATACTAGGGTTATTTACTGTAAGCAAGTGATCACAACGGAGTTAATGTTTGTCGTCAGTGATGTCATGCAGACGTCAAGTTTGGGAAGCGTCTAGAGATATGTACTACAGACGGTATATCAGCTTCATAGAGGCTTCTTTAAATGTCAAATTCACACTATGCATTCATATACGAAGTATCAAAGCATTATGTATGTACAAACACCACACGGGAACATACCCAAAACTGACTCGTAAGAGTAACGAAAAATAAAAATGATACTAGTGTTGTTATCGCGCAGAATACCTGCTGAAGTATAAACAGGAGCTCGCTTTCCGAGTTTCTCTAATTCCTCTCCTTCCATTAGGCGCAATCGAGGTTCGGGGCCTGCGATGGTGCATATGACTTGTTGCTCTTATTAGTTCTAAATATAACTATAAACATAGGTCTATCGATGCAATGACTTGTTCGTCGTAGTAAGATGCATACATACATACATAATTCAATGATGGCATGTACATATGTACATACATACTTGAACTACAATAAACAGGACAAGCGCACTCCCCATGTACGCTACGCAAGGAGCAACTGTTCACCAGAGAGGTTTTGTATCGGCCGAGTCATGTCTCTCCTTGTTCACGCCCAAAGCATCCATCGGTAATTGATCAGCATTTGGTCGTTTCGCCCCGAGTCATTACATCCAACTGGGCATACATTGCAGCAGTAGGCGCTGTATAGATTGGGTTTTTATTTAATTGCCAAAAAGAGCAAAATTATCATTCGTCCACTCTGCCATGGTGAGCGAGTCCTGTCTGGTCAACACTACTTTTAGATTGAACCCGGTGTAAGGAAATCACCCAACAAGAAAGCAAAGGAAATAAAATGACCGATTCCCACGGCCGTGAATCTTGTCTTCAGCTCACGTTATTAAACTGATGGCAAGCCTGCCACGTGCTTCACATTCACCCACAGGCCAACAGTCTCGTCCTAGGTCCGCGATCTTAGTCTCCACCGGTAGCCACCCCTCCGGTCCTAAACTGGCTGCCACCTGTAAGGCTCCTCTACCCCCACTCAGGGCGTGCGATGAGCAATACATAGTCATCACAGGCTATTTTGTAGTATTCAGTCACATAGTTCGGAATGATATCTCGATTTACCTTCATATTTTACAACACATACAGCATTCCTTTATGCACATAAATTCTCGGGGTTAGGATTGGCGACCACGTTGTGATGTTCGGGCCTCGGGCGACGTTCGAACATGATCTGTGAGTCGGATTAGCAATGCGGGCTCAATTTAGGTGTATACATGTATGTATATGTACATGAGCTCCAAGTCGGCGAGAAGATACAAGCAGACTACCTCCAAGTGACACCCAACTAGCGCGCCAAGGCTCATCCAGGCAAATCCTTTGCGCCGTAGTTGTTGTTGTTGTTGTTGTTCTATTTATCGTCTACCTGAACAGAGCTAACTATCAATACGACGACCTCACCCGGCGCGGCTGATCACAAAGGTGTCGTCCTTTGGGCCAGTCTCGAGAGGTGAGGAAATGCGAGTGCATTGCGCCAAGGAACCCTCCTATGACCAAACTTAGGGCCCGGTGACGAACACCAGGAGGGGCTTGACGATGCATGTACTGTGAAACCTCCCGCAAATTTTGACATCTATCTTCGTGGGTGTCGAAATAAATCAACCTTTTCCAGAGGGTGTCGGCTTGCGGCATGAATCCCGTCACGGCGCGGGTACGGCGTACAACACTCTTGTCCTCTTCCTATGCTTTGTCGACGATGTTGTTTTTGTATACCATCGCGATACCGGTAATTGAAAATTTTTCTTTGTTCCTCCTTATCAGAAAATATCCTCCTTCGACAAAACCGGTATCGACCGGTCAAGAACACTCAGAAGCGAGACACATCCGGCGCGGAACCCTCTTCCAAGAAACGCGACCGAGTGCCGGCGGAGGGCTTGAGTATGTCCTTAAGTGTTTTTATCCAGTGAAGAATGCTCTTTAGGGGGTCGAGAGACGCCAGCGTGGCAGCAATCGATCAGGCTGACCCCAAGAGGAGGTGAAATGAGCTGGAAAAAAGGAAAAAAAGGTGTAATGTGTGGTTTAATACAACCAACAACGAATTTGGGGCGAATTCATTATGCGTTCGATGGAAATGGCGACTCCAGACCTCAAAGGTACCATTTCGAGGGTATTAAGGAAGAAGGTTGCCTTTGCGCCGTAGGCTGTCCAAAATAACTACAAATAGGGGCACTCAATCCTTCAACCACATTGTGCGTTGCGATAGTACCACATTCTCTTCTACCACTTGGCTAAATGTGCGCATATGCGTGCATTTGTATGTAAACCGGCCCACACCGAGCTCAGTTATTTCCGTGAGCCACAATCGACAAGTAAGCGTTGTAATCCTTGCGCATCGATTTGGGCCGTCGAGTCTTTGCATGTCAAAAAAATCAATTGGGTAGTCTGACAGATCAACACCCGATGACGTCTACCAAAGCAACCCTTGTCAGACTTATCTGCGTGTCGTATCGGGACCCTTGGAATAACCCGGCACGGGAGGGGGCTCCCGTCCTGTGCAACATTAAAGGTCAACGACACACCGCAGTATAATCTACGTTATATGCTGGATTGTGCTGCCCTCCAGCACCTCACAACATGAACCGAGTCTCTTAGAGTTGGTGAAACATGATAATAGCCAACGCATATCACACCTTCAGGCCCGATAGTGTCCATATATGCTGGTATCCCCCCAAAACTAGGTTGGGTACCGAGACTGTCGTAGATTCAACCAACCCAAGTTGTTGGCATACTGAGTGGTATAGAAGGAGCAGGATTGCATACAAAGCGCATACATATCTTACGGCAAGGCTTCTAATGTGACCGAACAGGTCAAGAAAAACCGCCTTTCTCGACAGCCAGGTTAGGCACAAGCCAGCTTGGGCTGACATTCATCCAGAATATGATGACACAGTTTGTAGGTTTGTAAGATATATACCTGCTGGTTTCAATGCAAAGAGCGCACGCTTTGTCGCACATATACTGTCGCCGGAAGTGTAGAGTTCGCCAGTTCCCACCGCCGCTTTTTATTCAAGACATCAATATTAGCCCCTGTCATCCGTTTCTATTTGTTAACCCTCATCATGGACGCCTCTGGTCTGGCGATATCTGTTTTGACACTCATACCAAAAATATGGATATTCACAATTGATAATGGGTTGGCAGGTTTGATTTGCCAAGCGCAACAAAAAAAAGTCGACAAACTATGTGACACTATCGAAACCGTGGTCCAAGAGTTCCAGGCCCTACGACACATCGAGGACAGGGACAAAGAAAACTTGATCCGGCGAATTGACGAAACTATCGCTTGGTTGTCTAATTTCCTCCCGGGCCAAAAGTCACAACTGGCTGAGACGGCATGTGTCAGTGTCGCATGTATTACTGTACTACACGTCGACCATAGCCTCCGCATCAAGTATCTAAAGCTCAAGAGTGTGTTCTCGACTCTTAAAGCAACCTTGGAGCGAGACATAACTCGGTCGTCCAACCACAAAACTTCCACGTCGAACCCGGCAGAATCGATGTCTACAGGTAAGGGCATAAAATCAATAGATCGAGTACGCATATCACTAACACATAGTTATCTCGTGTATCATAGTCAAGAAACTAGCTAAGCCAACTGTGGGATTTGTGACTCGATGTTGGAATCGCACCCACTTGATGTTCTCGGGTAACAAAAAGACTGCCGTTTTGATTGATGGTTTCAGTACTCTCACAGAGAACTGGCTACAGCTGGCAAGTACTCTTCAAAAGCGTGCCGAAAAGGCAGACCTAGTCCAGCTCGCTTTGTTGCCAAACAACGGCATGATTGGTCCCGTGGATTCGTCCAAAGATGCTTCGGATGTGGTGCTAGCCGGTAGCCGAATTGAATGTGGCCAGGACTTGGTAATTTTGGAAATGATACGGGCGCCAGTTGAGGAACTTCTACAAGGCTCAGGGTGTCAAGTCCTTTGGTTCCAAGGCCCTGGTAAGTAACATATATATCACAATAGTCGTTATTTGGGTGGAAAGACATTAACTGTTTGAATTCAGTATGCAGTGGAAAATCGACATTAGCGTAAGTGACCGGATGATTGACAAAATGAAATTGAACCTCTAACGATTGTAAATAGGGCAATACTTTATTCACATTTCTCCGACATCATGCAAAAAACAATTCCTTCAGCTAGCCAGCGTCCTGTTGTCACGATCAGTCATGTACAATTCGTAGGAGATTCTTCGGATTTATACATTCTGCAGGACATCGTGCGCCAACTGGACGGCATGGGATTATTTCCTAGTGACTGCGATAAAAGGCAAACCGGTGCATTTTCCCTGTCACCCTCGACAACAAACAACAAGCGGTTAGCTCTTCAAGCAATCAAGTTTTGTCTAGCTCGTCGCCCAATCTGCATGATCATCGATGGTGTTGAAGCTTCCAGTAGCTTGTGGACAACCATGCAAAATCTGTTGGAGGTCCACGTCAACTTGAAGCTCATTTGTTTCTCGACAGACCCAAAACCAGTCTTGACAGACCCAGAACCAGCCTCGACAGACCCAGAACCAGCCTCGACAAACAAAATCAAAATCTCGGGGGACACTATATTCGTCAGCCTCAACACGCTTCCAGTCCAAGTACGAGAAGTCGCAGACAAGAACCCTGCGGTTGTACCTCATGTGGACTACTTCGTGAGGTACGTGTCGGAAAGTATTGGGAACCAGTAAGTAAACATCCACCGAACCACAGCAATATCTCGTGGATTTAATCTAATACATCACCGCCATCTAGCTATGGGATTATTACCTGGTTTCTACTCAGGCTATGGAAAATGACCCCCGATGAGATTTCGAATTTCAGGACTTCCATGACACGTGAGAGTTATGACCAATTGAACGAGAACATCGAGAAGTGTGAACTGCTCGTTCCTGTGGAAGCTCTATATTGTCTACTCTATCTGTTAGCTGTGTCCGGGAAGCTCGAGATAAAGTGTGCAAAGAAACTAGTTTGTGTTATTTATGACTCGATGACACCCTCTCCGGCAAGGCTCACAGACAGTAGTGTCACGACAGGTGATGATGGCACGCCAACTCCAGAGTCATCTACAAAGGAAATTTGTCATTCCCGGTTTTTCGAGGTATTGGAAAGCGCCCGTCTGGTAGAACTCGTCAAAGTGGATGAGAGCTCGGTGTCTCTGAAAGACCCCAACCAAGCGGGACAGATTCTTAGCGTCATAACACAGTATGCCCCAGAGTTCAGCCCGCGCTGTGCGCAAAAAATTTGTCGCAGACATAACACAGATCGAGATGCTGCCCAATTGTTGGATCGGATAATAGAACTTCATCCGGAGTCGCGCATGGCTTGCTTGCGGGATATCGAAGGGAAATCGGACAACTCTAAGTTGCGCCGAGAGAGATTGATACGGGCTGGTGGTTTTCCTCTGATGAAGGTCGGTATAGGCCAGCGGATGATTTTTGAAGAGATCAACATGCACGCTGTATTGGTTTCTGCGTCGCTACCATAGATCCCTAGATTGATTTTTGTAGTTACTTTTTATGCCATGGTTGACATCAAATATCCTGTGCATACATCAATTTTAGTCTTTGAGATATTTGTGAAGAATAGATGAAGAGTGATACAAGGCTTGTGTATGAATTTGTGTTCTGGTAACGTGTGAAGAGATGCGTCATCACCACAGGTAACCAAGTTCGTTATAGTTGAAGAGAACCCATTATTGATGGTTCCGTAGTCCTAGCTATATAGGTATACATACATATATATAACTGTCCCGTTGTGGCGAATGTCATAACACCTTCAATTCCTCACACCTGTGCCGTGTCAAAACAGGGCACCAATCCATCGTCACTTGTCAAAACATTCCCGGCCGGCAGAACTAGCTTCGTGGACGACCGAGGCTGACTAGCTAACAAGCCCTCAAACCTTAAAAAGCTACTCCTGATAATCTGAGGTATATCCTTCAAATCGCCATCATATAGAGCGTGCTGTACATCGGAGACAAAATTAGGGAACAACTCTGAAAAGTCTTTTGAAATCCATGCTTCTACAATGTGAGTAGTGAACGTTACACTGTCACCGTCGACAATGTGAAGAATACCCAGGCTGTCTAGAACCAAGCGCGTGATGGATACTATGTCAGCGTCAGAAAACTGGGATTGGAGATGGGGAATATCCTTCGAGATGGACAGTGGGTTCTTCACAGCAACCCAGGCAATCAGGCATTTTATATCTTTGCTTTCTGGAGTTCGGGAAATGCGCCGCAAGGTAGCTTCAAGTCGCCAAAAGACACGATCAGGGATCTCGTTCAGACGATTCAAAAAGTCCTTCCTGTAACCAGAGTTCTGAGCCTGTCGGGTTTGTTCGTCGAGTAAGAGGAACCTGGTTTGGGGAAGCAGTCAGCACGCAAGTCGAGGTAAAGCCATAGATGTACTTACATTCCCTCCATATTGGTTATAATCCGATCTATAGCGGCAGATCTTTCATCAGGTGACAACGACGGATATGTGGGGAGGGTACCCCATGGTCTCAAGTAATCAAGTAGATATGGCTCAATATCCATCCTGTTGGCTTGTATATCCATGAATGTGAATTGCGGATAGATTTTCGGTGAGGTTTGGGAGGTTCGTCGTGAAAAGCAGATGACGCGGGAACTTGGACCAAGCGATGTTAAGCCACCAAGAAATTTCTGGGCAACAACAGGATCACACTCATCCAGTCCATCCAGAAAGAAGTAGGTGGTGTAGGTTTCTGTCAGCTCTCGCAGCAAAGCCAAGGTCAGGTCCTGGTCCGGGTATGCGCCAGAGTTTTGTACAAGTGATTCATACGACGATACCACCAAGTTGGTTGGAGATTTTGTTTGGGCTAATACTTGTTGTAGTAGTGCCTGCATTATTGATAGGTCATGGAAAACCCTGGTGGCGGTGAAGTGAATTTGAACCACAAGTGGACAGAGCCATCTAGGAGACTTTGCCCAGTCTCTTTGATGCGATTTTACAATGCGATTCCTGGAGAAATATCGGTTAGTACGATGTATGGAGACCGTCTTCCCACGTCAGGACTAATATCTAAACATTCATAGCTAGGTTTCGACTTACATCAAAATGGACTTGCCCATCCCGACTAATCAAACAGTTAGTATGTGAAAATCTACCTTAATCCAGATCACTTACTACTCCCAATACACCATAGAAATCTATCGGTTGTACCCTTGGCTGAGTTATACCAACACTGGTATTGTTCCGATGAAATGAGCCATCGTCCAGGATCACCGAACTCATCTAGTCTGCTGGGCTTAATCCTTTGGTCTAACGAGAAGTCACTGGGGAACCTCGCAAATTTTGCAGCAACAGACGACATTATTTCAGGTTTGATCCACCCGATGTGAAAGTTGGCGCGTGCGGATAGTCCGGTAATACTATCCAGTTCATTAGCCAGCCGAGAAGGCAACGGTAACATGAGTCCGATCCATTTGGATCTGTCACATAGAGCCTTTGCTCTCCGGAAGAGCCGGCCGATATCAAGAAATCTGGCACGTAACAAGGTGTCATACCGACTTTGCCAAGTCAGTGATTCCCACGCCTTGGTCTTTGCCAGTACGGGAAGCAGCTTTTGGAGGTCGCCGAAACAACCCATGTCAAGCACCAACTGACACTGTTTCAATCGAATGCTTTCCGTGGTTATTTCCTCGGAATGTCGCGATACCAAGGTGTAGTCTACCCACGGAATTTTGATTTCCAAAATCTCAGAAATAACCTGGTTCAAAGCGTCATGAGTGCGCCGCACACGCTTTCCATCAAAGTACAACCATCTTGGATGAAGCAGACAAATGATGTGAACAACAGCTGTAGATAGCAGATGCACCATCAAGACAACAATCTCTTGCGTATGTTCCCCTATCCATTTATCGCTGGTCAAGCCCAAAGTCCGTAGTACTGGTACCAACTCACGGAATGCGGTGTAGTGCTGTTCAAAGACCTTAAGATCTGCGCCGAGCATCTTGGGGATTGTCTGATGACTGAGAATCCGGTCGACAGCCTCACATATCGCTGAAATTTCCCGGACGAAGGACTCCGGATCTTGTCCTGACCCTCCTTCAACGATAGGTTTTGGGGCTTTTAAGATGCGCCGGAAATCAGACCTGCGCTTAAAAAATCGCGTGAAGTGAAGCAGTGGAGGTGATGGTGATGGTAACACCATTGCGCTCAAATGTAGTGCGTTAATTGTAAAGACAAAAAGCCGCCGTAATATGCCGCGATGTGAGCAACGATTTCCTCGGGAATGGTATCTGTTGTTGAATCTGCGTTTACAAAGTCATGAGAAATATGTATGGCAAAAATTGTTGGCGGTCACAGACGAAATCCGGCCATTTTACCAACGTACAGAAGTATTTGTGAAGGTACAGACGCACATTTATCCACGTAGAGATGTAGAAATAAACGTCCGTCTACAACGTGACATTATTTAAGCGCAGGCGCCTAGATGACTGCCAAAGGCGCGTCATTCGACACTGGCCGGCCAGGTCATTGAGGAAAGCCTACGTATGTACAACATGCATACATATGTGCACACTGTTCCAGGGCCTTACCCCTGTATCTTATTTGACGCGTGTTTAACGGGTACAGTATATTGAATTGAATGGTTCTGTTGATTCTGTTCTGAAGTGAAGATAGGAAATAACCGATGATATTCAACACTAGTTCTATGCAAACTCTCCGCAATTCCCGGAGCCTGTTTCTACCAGCGCCGGGTTTGGGACTAGTGCCCGCCCTCTCCCCAGCTCACCTGATCCAGTATACCCTAACCCTATTGACGGGCGCTGTTCATCACGATGGTTTATAGCTTATGTTTTTGTTGTTATACGATGGTTACACGTCAGGTCACCGGAACTTCATGTTCACCTCCCCCGAATACCAAGACAGAGACAGGGGTGTCCGCTCGATATGCTTCATCAGGTCCAGCTCCACCAAAAACATATACGCCATCCCCACCAACCACCCAGACGTCACCGTTGTTCACGCGGAAATCGGTGGCACACCGCACATCATCTATGCAGTTTACAACGCAGGCCCGGGAAGTCGGAGACAAAACGAGGCTGTTGAGGAAATCACCAAACTAAGTAGAGGAGACGTAATCGTCATGGGAGACTTCAATCTCAAGCACAGCCAATGGGACGTATCCACCAGCCCCCACGATTCAACGGCTGAAGCCCTGATAGAATGGACGGAACGCCGAAACCCCATGATCAGAAATGACCCCACTATCTCCACGCAAAAACGAGGCGCCGTCCTCGACCTCACGATCATCCCGATTGACCTTGCCCAGCGTGTCGCCTACTTTTCCTGCGGCGGGGACCTGGAGTGTGGTAGCGACCACTCTCCACAACTCCTGGTGCTTAGAACAAGCGGTGCTAGCAAGCATGGTGTCGAGATTCACAAAATGACCAACATGGACGTCTCTAAATTCAGCAGCGGCTGTCTAGAGGCGGCACTTGAACTAAACTAGGAGAGCCTTGGACTCCTTCCTACGCATGCAGAAAGACGGCGCCACGAACTTTGGCCCCGAGCCAGACTCGATTGCCGCTGACTTTCAAGAAGCCAACACATCTGTAAGTGGGTCTTATCCTTCTTAAACAACCGCACCGCGCAAATACATCTTGACGGCCATGCAGAGAGCCCTGGTCCCATAAAGGTAGAGCTACTCTCTGGTCTTTACGATCCCGATCACGTTACCAATATCCGGATATTGAGTGATGCATAACCCCACTTCATATAAGTGGTGGGGCCATACTAGGGTTATCTACTGTAAGCAAGTGATCACAACGGAGTTAATGTTTGTCGTCAGTGATGTCATGCAGACGTCAATAGATTCGATAGGGATATAGAGAGGAAAAAACCTCAGTGTTGTTGTATGTATGTACCATTTACAATCTACTTGAAAATCACGAACTATCCATCCAACGACAGAGCTCCTTCAATCAATCAAGCAAGCAATTTAAAGCTGGTTATACAAACCTCAATTTGTTAGTAAAACGAACCGACGGCTCCAAGCATTCTTCCATGCGTCATGTCATATATCTGTATCCGACAGCACCCTTTGTCCTGCAGCATCCCGCCACTTCAGTCCTTGAATCTACCGTGCTACACGATTTTTTTCCCGTCGCCAAAAACGGTCAACAGGGCAACAAATCCCAGCCGGAAGATCACCTAGTACCTGGACCCCGCAGAGCCCATTCCAACCGAACCATCCGGTCTCGTAAAGTTGAAGATCACCGTACCCCTCCCCCCAGTTCATCGACACTACACAGCCCGTTTGTGGCGGTGACGATGAAGTTAATCTCTTGCCTGTATTAGCCCGGTTACCTCACCAATGTCCGGATGTCGAACGATGCGCGACCCTAAGTGGTTTAAATGACGACATGACGTAGGGTTGCTGGTGGAGGTAATAATAGAGACGACGACAGGGCTTATGGTCGATGATGTCATGCATGGTGCTTGTGTGCGGAGCATCAAGAGAATACAGACGGCTTCACATTGTATTTTTGGACATGACATTTATAACATACACTTGTACACACAAAGGAACAATATTCTCAAAGCTTAAGTAATAAACACCAAAAATGTGTACAAATTCTGCCACATCATCCTCACCGCCAAATGAATATAAATAGTTGCGACTCCCCCAAGCTTCTCTGATTTTATGCTTCTTTTTTTTTCTTTTTTTTTTCCTCATCCAGCCCTCCCAAGGACTGCGCAAAACAATAGGTTAAGGTTCGGCACATGACAAAAGGACATACATTTTAGGACAGGCTACCTCAAGAGGCCGTTACTGATGATGGTTTCCGCAGCTTGATCGTGGTTTTCCTCGCCCTCTCTAGTATGCCTTTTTGTCATGTGAAGTTTCTTAACGTCTTGTTAGGTGCAGTTTTTGGGAGGGCTGGATGCTTAGACCCATGGTAACCCTAACGATAAGGGTTGTTCGGTCTATGCCTCTTGAGTTGGTGAATGATAGTAAATTGTGTACTCGAAGTTGAGTGTGTATGTACAAATGTACTTTTAACTTGCTTAGTCGAGCACATGCTTCGCCGCCATGTCAGCCTGGCAAGGGCAGAAATGACTTCGGATACAAGTACAACGCCCGACGCCGATATATTTCCCTATTGGTAGAGAAAATTCAAGTTCTGTGTGGCATCAGACCCTTCTACAGAGTGTCCCTTTTTTAGGGCACCAATAACAGGTTCTAGTATCAATGTGTCACTGGAATATACAGTGTCACATTGCATATTGTGGCAGTACTCTGCGTATAGTTTCCCATTCGTCCAATGGTGTTTGTCCACCAAACTGGAAGGCCGCAAATCACCCGCCCATACACACCACCACCTCCCAAACAAGGCGCCATCCCCGGCGAAGCGAGTTGAGAAAAAGTTAATGCGTGTAGGTGTGGTGGAGGTAGAAACACACAAACACCAGTAAGCATGCAAGTCAATGTTTCCTCCTCATCGGCCCAGAAACGGCAAGTCAAGGGAGAATGTGGAGGGGCGTGAAAAGGTGATTCAGGAACTCACCTGGTCGATTAAGGGATATGTTTAACAGCGTGCTGCAGTTTTACCTGTTCTGGTAAAGCTGCAATTTGACAATGCAAGGGAAACTCCGCCGACGCCGCCACTATTTTTGGTTTTTTCTGGAGACGTTCTGGAAGAAAGACAGATGCGTGCATCGAGATAGGGACGAAAGAAGGCAGAGGAGAGGGAGGCTTCCTTCATGTTGCATCAGGAGGAGAGACAGAAAAGTGGCTGACGGGCGACGGATTTGTACCTGCATGAAGACAAGAGAATTTGAATTGGTTGCAAATGACGGGCGTTTGAGGGAGAGGAACGGTAAGCCACGTTTGTGGCCGAAATATGATGGGGCTTTAATGTTGTGGAACGAAGAGATCTAAATTGAACAGTGGGCTACTTGCTTCAGACAAGACTGACGAATTTGATGGCGTGTTTTGTTCGGTAGTTCTATGCCAAGTTTATGGTTAAGGTTAAGTGTTTCGGACGAGTTTTAGTGTAGTATCCGGTGGTTTATGGAGTCATTGCATGGGTTTCACTGGTTACATATCACATAGCATGAAGAAAAAGTTGTACTGAAAAGATTTATTATTGCATTCTGGAATTCTGCAATTCAGAAGGTAATTCTAACAATGGGAATCAAGAAGTAGAAATGAAACAAGCATGTTCTCATGTAAAGAAGTGATGCAAAAAGAAAAATAAAAAGTATACCAAAAACCGAACACCAAGAAGAGAAGAATCAAACATCGAAAAACACCATTACCCAGTCACCATCAAGGCTTTTTCAAAACAGGCAATCAACACATTTACAGAGCCAGGGCAACGGCACCAGCAATGAGAGCCAGAGGGGCGATCTTGCCAGCGGCACCGGCAGTCTGGACGCTGGTGGAGTTGACAGACGAACCAGTGGTGGCGGCAACACCGCTGGAGACCTTAGCGGTAGACAGGGTAGTCTTGGCGGCGGTAGGCTCGGGAAGGTCGGTGTTGGTGGTGGTGCCGTTGGAGTAAAGGACGGAAGAGGTGGTAGCGACGACGCTGGAAGAAGAAGTGGCGGTGGTAAGGGCGGCGGAGGAGGTCTCGACAGCGGAGCTGGTGGTGGGGACCTCGGTGGTGGCAGCGACCGAGGAGGTGGCAGCGGCAGAGGTGGAGGAGACGGCGGAAGAAGAGGAAGAGGCCGAGAACTCAATGTTGAAGGGGTTGGAGTACTGGAAGATGGAGGTGTCGGACTCGAGGGTCAGCTTGAAGCCGTAGGTGTTCTCCTGGGTAAGGGTGGAGGGAATGGCCCAGGTGTAAGAACCAGCAGAGGAAGGAATGCCAGCTAGAAAGATATGTGTTAGTATATGAAGGACTGTTAGGATTTACAGTCAGAAGAACTTACTGCCAACGGCGGTGTCAGCAATCTGGAGAGTGACGTTGCTGGTACCAGCAAGAAGCTGGATGGTGACGGTCTTGCCATCGTAGGTGGTATCGGGAGTCCACTTGATGTCGTACGAGGAACCGGCGTTCAGGACCTCATCGCGAACGGGGGCGGTGATGGTGTCGAAACCCCAGGTCTGGGCCATAGCAGCGCCAACGAAGGCAGCGAGGGTAGCAAGAGAGTACTGCATTTTGAATGATGTGTGATTAAAGATGAAGAGTGAATTAAAAGAGTGTAGTAAGTACTAAAGAGTGACTTAGAAAAGTGGGAGATGCTGAGAAAGATGAGATATCGGATGGAGAGATAGCAAGACGAATGGGATTGAAAAAGGCGGCAACCGACCTTCTTTTATGTCGCGAGTTCTGGGCCACATGAGTTTAGTCTCGTCGGCGGCCCGGCTCCAGAGTTGTTGCCTCTCTCCCTCGCAAAACTACCAAAACACAGACTCACAATCACACAAGACGCACACACCCCTCCCCAGACAATCCGTGGCACGCTTGAATGGCAAAAGACACGCCCCCTGGTCTGGGCCAAGATACATCCACTCCCGTGGCCCCTTGGGTCGTCTTTGGCCATTCCAGGTCCGCAGAAAACTACCCCATGGACCAGCAGGGCGGTGCATAAGCAGTGAGGAAAGGGAGTTTATAATGTGCTGTTCGTGTGATTGTTTAATTCGGACGGAAATGTGGCCGTGTTCAGTGGAAGTAGACGGTGAAGTTGATGAAGTTTCTACAGACAATGTGCATAGAGTATCACCTATTTTCTCCTCATTTTGACGTCTTTGGAGATGCGCGGTAAAAGATATTACAGTTTGTAGGATCGAGTTAGTTGGGCACCAATCATGGATACGGGGGAGGTACACCCCGGAGATATTGAGATTTCGGGGGCAAGAGGAACATATGAGCCCATGTGCAAAAAGACGAACGTGGATCCGTAGGAGGGGTCAATCGCCCGAGTACCTAGTATAGAGAAAACCGGCCAGCCGTAAACAGAATCACCAAGTGTAAGCCGTAATATAGGCTAAAGCGAACTCGTAACCAACTTAGGAATCACAACCCAAGATTCACCTTTCATTACAAAAGATCTTGCTCATGAATGTTAATCGTATCTGACTGACATTTATCCACGTTCCACAATAACTATATATGTATGTATATACGTACGACTTGGCATCCAAGAAAACCAGTCCAAATCAAAAAAGTGACCGTACGAAGGAGCTCATGCAGGTTCCTCCTTGGTTGGATTTGGCGCTAAGCTGTCGGTGACATTTTCTGGTTCCTGGCCACTTTAGCGGGTTTCTCGGAGGGAGGGGCAAGTGCATTCCCGTCCGACCATTGTTATGTATCGTATCCTACAAGTAAAGGTTTTTCTTTCATTTCTCTCGTGTTTTGGTGAGCCATTTTCCTGCATGTTTCTTGGGATTAAGTGTAATTTTCCACGGCGGCACCAATGCCGGGGAAAATTACTCAGTGTTTGGTATTGTACCGGTTTGTTTGTTTGGATCCGGTTGGAAAACTCAGACAACAGTTTAATTTCCCACTGACCAATGTTCAACGCGGTACTTTGTCTGCCCTGCTTGCTTTGACACTGGTTTCCCTGATGTTGGATTTATGCATATGGTAGGGTTACCATTGTCAAAGTGACCCTATGGATCACAGACAGGAACGACGGAGGATTTTTTCTCTCCTTCATGATTGGAAGTGGGGATACGAAGCTGTCAAGATTTTTGTGGTTTCTATCCAAGCTGCCAAACTATGAGAAGCTGTCCATTTTCTCGTATTGACGCAAGCTCTTATGGAGCGAGACGACGTGTGTTACTGACCGTGCCAACGACATGTCACCATCTCCAAGTAGTGGCCATACTGAACTTTTAAGATGACAATGTACTTTTCTTGACGTCCCATTTTCCTCTTCTTTGAAGAACGGGGCGATGATGTTGTGATGATGACCAATAACAAGGCCGCGCTCGCACCATACTGCCTTATTTGGCTCGTGCCCGGCTAAAGGGGGATCACAAGTAAGCTTAAGCGTGCTGAAAAGGATGACAACTGTTGGTTGGCCACAATTATTCAACCGTCAATAGGCAATGGCATGGAAATAATAAGCAAATACTACGGCAAGCTTAACTTGGATCGGCCGGTGAGTTTAATAGAATCCTTACGGCGACTTTTCAAGTCCTTCTCCGCATTTTAAAGTCTCCAGCCTCCCGATTGACCTCCCTGGAGTTGCATTTTCCGCTGGATCTCAGCATTTGAACTGCTGATGACTCCATCAAAGGACTGTCGCCTGTGCATTTCACGGCCATCCGCCCACATTCACACCCCACATTTGACCAGCTCGGGCCTTTTCAACTTGCAAGCGAGGCTAAATATCTCTCCGTCCGCATGGTGGTAATATCAGCAACAAGGCAATTTGACGCTTGAATTCTTCCATGGCCTCTGGGCGAAGATGCTTGGCTTGTGGGCTTTGACCTTTATCGTTACAGTTGCTGGTTCGTGAAAGTCTTCGAGAAGAACCTTTTTATTGGGTTTGCTTCAGACTAGACCGGGACTCACATGAAGGAACCCCTCCGTCATATCCGATGGCACTAAATCGTTGGTGCATATCAGATCAACCCCTCTAATTCAACCTTATCCCGTGGTTCCTCTTGTTCGTCACCGCATTTTTGGTGCTTATTGCACTTCGTATAACGTCATCTACATATGCACATGTGCAGGTATGTATGTACATATGTATTGCTTACACCGATCATGTCCCCCATGACCACATCTGCGCCGTGCATCTGCATATACCCACGTCCCGACACCCTTTTGGCTTATGTTCTCCTTGCGCCTTATGTATTTCAAGCAGCTCACCTTGAATTCTCTGTATCCATCCCAAGATGCACAAAGCCCGGGCCTTATTCCAGCCCACCCACGCCAGTTCACAGACCGTCCGGTCATCCCCTGATCCCACACCATAATAGACTTTGTCTGCGCCATGCAGCGAACCCAGGAAATATCCGTAACCCGAATGCCTTTCACAGTAATCCGGCCGGTGATCCGATTTGTCGTTTCCAGAACCGAGCATGTTGAGATGATAGCCGAACCGCGGGGGATGTACTCGCTGATACGTGCACTTGGAATCTGCTAATTATGGCCCTGGAGAGCTTGAAGATTTCTAACTTTACTTGTGGCCGTTGCAGCATCGCCTGCCATGCAATTTGATACTTGGCATTGCAGCAGGTCGCGTCTTGTTACGCTTGTCGGGGTGTATGTACATGGTTTGTCGAGGCCGTACGACATGAATGAGATTCAAGTACTGTATGTACATTTCACGGTTTTGTGCGAATTGCTGTTTGTACCAACTACCGAGTCTAACCGCCACATCTTCATGGTCGAGCGCCACCAAATCGTCCCACCAACTGCAAATTCGCAACGAATGACCCTTGCATACGACATATGTTATATATGTACACTTTCATCCAAGAAGCCACACCACACCGCCAATAACGCCTTTAGAAGCATCATGGAATACTGAACCCCGGCCGTCTCAACCTCATGTTCCTTTTCTACATCAAGTATTTCCACCTCTGCCACATTTTTACAACCACAGAAGCCACTATTCGCCCCCATCACCAGCATTAACTAACAAGTTCCCAAGATATCCATCCCATAGCCATGACCAGCCAAGCAACACAACGCCTCCCCCATTTGGAAGATTCAACACGTCCCAAACGGCAATCGCCTTGTTACTTTTGGGCCCGCGGGTGCACCTACCAATTCGCGGACTCTGCCAGTTGATTTCTTGGGAACTCGGGTGCACGCCCATTCTTATTTACAGGAGATGACGATCGGGAGTTGGCCGGTAGATAGGTCTATTTGCGTGAATACGCAACAATTGGAAGACGAGGGGCGTGTAATGAGTGCGCAATGAGCGGGACGTGGGAAGTCAAGACTTGGCGGGCTTGTTGGACTGGACCCCCTTCAAACTGCCTTGTGGAATGCAGGTTATCTGGCGGTTTGGTGCACTCGGGAGGGGCGCGATTCTTGGCTAGTTTGCTGTGGAGTTTGCTTGGGCGACGTTGCGTGGTATATTGGTAGTATCGGGGTCCGTGGAGACCGATGCCGACATGAGGAACCTTCGGTGCGATGTTGATATTCTCCATCTTGTTTTCTCTACCGATCTTTTCAACCACAACCGTCATCGCAACGCCATCACGGGAAGAATCCCACGAAACAATCCACCACACTTGAACAGTAATCTCCAGTCGGCATAAGCTTCCTGTCTATCATCACCCACACTACTATCAAACACCCGCTCGTAACTTCCCACAATCCAAATCTCTTGTACAAACATGTTTCTCACTCATAACTCGTATTCACAACTCCACATGGCGTTGATCACCATGGGCGCATACGAGGAAAGCGTTTGAGATGGCATTGGTGTTTGGAATTGTGCATCTCTGGTTATCCTGTTTGTGCTTGGTTTCATGTTGCATGTTGTATGTAAATACATATGTTGGGTGTATGTCGGGTCTGTGCCGAAGGAGGTCTGACCGGCAGTTGTTGTTGTTGTTCTATTTATCGTCTACCTGAACAGAGCTAACTATCAATACGACGACCTCACCCGGCGCGGCTGATCACAAAGGTGTCGTCCTTTAGGCCAGTCTCGAGAGGTGAGGAGATGCGAGTGCATTGCGCCAAGGAACCCTCCTATGACCAAACTTAGGGCCCGGTGACGAACACCAGGAGGGGCTTGATGATGCAAGTACTGTGAAACCTTCCCGCAAATTTTGACATCTATCTTCGTGTGTGTCGAAATAAATCAACCTTTTCCAGAGGGTGTCGGCTTGCGGCATGAATCCCGTCACGGCGCGGGTACGGCGTACAACACTCTTGTCCTCTTCCTATGCTTTGTCGACGATGTTGTTTTTGTATACCATCGCGATACCGGTAATTGAAAATTTTTCTTTGTTCCTCCTTATTAGAAAATATCCTCCTTCGACGAAACCAGTATCGACCGGTCAAGAACACACAGAAGCGAGACACATCCGACGCGGAACCCTCTTCCAAGAAACGCGACGGAGTGCCGGCGGAGGGCTTGAGTATGTTCTTAAGTGTTTTTTGTCCAGTGAAGAATGCTCTTTAGGGGGTCGAGAGATGCCAGCGTGGCAGCAATCGATCAGGCTGGCCCCAAGAGGAGGTGAAATGAGCTGGAAAAAAGGAAAAAAAGGTGTAGTGTGTGGTTTAATACAACCAACAACGAATTTGGGGCGAATTCATTATGCGTTCGATGGAAATGGCGACTCCAGACCTCAAAGGTACCATTTCGAGGGTATTAAGGAAGAAGGTTGGTCTGACCGGCAGTTGAGTTGAATGGAGAATATAATGGTGGTTTGGAGGGTACCTACCCAATACAAGCCTTCATAGCTCAGTTGGCAGAGCGCGACACTAGTAATGTCGAGGTCAGCGGTTCAAATCCGCTTGAAGGCAGTTTCTTTTTTCTTCCGGGTTGGATTTTTGGTGGTGTTCTTTTTGTTGATGTTTGTGGAGGTACATATGATGTTGAGTTAGGGCGGATTTGCCTTTTTGTTTGAATTGTATGGTGTGACATGTGTTTTGGTTGTTTGACGTAATGGGGGGATTGTCTGTTGTAAGCCGTAGCCATACAGAGTAAGTATTCAAAAGTAAGTGACGGTCGAATGACTGATGATGTCAGATGACACATGAGAGTTCGTCATGTTAAGGATGCCGCGTGTCGTTGGTTGGTTGATGTAGTACCAATGAGACTTGGTAGTTGCCTAGCTGAGATATCGATACCGGAGGATACCGATCACGAGTGTCATTACAAAGTGATAGTGCGACTTTTAAAATTGACTACTTGTAGATGGTATATAAAGACAAGTGATATGACACTGTTTAAGAATGTGTATGTGGTTGTGACCACCATGAATTCATGTGGTGGTAGTGACATGTAGGATGGTGACGTTGTATTCTTGTGTAACACAACATGATGTCAAATGGAACTCCACTATAAGTGGTAACAACACGATAGTTTTGACGTCAGATTGAAGATGTCGAGAGTCAGGTTTAGAGATGAGAATATTGTATTGTTGTATCAAAGAGATGGTAGTTGATAGATTATTCAAAAGGTCACTTGACGACGGAGTGACGGGTATCACACGAGGCCCAATCCGCAATATATGATAGCAGTCAAAGAGTATCACATCTAACCCTGACTTACAAGCAAACGAATGTAACAGAGTGACATTTCTCCTGTCAAGTTCATGCTCCTCACTCCTCACATGACATTCCGTTGTCTTCATCTTGTCATATCTCGCTTATCACAAATACAATATACCTCGTCGAGTGATTTGCACTTAAACAACATGCATGACATGTCACCGGCAACTCAAAACTGGATCTCAGTCTTGCGGCTGCATATAAAGCAATATTACATGTATCATATAAGCGGTATCTAAACACCCATATCCGGAACATCCGATGTTATAGCCGAACTCTTCACCGCCATTCCGGCAAAAACCTACATAAACTCTGTTATCACCAAGGACATCAACAAATACCAGGTCTTGTGGTCTAGTGGTATGATTCTCGCTTAGGGTCCACCCTAATGCAACGCATGCGAGAGGTCCCGTGTTCGATCCACGGCAAGACCCCACTCTTTTTGATCATCTTTTTTGTTCTTGTTCGTGAAGGAAGTGGTGTGGTGTCATGTCGTCACACTTGTCATCACAACGGTGTCTTTTTTGGTGTCTGTAGCAAGGGAAGGAAGGGGGGTTTTGAAGGAACAGAGGGGCGGGGCGGGAAGGTGTCTAATGAATAAGGGAGGACTCAGGAGGGATTTTGAGGGGTTGCGGATGGTTACATGGCTTCGCAGATGACCGACGAGGCGGGGAGCCGAAGTGGTGGAGGGGTTCACATTTGAATGTGAGTTTTAAAGTAGCGATGCAGGTACGCGATGTTGTATGTAGTTTATGATTCATACGGTAAGGAGCAAACGACTCTGGTAGACAAACGAAAAATCGGGAATATCAGGTTAAAGCCGACACAAAACGAACGGGGTCGGCGGGTGTAGTCGGTGGGGAATTCGGGAGGTCAGGTGTTTTCTAGAAAGAAATTACTGGCGTTGGGTTACGGCGGAAGATGCGCATCATTGCTTGAATGATGATGATATCCGGTAAGGACGCGGGGCCAAGTTTTGATTTGGGGAGGATGTGTAGAATCAAGGAATCGAGCTGATGGTTTGGGAAGTTAGGATGACCATGTTTTAGAGGCAGCGGCGGAGTGTTTATGGGGGATTTGTTTAGGACCTCGTGGGTGTCGTTTTTCTTTCCGCATCCTTTCGGCATCGCCTTTTCTCCACTTGTGTGTTTTTTCTGTGGTAAGGATATTGGGTACATGGGTTGTGTCTTGTGGTTTTGGTTTTTTAGTTGGTCTTTGGTTCTTGGTTTAGGTGGGTTAGTCTCCTGATTTTCCAGAAGCTGGGGAGTAGAACATGGTTTGTTGGAAGTTGAGACTGATTCGTGGGAAGAAAAGAAGGATTTTAGAAGGATGGAAGGAGGGGGGTCATGGAAGAATCAAGAAGGAGTTTACATATGTACATACATATGTACTGTACCTAGACACATGTGAAGAATGCAAGTCACGACATGCAGAAACAAAAAACAAAAAAGAAAAACAACACATCATTCAACAAGGCTGGTCCCGGCACATCAACTTACCGTTTAGTCCCGGCCGTCGAGCTGAGGCCAAAGTGTTTTGCAAGTTTCAAGTGACCCGCTTGAGGTATTCACAGCGTGGATTTCCAGTGTGTTCCTTCAGCATCTGTAGCATCGGACGGACGTGACAAAACGGGAATAGTGAAGTTTGAAAGCCATTGTTTTTCGGTGGGACCGACTACTTGATTAGGTAGTTTAGGGATCTTAACTAGGTACACAGCTAAGATAGCTTTAGTTTGTGAATCTCTAGACGAGTAAGGATTTAGGTGTACTGAAGAGGGGCTTTTTCTATCAATGACGTAAATAAGGAAAACATGACTTGTCTAGGCAGTAGAGAGCTTTGAATTTGAGAAAAAGACACCGCGTAATAATGTGTATCCATGGTTGATGACGGGCATTGACGTTGACGTTCACTTTTTGTTCAAGCACGATAAGCAGGGTGGATGGAGAATCGACAAATAGGAAGAAGAAGGGACACAAACGAACGGTGGACGGACTCATGATTGACCGGGTAAAAAGAGGTGCGAGCCACAGAGCTGTTCACAGCTACAAGACAGTGCTCAAGCAGTTTAGTCAAGCCTCACATGCGATAGAGAAAGTGAGAAGGGACATCAAGACGGCTAGGAAAATAGAGTAAAGAGATTCATCATGTTTATAGCTGCGTATACCATCAAAGCATCAAGAATCCATTCTCCAAATCAAGTTACAATCAGCATCAAATCCAAATAAAAGTCCAAAAAAAACGAAAGAAATCACTTGGCTTGTATGCACAAATGCAAGGACGGGTCCATCCATGGATACCTTTCCATTTTTCTTCTTTTCTTCTTCTTCTTTCGGTTGAGTAGCTTCATGGGTTAAGGCTAGTCTGGCCTAGGCTGTCTGTCTGTCCGTTGAACCTAGTTTGATTTTCCGGTCGTTTTTATCTTTTTCCATGTGAACCAACGGATTTGACAAACGAAACAAGTGCCACATTATACAATTTATCCGTCAAGTAACGAAAAAAAAAAAGAAATACTTGAGTTGGTTTGACTGAGGGGAAAGATAAAGTTGGCCGATTAATTCCTTTTTATCTTGGCTCCTTTTTTTTTTCCTTCTTATACAATACAGATCCTTCTTTTCTTCAATTCTCTCTCTTCCTTAATTCAAGACAGTCTTCTCTTTTTCTTCCTTCATTCTTATCGATTTCCAATGCGCTGAACTGCGTAACAATCCGCTCTACCACCAAACTCACACACTAACTACCGCACTACCGCACTCACTAACCCTTTGGCCCCGTCCGTCATCCGTCTCGGCCACATGTTGGATTTGCCACACCGTTAGTTACTTGCTTGTTTCCAAGTTTTGACACCTGCTTGCTTGTCTACTTTACCTTGACTCTCTTCGCAAGACCTCCCCTCTTTGGCAAACTCCGCCGTCTTTTTTATTTTTAATATCCATTTATTCTTTTTCAGAACTCGTCACTAGCTTATCGATTCTGAGCCAGCCGAGACATTCACGTCGCCAAAGTTATCTATCCTTTTAGAACCTATCGTTACCTACCAGCCACCCCCAACATACGTTTCAAGTCATCGGCCACCAGAAATCGTCATTTACACTTCTTTCTTTCACTCGCTTTTTCCTTAACTACACGAGATCCGACTACGTCTATATACATACATCACGAATACACCACCAGTAGCAAGGCCACATTACAATCTTTACGACAAATCACCGCCTTGAGAAGGTCCCAAACTCAATATATCATCACATCTTTTTATTATTTAATATCCTCCCAACTGTTCGCCCAGAACACTCTTCGTGATGGGCAACAGTCAGGGCAAACTTGCCGATCTCGACGGTGAAGTTAGTCTTAACCATTTCCGTCTATTACGGGTAGTTGGTCGCGGAGCCTTCGGTAAAGTCCGCATAGTCGAACGTAAAGATACCGGTCTCTCCTTTGCCCTCAAGTATATCCGAAAAGATGAAGGTAAGCCACCACCCTTCGAAATCCGTTCCAGCTCGGACCAAGAAGAAAAAAAAAGACAATCCCCCCCAAAAAACTAACTTAAACCCCGTCCCCCACTATAGTCGTCCGCTCCGAAAGTGCCCGGAACATCATCCGTGAACGCCGCATGCTCGAACACGTAAACCACCCTTTCATCTGTAACTTGCGCTACAGTTTCCAAGACATCGAATACATGTACCTCGTAGTCGATCTCATGTCCGGCGGCGATCTCCGCTTCCACATCTCCCGTAAAACTTTCACCGAAGAGGCCGTCCGCTTCTGGATCGCTGAGCTCGGTTGTGCCCTTCGCTATGTCCATTCCCAAGGCATCATTCACCGTGACGTTAAACCCGACAACGTCCTTCTCGACGCCGACGGTCACGTGCATCTGACTGATTTTGTAAGTGCCTTGAAGAGAAACTACCCAACTCAACTTCGGAGGAGGGGACATCCAACAAGATGTCAGAAAACGGAAAATCCAAATTCAGTCTGCCTAATCTCGTTTGTGTGATGTGACGGCATTTTGGATTTTCTGTACTATTGTCCCGATTTTCGTGCCAGGAGCTAACCACGTGGTCTTTTTTTCCTTCTTCCCCACCTTCTAGAATGTTGCTTCCGACGTGATACCAGGCCGTGTACTGTCCAGTAAGTCGGGCACATTGGCATACCTTGCACCCGAAGTATATGCAGGAAAAGGCTATGATGTGCGCGCCGATTGGTGGTCTCTCGGCGTTGTATTTTACGAATGCATCTACAACAAACGCCCATTCGAAGGCCACTCCGAGTCTTCGCTGTCCGCCTCAGTACAGGCTGGAAGACCACGATTCCCAATCACCCAGCCGCCAGTATCTGTGGCCTGCATGCACGCCATGACGGCAGCCCTCGAATTAGACCCGTCACAGCGCCTCGGTGACACCTGGGAATCCTTCACCCAAAACGAATTCTTCTCCGCCATCGACTTCGTCGCCCTCGAGAACAAATACCTCGAACCCGTCTTCGTCCCGTCCTCCGAAAAAACAAACTTCGACGCCACCTACGATCTCGAGGAACTTCTCCTCGAAGAGGCACCCCTAGAAGCCCGCGCCCGTCGCCAGAAACCAAGAGAACGACTCAAGGATGACGCTACAGATAAGGAGATTCGTGAGGACGAGTTATACAAGATGATTGAAACCGACTTTAAAAACTTCGACTATACCGTCGCCGCCCTCCGGAAACTAGGCCTCGATTCCCCAGGCCACCCACCGCCCGGCCAGGCAGTCACATCCGACACCGCCATCGTCCAATCCACCTCCCACACGCATCTCACCCAGCCCACCAACGCACACATGCAACGAACACCTAGTGCCGGCGCCTCCAGTTCCCGTAGCCACGCCAACTCCGCACCAGCACCTATGCCCGCGCAAACCGATCTTATCCGGAAACACGTCGCGGGGAAACGGGTCCAGACGGCCGGTGGTGGTGTCCAGTTGACCTTGGACGGTCACTCTAGTTGGTCGGATCTGGCGAGACAGGATGCTACGTTGCCGACGGATGCGGGTGGGCAGGGTAAGGAGGGGAAAGAGGGAAGTGGCGTGTTTGGATTCTTTTCGAGGAAGAAGGGGAGAGCTCATAGTCCGAAGCCGAGAGAACGGGGAGTTTTGGGTAAGGAGGGTGCGAGACAAGTGATTGGATAAAGTTTCCTTGTCTTTGATTTCTTTGGATCTATTTTTTCGTCATGGTTGTTTTCTTCATTGGGTTGTTTGGGTTTTTTTCTCGTTTTTTATTTGGTCATGTTGTTGATACTCTCTGATTCTATTCCTTTTCATGTCTCTTACTTTTTTTTACCATCCATATCTTGTTCTATTAAATCATTTCCCAATAAATAACGACATCTTCTCTGTATATTGCACGCTCCATCATATCTAGGGTTCAGGGTCTTGTCTTACCACTAGCCAATCAGTATTTCCCGATTGGGTTCGTGGTGTCCTCGGTGGGGGTAGTGCCGAATCAGGTAAGCGGGGTTGAAGATTTAACCTCGTGAAGTTCGGGATCGTGAAAGCATATGTGTGTATGTACTTACCTACCAACCACAACGCAACCATGTCCGACCTTCCCACCACCTTCGATCGTACGTATCCCCACCCTCTAGAAAACCTAAATCTAACCACTCCCAGGCCCCGTCCGCATCGCCGTCATCGGCGGCACCGGCCTCTCCAAAATCGAAGGCTTCACCCCCGTCGCCCTCGTCAACCCCCTCACCCCCTGGGGCCACCCGTCGTCCCCCATCTCCATCTGTCTGCACAACGACGTTCCCGTCGCCTTCCTCGCCCGCCACGGCATCCACCACCAGTTTGCTCCGCACGAGGTGCCCGCGCGCGCCAACATCGCCGCCCTCAGACACATTGGTGTGCGCAGCATCATTGCGTTTTCGGCCGTCGGCTCGTTGAGAGAGGAGATCAAGCCGATGGATTTCTGTGTGCCGGATCAGGTTATTGATCGGACTAAGGGGATTAGGCCGTTTACGTTCTTTGAGAAGGGCGTTGTTGGACATGTGGGGTTTGCTGACCCGTTTGATGCGGGTTTGGCGACTGTTGTTAAGGAATGTGCTTCGGCCATGGTTGGTGATGGTGTCGTTATGCATAACCAGGGAACCATCATCTGCATGGGTACGTATCTTCCATCCACTCTCTTAGAAAACCAAAACACTAACATACATCACAGAGGGTCCCGCCTTCTCTACCCGCGCCGAATCCAACATGTACCGGTCCTGGGGCGGCTCCGTCATCAACATGTCCGCCCTCCCTGAAGGCAAGCTTGCCCGGGAAGCCGAGATTGCGTACCAGATGATTTGCATGGCGACAGACTATGACTGCTGGCATAGCACTGAGGACGTCAACGTGGAAATGGTCATCAAGTGTATGACCCACAACGGCGTCAACGCGCGGAACTTGATTGGTGCTGTTCTTAACAGATTGACCGCCGAGGTTGACGGCGATGTTGTCATGGCGAAGAAGTGGGAGGGTTCGGTTCAGGGTGCTGTTAAGTTTATGACTAAGCCCGAGGGTCGCTCTGAGGAGGCTATGAAGAATGTGGATTACCTTTTCCCTGGATTCTGGGAAAACTAGGTCATGATCGTTTACATTAAAATCTACAACAAAGCATACAAAACTTGTACACTCTTTTCCGCTGCTGCTATATGCCAAGGACGACAATCTCCAACTTCCGTTGTCCCCCGTACCCTGGCTAATGTGACTAACCCCCGAAGCTGTTTCAACATCTCTCTCAACTGCATTTCCACGCCCCTTCCAGAACCGTCCATCCACACCAGATTAACCTCTAATGCTACCGGTGCATCTTCCTGTCTCATACCCCCTCTTCTGACAAGATAACCTGATGCTAGCGCAAGGTTATGTCTTGCAGGTTGTGCAGAGTTATTCAGACGGTGACAAAGGACAATACCCCATGTTTGTTCCGCCACATCAATAAGTACCGCATCTCCATCAGGATCTCCAGTTGCCTCGCCATTAGGTGTCGTGGCACTACTAGATATTGGCGGAGTCCCTGGTACCGGGGTAGGTGTAGGTGTCAATGGACCGCCGTGTGTTGCCGGGCTAGATGCTGTCCGAGTAGGTCCCGAAGTAAGTTGACCCGGAGTAGGCTCAACAGCCAACCGGTACTGTGTCTCCCCGTCAACCGACATGTCCGTCTCTTCCGGCTCTACAGACACCCTAACAATCTTGGGTGCATTCGGCGGAACAATCACCTGGCTGGAATTACCACCAGGAGAACCTGCCGTCTGCGGAGTGGCCGGTAAATGTCTATTCCCAGGTGGTAACATAGTTGACTGTTGACCAGAAGTGCGAGAACCTCTAAGAACTCCCGATGTTCTAACATTACCATTTGTCGACACAGTATTCGTCGTCGTTGTTGTTCCCGCATTAGGAACGACGGGTGTAATCTTTGGTTGTAACTGCGTCTTCTTAGGCAACAGTTGCATCCCGGGTGCAGAATCCACAGCTAAAAGTACAACATAAAGCTGTGCCGTACGTTCCATCTGTGCTAACTGAACCCAGTAATCAGCCTCTGCCTGGTCCATTGCTCCACACTTTGTGATGACTACGCGCCAGCGAACTTTCCAAATGGAAATCATCTCAATCGTGTTTTGCCAAATGCTTCCGGCTACTTCGGCCCAAGTGAGTCCAGGAGAACGAGAACCCTTCCGGCGCATGCAGTAGGTAAGTGTTTGTTGTTGGAAACCACGACTGTCAGTCCAAGAGACTGCGATCCAACGGTTATCAAGAGACTTTGCATAAGCAACGTGCATACTGGAATTTTCATGTAAGATGGACTCTGTAGGTGCCGACAGCTTAAACTCCAAGTTGCTCCGCTGCACCGGCTCATCCAAAAGGATTGATGGCACCGGAAGACTACTTGCGAATGTAGTACACCGGTCATAAGTCTCAAGGCATATAGTGTTAAGTTCTCGGGTATTCTCCCCAGTAGCCAACACAGAAGATGAGATAGTCTGAATAGGAACAAGTTGAAGAACCAACTCATTAGCGCTCGTCATGCTTTTATACAACTCCGAAATCTGATAAAATGCATAACAGGCTTCCGTAATACTCGCCGGATACATTGGGCAATATACAAAGAAAAGCACAATATTCTTTTGAGTCTCTCCGTAAGCTTCCAAAGCGTCGACAATCGCACTAGCTTTCTCAGCCAAAGAAGGCGAGATGTACGGATACGGCCCTACAAACATCCCATTTCGATCCTTGATCTCTGGTCTCATTTCAGTCTTTACACGGACAAGACCCTCATCAATCCCTGGTTCACCAGAGAACTTTTCAAAAGTGCCCAACTTCATACTCTCATACGCAATCTTCATGTTGTCCAGGAACCACGCAGAATCGTCGTCCATCCCTTCCACATCCGGAAAAACACATATCGCAGTGATTCTCTTCGGCCCATGCAACGGGGACAAACCTACACTTTCCCAGAATGTAATCGCGGGTGGCAACACTGACATCTTGGTATCGGCTCTACGCATCTCAAGATGTCCGGGCATGATTGTGAATATGGCTGGCTGTTTCTCTGGTTCACGCGCCCCCGGACGTATAACCCGTTGTTGCTGCATAGCCGATATACTAGCATTCGCTTGAAGGGCTTGATGGTGATACGTAAGGTCCGTAGTGTTTGCCAAAGCACGTAGAGTCAAATGCTCGGGTTCCCGGAGACTCGTTGGGAAAACTTCTGCCAAGGCAGTTACTACCTTACGCCCCAGGACTGAAGACAGACGCCGGGCTTGGCATGTCGTTAAATGACCGTGGCCATCCATACTGTCCGCGGGAATATCCAATAACCCAGTAGCTGTCTGTTGTGCCAAAACCTGCGCAACTCCAACCAATGCGGTATTAGAAAGTTGTGTCATAAAAGGGAGCGGCTCCGACTCGGCCAGGTACTTGGACATCAGCCAATGAGCCGGTGATCTCTTATGTAAACCCGGTGCCTCAGCTGTCGAAACTGGTTCTGGCTCTTCTGGCTCCTGAACAGGTGGACTCCGGGTAGATCCCTCCTCCCACTTGAAAGGCGAAGAAATCTCATCCGGGCCTGCCCCGCCTTCGGCATCCGAAACTTCACTGTCATCATCTGCATCTGATAAAATCTCATCATCGTCTCCTGATATCCGCGCCAAACTCGAATCGGAGGCCCTAGTGGCAACCTCCAAGGACTGTGCTGACCCCATTCTGGCAAGTCTCTGCCTCTGGAGCGCGCCGCCAATTACAGATCCAGGCCCTATCTTTCCCTTTGCTTGTCTTCGAACTTTTCCATGATACTTCAGGTAGTCCGTCAATGCTGGAGCAGCTGTCTCACTAACACTACGCTTACTAGGTGGCGAGCTAACCGAGAAGATACCTCCTTTGGCATACTTGCCATGCGCTACAGGCAAAGTCTGATCAAAAGAGACTTTATTGAACACTGAGCCCTTACGAACCTTGGCCGGGTGTATTGGCAGTGCTGTTTGTGGTACAATAGCCCGAAGTCGTTTATAGACGATATCGGGTCCAAACGGACTAGCACCGCGCTTCATCCTATTGTTTTGCGACATGGACACGGCACGGACACGCCCATGAGCTATCGTTTGGTGAAGGTTGTCGCCGAGGCTTCGCGCATGGCGGAGTTCAGGTTTGACGAATAGAGGAGCTACTCCCGGTTCACGTTTAATTCCCCGGGACATCGGCGGCGGCATTATCATCTTGGAAGGATCTGTTGGTTGTGGCGACTCGGCGAAACTTTCTCGTACTTGTGGGAGATGGCCATGAACTGGTGGTGACGTCTCAAGTCCCATGGAGGAGTCTTCATCTAAAATATCACCCGTCCCAAGACCGGCAAGCATCGTATCACCGTCGCTTAACCCATTTGGATCAAACAAACTCGAGATCGAGCCTGCGCTTGGTGGCCAATGGTCTATAGCCTCATGAGCCGACTCATGGGATGTGATAATCGTAGTCACTGCCGGACTTGAAGACAAGTCATCCCCAAACATCGCCGACGAGCCTCCAGTTAACATGTTGTTGATTCCATCTGGTGGAGTAGGATACATGTTACTTGGTGGTCTCGCGACGCTCCCACTGCTAGCTGTTGATGCCGCCGATGTAGGCCCACTCCGTTGGCCCTTAAGCAGTCTCTGTGCGGCAGCAGCTTCTCTCGCTGCCTGCTGCGAAGCTTGTAGCTCTGGAATCGACATATAAGTCTGCTTCACAAGCAACTGTGTCTGTCTATGCATCTCCCGCAATTCCTGTTTCTTTTCTTCCGCTTTCGCATTGGCAACCGCTTCCCGTTCTGCCTTCCTTCTAGCGATAATCTCCTCGCGCTCTTCTGAACCCATGAGCCATCTCCTCGCCTCCATCAACACATCTCGATCTGGACACAAAGTGCTCCGCGACTTGTGACATACAACCCGTCGCCGGACACACAACTTCATGGGCCACTGAATGATGAAGGCTCCCCTTGATCGGCCCTTAGGGTCAAGGGAATCATTAGCCACCATCTGAACGTCTACCCATGGTCCGTCATCAACTATGTGTTGTGGAACTCCTCGAGAAATCATCATTTTGCCCATCATTAGTCGCCATTTTTGCGCTTTGGCGTCGACAGGTCTGAATGCAAATGTGTTTGGCGGTTGTGACGAATCTCTAGTTCCGACCTGATGACTTGTACAATATCGCGCTTGGTGTCCCAACGGTGCCATCACTATTGGGGTGTCTGTGATTGTACGGTCATTCTCAAGCGCCTTGTCGAGAAGTCGTAAACCATCTTGTATCCGCACAGCCACACTGACTTTCAATACTCCAAAACTAGTCAAAGAAACGTATACAGTTGCTGCTGCCGCGCCATTGGCCTTGGTTTCGTATATAGTATTCTGATCGATAGGGAGAAGAAGTGTGCGGTCGTTTAATGGTAGCCCATCCAACTTAGTCGCTAAAAGGCTGACAAAGGCAACTTGAAGCGCGGAGACAAATAACAAATGTACATCTCCAACTGTCATCCCTGGGAGTATCATCGGCTCCCCTCTGAGTTCACGTGTCTCGGGCGTCGCTGGTTGCGATTGTTGCGATTGTTGTGCTTGTTGTTGCTGCTGCTGAAGTGGTCCACCCGGTCCACCCGGAGTTGTTGGTGGTCGCGACCTAGCCAAAGCCGCAGGTTCGTAACTGGCTACCTTCAACAAATTGACTTGGTAGCCGGGTATGTCTAATGGTTCCGTTGGCAATTCTGTGGGCAATTTGTCGGTCTGTTCGTCGGTATATACAGGGCGGAAGTGCCAGACCCAGCGGCGCCGGTTTTCCCATATGACAATGTGTCCGGCATCGCGGGCGAGTTTCTCAAAAGTTTGTGGAGAGCCGTTGGCGTTGCGCCGGGTGTCGATGGTAATGTGAAGGACGCGGAAAACAATAGAGGATATGTTGGCCTACAAAAAGCATTTCGCAGGTTAGTTTATGGTTGCGCGCCATGTGTATATTCATTGGGAGAGAAACATACGACTGCTAGCGTGTTTGTGGAGTATTCGCCGGATTCCATGCTGCCGTGGGTAGACTGGCTCGATCGTGGTGGTCGGGTTGCGTCTTTTTTGGGGAATTAGGAGAGCTATAGGTAGCAGTACAAGGTCGTGTCGTAGAAGTGGTGATAACTAATGGTACAAATTTATAATAGGCAAATGCCAAAATCGTTGGCCTGGCTATGATGCAATCGGCAAATGGAGAGGCTTTCCAGAATCGATAGCGAGTCTGAACGTTGCAGCCAATGCGCCAAATGGAGCATAGACTAGGAACCGATAGCGTAACCCGAAGCAATTGGAGCGATTTATTACGGGTTAAAGTGTAAAATGTACGTAATTGTAGTTACTAGTCTAAACCATCATTCATACGTTTAAAATGGAGTCGAAAAGAAAAGATGTCGTTGGACACGCGCATAGAATCATCAGCATTTAAACTCTGAACCTTGCCTCTCTATCCAATTGTTTTTAGACCCGATTTGGAGCGTGTATAGTAACATCCGAGCCGTCACTCGGCACATCCTGCCAACTGTAACGGTTCCTCCGGCAGGTGACAAATCGCTGATATATTTCTCAATCGGGAAATTCACAGACTAGCTGGGATAAGACATGAAATCATGAACCAATATGTATTGAATAAACCCTAATATCACCATCATAAGCCCTAAACCTCGTGTAATACCATCACCGGCCCCACTTGAACGGGACTTTCGACTTCTTTGTCACTGCTCCCTTTTCCAGGTCTCTGTCTGCATGTTCCGATAAGATTTTCTGGACATCCTCTGGACTCAACCGCGGTGTCGGAGGTACATTGTCGAATTTGTCTTGGCTACCAGGTCGTGAGTGGCCTCCCTTAACTGAACGGGGGAACTCTGAACGACGGGGAGTGAGGGCGTTGACGACTTTGCGGGCTGATTTACGGAATTTCTCGCGGACCTTCCATTCGCGCTTCTTAGCGATAAAGAAAAGAGCTGCGCCAGCAACTAGTCAAGTGGAGTCACTATGGTTAGCAAGATGCATAGGCAAGCAGTTGGGATATCAAAGACTAACCTCCTATGATGGTAACAACAACCACAATCACAATGATTGCCACCATGCCACCAGATGAGATGCCACTGTTGGAAGAAGAGTTTCCAGCAGCACCAAGGTCGGTCCCATCGATGACAGTCGTGCTGTCATCGGAACCCTGACCACTCAAGGGAAAGGTATCGTTGCTTGACATATCTGATATTGGATAAAGTCTGAAAACCAGCAGGACTCGGATGTAAACGGAGATGGATATCAAAAAAGAACAAACAGAAAGAAAGAAGACAAGAATATGGAACGAGAAGAACAACAACAACACCTCATGTCAGGTCAGAAATGGGCGTTCCTGGAATGACCCGCCCTTTACATATTCGTTTCCCCAGAGCCTGTTTATTTACCGGGCTTGTCTACTTGGTCTTCTCAAATCAAGGCGGCGTGGGATACTGCATACAGTGTTTTCATAGCCGCCGCCATGCACGGCCAAGCACCCTTTTTCCCCAAAACCAACCATGATAACGTCTATCCGGCCTTGTCCCGCCATCCTCCTTATAAACCAATCCGTCCAAAATAGCATTTGATCAACTCTTTAATCCAGGAACGTCATCCTAACCAACTCCCATCATTTCCAACGTTCCTCTGATCATACCCCAGGCTTACAAGTCTGTATAAGAGAGCACGTCAGTGCGGCGCCCTGATTGGCTGCAGCGGAATATGCAAGCGCCCACTGCAAGCGCTGTGTCGCATTGTCGTCAGGGACCAGGCTTTTCAGCGCCCAGCTGTTGATATCCAATCAGGTACGGCACCTGATGGTTTTGAATCACATGCGGTGCTTCAAAAGTGGGCGTTTCCGTACGGACGGAGATTCTTCATGAACAGTCAATGCAACTTTGTTTAAGTTATAGTTTAGGCCATTTCGATGTTAAACTAAAGGAATCCATGTGCCACACAAGGGTTATACAACTGTGTGAATTCCTATTCGGGTTATTTTCTTAACAGGGGTAGAAGTAAACCACTTTAGATTGGTCTTATCCTCACGTGACTCATGTCAGTGATGTCAGAATTTAAACAGGCACCTCCCCTCTTTAGACGATACAGACAAACTTGGAGGGGCATGTCATCGGTGGTTAACTTCACCATTCATGAATGTTTGTAACATCACCCTGGGCTTGATATCATCTTTTTGGTCTCCGGAATACCCAATTGTCCTGGCCGTAATCGCCGCCACCGGCCTGTCTTCCTTTTATACCTTAATCACGTACACATTGTTCCACGCCCTAAGACTTGAATTATCAGTTACCAAGTGAACTCAACCGCAAAAGTAACCCCCAGTACCTATTCTCAAGATGGCTCCGGAATACAACATTGATGTGCTCTCACGGGGCGAGAACCAGGAGACTATCGAGGAGCGTTGCTTGATGGCAGCGTTGTCTTGTCTTGACGGACACTTCATGCAAGCTCCTGCGATGGGTCCTATGACGGCTGCAAAGGTCACTGACATGGTCAGTACAGCCGTTGAAAAAACAACTATGAACGCCCAGTTGAGGTATATCAGCCTTGGCGCTTACACCGTGTACTACCGCTAACTTTGGTAACGCAGAACAATTTTCGCCAAAAATGTTGGTATCTGGTCAACCTTGACTAGAGTTTTCGGAACTGCCGTGTCGGACCTTGCAAACCGGACTCTTGGTCCACCACCCCCTGCCTCCGATACCGATCGCCGTGTCACTACTAACGAAAGTAATGCCCTCATCATCGCCAATTACGACGGTCTGAAGACAGACCTTGCGGTGTTAATGAAACTCATGAACCTCGCGAGAAATATTTTGGTTACGAATGATTCCTTTATTCCTCAGGATATTAGTGCTGCCGTCCATTTTGAACAGAGTGTGTATCAGGTAATACTCCTCTGTATTAATGTCGGTAGCAAGGGAAGTGATCTCGATATTCTCAATGACCAGTCGCAAAGCCAGCTCATCGAGATTCATGACATGTGTGAGTTTTAATTTTTTCTCATCGAGCGATCTGTTGGGCTAACACTAATATATGATTATAGTCAAGAAGTTCCTCGTCATGGCCCTGCAATTCGCCCATAACTGGACTGCTCACAATGACCGCAACAAAATGTCATTCTGGCTTGACGTTTTATTCGACTATGATGTTGGGTCTCTCGCCCCACCATCTTCATGCCCACCTCCAAACTGCAACCCGGAAATCCCACCTAGACTCCCTGGCGAGCTTCGAGTGGAAGTTGCCCGCGCTCAAGTTCGCCAATGGCTCGAAAGTCACTCCAAGTTACACCCCGAAACCCGTGCCTTGCTCTATACACACACTCAGCATCACCCAGAAGACGAACCTGGTGGTATGGTGGGCCCTACCAGTTATCTGAGACGGAACTGGGACAAGGAAAATTGCCCGGAAATTCCGGTTGCCCCAGATGATTCGCGTACATTTGAGAAGAATCCATTGGAGGTTGTCTCAGAGGAGATCGACACCTGGTTTTCCAAGCACCACGCACTCAACTATGTAGGAAGAGACATGACTACCATTGAGAACTCCCGGTATCAAATGGAGGCTTGCAAGAAGCAGCGTATGAACCGGTGCTGCGCGCATAGACCGGCGCCATCACCGAATCCTAAGGCCTCATCAGTTCCGCCATCGCCAGCTCCAGCCCCAGCAGTAGCGGCGTCTACAACCTCGAACAAAGCGGAAACTGCGACACCAGCTACGACTGTATTACCCTCTAGACCTGCAGTACAAGCTAAGCCTACTGTACCACCGAAACACCCTATTCCACCAAAGCCCCCGGTACCCGCAAAGCCTTCTGTCCCGCTTAAGCCTGCGGCACCGGCTCAAGCTCCTCCAACGAACAAGACCCCTAAGGAATCTAGCTCAGTTAGTGACCTAGCATCGGATGATTTCTCCGAGGACGAGGCTCTCCTTGCCGGTATCTTGACTGAGATTCCCAACATCTTGGATCCCAAACAAGCAGAGGCTTTGTACATGGTAGTCAAGTCTTGCATCATCGATATGACTGGTGGATACCAAACTTTACGTACCCGAGAGTTACAAAGGTCAAGATGCCGCATTTTCTTGGCTTTGGATTGTGGAAAAAGTTTACTGAGGGAACTGCTCATCTTCATCGCTGTCTGGGAGCTCAACGAAGAAACCGTGGTGTATAGGCTGATGCAGGATATAATTATGACATTACATGTGAATTCGCTTATACCCTTTGCTTGGTTGGCACTTCGGATTCCCAGCGATATCATTTCTCCGGCACAGACTGTTCTTCTGCGCATGATTGGTAACATTTTCAGACAGAAGCAGGAAGAGCATGCTTACAAGCTGCGTGAAATCCCGAACTATATCAAGTCAGAGGAGTTCCACAACGATATCATTCTACTCCACTTCATGTTCCACATCTTCCGGTGGGAAATTGTACCCGAGTGTGTAGCGCTGATGCACATACAGGCCCAGATTCGCGAAAACAAGATGGATTCATGCTTTTTCCCTACTGGAACGTGGGAAATGGAGCGGGCCAAAGAGGGTCTTGCAGGGTTCCTTGACTTCTTCATGTCAGTGGCGGAGATCTACGAATGTCGTTATAGGCTGATCCAGTGGGAAGCCATCTTTGACTTGGTCTCTTTGTTGAACAGCCTTGATGCCGCTGTCGCCAAAAAACCACTGGTCACAACAGCTAACAAGAACAATGTACCTGACACCAAGCCGTATGTGGAAAGACCGTACGACATGGAAGTTGGCTCTGGCAACGCACCACAAGAACCAGCTTGGAAGTACCCGTGGTCTGGTATCAAGGGACAGATCTTTACTATCATCGCCCATCTACTTCAGCCCCCATAGGTCGCAATAGCCCCGGAAATCCCATTGTACAGCAGCAAATTGTCCAGCATAACGGCATTATCCCACTGCTCAACAGCTGTGCTTATGATGATCACAACCCGTTTGCGAAGGAGCGGGTTACCATTTGTCTCAAGTGGTTGTTGGATGGATGCGACGCGGCAAATAACTTTTTCAGGGAACTGATTAGTCTGGCCCCGCCCAGTATGAGTACTCAGGTGTCAGCCATTACTCGAGCTATGCCACCGGTACGCAAGCCCAAGACAGAGGGAGAAAAGGGGGGCGAGGTGCCAGCCGCTGCGGGTCCTTCTGCACCAATCAACTATCACGAGGCTCCGAGCGATGCGGATGCTGCCGCGGCCGCTACAGCCGCGGCGGTTCCACAACCGGGTGCTGCTCAGGGCAGTTCCTCGGCTACCAAAGAGGGTGCATTTAGTTTACCGGTTCCTGTTCCTACGGCTACGCGGATCAGGTTACCTGGAACTGAGGGAGTTGAAGGAGGCATCGACTTTCATCGGAAGGAACCTCCTGGTGAGAGGAAAAGGGATGCTCCACGGAGAGAGGTTGAAAAGGCCATGGTGGAAATGGGACTGAATCCTAACAGTAATACGGACATGGAGAACGACTTTATGTCTTAGACGAGGCTAGGCAACGGAACTAAAAGTATTTTTTTGGGAGTTTGGGTATTTACATTAGACTAGCGGATGGAGTTTGCATTATTGATATCGTTTTTAAGCTCAGACACATGTCTTCATAAGTGAATCGCGACGACGGCGCACTGCTTATATAGTGAGGCTTTCTATGTTCACCTAATCATATATCAAAACCGTGCACCACGTGCGCAACCCACCGAATCAAAGGTCATCATGGTCATATGACACGGAGAAACGCGAGATTCCGGTACCGTTGGAAATACCCGATAAAGATTCGAGATTTAACCTTGTCTCATACCAAAATGACTAGATTACCCCTCTTCTCAATTCAACCTAAGGCAAGAACCCCGTGGTTCGGCGCATCAATTAACGGCCCATCTTCACCCCGGTGCATATAGTAGCAAATTCTCACAAAGGGCCACCGGGCCGTTCTAGTCTCGGAGGGTTCTAGAACGTCATTATCGGCTTTTAGGAAAGCACCGCTTCTGCACATACCTCAGTTTTCTCATTAGGAGATACCAAACATGCTCATATCTGACGGGCAGGAACAATAAACATTCGTGAATTAATTGACTGGATTGGCTAGTATCCTCAAAAATGGAAGGCACTAGAGAGGTGGAGAAGGCACATTGGCACCGCCTAAATATGCAGTTTGGGCTACTTACAGCAGCCTCGACTACGTCACTTTCGGGTACACTCTTCTGCAAAACCTAGGCAGCCTGGCATATGGGGCAATAGACAGCCGCGAATACAGGGGGCCCTGCACGTTAGTGCCACGGATCGGGGGAAACTGGCACCGGCTTCCACGCCCTGTAAGTCAAATGTGTGCAAGGCATGAGTAGTTGCTGACAAATTGACAATCCGGGCTGCTCCACCTTTATTGCTCACGGTGATTCTGGGGCATTATGGGCGGGAGGGGCTCTGTAGTGGGTGCCGGGCGTCATTACCGTTGTTGCGGGCTGAGGAGGGTGGTTTCTGTTCTTTGCTTTGTTGTGTTGCGGAGTTTTTCACGGGGCTTAAGTCTTGGTATTCGTTGTTTTGAGGTTTCATCCATCAATCAATCTATCAACAACATTCAAATTCATATAGAGAATCGCACTCATTTGACCATCTGATGGTATTCCATATTGCATACCATTGTGATTTTAAAAACAATCGTGTATTATCCCCTTTGCCTATAAAATTTGCCTGCTTCTGGCACCGTCCATCGTCATCCATTGACACCGGCCGCTCGTCCCAGAGCTTCTCCTTCGGCCTAAAGCAGTGATCGTAAGACTCACCTCGTCAAACGCAGCATTCAGCTATTCCGTCACCGTCACCCTTCTTTATCCCGGAGACAGACAAGGCTAGACTTTGGGTGTTCTTTGGGTTAGTCGTTTGTCTCAGTTCCTGTGACTGGCCGATGCATTTACGGTTTAGATTCCTTCGTTGTAATCTGGGATTACTGGCTCGGCTCCGCTAACATCTGGCATTTGACTGGGTGTATTGGTCTGCTTACGCTGTGGCTGCAAGCTACAGAAGTCCATTTTCGGCTGACCGACGCGGACTTAACACAAGGTCCAGATAACAGACTAAGCTTTGCGCCACACGTCTGTGGGGGGTTGATCATTTCTTCCTCTTACAACATCTCTGGCACTTGATTTTAGCATTGTCATATTATTTTGAGACTACTATTCTTCTATACACCACATCACTTTACATCGTTTTTTTTCATCGAGACTCATCAAAGCCCATCAACTGCATTTTTCGTTAACGACTTTTACTGCATTTGCATTTGCAGCCCTTTGCTTTCTATTACATTACTTTGTTTTTGGTGGTGATTTGGCTTCCCCGGTTGGTTACGTCATACATTATAAGACACACCGGCTACAACGTTAGAGCACCTGTTACGACAACCACCAGAACGAGTTATTCTTTATACGATACCCAGTTACTAGTTTCATGAAAACAGTCCATCAAAATGAGTAACCAGAACTCTAGACTGTCCCCAAACCCCCATTTTGTGCTCACGGCACAGCAGCAACGGGAACTGATGAGTGTTCTCGACGTCACCGCTCCGCCGATGACGGACACACAGGCTGCGACCGCCTCGACTGAACAGGCTGCAGTTGACCCCAGCATTTTCAACCTCAAGTTAGACCCCTTCAACCCAGATATGCCTTACTACATGGACTTCCCAGATACTAGTGGAATCTTGGCCGACACGACAATTGCATCAAATCCATCAGATGGTGATGTTGATGAGGTGGAAAATGAGGCTCACGAAAAAAGGGCACTCCCGGAAGATGTTGCTGAAGATAATGATGCTTCTCGGTCGGCGGCGAAGAAAAGAGAGACCGCAAGGCCAGACAAGGTGGCTAAGAAGCCTGGGCGCAAGCCACTGACAGAAGAGCCGACTACTGTAAGTCTATTTGCGTTGGTACATTGTGACGTGCGGTGTGTAACTGACAGTTTTATTTTCATGTTATAGAAACGAAAGGCACAGAACCGTGCGGCACAGCGAGCGTTCCGCGAGCGCAAAGAGAAACATGTTCGGGATCTTGAAATAAAGGTTGAGGAGCTCGAAAAAGCTTCGGAACAAGCGGTTTCTGAAAATACAGCACTCAAGGAGACGATTGAGCGGCTCACGGCGGAATTGGAGGCCTACAAGAAGGCACCGCTTCCACGCCTCAGCAGTGACCCCAGACCCGGCGGATTTGGATCGGCTGCCATTAGTCGGATGCCAGATATTGACTTCAAGTTTGATTTCCCAATGTTTGGACAAAACTCTGGGTCTGGAGTATCCAGTCATTCGCGGAGTCAGTCACAGACTTTGCCATCGCCGACTTATTCGAACGGTCACCAGACAAGCCAATCGTTTTCTCAGATGGCTACACAGGCGGCCAATGGAGCAATATATGCGATGCCGCCGTTTACATACCAGCCAAACTACAACACAATTAACCATGGACAACAGGCGAGCACCAACTTTAGCTCGGCTAGCCCCCAACAGAAAAATGCTAGTGCTGACCTTGCTCGGTTCTCCAACATCTTTAGTGACGGTGAGACTCAGAGTCCTACTGGAGATAACCGAAGTGGAAGTGGAGTAACTGGGGCGAATAGCGGATATGGAGCGACAAGCTCCCCATCTTCTTCATCGAATCCTGGAACGATATCATCGTGTGGTACGTCTCCGGAGCCGTTCAAGAATTCACCAAATAATGTCAATAAAGCCATGGAAAACCTGGCAACTATTGGGGAAGAATCAACTACTATTGCCTTCCCGGCTCCTGGTAAGCTCGATAACCTGTCTGATGGGGCTTCGATCACGATTCTCGGATCAGCATCGGGGCCTCGTCCCATTGTGAATCACATGCTAACATTTTTGATGTCTCAGGACTGAGCGGATTTGGAACATTGGATAATTTGAACATAGACTGGCTGGCACAGCATACTAGTGGGGCACAGTTCGATCCGCAGTTATTCGGCGACTACCGTGAGCCACAGGAGAATATCCTCAACAGCGGTGGGGGCGAGAAGACTCTTTTCGACGCAGACAGCGATTTCTTTTTTCCTTACAACCAAGCACCAGTGACCGCATCGAACCAATTCAAAGCCTCAGACCTAATCGCTCAGATCGATGCGGTCAAGGAAATGGATGCGCCGCTGGAAGAACAAAAGGAGCAAGAAGAAAAGCTGCCGTGCAACAAAATATGGTATGATAGGCGATGTTGTGTTGATGGCGATTGATAACAAGGATGCTAACGGGCTTGTGTATAGGAATACTCTACAAAATTGCCCCAAGGTGCAAGCTGGAGAATTTGACCTGGACTCTTTGTGTACTGAACTTCAGAAGAAGGCAACATGCGGAGGAAAAGGGCCAGTGGTTAAACAGGTTGACTTTAACACTATTTTGGAAAAGTACCTGGGTAAGCAGTGTGCCGAAGGACTCCGAGAACAACAGGAGGTTGAGAAAGAAAGCAAGAAGAAGCAGAAGGAGAACGAGAAGTTGTTTCAGTGACCCAAAGAGGATGAAGGGTTGGAGACGGACTAGCAGCTGGTCTATAGTTTTTGATGTTTCCTGGTTTTGCTCAGGCCTGGCGTCGAGTGTTATCATGTGGTTTATGAATTTCGGGTTATTAAACATGTATTAGCCCGGATAATGTATTTATATCAAGACAAGTTTGCTTTAACATTTGAGTGTTTGCATATATATTTATTGATTGTACACAAAGGAAAGAATGTTTGAAATTACAGACTCTTACGAGGACGTTCTCTTAGTCCGAGGTCCAAAGTACAAGCTTCGGATCCATCCAGGTCGATTGCACTATCCAACGGTGAAGGCATCTCCTTCCAACTTTCCTTTGAAGCAGGTCTTCCATTTGGCTCCTCCATTTCTTCATCAACCATCATATCCTCAGCCTCAGCGCGTGAGAAAACAGCCTTGATAGCAGTCAACATAGAAGACTGCTTGTTCCCAGCGGCACGCAATCTCGAAATCTGGGCATGAGCGCGCATCCTTTCGGCCGTAAGAGAACTAATGTTATGTCTTAGACCGGCAGCGTCGGCACGAAGAGCCTGTAATTGGTTCTGGGTAGTTTGCAGGGTAAGTGCGGTAGTAGCATTCTCAGTGACAAGACTAGCGTGGGTAGCTTGAAGGGATTCATGGGCAGCACGAAGGGTAGACAGGTCGGATTCAGCGGAGGATAGTTGGGATTTGAGATGGACAGTGTCGGCTGTGACAGTGGCGAGGGAGGCTCGAACGGTAGCGAGGGTCTCGTTGGTGGTAGCTTGGACGGAGGATTGGTTCTTGAGGTCAGCTGTGATCCGGGCAATGGTGTCTTCGGCGCGGATCCGTTGGGCACTGAGGGAGGAGATGGTGGATTGGAGGGTTTCCTTCTCTTGGGCGAGAACGGCAATTTGGCGGTCGCGGGTGGCGAGGTCCCGGAAGAGTCGGGCGGTTTCCTCGTTTTTCCTCTCGACTTCGGAGCGTAGAGAGGCGGCATCGGCGAGTTGACGTTGGAGATGCTCGTTTTCCCGTTGGAGATTGTCGGCGCGGGTCCGTTCATCGTATTGGGTGCCGTGGAGACCGGATACTTGACGCTCAAGGTCAACCTGGCGTTCAAGGGCATCGTGTAGCTGTTTACGGAGTTTCCCTTCGGTTTCGGAGGCGAGGGTTAACGATTCCTTTTGTTCCTGGAGCTGCTGGGTCGTTTGGCGGAGGCCATCGAGGAGAGCATTGGCGATGGATGCGGGAGATTCGTCGGAGGGGATGGGGGTGGATTGCGGGAGGAGGAAGGATAGTTCGTTCCGGGTGGTGCGGAAGGTGGAGTGGATGGAGTCGCAGATTTGAAGGGAGGTGCCGGTGCCGAAGCCGAGGGAGGAAAGAGCGGTGTTTGTGGCGGTCCGGTCACCCTCTAGGTGGGTGAGCACAGTGGAAATAAGTTCCATGGCTGTCTGGATTGCCGAGGTGAGAATCGGTTGGGCGGCGGAGTAGGAGAGATTGGGGAGCAGTGTTTGGAATTGGGAAAGGAGAGATAACCGCGGGTTCAACTCGTTGAGAAGTGGCGTGTCGGCGGGGATTTGGGAAAGAAGGGTTTCGAGACAGGTTGTAAGGGTGGTGATGGGGGAGGCTGATGGGGTGGAGGAGAGGGTGCTTCCCGAGAGAGTCTGGTTGGGGTCCCAGAGACGAGATGCCGACATGGATGGGGTGATGGAGATGTTGGTGGTGTTTCCTGGGGCGTGATTCTCGGCGGCGGCGGCGGCGTGGTCTTCCTCAAGAATGGTATCGTCATCGTTAAAGTGGATAGAGGCAAGATTCACGTGGGAATCGTCATGTCCCGAGATCTCAGACATGCCATCGTCGGAAATATCCACAAAGGACCCTTCCATTGCATGAGCATGTTTATCTGGCGAGTTCAACCGGAGAGCTGGCGGGGTTCCAATGGAACTTAACTCCCAGACATCGGAAGAGACATCCAATGTAGAATTGCCATGTGACCGGGTTAACTCCTCTTTCAATTTCTCAATCTGGGCTCTCAGTTCATCGATTTGTCTGCGTGCTTCACTTTGCTGTTCGAGTTCCTCGGGGGAAATCACAGACATATTCCGCATATTCTCAATCTCTGCATCCCGATCAGCAACCTGGTTTTTCAAGTCTGCAAGCTGCTGTTTAAGTTCCCTCCGGCGCGTTCTCCGTTCCCTATCAATCTCATTCATCTCAGCCGAAAGTCCATTTCTACGAATACGTCTCAACATGCGCGACTCAATCATTGTCCGCAACGGCTCCAACTTAATCGTCCCACTCAACGGCGCCGGCTGTGCTTGACTAGTAGGAATAGCAGAATGAGCTCGTCTCCCTCTCGCCGGAACGCGTTTCCCCATGCCCGCTACCTTTTGCGCACGCCGCGGGTGCGATGTGCCCGAGGGGGCAAGGACATCCTTGTGGCTTTGCGGTTGGCTGGTGGGTGTAGCGGAGCGGCGACGGCGGGGGGCAATACGGCGGGGTGGGGTGTCTTGGGGGAGGGGCTGGGAGCCGGATCGGGTGGCTTCGGGAGTGGGGTCGGGGGTTGGAATGGAGCTTAGACGGGCGGAACGGCGGATGCGGGAGGCGGGAGGACTGAGACGTTTGGTGGTGCTGCGGAGAGTTCGTGGAGATAGAGGGGTTTGAGGGGCTGGAAGTGTGGATGTTGAGGTGGGCATTTTGAGGGGCCGAGGGGCGTGATGTTCTATTTTCGTGAGGCGTGAGTCGTGACGTATGGGTGAATAGGGGATGACAGGTTACGACAACCTGAATGTATGTATGTTCATGAAACAATAAAGCAACAAAGATAATGTATATATATCTAAGATAACAAACTAAACAATCAAAAGAAAGAACACCCAAACACCAAGCGGATCTCGTCTCTACTTGTATCCAAAGTCATCTCAGTCAATCATGCATCCATCTCTCCCATGTCCACCACGGGGTCTGTGGCGGTGGCAACCCAAGCCAATTAGAGGAGTGTACGGGGGTCGTATGGGCCCTTCATGCAGCCTGAACCGGGGTATCCGGCACAGGCGTCTTTCAGGTTAGCGGTCAACATGGATGATGTGTATTTTCGTGCATTTTGAGCTTTTGGTTGGGCAGCGATGATGATGGTTAGGTTAGGTTTTTACGTTGGGCTGATTGACAGGTCGTTACGTTAGGTCGCTCGTTTTAGGTTGTACAGGACTGTGTGAGGAGTGGATTTTGACAGAATTGATGGGCTGGGAAGGTGCTGCGTAAGTGATTGTCTTGGATTAGGACGGCTGGATAGGGAAGATCGGGGACTTTGGCGGATCGGGGTTGTCGATATACAATACATGCAGAGATACAGATATGTACAAGTTGATACCTAACCTAACCATCCATCACATCCATTAGGCTCTAGAAACAAAAATCGCCCCTTCATGCATGACAGCCCACAAACCGCCCTACATTAATCCTTCCAAAATCCGCCGACCATGTAGCCACAAAAAAGCCACTTAAAAACAGGTCAGCTTTCCGTCTCGGATCCGGTAGGCTTGGGCGCTTATGCAGAATATATGTACATGAACGCATTCTATACGTTCTGCACCCGCTCAAGTGTCCATTTTGTCGACGTTGGCGATCGGAAACGTGGCGATGGAATTGTTTCCTGGGAAAAAAAATCCGGGGCGGTCCGGGAGCACGTGACTTGTAGGTTGTTAAGACAACGGGAATCAATAAGCTCGCTTAGCTCAGTTGGTTAGAGCGTCGTACTAATATTCAACCTCGAATATCAAGTAATGCGAAGGTCGCCAGTTCGACCCTGGTAGTGAGCATCACTTACACCTTCATTTTTGCTAGTCTGTCTTAATTTTTTGTCTAGTTAATTAATCTATACATCGTCACTTGAGTCTGTCTGTCTTGATTGAAAAAGATAGTGAAATTGAGGGCTTCTACCGCTATATACTGAACCCATATTATATACATACACAAACAAACAAACAAACAAAAAGCCCCCAACATGTGTAAAACATGATACCTGTGGCTATCCCGTCCGCGCTTACGAAGCCACCGAGTTAGGCCGACTCCCACGAGACAAAACCACATCGAAATACGACCGTACCACCTCCTGACCTTCCCGCGAGATATCAGTAACCACCCCAATGTATCCATCCGGTCTAACAACCACCACGGCCCCCTCAGCAGGAACCCCAAGTTTCTCATAAGCCTTGTTATGCACGCCTTCGACCGTCTCCATGTCAACCAGAATATGCTCATAGTCCCAACCAAGAAGTTCATCCCACGGGTGATACGCCGCATGAGTCTGTTCAATGGCGTCGAAGGCCTGGCGGTCCCCGTTGTGAAGGAGGAATGTCTCGACGACTGGTGTGCCTGCGAGACGGTTCACGTAGCGGTCGGTTCCGGTGTGTGGGTTGCCGGCGGCGTGGAGGGTTAAACGACCTACCCGCGGGAGAATCCGTGTGTCGATGTAGGCGCCGAAGTTGTTGACTTTCTGGAGAGCTTCCGCGGAGGTTACTATGTCCCCCGCTAACACGAGGATACGGAAGCGGCCGTCTGAGGGGAGCTTGTGGTGGAGTTCCCATGGGGCACCGTCAAACTGGTCGACAAAGATGCCCGTATCCATACGGGTCCCGGGTAATAACTTTCTCGACTCGGGGTCCTTGCGCTTCCCCTTCCAGGTTAACATACCGCCACAATACTCGACACCCACAGCCGTTGTGAACAGGTGACTCTTGTGGAAAGCCTTCTGCATCTGTTCCTTGGTCACGCCCATTTCATCCTCCATGTTCAACGTCGGCTTGCCGGTGAACAGGCGGGAAAAGTTCTGGTCGAATTCGATTAGTTGGCGGGCAATCTCCTGGCGCTCGTAACTGTATGTTGAGAGGAGAGAACTAGAGGCGAGTCCGAGGGCTACGTAGCCGAGTTTCCAGCCGAGGTTGAATGTGTCTTGAAGGGAAACGTTCATGCCTTGACCGGCTTTGGGTGAGTGTGTGTGGACAGCATCTGTGGAGACACGGGTTAGTTGAGATACGTAGTATGTATGTTAGATTAAGAAAACTTACCACCGGCAAGGAAGACGCGGTTGTTTTTGCTGAAGTGAGGGGCAAGACGCTGACCAATCTGGTACGCGGTGAATCTACAAAGGTCAGCAACTGGTTCCTTTTTTCTCCATGGACCTTGTAATAACTTACGTCCGGCAATGGTGGTAATCCAATCTGTACGGGTGCATAATCTTCCGGGCCGCTCCAATGATAACCTCAGGTGTAATCTTGTTACGATCCACCTTGGCATCCTTGTTTGTCGCCGAAATCTCATTCAACTGGATATACAAGCGGACCATTTTCTGTTCACGCGGGATAACCATTACCGTACCATCATTAGCACTGTGTATAACACACCGCTTACGGATATCAGCTACACCAATGTGAAAAAAAGGTCACATGTTAGTCGTCACGTCACAACCACGGAAGGATTTCTTCCCGTCTTTTTACTTACGGAAATCAGTAATCGGGATAATATCCATTACACCCCTGATAGGAATATGTCAGTTGATTTCCTTTTTGCCAAAAAGTAATACTTGTGTTACCCGAGATAGAGGATGGGGGGAAAGACTGGAAATACTTACCAAATGTAGTCGGTAGTTTCACCACGCATGGTGAATTCCTCGCCGAGGGCATTACGTGTCCATGAGTGAGCACCGTCACAACCAACGACATACTTGGCTCTAACTGTCTCTTCAACCTCCTCTCCATTCTCCAAGGTCTTCTTCAAGTTCACAGTAACAGGATACGCATCTAAATCATCCTCTGGAACATCCTCAATCTCCAAGCTAGTAGGCACAGTAGATCTCTCAACCTCAACGACCTCCTCCCCTCTCGCCTCCTTAGCAGCCTGCAAAAGTAACTTTTCAACTCTCATCTGCGGCAAGGCACTCTCCAAGTATCTCGATAAACCCGGCTGATAATTCAACGTGCGACTCGTGCGGTGAAGTTTGCCTTCAGCATCAGGGTTATAAAAGCAGACTTCACGAATCTGATAGGCCTCCTTCCACGCCTCATGGATACCAAAGGAGTCGAGAATTTCAAACGACCGGGCCTGTAAACCGTCAGCGTAGCCTGAGGTGCGAACACTTCCACGCTTGTCGATGATGCGAGTGGGAATTCCGAGACGGGCTAGCCAGAGAGATAGCATAGTCCCGGCGGGACCGGCGCCGATGATGAGGACGGTGGTATGTGGGTCTTTGGCGGTCATTTTTGGTTGGTCGAGATGGTCTTGGGATGTATGGGGGATAATGATGGTGAAGAAACTTGTGAGACTGGATTGAGAGAAGGTGGGGTGGCTACTGGTTTATATGGGTTGTCGGGGATCCCATAGTTTCCATGCTTTGTCGCCGATCCCACAGACGGCGTTTCTCCACCCTATTTATCCATCAATGTATGGTTATACATGTCCAGAGAAATTCTTCTTCTCCTGTGCGTATATTCAAGCCATGTATGGACATACAAGTGTATGTATAAACCATCTATAAAACCCATGCTAACCATCCTTTCTATTCAAAGCACGCTAAATGACCCCCTAGCCTAGAACAAGCCTCATCACACCATCATCCAAAGTCACCCAAAACGGTAAAGAAAACCCGCCAAAATAATCCTCAAAAACGAATCAAACCCATATAAATTCTCCCCATATATTCCCAGACAAGCTAAATCCCGCCCCCGGTGACCCCCCCAGTCAGAGGCTCCACCTCTCGGCTTCTACCAGCCCCACCAGCTCAACGCCCACTGTTCAAAATCTTTCTCAGCCAGGCCCATCCGAGAGCAATACAAGGCCTTTGTCATGCTCTTGTAAGCATCCACCGAGACATGAGAAATCATCAGTGTAACCAGCGTTACATCCACCGACCAGAAGATACGAAATCAGCTGGTCTGTAGGTGCATTCACTCACTTGAAGTGTCCAATGGCTTTTCCTGCAAATGCTGTACATACATGGCTGTTGAAGAATCTTCTAGGGACATACATAGTAAGGTGCCTTTCTTCCCTTTAGTCCTTCCTTGTCTTTCAAATCCGTCCTTCCCGCCCGTGCCCTCCTTCAAGATCGCATCATCGCTAAGCGAAAAGTCAAGTGCAAAAGTAAGAAAAGAAAGTGGAATCATGTCTATATGTCAACCTAAACCCCCCAAACCCTTCAAAAATAGGATCTCACTAAGCCGGGGAATCCGCGCTCCAATCGGTCTTCTAAATACATACAAACTGTCTCATGTAAAAGCATTGATGTCCCCTGATATATCTCATCCGCCGACTCACTAAGAACATTCGCCGTCTCTCAGACTCAAATTCAAAGTAACACCCCTTGTTAAATCCATCATGACATGCCTCACTTAGCCTCGTTTAGTCGTACATATGTACTTACGCACGCGGCCAGATATGTAAGTCCTGACATATCTTCACCTATGTAACCCTTCAATCCCCTACAACGTCCGTGAATCGCTACAACATGACGCATGCACCCGAATCCATGCCCGTACACGCACATGAATATGAACAGTCATTGATTACACATGACCTCCGAAGCAACGCAAGCCCCCGAAAACCGCAATACAACTACCGACATGATAAAGACGGCAGCCAAAGCAAAAGGAAAAAAACCCTTCTACGATTTTTTCATAGCCCCACAACTCCCATCTTAAAAGGGTAATATTCCATCCAATCCAAAAAGAGCCATAAGCAAAAAAAACAGAGACATGTATAGCCGCCTGTCACGACATTCACTAATGAGCCCTTGATATGATCCAATGTGAATCCATAGCTCTGTCAAGTTTTTCCTGTCATCTTTGTTGCAGATTCCCTGTTTCAGCACCAATCCTCATAGAAACTAACAAGAGAATTTCGCCTCTCTTTATTTTCCTTTTTCTGTCTGTCATTATATACACTAAGTCCGTAGACTATTAAGCCTCACTCGCCACCACCACTACTACGTCCTAAATCCCGTCTTACCCTCCAAGCCTGAGACCCTTTTGGTCGTCTAGCAGCCCCAGAAAGCACCTGAACCCAAGGAACACTCCCCATATGTTCCGCCTCCGCATCATCAGCAGCATCATTATCTGCCTCTTCATCCGTCCGGTTCTCTTTAAAAGCTTTCTTATAAAAACCCTCAGTATACGCCCAACTGGGTTGATCAAACTGGCCATGAACCAAAACGATCTGTTCCCCCGCTTCACGAATAGCCCGGATTGAATCCACTGCTACCGGACTGATCACGTGTATTTTTTTATTGACCCCGTCAATCCCGCGAATCAGAGCGAGCCCAATTGTGCAGGAATACTGCGGGTCAAGCGCCGCGCTGTCTGGATTGACCAGGTAAGGCAGGCCATCGCTGCCCGTAGAAATGACGACATTGTCGTATCCACTTGGTCCGTCAACATCCATGTCACTCTCGTTGTCGTCCACTTGCCTTTTTTTGTGGGGCAAACGATCGAGCGCCTTTGCATCGGCGACCCGTACTATTGACACCACCATGCCGTTAATTGCCTCCGAAAGGAGATTCGCCGGTGTTTGGACGCCCGAACAGAGAATCCCGAGAATCCCACTTTTTCCTGTGTCGTACGACACCACAAGCGGGGCTTTGTCAGTCAGTGGTTGTGTATTCCACCCGCCTCGGGCATTCGATTCACAGCTAGGACGCCAGTGGAAGTATGACATGGTCTGCATGGCCCGTAATTGTGCCGCCGTCCGGACGGACCCTTCGCCGGCCTGAGAAGGGAGTGTGAGGAAATTCTTTCGGCATGAGGCACGCAAGGCATCAACCGTTTCGCTTGGGCCATTGCATGACATGTAAATTACCTCAGTCGGGTGAATTCGGGAAATCAACGTGCTCAGAATTTCTAACCCCGTGCCTTGAATCCACCCGGCCGTGTTGATGATCGTGGGTGCACCTTTGGCTCTGCTGGCCAGATCGAGGACTAACTCCACGTATAACTCTGGGTCGGCTGCCGGAGTGAGTGCCCCAAATGTGTGGCTGCAAACCAACTCTGACCCGGTACTTGAATCAGGCCATGGGTGACTGAATGGGGCTGCCGTGTTAAGCTGCTTCACGTGGACTAGTGATACCAGACCTGGTGGCGTATATTCCGCTTGACCCGGATCAATATCAACAAGGTTGATACCACGAGCTCTCGTCTTACGGCCCGTCTTTCTTAGTTTGTTCAACTGCATTGAAACAATTTTGTTACCCAATAGTCGTGAAAACGTGGACTTTCCAGCACCCTTTGGTCCACAGACAAAGAACACTGGGTTCTTTTCAATCTCTTCATCTGTAAGTTCGCCTAGACGTTTGTTCCACTCTGGTGGTGACACTAGAGGTTTCAGTGTGCATCTCTTGGGCACGTCTTCTGGTTGATACATCTACAAAAGTGTTAGTCTCACCCACGCGGTTTATAGGCTTCTAGAACAACTCTTACAACTTGATACGTCGGTGCCTCCTTTGTTGGCCATATGTCACGGAACAGAGGCGATAATGCTTGTAGTGCACGTAGCTCAGAAAAGGTAGGATCAACAACGATGTTGATGTTGACATCTTGATAACAACGAGCAATAGGAATTGCATGGCTCATGGGTGCACTAACCCAGTACATATCGGGGCCATGTTCGATCACCGCACCCGCAATGGTTACCTGTCCGGCGTTGACCGTGATACCATAGTTGCCGATGATTGTAAACCGCTATTTCAGTCAGTTGCGGAACTCTCAAATCCGTAAGCAAACAGACTCACCTCATCTGTATCCAGATTTAAAACAATGTTTCCACTTGCATCAGCCCAATCACCTAAAGACTGGATATATGTACTCAAAAGGTTGAATCCAGGCTGTGGAGTTGTCACAGTACTTGATACCCTGGGTGCTTGCCTGAACTACTCATCAACATCTAGTCTTGCGCTGATTTCATCTCATCTCATCTGATTTAATCCAACTTACCCTCTTCGTGAACCATCATTAGACGAGCCAAGCCGTGGCGATTTTGACGTTGTTTCCACTCCGTCACTTGCCAACTTGGCATCAACTGATTGTCTCTTTGTGCCGCGCTTCCCTTTTTTATCATTCTTTTCACTTGGCTCTGGCGTAACCAAATCAGACGAACCCTGACTCGGGCTATTCGCCGACGCAGTCCTCCTCAAACGTAACGCCGCCGCCGCAGATACCGGACCAGAGGGTACCGCCTGTCGTCTTAAAGCTGCAAGAGCACTAACTACATTTCAGTCAGCGTTTATCACCGACTATTGGTCATATAAATCATACAAGCAGATCCCGAGGGTGTAGCGGGTGCCGAAGCCGGTTCATCCTTTTTCGACCGGAGGGTCCTTTTCGACATATTTGATTGACAAGATTGGAAAATGGATAATCAATGTAGAAGTGATACTGTCTTTTCCCAAGACGACGGCCGATGTAGACAACAAGCGGTGAAAGAAAGCCAGTGAAATACAACTTGAGAAACAAAAGAGGTCCTACAAGTCTTCCGAATAAATCAACAAGTAAGAATGCACCTATGTATATACACACGAGTGCCGTCATTGACAGCTCAGGGACCGTCCGTCATATCTTGCCCCGTTAATTACCGGGGTCTTCTTAGTCGCAGCTACATCTCCAGGCGGTGTCTTTAAAAGCCCGGCAGAATACTGCAGCGCCAACTTTTTTTTCCCATGTGCCGACCCACTTCTCTCTAGAGACACCCCGATCGGGGAAAACACGACCCCATCAAAATGGCAGAAAGTCACATATTAGGAAGGCGGTAAGATGTCTCGGCGGGGTCTCTGGCGAGGAAGATCTTCAATTGGTGCATTCGGAACATAGACCCGCCTTTTGTTCTAGGGAGACACCCGTTTGGATGAATAACACGCCCCAGAAGCTCACCGCCCACCAGAAAAAATTAGTCTCTACATACGGGAGACGTGAAGGCCGAAACTCTCAGCCTTTGTCGTTGAATTCATCTGTAGATTGTCCAATAATTGGAGATTCCCGGCAGTCCGATAGAAATCCTATCCCGTGTCTCCCCCCGGCCAACATCACCGCTCATTTTTCCATCCGCGGCAACGACGGCTTCTAGAACCGTCTCATCTCAACGATCTCTCGACACCCCGCCACGTCGATCTCCCCAACCCAGTTCAGCTCTCTTATTCCATAATCCTCACCTCCCGTGATACTCCGGTCCGTCGACGCTTCCAAAATGGCCAAGCTCGCCACTACCAAGAAGACTTCTTCTAGCTCCAAGAAGGCCGCCAAGGATGAAGTCAAGAACATCTTGAGCTCGCGCAAGGCGAATAACAGCGACAGCGATTCTTCCAGCTCCAGCGATTCCGAGTCCGACGACGAGAGTAACCTCGTCAAGCAAATCGCCGCCTCCAACAAGAAGCCGCCCATTACAAAGACTGATCTGCCTTCTCGCGCAAAGGCCGAGGCCACCAAGGACCGTGAGAGCCCATCGCCGGCTCCGCGGCCCAAGTCTAAGGTTAAGTCGCTGCTCGCTAAGAGCGCGGCTACCGTAGACTCGGATTCTGAGAGTTCCTCTTCTAGCGAGGATTCTGACTCGGAATCGGAGGTCGAGACCAAGAAACCTACCCCCAAGAAGGCCGCTCCTGTGCCTGCGCCCGTCGTAGCCAAGGAGACCCCAAAGAAGGCCGTTAAGGCTGATACCAAGGTTGCCTCTGCCAAGAAGACTCCCGCTAAGCCGGAATCATCTAGCAGCGAGAGCGAGGAGTCTGAGGAGGAAAAGTCCGATGTAGAAATGGAGGAGGCCCCTAAGCCCACCAAGAAGGCCGCCAAGAAGACTGCGCCTGAACCAGAGAGCGAGTCAGAGGAGGAGGAGAATGTTCTTTCTGAGAGCGAGATCCGGGAGGCTGGAGCCCCGCCAGATACCATTGATGGTGACTTTGTCTTGCGTAAGACGGTTGCCTCGGCTGAGGGTGATGAAATTGCGAAGCTTTTCAAGAATGCTGCCACTTCTGGAAAGCAGTTGTGGTATTTCACTGCGCCAGCTGATGTGCCCGTTGACGTGATTGAGAATATGTCAATTCCTATGGATTTGGTTTCGCTCACCGGAGAGGCTACTTTTAACCATGATGGCGAGGTGTTTGCTGTTGAGATGGACAAGGTTAGCTCCAACCGTAGATTAGCTCTCATGCTTCCTGGTGGCAAGGACGAACACCAATACAAGTGCGGTAAGTTTCAATTAAATCCAAACACATCAAACTTCGTAACTAACAAATCTCAACCCGTAGACGTCCGCCGCGCCGACAAAGTTATCAACATCCGTCGTCTCCCTCCATCCGCTGCCATGACCACTTCCACAGCCTCTCCTATCCCCAAGACCTACCGCACACAACCATCAGGTCTCAAGACGCGGTTCCGTCCTCTCGGCGTCAGCTCTGAAGCTGAAATGGGCCGTTTAACCTACGATACTTCGGACGACGAGTCTGCGCCATCTCCCAAGAAGCGCAAGCACGCGACTAGTGAAGAGAAGCCTAAGAAGAAGCGGAAGGATAAGGTTGCTGCTGAGGACATCGAAATGGCGGATGCGCCAGAGGAGACGCCGAAGAAGAGCAAAAAGGAGAAGAAGGAGAAAAAGGAGAAAAAGTCGAAGAAAGAGGTAGGACAATCCAAGAAGACGAAGAAGGAGAAGGCAGCTCTGTAGAACAGAGTGCCGGAGCCTACAGCTGGAAATATCACAGAGGGAGGAAGTTCAGTAACCCCGAACAAACAAGACCGCAAGGCGGACTTGAATGCCCTTGCTACTCCGAACAACGGCGTTTCTACATCCGGGTCAGTACCCACAAACGCCAAAGCCAGCGGCAGGGTCAAGGTCAACACTCCCTCGAAACACCCCATAAAGCCCGCCACCCCTCTCAAAGCCATACTCAAGGGCACCCCGCAAAACACCCCCGAAACGTCCTCATCCAAATCCAAATCCGTCAGCTTCTCAACCGACCCCGCTAACCAAAATAAACCCGCACCAGCGTTCCTAAAACGCCTCGCTAGCTCAGCTACCCCCACCGTCCGTAGCACCCCGACAACACCACAATCCGGAACGGCAGCGGTGAAGACCCCACAGGTCGGTAATGGCGGGTCTAATATACAGGAGGCCGCGAGCGGAAGTGCCGAGGGGGAAGTGACGCCTGGGGGCTCTGGGAGGAAGGAAACTCCGGTTCCGTTACCTGAGTATTATCTGAAGGCTTTCGGGGTTTGAGGAGTTTGATATTTTGTGTTTTGGGTTGTTTGGTTCATCTCTTTTCTTATTCGGCTGATTGTTTGGTTTGGGTCTCTTTTTTTGTTGCCATTATGCACATTGCGTTGATTTACGGTGATTACTGTAGGGTAATTGATTTATAGACTTGGTCAGCATCATTGTGTCGTGCAAACTACCCCGTTACACAAGATGTCTCTATCTGCTTGTCTCTAATTGGCTAGTTTTTTACTACTCTTGATATAGGCAACTACCACCACATCAATCACAACAAGCCTTCATAGCTCAGTTGGCAGAGCGCGACACTAGTAATGTCGAGGTCAGCGGTTCAAATCCGCTTGAAGGCATTCCTTTTGCCTCCGATGACTTTTTATCATCGGAGGTAGATCGGAAGGGTTTCAACCCTACTATCACGTCATAACTGAGTTGCGTTGTTTTAGCTGGATATGGCAAATTCAAGCGTGATTGAGATGTCTCATTGTTACATTGTCATGCACGTTTTGATATATAGTGAGACTCTTCCTTTTGTCAGTTTATATGTGTTGAAATTTTGAACCTGCGATTGTTGTTAGCGGCTTCGTTTTTTGTTTTTTTTTTCTCGAAGGCTTGTCTACCTAGGCGAGCTCGGACTTGTCTCGCTGTTTCATTTACATGTGAGGGTGAGATTGTGTCTTAATTGGCTTTTTAAGTAGTCCCTATATACACACATACATACATAAACCCGCTTCGGGCCGGCAACCTTTCGGACTCGGTTATTACTTGACGGTCTCCGAATATCAAGATTTCTTACAGGTAGTCTTGATAAACCCGTTTTCACGTGCACTATCATATTGGGGAGACGGAGGGTATTTAAGGCGGGTGGCCGATTTAAGATTTTACAGCTCGGTCTGTCACGGATATCCGACTCAAGTTCCTTGAACTACCATGTTCCGTCCACTCCTCCACCACACGCGGACTTCCGCCCGGCTAGCCCCATCACTAGCCCGTCCGGGATTCCACCTATCAAGTTCCCGTCTCCGGCCAACTACATCATCGTTGCGAGTTCTCCGCGGGGCCGTCGAGGTCTACGATAACCTCCAAACACGGGTATTCAGTCAGACGGCAAACCTAGAGAAAGATGGTCCCTCGCCAACAGCAACAACGACAGATGCCGCAAGATCACTTGCTAAGAAGAATAATGGGAAAGACCCCCTTGCCAACCTCGATCGGAGTAAGACGAACCAAGAGCAGCGGAAGGCTGATTGGGCTATCGTCAAGGAGATGGCGCATTACCTGTGGCCAAAGGATAGCATAGGGACCAAGCTACGGGTTGGCTTGGCAGTGTCGTTGTTAGTTAGTGCCAAGGTACTTAACGTCCAAGTCCCATTCTACTTCAAGAGCATCGTGGACGCGATGAATCTGGACTTTACCACGGTGGGAGGCACAGCAACCGCGGTAGCCGGGTCGATGATCTTGGCGTACGGAACAACCCGTATCTGTGCAACCGTGTTCCAAGAACTACGCAACGCGGTATTCGCCTCCGTCGCACAAAAGGCTATTCGTAAAGTAGCCGGGAACGTCTTCAACCATCTTCTCCATCTAGATCTCAACTTCCACCTTTCCAAGCAAACCGGCGGTCTTACGCGTGCTATTGACCGAGGTACCAAGGGCATTAGTTTCCTCCTGACGAGCATGTTATTCCACGTTTTCCCCACGGCGTTGGAAATTGGCATGGTGTGTAGTATCTTGACTTGGAACTATGGTGGGAGTTTTGCAGCTGTTACGGCGGCCACTATGGCGACTTATGCTGGTTTCACTATCACTACGACAGCATGGCGTACTAAGTTCCGGAAACAGGCTAATGCGGCGGATAATAAGGCGTCTACTGTTGCGGTTGACTCGCTTATCAATTATGAGGCTGTCAAATATTTCAATAATGAAGCCTACGAGGTCGCTCGGTACGACAAGGCTTTACAGGTATACGAGAAGAACTCCATCAAGGTGGCTACCTCTCTTGCTTTCCTCAACAGTGGCCAGAACATCATCTTCTCCTCTGCTCTGACTGCCATGATGTATCTCGCCTGTAACGGTGTAGCCGCCGGGAATTTGACGGTTGGTGACCTTGTCATGGTCAACCAGCTCGTTTTCCAACTAAGTGTCCCTCTCAACTTCCTCGGGTCGGTATACCGAGAACTTCGCCAGTCCCTTCTTGACATGGAAACCCTATTCAGTTTGCAAAAGGTTAATGTCACAATCAGTGACAAACCTAACGCGCCCCCTCTTACTCTCCCCCATGGTGGTGAAATCCGCTTTGAGAAGGTCAACTTCGGCTACCACGCGGACCGTCCTATCCTTCGTGATCTGGATCTTATTATCCCCGCCGGTAAAAAAGTTGCCATTGTTGGCCCCAGTGGCTGTGGCAAGTCAACGCTTCTAAAACTGCTCTTCCGTTTCTACGATGCAGACGGTGGCCGTATCGTCATTGACGGACAAGATGTCCGCGAAGTCCAACTGAATTCTCTCCGTCGCGCCATCGGTGTAGTCCCCCAGGATACCCCCCTCTTCAACGACACCGTGGAAGCCAACATCCGCTATGGAAACATGCAAGCGACGCCCGAGGATGTTCGGGCGGCGGCTAAACGCGCGCATATCCATGAGACCGTGGAGAAGTTCCCTGACGGCTATGCCACCAAGGTTGGTGAGCGGGGCATGATGATCTCGGGTGGCGAGAAGCAGCGGTTGGCGTTGACGAGATTGTTGCTTAAGAATCCGCCATTGTTGTTCTTTGATGAAGCAACGAGTGCGTTGGATACGCATACGGAGAGGGAAGTCATGGCGAATATCAACAGTATTTTGCGGGAGCAGGGACGGACGAGTGTGTTTGTGGCACATCGGTTGAGAACCATCTACGATGCTGACTTGATTATTGTTTTGAAGGAGGGGAAGGTGGAGGAACAAGGTACACATGGAGAGTTACTAGCCAAAGATGGTGTTTATGCGCAGTTGTGGGCGGCACAGGAAAGTATGTTTTCGGCAGAAGGTGAAGAGAAGGAGACAATTTCTGTCACGGGAATTGAGAAATAGGGGATTCACAAAGGGATATAAGATATCTAATGACATGATTTGAAAAATTGACATCTACGTATGTTGTATTACTATTACCTTTTTTCAAGAGCGAATCGCATCTATGTACACATCTAATTCTTCTCTGTGACTTCCGCGGGTGGCTGAGCCACCTCGGGTGCTGTTTCCTTTTCTTCCACTGCAACATTTTCGCTCGGCGCACGAGTCTTATCACCCGACAACGACCCTTCCGTCGGTGCCGTCTCCTTTTCATGAGCCCCCCCAGCATGTTTCCGCGCATGCCGGTCTCTCCGTTTCGCTTCCTTTTCTTGATCCTCGCGAATTTGACATAACAAGCGACTCTTGGACCGAATCCGAGCACCATATCTCCAAAAGACAAGCGGGATGGGAATCAGACAGACCTCCAGGAGACCAAGGAGAGTACCGGCCCATTGCGGTGTCATTTTGGCGTACATTGTAGGGCCGGCAAGAGGAAGGACACCGCCGATGACACTACGGATGACGGCGTTACCGGCAAGTGCAGAGGCTGCGTAGATTCCATAGGAGCTGGCAAGATAGTTGGATCCGTAGATGAAACTAAGGGTGTTTCCTGCGCCAAAGAAGGCACCGAAGCAAATAGGGAGAGCCCAGTGAATGGTTACTGGGAGACAAGTCCAGGAGAAAGCAAGTTGGCCGATGGGTGTTAAGAAAGCACCGATGGTCATCACGATGGCCATGGCTTCGGGGGTGGCTTTTCCGGTAAGTGGGTCTTTGGGTTGGCGGTTAATGAGACGGCGGAGATAAGGCTCGATGATGATGATGACCATTGTACCAGCGGCGATACCAAGGAAAGACATGCCGCTGTGTGAGGCATCCCAGCCACGGTGTTGACGAAAGACAATGGGGTAGGCGACGAAACAGAGGTACAGGATGGCGTAAATTAAGGAGATCCAGATGTTGAAGAACCAAAGGATCGGTTCAGTGGCCGCAAGAATAAATGGACGAGAAAGATTAACCTTGAGTAGATGCTTTGTAGTGACCTTCTGATCATACTTGCACCAATAACGAGGGTCATCATTTTCCTTCCGCATACGAGCCGCCTTCTTCTTAAGAATGGTCGGCTCGTACGTTTCTCGCAGGGTCAACAAACAAGCGATTGCGGCGCCATTAGCAATCAATACGATCCAGGCACACCAGCGCCATCCGAGATACTGGAATGTGAATCCACCAACTAATGGCCCGGTACTAGGCCCGTTAATGGGCCCGATGGACCAAAGAGACATGGCTAACGCCCGGTACTCTTCCCGGGAAATATCAACAATAGATCCCGGTGCATTGGCGATGAAGGCTGCGCCAAAAAGTGCACTGTTATTCACGGAAGGACTCGGTTAGTTTTGTGTTACGGCGCGTGAATGGTATAGGAAGGGGCAGTTAGTAAGACAAGGAACACAATGTACCACCTACCCAAAGAAGCGAACGATGATTAGTGTCGAAATAGACTTGGCAGTTCCGGCAGGAATGATGAGAAGAGAGCTGACAATCATGCCGACCAGGTATACTGGTTGACGGCCATAGATCTCACTTAGAGGCGCAAGAATAAGGGTGCCGGCTGCCAAGCCGAAGAGATAAGTGGTGAGACCGAGGGTGGCGATTGTTGTCGAGGTGCCGAATTCTTCGACTAGTCCTGGAATACTAGCAGTGTAGCTGGTTGAATAAAGCACAATCAACCATGTACTATATGACAGGACAAACATAGTCCATGCCCGGTACCACAAAGACCAGTTGCGCGGGTGCTCGGGGTCCGAGTCGGGTAACGTAACCTCAAAATCAGGCGGGCGCGAGACAACCGAGGCAATGGAAGCCCCCGTACGGATGTAAGTCAACGGGACACGAGCCGCACGCTCAGCTGGTGTCTCTAGAACCGGCGTAAGAGCCGCCTCAAGGGGAGCAAGAACATCTTCATTCTCAGGCGGAATAGTATCTAGGGAAGAACGGGAGGAAGCATGAGAAGACGGGACATCAAGTGCTTCAATATCGGGAGGGGGAGTAGGCGGATTCATTCTGGTTTGTGGTCCTTTCTTGGCTTTGAGAACGGAGCCGAATGGGAAACAAGAATGGAGAAATGGTCTGGATAAGAGACTCGGTGGGATGGGGCGGCCTGGCTATCTTATAAGGAACTGAGCGTCGCTTTCTCCGTCAGGAAATCCTGATTGTCAGGGTCCACTTGTACATCCATACAAAGCTTCTTTTAGGTCATGACGGCGCGGCTGAAGAGTGAGAACAAGGGGGTGTGTGTCCATACATTTGTACTGTACGACATACGAAAGTTCGTGAACCGAAGGAGTTTCTTCCGGTGATTGGCGCTCGCCACGGCACAATAATCAGTCATTTCTCTTTGTCGACATTCTCAATCACTCATTACCTCATCCCTGGTCCGTCCACTGCCACCGGTAAAGCTGGTCGGTAGCATACATATGTACCACATGTACGGAAGAGACAAAAGAGACAAAAAAAAGGCGCAAAGACCAGAAGCTAGAATCCCACTAGCCTATGGAAGCCCCGGCTTTAGTGAAGCGCCTTTCTGGAAAATTCACGCCCTTGAATCGACACGGACGGTATTTGTTCCGCTCATTGGACTTTTGTTGGAGGGGGCGGTTGGTGCCGTTTGTTACCGGCTTTGTTTCTTTCTGGATGGCTTGTTTGTCACGGACGGGCTTATCTGTAGATTCATTGATATGTACATACATACATGCCGACATACATACTTTGGTTGATGTGACCATCAAGTGACGAAGGGGTCTGCATACATGGGGTATGCTTCGTAATGTCCATAGTTAGTTCCATATTTGAGGCCCGCGCTAGACTGTTGGATGTGCGGATAAACGACAGGCAGAATGATTCACTGCAAAGTTTGTGATATCCTGTACCGCCGTAGTTGACCCGACGTCACGCCCCAAAGATACCAACCCACGTATGTTCTTGCATATACACACATGTATATTTCAAATCCATGTCCTAACCTCTACCAACATATGCACCCACCTACGCATACACCTCCTGCGTTTCGTCTCCATATATTGCTGACGTTGCTCCCTTCCTCTTCATTGCCAAATTTCCACAACAAGTAATACCGCCAGACGCCATTTCTAATCTTCACCGCATCTTTTTAAGCGGCTAGTTGACAGGTGCATTAGCCGCTCTCGGAATTAAGCTCAAAGTCCGTCCTTAACCGCTTCCGCCACCATTGTGGATAATCTGACAAGCCCAATTGTTACATATTCCTGTTAGCGACCGGCAATATAAGGAGAATACACCAATGTACACATATAAAAGAAAAAACATATAAACCCCGGTATATCCTGTCCCACTTCACGACATCGAGGTCCTAGTACTGCATGTGACAACCACCCAAACGACAAGCCACACCGCCTCTGAAAAACCTGTTTAGAAGTTTCTTGTTTTTTCGGTTCCTGGTTGTCGCCTTCCTCATCCGGCGTAAGTTCCGTTATCCATAAAACCCCCGGCTGTTGAAAGCGGGTCTCTCCACCAGACATAGATATGTATGTACAGTACAGGCAACATATGTGACCATTCGCAATATGCTTCCTATTCGTCGTTCAACAATTTTCTTTACCTAAGCTACCCGCATCCTCAGATTCCTTACTATCCCCCAACTTTGGTCCAGGAATGTAACCCCGACCCAAATCTTCTACGCCTGGACCTCCCGTTCTCGCCAAGAATTGGTACAAAACCCATTATATCACCACATATGTGTCCCAAAGCAGGCATCGCAACGTCTCACTCCAACAGGATAACCCGTCTCCCCCACAAACATTCTAAATACGTATGTATGTACATACATACACCCACCACAAGGCGTCAAGAACATCACCCGACAAGCCTCATTCCCCCCGCAAACAACCAAGCATTATCCGCAGGCCCTTGTGCCCGGTCCACCCGACCCAATTGCTTGTGTCCCACTTATCAGTGCAGAAATTCCTTGTTTAACTGCCGAGTTCCATGACACGGAGGGATCATCCGTGGGACCCAATACACATGTCCAAATGTCTTGGGTGTGGCCGGCATTGGAGATCGCGGAATTACACGTCCACTGACCCGCCCTTAAACCGTCTTAAACCCGGAGACGAACTGCCATGTTTGCTTCAAGATACAAGACAACGGTGGGGTGTGGTTTACATGTTAACCCTTGAGAATTCGATGCTAGGGTTCCCGACTGACTATAAGTTGACAGAACATCACCTCAAACTGATCAATACTCACCAACACCCATCAAACCCAAAAAGTAAAAAGATGACATACAACACCGGGTATTCGCACGTGGTCACCCACCGTACTACTAATCCAGCGCTCTGCGGCTTGACTATGGGGGAGCAGACGGGACCCCGTATTTTCCGCAGGCTATGGTCGTATGTGGAAGACTATCGTCATAGTGGGGATTATATACATTATTGATTGGACTGCCGTTGACGATGGTAGACGTGAAATAAAACAACAACAACTGCCGTTGATGACGTTGTCAAGCCCCTCCTGGTGTTCGTCACTGGGCCCTAAGTTGATCATAGGAGGGCTCCTTGGCGAAATGCACTCGCATCTTCTCGCCTCTCGGGACTGACCCAAAGGACGACACCTTTGTGATCAGACACGCCTGGTGAGGTCGTCGTATTGACAGTTAGCGCTGTTCGGGTAGACGATAAATAGTACAACAACAACAACAACAATGTCGGCGATGACATTGATTAACACAACAAAGGTGTCATTGATACCTTCGAGTCACAACCATGTGGGAACCGAAATCCGAACCAACATGTGCATGAGCTGCTGAGTCAAAGATACCGGCTAATAAGCCCTGTGACTGTCCTGTACACACATATGTATGTATATGTAAACTTTCATTGCATATGTATATAAAGCCAGTGAGGTAAACGTCAAATAAACCAACAGCAACGACAACAAGTGAGCTTTCGGGAGATCTAGACGAAGAACTGTCAGCTTTGTGGCAGGTCTTTGAAATCCACCCCAGCTTTTAAAATTGCTCGGCTACCATGAAAAATACACTCCAGGCAACAGCACCGACGAACAACCTCACCATCTAAAACGCCTTAGCATTGCCTAATGTCACGACTTATGAGCAGGAAATCTCCAAATGTATAATCACTAAAAGCAAATGTGCAACTTTGATTATTAAAATATCAAGATCAGAACAGACAAACACTCAAAATGATAAAAAGTAACACGGGCACTGTAAACCTGCGTTAATGCTATTGGCCCCGTTTCCTCCTTCTATCCCCTATCACATCTCTGGATTGTCGAAAAACGAAAGACTATGTGCTGGGGCAGTCTGAGGCATATCATCCATAACAACATCTTCTGCCGACGCCGTTGTCTCCACCAACATCTGGCCAGCAATATGTGGTGCAAAGCTATCTTGATATGGCATTGCACTCATGGGACGTACTCGGAAGTCCTGGCTGTCTCCGCTGTCTCCGCCTGTCATCAACATCGATGGCCGTTTCATCACATCTTGCTCCATGGCCGCATCCTCGTCTGGCGCTGCAAAGTCCCAAACTTCCATCACCGTGCGGTTAGAACGCAGAGCCAGCGCTACACACTTCTCGCTTTGGAATGCCACACGCCACACGGCCTCGCATTGCGACATGAGTTCGCGTACCAAGTTTCCCGTCTTGAGATCCCAAATCTTGACGCGGCCATCACTACCACCGCTGACAACCCGCGTATCGTCGAACTGCAAACTAGTGACACTGTTGTCATGTGCTGCCAGTCGATGGATGGGAGTCATTGTTTCCAATGACCACACCCGAACAGAACCGTCACTACCTCCCGTTACTAGGGTGTTTCCACGCATCTGGATTTGGCCGACAAGCGATGTGTGACCCTGGAGAACCGCTAGACACTCGGCAGTCTCCGGGTTCCAAATTCGGACATTCGTATCCAGACTACCAGTCACTACTCGAGTCCCATCATACGCAATTGCGTAAATCTGGCTAAAGTGGCCCTGAAGCGTGGTCAAACAACGTCCTTCAGAAATACTCCAGACACGGCCAGTTGTGTCGTAGCTTCCCGAGACAACAATATCACCATGGATGTCAAGACATCTCACGCTTGCCTGATGACCTGCAAGTACTTTAACGCACGTTCCAGTGACGATATCCCATACACGCAAGAAAGAATCACGAGATCCCGAAATCGCAGTGCGTTCATCTGACATTTTCAAACAGCGAACGGTGCTAGTGTGGCCGCTCATTCTGTGAACACTCGTTCTACATGTATGTTAGCTATCGAGAGTTATACTTGGGTTAAAATAGACAACTTACCCAGTAGCCATGTTCCAAACTCGAATGTCTCTGTCACATCCACCGCTAACAAGCAGATCTCCCCACGGGACCATGGCCCAAACGCCCCCCATATGGCCGCTGAGCGTCTTCTGTTGCTCGCCGTTGGTGTCAAATACGTGAATGCGGGTGTTGTCCAAAGCCATGATAATGTACTTGTCGGTAAGGTGCAAGCTGGTGACGACACCCCCCTCTTCAGTAATGTACTTCGCCGTAGGGTTGTTTCTATGCTTCCAAGCAGAATCTACGAGGAACCGCTGTTTGAAATGGGATCTATAGGAGCGAGGCTTCTTTCGCCGCGAAATTTGGTATTCTGGAAGACTGGGAGTAGCGATAGCAACGGGTTCTGGTGCTGTTTCGACCCCATTCACAACGACGGGTAGTTGACGGTCATATTCGTGCTTGAAGCAAAGATTCTTCCATGTCAGATCATCTCCGAGGAGATCGCGCCATCTGCGGGAAACTTGCGCAGCGCGAGCTAATGTTGTTGGGTCATCGATGAAAGACAAAATCTATGCGATACAAATGGGGTTAGAATTTACAGCACTTCGAATAGGGAACAACTCTGGAAGGATACATACTCGGAGGCATAGTTCATTAGGAAGACTGGTAAATGGGTCCTTCTTCAAAAGTGGTGTCACAAACTGATACACAAAGCTAAGTTGTTGGCTATTACAGCTTCCTAGTAATCTCGCCAGCATAGACATGCGAACCCGATTTGAGCTGGCCTGGAAATGTTGTGTCATTTGCTGCATGAGGATCTCCGTCTGCTCTGATTCAGTGCCCCATGCCCGTGAACCATTGGGGCCCGGAGACGCGGCTGGCGTGGGGGGTGGTGGCGGAGAGTTGGTAGCAGCCTGGGGACCACATTGATGTGGGTCGAATCTGAGAGAGTGTTCAAAGCCAACAGTCGACTTGGCAGTGAGGTTGGGCGTCGGTGGCCCATAGAGATGGGCGTGGTGTTGCTTGTTGGGGTAGTGTAGGACGGAGAGATTTCCAGGTCTAGAGGCCTGTGGGTGGCCGTCGGTGGATTCGGAAACTGGGTTGTTGACGAAATCAACGTAGTTGCGACGACCTGCAATGCTAATGGGTGGTAGTGGTGTTGAATCGGCGAGGTCGGCTAAATCGCCTCTTTCTTCATTCTGTGAGTTTGACATTGTGCGGGGTTGATTGTACGGAGATGTTGATGGGGGTATTTCGGGTACCACGCAAAATTCGGTCGCTGTGTCGATATGCTCGTGGCGCGTACCAGCAAACGAGTCGATCGACGACAAGTTGGGATTAAGAGTCGGGCTCAAAGACAGCGCTAATGCGCGCAGTATACAGATGCGACTTGGCGATAGTCGGTCGACAACAAGTCGGGTATTGTGGAGTTGAACTTTTAGACGGATACTGGAGAATAACCCAAGTTGAATGACCGGAAAAGCGCTACTAGGTCGCAGGTAATGCACAACAGGCGAGTCAATCGCTGAAAATAAGAGTCGGTAATATTAAGGCGGAAAATGTTGTAAATGTGGTAGTTGGGCTGATAATGAAGAGTATGGAGATTTCGCTTCACGTCAGTCGCATCCAGCTTCAGGCAAAAAGGACGGTAAATGGATGACGACAATAAATAAGACGGGTGGGTGGGAGAATGGGAATCCAGGTTCACGCAGGAGCAGCGGCCAAGCGCAATAAATGGAGCCAACGCAGGGCCCATTAGCTACTTACCCAGCACCCACAGTGAGCTTAGGGATGAGATTAACCCCCCAAAACTGTACTGTCATCAGTGGCCTGGTCCGGGCAGAAGGGGGCAAGTTTTAGAATCAGCTAGGTCTCAGAAACAAATATACAGGTGCTTAACCCTATATCAATCCACTAAAGAGGCCTGTAACTAGTCTACAAGAAATAGCAAGCCGGTAAGCGCGAAGCTAGACAAACATAGATCTTCTGGCTGTCATTAACAAATATTCCCTCTTCAGTTATGTATTACATCTTTATCTTTTCTTGGTTGATTGCTATTCTTTGCTTCTTGCATCTCTATACTGTGATCATAGGGATGGCGTGAATGAAAGGGACGAGAACTCGTGAATAAAGGGCCTCGAATATCGCGAATCATTGGCCGGTGACTGGCATGGGCCAACACCCAAACGACCAGAATTAGTCAGCAAAGTCACAGGCCTTTGTCTATCAGGTTCTATGTCATGGCTATTGCCGGACTCTCTATTATTTGAAACGAGCCATGGAAAATCAACGGATGGAAGCTATAAGCCGAGCCCCGCCTCGCCGCCGAGTTCGTTATGTGAATACACAGATATAGATGCCAAATACCAGATGTGCCGCTTCCTCTTTATGCATGAGAAAAGATGAAGCAGTAAGTGGTAGATCCGGCTAACATCAAGGATCCATCAGCGTCACGCCCAGAACATCAGGCTCATGCGGCGCTGACCATGCGGGATGGCTGCGCACTAAAAGTCAAACAATGAACGACTACTAGAACCTAATAATTGCCACCATTGGTTGCATCCGTCTAAACGAATGACAAACAACGGGCGGGATAATCTGCTTGTTCGTTGTGTAATAATTGTCAATGTTTATGTGATTGTAGAGTCCGGGTATTGTGGGATATATATGGAAGGACCTACTCGTTCGTGTTGCACTTTGTTCTGTCGCACATGTTCTGTTGCGGCCCCTGTTGCCGGGAACTGGGTTTTGTGCAGAGAGAGAGCTTGAAGCCTGTAAAGTGGGTTTCATCCACTACCCAGGGGGATTCCCGTCATCTGTGCCCAACAATCTGACTGTTTAAGGGACCAGTCATTTATACCCATCGAATGCACCATGACCGCATCAAATTCCCCACTGAGACCCGGCCATGGCGATATCCACGAGGGATTGGATTTACGGCAAACGCCTACCATTATAATCCACAAATATTCATGTCGACCACCACAGCCCAACGTGGTGAATGACGAATGTGCATGTTGTTGCCGAGCTTCCACCATTGTTCGAAGAGCAAACATGATTGTCTCCCCACATGTTGTAAGCGGCTACCAGCTTCATGGCCGGTTATCTAATCATGTGTAAACCCCAACTTGGTCTGGCTGCGTCATCATGATTGTTGAAGCCAGATAAAGCAAGTGACACCATCCCCGAACCCTTCTTTGTGCCTCCCCGTATCAAGAAAGTGAAAGTACCCCGCTCTTCCACCCGTCAGTCAACGAATGAATGGCATGTATCATGTGAACAAGCTCTCTCAAAGGCTTGTACTACTACTCATAAATCCAATCCCTAGAAACCCCTAACTCTATCGGCCGTCCACTGGCTCGTAATAAAATGGAACTGCACCACGCATTGAATGTAATATGTGTGTCACGGTACACTACTCCGCTTGGCAATGTGCCAGGTCACACCTTCACAGTCTGGGTATCAACCAAAACAGGTCTAGAAAGCCCGATTTGGGCCAATTCTGTCGGTAGGTATGTATGTACTACATAGAACCAAGGCCTACAACAAAGTTGACCCAGAGTCTGTTGTCCCGTCCTCTCTTCCGGATTTCTCAACCATGTCTGTTTGTCCGGTACACATCTTTGTGCGAGCTGAACCTCAACAACAAACCCCTCATTAGTTTCCGTAGGCATGCCTTTAGAGAATCGTGAGAACGAAATCCCTTCTAGTCTTTCCCTTTTACTACGTATGGATTATGTCTACATATGTATGTACATATAAGTCCATCCTCCTTGTGAGCTACATCTGTTGTCATTCCAAGATTCAAATCTCAAGTTTGCCTCCCTTGTGCTCTTGGCGTATCGATGGTTCACAACAGAATTTTTATCTCTGTCCAAAACTAAATCAAGATTGTTGATCAATATCTCAAGGGGTAGTTATGGCCATTATAAGTCGTGTCGTTCACTGACAGGGCGGGTCGATGTGAAACGCAGCTGCTTCACTGGGGCTTCTGCCATGTATGTATCTATTTTTGTCATTGAATTTGAGCGCTCGATCATCGCGCGGCTATTGAAAACAACTTTGATAAACAGGTCAAAAAACGAATCACGGTCACAAAAAGGAATAAACAGGCCTAACCAGGATTCGAACCTGGGCTTACGGAATCAGAATCCGACGTCCTAACCAACTAGACTATTAGGCCATTTGATGTCATTGACGATAACTAGAAACAATTGTATAGCCATTGACAATTTTTAGGGTTATTGTGGATACTTGAATCTAACCCTGTGTACTTCGATGTGTTGAATGTTTGACTTATTCTCTGGTTCGAAATTGAGGTCCTTCGGAAGTGAAAAGTTTGTGATTGATCTGGGTCAAATCTAATTACAATGTGTCCGTAGTTGAGTTGATTTTGTCGTATCTATCTTATTCTGTTTCGTTGGGCAAAAATTGAATCAGATAAGCCTTTGGGCCTGCATATTGAAAGGGTTACTAGGGTATTGATAAAGGCTATGACCTTTTTTTAGCTTGGCGGCCCCACTTTGGTGCGGCTGATTTTACCTTTGAATGGCCAAACAAGCAATCGTAGCCGTTCAAGGCCACTAATCACAGTCACTCATTTTTTACCAGGCGGTTCCGGTTTCACACGATTGGACAATGAAGAATCGTGATGTTAGTATGGTAGATTTCAATTTATTTTTACCATAAGCTGTCCTTTTGTTATTGGAAACTCGAGAGAATTATACTTATACAAAGACAATATGTTCATCATGGAGCATGTATAGTATGTTTTGTTAACTTCACTAGAACAACACAGCAAGGAACTTGTATATACGGCGGTCTACAAACACCGCATGTGGGGCAAATTTCACGTGACCGTAGATATATCACGATCCGAATTCTCAAAGAACAGGTATAGAAGCGCCAGAGGAACCTCCTCGATTTGCAACCCAAATTGGCAGCCTCTAGCGTCGACAACACCACCTTGCGCATCAGGTCAAAATTAAAAGAAGCATCCTGCGCAACCACGCCAAACTCCCGTATATAATTCATAGCAACCGCAGAAAAGTAGAAGCCTCAGGTATTGGTGCCTTGTAAAATTCAGGTGTTCATTCCTCTTTGGGTCAACAGTCCCAATCTGCTACCCATTGGCGCCGCCCACCCCCCGAACTGGGACCCAACGGTGGCTTCCAAAGGAAAAGGTCCCACCGCTAGAAGGCTGCGTTGTTACCTTTCTCAGCATTGGGAATTCCCGGAGCTCCAGTGTATTGGCCTGCTATTCCCTGCCACTCATCAGTTGCTTTGGCTTATCGAAGGGCCATTTTTCTTCTGGTTTTTTCCCCCTTCCCACAGTAAAAAAATCGCCCCCCTCCTTCCCTTCGCTTCCCCATCCCGTCCGCGCCGGCACCAACGAACATTAACCTTCTGCGATAGTTTTTGTTCCTTCTTTTTTGTTCCTCTTTTTTTCCCTCTCTTTTTTGGATTTGTTTTGTTTTAATTCCATATACCATCCAACATGTTCTCCAGAGCTTTCAGACTCTCCCGCGCTGTTCCCCGCGTTCCCAGCGTTCGCGTGCCCTCTGCCGTCCTGTCCTCGCGTTCGGTAACCACAAGCGCCGCTGGTAACTCGGTCGACAAGAGCAGCATTCCCAAGGTACGGAGCCCCCGGTGGCACATTGGGACGACACGACATGATTGATTTCCGACCGAACAAGACATTGTCGACTATCGAATAAGACCTACTCTGCGGAGGATTGCTATTGTTGAGGACTTGTTGGCCTTGTAAAAGAAGCCAAGGCCCTCGGACGTTATCTAGGGCAATTTGGCCTGAATCTGTTGGTGGTGAAGATAGTTTGGAGACTTGGGTTTGACCGATTTTCACAAACAAGATCGAGGTTTATTGTTGTCTACCCTCGAGTCGGAGATATGTCTTGTCGTTGTCTTCATCGTCGTCTTAATTGTTGTCGTTATGGCCTATCTCTTTCATATCCTAACCATATCTCTTCTTCCCGTTCATAGGCCGACGACCAGCCTTTCACCGTCACTCTTTCCGATGAGGCTTTCGAGACCTACGAGCTTGACCCCCCTGCCTACACTCTCGATGTCACCAAGGCCGAGCTGAAGAAGATGTACACCGACATGGTGACCATCCGGTATGTCTTTGCAACACATTTGCATAGCTCGTCTCTTTCGTTTCAACTAACCAGGATGTCTTGAAACCATGCAGCCAGATGGAGATGGCTGCTGACCGTCTGTACAAGGAGAAGGCCATCCGTGGTTTCTGCCACTTGGTCACCGGTCAGGAGGCCGTCGTTGTTGGTATCGAGTCTGCCATCACCCCCCAGGATGACATCATCACTGCTTACCGCTGCCACGGTTACGCTCTGATGCGTGGTGCCACTATCCGCTCCATCATTGGTGAGCTTCTCGGCCGTGAGGGCGGTATCGTCTACGGCAAGGGTGGTTCCATGCACATGTTCACCAAGGGCTTCTACGGTGGCAACGGTATCGTTGGTGCCCAGGTCCCCGTCGGTGCCGGTCTCGGTTTCGCCCACAAGTACAACAACCGCCCCAACACCTCCATCGTCCTGTACGGTGACGGTGCCTCCAACCAGGGTCAGGTCTTTGAGGCCTACAACATGGCTAAGCTCTGGAACCTCCCCGTCATGTTCGGTTGCGAGAGTAAGTTTTCACCCGATATATGATTACATCCAATCACAGTACTGACCAAAATTGCACAGACAACAAGTACGGTATGGGTACCTCCGCTGCCCGCTCCTCGGCCACCACCGAGTACTACAAGCGCGGTCAGTACATCCCCGGTCTGAAGGTCAACGGCATGGACGCCCTTTCCGTCCGCGCCGCTGTCGCTCACGGTAAGAAGTACACCACCACCGGCAACGGTCCTCTCGTCATGGAGTACGTCACCTACCGCTACGGTGGTCACTCCATGTCCGACCCCGGTACCACCTACCGTACCCGTGAGGAGATCCAGCGCATGCGCTCCACCCAGGACCCTATCTCCGGTCTTAAGCAGCAGCTCATCGACTGGGAGATCTGCACCGAGGAGGAGCTCAAGAAGATGGACAAGGAGACCCGTGCCTTCGTCGCCAGCGAGGTCGCTATTGCCGAGGCCATGGCCGTGCCCGAGGCTACCGCCGAGAACCTGTTCAAGGACATCTACGTCAAGGGTTCCGAGCCCAAGTTCGTCCGCGGCCGTGTCCCCGAGGAGGACTTCCACTACTAAACAGTGGGTGTAGCGAGTATCTGTAATTTTCGGAGTCCCTTTGTGTTATATACTTTGAAATTTTCACGGTTGTAATTTTGGCATTGTACAATAAGCATTTTTTTGATCATTTAGGCAAGTCGTAGCACTGATCACGTGAATACATGGATGTCTAGAACCCTAGAGTGTCGGGTTATCATGGTTACTGATGAATTGTTATCGATAAGCGAATGGAAGAGGTTCTTTCTGCTTTGGGATAATATGGAGAGATGGAAAAAAAAGGATTAAGAATAGGGACATAAGTGGAAGAGGTATAACGGAATTGAGTAATTGCAGTGAAAAAAATTGGGACAAGTAGATATAGAGTTTTGTGTCTGATCATTGTAGACAAATTCATGCTCATAGATTTAGAAGTTTAGACGTTCTCTTTTGTTTTCCAGTGAAGCCCTTCCCCTCGCCTATTACTGTTAAGCTCTCCCTAGCAACGACTCTACCGAACTAGCCAAAGAAACAACAACCTTTTAACCCAAATTCGCGACTAATTGCTACATTTGGTTGACGTGCAGCACGACTTGATAGGCAGACAGGCAGCAGCAGGACTTTTGTTTCCAGTTGTACTAAGAAATCCACGGCTATTTATTTGCCGTATATCTCTCGACAAGACAGATTTACCCCACGAACGCGGCTCGATTCATGCAGTGGACGAAGACCACCAATTTGGCTTATTTTAGATTGCATTTGTTACTGCAGCCAACCAACGCGACTCCATCGAGATATATAGGATTTGGAACTTTTGGTCAAAGAATTAGGAAACCTGTGAGGCGGGGCTTTACGAATACTTGTGGCGTTGATATATCGTTTGAGCGGGACGCTTGTATCGGCTTGAATCGATTGGTTGTCATGGCTCCTAAACAGGCAACTTTGGGGTATGTTAAGTCCTCTCAGACGACACTTGGGTGTGTGCTGTTGTGCGCTTGCAGGTGTGAATGATTATTTACTAACATGATTGGATATTCTAGGAAGTTCTTTGGGGGCTCCGGGTCGAGAGCACCTCAACAAACAACCCTTTCTTTCTCGACAAAAGCGAAAAAAACGGGAGAGGACACCGCGACTGAAGATACGGATGGTGGAAAGAAGCGCAAGGATGATGATGATGGGGATATCGATCTGGATGACGGGCCGGCTGTGAAGAGGACGAAGAGAACGCGCCCACGGGTGGAGGAGAGTGATGAGAGCGCAGGTGAGATACAGACTAGCCCTAAGAAACGGGGTAAACCGCGCAAGTCTACTACCCCCGAGCCTGAGATCAAAGCCGAGGTTGAGACTGTTGTAAAGACAGATGAGACCCCTAAGAAGAAAGGTAGACCGCGCAAGTCTACTACCCCCGAGCCTGACGCTGCTGTGAAAGCAGAGGAAAGCCCCAAGAAAAAGAGGAAAGCGGCCGAAACCGAACCCTCTGTATCCGACTCTAGCAAGAAGACTGAAGAACCAGTGGTAGTGAAGAAAGAAAACGCGCCCCCATCCGATTTCTTCAAAAAGAAGGAGAACACCAAGGCTGAAAAGGCCCCTGTTGTCAAGAAGGAAGAAGAAGAAGAGGAGGAGGTCTCCGAGGTCGAGAGTTCAGCAGAGAGCGACGAGGAGGTTAAGAAGTCAACACTGAAGAAGGTACAAGCAAAACTTTTACAACCGGTTAAATGCGCGTATCCCGATTGGAAAGCCGGCGATCCGGTCCCATATGCGGCGCTTTGCACGACGTTTTCATTGGTTGAGATGACCACCAAGCGTCTTATCATTATGGAATACTGTGCGCTTTTCTTGCGCCAAGTTCTCCGGCTCAGCCCGGATGATTTGCTCGTCACAGTTCTGTTGATGATCAACAAGTTGGCACCTGACTATGCTGGCGTTGAGTTGGGTATTGGCGAGTCACTTATTATGAAGGCCATTGGTGAGACGACGGGTCGGTCGTTGCAAGTTATCAAGGCCGACCAGAAGGAAACTGGTGATCTTGGTCTGGTGGCTGTCAAGAGTCGTTCTACTCAGCGCACCATGTTCAAGCCTAAGCCATTGACTGTCCGTGGTGTTCATAGTGGTCTTATGACTATTGCGACGTTATCTGGCAACGGTGCCCAAGGGCGCAAGGTGGATGGTATCAAGAAGTTGCTTGCGGCTGCTGATGCGAATAACGCCGGAAAGGTCGACATCACAAAGGATAAGGGTGGCCCTTCTGAGGCCAAGTTCATTGTGCGTTTCCTGGAGGGTAAATTGCGACTGGGACTGGCGGAGCGGACTGTTATTGTATCGCTCGCTCAGGCAGTTCTTGCGCATGAAGCTGAAAAGGAAGGAAAGAACCCCCCTACCAGTGCAGATCTTGAAAAAGCCGAGGCGTTGTTGAAAACGGTATACAGTGAGTTGCCTAGTTACAACGTTATCATTCCGGCGATGCTGGAACACGGTATTATGAACTTGCGCGAACATTGCAAGTTGCAGCCGGGTGTACCTTTGAAGCCCATGTTGGCTAAGCCGACTAAGGCTATCACCGAGGTTCTTGATCGGTTCACAGATCAGACTTTTACGTGCGAGTATAAGTATGATGGTGAGCGTGCTCAGATTCATTATGTGGCCCCCTCAGAGGATAAACCCAAGGGGGTCACGGCTATTTTCTCGCGCAACTCTGAGGATCTCAGTAAGAAGTACCCTGATATTCTGTCACGACTGGGTGCGTGGATTAAGCCTGATACCAAGTCTTTTGTATTGGATTGTGAGACGGTCGGTTGGGATGTTGAGGAGAAGAAGGTGCTGCCTTTCCAGACTCTCATGACGCGGAAGAAGAAAGATGTCAAGATTGAGGATGTCAAGATTCGGGTTTGCGTGTTTGCTTTTGACCTTTTGTTCCTGAACGGGGAGGCTGTCGTTGAGAAGTCACTACGGGAACGTCGCGCTCTTATGTTCAACGCCTTTGAGCCTATCGAGGGTGAATTCGCCTACGCCACGTCAATGGACAGTCAAGAACTTGAAGACATCCAGACCTTCCTTGACGCATCTATGAAGGCGTCTTGCGAGGGTCTCATGGTCAAGATGTTGGACGGCGCAGAGTCGGGATACGAGCCAAGTCAGCGGTCTCGTAACTGGCTGAAGATCAAGAAGGACTATCTTTCCGGTATCGGTGATTCTCTGGACTTAGTTGTCCTTGGTGCATACTACGGAAAGGGAAAGAGAACGGCCGTCTATGGTGCTTTCCTCTTGGCTTGTTATAACCCGCGCAGTGACAGCTATGAAACAATCTGCAACATTGGTACTGGATTCTCCGAACAAGTCCTCGAGGAACTCCACGCTTCTCTTTCTCAGATTGTAATTGACAGACCTAAACCATTCTACTCGCACTCGTCTGGTGGACAACACCAGCCTGATGTGTGGTTTGAGCCGCGGTTTGTGTGGGAGGTCAAGACGGCTGATTTGACGTTATCTCCTAGATACAAGGCAGGTGTTGGTGAGGGCGTGGATCCTGCCGGCGAGAAGGGTATTTCGTTGCGATTCCCCCGGTTTATCAAGATTCGTGATGATAAGAAACCGGATGAGGCGACGAATAGTAGACAGGTTGCGGAGATGTATTTGAAGCAAGAGAGTGTGGCGAAGAGCAAGGGACCAGCAGTGGATGATGACTTTGAGTATTAGATTATGAGATGCATGAGATATGGTTTTGGGATTTTATACATATATATATACAACAAGAATGTTCACACGAGACGAATGAAATTGTTAAAGTGAAGACAAAATCAAGATAATCATTGATATATACAAACAAATCAATCGATCACAACAACCCCCCTGGTGACGTTATAGAATATGTACGATGATGTCTACTCTCCACGGCCAATAACCCCTCTCTAGCTTGTCCATCATGATCTCCATCATCATCTAAATCAGGTTCATCTCCAAATCTCTCTCCTCGGCCGTTTTCTTCCATCTCACCGTCAAGAATACACCAAACATCCTTCTTGGTAAGCAACCCGGTCAGAGCACCCCGATCTACAAATAATATATATCGAATCCCCAGTTTCTGGAAGTATCGAACAACAAGGTGCATTTCAGCACGACTGTTCAATGTAAGAGGTGTTTCATCCATCCACTGGCGTAGGTCAAGTACACCAGGTTCAGTGACCTCGACAAAGACAACTTCAGTTGTACGTGGTAGACCAAGACCATTAGCACTGGTTGGCGAAATGGCTTGTTCAAGGGCATATTGAAGTTCCCCACGCGAGATGTATCCGATGAGAATCGCCGAGCGGACGTCCCGTACTACGGGGAACCCACGGACTGATGAACGAGAAAGGAGAGCTTGGAGAGCGGTGATGTCGGCGCCGCGTTGTTCTAGGACGATAAGGTTTTCGGTCCGAGTCATGAATTGGGTTGCTCGACCGATGGGTTCGTCGGCGGGACGGATGGAACTTTCTGAGGGGACTAGTGGGTACCCGTTCCATCGGATCCACGAGTCATAGATACTATGTCGGGAAAGCGCATCGCCCGTCCATTTAGCGAGCATCACGGCAACCATGATGGGGAGAACAAAGGTTAATGCGCCGGTAAGTTCAAAGATGATTACCACAATGGACACAGTAGTACGTGTGACACCTGCCAATGCTGCGGCTGCGCCAACTATGGCGTAGGTACCGGGTGTTACGCAGGGAAGATCGGGCGCACACGAGGCAAAGCCTACAAAGCCGGGGAAGGCAGAGGTGTATAATTCCATTGCGATACCGACGGAGCGGCCTAGAAGGGCACCGATGGCGATGCTGGGGAGGAGAATGCCTGCGGGGATTTGGAGACCAAAGGTTGCTGCGGATAAAAAGAAGGCTACTGCGGCGGCGGTGAGAAGAACTATGATTGTGGGGAGAGATGCTGAGCCAGTTTTGCAGAGACCTAGGGTGTCAAGATGGTGTGGTGTGCATTCTGCAAAGAGAGATGTTACGAGGTGTGATGTGGGAACTTTAAGGTAAAAGTTTGGAAAATTTAGAATGGCGGTGATGACGGCGACGATGAGGACTTGTTGCATGGGTGATGGGAGACGGTTATGCACTGCCAAGGCAGCTTTCTTCCGTTGAACCCACATGTTCAGTCTGACGAAAAGACCTCCGTAGAGACCGCCGAGAAGCCCAAGACACATGTATGGAAGCAGTTCAAAGTCATGCCAGTCAACTGTATACTGACTTTGATAAAGCACCAACTTCCCCGAACGGAACGGGTCAAAAGCCTGAAGCATCACCGCGGCCGTCATAGCACACACAAAGGCATGCCACATGGTCTTATCCGGGAAATAAGACAAGGCTTCAATACTAAACAGGACTCCTCCAATGGGACTCCCAAAAGCCACCGAAATCCCCGCAGCCGCCGCCGCCGTAAGCACCTCCCGTTTCCGTGCCTCGTTCGCATCGATCACCGGGAACAACCGGATAAGTTGCGCAGCGACACAGCAGGCTACATGGACAAGTGGTCCTTCCTTACCAAGCCACATTCCAGAGGCCACGGAGAGGCAGAGACCGAGAGACTTGGCGGTTAGTGTCCAGCCGGAGAGGAAGTCGTGCATGACGAGCCCGCTGATGACGCTTTTTAGTTCCGGGATACCAGAGTGTTTTGCGAATAGTGCGTATTCACGAACGAGGAGGGCTGCGGCCCCGGCGAATAGGACCGAAGTGATGATGTAGATTGTATACCCAGTAAGCCACCCGGCAAACCCCGGAAGGATAGTCGTCCAATCAGACCAATCGGCACATTTCGACTCATTATCCCCCTCATAACCCAAGCAACAAAAGTTGCGATTCAAAAAGACTGAACCTCCGTCAATGCCGCCTCCGGAACAATATCCAATCTTTAAATCTCCCAACCATGCTGTCGCCACATCAATACAAGCCGCCAGCGCACCAACAGCTAAACCCGTACCAATCAAGATAATCCAGACCTGCGACGCCGAGGTAAGTTGCGACAAATGGCTCGGGAATCCGCGGTTCGTCGCGCGCAGACTCCGTAGTCGATAGCGCTCTTTAGTCGTCTCGTGGATCCAGTCGATAGACGAGAGATTCGCATAGGGAACACGATTAGCCGGCGGGGCAGAAGCCGTCGGTAGGACATCGCTAGGGTGCTTTGGTGGTGGAAAGGACGGCGTGGGTGGGGCCGATGATGAGGCCGATGCGGTCGTCATGGTGGTGGTTGTTGCCGGGAATTCATGGCTTGTAAGATGGTGATGAATGCGCTAAGTGTCGTATTGAGAGCTGTATTACAAGAAGCTTAATCCTGGTCGTACCCTGTCGGCTGATGTCAGCTGGTGATGACCCTAGAATAACCCTGGAGATATTGGAAGAGCTTAACGGTTGATGAGTTGTGTAAGTTTTGATGATGGCTTTGTAACTAGATAATATCAAAATGGCGGAACCGGTTATTGAAGAGACGAGTGGGTCGACACCTACTGTCGATCAAATTCTTTCGCATTTGTCGGCGTCTACCGACACGTCGCGGTTTGTTGGGCTGGCGCTGTTACATACGGTACTTGATAACTCAGCTACACTACGTGAAGATGCCGATGCACTGAACACGTTATGGACGGGGATTCCATCGTCATTTATTGACCGGCTACTTCGGGCACCGGCGGGGTCATCGGGACTGACGAAGGCGCAAACGGAGAGTATGGCTAGTATTGCGGCGGATGTGTTATTTGCTTTTGCGGGGCTCCTACCAAGGGAAGTCCTAGGGCGGAAGAAGATGGTGGGCAGAATAAAGGGGGTTGTAGGCGCTTTATTGTATTGTCCGGAGAGTGCCGAGAAAGGCGAGAAGGACACGGTGAATGTCTTGTTGGAGTGTCTAGCGACTATGGTTTCGACACAGAAAGGCGCAGAGGAGTTCATTGGGTTGGATGATATTGGGAGTTTGGTAGAGATTGCGCCGAGGAATCAGCGGGCTTTCAGGGTTCTATTGATGGCGTGGGGAACGGCTATGGCTAGAGCTGTTGAGAATGAGGAGGTCCGCGGGAAGCTGGAGAAGCAAATTGATAGTGTCATGATGGGGCTTGTGGCGGCGTTTAAGGGGACTGATGGGGTTACTTTGATTCAGTTTGTTGCTGATATGTTGCAGACTGTTGATTCTTCTGTAAGTTTACATTGCCATCTTTGTTGTAACAAACACTAACAATGTCCTAGTTCTTCCCCGAAAGCCCCCGTTGGTTGTCTCCTATCCTTGGCTTCATAACCACGCTGGTAACATTGCGTCAAAGCTCTGAAGCCCGGCACTCCTTCACCATTGCCACCTCTCGTCTTCTCACCCTTTTCCCAGGAACTACCCGTAAAATCCTCTTCGCCAGTCCCCATATCACAGAGGACTCTGAGAAGAAACCTACTGTTTTCATTCTCATCTCACTAATCCTAATCGACATCCGGACGACCCTTCCAACGCTTCTTACGACTCTTAATTCTCCCACCTACCCCACCACTAGTACCCGCTTGACCGCTGCGTATAACATTGCCCTGTGCTATGTCATCCACCTAATGACCCATGACCCGGATACCCTCCCTCTCCCAGGAGATCTTCTCTATAAGATCCGAGACGCCTGTCTCGAGACCCTCTCGTTAACTTTGGAATATCTCCGTGACCGATGGAATGCCGTCGTCACCGGTGCCCCCGGTCTTGATCCATCTGCCCGCAGTGAAGCCTCTGAGGGCGTTCATCGGACGATAGCTTGGGACTCTGCCAGCGTCGAAGCTATCAGCGACCCTATGATTCTCGCAGCGGTCAAGTTCGTTGCAGCTTGGTTAGCTGAGGATGACGTGCCAAGGCTGATTGAAGCTGCGACTGATTTGGTAGATATGTTCCTTGAGTTATACGCCGAAGGCCGCACAGCCGATGGCCGTGAAGATCACAAAGAGGGTGCGCTGTTAGTCATGCAGCCTATTGTGGAAAAAGAAGAGGGAGCAACTGCGTTAATCAAAGCTGGCGCTTGGCCCATGCTCTCAAAAGATCTATTAGAAACTCTAGATACGACCGATCTGCAAATCATCCGCCGTGGTAACTTCATCGAGGTAGTCCTCTCCGGTATCCTAAACCACTACCCTCCTAACCGGGGTATCCGTGACGACTGGCTTGATCTCGTTACTCGCATTGCCGCTTGGAGTGGCAGAGATATTGGCGACAGTATATTAGAAGAGCAAAAGGGGCTTTTCGCGGGCGTCTTGCGTTTAGCTGTGACGGCCATCCAAAGTGCTACACCAGGCCAAAGGACACGATTCCGCCATACAATCGATGCCCTCAGCGGCCTAGAAACCCGCATCCGCGCCGCTCTAGAACACTCAAGCTCTCTAGACGCCACCACCCAATCCGACCTCGACCATGCCCGCACCCAACTCAAGATACTCCGCGAGTAACCAATCTAAATACTCAGCTGTGTCAACCCCTCCGCTACAGCCGCTTCATCTGCTTTTCGGCGTTTCTCCGCTTGTTTGCGGGCGCGGCCGATTTCAATTTCTAGGGTTTTGAGACGGTTGCGCGTGTTGATTAGGTTGGGGATGAGCTCGGTTATCAACTGGGTGCTGTGGGATTGCGCGGCTTTGAGAGGCTGTGGTGTGAGAAGACCGAACCAGCGGAGAGGATTGCGACTGTCGATTTGGCGGGTTTTAAAGGTGGGGGTATCTTCTTTTGTCTCTTCTTTCGGGGTGTTTGAGATGTCCTCCGAGGGGGTATTCTCAGAAGTATCTCCGGTCGAATCTTCAGTCGAATCTTCCTTCGGGTTCTCCTCGGAGTTCTCCTTGGACTCTACCTCCTCAGTCACTTCGATCAACTCCCCTTCAGCTAGCTCAACATCCACCACCTTAACCCTAGTTCCTTCTTCACTTTCTTCCCATTTCAAGTGTCGTGAAGCCTTCATTCGTTCATCATATAATTCCTCGCCATAACGTGTACCCCTTGGTGCAGCCCAGTTTGCACGGGCGATATTCTGAAAGGACAACGAGAACTCCTTGTTGACTTTCTCTTGTATGTTGGTATATGTAGACAGTACATCAAGGTACTGAACAAGAAGTAGGTCAATGGAAGATGGCTCTGGAGGAGACATGATTTCGATACCAAAGTTTATTGTCTAAAAGAAAACACTTGACACTCTAAGATGGGCATGCTGTTGATATATGGTGGATCCCCGTTACACCAATCAGGCTCACCTAATATATCTCACAACCCTAATAAACCCCGATGCATCCACACAGCAACATGAAAAGCCAGATAAATGCGTACATATGTACAAACAAACATCAAGATATCGTATTAAACAAGCTATTAAACAATATTTCTCCCCTTTTAAACGGCGTTCTCAGGCTTACGGCCGCGGATGAACCGGTAACTAGTAATCAAGTGAAGATCCTTGTTACGGAAATCTCTCTTGACACCCTCAATCAAAAGACGAGCCTGCTCCTCAGTGTACCCCCAAATACGGGTGAACAGAGCAAGAGTGTGCGACTCGACCGACATCTGCATGTGCACCTGCTCGAAACGACCAAGCTCCTTCAGATGGGGGTCCTTAGCCCAAGGACCAATTGGGATCTGAAAATGACATGTTAGTTTATGCTTAAGGTTTAGTATCTTGTGATAGAAAATCAACTTACACGAACAACCTCCTCGTGGACATCCTCAAAGCCAGCTTCGATCATCCACTGCTTGTGGAAACGGGCAACGTTCATCGTCCGACCAAACTTACGAGAGGCAACGTCAAGCTTCTCGACCCACTCCATGGTCCAACGAGCCTTGTCGCACGAGTCATCATCAGAAAACACCCACGCATCGTACTCTTGGATCTCACACCAACCGCCAGGCTTCAGGTGCTTCATGATCTTGCTGTAGAACACCGAGTAATCGGCGCAAGTACCACTTAGTGAGCGACCGTGGATGTAGTCGAACTTTTCATCCTCACGGTACGTCCACTCGTCTTCAAAGTCGTCGACGTGGAAACGGCAGTTGGGAGGAACCCAGTCAGGCTGGATGGGACTCAAATCAATACCGCACACCTCAGCCGAGGGGAACTCATCAGCCATCTCAATGGCCCAGATACCAGTACCACAGCCCAGATCGAGAATCCGCATGTTTTCCTTATCCTCAATGGGCGCAATGTACAGCTGTCCGTGAAGAAGAAGACGCCAAATGTGGTGCTGCAGGGTCAAACGCTCCTGCTCACGATCATCGTTGGGAAGCATGTATTGCCCCTCACGGAAGGCGTGGTACCGACGACCGTTTTCATACTGATAGTGGAAGATGGACGAAGAGATGGACGCAGTGTTAATAGATCCATCAGATCCGTAGGTCGAGTCAAAGACAGAGTTAGCAGCAACCAGCTCGGGGTCGGTAAAGGCAACTTCCTGATGGCGGAGAGGTAGACTAGGGTTAGTGGGATGTTGGATATGGGAGGGATTTCCTTGTTTCCGAGATCACTTACATCGATGACGAGGGAGGGGTGGTTCTCGTTAATGTTCTCTTGACCGTAGGCGGTAGTAGAGAGATCAAGACGGTCAGGCATGTGCTCCTCGAGGTACAGAGTGTCTCTGTCATACTGAGCGCGGCGAGCTTCCTCATCATCAACGGCGATGGCGACAGAACCAGCGCCTTCGCCTTGCTCGGGGGTGACGGTCTCAGCGGGGGCAGCTTCAGTGGTAGTGGCAGCAGCGGCAGCGGCAGCGGGGGTCTCGGCAGCAGGAGTCTTGGCGGGGGTGGCTCCAGTGGTAGTAGCAGCAGCGGCAGCGGGAGCGGCCGGAGTTTCGGTAGCAGGAGTCTTAGCGGGGGTAGCTTCAGTAGTAGCAGCAGCGGCAGCGGCAGCGGGAGCGGCTGGAGTCTCGGTGGCTGGAACGGCAGCAGCCGCAGCGGGGGTGGCGTCAGGAGCAGCCATTCTGGGAAATACAATAGTGGATATCTATATAATGGTGCAACGGAACGGAAGGAACCGACAATAAAGGAGGTATGACAGACAACCAGACCACAGTCAAAAATGGAGATTTTAAGAATAGGATGATGGTACAGGGTAGAGCAGAAAGTACCAGAATGACAAAAGACAGGAAAGAAGAACCGGCAGCGGGGGAAGGAGACGGTGTTCGCTCACGGGCCCTTTATATACATGTCTTGCGAGTGAATTTTCTGGGATTTCCTGACAGACCATCAGTAGACGTAGCGAGCGAAGCAAGCAAATACCACGCAATGAACTGGCCGCGGGCGTCAGGCACGAATACAATGGACGGATGGGGTAACTGGAAGAGGAGGAGCAGGATGAGGATGAAGGCCGTCGAGCGTCAATCACTGCATCTGACCACCGTACTGGAGAATATGTGGGAGTTTTGAAAGGGTAGTAACGGTGTATCAGGAAGGAAATAAACGGAATGGTGGAACGAGACAGCGGGGTGACGATAAATCAGGGGTCAATTGATTGTATTGTAGACGAGAATGAGGTCGTTTTTTTGCCGGAATCTCGGGGTTTGTATGTGTAGAGAAATTTGATTCTTTTTGTCAATCGGCCGGAGAATACGGCAGGGGATGGTGTATGTAGAAACGGAGCAGTATGCGACTTCTCAGAAAGTGATAGATTATAGCAAAGGTACAAATATAAATACATACAACTCCAAGACTTGACATATCTACTGGTTTTAGGGCCATATTTGATAGCACATGTGAAGTGATGTGATGAGCTGAATACTTTGGTCCGACACTTCATTGAACCAGGATAGCCACGTCTCCCCACAGCTTCCATGATTAAGTTGAATCTAGAAATCGATTGTCTGGCAACCACCAAGAACGGGATCCTCCTCCGGCCCGTTATTCCATATTCGCAAACGAGCCAACCACTTGACACAGCAAATACCACTGAAAGAGTATATATGCATTGTACATCCATCCATACACAAATCAAAAGCCCCATCAATCCACACCAAGTAAGACCCCCATGACACCACAAAACCGACAGCGTGTCGTCCAAGGCAATGTCCAAGCGCTCTCTTCCACCCACCCATATTGGTCTTGACGGAGGAGGATTTCAGTGGATTAACATGGCTACGACTCCAGCGAACGTGCGTGTGAAAACCCGGCGGATGGTGGGGTGCTTGGGCCATATTTGGTCCGGCGGGCGGGCTTATGGGTGACCCGCCGTGACATAAAGAACTCGTGGAACTTTCCAGGAAAATAAAACAAGCTTAGAGGTCTCGGTCTAGGATATACCCAAGATCTCGGGGAACTGGTCCCGGGACTTTGAGGTTCTCGGGATATGCCCTGTTGGTGATCGACGGAACACGGCCCGAACACTACATCCCGGTGGATGTTCACCGAAGACGGGCGTTACATGGATTTGGCATATATATATACTTGCAACTACATACATACATACATGCAAACACACATGTCTATGGCTTCCTACGTTGTAACGTAGACGGATGAGGGATTCGGGCAAAAGAGACATGCACATCGCTCCGCAAATGCACTCATATGCATATGGGATTTCACACCTAGCAAGTTACTTGTGCCATGTACTCGTGGCGCCGTCTATACTAGGCCCGGTTATGGTTACAGTCACCCGCTCTCTGCGCATCCGAATGAAGAAAAACCCGACAAACTCTCCCCTTTTTCCAAGTACAGATACATATAAGAATGGGACCATCCGTTTAATCACTACATAACAAGCGCCGTTTCCTCCCGTCTACCCCCGTGTGGCGCTCCTGCGGCTTCTGCGTGGCTGCTGCAACTCTGTTATCACTCGGGTCACACAAGACCCCGATAATCCAGCGTTAACCAATCAAGCAACAGTGTTTATGGGCGTCAACGACGATTTAGCGACATGATGGCTTTCTTAAGACTCGGTCAGCCTTGTCAGCCTTGTGGTGGTAACTTTTCAGTGAAAGGTGGTTTCTTTTGAGGGAGTTCGGATGCTTCGTGAAATGGATCGTGGGATTCTATACAAAAGATGGACATGACGAACGGAATACTGGTGAAACGACGGACGCTGCAGCCTCTTACATTTGGTTTGCTAGTGGTTGGGTACAACATGGGCCTTGTTCCTCTTTTTTTTCCCTTACTCTGTTAACCCTCACATCTATTCATCCAATCCAACAATTAACCAACAAGCCCCCGCGCCTGCCATTTCCATCTTTCTCTTGCTATATCCGTCTGTCTGCCTCTCTCCTTCCCTAGTCATCCAACCAATCATAAGCATCTCACATAGTCCGAGAACACCCCCAACATCCGCGCTAAGCCCTGAAAGGACCGCCGCCACCCGTTTGCAAAAACCAGCAAACCACCAAAGCGACGCATAACCCTAGTTCTCATTCTTTCCCCTCTCTCGTCCCCGTCACTTCCCTTCCTTCTTCCCACAATTGGACCTGGCCACTTTTTTTTTTCCCAACCACTTACATACACAGTTACCTGTTTGGCTGGCTTGGACGATAGGATGGGGACAAGAAGAAGGTGGCCGGAAGGAGAAATGGCTGGAAAGGAAAACTACTGTTTTTGGCAGAAAAGAACTCTCGCATACTTTTCATGCCAACAAAGGCATAAAGGTAAGCGTCGCACGTTTGCTTGACAGCGTATCTAGCATGTAAATGGATGGGTGGCAGACAGTTGGAATGGCGAGCTTGCGGGGTTGTATAAGTATAATAAGTATAAGTATTATTACGCTCTAAAAACTAAAAAGGCCTGCTCCTAAAAGAAAACAATAAACTCCGTGCGGAAAACCTCAACACACGTAAACAACACCCTGATCCAGTAAAACATGCGAGTAACCACTAAAAGACTGGGGCTGCGTACAGACTGCAACTAAGCAAGTTGCGGATGGCGATAGCGCTTATCTGAATGGATAGAGGCGCGGACGAGTCACCTGCTCGTGAATGCGAGAGCTCGAAAGCCGTCGCTCACGTACTGCAGGGAGAACCACCTAGGTGGGAGAAGAAAAAGGTCGCATCAGGGAAAACCCTGCAAAGAACTAAATGTGTTCTTGTATAGTTGTGTGACGACTAACTGTCGCCACACTGGTAGGACTGTGGGATAGCAAAAACGTCCAGCAGTGAAGTCGAAAAAAATGAAGAAAACAAAGAGAAGAAAAGAAAATAAAAGTCCTCAAAGTGGAGGAGAAGAAATGTCGGAGAAAGAGATTGGTGTGAAGTCTTCACGTCGACAAGCCCGTGATAGCTGGGACGTATGTAGTAGCGAGTTCATTGCTGCTGGGAAAGCCAGCGCATCGTAGTACCTCTCGCGCAAAACGGCTATTGCGCCTGGAGGGTCCTTATTCAACTCTCGATGGAAACGACTTGTCGTCCACCTGAGAGGCTCCCGCCCACTAGCTGTGTCGGGGCAATGAACCGCCAAATGAAACACCGACTGTATAGGGCACCCGCAGGTGCACCCTTGCGGGGTTGTTATCCCTTAGATGGCTGGTTCCTACCAAATTCGCAGACACTTCAATCCAACAACTACATACTACTACTCTCCTCACATCAACTCCCTAACTTCACCGCCTGCTTCTTTTGGTTAAGTCGCCCTTTGTTCCCCCCCTCTAGCCCCCAAGCTCTGGCCTCTGACCCCCCTCCCGCCTTCCGCACTGGAGCCAACCACCACCCACCTACTACCGGGCCCCTTCTGTTTTCTATCTGTACCTGCAGTTCCACGTTGAGGTTCGATAAACTCTGGAAGCTGTTACATACTCCCGTCTGTTCCAAGTGACTATTTTTAAGCTGTAACTTAGTAGTGTTCTTTCTACTTTTATTTTTTTCACACCAGCCTCTTTTCAACTCGTCTTTCTCTCTCTTCTCTTTCCGTTTTCTTCCCTTCTTGCACCCCGCCAAAATTAACCCTTGTGTCAGCTCGACAATCCCATCACAGGCTTAAACCAAAGGCCACCAAAACCGACCGGGCACGCTTTGTCCATCACCGCCGAACTCAACTGAACCCTTTCCGCGCGCCGAAAAGTCGAACCCTTTTTCTTTCTTATCCTCCACCCCCCTCCCCCCGCCTCTCTCGACCCCTCCCGCTATCCGTCGACAAAGTGAAGTAGTTTCCTGTCTCGAACTTGCTCTTGGTATCATCGCATTCCCGCTGTTCCGCTCCGCATTCTCGACAAGACACTCAATCGTCCGCTAGACGACCCGCTCGACACTATCTGCCAGACGACGAGGTATCATTTTCTCGCCGCTCAATCGCCCATCGAGAAAAAGAAGAAGCACTCATCAAAAAGACTAAGACTGTTAGTCTGTCGCATCTTATCGCCCTCATTAACTGTCGTCTACGCACCATCATCAAGTCAGCTCGCTTTCTTGATACTAAAGACGCCCGAAATCGCTCTCCCCCCACATACACATACACACACATATAAGCCACAAAATGGTTGTTGCCACTATCAAGTATGTGATTCTTCTTTATCGCCAACTAGTCTCTTGAGATGACTTCGCCTTTCAACAGCTGGTTCCTTTGTCGCCTGTGGCCTGTCCATCGCCTGTTGTGTTCACGGTCTGTCGTGTCAGGTCGCGCCGTCGTCAGCCGCCGTGGTCTCTGCGACAGCCGCAGCCGGTGATTGTGCCTGCCGGCGCATAGCCTGGACCACATCCATTCCTTGTTAAATGGACCTTCCGCTAACCATGGACCCTCTTTCTTTTGCCATTGTACAGATGTGTCGTCGTCGGTGACGGTGCTGTCGGCAAGACGTGTCTGCTGATTAGCTACACGACTAACAAGTTCCCTTCTGAATACGTACCTACTGTGTTTGACAACTATGCCGTCACTGTCATGTAAGTCTTTCCGTCCTTCAACCGAGCCCAAAATTTCTTAATTTCTCGGGCTCTATTTCTCTCTCTTAGCTAACCTCGAATATTTACAATCTAGGATTGGTGATGAGCCCTACACGCTTGGTCTTTTCGATACCGCCGGTCAGGAGGATTACGATCGTCTGCGTCCACTTTCGTATCCCCAGACTGATGTCTTCCTCGTCTGCTTCAGTGTCACTTCGCCCGCCTCGTTCGAAAACGTGCGTGAAAAGTGGTTCCCCGAGGTGCACCACCACTGCCCCGGTGTCCCTTGCTTGATCGTTGGTACCCAGGTTGATTTGAGATCCGACTCGAGCGTTCGCGATAAGCTTGCCAAGCAGAAGATGGAACCTGTTAAGCGTGAGGATGGTGAGCGCATGGCCAAGGACCTCGGCGCCGTTAAATACGTGGAATGCAGTGCCTTGACGCAGTACAAGCTCAAGGATGTGTTTGACGAGGTAAGTTCTTTTTTTCAAAGCTGTCCGGCTCTTTTGCACTTTTGATTCGTTTGGTCGACATATGTTGGGGACCCAGAGACATGGCGACAAACTGTCATTTTCTCATGGCCGGCCCATTTGCATGTGACATCACGTTGTGTCTACATAGTCATTAGCTCTCGCTCTCGCTTTTGCTCCTACCGTTCTTGTTGACTGGTTCATGCTAACGTTGTGTTCCCACCCCGTCATAGGCTATTGTTGCTGCACTTGAGCCTCCGGCCCCCAAGAAGAAGCAACACAAGTGCACTATTCTGTAAAAGATGACGACATCAAATAGGACAGCCCAACACTTTGGCTTGCGCAGCCACCGTAGGGTGACAGAGATTCTCTACTGCTGATTCCCCCCCTTTTGTTTTCTTGGCCCTTTCCGACTATCGCCACACCCTCTGTTCCCTTTTTTCAGATTGCTTGTGTCTTGAGTTTTCTAGCTTGCTTTCTTTTTTCTCTTTTTTTGCGCTTTTTATTTGCTTCTTAGCGAATCTCTCGTCGTCCTGGTGCTGTTCTTGGGCCCTCTTTCCATCCTTATCCTTTGATCTCTTTTTCTTTTTCTCTCTCTTTTTTTTGCCGATGACGACGACGATGATGATACAATGATGTATGGTTTGCTTCTTTAGAGAAGTGTTGGCTGAGGTGCCTATTTTGTTATTTTTCCATATTTTTTCTCTCTATCTCTCTGTTCTATTTCCCAGTTTCGTCTTTCTCTGATTATACTGGCTTTGTGCGCTCCGGGAAGTGGGGGAAAGTGTTGTCTGGACGAGACCGATCGTTTCCTCCGTCGTGTCTGTTTGTGGCAAGGAGGTATTTCTTGGTTGTGGCAATTGTGCGCTACTCGAAGCGCTGTGTTTGTTGCACTAAAAGGAATGAAGCGATTGGTTATAGTGCTTGTGGACAGACGCAATGTATACACGGTACCAAAATTACCTGACAACGGGTTATCCATCAGTACCCAAACCAGACTCTGAAAAATCCCCAAGGACTAGACTGACTGAACCACATGACAAGTGGCACCTGGTTGACATGATCCATGGAAGGTTGCACTGTTTGTTCTTGTATTGCATCATCGTTGTTGATTTGTCGTTATTGGTAGCTTTGTGCTGCTTTCCCCAACTCTCTTCCTCTTTTCCCCTTTACAATACAGCCCGGTCTGCGATGACGACGACAAGTAGATACGACGACGACAACTTCCATGGCTTCGATACCCTGCTTTTAACAATTCTTTATTTTCTTTTTTTCAACAATGTTTTTCCTTAGTGAATTGTACTTGGTGATTTATTGTCTGGATTTATTTTGTGATACCATGCGGGGCACTTCATTTCTGTGTCACATCGGGAATTTCGATATTAAGAGAACTTCATATGTTTGAGGGGTATAAGTGTGAGATTTGTATTGGGAATTGAGAGAACGTATATATTGTTTTGACAGCAAAAGATCAAAACTGTGATGTGAAGAAAGTTGATCAAGTGAATACAACAGGCAACTTTGGGTACTGAAAAGAATCAAAGATAGCACTGTGCTAAAAGTAAAAGGCAAAAGGCTGAAATGGAAACCTAGTTTGGCAGTTTGAAGTTAAGTTCATTCACCAAACGGTCAACTGTTGCCTTCTTACTTTCTCGTTGCCACTTTTCCAAGTTGAAACTTCCTTCAGTCAACTCGACACCCTCAGCAGCTACATAGATATACCCCAAGAGTGTTTTTCCATCAGCAAGATCAATGACACATGGACTGAGGACATAGGTGTCTCCTTCATAGGTAGACAAGTTAACCACCTCCTGCGCCGTCCGGGCAAGATATACGCGGCCGTTGATCATTGCATTTGGGGCACTGCATTGCATGGCACTGGGGAATACACGCCACATCTTTGGAACGAAGCCTCGCACGGAAGCTGTTTTTAGGATGGGCTTGTGAGTGGATTGGGTGGCCATCTGGGCGATTTGAGGGTCCATGAGACTACCGTAGAAGAATACGGGAATGGGGTTGCTGGTTGTCTGGAGGTTTGTGGGGTCGATGATGGACTGAGGCTTGGGAGCTGTTACCACGGCTGGGGATTCAGATGATGATAGAATTGAAGATTGGGAGGATGACGTGTGGTGATTCTGAGTTGAGGTTGTTGGTGCTGTTGAGACTGTTGACGAGGGACTTTGGGAACGGGTAGTTCCGGTGGATTTTGAAGATGACATGGCGGGGAAGGAGTGGTGGGAGTGTCTTAGTGAGGGACTTAGACGGATGAAGAGACGAGATAGTTTGTGAAGATAGCGTGTGGGCGAGGTGCTTTTGGGGGTTTGTTTCTGTAGAAAGGGCTTCTTGGCGAGAGACGTCCAAGAACGCCGTTTTATAGAAGGAGGGAAACCCATTTTCGATGTTGGGTCATTATGAGTTGGTAGAAATGTCATGGTGGGAAGTATAAAGAAGGGTTGTGTTTCTTGAAGTAGAAGATAATGGAAATATAGAAAATCAAAGAAGTTAGGCTATCCCGAAGTTTCGGAGACTTTGTCTTAGAAGTAACCGATGATAATGAAGAGTCCTTTGTATTGCTGTTTAAGGTTTCAACGGATAAAGGCGATGGCCATGTGCTGGGTCAAAAGTGAAAAGAGTACTATGCCCAAGAGAAAGGGGCATGTCCCCGTCTTTATATCATGGACGGGTGATCTGTGCCATGGTTATTGTCATATGCATACCAGCGTTTGGTGAGCTGAAGGGGTAAATTACGAGCGATTAACAGCCACCACCGTCATCCAAAAGAAGTAATTCTTACACCCCAGTTGTATGTATGTAGCTGTTTACAGTGGGTACTAGTTTCTTCCTATTACTACAAAACAGGAAATGTTCTTTGCCTTGTAGGAAGGAAGCCTTGATTAAGGGACCTCCATTCTGTTTGTGCACTTCTGTGTTTTTTGTCACTGGCTTGCTTTTTTTGTTTGTGTGGTTGTGGAACTGGAGGCGTGTAAGAGAGAATTCGTTTCTGTGGGTGGAGGATATTTTGGCTTTTCGGGTGGATTGGATTGACGAGTTATGCGACGTGTTACCGAGGGCCAGTAGACTTATGACACGTGGGATAGCTGGCTCGGGATATTGATGACTTTTTTTCCTGTATTTTTGTTCCGGGGAAAAGGTGGGTTGGAGAGAAGCTTTTTCGTTGTGTTACGGAACACTTTGGGTTTGAGTGTCGTGGGTGGTTCTGACGACATATTGAGAGCTGAAGATGGATACTTGCACCGAGCTATACACGGGAACCCGCGTTTCCAGCTAGACTCAATTTATCAGGATATCTCGTACACATCCACCATCAGCCCCCATGATACTATCCGACAAACAACATCAAAATACTCGCCGAGCAGACTCGGCCGGACGGGAGGGTCACCAGAAATCAAATACCTCGTCCACCGCTTAACCCAATGTCGCCACTAGTCAGGCACATGGTAAAGCCCGCTGGACGCCACCACGCCACTGGGCTAAAATGGTAGCCTGAGCCGGGCATACCTGACTCTGTACTCGGGGGTGTCATCAGTCTGGCTTTTGGTTTTGTCGTCCAATGAGATGGCGACGCGGGTATGCGCCCTGGGATATTTGGTCAATGTGCTTGATATAGGCCTTGCTTACTTGTGTACTTTGGATTTGGTTTCAACAAGGGGTTCTATACTACCTTGATGTTGTAGTCATTTGGTGTGTATATGTAAGCCTCGTCTATATGTCTGCATAAACGTATATAGATCCAGGTGGTCGGTTCGCCTTATCTTACGTACATACATACAATGTATCGACTTTGTGGTCACCGAAACATGATATAAGACGTCAAAAAGCGTATCATTTAGAAGGGTTAGGGTCTATTCCACTTAGATATGGTGTTACACCATCAACGATCCTGTTGCCTACATGGCGTTTACAAACCGATGGACAAACGGCTATCTGAATATTTAATTTAAATGAAACGAATGGTGACGAAGGGAGTGAATATGTCATTGGTCTTCAGAAGTACCTTTTTAAGTTTTCGGTATCATTATCCAATTGTCGTTGAATTGATATCGCGTTACAATCATGTTCCAGTTTAGTATGTTTTAGGGTCAGGGCACTTCTCTTTTGGGACTCTTTAGTTAGTTAGTTAGTTAGTTAGTTTCTATTTAATACCTGATTAGCAGGCCTAATGCCTCTTTTTTCAGGCCGGGGGACGGTTGAAGACCGCCCAATTAACCCCTATTTTTCTATCTTATAACCCTAATCACCAACATTCATCCCCGCTATCCGGCTTTCCTCCCGTAGGCGCCCTAGGATCATCCCCGTCGCTGCTTTCCCTCCCCTCCCCGTGCACCGACGACACCACACTTCTGTAATAAAAGGACCGGCTAAACACCTCACATGTGCTTCTCCCTGTCCTGCTTTCTCAATAACGCCCTCGCGAGCGTTGCTCTCCCCTTCGTCGTTCTCAGTAGTCTGGAGGTAAAAGGACTCGACCACGCATAGGGGCTTCTCCGGCACGTCCACAAGTGAACCCGATCCTTTTCTCCTCCACATCTCTTGCACTTCGTCTCTGCATCCGGGTGTCTAAACCTCTGATGGTAGCTTTTGAAATCTCCGTGTCCTGACATCGCCGCGAGGACTGCTCCCACTATGCGTCTGGGGGCTTCGGGGATCGTAGCCTGATTTCTCTTGGGGAACTCGGTAAAGGACCTCTCCGGGTGGGAGGCGATGTGCTTCTGGGACCTAAACCACTGCTCAAATCTCTCATGTTTGGCTTCCTTAAGCCACCTCTTCGCTCTTGACAATGACATCTCCTCGCTGCTGGTTTCCACCGCCGCTGCCTTGGCCAGTTGGTCAGCCTTCTCATTCCCCGCGATGTCCGTGTGTCCCGGCACCCAAATACAGTGTACCGCAACCCCATATTCCTCTCTGAGTCTCTCCATTTCTCTCTTGGCGCTGTCGACCTCCCACTGAGATGTACCCGTCTTCTTCGCTTCGGTGTTCATCCTCCTGACCGCCGCCATGTTATCGGAACATACCCATATTCTCTCAACTGCACCCAATATCTCGCAGGGGATAGCACGTAATCCTTTATCGATGGCGACCAGCTCTGCATCCGCCACTTCCGCCCATCGACCCGTGCTGTGTTTGCCGCTGGTAACCATCCGCCCTTCTTTCTCAATATACCATCCAGCCCCTGTCCATCCAGTGTCCAGCTTGGAGCCATCTGCATATATCCATATGTCGCTTGTTGTCTGTTGAGCCGTCCTCAGATTAAGGTGCCGTATCGCGTGTGATGCCTTGTCCTGTCCCCGGTGGCCTTCTTCGGTGGGCATGGGCGGCGGAGGGGTCGCATGTTCGCACTTGTCATAGATGGGGCCGTAGGTTCTCATGGGGATCGGTAGCCTAGCCTTAATCTCCCTCGTCCTGGGCATGTAGTACGTGTGGAAGAGAGGATGGTCTTCGTCCAGAGTATGCCAGCGCACCGCCTCTCTGTCGATTGCCTCTTCCAATATGATCGCAGCTGGGGGGACCCCAGCCCACATGTGCAGAAGCGCCGTGGGTGTCGTCTTGTACGCCGGGATTGCAGCTAGTATAGCTTTCCGAATGGCCTTATCTATCAGATCAGATTGCTTCTTGCTACCCCATTTACCTGGTGAAGCCCAAGTGGCACTGGCGTAAGTGATCGCTGGAATGATTGCCGCATTGATGACTTCAAGCATCAGCCTCGGAGGAGCACCATGTTTGCATCCTCGCAGAATTCTCAGATCGTTGGCTCTCTGTGTTACCTTGCGGGAAACCTCCTTCGCGTGGTTCCAAAAGGTAAGCTTTCTGTCAAAGTGTACCCCGAGCCATTTCAGAGCACCGTCCTCGGGGGTGGCCTTGATCCGCTGGATGCCTTCCAGCGCCAGGTCTGGGTTACCCGCATTTCGCTTTCTGGTCAGATGGAGGAGGCCAGTCTTGCCATGGTCAAGTTGGAGGCCGTTCTCGTCACACCATTCGATTGTCAGCTTGAGGTTTCTCTTGAGTGTCCGAATGTTCGCTCCGAGGCTCTTGGATTCGACTCTCCAGAGGCCATCATCCATGTAGCCCTTTAGATTCGCTGGGGCCATATTGAACAGAGGTGTCATGAACAGCATGTACAATATGGGTGAGATAGGAGATCCTTGTGGGAGGCTGCCGCTTGTTGGTCCAGGTGTCTCGAAGTGGCCGTTCAGGTGAATTTGCGCCGTCCTATCTTTGAGAAAAGATTGGACCCATCTGCACACATGTTGGGGGTACTTCTGGTGTAGGAGTCTGTCTACCATTCTGTTTGGGAGGATCGTGTCATATGCACCTTGTGCGTCGAAAGTAAGGATCGAGCATGTTAGGCCGTTTTTCCAAGCTTGCAGAATCTCGTTATGAAGCGTTAGCGTAAGGTCCGCTGCCGATCTCTTCGGGAGTGCGCAGGCATAATTTTGGCTGATGATGTTGCGCTCCATGGCTTCTCTTGTCAATCGTTTCGCAATAATTCGCTCTAGAGCCTTGCCCACCGTTGGGAGGAGGGATATGAGTCTGTATGATTTCGCTTGCGATCGGTCACGTTTTCCAGGCTTAGGCAGGGCGATCAACTTAGCTTCTTTGAGTGGCTTAGGGTGATGTCCAGCAAACATGCAGGCATTGAAGAATGCCGTGAACTCTTTCTTCAGGAAAGGCCAGCTCAGGGCCAGGAGTTTGTTCTGTAGGCCGTCTCTTCCAGGCGCTGTGTTATGTGGCTTCTTGACAGCTTGTTCCGCTTCTTGGATCGTAATTGGTTGCCAGTGCTCAAAGGTGTCTCCGAAGGTTGGGGGAGGAATGTCTGTCCCGCCTTTTCCTCCCAGATGGTGAGTGCGTAGAACCTCTATCTTCTCCGACGGTGAACTTCTCAGTGTGCCTTCCGCGTCCAACAGGGCTGGCGAGAGGGTCCTCTGTGGGTTGGATAACCACTTGGACGCTTTGTGGATGCTCTTGGTGTCTGCGATTGAAGCTATGTGTTCCTTGTAAAACATTTCGCAGGCCTTTTTCGTAACTGCCCTGAAATGGGTCTTTGCTTCCGCGACGTCCTCTTTTGCCCAAACTATCTCCAAAAACATGTTGGTTGCTCCCTCGTTTTCCATGTGGCAGAACGACCTAAGAATTCTCTTGGTGGCGCATACTCTCTCCTTGGCCTCTCGGCATTCTTGGTTCCACCATACATAACCCGAACCATGTACCTTCTTCAGTGGGGTAGCTACTTCGTATGCCTCCTGTAGTTCCTTGATTATAGAGAGGGCTAACTTGTCGAGTGAGCTGGGTGATGGGTTTCCGAGTTGTATCAACTGCTGTTCGAGTCTCACAGCTGCCTCTGCGCACTTTTGTCTGAATACCTCCTGGTCCATGTCAGCAAGCCTGCGTATCTCTATGTGATGTCTTTTGTTGAGCTCAGTCTGAATCTCGAGGTACTGTGGGGAGTGGTCGCTACTACAATCGAATTCACCACCGACGGTGTGTCTACTAACGTGGCTGGCGATGTCAAGTGGGACTAAGGTGAGATCTAGAACATTGCCTGCGTCATGAGTTGGGACTGAGGGGTCGTTCAGGAAAATCAGTCCGCGTTCGTTGGACCAGTCAATAAGCTCGTTGGATTTAGCGTCGTGGATGGACTGTCCGTTGTCCCATAAGCCGTGGTGTAGGTTGAAGTCTCCCATGATGATCAAGTTCTTGCTGTGTAAGCCCATGATGATGTCAACTGCCTCATTGTGCCTCTGGCTTCCCACGCCTGCGTTATACAGACCGATGATGGTGAAGGTGCGACCTATGATCTTCGTCTCTACTGCGGTGATGTCTGGATGGAGCTGGACTCTAGTGGTGGGGAAAATGCTATCGTCGGAAAGGATCCTGATGTAGCACACTGCTCTAACTTTCTTCTGTGGATCTTGGTAGTCTGGGGTGGCGATGATATAGCTCGGGTGCTTCACCGCCTTGTCATTGTATATGGGCGGTTCTTGTACCATGACAATGTCTACTTCCTTTTGGGCCGCGGTTTCCAGGATGCTTCTCAGAGCGTCTCTCCTGTGGTGAACGTTCGCTTGGATAATACTGAGGTTGTCATACATTAATAATCCTCGCAGGCCTTGGCCGCATGTTTACCTCCGCAGATGACACACTGCATAGTGCAGGAGCATTCTTGTGTCTTGTGTTCTTCGCATCTCCTGGCAACGTCGTGGTTCACAGAGGTGTGGTCTTTGGCTCCGCACTTATCGCAGATCAAAGGCTTCCCACAACCATTCGGGTCATGGCGCCCCAATACGCAGCGAATGCACCGAGGTCTTTCTCTCTCCTTCACCCTACACTTCTTCACGGCGCGGACATATCCCAACAGCTCTATCGAGGAGCGGATGTGCTCTGGGTTCTCAATCGCGAACAGCAGTGCCTGACTGCCGAGGTCCTCCTTGTATGCTTGGAAGAATATGTTCCTGATCTTGCCGCCAAAAGCCTTTTGAATGTCTCCGCGTACATCCTCAATCGAGGTGAGTCTCTTGACATTTTTCTCTGCACTTTCTGCCGTGTCTCCAGGGGCACCCAGGATAGATCTTGGGATGTTCTCGATCGCAAACTTCGCCCAAGTGCTGTCGCCATCCATTGAGGTCGCACCGAGCATCATCCTGATGGTCTCTTTCTCATCATCACTGAGAGGCTCATCTCTGTAGTTAGTCCACATTGCAACTCCGGTCTCTGTGCCTCTAATGCGCTCAATCCGTTCTTTGCCGCCGAACTTTTTCTTGTTGACCTCATCCTTGATGAGCTTGGGGTTCACGTGCTTCCATCGGCTATCCGGGGGGATGCGGACCAAGACCTTGTGGGGATTCGGCTTTCTCGTGGGGTTGGGGTTCGCGGTGCCGGGCTGGCGAATGTAGGGCCTATCGGGCAGGCGGTTGGTAGTACCACGTGCGCTGGTAGTCTGGCCTGTCACGCCTTTAGCAGCATGAGTCGTCTTCGCGGTGGCCGTGGCATACGTCTTCGCGTGCGGTGCGGTGGCGGCCTGCGTTTGCTCCCTCTTGATAGGTGCGGTCTCCGTTCTCTTGGTGGTGGGGGGAGGGTTCTGTTGGACAGCGAGAGTTTTGGAGTGTGCGCTCCCGCTCCATTCCTCCGCTAGCATTCGCTTCAGTTTGGCCTTTACTTGGTTGACCATGATGCGGCCAACCTTGCTCTCCTCAGCTTCCTCCGTGACCCCTTTCAGGGCCGCGTCCATGGCGAGTGCGATCTTGTTGATCCATTTCTGCTTGTTGCGTAGTACATCCAGCGAGTTCTCGGCAATCAGATCGATAAACTTGGTAATCGACCCGGGAGGATAAGCATCGGCACCCGTGTCGTTCTGGCTCTCTGAGGTTTCTCTCGTGTCGGCTTCCGGGGGGGCGTTGGTGGTGGGGGCGGTCTCGGTGGGGGGGGTCATTCTTGGTCTTGTTCGTCTCTACTAGGGTGTCTTGTGGCATGGGCACTACTACGGGAGCCTCTAGGCCTGCGTCTGTCATGATCACCTCCGCCATCGTGAATATAGATGTCGGCGATGACGTGTCGAATCGCGTGTAAAATTAGGGTTAATATGGGTTAAGTGTAAAAAGAAGTCGAAGTTCGTCTTTTGGGACTCAAAGTGTTGATTAGACGGTTAGTTGCTAGGGTCACTTATACAGATGTGAGTCAGATTTAGGGTCTTGGACCAGATAGGTTAGAATGACTCTTATCTAGGAAGACTGTCATTGATTAGCGTTTCATAGAGTTGCATGTCTCGAGACAGAACAAAGAACATCAGCATCACGTAAATCAAGGTTACAAACGGCTTACATGACTCACTAAAGGCGAGCCAATTCAGGCGAATTTCCTCTCGCCGGCGGCCTTGTTCTATACAAATTCCGCCAGTTACACTGGTTTCCCCACAGTCATGGACAATTCACAAAATGGGCCCTGAAAATAGTATTTAGACCCCTGTATATGTCCAGGTTTTAGGTGGACCCCACCTGTGTTTCAGTGGGTATGCCTTACTGATAACGGCTGCAATTACTCACAAAGTGCTATTGACTGCATCAAAGTGTGGGGTCTGATTGGCTTTGACTAGTTGACCGGCCCGTCATCAAGTTCTCTTATCGTCATCGCCGTGATTCCTTTATATAGAGTGACGGAACATTTCTTGAGTATTTGGGTGCCTTTTGCTTTCCATTCTCATCCATACATACTAATTCCACGTCTTGTGATTCTTTTATAGAATCTATCTACACAACTACAGACTCTAGTCTTTTTCATCCATTACCCCGCCATCTTCTCATCCCACATCACATAGTCAAACGCCCACCATGTCCGCCCAAGACCTGGCCGACCGCACCAAGCAGTCGATCGTCTACATCGACACCGACGTCGGCACCGACGAGCCCACCACCGCCGGCTCCGAAGCCGCCCCCTACAAGTCCCTCGCCTTCGCCTACATCCAGAACATTGACGCCGCGACCGCCCCCAAATACCAGATCCGTGCCTCCGTCACCGGTGCCGTTGAGGCCGGTGCCGACGAGTCTACTCGTCTGGCTTGGAAGGACCCTGCTAAGTCGGCTGTCAAGAAGGCCGTCACTGCCGTTGACCAGCACAAGAAGAAGTTGCAGCGTGCTGCTAAGGTTGCTGCTGAGGAGGACGAGCGCCGGAAGGCCCGTGAGGCTAACTTGGAGGCGGCTAAGAAGGTTGTTTTGACTGAGGATGCCTCTCTTCCTAAGGCCGAGCGGATTAGAATTAGCAACAAGGATGTTGCTGAGGGTACTCGTGTTAAGGTTTACGGCCGCATTCATCGTCTGCGTGTCCAGAAGACTTCTACTTTCATCACCCTGATCGACGGTTACGGTCACCTTCAGTGCATTTTGCCCGTTGGCCCTCTTACTCAAACCTACGGTGCTCTCACCTTTGCCATTGGTACCTCGCTGGCTCTGTACGGTACTATCAAGAAGGTTCTTGAGGGTCAGACTGCTCCTGACGGCCGTGAGCTCCACGTCGACTACTACGAGGTTATTGGTGCCTCTCCTTCGGATGACGATGCCATCACCAACAAGGTTACCGCCGGCCAGAACCAGTGGGATGCCGCTATGCTGGATAACCGCCACCTCGTCCTCCGTGGCGACAACGCTTCTAGCATCATGAAGCTGCGTTCGGCTGTTGAGTGGGCTTTCACCAAGGCTTACCGTGAGCTTGACATCACCAAGGTTTCTCCTCCTGCTCTTGTTCAGACTCAGTGCGAGGGTGGTGCTACTCTTTTCTCCCTTCCTTACTACGATGAGACTTCCTACCTTACCCAGTCTTCTCAGCTGTACCTTGAGACTGTCATCCCTTCGCTGGGTTCCGTCTACTGCATTGAGAAGTCTTTCCGTGCTGAGAAGTCTCTTACCCGCAGACATCTGAGTGAGTACACTCACGTTGAGGCCGAGCTGGACTTCATCACCTTTGACGACCTTCTCAACCATTTGGAGGATATCATCAGCCGCATCATTGACACTGTCCTCGCCGACCCCGTCGCTGCCGCTGCTCTCAAGGAGCTTAACCCCACCTTCACCAAGCCCTCTTTCCCCTTCCTTCGCATGAAGTACACCGATGCCATTGACTGGCTCAACGCCCAGGACCCCCCTATTCTCAACGAGGAGGGCAAGCCCCACGTGTTCGGTGACGATATTGCCGAGGCTGCTGAGAGACGTATGACTGACATCATCAACCGCCCCATTTTCCTTACCCACTTCCCCGTTGAGATCAAGGCTTTCTACATGAAGAAGGATCCCCAGGACCTGCGGGTAACCGAGTCTGTTGACGTGTTGATGCCCGGTGTTGGTGAGATTGTTGGTGGATCGATGAGAATGGAGGGCTACGAAGAGCTTCTTGAGGCTTACGAGAAGCAGGGCATTCCCGCCAAGGACTACTACTGGTACACCGACCAGCGCAAGTACGGTACCTCGCCTCACGGTGGATACGGACTTGGTCTTGAGCGTTTCCTCGCGTGGTTGGCTAACCAGCACACTGTCCGGACGACGTGCATGTACCCCAGATTCATGGGTCGGTGCAAGCCTTAGAGGAGAGGAGGAAAAGGACTATATGATGAACATGCCGGTTTTGCGTAATACATTTGTAGAACGAGACAAAAACAAAATAATGGAGATTTCTTTTCACAACCAATATGTATACTTGGACGTGGCTTACATACATACTTAGGATGACCTGGTTGTTACGGGATGGCTTGTGCATGACATGAATGCAGATCGTCGTTACACGGCTAGCCCAACTGGTTTGGAAGGGCTAGACATTGGACAGTTTGTGGTTCGGGTTGTCTCGATGACCCTGTCCCACAGACTAGGGCAAGGGGATATGGCGTTTCTTTGGGCGAACGGGCTAGGCCGAAACTCGGGTTACATATATGTTTGTAGAGAAGTTCAGCAAACGGTGGTCGGTAGTTGGGGATGAAGACGGGACGGGACGACGTGGATGGTAAAAAGCAAAAGTGTCATGATGAAGATGCGGAGTATACGGAGGCAAAAAGGATGGACAGTACGGGAATCGAACCCGTGACCTTTCGCAGGTTCGCAAGTAATGCGAAGCAAACGTTATACCCCTAAACCAACCGCCCTGAAGATTACATAGACACTAGGGTTTTGAGGTATACAAAACCTGACTTGGCGATGATTTTTTTTTCCTTTGTGTTTTTTTGGGGGAAATGTGGTTGACTGTCGAGGCGCCAATGAGGCACATGGTGTTTTAGACAAATGGATGGATAGATTGGACGGGTACACCGCCTCGTGAATGGGAGGGACGGGAGGATTATGGGCGAATAGGGGCGGTTGTGTGTGGTTCATGGCTGTCTGTGCTTGAGGCAGTGTTGCATTGGGGCGGACGTGGAGCTTGTGAACGGATAGTATAGTATAGGGCGGTTCGTCGTAATTGAGATGTCTTGTGTTCATGGAAACTAGTTTGGACGGGGAGGGAACCGACGAGTGTAGGTTTTGTGTTGCCTTTTGGCGGGTACATAGGCTTTAAGGGTTGCCTTTTTGTTAGCGGAGTGTATCCGGCGACTAATGTGATGTGTAATTTCATGCAGACTTGATGCGGCGTGTGGCTTAACGCTCCTAGCAAGTTAGAGGGCGGGTGGGATTACGTGGGCTCTTTCCCGGCAGGACATGATGAATAGAGGGATTTTGATAGACAGCGGGAACGGGTAAAAGTAAATGATAGTTTGGGGAGGAATAGGATGGCCTGATTGATACGATCTAAATCGCTTTCTTTCAGCGAAAAAGATGAAAAAAATGGACGAATAGACATGGACTTGGTCAATGGACAAGGGGCGTTCCCGATTTGGAAGTTACCCCTGTCTTGGAAATCCTTATTGGGGCCGCGAATGGCGATGGACGGACGGGGCATCGGAAGAGAGGGGACAATATTGCGAGATAGAGAACGGGGATTTTGAATGTGGAGAGAAAGATGGAGAGAAGGCGGATAGGACCGTGAAATGATCCGGGCTGTTACGGTTTAGAAGAAGGCTGTGTTGCGGAATTTGAGTGAGTGTTGGTGATATCTTTGTGTGTGGGACTTAGGGAGCCTCAAAGGGATTAGGTTATTACCAGAGGAAGAAAAATGTATCGAGAATAGGATGTACATAGATGTGAGTATGTGGCACAATGTTGAATCAAGAAGCCACCCCGTCAAAGGGAACAAGCTTCCATAACGTGCTAACGGATTTAGCGTCTAGCGCAGGTTTTAGATTGTCCCAAGTCAACAAACTAAACTAAACCACTCCGCAGCAACAATAGCAACCAGAACCAACTCAACGCCTATTCAAACCCCTCCAAAAACGACAAGACCTTTATCAGGCCCGGTCTTTTCAATTGAAGATCATACCAACTACCACAGGCCAGGCCAAAAAAAAGACACTGTTCACTGCCATGCAAGCAAGCTGTGCATCATCACCATGTCCATCTCATGGCTAGTTTGGCAGCCGACAACGACGTAGCTGGGTAGTTTCCACGCTGTCTTTCTTGGATGGTTATTACTGTTGTCGGTCAAGTATATACACTTTCCTTATATATCTAGATAATCGATATCAACCATTATCTTGGCAATTTTTCTCCGCCTTTTTTTATCATTTATTCTGGGTTCCTTTTCTGCTTACACCCTTCTTTGCTTTACTTCCCCTCCCTCACTTCTTTCTCACCCCTCCCTCCCCAAAGACGCCTGGATAATCTCGTTCTTAATTCGAGTCCGTTCTCTTTTCTTCTTTCTACTTTTGCTTCTTCTTCCTCTCCTTCTCTTTTTTCTATTTCTTCTTTCCCTTCTTCTTCTTCTCCTTCTTTCCTGTAACGTCAACCATTTCCAAGTCCGGTCTTGTTCCTTCCTCTTCTCCTTCTTCGCCGTCTCTTCTTTGGCGTTTTTCTTTTCGTTTCTCCTTCTTCTTCTTCGTTTCTTGTGTCTTTTTTTCCTTTTCCTTGCTTCTTCTCCTCACTTTACTTTCGAACCCGCTCGCTGGTCCAAAAAAAAGAGAGAAAATAAAGGGAAAATTCACCTACTATTGCAGAAAACTTAACAAAAAAATAACCGACAATCTACGGCTTCTTGTAAAACCCCACCTTTTCGTCGTCAACTGCCGTTCTTGTTGCTGCTGCCGGATCCCGTCGCCTTGAATATATATATCAGGTTTACATCCTCCTACGCAACCACTTTCCCCCCGACGCCGCGCCGCTCGTTCACCGCTCGTCTAGAGCTCCTGGCCTGGTCTTTATCCACTTTTTTCTGCCTCCGCTTGGCGCATCGGCCGTCTCTGATCTGTCCTCTTGTTCGTACTGGGCCAGTCTGACCCCGACGCACTAGTCTTCAACCCACCGTCGCCCGAATTTTCCTGTTTGCACTCAGCGACACGTCTACTCTTTCTGCATATCAGCATCTACATCATCTTGTCTTCACGAGCATCATATTCTTCTCTTCGGTCTATACCCGCGAATTATACTTTAAGCATCTTGTTGTGTTCTTGTCTTAACTCCAACCCTTTTTGCTTCTCTCCCTTTTTTCTCTCGCTCGCTGTTTAGCTATCTCCTCGTTGAAATAGCAACTCTACGTTCTATCTCTCGACATTTCTTTCGCTCTATATATCCTACATCTTTAAACCCTATATATCGATATCCTCCTGCCATGTCGGGCCAGCCCACTACCGGCCGTTTCGGCCACGCCACCAAGGGTTCAGTCTCTGAGACGGGATTCTCCCACGGTGCCTTCACTTCCAACATTAACAGCTTCACTGAGCGCCACCGTAACCGTGGTACCGTCCCCGCTATCAACACCCAGCAGCTGTCTCAGCAGCAGCAGCAACAGCAGATGGCCGGCAATGCTGATATGTCTTCTCCTGGCGGTTTTGATATGCAGTTCACCCCGCTGCTTCCTTCCCAGCTTCTTCTCGGCAGCCCTTTCCAGCCTGGTACTCCCGCTACCTTTGGCAGCCCGCAGTTCCAAAACGCCGGTTTTGGTCAACAGCCAACTCAGCAGCAGATGCTTGCTGCCGCTCAGCAAGGCCTGACTAGCCCTGTTCCCCAGGCCCTGTCCCCCCAGGCCTTCCAGACGCTCGTTTCCCCCTCAAGCTACGGCGCCCCGGCTTTTTTCAACGCCCAGTCCCCCACCGGGTCCTACAACCCCATGTCTGCGCAGCCCACGTCGCCAGTCTCTATTTCCGCTACCTCGGCCGCTGGTCACAGCCGTACCGTCTACCTCGGTAACATTCCGTCCGATACTCCTGCCGAAGAGATTCTGAACCACGTCCGGAGTGGACAGATCGAGTCCGTCCGTCTTCTCCCCGATAAGAACTGCGCCTTCATCTCTTTCCTCGACCCTAGTTCGGCTACCCACTTCCACTCGGACGCTATCTTGAAGAAGCTGTGCATCCAAGGCCAGGACATCAAGGTTGGCTGGGGAAAGCCCTCGCCCGTTCCCACTTCGGTCTCCCTGGCTGTGCAGCAGTCTGCTGCCTCTCGCAATGTCTACCTGGGTAACCTGCCGGAGGAGGTGACTGAGGAGGAGATCCGTGAGGACCTCTCCAAGTTTGGTCCTATTGACATGGTCAAGTATGTCAAGGAAAAGAACATTGCCTTTGTTCACTACCTGTCTATTTCCCACGCTGTCAAGGCTGTCTCCCAGTTGCCACAGGAAGCCAAGTGGCAAGCGCCCCGCCGTGTTTTCTACGGCAAGGACCGCTGCGCTTACGTTTCCAAGACTCAGCAGCAGAACGCCGCTCAGTACCTTGGCATTGCCCCCGGCCACGCGCACATGCTCACTGGTGCTGACCGGGACATGATCTCCAACGCTCTTGCTCAACAATCTGTGGCTGCCGCTGCTGTTGCCACCACTGCCGGTGGTATTAGCAACCTTGGAAACCGTACCATCTACCTCGGTAATATTCACCCCGAAACCACCCTGGAGGAGATTTGCAACGTTGTTCGTGGTGGTTTGCTGCACCATGTGCGCTACATCCCCGACAAGCACATTTGCTTCGTCACTTTCATTGACCCCACCGCCGCTGCTTCCTTCTATGCGCTTAGCAACCTCCAGGGTCTCATGATTCACAACCGCCGGCTCAAGATTGGCTGGGGTAAGCACTCGGGTGCTCTGCCTCCGGCCATTGCTTTGGCTGTCTCGGGTGGTGCTTCCCGTAACGTCTACATTGGTAACCTCGATGAAACCTGGACCGAGGAGCGCCTGCGCAGTGACTTTGGTGAGTTTGGTGAAATCGAGCTGGTGAATGCGCTGCGTGAGAAATCGTGCGCTTTCGTCAACTTCACCAACATTGCCAACGCTATCAAGGCCATTGAGGCTATCCGCAGCAAGGAGGAGTACAAGAAGTTCAAGGTTAACTTTGGCAAGGATCGTTGCGGTAATGCTCCGCGCTCGCTTACCAACGGTGCCTCTTCCCCTCGCGCTGACGGTGCTTTGGCTTCTCCGGGTCTTGTCCCCGCTAGCGACACCGAGGAGAATAACTTGCCCTCGCAGGCTACTTCCCCACAGCCAACAGCAACTCTCTTTGCCCAGAACGCCAACCCTCTGGCCATGTACCTGCAGCATGTGTCTCAGCAGGCGCAGACCCAACAGGTTCAGCAACACCAGGCTCTTGCTGCGCAGCAGGCCGCTCTTTTCGGCACTGCCCAGTCTTCTCCTAATGACATTGTTCTGGTTGATGGCCAGCCAACTGCTGCCACTGCCGGAACTGCCTCGGGTGCTTCTTCGACTAGTGGGGTTGGCGGCGCCACTACTATTGGCGGTCTGCTTGCGCCTAACAACCGCGGATCACACAACCGGGCCGTCAGTCTTCCGGTACTTGCTCCTGGCTTTGAGGGCGGTGTGCCGAGCCCAGGGTCGGTTGGTGCCGGCGCCGAGGGTGGTTCGGGTGAGCGCCGGGGTCACCAGTACCAGGCTAGCTACGGTGGTATGGCCAGCTCTGGCTTTGGGCTGGCTATCCAGGGTGGATCATTGAACGGCTGGGTGGAGGAGGAGGTTAACAACTAGAAGAATCGGTACTAGTTAAGGATGGATGATTCGTTTCTCAACTTCACTTCGCTTTTGTTTTTATTTTCTCATTTTTATACGGTTTATATTTATTGTAACTAGCTTGGAATATAATGGCTTTCTTGATAGAACTTATTGGTATTTATGTATTACGTCCATGTTAGTAAAAACCGCCAGGTTCCGCCTTATCCGGAACGCCTGGTTTATCTAGATTAGAGTTACACTCTGTCTTCCAATCAACCGGTGTCATCTTGTCGACAATCTTCTTGAAAACGGCCAGCGTACAGAATGAGTCATCTCCAGGAAGGTGGTTCCCCGGCAGCGCGCAACCAGGAATTTTGACCACTCGGTCGTTGTATCTCAGTCGCACAAAGTATCCATCAAGCTTCTTCAGGTCCGACGCCTTCAACTCGCTAAGCGGCCTGCGACCAATGCCCTTGTTTGGCGACCCACCAAGACCGAACCAACCAGCACTTGGCTTAGTTGGGCCCGGGTGAGCTGCGTCTTTGAAGAGTTCCACGGCTAGGTGGCTGGTGAATGGCGGCCAGCGACCATCTCCAGCGCCCACTGAATCAAGAAAGGATCCTATCGTGGTGTCGTGGCATCCGTTGATTTTCATCTTGGGGATGTCGGGGGCGGGGGACTCAACGGAGGTGATGAAATCGGTGAGAATGCCACTTAATAGAGGGCCCATCCCGAGCTTGCGGGCCTCGTCGGACTTGTTGTAGAAGGCGTACCATTCATCGACCGCGGCGGCTTCTAACGTATTGATGACCGAGGGGAGGTAGAATTCATGAGGGAGACGGACGGCCTGGGTGCTACCGGTGGCGCGAGAGGCGTTGATGTGGTCGAGGAGACCAACGATGGCGGGGACATCGCTGGACTTTGGAGGGTCGATGGATGTGGCGGCGGGTTTGGTGCGGTCTGCGGAGAGATATGGGCCTAGTAACATGTTTACTTGGGCTAGCTCCGGAGAGTTATCCCAGCGGGCGCCAGAGACTTTGGAGAATGCTCTGGTTATTTGGTCGAGGCGGCGGCATCGGTGGCTGTTGGGGAAGAGTGTTTCATCGCTTAGTGGCGCAGTGTGGATGACGAATGGGGGGAGAGTCGAAGAGCGGTTATTGGGTGGGTAGAGTCCCGTGAAGGTATGTTGTAGTGACTCGAGAGCCCTTGGGAATTCCGTTGAGCGCAGATAGACAACGGACGGGTCCGTCAACTTTGGCGGGAGAAACCCTAGGGAGTTAACATAGAGTTGCCTTAAATGTACGCCCAAGGCATGTGTAGTCTGGCGTCCGGCATTGGTAAGGCCTCCGGTATCACACAGCGATGCGGCATCGTGGCCGGCGGGGCCTTCATGGTTATTGATCGAAGAGTCGGCCCCGAGCGCGAGAAGCTGTCGGCGCCAGTGTAAAGTGACTTCGCTGGGGTCGGCGGACCCAGGGGGTGGAGGGCCGGAGACGATAGTGCGGATTTGCCGCGCGTGGTCGCAGTATGGCCAGAATTGGGGATGCCCAAGGTGAGCGAAGCGTTTGCGCGCGGGTGTACGTTCGCCGTGGCGGAGGAAGATGTGCACTTGGTGGAGGGCAAGTGAGGACGGGTAAAGAGTCGCGAGCTCGGTAGGCGAATATGGAACTGGGGGTTGTATGGACGTCATGATGCTTGATCTTGTCGGGGAGATTATTTGGAGAGAAGAAAGCGGGTTAGGCAATTTAGGCAATGTAACACTCTTGATGACGAAGTTCACATGTCACCTACCTCCATGTGAGGTATATAACCCTATCCCTATCATGGTGTAAGTAGTCGTTGAGCGGATTTCACTCAACAAAAGCAGGGCGGTGAGGAACATCAAACCCTACACTAGGGTGTAACTGACATATGTCCCGGGATGGAGCCGCAGTAAAAGGGGGCAAGGGGGCAAGGGGAAGATAGGTATGCAACAATCAGGAAGATCAGCACATATGTATATCCAGCAGTGCCCAGGATCCGAAGGTTACTTTTGGAAGCTGCCTAATAAAGAGACGGAATTCCTGACGCTGACGGGGCGGCGGAGTTGGACGTTAGGTCTTACTAGCTGGCGTACTAGGCTGATTCGATCCAATGGCTTGGCCATTTTTCATCTCTCGGACATCTTTACGATGTTCCGTGTTGATTAACCGATTAGAGCTCGGGTTTTCAAAGGAGCCTGGCATAGCTGAAGACGGACGGTGGACCATGACGTGAAAAAAAAGGGAAGGAAGCGAGTTCGTTCGGCAGCTCGTTGCCTTTTCGGGTTAAAGCAGGGAGTTGGTATGGTGGATATTACTGCGCTTTGTAGCTCGTGACGTTTCCGTTTCTTCGTTAAAACCCTATCGATTCCGGATATAACAACCCTCATTAGACTTCGCCTCGTCCCGTCCATCTTATTTTCTTCTTCTCTTGTTATATAACTGTTATCAATCTATCTATTCATCTAAATGACCCTCATGTTGTCTCCCACGTCAACCCCCGGGAAAGAGTCTTCCCTTTCGCCTAGACTACCGCCTCGCAAACCCGCACCGATACAAATCGCCGCTTCGGTTCCCACATCGCCACTCCACACGCCTAGACATTCCGCTACCGGGCCAGCTTCTGCCGGTATATACTCCGCGTTCCCCGGCAAGCGACGCAGCAAACACAGTCGACATGCCTCAACGGGAGGTTCGGGGGGTCTCCGACGGTTTACTAAGGTGTTGCCGTCATGGTCTATGCCGTCGTTTACGCTACCAAGTTTTACAACGCCTATTGATTTTGGGTTCTCGTTAGGTTCGGGGAAAAAGGGTTTAGGCGGGTCGGCACCTACAAGTCCTGGACATTCTTCAGCAGAAACCTCTTCAGATGACTTGCGGTCAAGTCAGGTTAGCGAGCCAGGTCCAAGTCAGAGGCCAGACCCTCCACAGCGTGTCAAGACCCAGGACAGTGTGTTTATTCCGTTGGAAAGAATGTCTTCGTTGGGCGATGATTCACGGTGGACAGATATCAAGGAACAAGTCAATATACGCGGGAAAGCTTTTCGAGAATCGCTACCAGACATCAAGGTGCCGAAGCTGTCTGTGCTCAGAAGTCCACTTGAATCGGGTGGTAACCTTGAATCACCGACTACAAGTACTTGGCTTCCATTATCACCGGCATCAAACATTTCCTTCAATGCTGTTTTTCCAGAAAACGCTCTAGATAAGGTATTAGAGCAATTGGAAGGAGATGTGGTTATTCTTGGAGGATACCGTGGTAGTATCCTTCGTTCAGCAGACACTAGGCAGCAAGTATGGGCCCCAGTAAAACTTGGTCTTAACATGCGCACACCTGATTTGTTTGTCGGGCTTGAACCAGAAGATGAATTACGCATGGAGGAGTCTATTATCCCGGATGGTATGTTACAACATGTTGGTCCGGTAGATGTCAGTCGTCGACTACACAAGAAGCTTAGGAATTCAGAGGCTGGTCGGAGTGGACGTCTTCGTGTTCATGATTACGGGTACGACTGGCGCCTGAGTCCTCATTTGTTGTCTCGCAAGCTTGTCTCTTTCCTAGAGACCCTCCAATGCAACAAGAGACATGTACCTGCTGATCAAAAAGGTGCTATTGTTATTGCCCACTCTCTTGGTGGCCTTATTACTCGCCATGCTGTCAATTCAAGACCAGACCTATTCTCGGGCGTAATTTATGCCGGAGTGCCACAACGTTGCGTCAACATTCTTGGGCCACTACGTTTCGGTGACCCTGTTCTTTTCAACCACGATATTCTCACTTCTAGAGTTAACTTTTCATTCCGCACTTCATTTGCCTTTTTACCCGAGGACGGCTACTGTTTTGTTAATCGGGATACCCACGAAGAATATCGTGTCAACTTTTACGATGTAGACGATTGGATCAAGTACCGGTTGTGTCCCGAAGTCTCAGCTCCCCCATTACCACGACCTGAGGTCAAACCAGCAACAATCACAGCCAAGATGCGTCGACATGGCTCTTTAGTTGCCAAAAGAACACGTGCTTTCACCTTTTCACCTGGTCAGGCTCTCACTTCAATCGCACAATCTGCCACCTCTGCCATCCGAACAACTGAACAATCTCTTGCTCAGGAAGCCACCAACTCTGCACACCTACCTGCCATTCCTGGTGCTACCGGCCAATGTAACGATACTGGGCCCCTATCAGAAGCCGAGCTCGCCCGGAACAGAGCATATCTTGCCCGTGTACTTGCTGAAGTCAAGTTATTCCGTTCAGAACTGGCCCACAACAAGGCCACTGCTAAAGCCAATCGGTATCCACCCACTGCTGTTATCTTCGCTAAGAACACTCCAACCCTTGCCGGGGCGCTAATCCCTGGACCCGAAGCAATTCCCCGTGAAGACGCCTACGATCGGTTTCTTTTTAAGAGTGGTGATGGTGTTGTCTTGGCTCGGGAAGCCATGTTGCCACCAGGTTACAGTGTTGTTGCAGGTGGTCTTGTCGAGGTCCAGCGTGGCCACTTGACTCTACTTGGCGACCTTGAAGGTATTGGAAAAGCACTCGAATCGATTATCCGCGCACGCAAACGCGGAGTTGGTGTGGAAGGACGTTCAATCCACAAATCAAAAGGCAAAGAGCCGGAATCTACTCAGGGTTAGGGTGGTAAATGCCAAGAGCTGTCAAGTGCGGTTATTCTTGGAAATTCTTCAAGGCAGACTTGGATGGATGGATTGGCTCACGGTTGAGGATTCGTTGACGATTGAGGCGAATATTGACAGATCTAGACGCTGGGATCGGCGCAAAAGGCGGGATATTCTCTCTTGGTCGGGATCCTCTGGTCTAGATTAAAAGTGCCTATTTTTGTAACGGGAAATCACCCCGCATGCAGGTGGCCGCGGAATCAAGACCCTGCGGCTATTAAAGAGAGAAAAGGAAAGAGGTACAGCGGTTGAAGCGGCCAATCAGCGACAAGGATTCAACGACGTTGTTTCACAGACTCCCAGATGGGCGCTTACAAGATAGGCTTAAATACCAAGCCACGCGACTTTTTCAAACGACGATCGATTCCTGAGAAAAATCAGGACATTTTGTTTTTCTTTCATACATACCACTGGTTGGTTTCTCTCGGCATTTATTCTTTCATATTTTTTTCTTTCATTCCTTTGCATTGACAGTGTCAATCATTGCATATCTTGCATATCGTCCTTACCTTTTATATACTCTTTAACCCTTAACAATCTATTCAAAATGTCTTCTATTAAGCCGCCTACTATTTCGTCGCTGTCTACGCACACCCTGACGGCCACACCTGTTGCTACTCGTTTGCCAATGTCCACTATTCTGGGGCGTGTACGCCTGGCTTTGTGTGTCTTGTTGTTCGCTTTGGCGACGGTAATTGTCGGGTTGGCAGCACGTGACTTGAAGGTGTACCGGGGAGAGACTTTATCTGCGGATTACATGTTGCCATTATGGCCTGAGAATCTGCACACGGGGGGAACCATCTTTTTGGTGGCCGGGGGTGTTCTTTTGGGTGTTTTTGCTGCGGTTGCGGGGTTCGTTTCCTGTGGGGAAATTGTAAGTTCTTTTTTTGTGTCGTTTGTGTGTTCAGCAGGGTTGACTAACCTGGATATAGACCTCGCCTGTGTTGGCTTTGATTGCCCCCGTGATTTCCTTGGGTTTGGCCATTTCTATGCTTGTTTACCACATTCTTCTTAACAAGTCGACTACCAACTGGACTATCCAGACGTGGTCGTGCCAGTGGGCTTCTGTTGGTGGAGTCGGTTTTGGTACCGTTTGTCAGCAGGAGAAGGTTGCTGAACGGTTTGTTATGGCTTCTATTGGCCTGGAGGGTGTCTTGGTGGCTGCTATTTTGGCGGCGTGGGTGTTGGGCCGGAAGAGAAATGCCGTTGTGGAAAAGGTTTAATCATATCACGTAATACGCACACCTGTTTGTCCGACAAAGATTTCATCACAGGTTTACTTCGTCCGATGAAGTACCTAGATAATGCCATGTTTTCCAATGCTTCTATTATTCTCCTTTCTCTTCTTCTTTCCCTCTTCTTGAGGTTACGGGTCAAAATGGCACCACCACCACCACCTGATTTACCACCGGTATCACCGTTCCTCCGTACCCACCACCACCGTCCGGGCATCCCGCCTACTCCGTCCCGAGCCCATATTGGGCGTCACCCCGCTAGTGATGACCCATCGGCCAACTTTGCCACCCGGAAGGAACATATCCATGAGCCACACTGGTCTACGCCACATCATCATCGGAACATCTACCATGAACCCCCTAGTGCCCCAGGGGTTGGCGGTAGCAATCAGATCTTCATAGAGGAGGATTGGCGGACGTTTGGAACGGGTGATGGGCGAGATTCGGAATATGGTGAGCCGGGTGTGTTATCTGTGAGAGATGATAGGCCCCCGTTGATGCACGCGGATTCGGACCTGAGAGTTGCGCGGAGACGGGATAGAAGAGGTGCTTGGGAGGGTGCTGAGTATGTTGGGTCAACTGTGCCGCCGAGAGATCCTATGTGGAGAGAGGCTGGCTGGGATGAAGGAAGCCCGACGAAGAGGGGACATCGGAGGATGGATGAGGATTTATTAGAGTATGATGGAGAGGACACGGTCATGTTGAAGCGTGATGAGCGTCCGGAGAGAAAGAACCAGTTTGGTCTGCCACGCGTGCCTAAGGTCCGTCATTACCATGGGAATCAGACACACGAGGTTTTGAATCGTGGTGATGAGAATGAATCCCAGATTACCATGGACAATGTCCGCACAACAGAGGAACTGCAAGACATTTCGCCCATCGTAGTCGAGTTGGTTACCAACATCGAGGTAAGTCTCATCCTACTATAGCCCCATCTCAGCCCAACTAACCCCTGATTAGGTCCCTGAAGAAACCCTCACGCTAGAAATCATCCTGGACCATCTCTCCAAACGCTTTTCCCGGCCTCACCCCACTATAACCCTTCTACTCCGGCCGTCAATCTGCCTCGTTCACGCCGGCTCTACAGCCCCCGCATATCACCTTACTGTGACAGGACTCCACGGCTCTCTCAACACTCCCGCCACCAACAGTCGAAACGTCAGTGTCCTCCAAGAGTTCCTTGAGGATCTTCTCGGAGTCTCCAAGGGACGAGGTGTCGTGTGGTTCCGTGAAGCCGATGAAACCAGCTGGGGATGGGGCGGTGATACCGTCTGGGGTGGTTTAAAGGCCATGAGAGAACGCCAACAGGAAGTCACACGCGATCCAAAAGAGAACGTCCGTCCACCACCTGCGTCAGAATCAAACGAGGATAAAGATTCCGAGCGATCCTCTGTGCCTACTAGGAAAAAGTCTAAGCGGGTACTCGGTCCCAAAAAGGCAAGTTTCCTAGGTATCAAACGCTAGCTAGGATGCGACTAACTTCAACTAGTCGAGCCCCGGCCTCCGCGTGATGAACCCCGATCTTGCCACGACAACGTCTTCACCACCACCTACTGCCCCATTGCCGCCACCGTCGTCGTGTACAGGGTCTGTTTCAGCTACGTCTACTGATGAACGGGGAGATCGTCCTTTGCGTGCTAAGAAGAGTTTTTTGATGGCCATGTTGAATCGCAAGGGGAAGGGCGAGAAGGAATGAAATAATGAAGTCTAGAGTATGAAAGTACAATTATTATAAATACTAGACAGCGTAACATAGCGACTGAGCAGATAACCATGATGAATGAAGTGAGCCGTGCAAGAGAAGACAACCACCACTATGTCTTAATCAACACCAACAAAGACCCCAGACTCTCAGAAGTTCTATGAAGCATATACAATGGTTGGTTTCGGTAAATGTAAGAGGAAAAGGCGAGCGGATTTATAAAGCGTTCCTCATCCAACGTGATCTTAATTACCGAACTCGTCGAGTTTCCGAACCATGGCCATCGCAATTCCCCGTTCCCATTCATACGAACGAACCGCAAATCGATCTAAAGCCACAGCTTGAATCCTGCATCCCCCGCCTGCTAACTGTTGCAATACCTCAATATGCATCAACGTCCCTGTGTGAATAAACTCCTGGTCATTGGTCGACATAGTCCCCGTCATTAACACTGGTAACACCATCCCAAACACCCTGTTTCCTTCCATCAGTCTCTTAATCGTGAAACGATACTTGGTGTCGTAGAGGAGTAACGTCAGTGACATTCCAGGAGCAGCCGAGGCATAATACGGAATTATCGGCATCGGTTCCGACGTCACATCGATAGATTCCCTTGCTGCTTGTGCCAGAGCTTTTCGATCCAATAAACAATCCTCCCAGAAAATGTTCAATATCCCTTCCAAGGTGCGATTGGTTGGACCAAACGTTGCTGATAAAAGACCCCGACGACAAATGGGACACCGCTGGATAGGTATGGGTAGTTGTTCGAGACACGCGGTACAAAAGGTGTGACCACAGGGGATTGTCACGGGTCGTACAAAGATTTCGAAACATATTTGACAGTCGACTTCCGGGCGGGTGGCCTGGACGGCGCTATTGAGGAGGGACTTTTCGCGACTTGTCATTGTGGCAGGTGGGTCGAGAAGCTTTAACACTAGCGACGAAGAAGGGGGTACTGCTGAGCTTTTGGCGTAGTGAAGGAGTATTTGAATAGGACTGCAGCTGAATTTGAAAAGCTGCGGGGCTCGTCCATGAGGGTCCGACCTGCGGGATAAGAGGATCTTGGTGATAGGTGCCTTATCATTGCCACCTTTTTGCCCAATGTCATGACTTTTGTTTGCAATTGCAAGTATGCCCTGAAGAATCTTTTCTACCACATAGTCCTTTGAACAGAAATTAACTGGATGTGGATCTTTGCAGTCCGCCAGCGGACATTGATAACAGGTACGAGTCTTCTTTGGCACACAAGCTATACAAAGAGTTTGACCGCAGGGAAGCGCAATTGGGTCTCGGAGAATCCGCCGGCAGATTGGACATTGAAGAGCCCGAATGACCTTGAGGAGGGCAGCTGAATGAGGAAGCTGGAACAAATTATCCATGGGAAAGGCTGGTAAACTGATGGAGATAAAATAGACACAGTCGGCCTCCGATCGGGCTGAGTGTTTTGGTTTGCGCAAGTGAAAAATAGACAAAGTAATTGTGGTACAGAAGGAGCTGAGTTGGGCTCCCAAACAGCGCTTTTACGATTGGTGAGGGTGCCTCTATTTATGTGCCTAGTGGCAAGGCGCCAAAAACGCAAATGTATGGCCTCGGCCTGACGATGGAGTAAATTAAGCCCTGGCCATGTCTCGCTAATAGGTCCACATCAGCTTAACTTTTGTGCAGATGATGTCACCCCAGAATAGACTACATGCTAACCGAGTCCTATTTGAACCATGCGCCTTTAGGACTCCCACGCGGTGTATATGTATGTATGTACAAACATACATTGACGCATCTGCATGTACATACCATCTGATTATGTACATTAACAGGGCAAAATTGTTACTGAGACCGGGCGGAATGATTCGGGAAGTTCCGAAGTAGATGCGCACGGGGATGAAAAGTGGCGTTACAATAGGAAAGTTCATTAGTGCAGAAGTACTCGTGCCCCACTGCTTTGGCACTTGGAGATGTTCCATTGACTACAGCGCCAAAGCGACAGTTTGCAACGCCATTACGACCCTTAATGAGGTTAACATGGCCAATGAGTTCACATGCGTCTGTGCTGTTCCTCTGATGGAGCTAAATGTCTGTACCATACCATATCGCCTGGCCGTGAGACGATGAATTCGTCTACCATCAAAACTGGTTGTACCTAATGGTTTATGCAGATTCCCTGTTCTATGATCCTGGCAGTCCCCGCAAACTAACGCTTAGATTCCGCTACATCGTGTAACCTTTTGTTGCCCAGAGCGTCGTTGTCTGTGGAGCTTTGGGAGGGACAAGGGCCATGGTGTTGAACACTAACAACGTCAATGGCACTAGACTACGTCCTTCCATTTTGGGTGGGGGCACATGTTTAATTATGAATGAACTACATTTTTGGTTTGGGTTAGTTCTCGAGTCTTGAGCAGAGAGAACGGTTGAGCTCTCTGTTGTAGGGATAGTTGAATCTACAGAACACGATATCGTTCACAATCTGTATTGGAGGCTCCTCAGAACGGCAGATTATACCTTGGTTAGCAGGGCTTGATTCCTCTACGTACAGCGACTCCACTAAACCGGGAGTTCAATATGGATACTCACTCCTGTGAAAGTAAACCCCTTGCAGCTAACTGAATGGAGAGAAACAGGTAGTTTCAAGACGACATTGGGCAAAGCCGTCACACACGCCCTCCTTACTCAAGAGAGCTTGCCAGTTTTTGGAATGAAACTGTCAATTTTTGGTGTATTCCATGGCAAATTCTGTACATGGGGGTGGCAAGAATACTTCATACACCGAGCTGCCATAGCAATATGCAACTACATGCCATTTCAATGGCTCTACATCTATGCTGTACAAAGGATGCTACCTGAAGGCGAGCTCGATTCGACAACACCATGTAACGATGGCATCGACAAGTTAAACAGTTCACAACCCTACATGATATAAGTGGTGAAAATAACTTAGGGTCCGTTTCTTGTTGGACGGAATAAGAACAACGTCAGGGCTCATGGTCAATGATGTCATGCATGCTGCATATCTACATACGAAGCCTCTAGAGAGACTACGGACAACATGGAAGCGTCCAGACTCTTTTTGGCCATCACATCTACCCCGCCAACTTTACCCCAAAAAGAACCTTCTCGAATGGCTTAGAATCAAAACGAACCTTGAGAATTTGAATGAAAAAAAAATATTATTGTATATAAATTCTGCCACCTCACCCTCACCGCCAAATGAATATAAATAGTTGCGACTTCCCCCAGCTTTTCTGTTTTTTTTTCTTTTTTTTTCCTCATCCAGCCCTCCCAAGGACTGCGCAAAACAATAGGTTAAGGTTCGGCACATGACAAAAGGACATACTTTTTAGGACAGGCTACCTCAAGAGGCCGTTACTGATGATGGTTTCCGCAGCTTGATCGTGGTTTTCCTCGCCCTCTCTAGTATGCCTTTTTGTCATGTGAAGTTTCTTAACGTCTTGTTAGGTGCAGTTTTTGGGAGGGCTGGATGCTTAGACCCATGGTAACCCTAACTATAAGGGTAATGGAAGTATGGAATATATCAAACCTGTGAAATACCCCCACTTGTAAACGGAGCTCAGCGAACACTGGAAGTTCTGTCTGTGTAAGTGGATTTTTGAGGATGTACGGCACGCCACCATTAAGATTGAGTTGCAGATGAATGGAAGACTAGAACACGTTGGAGTGACTTCGGGCCCACTTGGACAGATCCCTAGATGGCTTGTTACGAATGCTTGTAATAGTATGGTAGAAATCGAATATACTTTTCTTACATTAGCCTTAGTCTTTGGGATGTTTGTGAAGAGTAAATGAAGTATGATGTAATGCCTTTGTACATAGGTCTTCGTATTCCCTTGAGGTTTGAATGCCCTTGTTATCTGGTAATAACAAGGGCCTTGGTGATTTTAAAAAAAAACACCATTAATGGTGTCTTGATCGTGAGGATGTATCTAAGCATATATGCTACTGTCTCGTTATAGTGAATATAAAGACAATTTCGATTTCTCACTCTTTTGTCGGTTTAGGAGAGGGCACCAAGCTATCGTCACTTGTCAAAATCTTCCCGGCTGGCAGAAATTGCTTCACGGACGACCGAGGTCGATTAGCTAAGAAGCTCTCAAACCTGGCAAAACTACTTCTGATAACCTCGGGTAAATCTGCCATATTCCCATTATTTAGAGCATGGCGTACATCCGAGACAAACGCAGGGAATAACTCTGGAAAGTCTGCCAAGATACATCCCTCGGCGATGCGAGTAGTGAACGTTACACTGTCACCGTCAACAATATGAAGGATACCCAGGCTGTCTAAAACCAAGCGATTGATGGATAACATGTCGGATGCGGAGAACTGAGATTGAAGGTGAGGAATATCCTTCGAGATAGAAAGCGGGGTTTTCACGGCAACCCAGGCAATCAGACGTTTAATGTCGTTACCATCCGGAGTTCGGGAAATGCGTGTCAGGGTATGTTCAAATCGCCAACAGACACGATCAGGTATCTCGTTCAGACGATTAAAAAAGGCACTTGTGTGACCAGTGTTTCGAGCCTGTTGAATGTGTTCCTCAAGGAAGAGGAACCTGGTTTGGGAAAACAGTCAGCACGGAAGTCGGGGTAAAACTACCGGTTTACTTACATTCCCTCCATTTTGGTTACAACTTGGTCTATAGCTGCAGGACTAGAATTGGGGGTTGATTCCGAATTCCTAGGGAGCTTACCCCATGGTCTCAATAAATGGAGCAAATATGGCTCGATATCCATTCTGTTGGCTTGTATTTCCATGAATGTGAATTGTGGATAGATTTCCGGTGAGATTTGGGAGGTTCGCCGTGAAAAGCAGATGACGCGGGAACTTGGACCGAGCGATGTCAAACCACGAAGAAGTGGTTCGGCAACACCAGGATCGCACTCATCAAGTCCATCCAGAAAGAAGTAAGTGGTGTAGGTTTCCGTCAGCTCTCGCAATAAAGCCAGGGTCGTATCCTGGTCTGGGTACGCGCAAGAGTCTTGTACAAGCGATTCATACGTCGATACTACCAAGTTAGTTGGGGACTTTATCTGGGCTAACACTTGTTGCAGCATTGCCTGCATTATTGATAGGTCATGGAAAATTCTAATGTGTGTGAAGTGAATTTGAACAACAAGCGGGCAGAGCCACGTTGGAGACTTGGCCCAGTCTCTTCGGTGCGATTTAATAATACGATCCCTAGAGAAAGCTCAGTTAGTACGATGTGTGGAGGTTATCTGCTCACTTCAGGACTCGTATCTAAACATTCATAGCTAGGTTTCGACTTACATCAAAACGGACTTTCCCATCCCGACTAAGCAAATAGTTAGTATGTGGAAATATACGTCTAGCTAGATCACTTACGGCTACCGATGCACCAGAGGAACCTATTAGTTGTACCCTTAGCTGAGTTGTACCAGCACTGGTATTGTTCAGATGAGATGAGCCAGCGGCCTGGATCCCCGAACTCGTTTTGTATCATTGGTTTAACCTTCTCGTCTAATGAAAAGTCACTGGGGAACTTCGAAAATTTTGCAGAAACAGACCGCCTTATTTCAGGTTTGATCCACCTGATGTGAAAGTCGGCGCGTTTGGATAGTTCAGTAATACCATCCAGTTCATCAGCGAGCCGAGAAGGCAACGGCAACATGAGTCCGATCCATTTTGGCCTATCACATAGAGACTTTGCTCTTTGAAAGAGCCGGCCGATATCAATAAATCTCGCACGTAACAAGGTGTCATATCGGTTTGACCAATTCAATGATTCCCACACCTTTGTCTTTGCCAGTAAGGGGAGCAGCTGTTGGAGGTCGTCGAAGTAACCCGTCCCAAGGGTCAAGTGACAATGCTGAAGTACGATGCTATTCGTGATCATTTCCTCGGAATGTCGCGATACCAAGGTGTAGTCTACCCACGGAATTTTGATTTCCAAAATCTTAGGAATAATCTGGTTCAAGGCGATATGAGTGTATCGCACACGCTTTACATCATAGTACAGCCATCTCGGATGAAGTAGACAAATGGTGTGGACAATGGCCGTAGATAACAGATGTACCATCAAGACGACGATACCCTGCGTATGTTCCCCTATCCATTTATCGCTGGTCAAGCCCAAAGTCCGGAGGACGGGTACCAGCTCACGGAATGCGTTGTAGTGCCGTTTGAAGCCCTCAAGCTCTGTGCCTAACCTCTTGGGGATTGTCTGATGATCGAGAATCTGGTCAACAGCCTCACATATCGCTGAGATTGCCCGGACGTAAGATTCGGGATCTTTTTCTAACTCTGCTCCGGTGATGGGTTTTGGGGCGCTTAAGATGCGCCGGAAATCAGACCTGCGTTTAAAAAATCGCGTAAAGTGAAACGGTGGTGGTGAAGGTGCTGGTAAATCGGCTGCGTTGGAATGCGGCGACTCCATTGTTAATACACAAAGATGGAGTAACACGCCGTGATGCGAGCAACGATTTCCTCGGGAATAGCATGTGTTGTTGAGTCTGCGTTCACAGAGTCATGAGAGATGTGTATGGTAAAAGTTGCTGGCAGTCACAGTCAAACCCCGTGCATTTTACCAATGTACAGATGTATTTGTGTACTGACAGACGCACATTGATCCAATTAGACATGTAGAAATAAGCGTCTGTATACAAGATGGCATTATTGAAGCGCAGGCGCCTAGACGACTGCCAAAGGCGCGTCACTCGACATTGGCCGGGTCGTTGAGGAAAGCCTACGTGCGTGCACATGTTCCAGGGCCTTACCCCTGTAACTTGTTTGGCGCAGGTTCACCAGCTACAGTATGTACATATGTTGAATTGAATTGTTTTGTTGGTGCTGTTCCGAAGTGAAGATAGGAAATAACCGATGATATTCAACACTAGTTCTATATCAACCCTCCGCAGTTTCCGGAGCCTGTTTATACCAGCGCTGGGTGTGGGCCTAGTGCCGGCCCTCTCCCCAACCCATCTGACCCAGTATACCCTATCCCTATGGATGGGCGCTGTTCATCACGATGGTTTATAGCTTGGTTAATGGGACTTTATTTGGCAAGGTACACCCGCTCAGTTACCCCCCAACTCGTGACTATTTCGGGATGTACGGCACAACAATCGATGCAACTTATTCTCAAGACGACAATTTCTATCATACCGTCAGTATATGGCAACAAAAATTATGTAAACTGTGCGGTATCCAGATCATGTTGGAGGGAATAGAGACAACGTCAGGGCGCACGATCGATGATGTCATGCATGCCGTATGTCTACGAAGCGGATAGAGGGGCTACGGACTTCTAAACTCTTTTTATACATGACATTTATAACATAAACTTGTACGCACAGAGGAACAATATTCCCAAAGATTAAGTAATACACCCCAAAAATGTATACAAATTCTGCCACCTCACCCTCACCGCCAAATGAATATAAATAGCTGCGACTTCCCCGGGTCTCTCTGACATGATTATTTTTTTTCTTTTTTTTCCTCATCCAGCCCTCCCAAGGACTGCGCAAAACAATAGGTTAAGATTCAGCACATGACAAAAGGACATACTTTTTAGGACAGGCTACCTCAAGAGGCCGTTACTGATGATGGTTTCCGCAACTTGATCGTGGTTTTCCTCGCCCTCTCTAGTATGCCTTTTTGTCATGTGAAGTTTCTTAACGTCTTGTTAGGTGCAGTTTTTGGGAGGGCTGGATGCTTAGACCCATGGTAACCCTAATGGTAAGGGTTGTACACAGACGGACCACACTTGAAGTCTGTGAAATGACTTGCTTGTAAACGTAGCTTCGGGAACTGTCATTCTCTGCCCTGTCTGATGGCTGCTCACTAAGTGTTCGCTTCTCACTGTATAAGAACTTTCTCCTCTATAGACCCTGATAGAGCAGCACTAGTAACAAAGTCCAAAGGTTCCGCTTCTTTTTGGCGCAGTGGTATGCTGATGCCTCCCAGTCCGTCAAATCTACAAAACAAACAAGGCAAGAAATTAATTTTCGTTGATTCTTAAGCCGCCATTCAGAGACTTCAAGGCACCAACTACGTTTCTCGCAAACTAATGGAGTTTAAGACTAAACACATCACAGTAATGTGGTGTCCAGAGGATAAGAGCAACCGAGGTAATGAGATAGTACATCTGGAAGCCAAAAAAGCTCTTAAAAGAAACTCACCCAGGAAGTAGTTAGCTCCCCTTGGCAACATCAGGCGAAGAGTAAGAGGGCAGAGTATCATAGAGTGGGATGCCCCACTTAACAAAAATTGTGAGGTGGCGGTTGGAAAGCATTATGAGTGCCGACTCGGCCACAATTGAGTACCAAGGGTAACGCGTTCAGCAATATCAGAGGTCTCAGTTCCGCTTACTTTGGGTCGAAGTTGGGTAAGGGCCACTACTTACCGTTCTAGAGGAATGCGAAGGGGCGGCAAGATGCAATCTGCAGAATGTGCAGAGGGGACGAAGAGACAGCCGTCTATGTACCACTTGGATGTTCTAGGTTCCGTTCAAAAAGGAAGAAAGCCGCTCTGGAGATGGGAGTGGCAACCATATCTTTAGAAGGTCTATTCCTGGAGAAATAAGGTAAAGTGACTTTGCTGAACTTTATCAAGAGACAGACTTTGGAATGAAGCGGTGGATGAGCGAAGGCGAAGTGGAGTTAGATGAGGAGATGGGCTTGGTGCTGGTGCGGTGTTCTACAGGTGGTTTCCAGGAGCTAGGCTTCGCGGAGGTTGTGTATGTACATACATAAATGCATATGTATTTACACACGCAAAATGACGTCATTGTACATAGAACCAATCTCTCGTCAGCCCTGGTTGGGCGTAGCCCGACCCCCCCTGAATTTGTGACTGTCTCTTGATCCACCGTCTCATGGAATGCTTTTACCGACTTTTTGCTTCTTGAAATGTCTACGACGGTTGTTTGAACCAACTCACACGGCGCAATATCTTCAAAATGGTGTTCTTTCGATTCCCTAAGAATCTTCAACCAGGTCAGGAATCTATTGGTTTTATGAACCTAGAACAATGCAATCAATATTGTAAGCACACCCAATGGTGTTTGCGCGAATCACACATCAAGTGAGATCAGAGGGTTGCTCAGTCGATAGCTTGTTTGACAACACCAGATACTAACTACCTACAGGGCAGACCGAAGACTTTGCCCCTATAGTGGACACAAGAGTGATCAAGGATGAGACCGGAAACCCACATGAAAACGAATATCACTTCACTATCCGGAGGATCAAGCGAGCGGGCTCCCCTAGCATGGGCTTCAAGATACGCGGGCCACTTGGGCCGTTATCATACAACCATCAACCGTTAAACCAACCGCAAGCACAAATCCGAATAGTTACACTACTGCCTGGAGTGGGACTAGAACCACTGCGATGTTCGATATCTACACACAATTTCCCGTCTGGTACGGGCAAATACACGTGTCTCTCGTATACATGGGGCACCCCAAAGGGCACATATCCCATGTACCTTGATTCCGGCATCATCGGCATCACTGAGAATCTCATGGCTGCATTATGGCACATACGTCACAAGAGAAAGGCAATTCGTCTATGGATCGATGCTTTATGTATCAATCAAGCCGATGAAGAAGAAAAGGCCCACCAGGTGCAGATGATGGGCGAAGTTTTCAAAAAGGCAGACCGGCTGATTTCATGGCTTGGTTCGGCTCAATCTGATACCAACGACGTCTCACGGGACTTGCAACTTCTTTTTCGGGCTTCATTGAATTGGGACAAAGATCAAGATTCCCGGCGGCGACTGGTGAAAGCATTTACAACCGTCAACTGGATGAACCTTCGTCCAGTGTTTGATAGTGCCTATTGGTCTCGCGCATGGATTGTCCAAGAGGTTGCCGTTCGTGAAGAATACCTTGCGCTGTGGCCGTTACTCCAAAACCGGTTAAACCGATTCAAATACCCTTTGGCAAGACGACAGGCACAATGGCCCAAAATCCGGGGATGTACAGCGAATTACTTGTTATACGGACAATGTAAGATTTCCCTTTGGTGCATTTTAGTTGTATCTGACACAATTTATTGGAGCCAAGATGATCACAATGTTGGAAAGATATATGAGTCTTTGCCGGATATCGGGAGTTTCAACCAGACTCTTTTTTCTCCAGCGCAGGAGTTATTCTCTAATGTTACTTACACATCCGCAGCTAAAGTAACTTCCCAGTTACAATTCGCTTCGGAAAAAACACTTCGTTTTGCCTGGGCTTATCGCCGTTCTTGTGGAGACCGTCTTCAAGTGGCACAAGATCGCGATCGCTTATTTTCTCTTGCCGGGCTCTACAAAAATGTCGGAATAGTAGTCGACTACAATAAACCCGATACAGAGATAGTTTTGGACATCGCCGAACACATAGTGACGTCTCTAAAAACCACGAAGCAGCGATTTTATCTACCCCCCGAGAATCACGGATTACGGCCGGCTGCCGAGGGGCTGCCTACAGCGGATACCTTGGTATCATGGGTGGAATACGGCAAAACCATCTTATTTCCTGCCAGACTCCCTAACAGTTTCTTCGTTAAACTCCAAGGCCCACAATTTGCGGGCAACAGAACTGACACATTGGAAAATACAACATTTCGTCGTGGTCCAGGGTGGGGAAAGCTGTACGCTCAGTGTATGTACCGAGCCAAGGTTGTAAAGCTGTTCCAAGAAAACGACAACAAGGAGTTGAGAAAGGCAATGGCAGCACGCTTCGAGGGGAACAAGATGGATGTTGACGAGAGAGACTTTTTACTTCGATGTTTGGGTTATACTTCACCTTTCGCTGCAAGTCTCAAGGACCGTTTGAAGCATTACTTGGATGTTGACAGGTATGCGGATGACGATGTTGATCACAGCCTCCTTGAACCTTGGTGGTCTATGCATCGCTGGGGTCATCATTTTGGCATTCTATCGGATGGTAATCTGTTCGTCGGTTACTCATACAGTCAAATTGGCGACGAAGTTGTCTTGACTGAGGGATCCTTTACCCCGTTTGTAGTACGAAATGCAACGCCGCAAGGTGAGGTTCTGTTGGTTGAAAGGGCGCTTCTTATTGGTATACCCCAGTCGCAAGTGATTACCGAATGGAGAGAAGAGCTTGTTATAGTTTAATGTATGGAGCCCCTACTTACACGCACATCATATTAAGCCCTTCGTAGTAAATAGCTTGACTTATGACTTATTTTATTCTACCGATGCAACATTACCGACTACATCGAACACACCCATCTTCATATATCACCTACACTCTCACTACGTCCGTGATCTCAATTCTTACATTCTCTAACTGCGGAAGGGTCCCTTTGAGTGACGCACCAGTTGCTCGCACGAACCGTGTAAGAACGGGCGGTCATTTGAAGCATTCCATGACCCGAGTCTCACTGCGTGCGGTAGGGTGCACCAAATATTCTTGTAGAACCTCGCGAGCAGTCCCAATGTCGAGCCTGGAAAGAGGCGTAGTATGTTTGGTGCTAATGTACGTGGGTAAAACAACCAACTGGGTAGCCTCGGGCTTGTCCACCAGGACCCGAGAAATGTTAGATCATGATAACGTTGCCGTTGAACAAGTCAAATTCGGGCTCAGCCCCATCAGAAAAAAGATACGGGGTGTCTCGTGCCAACAGCTTTGATCTCTAGGCAATATCCTTGAGTAGTTTCGTTGATTAAGGTGGGCGGATATGACGTCAATACCGAAGTCGGTTATATCAAATGGGAGCGCGGGGAAGCCAAGTCTATGCTTAACGTCGCCATAACACACGGAATACACATCGACATAGAGAGAAACGGGTAGTTTTGAGATGACGTTGGGCAAAGCCGTCACACTTGCCGTTCTCGCCCGAGAGGATTTGCCAGTTTTTAAAATGAAGTTTTCAAACTTTGATGTATTCCACGGCAAATTCTGTAAATGGGGATGGCAGGAATACTTCATACACTGAGCCGCCATAGAGATGTGTATGTATGTACATACATATGTATTTGTGTATGTACATACATACATACATACTTACTTACAGTTTCAAGGGCTTTCATCTATACTATACCGAGGATGCTACCCGGGTGTGAGCTCTATTCGACTACGGGCGTGTGACAGTGGTATTTATTTATTTATTTATTATTTGATTCTGCACTGCTTCTCTAAAAGTAGCTAACCCACCCAGCCTGTCAAACCAGCCAAACCGAGGAAAATACGCAGCATGTGAGTAAGTCACAAGTGCCTAGAAGACGCCATAATGGAAGTAAAAAACCGGATATACACCACGGAAAACCCCGCACATCTCATCTACTTGCAGTCCAAAGACCACCAATGCAAAAACCATTGCATGTACCGGGTGACAGTGGTATTAATAGGTCCAGTAATTCACAACCCTACATGGTACAGGAAGAATTAACCTACGGCCTGTTTTTTGTTGCAGGGGACGAGGACAACGTCCGGGCGTACGATCGATGATGTCATACATGCTGTATATCTACATAGAATGCCTCTAGTGAGACTACGAACAACATGGAGACTTCTAGACTCTTTTTGGCCGTCAAATTGACACCGCTGACTTTTGTATAGATAGAACAGAACAGAATGGCTTAGAATCAAAAAGAATCTTGGGAATTTGAATGAATAAAAAAAAGAATTGTGTACAAATTCTGCCACCTTACCCTCACCGCCAAATGAATATAAATAGCTGCGACTTCCCCGGGTCTCTCTGACATGATTATTTTTTTTCTTTTTTTTCCTCATCCAGCCCTCCCAAGGACTGCGCAAAACAATAGGTTAAGATTCAGCACATGGCAAAAGGACATACTTTTTAGGACAGGCTACCTCAAGAGGCCGTTACTGATGATGGTTTCCGCAGCTTGATCGTGGTTTTCCTCGCCCTCTCTAGTATGCCTTTTTGTCATGTGAAGTTTCTTAACGTCTTGTTAGGTGCAGTTTTTGGGAGGGCTGGATGCTTAGACCCGTGGTAACCCTAACCATAAGGGTTGCATATAGACAGACAACACTCTAAGTCTGTGAAATGACCTGCTTATTGTACATGTAATCACGCTAGTGTGCGTGTAAGTGTCCATCTCAAATATGTGTATGTTTCCGTTTTCATATTCGTTACACCCATAGAGACTTCTGCCTATTGACAGACCCGTGAATGACTTGCTGTAGTCCTGAGTCATGAACACTGCTGCTAAACTAGTAATAAATACTCGCCACCGTTCACCCGATTAAGCTGACGGACTGGGAGGCATCAGCATACCACTGCGCCACAAGAATTGGTACCTTTGGACTTTGTCATCAGGGAACATTCTATCATGGTCTACATAGGGTTCAATTCCTATACAGTTATCAGTGAGAAGCGAACACTTAGCGAGTAGCCACCAGACAGGGCAGAGGCTGACATAAGTCCCCCCAGTATGTCACGACGCTTGACGGTGCAATACACCCAACCATACATTCCATTATCGACACTTCCAGTGGTGATTTGCTACATAGTACTTTTTTATTATCGAATTACCTCCACTCCATTATACGTACATATATATACAGCCGACTAAAAAGAACCACAAAGGATATCCTTCCACCAAAATCTCTCATGAATATATACCGGAAAACAGTCCTCCACAAATTGGTATCATGAATTTATAAAAACAAACTTCGACCCTCGAAACCTAACTCCCTAGAACGAAATCATCATCATGGTTCTCGTTCATTATTCACAGGTGGAGTAACAGATAACGTAGGCTGCGGCGAAGGACTCGAAGCAACAGAAGGCTTCTCCACAGTATCCGGGGAACTCTGATTCTCCAAACTTAAAGCAGACCCATCAACTTCAACGGCATTAGCCGCTCTAGCCTCATGACCGGCAGGTAGCTCTTGAGGGCCACGAAAGAGTGGCGCCACAGCCGCCGAGTGATCATTTGTTGGAATAGGTTCCCATCTAGGAGGTGCCTCGAAGCATTGTGAGGTTGCATCCTGGGCAAATCCGTTATTACCAAAAGGCGATGTCTGTGAAGTACCAGCAGCTCCGTAAAGAGCCGGTTCCTGTGCACGGCTTGCTACTTGCCGACGACGGAAGAAAATGTAAGCTGCTACGGCGGCGATGAGAAAGGCAGCAACGACTCCCACTGCGATACCGACCTTGGCACCGGTGGAGAGACCGTGATCACCGTTGGATGATGTGTCGATTGAGCTAGATGTGCCACTTGAGCTAGATGTAGAAGACCCAGTCCCATTATTCGTTGACTTTTGGGCAACTTTAGATAGAACTGTAGATAAGTCCGGGTTATCCCAGCCATTTTCGGGTTTTTTAAGTGTCGCACCGCCTGGAGTGTCTCCACCAATGACGTCTGACAAGACAGCCGGTACCTTGAAGGTGGTGACGCTGCTGTCATAAGGTATCTCGAGAGAATCGGAGGAGTTGTCGAAGTCTAAATCTAGGTTATGAGCTCCCCATGAGCTACCCATTTCACAGTCGGTATTATTCTCCAAATATCCACCCAAGAGAATCATTTGGGCTCGGCTTGAAGTCATGGAACATGTGTGTCCCCAACGGGTAGTGTTGCTGGGTGATTTGCTGTATACTTGGACCCATCTAAATGATGGGAGAGAGAGAACATACATGTCATCGTAAGCGTTGTTGTCGTCATGAGCGCCGCCGAAAAGGTAGCTAAGTATCGTTAGTTTTGAAAAGAAACATCTCGCTAGAACGTGCTTACATATTGTAGCTTGAACGATCCGTAGCCCAAGTGACATCTGCCGCAAACCGTGACCTATCGCCGGGTACATCGCCTGTAGCTTTTTGGTTGTACCAGACACTACCAGCAATGTCGTAGACCCAAATGTCATCCATACTTTGATACTCCAGATCAGGTTGGTCATAGGAAGCACCTGTGGTCACCTTCCCCCCAAAATGAACCAACACTCCTTTATCACCCAACGGCACATAGACAACAACGCTGTTGAGTCTCCCACGGCTATCTGGGCCCGAGGTATTAGTCCATATGTTGCTGTCGTAGTCATAGATCAAGAGATCTGGCATGGCCCTCTCAATTCCACTGTCATCCGGGACACTTCCATCCGTAGCATTATTCAACCATCCCCCCAACCAGTAGCCCTGTCGTGACACCGACGATGAAGTGTATGCGCCGTCTGCTAAACCATATGGCTCTATAGAAGTAGACGGCGGAACCTGTGTCCAACTGTTGTTGGAGGCATGGTATTTCCAGAGCGGGGGTTTGGAGACCGGCGAACTTGAAAGATAGTTGCCACCATAAGTGTATATAACACTATTGTCTTCATCCGCCCATAAAGCACCTACAGTAGTACTTGGAACATTTGGCAGTTTGTCGGAGTCTGGCTGGGGGCTCACTTTGTCGACGTCGAGATCATAGTAGCCGAAGTAGCTGTCTGGGGATGTCAGTCTCAGAGCAATCAGCAAAGCTAGACGAAAACTTACTAACGTATTGGGAGCCTTCAGCGAAATCTACGGTAATCCCACCGAAGATGTACAACTTGTTGTTCATAACCACGGCGCTATGATCCCAAAGCCTGCAAAAATGAGAGTACAGGTTATCCGTCGCAAGTACCGGTACAATCCAAAACAGAATAAACAGCAACATTGTTGAAAATTAATGATACGGTTGAAAGAAAGGACAAATAGTATTCAAACTCTAACAACGCCTTCGTCCTCCTCATATATACTTCCTATCAATAAAGCCCCCAAAACAACGGGCGCCCATACACGGTTGAACCGCACAGCCAAGTGAGGCCGAGGCTGGGTCACAATCCTTAGTACAACATATCGACACAAGTCGACGCCCAGTCGACGCCACTAACTAACGGATGCAGGACTTGTAAGACTTCAGTATGTGGTGGTGGATTCACATCCTGGGAATCTGACAGTTAAAATTAGCTTTGCCTGAATGTCTCCACAAGGTTTCCGGAGACTTTTGAAATCCCGTACCCCATATACACAGCTCACTCCGGAATAATCGTAGTTGAGGTGTAGCGACCGGTAACTATTTAAGCCAGCACCATTCAACCAATTCTACTTGGCTCGTCTCCAACCTAAATTCTGTGTGATCTTTGAGCAGATGTAGCCCTATTGTTCAAAATGTTCTGAGATGCTTACATCTTTAGTAAGCCAGTTATTTCGTTTGAACTTGGGCGTATATGCATGGATCCATGGATCCATGCATATTTACTGTTTCCGTGTGGGAGTTTGATCCCACTGTCCTGTTGTCACTCCACTCATCAGCAGTCTTTTGGGCACGCTGATTACCAGGTAATGGTTTTTGGGCGGCGGATATCAAGGGTCCGGCTTACATGCATATGGCCTTTATCAGTGTGGTTACTTAATTGAGTGGCAGGAGAAACATCGACAACGGGGCGTAGGAAAAGGACAAGAGTTGTTCATAGGAAGGTTCCTTGGCAAAATGTACTTGCATCTCCTCACCTCTCGGGGCTCGCCCAAAGGACGATATCTTGATGATTAGACGCGCCGGGTGAGGTCGTCGTATTGATAGTTAGCTCTGTTCAGGTAGACGATAAATAGAACAACAACAACGATTGGCAGGGGATAGAACTAAACTGCCACACCGTGAACCTGGTAGTTTGGCTGATATTATTTGCAACATCCTAACGGTTCCGATTTAAAATTCAATAAAGATCGATCTGGCAATTTAGACTCGTCATGTTCCTAGCTACAGTTACACAATTGTTGTCCGACTATTTAAGCTTCTTTTAATACTGATGATGTCCGTGTGATAGGGTTATATGCATTCTAAAAGGGTTACCGTCTAAGTTTCGGATAAATCAGTCGCAAGTATAAAAAGCCGACAAGGGCGACTAACTATCAATTCGAGAAAATCCAAGAATACACAACACCCATTAAACCAACCATCCAAAATGTCCGATTCCGAATCAAAAACCACGGCACCCAAGCCCTCCCCTGAGGCCAAAGACCCCCCCACCACCAACGACCCCCCCACAAAAGCCCCCGCGAAACCACAAACGGCCGCCGAGCGCGCCGCCGCCCGCCGCGCCGCCTTCGCCAACCTCAAAGCCCGCACCGCCGCCTCCGCATCCGCAAACATGACCGCAACAATCGCCGAAGCCCAGCGCTCCACCATTGACCCCGCCTCGCTCACCGCGGTATCGCGCAAACGCGATATTGCCCATCAGAAACTTTTGAAGGCGGAAATCGAAGATGCCGGGGGCGATTTTGAGAGGAAACGGGCGTGGGATTGGACGGTGGAGGAGTCGGAGAGATGGGATAAGAGGGTTAAGATGAAGGAGGCGGCGCGCGATAATAATGCTTTTCAGGATCGTGCGGCGGAGAGTGAGAGGACTTATAATAGACAACTTCGCAATGTTGAGGTGGATTTGGAGAAATATGAGCGGGATAAGATGGCGGCGATTGAACGGGCTGCTAAGAATGGAGGGTTGGATATCGTTGAGACGGAGAACGGAGAGTTAATCGCCATCGATAAAGATGGCTCATTCTACTCAACTGCCGAAAGCACAAGTTTCGTCGGACAAAAGCCAGATCGGGAAGCCATTAACCGGTTAGTCGCGGACATGAAGAGAGCGGAAGAAGTTCGGATGAAGAAGCGCAAGGAGCGCATGGCGAAGGATGGTGCCGATGATGGAGATGTCACTTACATCAACGAGAAGAACAAACAGTTTAACCAGAAGCTGGCGCGTTTCTATAACAAGTATACGGCCGAGATCCGCGACAGTTTCGAGCGCGGAACTATGATTTAATGATATTCTATTTATGCCTTGTTATGATTCTAATTCATTTTTAACAATCCTACAACATCTCCTTTCTCCACGCCCGTGACGCTAACTCTTCGATCCCCTCAACCCCAACGACACCTTCCCGTCCACCATCAAGACCCTCCACAACCGCTCTTCCTACAACCTCCACATCCAAAGCCTTAACAACATCCCCCCCAAGAACCTTCCCTAACCGCCCGCCCAAAACCCCATCAACCAGCATCGCCGCCCCATTCGCCGCCGCAACCCCCATCGTCACCGGCCGACTCTCATCATACATGAACGGCGCCCGCACCATAAGTGTCTTGAGCCCCGGGAACTCGGACGCCAAGACACGTTCCGCAGTCCGTTTTGTAGAGAGATAGCGAGAGGGGACGCCTGGTGGGAGAGTCGCTGCGGAGAGGAATGCGAGATGGCGGGTCTTGGCGGCGTGGGCGGCGCGCGCGAATGTTACGGCGGATTCAAGGTTCATTCGCTCGTAGGTGTTTGCGGGGGTTTGGGGTGGGGAATTCGGTTTGAGGTCCATTCGGGATGGGGATGGGCGGGAGGTGGGGAGGATGAACTTTGCGAGTCCTTCAACTAGGGAAGTTGTTCCCCGCACGAGACTTTTATAGTCAGCTTCTAGTAGGATGCCCATGGTGTGGACTGCGAAGTCCGCATTGTGAAGTAACGCCTCGTATGTCTTCCCGTCAAAAACATCTGCCCGTTCCCAGGATACCTTGTGAGCCCATGCAGGTGCCGACGGGTTTTTCGATAAAGTAGACCAGTTGGGGGCGCCGGAACGACTAGTTAGCTTGTTAGTGTTGCCTCAGTCCATTAGAATACCATGAGAAATCTTACCTTATAGATGTTACATCCCATCCTCTCTCCACTGCAAACTTGCAAACCCGTGATCCGACGAAGCCGTTACCGCCACATACAACAATTCTCTTGCTAGCCATATTTGTGTTTGTGGTTTATACCTTGACCATCTCATCATACGATCTCCATCCGTCTTATATACCCGCATTCTCCGATCCGGCCAGCCGCCACCAGCTGTAATAGGGTTACCCCACTAGGGTCCGGCGCATTCCATTCAATATTTTGTCCAAGCTGCACAAGGCTAGTATCGCGATGGATTTTCAACAGTGATATATTTTGGATTGTACGTTTAACAACAATGGCGCCTACCACACAATTAGGAAAGCGAATCAAGGGTGTACAGGTGCACCGGCCGTTCATCTATGGGACCACGGCGCAACCGTTTGATGACAAGTATAACCCCAAGCCACCAGGGACTCCCGATGACCACACGCATTCGTGGGAGGTGTTCATCAAGGGAATCGATGACACAGATATTACATACTGGCTACGCCGTGTCCAGTTCAAACTCCACGAGTCCATCCCCAACCATGTGCGCAGTAAGTTTTCCCATCCCACCACCTCCAACCCCCACTAACACATATCTACCCCAGTGGTCGAAGGCACGCCCTCCAAACCCTTCGTAATCCGCGAAACCGGCTGGGGAGAATTCGAAATCACCCTGAAACTATACTACACCCCCGAATCCGGCGAGAAGCCCCAAACCCTCTACCACCACCTCCGTCTCCACCCCTTTGGCCGCACCGATGCCGAAAAGGAAGCCATGCGCCGACCCGACGGCCAAGTGAAAGCCTGGATGTACGAGGAACAACTCTTCAACGAACCCTACGAATCCTTCTACGACCTCCTAACCAGCAACGCCGTTCCGAAAGGCTGGTCTCCCGATTCCGCACCTAGTAGATCCAAAGGCAAAAAAGCCAACACCGGCGGTCCGGCGGCTCCCCCGCCTCTACCAGATCCATTGGCCGGTGTCGTTTGGGAACGCAGTGCTCTTATCCCCGCGATTATGAAGCCCACTGTGCCATTTTCCAGACAGGCGGAGCAGATGGAGGTGGAGAAGTTGGATAAGGCGCGTGAGGAGGCGTTGGCTTTGACCAAGAAGATGCAGGCTAGTTTACGAGAGAAGGAAGCGGAGTTGGCGAAACTTAAGGAGGAAAATGCAAAGGCGGCTACAGGAAGAGCTTAGAAAGATCGGCCTGTAGCTGACGTAGTGGCAGACGCAGTGACAGACGGTCAACGGCGTAGAAGTGGACGGCCAGTCAAGAAGAAGCGACTTGACTCAGAGGCGGCCGAGGAAGCTTCGTGATTGCTGGGTAAACAGGACCGATATCACAAATACGAAAGACGAGTTGAGTATTTACTAGACGACGAGCTGGAAACATCCAGACGTCTGGGATAATATATAATTGTACAACAACCGAGGATCTGTAGCCTCTAAATTCATAATCCAACACACCATCAAGGTATCAAAACGCCATAGCCTAAAAAAAACCAAGAACACTCTCCTTCATTTTCCCAAAACAAACCCTACGCTCAAAAGAGAGGCCCAAAATGTACAAACCGTGAAAAAACGCCAACTAAACTATCCAAACTGGAAAAACCCCCCAAAAGTCTAAACCTGCGCCGAGTATGCCGGCGGAGCATCATCCGTCGACCGCGACGTCTCATCCCAGAACCCCTCCCGTCTACTCGTCTCCTCATACACTCTCCGAGAAATTTCGCCCATCATCTTGTTAATCCAAGCATGTTCCAGAATAGAAGAGTTATCACCGCCCGTGTTAACGCCATTCTTGCGTCGTTGTTGGTGCTCCTTGAGGGCAGCGGCCATGGCGGCAAATGGTGTGCCGGCTAGGTTGGGACTACCGGGTGCTCGTGGTGTTGTGGACATGTGTGCTGTGGATGGGAAGAGGGGCCTGTGGGCGGTAGGTTCGGCACCAGGCTTCTCGGGGGCCTGGAAGCGAACCTTTGTGCTTTGGTGGTACTGTGGTGGTTGTGCCTCAGCGACCTTGGGTGTAGGAAGGCGATCAGCCTCTGTAGTCTCAACAGGCTCTTCGGTGATAACCGAAGTCATTAGTGTCTCGTCTTCTGGAACAACTGACGACGCAGCTTCTGAAGTGGCGGGCGTTCCTGATTCGGGAGTAGCATCGGTAGACTCGGCAGGGCTGGTGGAGTCTTCTTCAGAACGCTTACGCAAATTCACTACACGCTTCTTCTTACGACGGTTCTGGTATGTTCGTGATGACCGACCGGAACCAAGTGAGAGGCCTGGTGACATGAGGCCAGCACGAGACGATACTGATGAACCATGGGCGGTAGAACCAGTCTCTGAGAAGCTATAGGTGTGGACCGAAGTCCCAGACGCCAAAGTGGAAGCAGAGTGTTGACCAACATATGAGTTCTGCTTACTCAACAATGGTGTCGGTGGCATGGTAACCATGCCATCAGTACGTTCTCCAAGACCACCCCATGCACGGTACAATGTATCTTTAATCCCCGGGGTGTGAAGTGAAAGAGTACGATGAGACTCGGTAAGAGCAGCTAACCGCAACAGAGAGTGACGCGAAAACAAAGACTGCACAGGCTGGCCATCGTTGATAGAAAAGGCAGCAATCTCCTGTGGGTCGACTACGTTTCCGTTCGAATCAACGGGGTCTATTGGTGGTGTGGCCAACGGGTTAACTGCAGGCTCTTCAGCTACAGGTTCGCCTTCCGTTTCTGAAGTTTCGCCGTCCTCTTTGGGAAGCTGATCCTTGCACCACAAACGCAGTGACAAACGGTGGATAATAGCAGGGAGCTCCTCCATCATCAGACTCCGTAATTGACCCTCAATGGTTCGTTGCAGGTAATCACGGACGAACTGGATTGAGTCGAAGGTCGATGAGACCTTGAGGGACTCGAGAGGGTCATTGCGGAAGACGAGTGTTAATCCCTTTTGACGCGAGAATACGAGAATGATGAAGGCCGAAAGCTTGATTTCGGAAAGGGTAATTGATAGTGGAATAGTCAGACCCGAAGCTGCTGCTAATGGCTTTGGCGAGGTAAAATTCGGTTTTGAGGAAAGATATGTGTTCAGGGGGTTTGCCTATGATGTCATGTTAGCAACACTGTAACTATAGTGCATATGTGCCTGTTCAGTGGCGTGACTAGCATGCATGTGATCACATGTCGGGCTGATGAATTCCTCTGATCCCTATAGCCTCAAAATGTCCCTTCAACCAGCCTCCCGGTTGACCCCGCATTAACGCAAACCCCGAATGATATCGGCGACTGACCATTCATGTGACTTTGGAGGTGGGAAAATGCGGGATGGAAATGCGGTTGGCAGGGGAAACTGGGTCCACTAATCAAAGCGGAACCATAGTTTGACTTCTCTAGCCTTCAGCCTTTGTAGCAGTAGGGCGATTCTTGCATAGGCCCAGAAGCTCTGCATAAACATGACTGGTTATGCATCCAGAGAAAAGAGGCTGTCTGGGTCGTCTGTGCTTTGGTGGGCCCTGGGAGTCAATCCCAGAAACTGACAGACTCCAAGGGAAAATCAGATGCAAAAGTGCAGAAGCCGGGGGGCGGGGTTAACGGACACTTCCGGAGCCCCGAGATACCGTGAATAGTGAAAGGCCGAAACAAGTGTAATGTCAATGCTAGATATGCAAATCCATGACATCCAGCACCTGCATCAAACAGTTCACCATGCAACAGCCCCTGGAGCAAAGCGCTTGCATCTGACAGACGTCCAAATAGAGAAGGCCAATGGGAAATCCCTTGATGTGGATGGATGAATGACTGTGCTTCTTACCTGTACACGGGTCCGTAGTGTGAGAAAGGCGTCACCGGAGTAAGTCATTTTGAAGATGCCACGAAAGCGGTCTTCTGCGATATCACCGATTTCGAGGATTTCCAAGTCTGGCGGGACTGAGCCGAGGTTGAGTTCTGTAACGAGAATATCATCGACGATAATTGGTGGCTTTGGTGACTTATTTAGGGCGGTTGTGAGGAGGTTTGTAGCGCGTTCGTAAAAGTCGCCATCGGCGGTCAATGGCGACCAATTGAAATTGAAAGCCATTGTAGTGTAGTGCTGGTGCTATTATCGTATCGTGGGTATTTTCTTGGTATACGGATTGTCTATGTCGTGGGAGGAATTGGGTGAGACAAATCCCGTGGGACTATTCGTAGGCTGAGGCTGAATAAGAGCTGGCTGGATTGCAGATTCGGTGGTTGGCTAATTGCACAGATTCAATGGGATGCGAGAGTAGAGAATGAAGTGACGATGACCGAGTAATTGTTTCAATCCAAGTGAAATACCGGCAGTCACGAGACCAACCCGGCAGACGTCAAAATCGAACGACGCTGGAAGTCAAAAATCCAAATACAATCTCCTCGGCTCCGGAAGGTTAATTCCGCAACGACAGACAAAACAAAACAGAACAGAACCAAAAGAAGACAAGAAAAAAGAAACAAATTCAAAAAACCAAAAAGAACATGCCCAAACTGCAAAGAAAGAATGAAGAACACAGAAAAGAGCTAGAAAAGCTCAATTGTCTGAATATGTCGTGTGAATGGAAAGAAGTGATCTAACAAGGAAAGCACCGAAAAAAAAACGGTCGAGAATGGCACTAGATTTTTTTCGGGTAAGAAAAAATTATAAAGGGCAGCATTTGACACACGACCAAGGAAGCTTAGTTTCGACGATGGATTTATGGAAGCCCGAGGCTTTGAAAATGGTGGAAAAAGGGAAAATATGTATGTAGAGTGAGTGCATTGAAGGTGAAAAATGAATCACAATTGTGAGAAGAGATGAAATCACAGACTTGTAAGGAGCTTGGTTACTTCTCACAAGGCTTGAAACTTACAAGTTCACATAAACATCCATCAGTCAGCATAAATTACACATAGAATGTCAAGGAACAACTTTCAACCCCCATTCTATCCGAATGTCCGCCCTCTTCAAACTCTAAAGTGATGATTTTTTAACCTCCCACTTCTTCAAAATAACCACTTATTCCCATGTCCCCACTAAACCGCCGCAACAGAGCATGAAAAGTGTATGTACGTACGAAATCCTTGCATAAAGCAACCAAAAACTTGAATGTACTCATCTCATCTACCACGTAGAAATCCGTCACTACAAAGCGTCACTACAAAGTCAAGTTACCCCTCAATCCAACCCAAAGATATCACAAACTCTTCACTCGTCCCAGCCAATCATCCACACTCAAGATGCCCCTGATTACTCAAAAACATCCAACTCGATCAACCGAGACTGACGGATTCCCGGAAAACGGCTTCAAGGATTAAGCCCCAGTGCGGGGGTTGACCCGTTAAGCGTCCGACGCTTTTTCACAGCTTACGCCATGACTTGTCTAGGGTTATCTAGGGTAGAGAAGACCATCGTAGAGACTCGGACTTTGAAATTGGCCCCTGCACTGTTGAAGACCAATCCTAAGGCTTTAAAAAGCTTCGAATTTGTCAGACATTCTAGCTGATGTTCTTTTAGGTTAGAGGCTTCTTTAATATTCTGTGAGGAGTTATGGGGTAGGATTGATCGCAATAGTAATCACTTAACGTATATCTTGGTCAAAACGGTGCTGTTCTTGTATTCTTCTGTCTAGAATCGTGAATGGAAATGTTCATCAATGTCAAAGGTATACCCCGCATGGCCAGTGTACCCACTTTATCGCATACATTATAAACACATCCTTTATTCCAGTCTGACACACCCCTGCCAGGGCTGATCATGATGATATCGTTTGTTTTCATGCCATGATAAGATCGGGCATTCTCAGAGACTGGACGTTCTGCTCTGTATCATTTGATGTTTCTTTTGACCTCGGTTGATCAGGTAGTCGAATGGGTATGTGTGCGGTAGATTGTATGCACCCCCAGAAGCTTTCTTGGTTCTGTACTCTGTGTCCCTAGTTTCTTTTAGGACTCAGAATCTTCCCAAACCATTTCCATTGCGATCATGTTTGTCCATCAACGGAGCTTTTGGCCTTGTAGAGCTTTGGTGAGCCCATCTGCCTTTTGTTCTTCTGTATCTGTGTATGGTGCGGCGATGCGTCTTTGTAACATCTCCCGGTGGACCCAGTGATTTTAGATGTTTATGTGTCGAAGCTTGCTCTTAGCAGGTGCGTCTTCTCGCGTCACCACGTCTATCGTTTGCTGGTTCTCGCACTGTGTAGCGACTGTGCTGGGAACTTCTACTTGTATGCTTGTGTGTAATCGCTCCGTCCAGAGCGCTTCTTTTGTTGCGTGGGAGTATGTTAACTGACCAGCTGTTCTTGACTGTAGGTCACCCCCAGATGCACAGGCGCAATCTTAGCTTCTTCAAAAGAAATTCGGCCTCTGACTTGTAAATTCTGACCCGTTGTGGTCGAGCATTTTGGCAGTCTCTGTTGTGGTCTTCGAGAATTGGAACTGATGTGCAGGACTTGAACTCATCGTGCATTTTGATGTGTTCTTGTCAGGTTCTCTCCATTCTTCTGCAAGCCAACTTTCGACTAGTGCTTTGGTTGATCTTGGGATGGGTGGCCTCAGAGCCATGGGAATGGGCTTGTTTTCACGATTCACCCATAGCAGTCGGAATTCTTCCTTGCTCAATGTTGTGAGTTTCTGTGGTTTTGCTGTCTTGGCTGGCTTTCGGCCAACTCGGTTGCCTTTTCCCCGTTTGTGTGTTGGTATGCTTCAACTGCAGGAGCTTCCAGAATTTGGTTGGGATGTTCCATTCTTAATGGGAGGTCTGGCCATTGAGATGCCACTTTGTATATGCATGGTCGGTTTGAGTGTTCTGGTCCTTTGACCCACAGCTTGTTCTTCATCGATTGTAACATCTTGTGTTTGCCTCACTTTGGCAGTAATCGGGTTCCAAGTTCCATTGTCACCCACAAGAATTCATATGCTTGCTTCATGGCTTAAGTGATTGGTGCCATTTTCTGTAGTTGTACGTCTTTTGTTATGGCAAATCCGATGCATGCCAGTACACGTAGGTGGGATATGTCTGGTTAGAAACCACGGACAGTGTCAAATGGATTTTGTACTTCATGCGCCTACTTGGCGTTCTGTTATGAAGGTACACAGCTGACATGGCTCGTTCTGGCCATATTTCGTTTGGTAGGCCTGCTTGTACTGCTATCGTACGCATCATGCTTTTTAGGATACCAGCTGCTTGTTCTGCTGTCCCATTTTGTTATTGTGTATTCGTCGAGAGCACTCGCAGTAGAATACGCCTTTGCTCGAACGTTGGGGCCAAGCCCTTTCTTTTGTTTCAAACTTCTGGCCACATTCTAGGACAGATATCTTGAATGTATGGCCGCTTTGGATTGTTCTTGTCAGACCAAACATGGCCTCTCTCAGCATGTTCTTCGTTTTTGCTACAATGGATGTAACCCGGTAGTAGCCCGAGAATTTGTCTACTATCAAGACGCGACAGTTGTACTTATAATGTCCCTTAAAGTCACGAAAGCCAGCGGCTAACACTTCGACTGGACTCGTTGGTTGTTGTTTTTTTTTTTCGCTTTCGCTATAGCACATAGTATGCACGTTTCTTTGGTTGTGCACACCGTGCAGGGACATTCTGTGTCTGTTTTGCCGACTATGCGGGCAGCTTTTGTGTGGTTTTTTTTTTTTTTTCAAGACTTCTGTTGACGGGTGGCCTAGACCTTGCTGCCAGGGTTTTGCAGTTTTGCAGGTTGCCTCAGTGTCATGTCTTGTTACTGGCTGTACGAATGGATTTTGCCATTGCTATGTACACTTTTGATCTTGGGATGTTATACACTCTCGGTCTGGTATTGTCCCTATCACTTGTTTGCTTTGGTTTGCGACCCGTTTTGCCTGTGTGTCTGTGGCTTCCACGAAGGTCACTCTGTTCTTGGCTGTAATGCCCGTGGGCCTAGCCCAAATCTTCTGTATGTTTATCTATCATCAGGCGTGGCCTAATGTCCAGATACGGGGTTTTTTTTTTTTTTTCTACACCCCCAAGACTTAACTCCCATAGGTAACGGTTCAACAAGCGAATTGCTGAGCACCGCAACGATGAAGTTATGGTCGTGGAGGGTATCCAGCGTCTTTGGGACCTGGCGGTGGTGCCTGCGGGGCAATCATAGATTTTGTGGTAGTGCCTTTGGGACACGCACCAACGGTGGAGTTTTCCTTTCGGAGTGGGTATGCTAGACGGTTTCCATCAGGAATCAGAAAACCATCATCGAGTAGTAGTCTGCGAGGTCGAAATCGCATGTTTGGGGACGCTGAGTCTCCGATAGCCACGCGAGGCGAGGCTCAAGGATGGTGCCGACGCGAATCTGTTCCCAGATTCCGTCATTTATGGCCTGAGTGCGGAGCTCAGCCTGTAAAGAGCGCTTATCGTTGTTAGCGATGAGGGGCATCGTGACGGTTAGTTCTTGGTTGAGTAAAGGGACTCTTAATTGTGAGGAGTTATGGGGTAGGATTGATCGCAATAGTAATCACTTAACGTATATCTTGGTCAAAACGGTGCTGTTCTTGTATTCTTCTGTCTAGAATCGTGAATGGAAATGTTCATCAATGTCAAAGGTATACCCCGCATGGCCAGTGTACCCACTTTATCGCATACATTATAAACACATCCTTTATTCCAGTCTGACATATTCGATGGGACCTGCCACTTCAAATGTTATAGACTACCATCCAGGGCGTTTATAGTCTCACAGACTACTTGAAAGTAAACTCAGCCCACAAGGATGATTAGAAGAGGGCTATACGAGCTACACATGTGTGCAAGTTGTTTGGATAAAGTAATTGAACCCAAGTGTAGTCAATTCATATAGGCTGAAGCACCCAACGCCGACAAGATCGATGGAGATCCAACAACGGGAAGCTCGTGTCATGCAGAAGATCAAACAACCAATTATACCTCAACATATTAAAAAGAACAAAAAAATAATGAATTAAATTCCATGAATAACAGAAAATAGAAACTAAAAATATAGAGGAATATACAACTCAATACCTCCCAGACAAAAAAACAATAATTCGCCGCCAATGCAACCCAAAAAGAAGCACCAATAATGCATGTAGCCCAAAACAAACAAACCCACAAGATGCTGTAAAACAAGGAGAAAAAAAAAGAATCATAACGGACATAACACAAACTCCACACCGGTACTTACGCCGAAGACACCGCCTCACGCTTAAGGCCGCATGCCTGCTGCAGCTGACAATCCTCATCCGTATATGCCATTGCACTCACCAACTCCTTTTCCGTGCGCTCCCAATACCCCATCTTAGCCGCCGAGTTCTTCATATCCAAGTCGCCAACTTTGGCCGTCACAATGTGTCCTTGTTGACCAGGTCGACGGACAACCTTGATTAACACGGAACAATCACGCATAGTCATGGCCAAAGGAAACTCTGAACAATCCTCAGACGTTGGATCTTTAGCCGCGCGAAGAGGTCCGACACGGTCTAGCTGTTCTTGAAGCATGCTGAGATGACGAATAAGTCGGTTGACATCAGCCCCGGGGACACCGCCTGCCCACTCCATAAGAGGCCGGATGTACCATTCATCAGGCTCCACAGCTACTAATAGTTGATCCATATAGTTGCGACGATGACGGTAGTTGTCTGACAATAAAAGTAATGGACAAGGCCGAGGGCGTGAGTGTTTGGCGTTGCCACGACGTGAGCGGTGAAGTTCAAGCGCGCAGTTTCGGCAACGGATGGAAGACCGGGGTGCAGAAAGCGACTGTTGTAACCATTTGGGCTTAATTTCAATAAGGATTCCATCCTCTCCAGGACCAATACTCATGTCCTCAACTAATAGTCCATACTCGACAAAGACCAAGCGAGATCCAATAAACTGCTTCTTCCGACGCTTAATCTTTGGTCTCGGTACTGCTAACCGACCTTGAAGCTCCGTAGGTACACACGCTGTGTGAATATTACCCGCTGTCTCTGCACACATGTCTGGCGTTGGCGGAGCTTGGTGTCTAGCCAGCTGAGGGTCCGACATTTTATCCATGACGTCCAACAAGCCATGTACCTGCTCAATAATCTCCGGTCCACCAAGACCTACCAACTCATGAGATACGAGGTCCGAAGCATGTGGAAATAATGGTTGAATGCGCGAGCAAAAGTGTTGGTGCTGTGTGACATAAGGAAAGGGGCGGGATTCGTTGCTGCGAGCAGCCTTTTGTAAACGCAAGAGTTTGCCTATACGATGGATTCGGGTCTTTGGTTAGCTTGTCTTGTAAACATGGCTATATATATACAGAATCACCAGTGGTCGGTGGAGGCTGCGCCGAGTGACGTACCGTCAAAGATTGCGCGAGTGGCGGCGGGGGTATTTGGCGGAAGGTCAATGCGAACGACAATGTTGGCGGCACCTTCACCGATGAACTCGGTGACGCGGGTACCAGGTGGTATTCTCGGAACCTCGGCCAATGATTGTGACGATGTAGAAGGCATGGCTAAAAGTTTAATGTCTCGTTTGGCCCACGATGGTGTTGCGATAATGCCCTGAAAAGGTGGTGTCGTTGTTCAGGGCAAGACGTGTTGTGCGACGGTTCCAGAAGACGACGACTGTCAGGAACCAAAATTCAGTTTGAAAAGAAAAAAAACAATGAAAAAAATCAAGATAGTCGAAATATAACAAAAGGTTGAGGAAATTCAGAGAAACGAAATGTGAAAACTAAAAATCTCCGTCACAATCAACAAATGACCCAAAACAGTAGTTGCGCGATAGCTCGAGTCGCAACGATCAAATGCCGGGTCTAAGGGGAACTTGGGTAGTTTTTTTGGTAGTTTTGGTAGCAACGGTTTACAGTAAATTGAGCAGGGGTATATCAACGCAAATGGACGACAAATGGTAGCTGCGATATGTAGTGACGGATGAAGCTCGCTGATTTATACAAGTCAAAAGTGAAAGCCGAAAGCAAGACAGGATGAAGTAGTAAGTCAGAGTTGGTAGATGAGAGATATTATATAGGTTTAGACCAATAGCACAAATAGGGCGTCAAAGGATGGCTGAGTACAGAAGCGACAGAGGTCGAGCAAGGGAAGATGGTTATCGTGACCAACAAAGGAAAGTAGGCTGGGCTTTACCAGGCTTCATAAGAATGAGAGAAGAGACGACACCAAGACAGGATCTAGTGGGAGTCAATTGGCAGAAGTGATTGGTTGAAACGAAACGAAGAAAGAAAAAGGGACCAGTGAAGATAGTATGTAAAGACGGTAATGTATGTATGAAAGAAACTGGTTGTGCGGAGCGTGTTCCGGTTGTTGGGTCTTTGTATATGTTGAAGAGAAAGAGAGTTAAATGCAAAGTACTTGAAAGATAATTACGATAAATTCAGCGTTTGGGGCGTGTACAACGAACGCTCTAGGAAGGATGGGGAGTGAACGAGTGTGCATATCATGTAGGAGCTGTAATGTAGCCATATATTGAAGGATCTATGGGGAAATGAAATGTGACATAAAGAAGGCGGTGGCGAAATGGATCGAGAAGTTCAAGTGTGTAGCTTAATACACGGGAACTATGAAGAAGGAAACTTGAACAGTCATTGATTCGTGGAAAAGAAAGATGGAGTAAAGGGAAGAAAAAAACCTCAACTCTATAAAATAGTGTCTCTTTTTTTTACCCCGGTATTCCCTAAAAAGGAGAAGGGAAAGTATTCAAAGCACAGCCATTTTCGAATACCCCAAACATTCCATGTTACAGGCGCTCTGCGGTATTTCTTAGTAGTGCATTGCTTCTAGAAGCGTTTCTATAAGCTTTGCTATAAGCAGTATACGAACTACATAGCAACCAACCAACCAGCTCAGTCATCTATACATTTTCGCTATAGTCCACTTCCTACCAATATCTTTACTTCAAAGAAATATAAACGCTGGTTATACATCCAACGCATGATCCTACTAATCTAGGAAGACTCCACTCCCGATGGCTCCATCAATGATTCCCGGCTTCCCGTCTCCATATGACTTCCGGCACCCATCCACATCCGTTTCCCGAAATCCCACCACCCCTCCAACATGTCTCGTCTCTCTGCATTGATCGCAAGACCGTATAATTAACATGACATCATACCTGTAAGGAGCCGTGGACCCTCCTGCAAGGCAAAGCAAACCCACGTTTCACACTTTCTTCCTAGCCATCAAGGCAAAGTGGGAAAACCTATACACATTGACTTGTTTCGTGACACCTTTACATCTAACATGACGGGCCTGACTGACTTATTAGGAATCGCCAAGTCTATCGGCTGCTGGATTCATCTGTTGTGGTTGGGCTTTTTTCACGTTGCATGTATAGCCTGACATCTGACCGCCGTTTCGCTCGTTCATGATTCCTTTTAGTTCCTACTTCATTCCTATAGTTGGGCTGATATCGTGGGTTTCCGTTTCTGACGGCTCCCTCTTGGAATGAAATCATAGGAAGAGTATCCATGGTGTATCCCTCTTTGATTCCAGGGGATTATCAACCAATCACGTTTTGTACTTGACTTTTGTTGTGCTCACTATAGTCCTTCTTGCCACCTTCACTCGTCGGCCAAGCCTCTTTTCTTGTTCTCCATGTTGTTAACTACACCGACTCTCTTCAAACACGCAGCAGAGCCCCTTGAAAGCCTCTACCCGTCACATGTCCACCATCCTACATTTCTTCAACTACACTTGTAAACACTATAGCCTTCAAAAGAACCTCGTGACAACACGCAATCCATAACCAGCTCTCACTCTGTACCACAACCCCAATACCCCATCTGATTGGTCCAAATATCCCAACATCAAAAAAAGCTTCCCATCCCCGTGCCCACGCTAAGCTACCTTTTTTTCTTCCTTCTCCCGTGACCGTGCCAACCTATCTATTCATTTTTTCCCTTTTTAAGGAACGCTTCAGTCCATCCCATCCCTTGACGACGGGTCCAAAGAAAACCTAACCCACACATGGTCTGATGTCCACTCTAACCAGCTCGATGCTCCTCTATTACTCCCCCGAATCGTCTGTGTGTTCACCGCCGCAACTACACATGTTTTGCCATGCTTATGTACAACGGTATGTACATACATACATACTGTACATACATGCTCACCGTCCTCCCTTCCTACCTCATTTACCCGCCCTCACTGTAACGAACAAACTAAAAACAAAACCCAGCCCTGTGTGCTTTGTCCACCTTTATGTACAACGACGTCACACTTTGAGGCCCCTTGTTCTACATGTGTGTACATATCTGATATTGCCCGAGTAAGCTTTTTTTCCCTCTCCTGTCCTATTCAACCACAATTCTCACGTCAAACAAGCCAACCTGTCTGCCCTATCCCTTTGTTCTTGACCTCTCAAATTGACTTTGTCACACCCCATCGTACCATCAAACGAGTCCTTGGTCCCCTCCTCAATGAATCAACCCATAATGGACACTACCACACTGAATGCCAAGTCCCACAAGTAAGAAATCTTACAACATGCTATTCTCGCCACCATGAAGCCTCCATATCCGCATTCCCCCTGATTAAACCCTCTAATATCACGCCAGTTTTCTTTGGTGTCACCCTCCTCTTTACTTGTTTTAATGTTCTAAATCTGTCACTTCTTCACCATGCAGACCAAAAGGAAATTCACCCGTAAGCCACAAAAAAACCTTTACAATTCCGGTCGTATACTTCCATTTGTTGTGCCACCAAAGCCACAAATAAGCAACCTTTAAAAGTCTAGAAGAGCTGAGCTTCCGGTCCATTTGTTTGGTTTTATAGCCCGATTATGTCACAATGATGATGCAACGTCAAAATTCCAGAGCCACATCATACTTTGTCACATCATGTCATGGGTTCATTCTTCTTTCCTGTATCACACACATCCAACTCTCCCACACCGGAAAAAAACAGTCCGCCAAACATCTCCATCAACGAATCAAAAAAAGAAATGTTGACAAGAACGAGATTCGAACTCGCGCGGATTGCTCCACTGCGAAGCTTCTTGAAGAAACCTGAACACAGCGCCTTAGACCGCTCGGCCATCTTGCCATTGGTTGATGAAGATTTATAATGCAAACGGACTTCATCAAGACAATTTCTCCGGTCCGACGAGTATGCAATCACCCTGTTCTCACGATACGCCTTCACTTATTTCACCCCTCGTCTTACTCGCACATTATCCAGTCGCAATCTACCGATCCTGCTTACCCACCTTACAACCGACCCATCTCAACGTTGCGGTGAGACGCACTTGTAGGATTGAACTTTTGTGGGAGGAGTTGTGACTACTGCCGGGTGACAGTCCATGTACATACATGTGTACATATGTACACATATGTAAAGTATAGAAGTAAGGGATATAAATGTACCTGGTAGACATGCATGAAAACGAACCAGTCTCCAAGTACAATACCAGTAACACCCATCTCCACCGAGGCACTCGGTGAATGACCAAGTATACCACAAAACCACCCATCCAAAACGACCCTATATGATACATCAGCCTACTAATATCCCGTCCCATAACTCATCTGCTCAATTCCAACATGCACGTCATCGTTCCGTCCGACAACCACTCCACCGGAACCAAACAACCCAAGGAGAGAAATGTGCAAAAAACCCCACCAATGTATGTATCAATGTGCACCTTCGTTCAGCCGTTACCCACGCCTGCATGCCGCTTTCTTAGGTTTAGGGCGTGCATTATGGAGGGTGGCATTGAGGCGAAAAAACGACCCTGAATTGGGCGGCTGGATGGGTACATACTCCACCAATAGCCCCGTCCATTCACCGAAATAGTAGACTAAATGGCGGTTCGCTTGACTCGGTAGGCACGCTTGAGCCGGTCAACGTCATCGGGCGGGAGGGAAGGATGAGCGGGGAAGGTAGTGAACGATATAAACGGGCCTGTCATTAGAAACTGTGATATTTACAGGTTTGGTCTTGATGTCCTCCTGTCTTGTGACATCTGCACATGTGCTTATAATCCCAAAATACCATCTAAACACCAGCCACTGTAAAGCTTAAAACACTACCCACACTTAATCCGGCCACTAAAGCCAATCCCATGAAACCTCCGGCCGCCTCCCGTTCAGAATCGTCAACACAATCACCTGAAAGGACCATGCAGGCACCACACAGCCATCCGTTTGTCAACCCAAACGGAATCTGGATGATGAACAAATAAAAGAAGTCACTGTTAAGAGCTGCCCCACGTCCGCCGATGTTGCACAGGAAATACAACGGCAGAAAACCAATACGTAACAGCGAGAAGAGAAACAGGAACTTTGGTCTGGAAGCTCCGGGGATCGGGATAGCCGTGACGATACGGCCCAACAGGTCACCAACATTCCACATAAGGAACCCGAGGGGGATAAACGAAGCTGGTTTGAAGATACCAGTAGTCTCACCACGCACTGATACAATCTTACCACTGAAAACGGGGAAGAACATAGCCACAACAAAGCACATAAACACACCAGCCGCCGGCCATCTCAACTTCCAAGCCAAAACCTTCATCGGTACCGTCTTGCGAGCTGCCCGTTCAGCATCCGCAATCGAATGAACACTGTCAGCCACACGCTCTACCATTCTACTCTCAACAAGGTGGCGATGTCTCCGAATCAACGGAATAAGTGACGCTAACGCAAGTAGTGAGACCAAGACTGCCGTCATGAAGGGTAAAAACGCAGAGGTAATAGCTTGTGCGTGAATATCCTTCTCCGGCAGTGCGTCATCAACACTAAGCGATACGATCACCTGCGCAATAGCGGGAAGAACACCAGCCACACCCTGGCCGGCCATAAGAGCCTGCATGTACTCGGGGCGATTGAAGCTGGCGCAGAAAGCGAATGAACCGTTCTGGATGAGGGCTGTGGCAAGGGCGGCAGTGGCGACCATGGTAAGAGTAAAGAAGAGATAGACACCGGGTGATACCCCGATGAATACGAGGGTAGAGAGAGAAAGTAGAGTGAAAACAACCGTGTGAATGGCGAATGCTGCGTTCATACGGAAGGTATACGAAGCGTTGTGCTGACTCTTGGTCAGAACCCACATGGCGACGAGGTTACAGATAGTCGATATACTGAGAATTCCAGACTGAAAATTACGCAGTATAACAGGTGATGAATCAAATCGGGCCTGGAAGTAAGGTGTCGAGGCCAAGAACATGTTCCTAACATCACCAGTGTCAGCTTCATTATGCTCCCATACATTATCAACTTCAAATGAACTCACCATGGCCACAACATAGCCATTCCTACTATGCCGAACAACCAGTACTCCATCCAAGAAAATGGAACCTCCTCACATACATCCTCATCATCGTCCCCGAGCGCCGTCGGCTCCTCATACAATCGCGCATATTCAGTATCCTGAGACGCCGGACCCGTCGCCGACCGGAGTTTAAGAAATGACTTGAGTGCGTCAAAAGCGCCGGTGGCCGATGCCGTAATCGAAGCACCGGTGGGCCCTGGCATGGTCGGTGTGCCGATCGAAACGGCTAGTGTGATGGGATTAGTGGCGGCTGGATGCAGTGGCAATGCACAGATGGTGGGTTACAGCGGTAATGGGTTGGCCGTTAGATCAATGACGTCAAGGAGTGTATTTGTTGAGGGATCTGGTGTCGCGAAGCGATTTGTAGGAATCGGGAAGTATGTATTTATGTTAACAAGTGAAATGGGTCAAGCAAGAAGCGTCACAAAAGAACAATCCGATTTCCCAAGTCACTAAAGTTCTCTTTGCCAGACAAAGTCACCTGGGAAACAATAATGAACGCCCTTGTGACATCACAAGTCGCGCCCGCGAACAGAACTATGCAAGGATTATCACCCTTATCTGATAAGAGGGCCCTTTCCTGGTAACCCTTCACATTCACAGTGACTACCTGTGGAATCTTGGCAATATCGGACTCATGGAACTTATCAGATGATCAACCTATTATCATGGGAAGTCGGACATGAGCCTTGAACTACGCTGGCTGCGGGCAAACAATGACGCTTGCGCGTGAAATTAACTCAAGGTGAGGCTGAGGCTGTTCACATCGTCACACCCGGTGGCTTGCTGCGCATTTCAAATTGTGTTGGTTTCAGGGTTAAAATAGGCAACCAAAGGCTTTCAGTGGTTTTTGAGATATTCTCTGGGAAACGATGATGATGTAAACAAGATATGCTGGTGTTGTTGCCGGTCATGTCGTTGAGATTCCTGGCCAGATGTGGTCACACAACAGGCAGTTGTGCTTCTATTGTTACCTTTATAATACGTTGGAATCCCAATATCTAGCACATACGACCATAGCCTGTGGAAAATACGGGGTCCCGTCTGCTCCCCCATAGTCAAGCCACAGAGCGCTGGATTAGTAGTACGGTGGGTGACCACGTGCGAATACCCGGTGTTGTATGTTCTTTTTGCTTTTTGTTTCGTGATCTTGAGAATTCTCTGAATGCTAATATCAAATGATCGATCAATGTGACCACAGGATCGGTATCAGATCGGGTCAGATGTTAAGATTCCAGGGACATGGACTAACACAAGGGTTGTAAACCCCAGAGACATCATGTCACAAGGCTCATATGTTTTTTTATTCATCCATTACTCATGCAGTCTTAGCCTATGGAGAGACTGGCTCACGTGCATGTTTGTAGATCTTTTGCACACACGAGTGTTGGCAAAACATGAATGTAATTATATGTACCGTTTGAGAATGACATGAAGATTCAGCTAGGCGGTGCAGAAATTTATTCCTCGCTTGTCCATAGGCACATAATCCATCAATCCTTAGTTGGCAAAATGTTGCATCTTACAGTGGAGTGCTGGGCAATTCACAAGACCAAGGTCAGCTAAAACAGAGGTCCGTGGTCATACGGGGTGCATAAAATATGCATAGACCGAGGTTATGCTAAATGTGGAATGAACGACCAATGAATGCTTCTGGAATGGTGGCGGTGGCGTTAATCAAGTTTCCATACTGTCGGGTCTCAAACCCGGCACTTGTCTACCGAGTTGCCAAGATCTGGGTGATCTGCTGGTATAAAATGACAATCTGACACCTCCCAGATGATTTTGACCAAATATTTCCAAGTCAAAATGCATGATATTGAAATTCTGCGCTTGACTTTCAGCTCGATCCGCCGGTCAAGCCACACTGGCCTCCAACGCAACCATCATGCATAAGCAAAAAAAAAGAAAAGACCTGCCAAAAAATCCAAAGAAGTCTCCCCCTAAAGCGTAAATGCAAGGCTCGCCTATACCAAGTTCCCTGAGTCAAGGCGGAATGGGCGACCCATTGGCAAAAAGGGCCCGAGCCAGGATGGTTTTCTGCCAAGTGGCACAATGGTGGATTCGATAACGGCCGTAGGAACTCGAGCCAAGACTTGGTTCACTTTTTTTTTCCTTCTTCATGCGTTTCTATGGTAGACAGAGAAAAAGGCTGGGCCGGATTGTCGGACGGGAATCGGGACGGGCGGGTAGAGCCGTTGGTATTTAGCCCCGGCCTTATGAACTACGGTAGTTGAAAACTGCTGATGTTGGATATAAAACGGGAATATCACTGTTTGTTCTTCGGAGGTTTTCTTGAGATCGTGATAAGATGAAAGATTGACAATAATTCTCTATTCTCAACCCCACGGCCGTAACACGCTAGCTTAACTTTTAGAGGTCGATATGCCCCGCTTGAATCCAAACTTCCGGGATCAAGCTCGGTGTTCAAGTCGTTCACAAGACCGACGGAGTAAAGATGGACGGAGCCTACAGATCCTATAAGACTTTTCGACAACCGGATGTTATGCTACCATAACCACCTGCAAATATATCGTGAGTCCGGCCGAAAGAAGTCTATTTACTCCTCTTTATAGACCAGTAGGTTCTCGGTAACGGGGAATAACCCTGGCTTTGGCTCTAACTATCGCAAGTGTGCGATTCCTATGACGAAAATGGTGCGGGACATATGCGTCTCGTGCAAAATTGATTGACCGCTCTAGTGCGGCCCCCCACTATAGACCCATAAGTTATTGTGTGAAAACAATGGGATCCCGATCCGATGGGCCGTTTGAACTATCTACGTACTATGTATGCTTGTCTTTGTATGTAGTTGGTAGTTCCCAGACTGTTGGATATCAACTAGATCCTTAAAACCAGCAAACGTCAACGCTAACGATTCATACAAGCCTGTACATTCTTCAACCAAAGACCCAACAGAACAAGCCAGAATTGTCAGACCGGTACTCAAGGAAATTGATGTCATGTCAGAAGGGGGGGCTGGAAAGCGTGGTGAGCTCACCCGTGTGTTTTGCCCCACTGCTTGTTTGGACAGAGGCCCTGACCAGTGACGTCGCGGTGCGCCTGGTATCTGTATGGCTTGGCATTATAGAACACCTGTGTGGATAGGAGTCGGGACCGAAGAGTTGGTTTCTTGGGCGGTTGTAGTTGGCGCTTATGAGGAAGGACTTGGGCATGGACCTGTGGTGATTCATGGAAGCTTTGGGTTTCGTGGAAATTGAAATTGGAAAGGTGGTCTCTTTCGTGCGTAAGCTGTGGTTAGTTTGGTGTGGTTGTACATACCCAATTTCTTCAATCTTGAGGAGTGACGACGACTACGAAGAACGTTCTATGGCATTGTTTGGGTGGTCGGTACTTTGAAAGATGGTTCATACTTGTCTTTTGGGAATACAAAAGTAATATTATTCTAGACAGGCTCTATATTCCCAGGACTTTGGGCTGACCTCCACACATCATCCATTGTACTCATAAATAGAGATTGTGATGATCGAATTTTTTTCTCCGATGCAGACTAACAAGCGAGTTTCCTGTCTTGTCATCTCATCTTCAAGACCCCTTCATTCACAACCTTCTCTTCCGTGCTGCCACGCATTGAAACTTCTTCATCAGACCCGGCAGCCCGGATTCTCTGATGTAACGCGCTGGCCTATATGTTAAACACACCCCTAGGTCATGTTAGACGCACCCCATAGATTCGAGGACATGCAGACATGTTTTGGTTTGCTTTCTGGTCGGCGATTTACGCCATGGACTTTACTTGGCCCTTGTTTAACGCCAGTACAGTAGTTGTGTATGAAGAGAGATTAGGAAGACGACTAATCGGGACAATGTAGCCGGGGATTTTGGGCTCGTCGGAGCGTAGTTGGCCATGCCAACATCAACATGCAGGAACCGGCGGTCTGGGACAAAGCCAAGGCTATGAAGATATGTAACTATATGTATGTATGTACACAGATACATAGGAACATACATATGATGTACATATATTGTACATAGGCACACGGAATCAGTGGATATATCCATGTGAACGTCGGAAACATACGTGCACCAGAAGTATCTCAAAAGATGATGAAACTCGACCAGAAAACAACACATATTTCTCACCGATGGCCTACAAGAATCCCTCTTTATCTCTTCACCAACATTCCCAAAGTGCGGTGAAGCACATCATGTAACCCTGACATGTATGTGGTCTCCAGTGTTGATAGAATCGGGAAACCCCGAAAAAGCGCGGCACTTGGTCGTGGCTTGGCGAACAGGGTCCACAAGTTTGGGAAGGAAGCACGCAGTAACAACAGGGAAAACGAAGACGAACGAGAAAGAAAGCAGCCGAGAAAGAGATAGGATTCCCACTACCTAACTCGAGAAACACACCGTACCAGAGCGGAATGTGGGCTGAGAAAGAGGAGGAAAAGAAGAGAAAAAAAGGGTCGATCGGTAGCTTATCAATTTCATGAGGACGGATGGTTTCGGTCTGGACTGGGTACGGCGAGCAAGCTCTGATGCGGGAAGTGATTTCCATAGCCCTTGGTTTTTATCCGGTGCGGGTTCTGCCTATTCTGTTTTTGGCTTTCCTGTTTTCCAATCTCTCCAACACCTTGTCTGACAAAATAATGTATGCACATCATATCCCTACCCCGGGCCTTGAGCTCCGCAAACTGATGTTGAATTTTGTCGTGATTTGATCAATGCCTTCACTCATCTGATGGATGGCCTGACCGGTAGTTTCGAACAACATCCAAGACAAGACTTGAAAAACACATTTTGCTCGTGTCTTATATGTAGTCTTGTATATATGTTCATGCTTTTGACTAAGGTACCACTGCTTGGTTGGGTTGCTGTTGTTCCTGGAAAACAATCACCCTAGACGGCCTGCGAATGCCGGCTGCTTGGGCACCGAGAGGCTTGATCTCATTGCTCACCAACACACCCTTTGACAAGGGACTCCAATTCTTTTTGGGACCTAGATGCCGGAAGGAACTGGCTTTAGTTTCGTTCCACTACCATTGTGTCATGGCCCCGAATTTCTTGATACTTTATATATCATTAAAATTTCCTTTTATTTCCCTGATTTGCTACCGTAACGCCCCGCTACCTTGTTGTATCTAGATTTCCCGTTTCTTTTTTCGGAATTCTTCTTGGACGTGATCAACTAGACCATCGACTATCCTCAAGCTTCCTTCTTCAGATTCTAATCCTACTCTTCCTTCTTGTCTCTCAATACGTCCGTCTATCTCCACCGATTGATTAATTCACCAAAAAAAACAGTCATCTCCACGCCAAGTGTTAGCTCAACATCCTATCCACCGTCATAACCAGTTAGACGTTAGCTTATCTTACCGCGCCCTCTCCACTGTGACTTGAAGTTGTAGAGCTATATTCCGTTTTCTGCCACCCCCCGCTTCCATCGCCTCTTCTCTTTCTCACCTAAATTTCACCTTTTTCAATCTTGGTTTATGGGGTTCCGACAGACTATTGGTATTCCGGACCGCCGACTTACGTCGTCTACACCACCAGTACCACCGAGAAGTCTTAACAAAAGTCGCCGGCATAGCCATTCATTAAATCCACCGGATCCCGATTCCGATCGAGCAAGTTCGTCACATTCTTCAAATCATTCAGCAAAGAAGAATTTTGAAAAGACTCTACTCAGCCCAATTAAACGCCTAAATCCATTTTCAAAGATGTCGTCAAAAGATCCAAATTCTCATACCACCTCTATATCGCCAGCATCTACCGATCAAGCCAGTCAGGCCGATGAAGCCGGCCATGTTTATCAAGCTGGCCAAGCTGACCAAGCTGATGACAATGCCAGTGTTGTTTCTGTTACGGCCAGCATAGGAACTCACATCCAAAACTTATCCCTCGATTCAACCAATTCGACGACGGCTCCTCATACAACAAACGCCGCCACCGTGGACATACCTGTAGTATGTATACTTCATTCGCCCAAAATTCAGCTCTCTTGTGTTTCTCTGCAACCTCCGAGTTACCGACGACCTTCAAATCTTGATCAAATTCTGGTTCATTATACTAGCACGAGTTGGTTATTGCTGTTGTAAACTCGCTCGTTTGCTCAATTCCTGCGTAACCAAATTTCTATCATGAATATTTTTGGAGCTACAATATGCACTTATACATCCATATGTGCTACTATATGAACCAGGGGCATTGTCGAGCGTTTAACACGAGAATGAGCTTTTGTTTTCAAACTTCAACTAACATTTTATCTCCTTTCTTAGGATAACAACCTAGACAGCGAAAACGAATATGCTGACTCGGCCATTGCACAAGAACTGTAAGTCATGAACTCCATGCGCGTGCAACATACCGCCCATCTTTCCCCCTTTTATGTTACTGGAAGTTACCCCTCGTTTGTGGTGCCAAAGCACCCATGGTTCTGTCATACAACGCACCAACTACCGAATCAGTCTTGAACTTTTACATGCGATATTATACCATCTGTCTCGCCAAACTACCAACAAACATGATACATATCTCCCAACCGGGATAGACTCGTGCGTTTCGGACTCCGAGTCCATGTGTCCGCTAGCTTCCGGGTGTTACGTTGAACTAGCCATTTGGTTGGAGTGCAGAATTACAACGTCGCAATCTTTATCTCCTGGATCATGCCGAATGGACGGCACAATGTTGGATGCGTGTCTGGTGACGCAGCAAGAGACCAATCAAGACTCGCCATTCACTTGACATATCAAGTGGTATCGAATTGTCGACTGGGGCATCCTCGACCAGGCTGTGGGAAGACGCAGCATTATTGGGTCGTCTTGCATGAAACTCACTTGTCGTGCAGGAGCCCACGGTGTCTTTACCATTTTTCTGCACACAACGATGACCGCCACGGTACCAATAACAATGACGACAATCTCAATCAAGGCCATCTGTTAGGTTTCCCCAGAGTGTTCTTTGGTCAATCTTGCTTGTTACCTGCATGGGGGGTTAAACCAGGTCAAGTCTTTTTTTGGCGCGCTGAAGAATATTCTCCGTCCTTAAAATTTGCTGGTGACCCAAGCATTTGGGCTCACAGACAAACCTTTTTTTCGCCTCCCTACACTCGCACTTCACAATCCTCCTTTGAAGGTGTTGGCTGCATGTGCCTGACCCGACAATTGGCCACTTGTAACAGATGTCTCGCCTTGCAGAAGCCCATCACACCTTCATCACAGTGCCACCGGAAGTACTTGTGATGTCTTCTCCACACCCAATGGACTTCGGGAACGAGCTCTTGGGCCCAATTTCCTAATGATGCACGCATGGCTGGCGAATGATGCTGGACGCTAGTGCTGCAGGCAAGAAAAGCCTTTGCATAACGGGCCCATCCAACAACAAATATGGCATAATTAAAGTATACACAGTCGCCGACAGTTTGGGTCTCTCAACCTTTGTATACCCGCCGTGACACTCGACTTTCCACCCGTCGGCCCAGCCAAGTGGCTACGCTTACGAAAGTTACCGTTGTTATGGTACGTCACAGCATTGGCCTAGTTAAGAGTGAAGCCAAACCGAATTTGGCGTGAATGGGCTATTGTGCCCCCCACGGACCTTGGGCGGCCCTGCAGTATATCCGTCCCACGTCTATTTAGTCTTGGTAGAATGACAGAGCCGGGGAGGGGCAAGACTAGTACCATGACGAGGGACTGAGCTCAGTCAGTAATGACAGGGACGGCCCACGGTACTATAATTGTGCAATAACACCCACCCAGCCAGGCGGAGGGGCGCGCATAGTTGCAGCACCACTTTGCAGAGAAAAAAAAAGCCTTGAATGTTAACGAGGATTTCTTTCTCTCGCCGACCTTACCGGATTTTCTCCCCCATTTTGCACCTTTTTGTTGATTTTGGCATACATTAATTCTTGCATCTTCTTTCGTCGTTTTCTTTACTAATACCAGTCGTGTTAATCGTGATATAGCGAAAGAACAGTTTCTCTTACAAGCAGCATCATGAGCTTCAAGGAGATCAACGGCCGCACATACCAGAGCTTCAGCGAAAACTCTGATTACTGGTAAGTTGTTCATTTTCCGCCTCTTGCTTGACCTGGTCGTGATGGGAAGCTATTCGCAGGCTTTACCATGACTTTTTGCTCACTCGAGGCCACCGTATGCAAAAAATGGCTGGGTTTACTGACTATGGTGTGCATGGATTCAGGGGCCCTAACGACGACAAGCAAAATGAGGGTCTCAACTTGACCCACAACATGCTGCAAGTCCTGATGGACGGTGCTCTTTTTACTGCGCCTATCTGTGACGACCCAGAAAACGTCATTGATGTTGGTACTGGAACTGGTGTTTGGGCAATGTAAGTTATTTTTCTTTGGTAACGGGATGGACCGGGCAGGATGCCGAGATGCGAACCGAGGGACCATTCATTGCATGGAGGACAATGCGTGATTCGGCACCGAGAAGTTTGGCTATTGTTTTCGAGGTTTGCGAACTAGCGAACAAAAGGACAACCGATGGTACTTGAACAAAGAGGAGAAGACTGTTCATCAGTGGAACCGGACGGTGGGGCTTAATCTGGTCCGTCCACAGATCCACTGAACAACACCCTCATCCTTGTACTATTCGGGTCTCCCGTGCTATCCCGCGCCGTCCCGCTGTCAAGTCGTGAGCATGGGATAGGCTTACTAGACATGACGTCAAAGAGTGTATGGGTGCTGACCATGTATGCGTAACCAACAGTGAATTTGCCGATCTCTACCCCCAAGCCAATGTGATTGGCACTGATCTGTCGCCCATCCAGCCTTCCTGGGTACCTCCGAATCTGCGCTTCGAGCTTGACGATGCCCAAAAGCCATGGGACTACCCCGACAACTACTTCGACTTTGTGCACATCCGCGTGCTTCTCGGCTCTATCAAGGACTGGCCAGCTCTGTACAAGGAGATTTTCCGCGTGTTGAAGCCCGGTGGCTACTTTGAGCACTTCGACTTCTCCTATATCCCCAAGAGCGACGACGGAACCGTCAAGGAGAACAATGGTTGGGCCGAGTACAGTCGGCACTTAGTCGAGGCTGGTGAGAAGATGGGGCAGACATTCCGGGTTATTGATGATAGTCGGAATGTTGGGTGGTTCAAGGATGCTGGCTTCGAGGATATCACTGAGACGCGCTATAAGGTGCCTATTGGTGGCTGGCCAGCGGATCCCAAGTATAAGATGATTGGCTACCTCAACTACGTCGTCAACGACACAGATCTCGACGGCTACGGAACCTACTTTTTCACAAAGGTCAACAACTGGAGTGAAGAAAAGATTTCGCGCATCATAGATAAATGCCGTGCCGAGCTCCACAACCGTGCTATTCACGTGTACTTTGACGGGTAAGTCTTACACTAAGACACAATCTCTGTACCAACGTAACACCAAACTAACCAACACCCCCACTATAGATCTAGCGTATACGGCCGTAAGCCGCTTAACGCGGGCGAAGTGCCTAGCTCCCCGTCAGAGACTTCGACGACCAACGCCTAAAATCACCACCATTCATCCATCCATCGGTTCTTTTATATATAGACATTTGACCGATTCACGACGACTGTTTACGACTTTATTTTTTGTTAAGGGGCGGGCGGGCTGGAAAGTGCGCGTGCGAAAGGACTGCGAAGAATCATGAACCGACTGTGTGGTTAATAAAGATTCTAGTATCGGAGATAGAGTGGGTAGGGTAGCATAGGATTGTTACATTTTTAGTTTTTTTTTCCTTGTTTTTCTGCATTTTAGTTCTTTTTTTTTTGCCTTTCTTTGCTTATGGGTGATGGATGCTGATGGTGTGCTTAATCCAATGTACATACATTAACAAATGCCAAACAATATAACCCAAAGTGACTCTAATAAATACAAATATGATATCCCCACTTATTTCTTGCCCTTCCCCCGGCCGCCCTTGAATGACCGCAACGGATCCGATCCTCTCTTCTGCACCTTAAAACTCCGACCGCCCTTACCGCCCTTACCCTTCCGTCTTTCACGACCACCAACCTTGTGAAATCCAACAAAACCCACCTCCTTCTTAAACTCTTCCTCACCGCCCGGCATAAGATAACTAGGAACATGTCTCAAGTGAGCCTGTGTCCGAGCCGCTCTCAACTCACCGTCGTGTCTAAGATGAGCCAACTCAGTAGGATTCTCCTCAAAATGTCTCTTCAACTTATCCGACTTAACCAACTCCTCTCTAAGTTCCCTCGTACGCGCCTCCCGAATAGCAACCCGGGTAACTGCACGCAGCGCATCGTTCATACGGTACCGGAACGCCTCGACCTGCGCCATGTCAAAGGCATATGGCTTGACGGGCTTACCCTGTTTCGCCTGGTGTTTCTCGATACGTGCGAGGATCTTGTCGTCGTTTTCAGAAGCTGGCGTGCTGGTGGGGAGATGTTTACGGTACTTGTCCGCAGGGATGACAAAGGAAAGAGCCATACCGCGCTTTCCGGCGCGAGCCGTCCGTCCGATACGGTGGGTGTAGGATTTGCTGGAGGGAGGGAGATCAAAGTTGAGGACACAAGCGACGTTCTTGAAATCGATACCACGTGCGACACCGTACTCTTTGTCGCGCTTGTGGTTGGACTTTTTGGTGGATTTGGTGGATTCGGACTTTTCATTTTTGCCGTTCTTTTGCTTCTTGGATGGTGGGGTTTGCGATGTAGATTCAGTTTCCTCCTCTTGCTCATCATCTTGAACTGGCTTCTCCTCGTTACCGACAATCTCGAATTCGTCTGAGGCAATGATGATGTCGTAAACATTCTTGTTGAATTCCTCAACAACGTGGATGCGTGAGTTGACAGGCAACTCAGAGTTGAGAATACACGAGCGAATACCGAATTGCTCAAAGTAAAGCTTCAGGCGGTAGCAGCGGTCAATGTCGGAAACGAAAATGATAGTCTTGCCCTTGACCAGCTTAAGCTTGAAAATGACGTAGGCGAGCAGGAACTTTTCATCCTCGGCGCACTTGACCACATACTGCTCAATACCCGATTCGGCCGTCTCCTTCTCCTCCAGATCCAACACCACTGGCTTAGCACAGAACAAGCTTTTGAGCTTATCGACATCCGTCGTCAGCGTTGCCGAAACCAGAATGCTCTGGACACCCTTAGGTACCCGCTTCGCCACATTTTGAAGTTCCTCATCGTAACCATAAGAAAGAACCAAATCCGCCTCGTCGATGATAACCTGAGTCAACCGGTCGGTAATGAGCGCGCCAGAGGCAATGTTTGACCATGCGCGGGAAGGAGTTGAGATGACGATGTCGGGGGTGGCGGAAAGAAGAGAGCGTTGCACGGCGTCGGTTACCTTGTCGGTGAGCTTGACAGATTGGATGTGCTGTGCGGCAAAAGCGGAAAGAGTGTCGATAACCTTGTGTACTTGGTCGGCAAGCTCGCGGGTGGGAACAAGAATAAGGGCAGAAGTGAAGGCGGACGAGTCAGTCTAGACGTACAACGAATCATTGTTAGTTGCGATTTCCTTCATACCAGTCCTCCAAGAGATCCAAAACCTACCTGTTTTCTCCGCAGAATACTCTGCAACACAGGCAACAAATACGCCGCCGTCTTCCCCGAACCAGTCTTCGCCTTAGCCAACAGATCGCGACCCTCCAGCGCCAGCGGGATGGCCTTTCTCTGCACCAGCGTCGGCTCCTTGAATCCCTCCTTCACAATGCCCTGTAACAACCGGGGGTCCAGTCCCATATCGGCAAAGGAAATCTTAGCATCGGTGGCTGCTGGGGCGGCAGTGGGAACATCGGCGGCAACATCGGCGGCGAGATCGGCGGCGCTGGCGAGGGCGACTTCGGTGGCCTCCTCGGCGGTGTGTTTGCGCTTGACCATTATTATTGTGTGTGGACAGGTTGGATATGTAGAACACAAAGACAGATAAATTAAACGCTATAACCCAATCCAAACCAAGAAACAGCAGAAAAGAAACAGAAAACAACAACTTTTAGTGTGGTCAATTATGGTCAATATCGTGATGAGACAAATGCTTTCAAACTCAATCTTGGCCCTTGCTACAGAATCCTAGCCCAAACTTTTTTCGCGGTGATAAGGAAGGATTTTGCGGGGCTAACTCTATCGATAAGATTGTGTTACAGGGGTGCTGCCAGAACCCTACAACGTGGAGTTGCTTGCATAACCCTGATCCTACTTACATGGCTTAGACGAAAAGAGATAGAGAGTTCAGATGACAGAAATAATATAGAATGAACAATGATTGCCATATCTATAGATGAGACGGATGCAATGAATTATCACAAAGTAACAAATTGGAATGAATAATGAACATGAGCACAAGAAAGATCGAAATTAAATGGCATAAAGTAAATTCATATATTTGACATAGAAAATAGACAATGGTGTCTTTAATAAAAAATCTATCTAATAGTTAAGACGCGCCTTCATGGCCCGTCTAGCCCGTCTAGCACGGCAAGACGACTTAGTCGAAGTAGGCAGGGAGCTAGCAACAGTAGTGCTCGACGCACCACCAGCAGTGGGCGTAGCAGTGAAAGTGCCGTTAGTAGCAGGCTGCGTGGTAACAGCGCCACCCGAAGTACCGTTGGAAGAACCCGAACCAGTCTTATCCGCCTTGAGAATGACAGCCGCAGCCTTCTCAGCAGCAACCATGACAATCGCCTGGGTGTTACCAGTAGGCAAGTCAGGGTGGATAGAAGCATCAGCAACAAACAGGTTATCAGTACCCCACACGCGGGTGTCGGTGTCGACGACAGAGGTGCCATCGTTGGAGGTACCCATGCGGGCAGACGCAACGTAGTGAGAACCGGTGGTGTAAGAGGAGATGAGGGAGTCGGCGGTGACGTTGGAAGAAGTGAAGGACAGGGTGCTGTTTGTCTGCTCAGTCCAGGAGATAAGACGGTTCATGAATGACTTGATAGCTTCCTTGTCTCCATCAGTGGTGAGGTAAGGCTGAACGCCGAACTCAGTGGCGCCGTTGGAGGCAATGGTGAGGGTACCGGAAGAAGTGAGACCGTGAGTAAGATAGACCTTGATCTGAATGGTATCATTGGCAGGAGAGTTAACAGTACCCTGGATGTAACGAGTAGAGTTATCAGCGTTGGTAACCGAAGTCCAGAAGTTAAGTCTCTGACCAGCCTGAGAAAGCAAACCAGACTGCTGGGCAAAAAGATCAACGCTGGTCTCGTTGGGGTTGGTGAAAGCAGTGGAGGCGAGAGAGTTGAGAGTAGACTTGGTAGTCAACTTAACCGCGAAAATAGGGTGATCCATGATACCCTCACCAACTGGGAGATCAAGCCATTGATCCTCAGCAGGAAGGGTTACAGAGACCGAACCATTCTGTACATTCTGGATTTGCTCCTTAGGTCCGATACCAGAGTTGAATAGCAATCTAGGAGTCGAAAGAGCACCAGCAGTCAAAACGACGGCACCGCCAGCATTGACGTTGATGATCTGGCGTTGGCCAGAGCTAGTCTCAACCTCCACGCCGGTGATAGTGCTGTTGGTACGAATAGCGCGGATGACCTTGGTGTTGATAGACAGCTTGAAGTTGTCCATGGCCTGAGCAAGAGGAAGATAGTCACGAACGGGACCACCACGAAGACCGTCCTTGATCAACCAAGGAGGGTGTGAGTAGACATCAGTCTTGGCCTCGACATCCTCAAGCGCGTTGGTCTCAGAGAAGCCCTGGGCAGAAAGGAAAGAAGACATAACGTTGTAAGCACCCTGGTCGTATCTCTTGCCGTCAGCAGAGGCTTGAATGGTACCTGGAGTGCGGTTGTACAAGTCGTTGGCACTCGACTCGACATCAGACCATTGCCAACCAACAGGCCACTTCTCGAAATCAGCAGGCTGAGGCTTCACCCACATCATGGCGTTGATCATACCAGAGCCGCCAAGAATGCAGCCAGCCATGGACGCAGTGTCAGTGCAGTACTCGGAAGTCTCACTGGCAGTTGTCAGGTAGTAGCCCATGGCAGGAACATCATACTGAGTGACAGAAGAGTTCCAGGATACAAAGGCGTCACCACCAGTAGAGGCAGTCGAACTGTTACCGCGCTCAATGAGAAGGACACTCTTACCGGACTCGGCGAGACGCTCACTGACAATCAAGCCAGCAACACCACCACCGGCAACAATGTAGTCGTAAGTCTCGTTCAGGGTGGTAGCAGTGGTGTTCTTGAACGAAGAAGAGCCACCAGTGGTAGAGTTGGAGCTGGAGGGAAGTGATGAGTTGTCAACTGTGGCCAGGGCAGCCCAGGTGTCATACTGAGTGCTCGTGCAGTTGTCAAATGGGGCACCGAAAAGACCAAAGCCACCATCGTGGTAGGTCAAAGTAGCAGAAGTATCGGTAGGGTCAGACAGGGCGTCAGTGCCGATAGCCCAGCCAAAGATGCCAGAAGTGGCCGAGGTAGTCCAGGAGCGACTGTCGCCGGTGATACAGCCCTTGCAAAGGAAGGTGTAAGTGAAAGAAGAGCCATTCACGGAAATACCGGAGGAAATAGGCTCAAGTTGGAAAGTAGTGTTGGTGGAGATAGTCTGGGGGTTGGTGTAGCCAGTAGCGGTACGAAGAGAACCAACAACTGAATCGGTAGTGGGTTGAGCAACAATAAGGATGTTGTTGGTCATAGATCCACCAAGCGCAACAGCGGCATAACCCTGAGTAATGGGGGCAGTGATTTGACCAATGAAGTCAGTAGTCATGGTAGTAGGCATAACAAGACCAAAGCCAAAGCCAGAGTCAGCGTCGACATGACGACCAAACTGAATACCAGTGACATCATCAGTGTACTGTTCCATACTGTTGTCCGCTACGACAGCAGCGGCCAGAAGGGCCGAAGTAAGGATATATTTGGACATTGTTGTGAATGGAAGATCTGATAGAAGCAAAGAAAGGAGTCTCGAAGGAGTGTGTAAGAAGTAGACTTGGGGAAGCTTCACTGGGAAGAAAGTTGGAAAGTGTGGATATCACGAAAAGAAAGAAAAGTAGCAACCAGTGCAAAAAGAAAGAAAGTCCGAACTAGGCGGATAGAGGGAAAGGAAAGTGAGAAGTCGATTCACCAACAAGAACAATGGATGAAGAGGAGAGACCAATTCAAAGTCGTCATCGGTGATGGCAATGCCATCTATATATCCATCGCATGTCGTCTACAGCTCGGCTGATCTTTCCATGAATCCCACCAATCACTTCAATAGTAATACTCGGTGATTTTTTAAAGACGCATTAAAAACAAACATATCGGAAGATTGTCCCAGAATGGTGGACCCCACCAGGCAGAAGCCGAACTGCCGGCCTAGTACGGAGCCAGTTGCACGTAGTAGGCGCCATATGTAACATCGGAGACTATCCACCTATCTGATAGACTCCCAATAAGCATACAAAACTTGTGACACGTCCACGCACGCATTACGTCCAGATTACAAGCCATACCCAAGTATAGAACCCCCCATGAGCCGAGATCAACATGGGAGATCCCCAACATCAAACAACCACCGTCCGCTCCAGACCAGCACTATGATTCCCGAAGCGGACCCCTCCCGCGTCCATATCAGCCATGTTTCAGTACCCCAAATTATCTCGTTACCAAGCCCAGCGAACGTCGTCAGCAAAATAAACCTCCTATTCTCTCTCAAACACCTAAAATACACAAAACCCATGAACCTTCTCCACCATGCGTCTAGGGCGATCATGGTTCGGCGTCCGTGCGAAACATGAGACAATACCGTCCCGTCTTGGAATCATAAAACTAACGTCAGCAGGTATCCGGGAAATTTTAGTCGCCAGTCGGTTCAAGGTATGGCTTTTCGGGCGATAGGAGATTTCGCCCTTTTATATTTGATTAATGTCGCACTTGCAGCTTGGTATCGCGGCCTTTTGCCAATATTATGAAGACGTCACAGTCATTGGCTAAAGCTGAATCGTTTGAGGCATGATTAAACTTCGGTCCAGAAACAGTATTTCGTCCCACTCCAGTTACAGAATTCAATGTGTCGTAGGGATCGTACAACATACTATAACCCTACAGGAACATTAGACGTATCTGTGTCACACTGATGAACATTCACAATGCAGAATTAATAGTAACTGCGCCATGTTCAGACCACTCACCTCCAAAATAACATATAATCGTAAGACATCGAGAATCAAATTCAGAATTATATACAAAATATTCAATTTTATCCGTTCTTAGACGGCATCCCGGTACTTTAATGTAACATGGAATCCAAAGGCTCGCCCAGAACAGTCTCAATCTTGATGATCCATCTGTGGGTCTCCTTCTCAACAATCTCATCATCATCCTCTTGGAGCTCACCAATGAAAGGCAACATCTCAGGCAACATAGCCAACCATTCCTCGCCGTGGGTATCCGCCATCTTCTGCTGGGCAAGAACAGCCGCCAGACGAACCGCCGCGGTCTCGCTACGCAGGTGCTTAAGCAGACCAGTGTTGATCTCCTTCTGGTGAACCTGGGAATCGGCAGCACCGACCAGACCAACAATGGCATCAACGAGAGCAACGGGAGGCTCGGTAGTTGACGTGGCGCGACCGAACTGCTCGAGCAAAACAGGAGCGATAACCTTGAAGTGAGCAGGTCCCTGCCAGAACTCATCGTTGTCGTGCTTGAAGCAGGCAGACAGAGTAGACAGAACAGCTTCGCGGAGGCGAGCGTCGTCAGTAGACTTGGTGACGGGCGAAGACAAAATACGGACAGCGTCGTCCAGTACATAGGCAGCGTAGTTGGTGACAATTCCCTGGAGAACACTGAAGAAGGACTGAAGGAAACCGTAGAGCGAAAGCGAACGCAGAGTACGGCCAGTGGTATCCGAAGGAGGAAGACCAGTAGCGCCCCACTCGATCATGTTGGTGAAGATAGGGCGGAATACAGCGTCGTTGAGCTTGTAAACCAACTTCAAAGCCACTTCGTTAACAGAAGTCTCCAGCTCAGCAAACTTGGGCGAGGTAACATCGGCAACTTGGTTGTTAGAAGTAGCCATGCGACGGGCATCGATAGCCTGCATGATAACAGTAGACAAAGCCTGGGTGTTTTTGCTAATGGAAGCCTTAGGCTGGCGGTCCAGAGCCCGCGAAAGCAGAGCAATGTGAGCACCAGCAGCCGCAAGACCACTGCTAAGAGCACCAGACCAACCACGCGAAAGAGCGGAGAAGACCACCTTGGCATCCAAACCAGCGACCAAAGTATCCAAGCACTCTTTGCGTGAAGCAACAGTCTCGGCAGGAAGCTCGGACATGGTGGACACATGTGAGACAGACAGGATCTGGTCGAGGTGAACAGTAGAAATCATGTACGGCAACTGCTGAGCAACCGACAGGATGAAGGTGTAAGCCGCACTGTGAAGCTCAGCAGAGTCCGAGCTACGGTGGGCGTTCTGCACGGTCTCAACAAGCTGGTTGATACTGGAAGTGATGGCACCAGGCAGGACAGGAACGATAGTGTCTTCCAAGACGTCAACAAGCGAAGAAAGACAGAGAAGAGCCATGATGCGCAGACGCACATCGGAACCACCCAGGCAGGCAGGGCCAGCGATGGTCTCGGCGGCGGCAAGAACACCATCTGGGTCCTTGCGACCGTACTTCTCGGCGAGCTTGTCGATGCAAGAAACAGCAGTATGCTTGTACTTGATATCGGAAGCCTCGCGAATGGCAGCGATGAGCGTAGGGAGGAAGCCCAACAGAACAACGCGGGAAGAGCTGTCGGTGTTGGACTCCGCCTCGATACGGTTCTCCAAAGCCTGGAGTACGCGGTGGCGCAGACCAGCATCGGTGTTGTCAAGAAGACCCTCAACAGCCTTGACAAACTCACCAATCGACAGAAGGTTAAGCAGAGCAGCAAGGGCATCACCAGCCTCGACACGGAGCTCCTTGGTGGAGTCCTTGAGAGTCTCGGTCAGAGAGATGATCTTCTTGAGAAGGCTCGAGTAAAGGTCACGAGCCTGGGAAGCCTCCATATCCTCCTTAGCCATAGCCTTGGCCGCCTGTGTCTTCAGCTTGCGGCCTGAAAGGAGTGCAGTCACAGCGCGAAGTTGACGCAGGGCAACCTGGTTAGCGTTGGTAATACCCTTGAGAGGGTCACCCAGCAGAGCAGAAGCCATGTTGGGAGCGGGGGCAAAAGACTCCGAAACCAAATCCGCGAGCTTCAAGCAAGTGTCCAACTGAACAGTGACAGAGTACTTGCGGGCAAGCTCACCAGAGAATCCAAGAATAGCCGAAGAGGCCTCCTCCTTGTTGACCAGCATAGCGACAACAGCGAACAAGAACTCCTGGGCACCAAGAGTGTCGACCAAAGTAGAGAACAGGCGCTGGCGGCGGTGAGCAGGAACGTGGCTGTACGAGGCAGTGAAGGCAACCAGAAGCTCGGCAGCCGAAGAAACTGGGTTACGCTTACCACGACGGAAAGAATCCAAAAGAGGGGGGACAACCTCACGGATGGTCTGGTTGACGACGTAGGCCGAATAATCATCGCTCTGGCGAAGAATCGAAGCACCGACGAAAGCAAACACAGGCATGACAACGTGAACGACGACCTCAGGGGCAGTAGCGGCCAGAGCAGCAATCACCAGCAAAGCAGAGTTCTGAACAACGGGACTGACAGTGGGCGACTGGATGCAGTTCACAATGAGCTCACCGTGGCTCTGGGGAAGAGAGAGCTTGAGATCCTTGTTGTCACGGTAGACAGGAACAATGGCCAAGATGCTTTGGAGAATAAGGTTCTGCAGGTAGCCAAGTTCCGAGCCAATAGTGCTACGGAAAGAGTGCAGCTTAGCAAGGACCTCAAAGAGCGACGACAGAATCTGGGGGTGACCGGCAGGACCAGCGCCCTCGACGAGCTGCAGAACAAAGGTAGCACGACGAAGAGCAGAGTTGGCCGCAACAACAGCAGGGCCATCCAGAGAGAGGCGACGACGCTGATCAGCAGTGCTGGCAGCAGACTCGTTGGGCATGTCCAGGGTGGCAAGGAAAGCAAGAAGAATGTCAGTATCAAGCTTGACGTTGCGGAGAAGCTCAGCAGCCTCGCTGTAGATAGCCTCAGGGCTCTCTGACGCTTGACTGAGGGAGAGCATGGTGTTGGCGATCGAGAGACGAGTCTCTGATTTCATGTCAGGCCACATGCTCTGCACACGGCCGAAGATAGCCTCAATGAAGGTGACACGAGCATCAGCGACAGCCGAAGACTCAGCAGCAGACTCTGAAATTTTCTTGAGAATCTCCAAGAGAGACTCAAGGCCCTTGGCGTCGTTGGGGACAATGACACCGACAATGTGCTTGTTCAAGGACTCAAGATCAATGTTGTCACGCTCACCAAGGCGGAGGGCCTCGGCGGGCGACAGCTTAGCCCACCAATGAAGGACAGGCAAAAGCAACTGCGTGCGGGTAGTAGAACCAACACCCTTAACACGGTTGATAGCGGAAAGGAGACGGCTCTTGACAATGAGTGAGGGCGTAGCCAAAACCTGGCCGGCCAGGAACTTTAGAAGCGATAATCTGGCAGAACTCTTGAGCAGTGAGCTCTTGCTAGAGTCAAGAACAGCTTCCAGATGAGAAATAACATGATCTTTACTCATAAGGCACTCCTCCAGAGAAGGAACCAGAATACCTCTGATAGTCTGGGCAGCCAGGCTGGTGGTCAGCCATTCGAGCTCGGCACTGTCGGCATAGAGCTTGGCCTGGCCCCAAATGGGCAGTTGGAGGGGCTTAGCAGTCTTGGGGTAAATCTCGTCGATAACAACCAAGAGATCAGCAGCAGCCTGGCGAACCTTCTTAGAAGGGTCATTCAACGCAGCCATGCAGTAAGGAAGCAGAGCCTGGAAATCTTGGCCAGACACATCCTTAGCCTTCAGACGGTTCTTGATCATCTCAATGGCTGCGGCGCGAGCGAGAGCGGGGTAAGCTCCCGAGATTATGCGAAGGAAGAAGGAAACGTAGGTGGTGTCGGAAACAGCCGAGTTGGATGAAAGAATGGGGAGCTGGCAGAAATCTTGGAAGACGGTCTGATCTTGAGGCTGAGAAGAGACAATAAGAAGGAAGACACGGGTCAAGGTGTCAAACACGGCACCGGCCTCGGAAGACAGGGAGCTGGAGAGGCCAGTCTTTTCCTTCTTAAGAGCAGAGAGAGTCTCACGAACATCCTCAGTGACTTCTTCAACCTCGGGTTGCTCTGTCTCAGTGGGCGCAAGAGCCTTCTTGCGGCGGATAGAAAGATCCAGCTTCATCTCAAGAGTGTCCATATCGAAGTCGACATCCTCAATGGCCTTCTGAATAACCTCGCCACACTCGCCTTGGCTGTTAGACAAGTCGATAAGAACGGTACCGAGATCCTTCCGGGTGGAACCGTCCTTGTCAGATTCGTCATCCAGGCGCATGGCAGTCACCAGCAGGACCTTGAAGAGAACAAACAGCTGCTTCTCCGTGAGGATGCCAGCAAGCATGATGCCCTTGATGACACGGAGACCACGCGAGTCGCCCTTCTTGAGTGTGCGCTCAGCAAGAGCCAAGCAGAAGCCGTTGGCCAGCTTGTCAATCTTCCACTCACGACCAATCTCGAGAAGGTGCTTCTCAACGTCAGTAACCTTGAGAAGAGCCTTGGCGACCTTTCCAGAGACCTGCTTAGCAGAGCGGTACTGAGAAAGGATGGCCATGCAAATAAGACCAGAACGGACAGTCTCGGCGGTCCAGCCGGCAACGATTTGCTCCATGAAGGCGGAAACAGCACTGTCACCCAAATCACCCTTGGACACAAACACGGACAGGGCCATGTAAGCGGCAATCTGAAGCTGGGGAACCTTCTTCATAACCAAGGCCTCGCCCAAAACGGGACCAACGCGGTGTAGGAGGTTCATGTCGTTGTCGGCCTGAATAGCAGAGCGGCCGGACTTGGCCTTGTCGAGCTGGCCGTTGATAGCCTCAGTCATAATACCGGCCCAGAAAGAGATCTGAGTCTGGTAATGTTGCTGCTGTCTGCATGACTCCAGAGTGTATTCAGAGAGATGGGCGAGAAATGCGGGGGAGTTGATGGCCTGGAGAACGATGGCCGGGCGTGGTGGGCTCTGAGCGGAGCGAATGTAGGGGCTCAAGAAGCGGTACTCAACGGGAATCTGTTTAGGCAGAATAGAGAGAAGAGTGACGAAGGCGGGGATTGTGTGGAATGGGAGGAAAGTGGTGATGAGGAAAGCAGTGTTGTACTCGTGTATTCTACACAGAAATTACAGTTAGTTTCTACAGTCTTGACCCATAAATACTACTTAGTGGCATGTCTCACCTAAAGCGTCTAACGAGCCACTCGACAGCCTTGATGGCCGGCGTCAATCTCAATCTACTCGCGACAAGACGAAGGAAGCTCTCGATCTTACGGTCCAATTGGGCGTTTTCCTCATCGGAAAGCGAAGAGCGATCCTCATCTTGACTCTGTTCACTGAACAGAGAGTTGGCAAATGGGACGTAGCGAGCATCCAAGTTGCACAAGTCCTCGAAACCGCTGTAGCAGGCCTTGAAGATGGAGGCATAAGTTTGAGTGGCGGCAACCTTAGGTTCCCAAATCAGCGACTTGGAGTGAGCAGCCTTCTGGGCGCGGACATCGAGAGTCGCTTTGGACTTGGCCGAAATCTGCGCCAGCTGCGCGGCGAGAGAAGACATGGTGGGCGGTGGGCAGTTAACAGGATTGTCGTGTATTATCGAGGTGTTTATAGAAGATTGTTACAGGAAAAAAAACAGAAAGAATGCGCCGAAACAACAAAATCAAAAAAACAATACTTTTAGGTTGAAAAACGAGAGGCGACAGGTCAATAGAGGCTGTCTGGAAGGCGATGAGAATATCGCTTTCTTTCAATGTCTTCTCAATGTCTACATACAAATGTATAAGCCAAACTCCCTCCCAGGCGCATACACTTTTTGGCTGGCAAAAAAAAAAGTTGAAGATGTCCAGAGTGGGGCTACCGATAAGAAATAGGCCAATGAATATGAACGGATAATGAAGGATTTGACATGGATCTTGACTCCTCTAGGGTCAATACCCTAAGACTGACCAGCATGCGACAATCCTTTTCGACGGGTAGTAAAATCCGGTTGAATCTAGGACTTGGCAACAATGTTTTCGAAGTTGAATTCAACAAACGTCCCTGAACATCCCCAAATCGATCGGAAGCCGCCGCCTTTTATGACGCTAAAGGTGTAACACGAGTCCAAAATATGACCCGTAGTCCCTCCACCCGAGAAGTAGTGAATACAAACGTCCCTAGTTTATGGAGAAGTAACATGAAATTTGTCACATGAATGCGTTGCTATAAGGTCATATTGTAGCCATGATGACGGGCCATTATGTAACAGAAACGTTAGCCATGTGCGGACGCAAGATACCAACAACGTCATAAATCTGGGGAAATAAGCTCGAATCTTAACACCGACATTTTCTGTATCAGTGTATAGAAGTCCACGAATCTTTTCAGCATGAAATCTAAAATAGACATTCCAATTGTGAAAAAATGCCGATTGTATGCGGGTTAAAACAAATTTAAGGAAGCCGCTTGAGCCGCGATTTAAGATAAACTTATAGATGCCATGTCTCAGGCTAGGCTCTAACTTTCTCCAACCTTGTGCAAGGATATACATACTCCGATAGATGATCCGGCCCGGTGGTTGGAAAAGCCGTGAAAATCCGGTGTTCTTGGCGGTAGGTAGCTACGTTACATCGGAGGAAAGAATTCCTTGAAAGTGCATGTCGAGGGAAGCCATGCTTTGTAGATATAGTTTATTACCAATAACCGAGATCGCTGGATATTCACATGTCACTTTTGAGGCTTTGAGCAATGGTTAGAATGATAACCAACCTATAGTCAATCAAATGATCAACTGATTTTTTAGCCAAGACTACTGGTAAGATAGCCCAGATAAGCCGAAGAAAATGTTGATATAAGCTACTGCCAATTCATCACATTCTTGGTAGTCAATTACGCCACCATCACTAAAAAGGTATGAGTGGCGGGAAAAGCCCCGTCTCTCCGTCTATGCTAGACCCCGTTCCCGCCACGCCACTGCATGCTAAAAGCGGCAACTCTTATCAGTAATACGACCCCGTTATCACTCTAACACACGCCGGACCAACAACTGCCGCCTTGCCTTCCAAATATACCGCTGAAAGCCGCGCCATGTGCTGACGGACTATACGCACCAACAGCCTATAGGGCGTAGAATTGACAAGTTCCTTATCCATCTTATCCTGCAACGTATTCAAATAGGCTCACAAATCAAAATCCCCACGCACCTTGTTTTCGGCCAGAGCTTCCAATAAGGTAGGAGGTGAGCTAAAAACAGCCAGGGGGTTCCGCTCCTCCGATCCGTTCATAATGGTGGGAATGTGGCACTTGGAATTGAGACAACAGTACATATAAAGAACGGGAGATCTCCTACCTGACAGTTCCTTAAAACAATTATTCCTTCTACTTTTCTTCATCATAATTAGTGTCTTGTAATTTAGTTGCATTATTATCTTTCTTGTTACATTCTATTTAGCGTTCACATGTCTGTATCTCAAAACAAAGAAAAGACCGAGTCCGTTGTATCGGCTCGCCATGGCGACGTCGAGATTGGCGAGGGTCTAGGCCAAGATCCCGAAAGTGATCTCAGTGTAGATTCACAACTTCAACGTGGGCTGAAGTCTCGTCACATTCAGTTCTTAGCTCTAGGCATGTTTACTTTAAACCGATTACCGGGACAACAACTAACACATGTATAGGTGGTGCTATCGGGACCGGTCTTTTTGTTGGTTCCGGGTCTATTCTCAGTGCGACCGGCCCAGCCCCACTATTCATGTCGTACTTGTTCATGATGCTGTTTGTGTACTTCATTATGAACGCCATTGCTGAAATTGTTGTTTACCTCCCAATGAAGGGTATTACTATGCCCTACTTCACCAAACGCTTTGTCGACCCGTCTCTTGCCTTTGCAGCTGGTTGGAATTACTGGTATGCATATGCTATGCTTGTCGCCGCTGAAGCTACCGCTGCTGGAATTGTGATTGATTACTGGAACATTGATGTCAATATTGGTCTCTGGATTGCAATTGTCCTTGTCGTCATTTTGCTACTCAACATCATCGCCGTTGCCATTTTTGGTGAAGCAGAGTTTTGGTTCGCCAGTATTAAGCTGATCACGATCATGGGTCTCATTATTCTCGGTGTCGTCATTTTCTTTGGTGGTGGTCCCAATCAACATGGAGTCCGTGGTTTCCACTACTGGAATGATCCCGGCGCATTTGCCGAGTACAAAGCCAAGGGTAGTACCGGCCACTTCCTTGCATTCTGGCGTGCTTTGATCGGTGCCGGGTTCTCGTTTGTTACTTCTCCCGAACTGATTGGTATTGCTGCCGGTGAATGTGATGCCCCCCGCCGCAACCTGCCCAAGGCCGCCCGTCGCTTTGTCTGGCGTCTAGCTATCTTCTACGGATGCGCTTCATTGGTTATTGGTATCATGGTTCCCTACAACGACCCGCGCCTTCTCGGTGCTGCCGATGCTTCGGCCTCACCCTTCGTCATTGGAATTCAGAATGTTGGCATTAGCGGCCTAAACCACGCCATCAACGCTGCCGTGTTGACTTCGGCTTGGTCTGCGGGTAACTCTTTCTTGTACTCTGGTTCTCGTATTCTTTACTCTATGGGTCGCAACAACCAGGCGCCCGCTATCTTCTCCAAGACTGTTCGTGGTGTTCCGATTTACGCTGTGTTGGGCACCTGGCTTCCTAGTTGCCTTGCTTTCCTCAATGTGTCCAATGGCGGTGCCAAGGTGTTTGCTTGGTTCACCAATCTGTCAACCATCTCTGGTTATATCGCTTGGATCGTTGTACTTGTTACCTACCTTCGTTTCCACAAGGCCATGAAGATCAACAACATGTTGGATGTGCTTCCCTTCCGTACCCCTTTCCAACCCTACGGAAGTTGGTTTGCTCTTTTCATGATTTCCCTTCTTACTCTCACCAATGGATTCTCCATCTTCATTAAAGGTAACTGGAACACAGCAGATTTCATCGCCGCATACATTACCATTCCTATCTTCCTGGCTCTGTACATTGGCCACAAGATCTACTCAAGATCGCCCTTCTACATTCCCGCCGAAAAGATCGACGTTCTCACCGGCAAGAAGGAGATGGACGAACTTGAGGCCCTCGATCGGCCTCCGATTCCCAAGAACTGGATGGAGAAAGCGTGGTATTGGTTGGCTTAAAAAAAGAACATGTCGGTTAGCACCCTGTATTTGGATCAACAGAACATCAAAGGGATGATTAGCTAGTCGCTTAAAAATTGAACTTGGGTTTTTTCTCTCTGGAAATATGTGCAGTACTCTTGCTTGATATCGTGAAGCCAATGTGAATGCCAAGCTTTTCCTATTGAAACTATTGAGTCGATTGTTCGAAAAGAAGCACTACGGGCACTTGTGCTACTGTAATACGGGATAGCCTAGTATAAACCCTAACCTTGTGAAGGCCAGGTCTATGATAGTAAACTGGTGATCCTGGTGAACATCCCATCACATGATCCGCAGTCCAACGGTTTTCAGTCGCAGTCAGGCATGGCGTTCCTCACTCGCTATAACGCCACCCGAATTTACCGCAGGTTCAAACCACGCCACTATCCCAGCAAGCGTTCCCGTCATCCGACATTTGTTTAGGGCAAGCCACGACTGTGGGTCCAGACAACTTTATACATGTATGTACACATGTGCATATGTACGTGGAATAGCCAGGTCACTTGAAAACGACAAAACCCGCCCAGATAGGGAATGTTCATACTTCAGATGACTAACATGCAAGGTAAAGAGCGTATTGGATCACGGCACTCATTGGTTGCAGCCCGTGAGCCTAGCCATGTCACGCACCGACCTGGATTGCAAATCTGATAGCTGCGATGGACGGCTTTAACCAATAGCCTCGCTGTTACTTGCTGCGGAAGTGGGCGGGTGCTCAGTGGGATCGACGGTCTCATGTACATATGTACATGTAAACATGCACGTATGTACATACATATATGTGTATGTATGTATGTGCATACATACAAAGCCGACAACTGCAACAGGGGGCAAAGGCATTGCTTATGGTATGTACCATGATTAACCTGCTGAGCTGACCGACTGAAGGGGCGTATCTCCAAACGAACGTTGCGATATATTAGTAGGCTATCTAAATTTGGTCGTATTGGTGGTATTTCAGCGGAGTATGGGTGTGTGAAGATCACGGAACGTTTTAAGCTGATGGCTAGGGTACGGATGCGTGTCATAGTGTTTGTACATACAAGGCAAAATGGTTGTTGGATCGAGAATCGCCAGGGGTCTTGCTATGCCGTCTCTGCCGCGATGATACTATACGATTCATAAGCAGCCGAAAGTCATGTTCCAGACGTGGTCTTTAATATTCTCAAGGAAAATCATCCATCTGCAAGACGGCGCCGAGGTGGCCACCGTTGGTCTTGTACGAGTACAAAGAACCCATGCCACCACTTGGATGATGCAGTCATCACGCAACGTCCTACCCATCCTAACAACCGCCACAGTAACACTACTGACGATAATCACTCTCCCCGTTCGCCAAGTCATGTCCCAACCTCTATCACACGAGTACTTTCCGGCCCTTTTGCTACCACACCTGCAGATAGACATCTGATGTTGTCACTTCCGCGTTGACTAGACGGAAATTACGGCTTTCGTTTTCTCTATCTTTGAAGTATCGCATGCTCTTTTAACGGCCGCTGCCACAATCGCATGTAGGTATAGAAAAGCGATGCGGCTGAGGTGGAGGTTGGAGTCTGGATATTTCCATTTGTGGACACAATGGAAACGCTCCTATGCCCAAAACAGGCTCAAAATGGACGCGGAATAAACCATGACATTCGATTCCGTGCTTGATATGTACTAATTGGGATGCCTCGTTCTGGATATTCTACAACACCCTGTTTTTAACTATTTGCATTACTTAGTTCATCTCCATTTCTGACCTTTGGGGACAGGTTTGAATCTGTAGACTTCGTACGCCTTTTACTACCTCGGTAGCTATTCTCAATCGTACCCTGGTCTCGTTGAAAGAAAACTACGTGACCAACATTGCCCGTCGGCCGCCTTGCGGCCGACTATACTCCGGCCGGCAGCGCCCTTTGGAGTCGTGATAACCCCTTGAAATATGCCCTGTTGTTCTCTCTCACTCTCTCTCCAAGTCGCGGGCTTGTAATTCTCCGACCATGTTGCACTGTTGGTCACATACATATGTACATGTATTCCTTTACCGATTGTCACCGCCAGTAGACCGCCCGCCTTGAACATTACTAACCCCGGCTGTCGATCATTGATTTACAAGGACCCACCGGCTTCGCTTGCCTTGACGCTGCCCTGGTCTTGACATCTCCATGCCCCGGCGGATACTACTTGTTCGTAACTTGTCCAATCCGCTGGTGTAATGAACACACAGATGACTGTCATATCACCTTGTGAGTGTGAAACCACATCTTGTTGCCAATTTGTCGATACTCGGAGATCTCCTTTCGGACCTGATTCATCAATATCACTTGGTCACCAGGCGCTTAACGCTACTTGGGTATGTCCCCCAGCCCAGTCAATATCCAGTATCCACCAAGATGGTGGGGACAACCTCACGGATCACCAACATGGTATTCGACGTGGGGGTGACGGGTGAGAGCGTCACAACAATGACACTTTGTCTGTCTCCCTCGCTTAACCCCTCTACCATTGAATCGAGACTGCCATCTTCTTGTTGTCGGATTGATTCTCCACACTATAGCGCGCTTCGTCCAAAGTTGCAAGTAGGGTCCACTTCTACCTCTGCTCCTTCTCATTCATTCAGTCCCCAACTGGTTGTTCCTCCACTCCGTCAATTCAAATCTCATAATGAGGCGCTCTCACATATCAAATTGGTCATATGAGATTCTCCGGAATCCCCTTCGGCCACCAATACTCGTTGCCCGACGCCCCACCGTCATAGCTCACATGCGTCAAATCTTGTTTGCTTGCTCATGCCCATTTACTTTTCAGCAGCCATGGTTGTATGGATACCATCTTTCTAAAAGTGACATGTCACTTGCTTTCTAGGCTTTCAGCCATATGCAACAGTCTATTTTTGCTACTACCGGGCTCGCTACTCCCGACGCTGTTGGCGGTTGCTTCTAGCTAGGTGACGTGAGGCATCCACTGAAGCCGGGTCACATTCAAAGGTGTCAGTAGTGCCTCCTCATGGTGCCGAAGCAACAGCTGCTGGTTCCAATCACACATACATACACGCCTCTCATAATGAGGCCATACTGCTTTTGCACTGTCAGGAAGGTGGATGTGGCTAAGCCCGAATGGGGTGGATGACGCTTGAAACGGCCGTGATATGGGATGCCTCAGCCGTCACCAGTCATAATCCCTATGCCCAATTTGTACCCCGGTAGTCCCTTTACGTCTTTTGAGTATATCCATCAAGTAGATCGTGAGGGTTGTGTTCTTTTGTTCGCCGGTACCCCGTGAGACATGAACATGGCCGACAGGCTCAGCCAACCATATACTTGATAGGGAAACACTACTCCGGATCTTATGTAGATCATATGTGACATGACGAGACAAGTGAGAAACTTCGGTACTCGGGTATTAAGCCAATGCCTAAAGGAAGACACACACTACGCCCTGATACTTCCAGAAAACGGCCACGGTTATGGCCACAGTGACCTTTCACGCCTTACCTGGCCCTCCATTATACCCTCATGTACACTAGACATTGGGCTCATAGGGCGCCAGAACCACTATATCAGCCTCAGGTGTGGGGAAGCTGCCCCCAAGCTGGATCATGCAGGCGCCAACGAGTCATGCCACGATGAGTACAACAAATGAAAAGGCAATACACTTCTCGGGCTTATCTTTGTTGCTCGCCTATTCTCCCGGGATACTTTCTCTCAACGTTTAATGGCATGCAGGTGACTGGTTATTACCGCCTTCCTATACTCTGTCATATGTGGCAGTTTATATGACGGTTCCCTTGCCTCCTTTGGTTGCATTTTCATTCATTCCTATTCCTCCATAACACAAGGGCCCATTTCTCCTATAATAAACGATACCCCACTTTGATCTGGCCATTACCAGACGTCTCATTCACTCACAGGAACTGACGCATAACTCAAGACAACTTGAGTGGTCATTTGTTACACATACCAACATTCTATAGCTTTATTCTCCGGTTGCACTACTGCGACCCACTATCTTGAATACATTTCTCTGTCGGGCATCATGGAACCACCCCGACCTCGTCGTACCATTGCCATCCTAGGGTATGTATGCTTTGAACTTTGAATTCAGTTTAATTTGGGGAGGTAAGCTACAAACTAGTTCATACAAGCTAACCAATGCATACTTGTTCATAGTTCATCGTCTGGGTCATCTAAAAATGTTCCTTTTCACGGGGCCATTACCCTTGCCGTGTACGACTTCTTTTCGCCACAAGAATATAAATATGATCACGCTCTCCCGTCAGCGACAGATACTTTACTACTCACGCCTCGTTACACATCCGCTTCGTCATTCCGTGTTGTGGTTAACAAGTTGATACACGAACTGCTTCCTCCCGTATCCGGCTATGATTGTATTTCTGGTGCCTTTTTGCCCCGGTCATCGCATGAAATCTTTCGTACTTCATGCATGTTCACTTACCGAGCAATCCTTGTGGCATTGGCCGAGCAAGTTCAAAATTTAGAGACGACATTTTCAACATTTGAAGAGCTCTTTAACCCATTAAGTCAGCAATATATGCAAGATTACATCCCGCAACTACAGTACGACATTCAAAAGCTTTGTGGTGAATTAGGTTATCACCCCACCGAAGTTCACAAACTAGAGGTTGCTCTCCATCAGGCCAGAATGGCTAAAACTATCGGAGACCGGTGGGTTGCGGCGGCGAATTTACTCAACCCACTAGATCATCTTGTTGAACTCCACCGGACCACTTTCAGCAGTCGAATTCAACGAGAGATGGCGGAGCTTTCTGAAGAAATAAGAGAGTATATTGGAGACGATGATAGCGCCGGGGCATCATCTAACAGTGGAGATGAGTTACCCGAGTTACTACCAGATCGACATTGGGATTACGTCTTTGAGTGCAAGTTTGACAATGGACAGCGATCCAGCAACAGCAACAGACATAATCGACATTCTAGCACAACCGAGTATCGAGAAACACAACACTTGCAACCATGGACTTCAAATCTACTACTCTTAGCGCGAATGGCGTGGGTATTTCGCGGGTATCTCGGTGCTGCTGATAGAACAGAAGCTGGGAAGTATCGGGCAATATCTCGCATAGTAGCTAGTGAGATTACCAAGGCAAGAGGGAGTGTTGATTGGGTTGTCGGCATGAGAGTCCCATATACCAACAGGTCGCGATACTAAAGTATTTTGAGGAGGTTTGTGACTTTTGAGTCAGGAGGAAGGAATGTGTGTACTTTTATTTTCACTCAACAGTTTTGGAAGACGGTCAGACAGATATTGTTATATTAATTGTAAAGACTAATCGAAGCCGGAGACTTTATAACCTGCTAAAACCTTTTGATATGTGTCATAAACTTCTTTTGTACGGCCTTTGGCAGATGGCAGGCATAAACAAGCGAACCAAACATGCTGGAATCGTCCCTTGAACTCGACATCGGTAGTTAACACATCTCGCCAAACAACAGCCGTGTCGTAAGGCGGATGTCTAAAAACACCAGCACCTAACGCGCCCAATACAACTGCCGTATGTCCTCTGTCAACAGCAACCCTCAACACCATGCGCACCTGCTCTCTGTACTTCTCACGATCCCGATCAAACGCATAAGTCTCCCCCGCAACCCCAATATCCGCCTTCAAGCTGGGCAACTTACTCGCAGCAACTGACAAGACGCTGATACGTGGTAGTTTAATGAAGGAATCTGCCAGGGGCATGCCGGCAGTAGCAGGTCCACGGTGCACAAGAACGGTAGGATGATAGATGCAGCTTAGGTCAGGTAAGGGATATGTCTTGCGTGGTGGAAGAGCCAAAGGGAGAGTTGTTTGGTAACAGAGACATTCTTCTTGGGCTGTGGCGCCTCTGCGATAGCCGCCGCCTGGTGTTTCCGCGTTTGCGAAATTCAGGATTAGGATTGGCGTGGTGTTGGTTCGCGGGTGAGCTGAGAGAGCTAAGGCGGCGGAGATGGTATCCTGGGAGGTAACTGTGATTGTGGTAGAAGCGAACCCGGTAGTTGAAGCTGGGATGGGGGTAGGTAGGTGATGATATGGTGGCCGGAGAGGCGGGGAGCTAAAGAGGGTGAATTCTTTGAGATCAAGGTGTGGATTCGCCTGTTGAAGACGCGGAAACAATTGGGCGTTTTGTTCGTTAAGAGCGGTGTTGTAAACTCTATCACCAAATGTTGGTATCCGCGGTAGTTGGGAATTACTGAACCGGGTCCCACCATTATTAGCGATAACGACAGAGCGTTTCTTAGTAGGTGGTTCGGGGGTATCATCGGGGGAGCACGGCCTCTTTGCCCGAGCAAACATATCTAAAATAGTTGTTTGCTTGGTCCGTTGTATAACCGGAATCTGCCAATTTTTACTCCCATCCTTCCTTTCAGTAAACGTTTCTTTCTTTTCTACGGGCTTTGGTGCAAAGACTCCCGCTTCGTCACCTAGCCCATATAGTTTGCGTGGTCGGAATTCAGCCGGTTTTCCCTTTCGGGGTACAGAGGAACTTCGGATGCGCCGTGGACGGTGCTGGATGCGCGGACGGGTTGTTGGTGTACAGCTGGTACTCCGTGGTCTGGTAGATTGTGGTTCACATGGGTGATATAACTTGTCAAGAGTGATGAATGCAGTAAGGGTGTTACTGTTGACAGTGTCAAGGACAATAGGGGAGAATTCATGTGGTGGAGGAGGACTTGGAGGTGTGTAATCTTTGGACAGTCCGTGTAAGTAGAACTCGGTGATCCTTTGATTCGGAAGAATAGATCTGTAGACACGATAACGCTCCTCCCGATGCAGTGGATCCAAACTTCGACGGATAACGTATGGTTTGTCTGTTGTGTCTTCATCGACTATGCGCTTATGGTAGCCATGTCTTTGGGGATTGGAGCTACCGTTACTTTGAGAAGCGTGAGTTTCAACGCGACCACGCCCACCACAAAAAGGAGAAAAGAACCTTTGACTGGCATTATAGGCTCTACCATCGCCGTGACTTGTACGATGCCGGGAGTGCTGGCGGTTAGGAGATGGTCGGTGGTTTAGTGTTGCACGCGACATGTTTGATCCCCGATGGCGGGGTCTACTCGGGACAGGATCCATTTCGGTAGAATATGTTGTAGAGTTTGAATATGATTGTAAAAGTGCTAGATATCGTGATAGCCTGTGGATTCTGTATCTCTGGTCATATATACTATATACGCGCTCATGTTCCACAGTCTCACCCCATACTTTAGCCTTTTTAGGCAACCATCCGTATGGGAGGATCCAATAACCCTACATGTATTATATTATAACCCTACCGTGGTCCTTTGGTGGGGCAGGAAAGTGTGCGCAGATGTTGAAGCCTCTGCTGAAAAAACATGACGATGGCTAACTTCTGAAATCACCACCAGACAAAATAGTTCAAGGTGTTGAAGGCGATGTAAAAGCGAATCCACTTGCTGCGGCATATGTAAGAGACCCCGCAAACGACCGTATGTATGACTACTTGATAGAAGTCGCTCATCTTCAAGACATCGATTGGACCCCACGTCACCGATGATGTCTCGTAAACAGTCTCTGTTGGTGTCAAGTTGCGAATGTATGGAACATATTCATGTGTACAGAATACAATCGCGACCACGTGAGCCTGTGCAACGAACGCTATCAAGAGTCCTCAACGCACGAATTGATGGATTGTCTGTAGGAGTTCTTTTTGTTGTCTCTCTCGGGTTCATCGCATCGGCCCTAGCATGAATTGTGTGCTGTCAGCGAGGGTACTGGGATAATCAGTGCTTGGCCCTGTAATCTGATTCCTGTAATGCGGAAGCGAAGCGGACGGTGGCCCCGGTCGTTGACGCCTAACTATAGCGGTGACCTCATAGGGCCGGGGTGGTTGGTTGGGCTGGAATCAGGGAATAGTGGCGGACAATCAGGTGGTGCGGGGGCGATTTTTATAGTGGACTTTCAGTGGGAGAGCGGCGCGAAATCGATATTTATTAGTTTAGGGATATCCAAATAATTTGTTGGTCGATTGATGGGGAGTCCAGAAGTAAAGAATAAATCGATAAATCCTAACAAATGAGCTTGCGTGATCGTCTTGCGCAAACTACTTTTTCCTGCCGCATGTAGTTAGTCCACCGGGGAAGCCACTCTATACAAATTCGTAGAACGTCTCTTGTGTCTTCCGCCGCGAAAACGCCATGACGATAGGACGATCCGAGCGCCACTCACAATTGTGAATTCGCAACATATCCCGACACGGGAGCGACAAGTTCGGGAAAGCTGAATATCAACAAGACACGACAAAACCACGGAATCATCCATCTTTATCGGCTTCACCTATGGTACGAATTCTCTACCTCGTACTGTAGACTATTTTTGCAATCCCTTATTCAGGAACACCATTCAATTCGCCACCTTTACCTGTCACGGATGTACAGACCGAGACGTGAATCAACTCTCGTTGGTCTATTTCGGTGGTCTAAGCTGTAGATTGAGCCCATCGTGGCTTGGCACCTGCTCCTTCCATTTTCTTCGTTTTCTGTGTCTTTCGTAACCTTTTAGTTTATTACACACGCAGATTCATTCATTCATTCTTTTTGTTCACCGAGACATACGAGAGCGCAAATCATCTTTCTTTCCTTATATTTTCTTGATTAACTAGATCGCACTTTCGTTTTCCGCTTGTTCGGGTGATTTCTCCGCTTCTCTTTTTATTCTTCTTCATCATTTTCTTTGTCTCGCGGCACCACTTTGCATTGCATCACTCGTTTGCGTGCTTGCTGGTCATATTTTTACAACTTCCTCTTTCGCCCCCCTCTGTATGCATTAGATTTTAGAAGTTCCAAAAGTACCGCCACTGGACTTACTTTTCCGCCACTATCGCTCCGAACAAAACTCTACGGATTGTCTCTCGGCATTAGAAAGTCGGGCTGGTCTCGTGACCCATAGACAACTCTGAAAGCAACCACTCTTGCGCTTGTTGCTCCTACCGGTTTCTCCACAAAACTCCCCAGAAATTGGCCCGCTTTCTATCCGACTGGCGGCTTCTGCCGACCCACTACCAACTACTTTCTCTCAGTCATCAATTTGTGAGATCATAATCGGCCAAGAAGTGAACGGAATTGGCCTGGAGAGTTTGTAACTCTCACCCCCGCCTTTCTTATACTCGACACCGGCACTGCCATCCGCCCCTTCACAATGCAGTCGCCAACCCACGCTAAAAAGATGTCCTCATCACAAGAGGATGGGGCATCAATCGCCAATCGCGAAATTCCACAGGATAACTCGTCTGACCGGTTACCAACACCCTCTTTGGTCAATCGCATATCCACCGCTACCAAAGATTTTGTAAACGCCAACATCTTACGCAATAAGGAACTTCCACCATCTAAAGACGGCCGTCATGTTCGCCTCGATGTCGACAACACAGCACCAATGATAGACGACCGCCGCGAAGGTCCCTTCCTGAACAACTCTATTCGCACTTCACGATACACCGTCATAAACTTCTTCCCAAAACAACTATTTTTTCAGTTTAGTCGTGTCGGTAACTTCTACTTCCTATGCGTCGGTATTCCTCAAATGATCCCCGGTATCAGTACGACCGGAAACTACACCACCATCGTGCCGTTGCTATTCTTCGTTATGGTGACCATTTTCAAGGAAGGATATGACGACTTGCGAAGACACCGTTTGGACACAATCGAAAATACGACCAAGGCCATGATTTTGAAGAAGGACGACGGATCAAAGCCACAGCAGATCACCAAGAAGCGCAACTTGCGCCTACCATTTACGAAGAAAAAGGAAGAAGAGCCAGAGGTTGTGCGTGTAGTTGACGATGAATACAACGGCTACAGGTGGATTCCTACTCAGTGGGCTGACATTGCTATTGGCGATGTCGTCCGTTTGGAGAGAGATGAGGCCGTCCCCGCTGACATCATCCTGTTGCACGCACCAAACGAAGAGAATTTGGCCTACATCGAGACTATGGCTTTGGATGGTGAAACCAACCTGAAAAGCAAGGAAGTTTCCCCACTTCTTCATGGCTGCTCATCCATTAAGTCTATCCTCGAAACTCATGTTGAGGTTGTCTCCGAGGACCCTAACCCCGATCTATTCAACTTTGAAGCTCGTGTTACGGTCGACGACCAGACCATGCCCTTGACTTTGGCCAATGTGGTGTATCGCGGAAGTGTTCTGCGTAATACCGAGTATGCCTATGGATTCGTTATCAACACCGGCGAGGAATGCAAGATTCGTAAGTCGTCGCTACAACATCTCAACTGCAGTGTCTGGTTCCCATGATTCATGTTGTGGTACCGCACCTACCAAGACATCATTTAATGAACTGCAGGTTTCATGAATTTCACATTCGCTAACACATTCTTTGTGATTTAGGTCTCAATGCTAACCAGCACCCCAAGGCAAAGAAGCCTGCCATGGAGACTATCGCCAACAAGATCGTTGTCATGCTTGCCTTTTACGTCATCATCCTTTCAGTCGGTGTGTCTATGGGATACATCATGTGGCAACGTCACACAGAGAGCAAATCTTGGTACCTCGACGATGCCCGCGTCAAGTTCTACGAAATCTTCATTGGTTACATTATCCAGTTCAACAACATCATCCCACTTTCGCTGTATGTTACGATGGAAATTTGCAAGGTAGGCCAGATGCTTCTCATGAACTCTGACATCGGAATGTACGACCCGGAATCCGACACCCCCGCCAAATGCAACACCAACACTATTCTAGAGAACTTGGGTCAGGTCGGTTACATCTTCACCGACAAGACCGGTACACTCACCGAAAACGTCATGAAGTTCCGTAAGCTTAGCATTGCTGGTACTTCATGGCTACATGAGGCCGATTTGCCAGTTGATGAAGAGAACAAGTACAACGCACGCCAATCATTCCAAATTGCTCGCCAGTCTATGAGCGAAGAGCCTGGTGTCACCGGAAATGGAAATGCTGAGCGCCCCACCGAAGCTATGCTTTCCCCTGCTATGCCGAGACACTCGATGATGTCAAATACTCGCCCATCCTTCACCGCCCCACGCCACTCCATCTCTGGGAACCGCCCGTCAATGTCGACCAACAGACATTCCATTTCTGGAGCTAGACCTTCGATGTCTGCGCCTCGTGTCTCCATGTCTGGCCGTCGGTCATCGTCTCATTGGAGGTCTAGCGGTCGTCCAGATCACGTTCAGCCTGAGGTTACGTCGCACGATCTTCTCGAGTACATTCGTCTCAAGCCACACTCTCTTTTCGCCCGCAAAGCCAAGCAGTACATCTTGGCCATGGCTATCTGCCACACCTGTTTGCCAGAAATGCGCGACGGTGAGCTGTCATACCAAGCCTCATCTCCCGATGAGCTGGCTCTGGTCACCGCCGCTCGTGACATGGGATACACTGTCATCAACCGCACATCTCAGTCTGTTACTATCCGGATCACCAACGACATGGATGACACAGAGGAGATCCAAACATATGAAATTCTTGACGTCATTGAGTTTAGCAGTGTCCGTAAGCGCATGTCGATCGTTGTACGCTTCCCTGACGGTCGTATCGCTGTGATTTGCAAGGGTGCTGATTCCACTATCTTGCCACGTCTCAAGATGGCCAACGTTGCCAAGCAAGCCGCCGATGATGTCCGCCGGTCAGCTGAGATCGAACATGAGATGTTGCGTCGTAGCCTCCACGAACCCACACCTAACTTGCGCAAGAGCTTGACTATCAAGCGTAACCGTGCCGCCGAAATCGCCGAAGCCAACCGCAATAGTAGCTCCAGAAGCCGTTCTTTTGAAGCTAGTCGTGTTAACAACCGGAGCGAAGCGAAGCCCCGTCTCTCTCTTGCTGTTCGCCCATCTGCCGATATCCCCGATTTTGTTCGTTCGCCAATGTTTGCCCCTAACGGCCTCCCCGAGAAGTTCACCTTTTTGGAAGAAGCTACGGTTTTTGATGAAATGTCAACTTTCACGAAATGCTTCAAGCACCTGGACGATTTTGCCTCTGAGGGTCTTCGTACGCTCGTTTACGCCCAGCGCTTCATCAACGAAGCGGACTACCAGAACTGGAAGAAGATTTACCATGACGCTACCACTAGTCTGGTTAACAGACAGGAGCGTATTGAGGCTGCCGGCGAATTGATTGAACAGAACTTGGACTTAGTTGGCGCATCAGCTATTGAAGATAAACTTCAGAAGGGTGTTCCTGAGACTATTGAGAAGCTTCGTCGTGCCCACATCAAGATTTGGATGTTGACTGGCGACAAGCGCGAGACGGCCATCAATATTGCTCACTCTGCCCGTGTTATCCAGCCTGGTTCGGATCTGTTTATTCTGGATGCCACCAAGGGAGGATTGGCCGATCAACTTCAGCACATCTCGGATGATATCCAAAACGAATCAGCCCACAGTGTCGTGGTCATCGATGGCCAGACTTTGGCTGCCGTGGAACAATCCGCCGAACTTACTGCTCTGTTTTACTCTGTCATGCCTCTTGTGGATTCGGTTATTTGCTGCCGCGCTTCGCCCGCTCAAAAAGCTCTTCTTGTCCGCGCTGTCCGTTCCCAACTGAAGAAACTTAAGGGTGACCGCAAGCACCATGGTATTACACTTGCCATCGGCGACGGTGCCAACGATTTGGCCATGATTTCAGCGTCGCATGTTGGTATTGGTATCTCTGGTAAAGAAGGTCTACAGGCTGCCCGTGTCGCCGATTATGCAATTGCTCAGTTCCGGTTCTTGCAGAGGCTCTTGTTGCTTCACGGCCGTTGGAACTACTCGAGAGCCTCCAAGTTCATTCTCAGCACCTTCTGGAAGGAAATGTTCTTCTATTTGCCGACAGCGTTATACCAGCGCTTTAACGGATACACCGGTACTTCCTTGTATGAATCTGGCTCGTTGACGGTGTTCAACACTCTGTTCACTTCTTTGTGCTGCATCTGCATGGGTATTTGGGATCAAGATCTCAGTGAAGACACCCTCCTAGCTATGCCCGAGCTGTACTCGTATGGTCAACGGAACAAGGGTCTCAACCAAGTCAAATTCCTTCGCTGGATGCTCCTTGCTGCTTGTGAAGGTTTCATCGCATATTATGGTGCTTGGGCCGGATATGGCCATTACCTGATTGAGGGTGATAACAACCTCTATGCCCTTAGCAACTTGTCTTTCAGTATTGGTGTCCTCTGGATTAACTGGAAACTTTTCATCTTCGAGACCCACTACAAGACGGCATTTGTCATGGGTTCATTCTTTGTCACTACTATTGGATGGTGGGGTTGGTGTGCTCTACTTTCGGGCGTGTATTCCCCATCAGCTGCCATCTACAATGTCAAAGATGGTATGTGGAAGCGCTGGGGTACTGAAGCTGCTTGGTGGGCTACTCTGTTCATTACACTAGGTATGCTTGGCATCTTTGAATTTTCCCTCAAGATTATCAAGAGACGACTTCTTGGGATTCGGCGGATTGCTGCGTGGACCGTTACACCACCGTGGAAGAGTGTCACGACCAAGGAACGCGCACGCCGACGTCGGGAAGAAGAGGAAGACGAGGCTGGCCGTGGAACGCCGAGCGCCGAGTTCCGGCTGGAAATCTGGCAGGAAATGGAGCAGGACAAGGAGTATCGCAAGGTGTTACATAAGATGGCACGTGATCCCTGGCTTGAATCAGAGAGCGATGAAGAGACGCTCAGTCAAATCGACGAAGAAGAAGAAGAAGATGAGAAGATTGTTGTGTAAGTAGGACGCTTTGTTTGTTTTGTGTTTGAAGAATACCCCTACGGCGTGTGTATGTTGCAATCTTGTGTTATGTGTTTTTAATGTTTTGGGTTGTTTTGATAAGTATTTTAGAGTTTCAATTTGCATGTGTCCTCTGACGATGGTCGTTGGCACCACTTCCTTCAATCCTTTGTAAATGCACTGTGAATGCACGGTTTTATGCGTGAATGTCGGGTGCTGTCAGACGGTGCATGGAACACTGTACCCCAAGTTTCTAGAAACTGCATATGGGAGCGGGGCGGGGTATTTGTTCATGGCTGGCTGGCCCGTGATAGAACAGGAAGGAATGACAAGGCTGGGTCGGGTTTCTTGTGGTGGGGGGTTACGTTGGACTTCGTATTAAGAGTAGTGAGCTTCCGAGATGAGGCTGAGAATGGACATAGATGTATGTGTTTAGTGCAGATAGTAACAATATTGGAAAATTTACTGTACTGTTCCGATTTACTTGGTCCCGGCTTGCAGGTTGATCTTCCCGAGAAAGCCAGGGTTTTATATACCCCATTCATCCCCTATTTCAACTTCGATTTAGACAGATACACTAGCCTGTTTGACAAAGCTGCAGGCTCCCTGGAACAAACACAATAGACGGGCTTGAAGTTGTTGACTAGCTTTACACTCCCGCGCACCCATTTATTATCCTTATCGATTGAAGGCTCCACCAGCCACGGCTCTCCCAACATTGACATCATTTCTATCTGAGCCCCAGTGCCAGCTTGTTGTTTTTTATACCGTCTGCTAATTGTCTGCGATACAGCGTCAACCCATCTGATAACTATCTCACGAATTTATAACCAGGTCAACAATACCACCAGATAGAAAACCGGACACATAACTACATACGTACCCGTTCAAAATGGCAACCCCGCCAAAACCACCAACCTTCTCACCGCCTTCGCGGTCTCCGAGTCCTCCACCCCCACCTAGTACCCCGCCACTCCCCGGAATGACGCTCCTCGAACCCACCCCATATGTCGACCCTACGCCCGCAACCCCACTCGCCAACTCCCCATCCAACCCGTTGCGCCGGCGCCCGTCCGATATGAACCTCGACCGCGACAACGAAACACCCGACGGCCCTACAGACCCCGCTTCGCGCACTGAGTTGCAAAGCATCATGTTGCAGTTTAGCGCCGACGGACCAAAGCCTACGCCGGAAGAGGTCATGTCGCCGCGGTTGGAGATTGCGTCGCCTGTTTTTGGCGGGCCGGCGGTCGGCGCGGCGTTTGGAGGGGTTATGGCGGCGGCGCAGAGTGTCGCGGCTGCAGCTTCTTCGGTGGCGTCGTCGGCGGTGGGTGAGGGTGCGAATGCGTTGGGGAGATTAGGATTGGGTGGGCTGCATCAATATCCCACGCGCAAATCTAGTTTGGAGCCACTTTCGGAAGGCCAAATGAAGGGTCTTGGGATATCGCCAGGGCCACCAAGGTCTCTGGAGGAGTCTGGTGATGGGAGCGGCAAGTCTACAGGCATTTTGGTGGATGTGGGGCCGCCAGTACCACCCAAGGATGCAGGAGCGGAAGCGGAAGCGGAAGAGACGACACACAGGGCGGGGAACGGTCAACTTTTGGCAGCGGCTACTTTGGCTCCGTCGGACAATTCTAGTGTTGGTGGTTCGACGCCGCAAATGCAGACTGCGCCACAAAGCCCCGTTCTGTCGGCCCAAAACCCGGCATCAGGAACTACCAGTAACCAACCCCACCACCGGCCGCCACCACCCGAGGCTGACCCAGAGCCGGCGTTGCCGTTTGATTTCCAGAGATTTTTGGAACAGTTAAGACACCGTAAGGCGGACCCTATTGCGCGGTACCTGAAGTCGTTTCTTTCGGAGTTTGGAAAGAAGCAGTGGATGGTACATGAGCAAGTCAAAATTATTGGGGACTTTTTGGCATTTATTACTAATAAGATGGCCGTGTGTGAGGTATGGGCAAACGTTAGCGATGCAGAGTTCGATAATGCGCGTGAGGGCATGGAGAAGTTGGTGATGAATCGGTTGTATTCGCAGACGTTTAGCCCGGTTATTGCGCCACCGGCAAAGAGTACGCGGACACGGAGGGGCACGGGTGAGAGAACACAGGGTCCCGGGAGACGCGGGCAACATCAAGAGGATGTGGAGAGGGATGATATTTTAACGCAGAAAATTAACATCTATGGATGGATTCGGCCGGAGCATTTGGATATTCCGCCGATAGAGGATAGCGGGAAGAGATTTTTGAAGTTGGCACAAGATGGTGGGTATTTTGAGCTTCGTTTGCATGTGTGCAGTGCTAACGGATTTTGTATAGAACTCCTCAAAATCAAGACTTACAGAGCCCCCAGAGACAAGATAATATGCGTCCTGAACTGCTGTAAAGTCATTTTTGGACTGTTGAAGCATGCCAAGTCGGATTCATCGGCTGATTCGTTCATGCCGTTGTTGATTTACGTTGTTTTACATAGTAACCCGGAACACCTAGTCTCAAACGTCCAGTACATTTTGAGATTCAGAAACCAGGACAAGTTGAGTGGTGAAGCAGGCTATTATTTGTCGTCCTTGGTGAGTTTATATGACTATTTCAATATGGGGTTCACTGCTAACAGGACTAGATGGGTGCTATTCACTTCATTGAAAATATGGATCGAAGCACTCTTACCATTTCAGATGAGGAGTTTGATCGCAGTGTTGAGGCGGCTGTGTCTGCAATTGCGGAAAAACACAGGTTAGAATCTCCGCCTCTTCCACCTTTACCTACCGGTCCAGGTGGGCAGGTCCCAATGGCTTCGTTATATGAAAAGGTGAATGTAGCAATTGCGGGGACGTCAGCAGCTGGCACTGGTAGCAGCAATGCTGGCTCGTCCTCAACGGCGCAAAAGCCCCGGGCTCCACCACCACCAGCGTCAGATGAGTCTAGCCCGGTCAGCCCAGTCAGTCCTGATCAACCCGCTCCATTGGCGACGCTGTTCCAGTCTATACAGAAGCCTTTGACTACTATCGGGCGCATGTTTGTAGACGAACCTGGCTCTCCACCACCACCGCCACCACCGCCGCGCACTAATACCGTTGCGACGCTGGGATCTACTACGTCCCAACAACTGATTGATGTGCCGACCTTGGAACCTCCGTTCACGCCAGCACCGGCACTTGCTACTACAGCTACTACGCCGAAAACGGTACATAGTCATCATCTATCTGCCGAAGAAGCAGCAGCTAGACAAGCTAATGCGGAGGCCGCGGAGGCGCTGAGATTGCAGAGGGCGGAACATGCAGATGTGGTGGAGACTTTGGCGGGGATGTTCCCCGATCTGGATCGAGATATCATCAGTGATGTGGTTCATCAGAAGCAGGGGAGGTAAGTTTCTTAGAGGGTGTTTGTGTTTGTTGTTTGGACGTTGCTAACGCTTTTTAGGGTTGGTTTGGCGGTTGATGCTTGTTTGGCTCTTTCGAGTTGAGATGATGCAAATTGGGTAGCAATGGGATAGCAATGTAAGGTTATTATAGATACATAATGTTGGTTCAGCATAGATTATGTGATTATTGAATTATGATTATCAATAGAGTGAATACAGCTGCTGGTTGGCTATTAGTTTGGGTTGTGTGCAGATGAAGATTTCACGGGAGGTGTTCATGTTCGTTCCTGTCATGGAGGTTTTAACTTATTGACGGACTTCAACCTGTGGGCATGGTTGTTGGAAAGAACGAGATGGTTTAGCTATTTTGACGGGAGTGAGCTTGATGTGTCTTTTTATTCTCTACAACCTTCTCAAATCCGATTTTTGAATCGTGACCAAGTAATGCACAACCCTACCTGGTATAAGTGATGGAGTTGATGGAGGGTTATTGGAAGGAAGGAACACAGATGACGACAGGGCTTATGGTCGATGATGTCATGCATGGTGCTTGTGTGCGGAGCATCAAGAGAATATGGACGGCTTCACATTGTATTTTTGGGCATGACATTTATATCATACACTTGTATGTACGCACAAAGGAACGATATTCTCAAAGATTAAGTAATAAACCCCAAAAATGTGTACAAATTCTGCCACCTCACCCTCACCGCCAAATGAATATAAATAGTTGCGACTCCCCCAAGCTTCTGTGATTTTATTCTCTTTTTTTTTCTCCCCATCCAGCCCTCCCAAGGACTGCGCAAAACAACAGGTTAAGGTTCGGCACATGACAAAAGGACATACTTTTTAGGACAGGCTACCTCAAGAGGCCGTTACTGATGATGGTTTCCGCAGCTTGATCGTGGTTTTCCTCGCCCTCTCTAGTATGCCTTTTTGTCATGTGAAGTTTCTTAACGTCTTGTTTGGTGCAGTTTTTGGGAGGGCTGGATGCTTAGACCCGCAGTAACCCTAACGATAAGGGTAAAGGAAGCATGGAATACATCAGGCCTGTGAAATGCTTGTGGCCCTAAGTATACAGGTACATATGTATGTGTGTGTGTATGTATATATCATAGCCCCGTAGTAGCGAATGCCAAAATAAATGCCATTCCTCAGGCTTGCACCATGTTAGAACAGGGCACCAAGCCATCGTTGCTTGTTAAAATCTTCCCGGCCGACGGAACTGGTTTGACGGACGGCCGAGATGGATCAGCTAAGAAGACCTCAAACCTCACAAAGCTACTTCTGATATCTTCAGGTGCATCCTTCATATTCCCGTGGTCTAGAGCATAACGTACGTCCGAGATAAAAGTAGGGAACAACTCTGGAAAGTCTGACAACATACATCCCTCTGCAATGTGAGTAGTGAACGTTATACTATCACCGTCGACTATATGAAGAATGCCCAGGCTGTCTAGAACCAAGCGGTTGATGGACAACATGTCGGAGGCAGAGAACTGAGATTTGAGGTGGGGAATGTCCTTCGAGATGGACAGCGGGTTTTTTACAGCGACCCAGGCGATCAGCCTTTTGATATCATTACCACCTGGAGTTCGGGAAATGCGCAGCAAGGTATTTTCAAATCGCCAACAGACACGATCAGGTATCTCATTCAGACGATTGAAAAAGTCGTTTCTGTAAGCAGAGTACCGAGCCTGTTGGATGTGTTGCTCAAGGAAAAGGAAGCTGGTTTGGGGAGGCAGTTAGCATACAAGTCGAGGTATAACTACCGGTTTACTTACATTCCCTCCATTTTGGTTACAATCTGGTCTATGGCTGCGGATCTTGTATCAGGTGACGCCAAAGGATGCCCGGGTATGTCGTCCAATTCACTCGAGATGTAGAGCAGGTACGGCTCGATATCCATCCTATGGGCTTGTATTTCCATGAATGTGAATTGTGGATAAACTTCCGATGAGATGTGGGAGGTTCGCCGGGAAAAGCAGATGACACGAGAACTTGGTCCGAGCGATGTCAAAAGACGAATGAATTTCTCGGCAACAACAGGATCGCACTCGTCAAGTCCATCTAGAAAGAAGTAGGTGGTGTAAGTTTCCGTCAACTCTTGTAACAGAGCCAAAGCCAGGTCCTGATCGAGGTACGCGCTAGAGTCTTGCGCAAGCGATTCATACGTCGATACTACCAGGTTGGTTGGGGATTTTGTTTGGGCCAACACTTGTTGTAGTAATGCTTGCATTATGGATAGCTCATGATAAATATTGTTCGCCCTGAAATGAACTTGGACTGCAAGTGGGCAGAGCCAGGTTGGAGACTTCGCCCAGTCTCTTCGATGAGATTTCACAATGCGGTCTCTGGAGACAAATCGGTTAGTACGATTGGTGTGAATTGTCTCTTCATGTCAAAACTGATGTCTAAAGATTCATAACTGAGTTTCAACTTACATCAAAACAGACTTGCCCATAGCGACTAAACAAAGAGTTAGTATGTGGATACATATCTTGATCTGGACAACTTACGGCCCCCAATGCACCATAGAAATCTCTTGGTTGTACCCTTGGCTGAGTTATACCAGCACTGGTATTGTTCAGATGAGATGAGCCATCGGCCAGGATCGCCGAACTCAGTTCTTATCCCGGGTTTAACCTTCTCGTCTAACGAGAAGTCAGTGTAGAACCTAGCGAATTGTGTAGCAACGGACAACATTATTTCAGGTTTTATCCACTGAACGTGAAAGTCGGCGCGAGCGGATAGTTCAGTAATACTGTCCAGTTCATTAGCCAGCCGAGAAGGCAACGGCAACATGAGTCCGATCCATTTTGGTCTATCACATAAAGACTTTGCTCTTTGAAAGAGCCGGCCGATATCAAGAAGTCTCGCACGTAACAAGTTATCGTATCGACTTTCCCAGGTCAGTGACTCCCACACCTTTGTCTTTACCAGCGTGGGAAGCAGCTTTTGGAGGTCATCGAAACCACCGATCTCAAGCCCCAACTGACACCGTTTTAATCGAATGCCTTCCGTGGTGATTTCCTCGGAATGTCGCGATACCAAGGTGTAGTCTACCCACGGAATTTTAATTTTCAAAAGATCGGAAATCACTTGGTTCAAGGCGATGTGAGTGCGCCGAACACGCTTTACATCAAAGTACAACCATCTCGGATGAAGTAAACAAATGATGTGAACAATGGCCGTGGATAGCAGATGTACCATCAAGACAACGATCTCCTGCGTATGTTCCCCTACCCACTGGTCACTAGTCAAGCCCAAAGTCCGGAGTACTGGTACCAACTCGCGGAATGCGTTGTAGTGCCGTTTGAAGCCCTCAAGCTCTGTGCCTAACTTCTTGGGGATTGTCTGATGACTGAGAATCTGGTCTATAGCCTCACATATCGCAGAGATTGCCCGAACGAAAGACTCTGGGTCTTGTCCTAACTCTTCTCCGGTGATAGGTTTTGAGGTCCTTAAGATGCGCCGGAAATCAGACTTGCGTTTAAAAAGGCGCGTGAAGTGAAATCGTGGAGGTGAAGGTGGTGGTAACCCCATTGCGCTAGAATCTGGCGACTCCATTGTAAAGACAAAAAGATGCCGTAATACGCCGTGATGCGAGCAACGATTTCCTTGGGAATGGTATCTCTTGTTGAATCTGCGTTCACATAGTCATGAGAAATATGTATGGCAATAATTGTTGGCAGTCACAGTCAAAACCCGTTCATTTTACCAATGTACAGGTGTATTTGTGTACTTACAGACGCACATTGATCTACATAGACATTTAGAAATAAGCATCTATATACATATGTATGTACAAACATACAAGATGACATTATTGAAGCACAGGCGCCTAGATGACTGCCAAAGGCGCGTCATTCGACATTGGCCAGGTCGTTGAGGAAAGCCTACATGTGTGCACATTGTTCCAGGGCCTTACCCCTGTAACTTGTTTGGCACGAGTTTAACGGCTACAGTATATTGAATTGAATTGTTCTGTTGATGCTGTTCCGAAGTGAAGATAGGAAATAACCGATGGTATTCAACACTAGTTCTATGCCAACCCTCCGCAATTCCCGGAGCCTGTTTATACCAGCGCCGGGTGGAGGACTAGTGTCCGGCATCCAGATCATGTTGAAGGGAATAGAGACAACGTCAGGGCGCACGATCGATGATGTCATGCATGCTGTACATACATATGTCTACGAAGCGGATAGAGGGGCTACAGACTTCTAAACTCTTTTTGCACATGACATTTATAACATACACTTGTACGCACAGAGGAACAATATTCCCAAAGATTAAGTAATGAACCCCAAAAAGGTGTACAAATTCTGCCACCTCACCCTCACCGCCAAATGAATATAAATAGTTGCGACTTCCCCAAGCTTATCTAGTTTTATTCTTTTTTTTTCCTCATCCAGCCCTCCCAAGGACTGCGCAAAACAATAGGTTAAGGTTCGGCACATGACAAAAGGACATACTTTTTAGGACGGCTACCTCAAGAGGCCGTTACTGATGATGGTTTCCGCAGCTTGATCGTGGTTTTACTCGCCCTCTCTAGTATGCCTTTTTGTCATGTGAAGCCTCTTAACGTTTTGTTTGGTGCAGTTTTTGGGAGGGCTGGATGATTAGATCCATAGTAACCCTAACGACAACGGTTATATAGACGGACAACACTTCAAGTCTGTGAAATGACCTGCTTGTAAACATAACTTCGGGAACTGACAGCCTCTGCCCTGTCTGATGGCTGCCCACTTGCAAGAGTCACTCTCATGGTGGGGTATCATGGTATGGATTGCGCAAACTACGTATACTGATCCATGGGTTTCATACGCCCAATCAGTCTGTGACCCTTTGATGACAGAGGTGGTTGTTTTGGAGCCCGCAAGTGGGCCAGAGACATGAAGTCTCTGTGTGTAGATGACTAGTGTTTGTTAGGTGATAGCTGTTTACGATATACATATATGGATACAATCAAGTTACCCGTGATACTTTATTCCACGCGTATACACGACATTAGTAGTCGCTTTATATATTACGCAATCTTCTTCACAATCACCCACAAACCACCGGCCTCGCACTAGGTCTGCTACCTTAGCCTCCACCGGTAGCCACCCCTCCGGTCCCAATCTGGCTGCCACCTGTAAGACTCATCATCCTCCACAGAGGGCGTGCGATGCGCAATACATGGTCATCACAGGCTGTCTTGTAGTATTCTGTCACATAGTTCGGCATGATATCTCGATTTATCTTCCTATTTTACCACACATACAGCATTCCCATATGCACATAAATTCTCGGAACCAGGGTTGGTGACTACGTTGTGATGTTCGGGCCCCGGGCGACCTTGGAACATGAGCTGGGAGTCAGACTAGCACTGTGTACTCAATTTAGGTGTATACATGTATATTTGAGCTTTAAGTCTGCGGGAAGATACATAAGGGCTACCTCCAAGTGATACCCAACCAGCACGTCAAGGCTTATCCAGTCAATTTTTTGGGCTATAGGCTGCCGAAAATAACTACAAATAGGGGCATACATTCCTTCAACACATTGTGTGTTGCGATAGTACCATGTTCTCTTCTACTAATTGGCCACATGTGCACATATGCATGCGCTTGTATGCAAACAGACCCACGCCGAGCTTAGTTATTTGGGCGAGCCACAATCGGCAAGTAAGCGTTGTAATCCATGCGCATCGATCTCGGCCGTCGAGTCTCTACATGTCAAAAAGCCCAATTGGGTAGTCTGCCAAATCAATACCCAATGACGTCTGCCAGAGCAACCCTTGCCAGACTTCTCTGTGCGTGGTCTCGGGGCCCATGGAAGAATCTGACACGGGAGGAGGCTCCTGTCCTGTGAAACATTAAACGTCAACGACACACTCCAGTATAATCTACGTTATCTGCTGGATTGTGCTGTCTTTCAGCACCTCACAACACGAACCGAGTCTTTTAGAGTTGCTCAAACATCGTAATAGTCGACGCATGTCAAACGTTCAGGCCTACTAGAGTTCATATAAGCTGGTATTCCTCCGAAACAAGGTTGGGTACCAAGACTGTCGTGGATTTAAACAACCCGAGTTGTTGGCATACGAAGGGGTGTAGAAGGAACAGGATTGCATACAAAGCGCATATCTTATAGTAAGGCTTCTGATGTACTGAACAGGTCAAGAAAACCCGCCTTTCCTGGCAGTCAGATTAGGCACAAGCTGGATTGGGCTGACATTCATCCAGAATGTGATGCCACAGTTCATGGCTTTGTGAGATATATACCCGGTGATTCCAATACCAAGAGTACATGCTCTGTGACACTTGAACTGTCACCGAAGGTGTAGAGTTCACCAGTTCGTATCACCGCTCATTGTTTTACACATCAATATTAGGCCTTTTTATCCCTTTCTATTTGTTGACCCTCATCATGGACCCCGCTGGCCTTGTGTTATCTGTTTTGACACTCATACCCAAAATATGGATGTTCGCAGTCGAAGTTCAGTTGGCAGGTGTGAACCGCCAAGCGCAACGGATAAAAGTCGATGAACTATGCCAAACCATCAAAACCGCGACCGAAGAATTCCAGGCTCTACGACACATCGAGGACAAGGATAAAGAAGACTTCATCCAGCGAATTGACGAAACTATCTCCTGGCTGTCTACATTCCTGCCGGATCAAAAGTCACACCTGGCTGAGACGGCATGTGTCAGTGTCGCATGTATTACCGTACGACATGTGGACCATAGCCTTCAGATCAAGTATCTTAAGCTCGAGAGTGTGTTCTCGACTCTTAAAGCAACCTTACAGCGAGACGATATTCACTCGTCCAACCACAAGACTCCCACATCGAACCCAGCAAAACTCAAGTCTAAAAGTAAGGGCATAAGGTCGATAGTCCGAGCACGCGTATCGCTAACATATTGTTATCTCGTGTATCATAGTCAAGAGAATAGCTGCACCAACTGTAGGATTTGTGGGTGAAATTTGGGATGCCTCCCGCCTGATATTCTCGGATAGCAAAAAGACCAACGTTGTGATCGATGGTTTCAGTACGCTTACACAGCGCTGGCTACGGTTGGCAAGTGCTCTTCAAGAGCGTACCAAAAAGGCAGATGCGGTCCAACTGGCATTGTTGCCAAACCACGGGATGATTGGTCCTATTTTCTCGTCTCAAGATGCTTCGGAGATGCTGTTAGCCGGTAGCCAAATTGGTTGTGGCCAAAAGTTGGTAATATTAGACATGATACGGGAGATAGTCAGGCAATTCCTACAAGGCTCGATACCTCCAATCGTTTGGTTCCAAGGCCCTGGTAAGTAACATGCTACGATAGCCACCTTTTGGGTTTAAAGACGTTGACAGTTTGAATTCAGTTTGCAGTGGAAAATCGACATTAGCGTAAGTGACCGGATGACCGGCAAGATGCAATGGAACCTCTAACGATTGTAACTAGGGCCGTACTTCATTCGCATTTCTCCGAGATCATGCACGACTCAATTCCTTCAGCTACCCAGCGCCCTGCTGTTACAATTAGTCATGTACAATTCGTAGGGGATTCTTCAGAGTTATACGTTCTGCAGGACATCGTCCGCCAACTTGCCGCCATGGGTTTATTTCCAGACGGCTGTCATCATGGGCAAACCGGGGCCTTTTCCCTGTCAGCCTCGACCACAACCAACAAACAGTCAGCTCTCCTAGCGATCAAATCTTGTCTCTCCAGTCAGCCTATATGTATGATCATCGACGGTGTTGAGGCTTCTAGTACCTTGTGGACAACCATTAAGGAGCTGATGGAGGTCCACAAGAACTTGAAGCTCATTTGTTTCTCGAGAGACGTAGCACCAAATTCGACAGACAAAATCAAAATCTTCAGTAGGCATGTAGACGTCAGCCTCAGCACGGTTCCAGTTCAAGTACAAGCAGTCGCAGACCGAAACCCTACAGTCAAACTGCATATGGAATATCTTGTTGAGTGGGTGTCGGAGTTATTTGGGGACCAGTAAGCAAACAACCAGAAAACCAAAGCAATGCCTCATGGACTCAAACTAATACGTCACCGCCACCTAGCTATGGGCTGACTGCCTTGTTTCTGCTCAGGGTATGCAAAATGACACCTGATGAGATTTCAAGTCTCGTGGCGTCCAGGACAGATCAGAGTCTTGACCGTTTTGATCAGCAAATTATGCAGTGTTGCCTGCACATTCCCAAAGAAGCTCTATATTGTATACTCTATCTGGTAGCTTTGGCTGGGGAGCTCGAGATAAAGTGTGCAATGAAACTGGTTTGTATCATTTATGACTTGATGCCGCCCTTCACGGAAAAGCCCCTAGAGAGTAATGTGACGAGAGGCCATGGTAGCGCGCCAATTCCACAGTCGTCCACAAGGGCAACTTGTCATTCCCAGTTTTTTGAGGTGTTAGAAAACGCCCGTCTAGTAGATCTCCTCCAAGTGGACGATATCTCGGTGTCTCTAAAAGACCGAAACCAAGCGGAGCAGATTCTTGGCGTCATAACACGACATGCTCCAAATCTCAGCGCGCATAGCGTACAAAGACTTTGTCGCGAGCATAACGCAGATCCAGATGCCGTCCAGTTGTTACATCATATCACGGAGGCATTTCCGGAGTCGCGCATACATTTCCGGCGGGATATCGAAGGGGACTCAGGCATCCCCAAGTTGCGTCGAGAGGAACTGGAACGGGCTGGTGGTGCTCCTCTGACGAGGGTCGGTTTATGTCAGCGGATTGATTTGCGGAGAAATTAACATACACGTTGGATTGACTTATGTATCACTACAATAGATCTCAAGATGGCTTTTTGTGATTACTTGTTATGCCGTAGTTGAAATCAGATATCCTGTTAATGCTCGAGTTATCTATCTTTGGGGTTTTTATGAAGAGTAGATGAGGAATGATATAAGGCTTTTGTAGGTGTTCGCGATCCAGTAACGTATGAAGGGGGACGCCATCATCACAGGTAACAAGATAACATGGTTCGTGACAATTGAAAAGAAACCATGATTGATGGTATCGTATTCCTGATTATATAGGTACATATGTGTATATTACTGTCCCATTTTGGCGAATGCCAAAACACCTTGAATTCCTCATGTTTGTACCATGTCAGAGCAGGGCACCGAGCCATCATCACTCGTCAAAATCTTTCCGGCCGGCGCAAATAGATCCATGGACGACTGAGGTTGGCTAGCTAAGAAGCTCTCGAACCTTACAAAACTACTTTTGATATCTCCCGATAAATCCGCCATATCCTCATTGTTTAGAGCATTTCGTACATCCGAGATAAAGGTAGGGAAGAACCTTGGAAATCTTATCGAGATGCAGGCCTCTGCAATGCGGGTAGTGAACGTTACACTATCACCGTCGACAACATGAAGAATACCCAGGCTATCTAAAACCAAGCGATTGATGGATAACATGTCGGAGGCAGAGAACTGAGATTTGAGGTGGGGAATATCCTTCGAGATGGAAAGTGGGTTTTTCACAGCAACCCAGGCAATCAGACGTGTTATATCGTTACCATCTGGAGCCCGGGAAATGCGCCGCAAAGTAGCTCCGAATCGCCAAAAGACACGATCAGGTATCTCGTTCAGGCGATTCAAAAAGTCTTTCCTGTAACCAAAGTTCTGAGCCTGTCTGGTTTGTTCCTCGACGAATAGGAACCTGGTTTGGGAAAGCAGTCAGCACGCAAGTCGAGGGAAAACATCTGATGTACTTACATTCCCTCCATATTTGTAATAATCTTGTCTATAGCTGCAGATCTTTGATCGGGCGACAACGATGGATAGTCGGGGAAGTGGCCCCATGGCCTCAGGTAATCGAGCAGATATGGTTCTATATCCATCCTATTGGCTTGTATTTCCATAAACGTGAACTGTGGATAGATTTCCGGCGAGATTTGGGAGGTTCGCCGTGAAAAGCAGATGACACGGGAACTTGGGCCGAGCGATGTCAACCCACGAATAAGTTTCTCGGCAGCAACAGGATCGCACTCATCAAGTCCATCCAGGAAGAAGTAGGTGGTGTATGTTTCCGTCAGCTCTCGCAACAAAGCCAAGGTCAGGTCATGGTCAGGGTACGCGCCAGAGTTTTGTACATGAGACTCATATGTAGATACTACCAAGTTGGTTGGGGATTTTGTTTGGGTCAACACTTGTTGTAGTAGCGCCTGCATTATTGATAGGTCATGGAAACTGCTGTTATATGTGAAGTGAACTCGAACCACAAGTGGACAGAGCCATCTTGGAGACTTTGCCCAGTCTCTTCGATGCGATTTTATAATGCGGTCCCTGGAGCCGAATGGGTTAGCACGATTGGTATAGATTGTGTCTCCACGTCAAGACTCATATCTGAACATCCATGGCTCAGTTTCGACTTACATTAAAATGGACTTGCCCATCCCCACTAATCAAACAGTTAGTATGTGGAAACCTACTTTGATCCGGATCACTTACGACTCCCGATGCACCATAAGAATCTCTTGGTTGTACCCTTAGCTGAGTTGAACCAACACTGGTATTGTTCCGATGAGATGAGCCATCGTCCGGGATCACCGAGCTCAGTTCGTATCATGGGTTGAATCCTGTCGTCTAACGAGAAGTCACTGGGGAACCTCGCGAATTGTGCAGCAACAGACGTCATTATTTCAGGTTTGATCCACCCGATGTGAAAGTCGGCGCGTGCAGATAGTCCAGTAATACTGTCCAGTTCATTAGCCAGCCGAGAAGGCAACGGCAACATGAGTCCGATCCATTTTGGCCTATCACATATAGTCTTTGCTGTCTGGAAGAGTTGCCCGATATCAAGAAATCTAGCACGTAACCAGGTGTCGTATCGGCTTTCCCAAGTCAGTGATTGCCATCCATTTGACGTTACCAGTAGGGGAAGCAGCTTTTGGAGGTCATCGAAACAACCCATCTCGAGAATCACCTGACACCGTTGTGATCGAATGCTTTCCGTGGTTATTTCCTCGGAATCTCCCGACGCAAAGTCGTTGTCTAGCCACGGAATTTTAATTTCCAAAATCTCAGTAATAGCCTGGTTCAAGGCGTTATGAGTGCGCCGCACACGCTTTACATCAAAGTACAACCATCTTGGATGGAATAGACAAATGATGTGTACAATGGCTGTAGATAATATATGTACCATCAAGACGACGATATCCTGCGTATGTTCTCCTATCCATTTATCACTGGTCAAGCCCAAAGTCCGAAGTACCGGTACCAACTCGCGGAATGCGTTGTAGTGCCGTTTGAAGCCCTCAAGCTCTGTGCCTAACTTCTTGGGGATTGTCTGATGACCGAGAATCTGGTCGACAGCCTCACATATGGCTGAAATTGCCCGGACGAAAGACTCAGGATCTTTTTCAAACTCTCCTCCGGTGATAGCTTTGGGGGTCCTTAAGATGCGCCGGAAACCAGACTTGCGCTTAAAGAATCGCGTGAAGTGAAACGGTGGTGGTGGAGGTGGTGGTAAACCGGCTGCGTTAGAACGTGGTGACTCCATTGTCAAGACAAAAAGACGCCGTAATATGCCGTGATGCGAGCAACAATTTCCTCGGGAATAGTATGTGTTGTTGAATCTGCGATCACAGATTCATGAGAAATATGTATGGCAAAAGTTGTTGACAGTCACAGTCAAACCCCGTGCATTTTACCAATGTACAGATGTATTTGTGTACGTACAAACGCACGTTGATCCACATAGACATGTACATAGAAATAAGCGTCTGTATGCAAGATGACATTATTGAAGCGCAGGCGCCTAGATGACTGCCAAAGGCGCGTCATTCGACATTGGCCATGTCATTGAGGAAAGCATACGTGCGTGCACATTGCTCCAGGGCCTTACCCCTGCAACTTATTTGGCGCGGGTTTACCAGCTACGGTATATTGAATTGAATTGTTCTGTTGATGCTATTCCGAAGTGAAGATAGGAAATAACCGATGATAGTCAATACTAGTTCTGCGGCAACCCTCCGCAATCCCCGGAGCCTATTGATACCAGCGCCGGGTGTGGGCCTAGTGCCGGCCCTCTCCCCAACTCATCTGACCCAGCATACCCTATCCCTATGGACGGGCGCTGTTCGTCACGACGGTGTAAAGACAACGTCAGGGCATATGAGCGATGATGTCATGCATGGTGCTTGTGTGCGAAGCATCAAGAGAGTACGGACAACATAGAGGCTTCACACTGTATTTTTGGACATGACATTTATATCATATACTTGTACACACAGAGGAACAATATTCTCCAAGATTGAATAATAAACACCAAAAATGTGTACAAATTCTGCCACCTCACCCTCACCGCCAAATGAATATAAATAATTGCGTCTCCCCCAAGCTTCTCTAATTTTTTTCTTTTTTTTTCTCCTCATCCAGCCCTCCCAAGGACTGCGCAAAACAATAGGTTAAGGTTCGGCACATGACAAAAGGACATACTTTTTAGGACAGGCTACCTCAAGAGGCCGTTACTGATGATGGTTTCCGCAGCTTGATCGTGGTTTTCCTCGCCCTCTCTAGTATGCCTTTTTGTCATGTGAAGTTTCTTAACGTCTTGTTAGGTGCAGTTTTTGGGAGGGCTGGATGCTTAAACCCAGAGTAACCCTAACGATAAGGGTCAACCAAAAGACCACTCTTTTGGCAAACTACTTGGTAATTCTTGAATGGGTAGAGGTGTATCATTGTATTGGTGTTGAGACCTCAAGTAATAGAGATAATATTTAGAACTATGTATATGACATACATACTATAACCCAAATACCCCGAGGGACAAATTGTGTTCCTAACTCAAATAGCCGAGTAGAGGTACATACCGGTGCCATGTCTACCTATGAAAGGTAGCCTTGACTTTCGAAACTAGTATGTACCACATCCGACGCCGATATATTTCCCGATTCCATGTTGCAAGTGAACCCTACAGTCATTACTTCCAGATGACACTGATGACTACTCCGCGTAGACGAGCGGCGAATGGTATAGAGAGAAGCGGGGATATGGAGGAGCCCCAAAGAACGCTAAAACTAACAGACCATCTGTCTTTGGCGATACCATCGAAGACAGGAGAGACCCCTCTATCAAACAGATAACTCCGTAGTCACATGGTCAACCACCTAGATATTCCTTTTCGTGCGATGTTGTGTAATAGAAACGAATGACTGACTCGGTCAAGCACGCCTACTATACCACGTTACAACAAACGAGCTTATATCTACGTTGTGACAACAGCACCAATGCGTAAGCTCTTGGACTGTATGTATGACTTTTACATTTAATTTCTCAGCTAGCCTTCCCAGACTTAACAGCGACGACTACGTATAAACGCTTAAACACAGATCAGTTTATTGATATCCCTTAACGACCTTCCTGTCGAGACATCCCAGGGTGGGTGTAAAGGGTCACTGTTGAACAGAAAGATTTTACAAAGCACCGCGGTTACGTTTCCCAGTCGCAGGTCGGCCCTAATACCGCTTCCGCCTACTCAATCGATCGATAAACTACTTGATCACGTCGATTTTGAGAGCTGGCGGTCTTTCATCCACCCCGATCGTCAGACAATGCTTTGGAAATACCCTTACCACGGTAGTCTGCTCTGATCATTTCGCAAGCCTCGCGATATTGAGACTAAACTTCCTGCACCTGGACTAACGTCTAAACACGGTGCGTCCTCAAAGCTGCTTGAGTCTGTCGTCAGCATGTATACAACGGCTATAACTCAGTCGCGATTCGTGCTCGGTGTTTCTGATAAACCTTCCTCTTCGGTGCAAGTTCATCGGTTGCATCTCGGAGTTTACCCAGACATGTGTGGACAGCGTCGTCGAGATCTTGCGTAGTGGGTATCTGCTACACTTATGTCTGTCTGTATGTATATGCGTGTTTACCTAGATTCACTCTGTACTCTATCTAACGGTTCGACTTTCATCCCATATTCTAACCCCATCTGCGGTTTAAACATCATAGCGTGGCTGCCATCCGTAGTCCCGAGACTGTCTGTGCATACAAAAAGGTTATCGGGAACATGGTAACGCAAGATGCCATGACAGCGGTCAGTGCAGCGAAGAGCTTGCTTTGACAGAGAAACTACATACATACATACATACCAAGTGGCTACATCAGACGAAGTGGTTACTGGGCCATAATACCCAGGTTCAACATGCACTTCATCCTTCTGAACAGATACATACTGCTCAAGCCAAACATACACCTATCATCTTCAGACACTAAAACATCCAGGCCCGTTCTTTAACGTTTCCGATAACAATCTTTCTCTAGCAACACGACGGAAACTCTATCTAGGCTTTTCGTTGTTTCCGTGTTCTTTAACGCCTACTTGAACAGCGCGGACTATCAATACGACAGCCGGGCTTTCTGTTGTTGTTGTATTCTTTAACCGGGCTTTTTGTTTTATTCAACGCCTACATACCTAACTAGCTTTACCAAACTCCGCTCGGCCGCACATTCGACTACCTATATAAGTCAACAAAACAGACGACCTTTCAACAAACCAGGGTTGGTGGCCGAGTGGTTATGGCGTTGTGTTCAAGGCATTACTTTGATCCTTATGCCCGTAAAGGGTACCACAATATCGAAAGATGCGTGCGTTCGAATCGCGCCCAACTCAACATTTCTTTTTTTCTTTTTGTTTGATTTTTCTTGAATATGCCCACTCAAGTCAGATACGGAAATGAATACTTTTTCTTCTTTTTGGTGGGAAGCATCAGCGGGCAAACACGATCGATATCTCAAGGTGTGACGTTGTTTGATGCCGGATTAGGCCTTCCCAGTTATACAACCTGTCCCATGACACCTTCTAAACCACAGCATAAATGACATACACATTGTACTTTAATGAACTTTTATAATGATTCCACACAAACGCTTAAATTACACAAAATCGTTACATAATTCTTGTTATATCCTTACCAGTAATAACGACCGTTCTGGATATTCGTCACTACGACATTCCCTGCCCAAAACTCATTAACTCCATCCTAATACACTGACGGTTACTCAGTGCCTCACAAATCCACATATTTCCACGATGAATATAGCTACCAACTAAGTAGCTCCACCAGAAATCGCAGCCAACCTAAAGCTGGTGGTCCTCCTGGTTCATTCCACTACTTCTCCCTTCATTTACCATAGCTTCTGCATCACCGACCTGCCTGCGCTCACTGATTTCTCTAAGCTCGTGGGGGCTCTTGAGACGCGAGCGGGCTAGGTACCGCAGGGGCAACGTCAGTCCTTGAGAAGACCGCGCCGATCCAGTGCGATTCCGATGGCCATAAGTGTAAACGGCTGGTGTGCGCAGGGGCGCCTCGGCCGGATCCACGTAGCCAGTAAAGAATCTACTACCGGGTTTGGCTTCACTCATGACGGTTGATTGCTAAGGGAGAGGCTCGAGCGAACTCGAGAGACGGTTGAGATGAAGGTAAACATCCGTTCCGTAGCTACAAAGGGTTGAGTTAGTTAAGCTTTGTGAAACCAGTGAGTAGAGTGTGAACTTACCCTTCCATACTGATCAGCTTCAAGTCGCCACCAAAGTAACGAGCATAAAGTCTGGAAATAGGAAGACCATATCCGAAACCAGCCATTGGGGCCTTAAAGTCACTCTTGTCGAAATCCGGGTCTAGACTTGGGGTCCGATCGACAGTAGTGTACATGTAAGTCCAAACTAACGGAATGGCACTACGGGGAATACCTCCACCCTCGTCTGAAATCTTGATGGTGATGTCCTCCTTACCCTCAGCAACAATAACCTTTGTCACGGGGAAGTTTTCAGACTCTTGACCGTGTGTCTCAACAACAGCGCGAAGAGAGTTCTTCAATGTTTCAAAGAGCATGTGTGACAAGTGACCAGGAACATACATGAAGTTCAAATTCGGCGGGCAAACAAGCTGAATTTTGGGCGCATCAAACAAACCGTAATGATCTTCGCACACGAATCGTGCGTTCTCGATAGCTTCCTGTGCCAATTCTTTGACATTCGTCTTGGTGCAGATAATACCCACGTATGACGGGTCTCGGTAGTGACTGTGGTCAGTGATGGCAATGTGTTGGCCAATCAACATACGAATACCGATACGGGACATGTAGAAACGGTCGAGGAAGGCTTGGATGTTGTTGTCGATTTGCATCCTTTGGCGCTTGCGCTTGTACTCTAGGACACCCTGAGCCATGGTGGTTACGACGGAGTCGTGTCGTCTCTTGATGAACTTGAGGGTATCTGAAAATTTCTTGTTGAAGAGTTGGAGTTCAGCGGGCCAGACGGCCATGTCGTCAACTTGCGCAAAGTAGCGCCGCGCCGAAGTGTTACTCTTCTTGTGCATTAATCCGGCACTGTCATACTCGCGGTTACCAAAACCACGGGCGGCTTGGTACTGTGTTTCTTCGAGGCTAGGGTTCATGGTAGCCTCTTCCAACATCCGGGTGACGCTGCCATTTTTGCGGGATGGTGTTAAGAGTTTTTGGCGGACGTCGGCGTCAAGTTTTGGTCGCGGAAGAGATGTGATTTCCTAACATAGGTTGACAACGTTAGGCTGTATACTACATGAAAAGAATATATGTGGCTATCGTGACTTACTTCGAACGATTGCGCATACCAGTCCTGCACCTTTCGGACGGACGGCATCTCACTGAGTCCATCTGGTAGGGTATCCAGTTCTTGGACTCTGTGTGCGAGGCGAATGGGCAATTCTTCAGCTAAAAACTGTGAAGCACGGTAAAGGGTTCCTATAACAAGACCATTCGCATGTTAGAAGTAGACACTGACATAAGTCGTGGCGGGGTAAAACTCACCAACATTCGGAGTCTCTCCAAACTGCACCATTTGGCGCAAGCTTACGCCGGTAGCTGGGAAACTTGCATAATGCCTGATGGTGTCCATCAAGCGCGAGCTGGCTTGCCAAGACATTGTGTGCGATCTTGGAGGCGCAATCAGCGCCGGCAGCAAAAACTTTTAATGAAGAATCAAATACAAAGGCCGCTTGAGAAGCCGCAGATTCTGAGAATCAAGACCAATCTTGAGACCAGCCGCTACCAAATGTATGAGACGATGAGAAATGTTGATGACTTCAAGTGTAGTGTGATGCAACCTGATCAGTGCTCGGGCTCTGGGTGTTAATTGTGGTCCTGGATGGAAGGAAGCCGGGGGTCATAAACTCGGTTTTGTTTACAGGGACGTCGATGCCTTGAAATAAGATTCTAACGGTGACTCAATGGTAGTAGCGACAACGAAAAAGTGACTATTAAGGGGGTAGGGCAAAGTATAGTCAACGTAACGTGAAGTTATGAATGTGGAGGAAAACCTCAGCTGCCGAGGCTAGAATCGAGCTTGTTATATGTAGTGGGTGAACAAGGCGAGACAATTTTAGAACAGTTTGCGCGGGGCTCTAACATGAGAGCCAGGCCGGAATATGTGCCAAGATAAAGTCACGACGGTGATCGATCCACAGATCAAAATATATTGAAAGACAACCAGGGAGTTCTGACTCAGGAATGGGAATGTCAAGAAAGCAGCAAGGGAAGACTCTTCACGGTGAATGAGAATTAAAAGGGCTTAAAGAACATGTGAGAACGGTGTGATTCGGAACAACAGTGTATTGCCGCTATAGTTCAAACTTAACGGAAGCAGTTACATACACATTTTGATATAGCTCATGTGGAGAAAGATGTCTACAAAGGGAAATCTAGTTTCCCGTTCCAATGTGACATGGCATTGATAGTTGAGTTCTTGATACCGAGATGACGAATACCTTCTTAGTATACACTCGGAAATGGTCGGCATAAGAGTCAATTGGGCATTCATCGTGTGTCTGGCCATCTATCAATCTCGGGGCACACAACTAACCACGGCAATTGTCACATGATGCCACCGACGGCGGTAACAGCAGGGGCTTACACGGCGGTTTGAGACCCTGGCGGGGGAGTTGGAGAAGGTGCCTGAAGCCGTTGTTGCGTAGCGATCTACCCGGACTGCTGGAAGTTATTCTCCACAGCGCCATTAGACCGCCCGAGTTATGGCAGCTGGCCGCCAGCTGTCAGCTCATCACCTATAGATATCCCGAGATAGAGGTGAGTGTTGAGATATCGTAAGATTTCAACATGAGTTTTGGTGACTCTAAATGAGATGACTGATGAAGTTGAAAATTCAATATGAAGAGTCACCCGATTAATTTTGTGCTAGAGGGAAGGGTTCGTAGTAACTACAAATGTGGGAGTGGACCAAAAATCACGCCGGTGATTTGGCCGGCCCCAGAGGGCACGAAATGGAGCTCTGTGTGGCACTAAGGAAAACGAACAATGGTGTGGTTCCTCTTGTCAAACTTTAGATGGATCCAGACGATCAGCGGAAACCTTTCATAAAACTTCATTCTTGTGACCCACGGCCTGCATTACACTGAGTTCCGTGTCTGCAGATATGTCGGCTCTTGAACCCTTTCCCAGGTAATGTTCCGTTGACAGGCTTCACAACAGATCCATCAAATCCCTCTGTCGCAAAACAGGCCCAGTGCACATTCCTGTTTTACAGCCCAAGAAAGTCACGCCGCGCTGGACACAAAGATGCGACATAAAGAATACAAAACGAAGCAATTCTCTCCCATACACCACGCGGTGGTTACATTCTGATACAGTGTTGAACAGCGTCGGACGAATCGCTTTTTAGAAGGGCCAGAACATGGCCGGCCAAGCTTAAACGGCAGGAGGGACACCGGGCGGCAGCTGCTGCGATAGGAAATTGCAGAGGAATTCCTTCCATCCCAAAACGCAGGCGCAATTCTTGCATACGCAGAAAAAAAAAATCACCGTTTACTCATTTCGCGTGAACGTTCGGTTAGACTTCGCTGCTTCTTTTGGTTTAGTTATTCATTACCGATTCATTGTGCGGTGGGTGTTCGATTTGATTGACGCAAGTTCCCCATTGACGTCATTATCTCTCATTATTGCTTTTCCCGGAAAATCAAGCTATCGACTTAGATCTGAGACGCCATTATCAAGCTAGCAGGCTCGTCTCAGTAGACTCCCAACTGTCAGCTAGCGACTATCAACTTCATCTCGTGTCTGTCGCCGTCTTAATATCCAGCCTTACGGTTTATACATTGCCATTATGTGGTCCCTCCCTTCTGGCAGCACAATCAGTAGTGTCGACTCCACTTCACACGACATCTTCACGCCGCCACGAGCGCGCAATCGCGCCTACAGCCAATTGACGGCACCTACAACGGTCGGTAGCGTCAAGCACCAACATATCCGCAGCAATAGCCAGTCTTTCAACCCATCACCATTACGACGGAGCACCGGTCTATTCGGCGATGGACTAGACGAGTCTTTGCGTGGAGACCAACGGGCTCTCAGCATTAGGAGCTTCCAGAGTAGCGGTCAGCGCAGCGAGACCACGACAAATGAGGGGCCCGATGTCGATTCTAGCGTTGGAAGCCACGAAGGCGGGCGGGACCGTCTCTTTAGCGCTAGTGAATCGGCACTCACGTCGGGCACCTCGCCTCCAATCTCAAATCCCTGCACCGCCAACAACACACCTTTTGGCGGTAGTGAGGTTGGTAGCTCATCCGTCTTCCCTGCTCCCGACCTTGCGGCGTCGGTCGGTAGCATTTCCAACCACGACTTCATCGAGCAAATACGGGTTACGAATGCACAGCACCGCCATAGCCGACGAGAATCAGAGAGTAGCGTCTTTCGCACTTCCATACGACGAGCTTTGGGCACCAGCGAGGCATATGATGCTGCAGCTAAGGCTGCACTTGCTCGTCGTTTGGATGAATTAACTGCGGCTATTCGCGCCTCCTCTGACTTGAGTCCGTTAGCTGTCGCTTCCCTACATACGAAACTGGACGACTTGGAGGGCACGCTGTATGACCCGTCTAGTAGCCGAGCCCACTATGACGATGCGCTAGATCGTGGGATACCGGACGAAGAAAAGACACCAGTGCGAAGAGGCCATCCAAATAGAAGGGCTAGTGTAGTGGATGGAGATGCAGGTGGTCGCCGGAGCGCGTTCGGCTCCCGCTTCAGCGAGATAAGTACGATGCTGGGCGGTACGAGTCGGCCTGGGAGTCCAGTGAAGTTCTCGGGTACTGGAAGAGATACTCCAACACCCAAGGGTCGGTCTATGGTTCCCGAGGGCGAAGCAAGAGATCAAGGCCATCAGGAAGTCGAAGAGGATAGTGACGAGGACAGTGAAGGCAGCAGTGTGTCGAGTGAAGATGATATAGTCTCGTCGCAACCTGGTCTGTCTGTGGAAGAAGCGCGGGCCGTCGTTAGTGAAACGGACAAGCTAAATGAAAAGCTTGAAAGTCTGATTAACAATCTGCGTGCCCGCCAAGAAGAGGCTGACGTGAGTTTACCACATATGTTATCCCCAGAGATTCCATTTACTAATGCTATATCCAGCACATCCAAACTCTTCTTGTCTCCCGCGCTGAGCGCGCTGCCCAGCGTATCATGTTCCTTCAAAACCGAGTTGCCCACCTTGAAGATGAACTTAGCGAGAATGACTCAGAGTTGGCATATCTCCGGCTGTGCCTCAAGGGCATAGAGTGCCAAGTGCCAGCCGAGGTGTGGGAACAAGATGTAAAGTTGTGGCAGGCGGTGAACAACTTCAAGCTGGACTGGAAGGCCGTAAAAGCACGGCGCCATGAAGAGAAGCGGAGGATGGCGGAGGAGTATGACGAGGGACTGTGAGGATGGGCTGTACAGAGACCATACGCCCATGGATGATGATTTTATGATTTATGATACCCATTGAGTTATTTATCACGGTACTAATGTGCTACTATATGTGCTATAAATACAAACAAGATAACCGTCTTGACTATTCTCCCAACTATTAAGCCTTGTAAAGCAAATCCAAGAAACCTTGGGCCAATTCCACTACCACACTCTTATTGGGCAACGACCCCGCGACACCATACAAGACTGCCGAATCACCCTGTGGTTTCTTGGCACCCTTTCCTTGAGCCACCAAAGCAGCCTCTTTCTCCTTCTCGGCTACAACAACCTCTTCGAGATCTTTCACAAGCCTCTCCCATACCTTGGTAATCGGCATCGTTACAGCAACGTGGATAGCCGGTGGGTTTTGAAGCGAGTTAAGATGCCAGCCGCGAGCGGACATAGCATCAGCAATGTCATATGTGTTCAAGGTATTCGCGCGGAAGGCAACAACTGAAACGACTGGGTCACCAATGATGGAGAGTTCCTTAGAGAGAACCTCGTTGGTCTCAATTACGTTCTGGATGCCCCGGGCTGTTCCGACGATGGCTTTGCAGGCGGCGAGATAGCCGTCTTGGCCAACACTCATCATACTCGTCCAGCATCCGGCAATAAGAGCACCGGGCCGACTACCTGCAAGACCTGGTGAGGCATAGACACCACCACTCCAATCTGGGGAAACGTAGTACTGGAAATTGCGGAGTCGGGCCGTCCGGTAAAGAACGGTGGAGTTACCCTTGGGGGCAAACCCGTACTTGTGCGTGTCACATGAAATGGACGTGACACCGGGTAGTTGGAAATCAAACAGTGGAGCCTTGAAACCAGCTTGTTCGAGGAAGGGGACAAGGAAGGATCCGAGGCAGCAATCAACGTGGAGACAGGTATTATTCTTCACGGCAAGCGCTGAAAGGGCAGAGATGTCATCGATGATACCGTGAGGGAAGTTTGGTGCGGACCCAACAAGGAGGACAGTGTTACCGTTGATTAGACGACGGACAGCAGAAATGTCGACTTGGTGGGAGGGAGCTGGGCAAGCGACAAGATGCATTTTAATCTTGAAGTAGTCACAAGCCTTACGGAAAGCAACGTGGGCTGTCTCGGGGAGAATCATCTCCGGCTCGGTAATACCACGCTCGACAAGTCCGCGCTGGCGGGCAGCGAGACACGCCATAAGGATACTATCCGTACCACCAGACGAAGTAACACCAGCCGCACCCTCAGGTGCGTGGAAAAGTGAAAGAACCATTGCGACTACCTCTGCTTCCATCTTGCGGACACCAGGGAAAACATCGGGGTGGATAGGATTAGCAACGGTGAATTTACCGTAGGCCTCTGTCTGGAGTTTAATCAAGGCATCTTCACCGTGGTAGACGGCACCTGAGACATACCCGTCTTCCCAGCGCGTGTGGTCCATGGTTGCAAGACGCTCAAGTTCGGCAAGCAAAGCATCGTCCTTGAGACCTCTGGTGGGGAGGACGGTGTTACGACTAAGTCCGGTAGGGACAAGTTTGGACTCCAACTTGCTGAGGGCCTCGGTGACATCCTTTTCAACTTGGCGACGGACGGTTGGTGTGCGGAGGAGATAACCATAGAGGACACGGCGAATATCATTATAAGCTTCTATGGCGGTGCCAATGGGACCGCGGCCTTTAAGCTGGTAGAAAGCCCGACGGGACCATTTGAAAAGAAAAAAGAAGAAGACGAGGTTACGGACACTGGGAGGGTTAGCTGGACTGGGTTTTATGCGGAGTTGAAGAAATATTACCCGTCAAATGAAAGGACATCAGCAGCGCGTTGTGGACGGCGTGTAAGAAGGAAATGGAGGGTCTGTTTGACAGCCTCGGGAAGGACGACGGCACCGGACATTTTGTGACGATTGATGTAATGTGAAAAAAAGAGGATTAGAACCGTTTAATGGGGATAAACAGAAGTAAGTAAACCCCGAATTGAAATGGGTCACGAGGGTTTTATTTCAAGGTCCAGAGAAACAACATGTCTTTCGTTATCTGTGTTTCTCACACTCCAAGATCAAAATACGGGTATGTACACTTTTTAAACATTTACTAAGTCCGGAACTCGTCCGCATATCGTGCAGAGCATTAACACCGCCCGTCGGCTATCGCACAGCACATCTGAGCGATATCCGACGTGGGATTAACAGGGAAAGTCCGGGTGTCGAAGGTGACAGCAGTGACGATATCCGACCAACCTGTGAAACACGAGCCACAAAGATATGATTGGTGGTGGGTTCATCACCTGGTCTTGGCCCTTTTCAGCAGAGCTATTCGTTACGGTTTTCTGGCTTTGGTGGGGGTGTGCACTGTCCCGGCTCCGGCGGGGCAACTCAGCGTCCAATTGACATCTGACGACCCTATAGGACCCTATAACAAATATTCACAAATATGCCGTGTAACTGTAACATTCACAACTATCATCACCACCCACATAGTTCAAAAAACAAAAAAAATCATACTTTTGGGCCCTATCTAGAAAAGCTACCGAAACTCCTTGCTAAAAATCACTGCCAATTTCCCAACTTTTGAAACAAAAACCAACACAAAAAGAACCCACGATACAATTAGAAGAAGCGAGTAAAGAAGTCCCAGACTGTCTCTGGCGACCAAGAAGTCTCCTCGCCTTCGTCCTTCGGGTGTTGCGTGTGTTTACCCTCGAACTCAGACCAGACAACCGGGTTCTTCTTACACTCATACTCGACAGTACGGTGACCGCCCTCCTTACTTACCGTGGGGAACTTCTTAGCCTTGCACTCATTAACCTCCAAATACTTGTCACGGATCTCACGACCCAGCGAAATATCCAAGACCGTATCTTCAGTACCGTGCTGACCGATGAAGGCAACAGGCATGGGCTGACCGCTAGGACAACCCGAAATCGCGGCCCCAGACCATCCAGAGATTGCTGCAAACTGATCACCCATTGCGCAAGCCAATGAGTAAGTCATAGACGACCCAAAGCTGTAGCCGTGAAGAAAACGTTGAGACCGGTCGATGCACATGTTTTCCTCCACAGTCTGGATCGCTGTCTTGATGAACCGAGTGTCAATACCGTTCACATTAAACCAGCTAGCAGCAATCCCGTTAGGAGCAATGTAAACAGTCTCTAAATCGGCAATCTCGCTCTGCTCGGGGAAGCCGTACCAAGCATCGTAGCCATCCACACCGTCCTTGACGTGGTTGTGCGAGGCACGGAAGGCGTGGAGAAGGACAACGAGCTTGTACTGCTTACGAGGGTTGTAGTTAGGAGGGTAACGAATGTGGAATTGGCGAGGAGTGATTTGGCCTGGAATGGTCAGCGTCACAGTCTCGGGGAGTTTCCCAGGCGCTCTGCATCCGTGAGAGGCGCCAGCCCGTTTGAGGGGGAAGTGGTGGGGAGCTTTGGGAAACCTACCAGGGAAGTATCAGTATATATGCATTCTAGATAAGTAAAGTGGCCCTTTAATCAGAGCTGTCGGTCCTATGGTGTCAGTATACTCAACCCTCGCCTTTTTAAGGGGGATCCAATGGGGTCATCCGATGTCGATAGATGCCCTGCCAAAATGCGTTCTGGCATCAAATGCTTCACCAACCGGTCACCCGGTAGGCTCTCAAAGACATAAGACCGAACTAGCTGGATTTAGGAAAAAACTTACCCGGGGATGGTGACATAGGTGCCGTTGTAGGAAGGGACACCAGTGCCCTCAGCACGCTTAGCGTAGTAGCCGGTGGCGGTGGGCTTAGCAGCACCGTCACGCTTCTCGTAACCGGTGGGCTCAGCGTCGTGGGTGCCGTTGCCGGCGTCGAAGAAGGAGAAGCGCTTGCCGTAAGAGCCGGTGCCGGTGGGGGCAGCAGCGCCGCGCTTGACGTAGTGACCGGTGGCAGTGGGCTTAGCAGCACCGTCACGCTTCTCGTAACCGGTGGGCTCAGCGTCGTGGGTGCCGTTGCCAGCGTCGTAGAAGAAGCGCTTGCCGTAAGAGCCAGTGCCGGTGGGAGCAGCGGCGCCGCGCTTAACGTAGTGGCCGGTGGCGGTGGGCTTGGCAGCACCGTCACGCTTCTCGTAACCAGTGGGCTCAGCGTCGTGGGTACCGTTGCCGGCGTCGAAGAAGAAGCGCTTGCCGTAGGAGCCAGTGCCGGTGGGAGCAGCGGCGCCGCGCTTGACGTAGTGGCCGGTGGCGGTGGGCTTAGCAGCGCCGTCACGCTTCTCATAACCGGTGGGCTCGGCGTCGTGGGTACCGTTGCCAGCGTCGTAGAAGAAGCGCTTGCCGTAAGAGCCGGTGCCGGTGGGAGCAGCAGCGCCGCGCTTGACGTAGTGGCCGGTGGCAGTGGGCTTAGCAGCGCCGTCACGCTTCTCGTAGCCGGTGGGCTCAGCGTCGTGGGTACCGTTGCCGGCGTCGTAGAAGGCGAAGCGCTTGCCGTAAGAGCCGGTGCCGGTGGGGGCAGCAGCGCCGCGCTTGACGTAGTGACCGGTGGCGGTGGGGTGGGCGGCACCGTCACGCTTCTCGTAACCAGTGGGCTCGGCGTCGTGGGTACCGTTGCCAGCGTTGTAGTAGACATCACGCTTGCCGTAGCTTCCGGCGACAGTGGGCTTGGGAGCTACTTCGGGGTCGGGGGCGTAGCTCGAGATGGCATCAGTGAGCTCGTCCTGGGTAAGTCCGTAGGTGGTGTCGGGGGCGGGGGAAGGAGTGACATCGATGGTGGGAACACTGCTGCTAGTGACGCCGGAGTAGGGAATGGCGGTGACGGTGGTGGTGACAGTGGCGGTGACAGTGGAGCCGACCGAGGCCGAAGTGCCCAAGGGAGCAACGCCGTAGGAAGAAAGCGCGGGCATTTTGAATGATAAGAAATGGAAATGGGAAATGAAATCGACGACTGGGCTTGTGTGTATGCGAAGTGGTAAAGAGGAAAAGAGATTTTGAAAGTAAAATTCTCGCGGAAACTGAGGGCCTTCTTATACACTCGAGATCTCACCTCCGAATCCAGAAAATACTGGCAATAGCTCTAAAACGCACATAAGTCTTACATCATTTAGATCCTTTGCCGTCACTATTGGTATCTAGCAGCACGTCAGTAAAACATGGTCCTTCAAGACCAAATGTATTTGGTCTATCTAGCGTCTCCTGTTGCTTCGAGACCGCCCGTTATCCCGCCCTTCCGGTTGATAGTTCTGCCTTTCCTTCCTTCTGGACTCTCTGTCCTCCCGCTTTTGGTAGCTATGTTCTTCCCGGTTGCCACCTCCACGTTTGTCCCGAATTGTCCCACGCCCTTCCTCGACATCAGCTTCACGGGATCTTCCAGTCCATCCCCGCCCAGAATGCATTTCCTCAACTGGTGCCGGTTGTCTCCGCTCAGGACTATATGCGGGGGATTCTTGCCGGTCGTAGACACTTGGGTCAGAAGGATCCACGTCCGGAATTGGGAGACCACTCTTACGCAAATTCTTCTTGCCTACTTCTCTCAGATGAGCTTCCAGTAGAGCTGCATTACGTGTGTTGGCGCGGAAGAGAGCGTCGGCAACGTCTCCAAGAAATGGTACCAATCCGACAGCGAAATCAACGACAATGTTGAGCATCATGCGAGCTCGCAACTGGACGGGAAGCCCCCCCTCTATCTGACCACAAGTGCGCAAGACCATAAGGGCGAATAGCGCGTCTATGACATCACCGATACTGTCAAATAGGTCAGTTTTGCTTCATCCATGTGCGGGGAAAGGTAGAGCTATGTTTCTAAAAACAGACCACTTGAGTACTAGCTCAAGTTAGTGGCGAAACTTACGCTGGAATTATGCCAATTACGCTACTCCACCCAAAACGGATACCGCAGCAGTTGAATAAGCACATATCTAATCTATAGGCCCGACGTTTGACCTTAGTAAGAACCTTGGCGTCATGGTCTGAGATTCCGGGAGGAGTGGCCTTTTTGCGTTTAGTAGGCTTACCCGGACGTCCATCAAGACGGGTGGCCGGGACAGACTCGAAGTATGGGTCCTGCATTTGACTAATTAGGAACAAGCACCGATAAAGTGGATACCAAAGGTCTAGATGGCCCGATGGCGATAATTGAACTCACCTCTGTCCCAAATTTGTTCGAGATAGACTCTCCCAGAATCTTTTTCCCCACGTATTTCGCAATGAATCCAGACATGGTAATTGTCGGGTTTGCGGTAAAACTCCGATACTTTGTAAGCGGGATGGGATGATAATTTTCCAAATGTAGAAAGTACAAGGCAAATAGAGTGTAAAACTACCGATGCTTCAAGAAAAACCGGAACGGACGGCACGAGAGAATCAATACGGTAATTCTATCAGACGAAATGGCTTGCTTATAACCAAATGATTAGCCGCGTATATTTCGGGCCCTTGTCTGGAATATCAGTGATTTTATGGCTTCTAAGTGGATGTCTGCTGAAAGCGACAGTGGCTGAGCTGCTTTGAAGACGACTGGCTTTGAGGTCACCAAAAAAAAGCGGCGTCTACACCCAATTACAGCTCAAAGGGCGGCTATTATGTCGGGGGTTCTCAAAGGCAGCGCTTAAGGTTGCACGGAAATTCTTGGCTTTGATACACGCAAAGAATTGGTGGATGTTGGCACGCCGAGGGTCAAAGGAGATTTTCGAGAATAGATTTGTTGGAAGGCAAAAACAAGGCCAAAGATCTTGTTCGTAAAAGTTCGCAATGGCAAAAACAGTATTTGCTAGTGGGACTAGATTCGATAAAGGATAAGGTGCAAGATTTTTGAAAGACAATTACGTTTAGCTCTGGCGAAGTAGGAATCTATATACTCCAAGTCCATTCTAAACACGGCCTATGATGTAATGGTCATTCTATTCCGTGCCGTCCAAAAATTCCATCCAAATACGGCTCCATTCAGCTCTGCGCCTGGAATCTTTGCATTGTTGGCCGTCAGGCATCACTGTAATGCCCCATCGCTACTCCGAGACATGCTGAAAATCGGTTCCCTCTGGAAGCCCTCAATTGTGAACGTCATACGCCACACAGCCAATCCCACGTGCGGGCAAAGAGGCCGCCACATTAACCCTAGTTTGGTAAACGGTAACCCCCGCTCGTTCACCCTATCTCTTATGTAACCCTACCATTCGTAAAGTCTCCGATGGGTGCCCAAACTATGCCAGTGCTTATCACATATGCCGAACTTAGTGGCATGACCGCATGCGTCGCAACACAATTTCCCCGCATCAAGTCTTAATGTTGTGGGTCAAATCAGTCCTTCCACTGACATCATTTGACCGATTGCAGATGCAATAATGGTTTGCTGCCACCAAATCAAATTTGCCATGCACTGTATGTGAAAAAAGTTTCCGGCCTCAAGCGATATCCACATTATAAGTCGATTTTGGGACTACCGGCCTCAGCGAGTCAGTGTAGCACTCAAGGCAAATATCGCCTCACTTACCGTTATATAGAAATCCACAATTTTTATACGTAGTTCGACTGATGTATACGATGCTACCATTGCCACAGTATTGATGCATGTTAGTGACGTGCTATTACAGTAGACGTCATATTCTATGTCCGATAAAGATCGGCTTATTGAACAGGCAGCTGAACAATTATGTACAATCTCAGGAAAAAAAACAGCCTCTCACATAAACCCAATCGGCTCAGGCTGTTTCCCCAACCCAAAGTGTCGTTCAAAGTCCAGTGCATCAGATCAACGTCGTTGGTCAAGTGTCATGGCAGGTTGGAGCCACGAGACACCTTGGCTTGGGGAGTGCATGGCGTCGGACAGCATGTTATCCCATTAGACCTTGACATGATACCCCCACATTATTCCATCTCTGGCAAAATCACGGGTCGCTCATGAATTCTGTAGAATTTTCTTATCGTCCTGAACCTTCCTCATCAATCTCCTCTCAAACTTTCTCATACAGCCCAAGCGAAATATCACCCCCTCCCTCAATTTTTGCTCTTTCCCAAAACTGACTGGGGATCTTGCTCTCCCAAACCCTGGTAAGGCAATAGCTCTGCTCATAACTGCCATTACTGAGCAGACTGTTATGAATTCCCATGAGCCCATTCTGTCATCGTCAAACTCTGTTTCTTTCTCTCCTCCAACAAACATCCCCTCTCCTTCAACTCCAATTCTGAGTGAGCGAAACCATTCGAATTTCAGCATCTCGACTAGACCCTAGACGTCTAGTCATCATCTAGCGTGTTTTTGTTTAAGCCCAATTCTGTCTTTTTTGCTGCCATCTGCCTTTATCGCGCTCTGGGTTAACCCTCAGCCTTGTCTCGATTGTTCACCATCATTATTTTATTGTTCATCAAGGCTTGATTGTATCTCCCAAAGCTGCCTTTGAGCGTTGGTTTCGCCGCAGAACCTCCTTATCCACTTCTCTGTTTCTAGACTGTTGACGTGCACCAACACCTGCCAGCCAACTCTTCGTCATCTGGTGCCCAGCCGTCAACCCCGGTCGAAACAACGGTCCGTTGTCGATTTCAACCAATCCACCATTACCCCATCCATTACATCCAGTCCAAGCTTAATTCGGCCTCAAACTCCACAGTTCTACGAGCCTAGGTTCATTCTGTTTGTTGACCAATTCGTGACAACTTGACTGCTGGCCAACTTAACCTGCCCTTTCTTTTTCTTTTCTCTTCATCTACCAATTTCAGTGTCTGTTGTACCTCTACCATCGACATTCAACCACGACCATTTTTCGCCTTCATCTACATAAATAAGCTTCACTCTCTGCTTGCGCGTTTTTGCACTTTTCACACACCAATACTCGAATTGACAATCAATAGTGTTGCTCTCTTTGCATTCAGTAACTGCCTTCAATCAAATTGGCTGATTTACTTGAGTTTATACTATTGCTTACGTCTTCGCACTGCCTTGACATCATTGCCATCGGGTTTTCAATCGTGTCTAGAGATCTTCTTTCCCAAGTCGAGGTCCACAGACTTGCTGCAATCAGCGCATACCTACCTACCCGCAATCTTTGAAGATTTGATCCCTCCAAAGCCCACTCTCAATCAAACTTCATTGCTCGTCTTTCACAATGAGTCATCAAATAAATATCAACCAGAAACTTAGCGATTGTGAGTAAACCGCACCACTAACGTGCGCCACCAAATATATAAAACTAACAACTTGTCTGTTTGTAGGTCTGGATGATCTTTGCGTCAGATTTCTCATCAACCTCCCAAATGCAGATTTGGAATCCATGGAAAGAATATGCTTCCATATTGAAGAAGCACAATGGTTCTACGAAGATTTCCTCCGTCCAAGCGACTCATCACTCCCCCCAATGTCACTGAGAACGTTCAGCGAGGCTATGTTCCGACACTGTCCTCTCTTTGCCGACTATCCAGTAGAAACACACCAATTGGCGTTTGAAAACTTCCTTGCTTACAAGTCACGAATTCCCGTCCGCGGCGCCATCCTTTTGAACAAGGAGATGGACCATGTGGTCTTGGTCAAAGGATGGAAGAAGACGGCCAGCTGGAGTTTCCCCAGGGGTAAAATCAACATGAGCGAGGATGACTTGGATTGTGCTATCCGTGAGGTTGAAGAAGAGACTGGGTTCAATCCAAGAGAGGCCGGCATTCTGCCCGAGAACGAAAGCGTTAAGTACATCGAGCTCAATATCAGGGAGCAGGCTATACGCTTGTACGTTTTCCGTAACGTTCCTATGGACACGCCATTTGAGCCCAAGACGAGGAAGGAGATCTCCAAGATTGAATGGTTTCCTATGTCAGAGCTTCCTACTTTTAAGAAGCGTAACAACAATTACGACGACCAAGGCGCCTCGTCTCATAACAAGTATTATATGGTGGCACCATTTATGGCGCAACTTAAGAAATGGATACAAAGGCAAAAACGCATGGACCAAAAGCGGCAAGCCCCCCTCGAAGGCACCTTGCTATCACCCGATGGGATCCCCGAGGAAAGTTTTGCGGATGTTCAGGTGTCTCCGGCTATTCACTATGACGAATACAGCCAGCCGGCACATCTTCGTGATGCCAGTGCTGACCTCCAGCGGCTGTTGAAGATAAACCCAGAAACATACAATGGTTCTTCGGGGACTCAACAACACCAGGTCATGCATGTTCCTACGCCCCCACAGAATAACGATCCCCAGTCTGCTAATCTGATGGCGATGCTGATGAACGGGGCCAATGGCAACACCAACGGTCATATGGCCTCGAACGCGAGTCCACAACCGTCCGTGCAGTCGCAGGCACCGATGGCGCCTTCTCCAGTTGAAGAGCAGCCTCCTATTCACACCACGCCTCCCGCAGTCATTCATCATCCTCAACCTATCCCTCCGCAACATCAAAAGGCGAATCTGGATCAGGGCTTGTTGAGTTATGCAACACCCCCCCCTAAAAACATGAAGACTGCTCCTCAGCCACAGCTCTCCCTGCAAGCTATGATTGCACAGTCCAAGCTACAGCAACAACAACAGCTGCAGCAACAGCAACAGCAACAGCAACAGCAACAGCAGCAACTGGCCCAACAACAGCAGCAGTTGGCACAGCAGCAACAGTTAGCGCAGCAGCAACAAGAGCAGAGTGAGCTCGAAGAAAAGTTCAACCGGTTACATCGTCAAGCACAGGGTGGGAATGTCATCCCTCAGTCGTCCGATTTTGATCAGACAGTTCACCAAGCTATTCCGCCTGGATTCAACAACCCGCAAGCCACTACCAACCAGGTTGCGGGATATGCTCATCATGGATACCCGGAACAGTCTCAATCGCAGCCCAGCAACATGTATGCCGGTCAGCAGTTCCAGCAGAGACCTGATGCAGACCAGTATGCCCAGAGCGCGTCTGCCGGCCCCGTTCAGGGAGCTTACGGCAACAATGGAGCCATCACAAATCAGGCTCGTGGTTTGCTTGGCTTGTTGAATGGTGGTACTGAAAACCAGGCAACTTCTCCTGTTGCGGGCAACCCCATGGGCCATGGCGGCCGGGTTGAGGAGGGACAAACTCAACGTTCTTGGACCAACGATGCTGCCAACCAACACTACGCGTATCTACAGCAAACTGCAGTTTCGTCCGGTCCCGCGCAAGGGCAAACTTCGCCTCATATCCAGGCGCCTGTGGCGGCCGTAGATGCCCTCGCCATGCACAACGGGCAGACTTTAATAGGAATGACGCAAAAGCAGCAGATGCACGGTGGCCCATCAGAAAAGCAGAAGTCTACTCTGCTCGGCATGTTCAAGAACATGACGGTTTCCCCAGCTCCTATGGGCACTGAGAGCCAGTCGCCTCACTCGATGCAGGCCGGCAGCTATCGCCAGTCCCCCATGGAGAACGCGTCCAACTACGGCGCAGCGCGGGGATCTTCGGATGTCACTGGCGCCCAGATCGGAATGGGCAATATGACGATGCAGGGCGGAGGTTCCAACGCCAATTCGATTTATGGCCACGGTCACATGTCGATGTCTGGGGACTCCCCTGCTTTCCAAGGCCACCGCGGGTCCATTTCGCCCAGCATTGGTGGAATTTCGCGGCACTCTCAGACGCCGTACAACTTTGATCGTTCGGGTCTTGAGAGTACCGCGCCAAGCCAGCCGGCGGTGGCTAGCCCCCCCGTTAGCGGCGCAATGCCCATTCCTGGTGCCAATAAACAGACACCAGAGCAAAAGAAGCTGCTCCTTGGCCTGTTTGGTGGATCACAGGCTTCCGTTGGTAGTGACTCGGGGAACCACATGGCTACACAGGGCTTTTACTCTGGTATGCCACAGCCCGTGCATCACCACCACTCGCCGCAGCCACAATATGCGGCATATGGCCACCCTCAGGCGCAATATTATAGTGCGTCTAACCAGCAGGGTCAGCCGCATCCGCTCAGCCAGTCGCGGGTTCCTGGCGGAGAAATGCAAGGTTCTGAAGTTGGGCAGAACCAGTTCCCACATAACGGGATGCAGAATGCCCAGACCATGCAACAAACTCTTGTCGCAAACCAGTACCAACAAGTGCATGCCCAGCAGCAGCACCAGGTTCAGCAACCGGTGGGATATGTCCCAGGTGCTCATGCCGGGTACGCCGGGCTTGATGGGTACCGTCGCATGGCGCCGACTGGATCTCCAATGAGCGAGGCCTCACAAGCGCAGTCCGTGTCTAGCGGCATGAAGGGCGGAGCGCCGATTTCTCACGCGGACCGGAGTTTCCTACTAGGCTACCTCAAGGGAACTCCCACTGCTCAGCCAACAGGCCGGTAGAGTGGGTTGATGGCCGCGAGCTCCGCGGAGAATATGTATACGGCTGCTCCATATAGCGAGGCTTTTTGGCTCAACTATGAATGGTGAATGAGCGCTGGAGAAGGATCACTTTCGGGGAAGGTTACGGGTGAAGTCACTGTGGTGACAGGTTGTTGAAGAGCAGGATGCTCTATGATGACGTTACGGTTTGTTATTTATGGGTAATTGGGTTTATAGCTTTTTGTCCTTAGTTAAACCGGCGTTCGGTCTTATGAAACTGTGTTTTTGTTGCTTTTTTTCAAATGTCTTGAAAACATTAGGCGTGCAGGCTGTTTGCCAAGTGTTGTGTATGTATGTTAAATGTTGACGACCGCCTTGTTTATGCTGTGCAGACAGGCAGTAGCACCACCATGTTGTGCTTGTGCTCAAGGAGTTGTACATATGTCAATGGGGCTATAGTTCACAAAATTGGCAGGTGTCCTGTGGATAGTCTCAAAATCAATCACATGTTATACTTTATCGTCTTCTGATCAGCCAACAGGTGTGCCTCGGTGATGACATCACTTGATCACGGTTCAAAACCATAACACCGCTTTCTTGTTTTTTATTCATTACTTCCATGCAGGCTTAGCCTATGGAGAGACTCAATAACACTATTGTTTATGGGGCTAAAATGCAGTTTTGGGCGGCGCAGTCACAAATACTGTTCTTTGACAAAGAATTCATGGAGCTGAATGGCCAAGGATGGAATTAAACACTCTTTCTAACCCGATTTATTGGATTGGAAATCGTGCCTTTCATGAGGGATCTTTCAAAAAATGACAGGAAGAGTGACTTGTGGGTTGGGGGAGAATCAGAAAGAGGGTGTATTTCTATGAAGGAAGGAAAAGATTCCATTCGCTCCTACATTGGGCATGCTTTTAGATATATAGTATGTAGATAAGGGAGAAAGGAAGACATCACGCGGCTTACATGCACAACATATTTTGTTGGGATCTTGACCACAATAATAACCACCTTCAGTTGAATTGAGGCTGTCATGCTGGACTGGCTTTAGGTCAGATTCATCTCATTAGTAAGGACTGTTGGTTGTCATAGGCTAGCATATAGGTACAGGTTAGGGGACGTGACTGGACAGGAGGCTCCTGAACAGGGTTAGAAACTACGCTGGTAGGCTGCAACTGCACCGTGACTAATTCGTTTTCGCCCGTGTATGTATGTATATGATCGGGGAAAACCCATCCCTTTAATACTCTCATCAAAACACAGTTTCCGACTAAACATTGCCGTTTGAGTTCCTTGATGATAAAGCTTTTTACATATATTCTGCCTTTGAATACTACGAACGGACGGACGTCTTGACATTGAAGATTCCGCGTCCCCACATATTAATAACGAATTCCGGGTTGCCTAGCCTGCTACAGACATCGTGGTGTCGAGACCCACAATCGATCGCTGTCTCCTCTTCAATGGTAGGAGAGAGTATCGCGTCATTTAAACCAACCCCCCACGTTCACTATCCATAACACTGTTTTGCCGTCAGTGTTGCTCGAAGTCCGCTACTACTGACGGACCGGGTACTCTTAATACTTGCCGACCTTTGTCATAGAATAGCAACAGCCGCATCGCCATGCGTTCGGGGTTTTCATTCTCTATACTTGCTTCTTTGACCCTCCCAGTAGCTGCACACTTGCCCTTGATTCCTAATTTACCGTCGACATCTCCTAGATTTAGCGAACAAAATCCACCTCCACCTGCGACACACCGGTTTTATCTACGTCAAATCTTCCATCATGGGACGCATCGACATCCCGAACTCCATCGAAAGCAAGATGTTTTCCATACAATAGACTCGCCAAACGTTTTTATAGCGGAAGACAAAGAAGATGGGTTCGAGGCCGAGGCACTCCCGCCATTAGTTGTCTCCTCAGTCCCGTCGCGCATCCAACGCCTGGCTGATCGTCGCCGTGAGAACATTGATGCGCTAGTTGAACACACTCGTAAGCATGGTCAACTTACTGCAATGTCTCCAGCTGCATGGACTATCGATACGGTCTCGGGCCCGGACGTCACAGATAAACAGACTATCTTGAGTTTCGCGTACATGTCATCGGACGCGTATGTTGAGCACGAGGGCGACGCTGATTGGGATGATGTTGGGGCTCCCTTTAACCGGAGTGCCGATTTTGGTTGGGAGGGCGACGGACTTCGTGGTCATGTGTTCGCCGATGAAACGAACAGTACAATTGTTATTGGACTCAAAGGTACTTCCCCAGCTTTGTGGGACGGCGAAGGTACCACTACCAATGACAAGATCAATGACAATTTGTTCTTTAGCTGTTGCTGTGGCCAGCAGGGTCAATGGTCGTGGCATCAAGTTTGCGATTGTGCTACCGGACCTTATTCTTGCAACAACACTTGTGTCCGGAATGAGTTACAACAGGAGAATCGTTACTATACTGCGGTGAAAAATTTATATGCAAACGTCACGGAGCTTTATCCACACGCTAATGTGTGGGTTACTGGCCATTCTCTGGGCGGCGCTGTTGCTTCATTCCTGGGGTTGACTTACGGTCTCCCCACTGTAACGTTTGAAGCCGTCCCAGATGCCCTCCCCGCGGCCCGTCTGGGTCTCCCAATGCCACCCGGATCTATGGCCCAGTTGATGCAGACCAGAGACTTAACTGGGACTTACCACTTTGGGCACACCGCTGATCCCGTATATACCGGGACCTGCAACGGTGCTACTGCGACCTGTACTTACGCTGGATATGCTATGGAATCAGTATGCCACAGCGGTTACGAATGCGTTTGGGACGTCGTAGCTGACAAAGGATGGCGCGTTGGTATCGGAACCCACAAGATTAGAGCGGTGATTCGTGACGTCATCATGAAGTACGATGAGGTCCCCAAGTGCCAACTGACGCCCGAGTGCCGCGACTGCGGAAACTGGGACATGTATGAGAGCAATGGGACGGACCACACAACAACAAGTTCTTCGGTCCCTTACATGACTCTGACAAGAACTCGTACTGAGACGTGCAAAACGCCTGGCTGGCTAGGCTGCTTGGATCAAACTACCACTACTATTGGTACTGTGACTAACACGGACGATGTGACGACGACAACAGAGACGTCTTCAACTTCAACTTGCAAGACACCAGGATGGTTTGGTTGCAAGGACCCCGTTTCAACAACGACAACGGATTCTCCCACCGCAACGCACCCCATCACCACGACTTTAACATCCACCCTCACAACAACATCTTGTGCGTCTCCTGGATGGTGGGGATGTAACGATCCTACAACCACAGTTACGTTGACGTCAACTTCAACATGCCATACTCCTGGTTGGTTGGGTTGCAAGGATAAGACTACGACTGAAGTGACGTCGACTACGACAACAGAGGCTACGACAACGACAACTTGTGCCACTCCGGGGAGGTTCTACGGATGTAATGATGAGGTCCCAGCGGCGACGAAAGCAGCAGGTGCAAATGAGGGATGTATTAAGTGGGACGGCTTGGGACAATGTGTGGCGTGGAGGCTATCCGAAGAAATGTGAAGCAGCCTTTTTTTATAACAGTTACATATGGTCATTTGTTTTTTTTTGGAGTACACCAGTCATAGTCTACGGAGTGAGGAGTTTATATTAGTAATAGATCATTTCTGCAAGTATATTCATAATAATCGAAGTGGTCATATCGCAAGATATCTATCCTATGACCTAAAAATTTGGTCTTGTTGAAAGTGGAATTGGTGGTGGTGTATCCTCTCCAGCAGGCTGTCCTGCGGATGCCGGAAGGGCAATCTTCTTCTTTGGTGGTGGAGGCGGTGGCTTTTTCTTTACTACAGCCGCTGCACCTACAGTCCCTACATTTACGGAGTTTATCCTTGGAGCCGGTGGTGGAGGAGGAGCCATAGCTTGTGTCGGCCTTGGAGCCAAAGGCGGTGGTGACGTTTGTCCACCAAGGCCAACACCAGCCTGCTTAGGACCATTACTCCCAAATGCAGGCGGTGCCGACCCTGGTGGTGGTAACATAGCCGGTGCTGGCTTTCCACTAGCGGTTGTCTCCGTCGTATTACTACCCACTCCAAATTTGGCAGTCAGGCCAGACGCCTTATCTGAGATCTTATACTTCTGATTCAACGCACTAACACGATCACCGAAGCCCTGGGCCTTCTGAGCGCCAGTGGCAATCTGTTCGCCGTGGCGTTGGCGGAAGTTGTCTGCGGTTGAAGCGGCGGATTTGACGTCGGAAAAGGATACTTTAGAGGGGTCTTTTTGGAGATTTTGGGCGGTTTTGAGCGCAGCTTGCTTTTGTTCCATTGTGGTTCCGGTGGCAGGTGGAGCGGGAGAAGTGCCGCGTGATGAGGATGGCGTGAGATGTTGGAAACGGGCTGTCACTTTGTCCATTGCATTGTTGCTGGGCTGGTTATCGGTGGTCTTCTGACCGATGCCGAAAGCGGGAACAGAGACGCCGGCGTTAGCGAGACGGGACATGGCACCAGTGGGTGCAGAATACCCAGAGTTATCCCTTGCCGGCGGAGGTGGTGGAGAAATTGGTGTTCCACTACCAGTTGAGCTCCCCGTATTCCTCCTTGGTGGCAATCTAGGAGGCAAACTTGGAGCCGGCGCCCCTCCCTGGGTAATTTGTGGTTGACCGGCCGCATCCGGCGTCCACTTCGGCGGAGGTAACGGCTCCCTGGCCTTCGGTTGGCTATAGGCGTCTGTTCCGACTTGGAAAGCGACAACCTTGCGAGGCCCCGACGGCGGTGACGGCGGAGGTCGGATGCTATCCGGCGTCCGACGTGGCGGTGGGGCAAACGTAGCAGGGTCGCGAAGTTGGTTTATGGGGGTTACTTGGCGGTTGAGGCGTTCTTCTTCTTCCTTGGAACCGCGGCCGATCATGGAGTTCTGAGGAAAGGTTAGGACGTATTATGGATGTGGTGGGGTGATAGGTGACGTACCACTTGTTGCTTGAAGGTGCTTCCGGGCTTTTCCGGGTGCCAGCCGCTTTTCATTATGGATTTGGCTTTGTCCATTTTGCCGTTTTGTTGGTTGGTGGCGTTGGGATAAGTCGTCGATCGGTCAGATCTAGATGCAGATCGATGGTAAAGTAAAAGTGTATTGGCTAAGAAACGGCAATATACAGCCTGCAGAAACCGCCCTATTGAGAAATATCAAGTACAAAAAAAGATGACGGTGTACTTTGCGCCTTAAAAAGTGATCAAAGAAGAAACCAGAATTACAAAATCACAAGATCCAATGACACAAAGCAACTTCGGAACTGATCCCGCTGTACGGTGACCCACACGAGCTAATAAGCCGAGAATGGAAAGCAGGTGCGTGGGCTAACAGGCAACAGTTGTGGCGGGAATGCGAACTCGCATGAGTTAGGGTAGTATAGGGTTGTAATCATCTGTGATCCGCGAACTTGGTAGGATTGAGGAATGGGACGAACAGGGGTGGAATTGTTACCTTTGTTGTTGCACACATTACTTTGCGCCAGTGGAACAGGATCGTGACGCGGTGATGCAAATCGAAGACTCTTGTTACTACTATATTCTTCATCGAACATAACATTAGATACCCAGAGAACAATTTTTCAAAATGGCGGACGAAGATATGGAAATCCTCACCGAACATTTCGGTTATCCTCCAGTGGTTCGTCTCCCCACCTCCCCGCTTCCAATGGCCTTCCGCGCTCTCCGGTTCTTCAGCTAACCCCCTCTTCTGCATAGGCCCTAATGGACGATATTATAAACTCAGTCAACATCATCGCCGAAAGCGCTCTTATGTCCATCGAACAAGGTCTTCTCAAATCACCCCCGACAGCCCTCGGGTTCCGCAAATCCAAGAAGACGAACAACCCCGATGGCGAGCCAGAGATGTCAGTTGAAGAGCGCGCGAGGCTTGAGATTGAGACTGGGACACATAAGCTTGAGACATTGCTGTGCTCGGCAATTGACAAGAACTTCGATATCTTTGAACTCTACGTAATGAAGAATATTCTTTGTATTAGACCGGAAGATCGCCCATACTTCAGACTTAAGCATTACGAGGGGTTAGACTTTGAGGCAGCCAATTCAGCAGATGCGCCGACGCCAGAGGGGATTGCAGAGTTGAGAAGGAAATTACAGGCTTCGACACAACTAGGGGCCCTCCTCGAGGCCGAAAACGCACAAAATGAGGTACTCCTCGAGACTCTTGACGGCCTTATCAGTCAAACGACAGCTATAAAAACCGAGCTCGACTCAGCTCTCGCGGCAAAAGGCAATCCAGGTGCACTGGCCTTCCTAGCACCATCAGATTCACTTTCAGCAACAGACTCTCAACAACCTCTTACAACATCAACCAAATTCGCTCTCTCGCAACTACCTGCTCTCCGTGAACTTCTCGCGACACTCCGGGAGCTTAATACCCAATTAGAAACATCCCATGACAAAGAGGTTGCATCGGGTGAACTTAGACCGCCTAATAAGACTTGGCGGAAAGACCGGATGAATTACGTGGAAGAGCAGACGAGAAAACACTTTGAGCGGGTACGTGGATTGGAGCTGGATGAGCAGGGTTCAGTGAAAGATGGTGAATGGCTTGGGTCTGGGAGACAGGTGCCTAGGGAGGAAGTAAAGGGTTTGGAGAGCCTCTTGAGCTTGATTGATAGTGATATGTCGTCAAGTGAACTTTTGGGGGCCTTGGGGGGTGACCCATCACAACTTAATGGTCTATCTAATGGAGAGAACTCGGCTCATACGACGAGAGAACGCCGAGAATCTATGGATATAGATCCTGGCGCTCCTGTAGCTACGGAAGCTAGGAACTCTTCAGACAGGCCTGCCGGCGAGACCATGGATATGTCATGAGTGTAGGTGTAAGAAAGGCCACATCCGGCCAAACTATATAGTTTACGAAGTCATGTCTAATCATAATACCTTAGCTAATCAAAATCCAACGGATGGATGCGAACCCTAACACACAATACCCTAGTTGCATGATCGGATCACATGCCAATTCCTGGTCAATACTCCAGACATGAACGTCAGAGGCGACTTTTGAAATCCGTGCATTATGTACCTGGCCCGTAACGCCGACGACTTGGCGACGTTGCCCCCCAACTTGGTATATATATTTCCGATCCCCTGAATTCTCGACTTTCACCATCTCTCAACTTTTACAATCTATTCCGCGACATCAAAACCCATTGAATACTCTGAAATACCGCAATCCTCACCACAATGTCCACCCCGTCCGACGCAACCACGACGGGCACAGACGCCGACAAGCGACCACCCGATTTGACGCTACGAAGACCCGCGACACCGACGCAACAGAAAAGGGACGAAGCGGTGCCGGAACCGAAGACTCCCGCGGATAAGGCGCGCGAGGCGCGTTTGTTGGCTTTTAAGAAGAAGTATCGTCATGTAGCGGCGGTGCATCAAAAGGTGCAGCCGACGGTTCTGGGCCATGATTCCCCTGTGACGCCGAGTTTCTTGGGGTTCCGCAATTTGATGGTTATTGTGCTTATTGTGGGCAATTTCCGATTGATGATTGAGAATATTCAAAAGGTAAGCTTTGGGAGATTAAGTTATTCTGGTGTACATTACTAACCGTTACAGTACGGGGTCCTCATCTGCTTCTCCTGCCATAACTATGCGCGCGCCGATGTACTCCTGGGTCTCGCTTTATACTTTAGTATTCCATGCCACCTCTTCGTTGCCTACCTAATCGAGTGCATTGCCGCCCGCCACGCCATCTCCGAGCATCAGTTTTCCAAAGACGGCCCCTCCGATGACCAACGGCGCAGATTCCAGCGTTTATGGAAGGCGGTTGCCTTTGTCCACGGAATCAACATGTCGGTTCTTCTATTCACGACCACCTTCGTCGTCTACTATAAAATCTACCATCCCCTCATCGGCACTCTCACTGAGTTTCACGCTATCATTGTGTGGCTTAAGACGTGCTCGTATGCGTTCACCAATCGCGATCTTAGACATTCGTATTTGCACCCCGCTAAGAGCGAGCTTGCAAAGTTGCCGCCGCTGTACGATCAGTGCGAATACCCTAATAACATCACCATGGGGAGTCTTGTGTACTTTTGGTGGGCGCCAACTCTCGTCTACCAGCCTGTGTACCCTCGCACCGAGCGCATTCGTTGGTTGTTTGTTGCCAAGCGGGTTGCTGAGGTCTTTGTACTGTCTGTCTTTATATGGTTCATGTCAGCTCAGTATGCGGTACCTATCCTGAACAACTCGCTCCCTGTCATTGCCGATCTTGATATGTGGTCGATCTTGGAAAGGCTTCTTAAGTTGTCTACCGTTTCCTTGGTGATCTGGCTCGCGGGTTTCTTCGCCCTTTTCCAGTCTTCACTTAACGCACTGGCCGAGGTTATGCGCTTCGGCGACCGGGCATTCTACGATGACTGGTGGAACTCCGACTCCCTTGGGATGTACTGGCGCACTTGGAACAAGCCTGTCAACAACTTCTTCCGTCGTCACTTATACTCTCCTCTTGTTGGTCGCGGATGGGGTCCCATGCAGGCTAGCGCTATTGTCTTTTTCCTTTCTGCTGTTCTCCATGAGTTGCTGGTTGGCGTGCCGACGCATAATATCATTGGAGTGGCTTTCTTGGGTATGTTTATCCAGATGCCTTTGATCATGATCACTCAGCCTTTGGAAAAGATGAAATCCCCAGCTGGCAAGTTGCTTGGTAACACAATTTTCTGGGTGTCTTTTACCGTTTTTGGACAGCCTTTTGCTGCTTTGATGTACTTTTACGCTTGGCAGGCTAAGTATGGGAGTATGAGTGGGCACAACCCTGAGAAGGCTTAGATTTTAGATAGAATTTTGCTTGATTTCTTTTGTTTTTAGATGGTTTGCGAATCTATTACATTTTGATGATATTCCTGTTCTCTGTATATATATCTGACCCAATATGCATATCCTTCTAGATGTTCTCAGTTCCCTTTAACCCACCAATGGAATCCAGGTCTTGACGTTACGTCTATAATCCTCATACTCCTTGCCGTAAGACTTCACCAAGTGGTACTCTTCATAACGCACTCTCGAGGAGAAAAACTTCCATAAGACAAAAGAGTAGAAAACAAGGCAAATGGCATTTCCCATAACAATCTGCGTTCCCACAGCCCACCAGAAGAACCCAAAGTACGAAGGGTGTCTAAAGACGCTGTAAATGCGCTCCTTGACAAGACGGTGGTCATTCTGGTGGTTCTTCTGGACAATGTGGTTGAAGCTACGTCCACACTGGATCATAGCAAGACTGCGCACTGTCTGGCCAACAGCAACAATTACCAGACCAAACATCGAAATTTGGTATACCAGGGTGGATACATTAGGACTCCAGGCGCGTCCGGGGAAGAAGACGTTCATAACGGCGCACTCAAGGAATCCAGCGGCATGGGCAATCGCATATAAAGGCCAATTAGCCGTCAACAAAAACGAATGGTTATCGGCAGTCGGCGTGTTATATCTTGCAGTCGTCCAAAACTCCATGAAATGGAACAAGGCTAAAGCCCCCGAGAAAAAAGGGAGACGCCATAACTCAGCGTGAGAGGGAAAGAAGTAAGGTAGAAGTGGAATGGAAACTAAGGAGAAAGAAAGGACACTACCGAGGCAGAAGGCGCGGAACGCAGTGCCGGAGAGGGACCGATGTTGTCCGGGGTAGAACTCGAGGGGGGTACTGCGGAGTGATTCGTTAGCGGGAGCGTCGGATGGGAGCTCCGTGGGTGAGGTGGGGGTGATAGGGAGGTTATGGGCAGTAGTAGACATCTTGGTGGATGATGAGTGGTGAAAATGGAGAGGAAAACTTACGGTCTGATGCCGCCGTCGACCATCTTATATACCTGTGTTTGTCGCTAGTCGCAATACTATGTACAACAATGACTTCCCCACGGAACAATGCTAAAGTGTACCAGAATCCAACTTGGGCGATACTCCACAATCCCAGTCAACAATGAAGTCTCGTCAAAGACCAATCTACATAATCATGTTCTCCGTTAGCATTGTTCCCATAGACAATGCCGGCCACATGCCGCCTGTACGCAACCGGAAAAAAGGCAGTTGTTTCCTAGACGTACCGATTGGGTCGGTTCTTTCGTTTTTGCCTTTGTTACTAGATTGTTCTTTTTTACCCCTGCTTTTGGGGTTCCTGTGGAAGCGGTGGTTTCTTTGATGTTTGACGATTGAGTGCAGTTGCGGCGCGTGGGATTCGTGTGATACGAGTCTTCTTTAAGTGGCATCTTGATGTATTGAATTGGCGCGATAGGGTTGTCAACCCTTCTAGTGGTGCCTTGATCCTGGTGATGACGGCATGGGCGGTGCCCAGTGAGGGTCTAAAGTGACCTCATCGAGGTGTCGTGTGTGTTGGGTTTGTATTTTCATGAAATTATCAATTGCTATTTCGAAACTCACCACAGTCTCATCAGTCATTAACGGGAAATTTGTACATTTCAAATGCCCATATATATATTCTTTAAGGCCGTCTTCACATCTCATCAGCCTCGTTTCAACATTCGTCCCGATTTCTGCTAGACTGTAGTTGCCTCACCAACATGTCTGTACTACAAACTGAAGAGTAAGTCTCACCTCTCTTCTCTCAATCTTCTAGAAACTGACACCATCTAGACTGATAACATATCAACTCCGTACCAGTTATTTAACCGAGATCGCCGACGGTGTCGGTGAACGGCTACTCACCCTCAATGATGGGTTCCTGAACACAGGAGCCTACAAGGCGACCGGATGGCGGCCAGACCCAAGTTTGATCAAACGGACTTACTCACCACCCATTCCCACGGATATCGCCTCGGAATATTTCCAGAAACCAAGGGCTATCCATACCCTCGAAGATGAGCCTGATGTGTTCGGCCGGGCTGGTCCCGCGGCACAAATGGCTGGACCGAGACGGCGTCGACGGAGGGAGAATAGACCTAACCTGGAGGAAGACAGCTCGGATCTAAGCGATGACAGTGATGAACATGACCCTGATCAAGGTGCTTCTTCTGGACCAACGCCCACCGCCGCGCCAAACCCGCTTACTAACCGGGTACAACACCAACGAGAACCTTCGGCTATCAAATTCCAGAAAATGCCTGTTAGAAGCCGCGCTGGATCGTCGCCACTGCAATCTACCAATTTGCGTCCACCTATGCCGGTCAACGCATCTCCTCGGAGTACTTCTACTGCCTCTATTTCCGCTACTCGGCGCGGATCCCAGTCAGCACTTGAAACGGTTAAGGAACGGCTCAGACGGGACACTACGACAAGTAGCGAGGTATCTTCTGAAAACGAGATGGATATAATGACGAGACAAAGGGCTGCGGCAGCCAAGGCGGCGGCTATTGTTGCGAGGGCTACGGCGTCTAGGAAAGAACAGAGGAGAGCGCAACAGTTGTCACTTGGAAGGGAGGACTATGAGGATGACGATGATGATGATGACGATTCGGATACGCTGGAGTCTGGATTCCCGGATACTATTGACTCGGTGTCTTTGTTAGACGGAATGGTAGAGAACTCCATGCAGGCTCAGCGGGTTGCCGGGTCTCCTACTGCCCAGGTTGTAGGAACCCCGCCTAGAAAGTTTACTCGCCGGTCTACAATCCGCAAATCTATGGCGCCTATCATTCCCCGTACCCTCTCGGTTCTTCCACCAGCACGCCCAATGAGTGCTATCAGGCCTCTTAGTATGATTCAACCACGGTCTCTCCTTTCCGAAGCTTTTAAGAAAAAAGGAAGCGGTGTCCCTTTTGCACGCTTTGCAAACCTTGCTGGAACCACCGGCGAACGGAAACCACCATTCTTCGTTCGCATTTTTGCCCCTTTTAGCAACCAACCTTCACAGCCCTTTGAGGTCCAGATTCGTCGTGACGTCACCGATGATATGGGTGCCTCGAGAGCGGTTACAGTTGTAGAGTTGATTGGGTTGAGTTTACTGCGGTATATTGAAGAAAAGCGAGAGCCGCCTTTACCAGAGAATAAGATGGGAGTCAACTGGTGGACACTGAGAATGATGGAGGATGGAGAGGTAGATGATGATTTCCCGCCCCTGGAAAGAGGAAAGCCGCTAGCCTCGTTTGTCACTGCTAATAACGGGCCAAGCACGGGCGGTGCCGGTGGTGGTGGAGGGAGAGGTAGAGGACGGGCTAACTCAGCGCATTACGATGAGTTTGCGTTGGTTATGGCTTCAGAGTCGGAGAGAAAAGATAATCTTATACAGAGCAAGGAATATGCCGACGAGGAGGCAGATCCCAACGATGCTCTCAATGTGGCCGAGTCTTCTTCTGGTGCCGCTGTGAAGGCTCCCGCTACTCCGTATGTGCCCCCACCAATGGGCAATCCCCTTCTCAACACTACCTACCGCGCCGCAAATGTTACCCCGGCTGATGTCCCCATCACTACTTCTTCAGCCACACCTTCTCGTGGCCAACCAAAGTTGGTCCGTATCCATTTGGTTATTAGTGATGCCCCGGTAGGCCAAGTTGTTACTCTTGATGTCACGACAGACATGTATCTTGCTGAGGTCCTCGATATGGTCTGCAACCGGCGCAAGCTGGATAAATCTGCCCATGTGTTGAAGCTTCCCGGTTCTGGTGCTATCGTCCGGCTTGATCGCCCTGTTGCTTCGATCGGGAATGTATCTGACTTGGATCTTACCCGCCGACGTTTCGCGACCGATGGTCCATTGACAATTACTGGGTCTCCCGCCTCATCTAGCCCCAAGGTGGCAGCTCTAGTTGACTCCCAACATAGCAGGAAAGCTAAGAAGCAATACATGGCGGCGCATCCTTTGACCAGGGAGACGTTGAAGATGGAAGAATCTGAGACGGTGGGCTACAAGAAGTATACCGTGTGGCGGAAGCAGCCAATGCGTATTGTTGGCACTAGCGAGCGAAGTTTAGTTATTGATGGGGAATACATCCACGTGATTCCAGCCACGGGCGTAAGTGGAAAAACCACAACGGTACACGTCAGTAACGTGGTTGGATGCAAGGTTCTACGGAAACATCCCACAAATATCAAGGTATGTCACAGTATTACAAGTCCGGCCTGGCCAGGTACTAACGAACCATATATAGCTCGTGGTATACAAAGGTACGGAAAGTAAACGGTACGACTTTGAAGCGAAGAACGCAGACGAGGCAAATGAAATTGTGGGCTATCTGAATAAGGGGAGGGAGCCATACATCACGCAGGCAGCAGCAAAAGCATATGAAGCTGAGGTGCTGCGGAAAAAGGAATAGATTTGAATCGGACTTCGTTCTCGGCAGTTGCACTTAATTTACGGATGTTCCAAGTGACATCATTTTCAGCTAGGATGAGGATTATACGGATATGGGTACGGGTAACTTAAGAGTGGAGCTTGTGGATCCAGTTCGTCAAGATAAAAAAGTAAAAAAAGAAATGTTGAGTTGGGCGCGATTCGAACGCACGCATCTTTCGATATTGTGGTACCCTTTACGGGCATAAGGATCAAAGTAATGCCTTGAACACAACGCCATAACCACTCGGCCACCAACCCTGAGTCATGTGTTGTTGTGGTGTTAGGAGGTATTATATTGGCAAGGCTGGTGGGTGTGTTACATGGAATACATCAATGGTGTCGTAGTGCAGGATGCAAGCTTAACTACATTGAGATGCACGGTTAATGGGGATGAGACATACGGGCGAGCACGGCAAATGAGGGGATGAATGTAGTCTAGTTGAGAGGGGTTATAGCTTCGGAGGTACAGGACTATTGATATTGGATGTTGAGGCTAAAAGTATCTAGCTGGTTCTTTGGTGATTCTGGCTCGGGTTACGAGGCGACGTTGAATCTATCGACTAGATGTTTCTATATTGGTAGCGAACCCGCTTGTGCAATCCAGTTTACCCGGTATCTGTCGTGTCAAGGGGGACCAGTCTATTAGGTAAGTGGCGCGAGTATCACTGTAATCACGGAGAAGCAAGTAACACACCGAGACCGTGATCTGCTGGCACTTTCCATGCAGTCTATTGGATACGGGTGAAACATTGGCGATAGTTGCGTGCTGCGGGCGCATATTAACTGGATGTCGGATGTTGGCGGCTGTCAAGACCCCGAGATGCGCTGTGCGTGGTGAGGTGGCGGTGGGATGGGGAGGGGTACCTTTGGGTGTAGACAGACTTACGCACCGCGGCACTCGGTGTCTTTGGGGTCATTGGAGGGCGGGGTATGAGGTGGCGACATGATTGATGAGTATATAAACCCCGTGGTTATCCCTCTTTGGGGGTTTGGATTTTTACTTGGGAAGTAACGTTTCTTGTCTTTTATCACTGTTTCTATCAAAATGAAGTTCTCTACCGTTCTTTTCCTCGCTGGCCTTGCCGCCGCTGTAAGTCCCACCTCATAAAGTCATCTCCCATACATGCTAACTAACACACCACCAGGACCCTCTCGGTGTAGGTGATGTCACTTCCGTCGTCGGTCTCACCAGCAACATCGGCTCCCTCACCTCCGCCGGCGGCAGCATCGTATCTTCAGTCCGCGGCTCCAGCGGCAGCGACTCTGCCAGCGCCACCACCACCGACGACTCATCGTCGTCGACCACCGATGCGTCCAGCAGCGACTCGACCGCGTCGTCAACCGGCACCGACTCTTCCTCGGGCTCGTTCAGTTCTACTGTGACGGAGACTGCTTCTGGGTCAGGGACTACCGGGGGTGGTGCGGCCGCTGCTACTACCGGGTCGTCTACCTCTGGTGGATCCTCGTCTTCAGGGTCGTCGTCCTCGACTTCGTCGTCTTCTTCGAGCAGAACTTCCTCTAGCTCTTCGGCTACCTCGACTTCGGGGGCTGGTAGCGCGAACCAGGCTGCTATGGGTATGGGAGCTCTCATGGGCGGCGCTGCTGTTGTCATGAACCTGTAACTTTTCAAATTCTTATATATATAGATAGTGGATGTTTAATACAGGGGTTGATTCGTCATCATAACTCGTTAATGTATTCGTGAATATTGGTCTAACTTAGCCTTTTTGCATCTGCCCAGAGGGTATCAATAGTTTGGAAAATCATAGTGACGGAGGCCATCGTTTCTTCAGAAATTGTCCCGCCAAGACGTTGCTGGATCTTGTCTGGATGCCACCGAATACGTTCCTCTTTCATCTGCTTTGCCCGTTCCTTCATCTCCTCATCTTCTAGTGCTTGAACAAAGAATAACCGTACCTTATCCTCATCACCTTCCACTGGTCTCTCACCACCCGGCCAGGGAATTCCTTCCAAAGTTCCATCCCAGGCAGACCAAGAACTGAGATATCTTTGCCAAGCCCCCTTTCTTTCCACCTTTGCCCTCCGTTCCTCGCCAGCTTTCAATCTCTCTTCTATCTGTCTTTCCAATTCCCTCGCCTTCCGTCTTCTTCGCTCATCTTCCTTCCGCTCCTCCCGTTCCCGCTCTCGAATCTTTCGACGTCTCTCTTTCTCTTCTAACATTCCCTGATTCGTCTTAGCCCACATCTGCTCTCGCACCCACTGTGCGTATTCCTCGTCTGTCATCTTTTCGAGTTCTCCTGCCTCATTCATCACTGGCTCCTCTCGGGCAGACTCGTATATGTGCATGGGCTGGCCATATACACCCTCCCAGTATGCTGCACCTTCATCATCGGCGAGCGCATCGAAAAGGGATGCTCGGAAGGCGGAATCGGGGTCTAGGGTTGGTTTGATGTGGGGGTTTGGTGGGGTAGGGGACCGGTGGCGATGGGAACGGTGTCGATGTCGACGTCGGTGAGATGGTGAGCGGGAACGGGATTTGGTCCGGCTCTTGTGTGGTGGTGATGGAGATCGACGATGACGACGGTGCGAATCAGCGGAAGCTTCACCTTCTAACATATCGATATCCCGGTCATGTCGTCTTCTGCGCCTACGAGCCCGTTCTTCATCATCATCACGACGTCTTTCCCGTCTCTCATCCGTCTTCAACCGTAACTTCTTAGCTCTCGGTTCGGCATCATCATATTCCCTCTCTTTCCGCCTTCGTCTCTCTGTATCTCTTGATCTTTCACTGTCTTGTCGCAAACGGCGCTCAGGATCCACATCAGGGTTAAAGGAAGATAAAATATGGCGACGGGTCGGTGAATCTGGTCGATCCATTGCGCAAGGTGAAATGCAGTGGATTTGTGATGAAAAGCGATGGTTTATTATGAAGAAAACAAGAATGAAGTATGTCCACTGGTAAGTAACCACACTTAAATACCATTCACAACAGTACAAGCCATCGCCACTAACAAAGTGTATCCAGATTCGACTGTCGTTAATTACCCGACAATTACCCGCCAAACCATCGCGAACCCAAAGTCATCTCCATACCACCGTGAAAACGAGACGCTTTGGCCCGGCATCGCGGATCCGTTTCGACGACCTGTTGTTTTACCTTTCCTTCTTTCCTCCTCGACACAGCAGAACCTGCATCGTCAAATACCTTCTCTTCCACCGGACCTCTCTCTTTCTTTCTTTCCGTCCCCTCCCTTGTCTTTTTTTCCCTTCATTGTCTCTGCTTCTTTTCCAAATCAATTCACTTCTTCCATTCGCTTGTTAGCTTCCTTTACTGCTGGGTTTACTAATTGATTGACTGTTTGACAACTTCAGCAGTTACGGCCCTTCATTGTTCCTTCACGCCTTCATTTGGCCTTTCTTATTCAACGTCACGATTGTTGTCTTCCGGTCAAGACACAGCTTGATTAGCCCTTTGGCTTCGCTACTTACATCCCTACTTTTTCTCCCTACCTCGTCAACTTCGTCACTGCAATATCCCAGCTGTTTTGTGCTAAGCCCCGCCATACGACGTCCCCGCCTTCATTTCACGCCCAATTGCCATAATAACAACGTAACGAGCCGTCGCACTATATAATCACCACATTGCCACAATCTGTAACTTCTTCCGTGGTTTTACGAATCCTTCGGCCTGTGATACCCCTTGGTCGCCATACTTGGCTTCGTTGTTGCTGAACGCGCAAAGTGAAGTGGTTATTCTCTACATATCAACCATTATGGGCGGGCTATTTCTTTTACTATCACTATGTGTAAGTCATTTTGGGTAGTTTCTAATGACGTCTACTAACAACTTTTCTAGGTGATTATGGCCGTGACGTAGGTCTCAATTGGCTTAACTCGACTACAATTCAATGTCTAACATATCCCAGGTCCTTCGTCGCCGGCTCATTGCCTCTTACAATGACCCTCTCTCAGTCCCAACTCCGCCTCATCTCCAGCATTGGTGTGGGAATTCTCGTCGGGACATCAATGACAGTCATTATCCCAGAGGGCATCGACACCCTTATAAGCCACTCCACCCCGCCATCAACCGCTGCTGCTGTCGCCGCCCCTCCACAAGCTGCCTCTGAGCGTGGCGCAACCACCCCACCGGTAATCGATCTCTCCTCCGTCCCCGCCGTGGCCCCCTCCATAACCGACCGGGACATTCTCGACACCGTCTCCACCATCATCTCCCGTCAAGAGTCGTATTCCGCTGAATCTCACGAAGAATCCGCCCACCAGGAACTTCCCACCTTCGCCATCGGTTTCAGTCTCATCTGCGGTTTCCTTCTCATGTTCTTCGTCGATCGTCTCCCCCGTCTAGCCACCGAACACCTCGCTTCAAATACTTCCCGGGAAGTCTCTCTCGACGATCTCGGTCCGGACAGTAACTACGATTCCACTGAGTCTACCGGGTTTCTCGCCTCTCTTGCTCCTAATGCGCCGCACGCGCGGAGCAATGCTCTTACCGTAGGCTTGGTGATTCATGCGGCAGCCGATGGTATTGCCATGGGAGCGAGCAGTAGCACGGAGAATACCAAGCTGGGCTTCATTATCTTTGTGGCTATCATGGTGCATAAGGCGCCCGCGGCATTTGGCTTGACCAGTGTTTTGTTAAAGCAGGGACTTTCCAAGTACATTGCTAGAGGACATTTATTAGTCTTCAGTCTTGCCGCTCCATGCGGTGCCCTCTCAACCTGGCTACTCATCCACATTCTTGGCGGTGGTGATCTCAAGGGTGACCAAGGACACTACTATACCGGCATGCTCCTCTTATTCTCCGCCGGAACCTTCCTGTAAGTTCTCAACACCACACAACCCTCTTCATCTTCAATCATGTGACTAACAAAAACCAGCTACGTCGCTATGCACGCCATGCAAGAAGACTCCATGGCACACAGCCACGAGCATCCATCCGAATACCCTGGATCCCCACATAACCGCAAGCGCACCAACTCTTCCATGCGTGACACGCTCGCTACGGCCGGCGGCATGTTACTTCCTCTTTTGACACAGATCGGACATAGCCATTAGGTTTGTAGACGGTAGTTGTAGATTTGTATGTATGTGTGTATTGTAGGGTGTAATTTAGAAATGTAGAGGATTTGGTATGTAATAGATTTGGTATGTAATAGATTTTTTCTGGGTGTATAAAAAAGAATTTTGCATTTTTGGATGTCGCAAAAAATGAAGACGGTTAGCAACGCCTCGTTTCGATCGAGGGACCTCCGGGTTATGAGCCCGGCGCGCTTCCACTGCGCCACGTTGCTGTTGTTGAAAAGGTGAGCGTTATTTGAGATTAAGTTAAGACTGCTTTTCAGAAGCCGGAAATTATTTTTTTTTTTTTGAAAAAAATATAAAAGAAACGGAGGATATCAAGATACCGACGTCATATTAGGCCGCCGTTGCCTGGAGAGCCGTCGTAGTAACAGGTGATGCTAGTTAGTATAGACGTTGGATACAACAACAGCAACTAAGAACCCGCAAATATTAGGTGGAGTTGAACATTCCAACGGTCATATGGAAGCTCAAAAGATCTAGAGTGAGACACAGCAACAATAACTTCAAAATGTAGAAAACAAAGTGAATTAGTCGTCAAGCATGATGACTTCATTATCAATATAGGGTCATCTCATCAATGAACCCCCCGTTAATTCTGTATATGCTTTTTGTGTTACATACCTGATGGGACAGTACCCGCAATGTTATATTTTTCTTTGTGTCTATCTAGTCAACTCGGGCGTCTCTTTCCTTTTTCGAAGAGGCTTAGTCCTTTAAACGGGGACACTGCGATATCAGTGTACATACCTCAAAAACTACACGATGCGTGTTTTGGTGTTCACCAGTTGCACTGGCTACTCATATTATACATACATACGTACACATACTACATGTTGTCGCTCTCAACAAGCTGCATCTATTTCTCATGTCACCCACGTATTCAACTATTAAGTCTGGTTGGCTTCACTTCATCAATCTCTGAATTCCATATTCTACTACCCGTCGCTCAACATGGACTCAATTCTCTTGAGAAAACATTGCAGCCATCGCCGTAAAATGCTCCCCGTCAGCAAGGCCCCCTCACTCTCTCCGAGTATATACAGCCAGACTTGCAAGAACCGGTCGACGATCAAAGAGAAGACTAAGCAGACGACTGTGTGCATGCCATTGATATCAGAGCTGGTCACTTGGGGCATGTTCCAAGCCAACTATGCCAAGAGCAAATTGGTACTTCATTCAGCTACAAGAATAGATTAAAGCACTCCACTCGTAGAAACTTTACTTCCCTTCTACCTCGTTAGAGCGCACCAATTAGAAGCTGTCTGAAGGGAAACAAAATCGGGTTGAAAAGGCATAGCCGCATACATCGACACCATCAAGTATCTTGAACATGTGCAATAACTAGCATCTTACTTCGAGTAACTCTACAAGATTTGGTATATCTTGCAAGGTGCTGAAAGGCTCAGAGATTTCGCACATGTCACTCATATGCGTAGGTTTTAAGGAAGTGTGTCGTTAGACTTTAATGTCGCACAGGACAAGACCTCCCCGCAGTGAATTCTTTCAAATATGCCGAGATGACACAAAAAGAAATCTTGAAGGGTTCTTCTGGCGGGCGTCGTTGGGTGTTTACTTGCGATCCTACGCCATCAGTGCTTTTGACATACAAAACAGGCTATACATCCCAAAGTGATGCGCCTAGGTTGGAATGATTGCCTGTCTGCCGAATTCCTAAGTCACATAATCAAGCTTGATGTAAGGAGATGAACTTAGTTTTTGTATTTCATTGTCGTTTTGTTGCTAGCATATTTACTGTCGGGTTAGGGTTACTATTCACCAGTTAGTAGTTTCCGCTCCATGAGAGAAGTCAATACAAACACAAGAAAGAGACCAATCAATCCAGACAGGGGCACATCGCGAACATGTGAAACCCGAGCCAGTGAACGGCACTTTGTACATTGGCAAAGCGTAGTGGCGTTCATTCGCGCGGCAGGCCGTTTTCTTTCTATACAACTATTTCCTACATTTCCTGGCCGACACAACACACAGGATTAGCACAGGATTCCTAGACAGCTAGATAGATATCTATTCTAAGTGTCTCCTGTTTCGCGCAGAAGCGATTAATCAGGTGACTTGGCAGCTACGCTGTGCTGATTTATTCCTCGCGCGGTTCTACGTTTTCTTGAGTTTATCTATTTGGGCATTTGTGCGCTTGTTTTGCGCTTTTTGTACCATTTTTTGTTGAAGATATGGCGGATTTATCAACGGATTCTGATGCGCCGAGAGAGGGGGTCGTCGCGGAGAGATATCCTGGGGAGGACTTGCGACCGACTAGTCGGAAGGAGATTATGGGATGGTATATGTATGCGTTTGCGTCGGAGGTGTACGTTATTTGTGGAATATGTAAGTTTCTTAGACGCCATGTTGGGACGTCGAGCTAACGTGAATAGCATCGTTTATACCCATTCTCCTCGAAACACTTTCTCGCGAAAACGGCCATTTACTACATGACCCCACTAAGCCATGTCCCGCCAGCCACGACCGTCTTGCGACATCCGCACACACCCGGCCACCTGTCTGCGTAGTCACATTTCTCGGCTGGGACATCAACACGACTTCCTTCGCTATGTACACATTCTCTGTGTCAGTGTTGTTACAGGCGTTGATTGTCGTGTCGATAAGTAGCGCGGCGGACCACGGACGGAGGAGAAAGAGCATGTTGCTTGGGTTTGCGGCTGTGGGTGGGTTGTCTGTTATGGGGTTCATGGGGATTTCTGCAAGCACTTATTTGGTTGGCGCGGTTTTGACGATTATCTCGAATACGGCGTTTGGTGCGTCTTTTGTATTGTTGAATTCGTTTTTGCCGTTGTTGGTACGGAATCATCCGGAGGTTACGGCGTTGAGAAATTCGAATTCTAGGGCTCCGGAGGCTTCAACTGAGGCTACCCCGCTTCTTAGGGCGCGTGCAGAAGACCCGGATTCAGAGGAGATTACGTCTACTGAGATGCGCTTATCGAGTCAGATTTCCTCCACTGGTGTTGGCATTGGATATTGTGCGGCGTTGTTCGTACAATTGATTTGTATCGCTATCGTGGTGTACCTACACAACACCACCTTTTCACAAAGGGTTGTTCTTTTCTTTGTGGGTACTTGGTGGACATTATTCACTATTCCCTCAGCACTTTGGCTACGCGCCAGACCAGGACCACCGTTGCCATCTGGGAAACCTAACGAGTCCAGCATTGGAGTCCGCGCATTCTTTAGATCTGTCGGCGCATCGTGGGGGACATTATTCAGGACTGTTCGCCTTGCGAGGAGACTCATGGACGTCGTTTTGTTCCTTGGGGCGTGGTTTTTACTTTCGGATGCAATTGCGACGACGTCTTCCACGGCGATTTTGTTTGCTAAGACACAGATGCATATGTCTACTTGGGCTTTAGGTTTGATCAATGTCATCTCTACCGTCTCTGGTGTCCTCGGTGCCTTTTCCTGGTCCGCTCTGTCAAAGTACTACAAATTAGCTCCAAACCAGACCCTCCTCGCCTGTATCGCCCTCTTCGAAATCGTCCCGCTTTATGGCCTTCTAGGCTACCTCCCCATCGTCCAGCGTCTTGGGGTAATCGGTCTCCAGCAACCGTGGGAAATGTACCCACTCGCCGCTGTATACGGGTTCGTCCTTGGTGGTCTTAGCGGCTACTGTCGTGCGGTATACGGCGAGCTTATCCCCCCTGGGTCCGAAACTGCCTTTTACGCTTTATACGCGATTACAGACAAGGGAAGCAGTGTTTTTGGCCCGGCGATCGTCGGGTTCATTATTGACAAGAGTGGGGACATTCGCCCGGCTTTTGGATTCTTAGCCGTCATGGTGGGAGTCCCAGCGGCGTTTGTTTGGTTCGTGGATATTAAGCGTGGAAAGGGAGAGGGTGCTAAGTTGGCTGAGGAGTTGGAAGGTCGCACTAGAGAGTACCAGGCTCTCACGCAGAGTGAAGATACCGATTAAAGTTGGCAACGGTTAATACATTGTTGGTGATTTTGGACCCTAACCCTATATATAATTCATCGCGTAGTTGATGTGAAGTTCACGCGTGAACATGTGAATGTTAACTTTTGATTTTCCTTGGTATTCAGATTCGAAATGGCACCGGCATCAATCAAGTCACAAAGCGTCCTTCCGCTAGAACCGTTGAACTTTCGTGTGACGGTTCATCCACAGGAGGTTCCTTATACTCTCCTTAAAAAATGCCGTCGCCGACCTAAAGACTGGGATGTCTCGGCCCGTCTTACAACCTCCGGAACACAAGCCGATCGACAATCACGTTGTCAACCGTTTTCACCGTTTAACCTTTCAGTTCCCAAATCAGCTTTTGCCTTACCAGATGACCCCCAAAATCCAGATGATCCAGATGGGCGGATGGGTGGATTGGATTGTTTGTTCTCGGTAGAGCCGGCTGCGGAGTGGTATGGAATGAGAAGGTATGAGAGGTTCGATATGAACTTGGGGAAGGTGAAGACGGAGTTTATCGTGGGAATGTTCATTTGGGTTGCGAATGGGGAGACTACAGTGGGGATACCGGATGGTGCGGATCTTAGGACGTGGGGGTGGGTTGGTAAGATTTTGGAGATTCGAGCGGAGAATGCGGAGAGTGTTTATTTGAGATTGGTTTGGATGTATTGGCCGGATGAGTTACCTGGGAGAGCGGGCAGGTCGAAGGGGAGACAAGGGTATCATGGGGATAGAGAGTTGGTGGCTTCGAATCATAGTGAGTTTGACTTGGTGAAGGTTGGTATGGACAGAACTGACTTTACTAGTGGATATAGTTAATGCGGCGACGGTATCGGCCGTGGCGCAAGTATCACGGTGGGAGGAGAATATACCTACCGCACAAAAGGAGTTATACTGGAGACAAGCTCTTGATATCCGCTCTATGCGCCTCACAGTAAGTGTCTTCTCACACTATACATGGACAGTATGAATTAACGCCTTATAGAATCTCATATCCCGATGCATCTGTCAACAGCCCGAAAACCCAGATGACCTCCTAATAGGCTGCATCAACCCCGAATGCACCACCTGGCTCCACGGCGAGTGCGTGATATCCACCGTCCTCCAACAAACATGGGACACTCTTGGCCGTGAAACTCCCAAGTTAGATACGCCGAATCCAGACGGTCGGTTACCACCGGCGGCGAGAAGAACAGATAGCGCGAGAAGTAGAAGTCGGAGTCGGGCGACAAAGAGGAAGCCGTGGGTTGGTCATTTTGAAGCGTTGGTTGTTAGAGGTGTTAGTAAAGATGGGGAGGAGGGGAAAGTTCCGTGTATTCAGATTACAGATTTACGAGATGACGTGGAGGGGGGGAAGAAACATTGGGTTGAGGATGTTAGATGTTTAGCTTGTGGGTTTCGTATGGAGAGCGGGTTTGCAGATTAGATGGTAGCTGTGAATGTGTATAGATCTATATCATGATATGACGTTGCAAGGCTGAGGGTTAGCTTAGCTCCTGAGCTATGACCATTTTGACCAATCAGGAGCTTGGGATGTGACCCCACCATGGATAGCGAGGCCAACAGGCATATTGATATTGAGCGCATCAGGAGGTTGCGACGACGAATTGTTGATTTCTTGAATCCCTTTCTTCACTTATAAGTCTCAGCACAAATCTTTCAAAATGTCCGACGATATAGACCAAGCCTACGATTCGGCCCTGTAAGCTCCACTAAACCCTATCGCGCATCTCAGCCCAACTAACCCATCCCCCAATAGTGACCTTCTCCGCCGTCTCGACCCCAAAAACACCTCAACCCACCTTAACAACATCATAAACCTCGTGCCAGATCTCGCCGAAGACCTTCTCGCGTCAGTTGACCAGCCTCTTGGGGTTCGTCGCTGTGTCGTCACTGGGCGTGATTACCTCCTTTGCGACTATAACCGGGATGGCGACTCATACCGGAGCCCGTGGAGTAACACGTTTGACCCGCCTGTGGATACGGGAGCGGCTGGGGAGGGTGCGGTGCCGAGTGAGCGGGTGAGAAAGATGGAGGTTAAGGCGAATGAGGCTTTTGATGTTTATAGAGAGTTGTATTATGAGGGTGGGTTGTCTAGTGTTTATTTCTGGAACATGGATGATGGGTTTGCGGGGATCGTGTTGATGAAGAAGTGTAAGTTGAACAAGTGGGAGTGACGGAAGATATACTAACGTGATGATAGCATCTACTCCTGGGTCCGCTGCCTCGGGTGTCTGGGACTCAATCCACGTTTTCGAAGCCGTCGAACGCGGCCGCTCAACAAACTACAAACTCACCAGCACTGTACTCCTTTCTCTTGAATCCACAACGCAAGCCCTCGGCAACATGGATCTGTCTGGTAACATGACGCGCCAGGTGGAAACGGAGATGGTGGTTGACTCGGATGAATCGCACATTGCCAATATTGGTCGGCTGGTGGAAGACATGGAACTCAAGATGCGCAATTTGCTGCGCGAGGTTTACTTTGGAAAGGCTAAGGATGTTGTCGGTGACTTGAGAAGTTTGGCTAGTCTCAGTGTCGGGGCCAAGGAGAGAGAGACGCATAGAGAGATTATTGGAAGTATGAGACAGACAGCTTAGGGTTTGGAAGGGTAATGGTACATAATATAGTGGCTTGGAGTTTTTTTTTTCTTTATATGATGGGCTGGGGAATGTTTCATATGAGATTTTTGAGAACTTTTACTCACCGCTTGAAGTGTGAGTGGAAAGGTAAAAGGAGGATTTGTTGGAGACAGGTGTTTGGTGGAAAGTAGGAGGCGGGGAGGGAGAAGAAGCTTACGAAAGGAAGCAGGACGTGAGATGGAACAGGGTCCCGGTGTGGATATGTTCAAGGCCGAATGGGGATTGTCCCGGATGAGCGGGGGACAGGGTTTTCTGAAGGGGTCCGAGACCTTGGTGGGAGATGGCATTGTATGTACATACATGTAGTGTTGTTTGTTGGACCTGTCGATCGGAATCTCGTGGGTTGATGTGGGGTGAATAGTCTGGGGAAGTTCCTGATTTCAGCTGAGACTGTGTGTATGTGGAAATACATGTCTATGTTGGACCGGATTGCGTTGGATGTCGCGATGGGGCTGCGGGTAGGGACATTGATACATACGTGTTGATACATATACATATGTACATTGGCTGAACAGAAGGACCCGACATATGGCGGCGCCACGGCGTTTTCTTGGGTAGAAAGGAGGGAAGTGGATTACGGATTACGGGGGTATATTGTGATGGTGGGGACTGTGCGTGAGTACTTTGTTGTGGAGAGTGATAGTTTGTGGGGTACATACATACATACATACATATGTACATAGGTATCATGATTTACGTGGTGACTGGAATTGGTATTGTAAGGAAACGGTCTAGAGCACGCGATGGATTACTTGTGATGGAAAGATGAATATCTGTTCCAAAGGAGGAAGGCTTCCGGAATGAGGGATGGTTTGACGGGATGATCTGGTTTGGAGTGTAAATCATGTATTGTATGGATGTACAACGGGTCCGAGGTTCAACCAAGTCGAGTCCGGGACGGAGACTACATGTAGAAATTTGATTTGCTTGGTGGATATCCATCGCATGCACTCACTTTATCCACCAGTAAAGACGCTCAAAGTCCCATTCTACGCCGCATAAACGTTACATTTCCCGCGCAGTGGCCCCCAGACAGACAGTAATGACGTCTAGTCTAGACTTGTCGAATATACAGCGGTGTAGACTGAAAGTCCGGGGTAAGTTTTTTTCTTCTTTTTCGTTTAGGCTTTGCTTACGTTTGTAAGGCAGGATATCACGTATGCCAAGACGGGCGTCTTTGTCGTCTATGTTGTTGACATGTGTGGGGCTTGGAAGGGAATTGTATACAGAGTTTTGGGAAGTAGGTTATGACGGAAGAGATCTGCGTTTATGTTGGTTTGGTTCGTGGCGAGACGGGGATATGGGGCGTCATTGGATACTACGTATAATGCACGCGTAGGTAGGGTAGCCAGGTAGGTAGGTTGTATAGACATGTGTACCGTATCTAGGTCAGATAGTCTGTTTGTATTCCGACTCCCGATGATGACATTTCCCTTCAAAAAAGCGGAGGAGGCAACAAGGAGAGAAAACCCGCTAGGATCCACCAAACCTAGGTCAGGACAATACGGGTGTTTCCTATGCTCCATATCCATAGTTTTCTCTCTTGTCATGCCAAGACTAAGGGTAGTTCAAGCAGCGTCTATTAACGCTCCCGTGACTTGACGTGGTGTTCTTTTCGTTTATATTAAAGACTACCGCTAACTCCCGTAGGCGTGAAAGATGATGGTCAAAAGGTCGCCCTGACTAGTAGGTGGAGATGGATCCTGGGTTGGTTGAAACGGACCCTGGAAGATGCACTGATATGACGTCATTACGGTTGGCATGTCCATAGAGTTGAATGGGAGGGAGGAGTGAGTGGAGAATGATGTCACTAAAGAGGATGTTTGTTGGATTCACTTGGGTTTGTGATGTGCTATTGGTTACATAGATACATAGATAGGGTCTCTGAATGTGACGGGCTTTCCGAATTCAAGTGATAGCGGGGAGAGGATTCAAATGTCTTTGATTTTGAGATCTAGTTGAACTGAGATTCTAATCTATCAAATATCATGTCTCGGTTCTCACATTCCACTCACTAGAACCTCGCCAAGTTCTCTGAAAGACGAGAAACAAAAGAAGCTTTCTTCCCATAATCTTGGCAACTCTATCCATGAACGAAAAAAACAAAACAAAAAAACAAAATATAGACTATCTACACGCCCGTCCACAAGTCTCTACACACCGTCCACAAACTTTTAATCTGGCCCCATCACAGAATCCCCACAATAATCCACCACTCCTGACCTTCTACTTCCCAAGATAATCCATCACCAACCAAGAAATCAAAGAATCAACTTTGTAAACTATGTCTGTACACTATGGACATAGACAGTCCACGTCAAGAACCATACCATACACCCCCCCTAGATCATCACAATCAAGTATCCATGGAAAAAGAAACCTGAAAATCTCTCGGCCCCGTCGCGGCTCAACTATATCGGAACGGAGGAGGATGGGTCTGTATGAGCGGCGATTTACCTGATTTGGTATTTCTAGTCGAGTTTGATGGCGATGGGTTACTAACAAGTATTGTGCTTGAGGTGATTTGTAGGTTCTTGGGTCGCGCGTTCAAAATTTGGGGTTCACATACTTGGCTAATAGACGTCACGAGCTGATTTCTCTCTCCCTTCTGTCCGCATGCACCAAATGTCATATTCGTATTCTCCCTTCCTCTAGACACTGTTTCTTCCGTAGATCACATCCATTCAGCTAACAAAACTTGCTAAATGGCCCTTTTGCCTGGTTGTCGTTTGAATAATGTTGGTCTTCTCCCCGCATTTTTTACAGCGTTGAAAGTCTAGTTTACTGTGGTGGGTCAACATGTGACATGGCGTAGGACATGGATAGGGATTACATGGTTACTGGACTTGGTTCCTATTCATGCGGTTGTTCCATCTTTATGGCGGCTGGTAGTCTTCTAACTACCGCTATTTCTGGGGAAAACTGAAAAACTAAACGAGTCTTTTACCCGCCACTAAAACAATTCAGCCTGTTCTTTTCTCGTTGCTTTGATATAGCCGCTAGTCTAACCGTAAAGATGCATGTATACCTCGGAGACTTATTCTTTGGAGTAACTATAACCATCTCCATTCTGTTAGCCGATATGCCATCTCCATCATGAACTACATATGTACATTGTACCTATGTACGTATTTGCGTCATTTCAAAGTTACACTTGAACCTGTCAGTATCGCCAAGTCACTTTCCCCATTTCTCAATTCTCTCTCCTCTTTCCTCCGCATCAACAAACGCAGAACCTCATTTTCCCCGTATATACATACATAAGCCAGAAACAAATCTCCAGTCAGCTCGTCATGAGAAAACAGCGGCTCAAAACTTCCCGTCAAACCCTTCTATCCCTTTGTTTTTGTATGCTCTTCTCTGCCCCGAACCAATCACCTAATTCGTTTCGTAAAAAGTCAGACAAACTACCTCCCTTCACCGTAATAATTAAGACATACAGACAAACCTGTGTAGCCGTTCTCGACTTCCTCTATACACCCCCAAAAAGATGTACATACATAGTCTCTCTCTCTGTCATTCCTCGTTCCCTGTCTTGTTCTGTCCGTCCTTCCGTCTGTCTGTCTATTGCCTGACCGACCGAAGCGGCTTATCGGGCTCCAAACTTCCTTCCAAATCTTCCTGTACTCCTCAATGTCTCGCTTACCGATTGATTTGCAAATACACATGCCCGAGTAGCCTACTGCCCGTTTTTTACATAACTTCTTGCCACAGCCGTTGAGCCGCCGCCGTCTAGAATATTTTGTTTCCATGCTCTTATTACATCAGATCACGTGAAGGGTTAATTATTCAAGACATCACTATTCACCTGTCAAGATAGTGTAAACACTAGGAGATGGCGAACCCTTAGTTCAGGCACCGTATATACTATGTCTCTGGCAAATTCTTTTTGACTTGACGTTAGTTTCTGTAAGTTTAATCGTGTATAAATGACAAGAGTAGTATTCATCTTCCGACCAAAACTCGGGTCTCCGTATGTACATAGATCTCTCACCCTGTTTTCTTTCTTTCCCCCCGCCCCCCTCCGTAGCCCCACCACGGGACAAATTCGGTCTTGGCTTCCTTGACGGTGGTGGATACTTTTGTTTGTCTATAGACGGCGTCACGTCACGTCACGACGGAAGGATTTCACCACTTTGCCAAGATTATGTGGAGTTTGCGAGGTGCTCGTAGTTTGTAATGGATTAGATATGACGACGGACGGGTAGTTTGGTTTTCTTGGTCTGCGTGTGTCTACCTACACCTATATGTGACGAGGAACTATGTATGTGGGGCCGGATACGTCGGGGGAGAATGGAGACAAGTCTTGTGAGATGTCAGGGTTTTACATGGCCCGGTAGTTAGACACATACACATACACACAGCTACCGGATGCAAGCGAACAAAACAATTTCCCGTAGATATGTACATACCAACCTAAACCAAGTTTTCCACTCTCTTTCTCGCCATCATTCTATCCCTCTAAATCACCATCAAACAGCCCAAATTTATCGCATTCAGCGCCAGTAAATCCTCCCTCTTTCCATTCTTACTGCCCCATACCCAAATCCCAGTAACCCCACTAGCGCCGCTGTCTATCCGCACGCCCCTTCTTTAGTTCCGCCACACACCCCCATCCCCGTAGACCCGCCGAAGCGTGAATGAATGAACGAACTTTACGCACCGGCGCCGTAGTTTTTGCACTTATGATGCTCCATGATAGGGGAGGGGTGTGTGGTCAGCATTGGAGGCCCTATGGATGGATGTGCATAGCTATGACGACTAGATTGATCGCATCCGTTTGTAGTTCTCGCTATGGATCGATGCATCTATAAAGATGGGCATGTGTCCCCCGGAATCTTGGATTTGAATCTTAGGAAAGACAACACAACTTGTTCAAGAGTTGATTTGTCTATATATACCATCTTGACTTGGATATTCACACTTGTATCCGTTTTATATACTCTTCTTGAGTACTTACATCCTTCACTACACTACACATCTATCCTTCCTTCCACACAACACATATTTCACAATGGGCTTAATACCCAAATACTTTGGCCTACGAGGCAAGCCTCTCAACCTCGCCATCGGTCTCTGTGCCGGTAAGTTTCCGCACCAAAGCCCCCATATCCCGTCACCTCCATACTAACCTTCCCAGGCATGGACTTCCTCCTCTTCGGTTTCGACCAAGGAGTAATGGGCGGTATCCTAACCATGGAAAACTTCCTCGACACCTTCCCCGAAATCGACACCAACCGCGGCCCCGCCTCCGAGAAGAACCTCCGCTCTAACCGCCAAGGTATCGCCATCGGTTCCTACAACCTCGGCTGCTTCGTCGGTGCCTGCCTTGCCATCTTCATTGCTAACAAGCTTGGTCGTCGTCGCATGATCATGCTTGGTACCGCTATCATGATTGTCGGTGCTACCCTTCAAGCTACCGCCTTCAAGCTCTCTCATCTCATCGTTGGTCGTATCATCACCGGTCTTGGAAATGGTATTAACACTTCTACCGTTCCCACGTGGCAATCTGAAACTGCACATGCCCATGACCGTGGTGCCATGGTTATGGTTGAAGGTGCCCTGATTTCCGGTGGTATTTGCGTTTCCTACTGGATTGATCTTGGTTTCTCCAAGGCCCGCGATGACATTGCTTGGAGAACCCCCCTTGCCTTCCAAATTGTCTTCTGCATTGCCATTCTCGCTGGTGTCTGGAACCTGCCTGAATCTCCCCGTTGGTTACTTCTCAAGAAGCGCGAGGACGATGCTCTCCACGTCATTGCCGCTCTTCGTGACAAGGAAATTGATGACCCCGCTGTCGCTAACGAGTGCACTGTGATCAAGGAGACTGTCCTGGAGATGTCCAAGGGTAAATTCTCCGACCTGTTCACCATGGATGAGAACCGTCACCTTCACCGTGTCATTCTTGCCTATGTCAACCAGATGTTCCAACAGATCTCGGGTATCAACCTTATCACGTACTACGCTCCCGTCATCTACAGCGACATGGGCATGTCCAACTTCATTTCTCTTCTCTTCGCCGCCTGCGGTGGTCTCGAATTCTTCCTCATGTCTCTCCCCGCCATCTGGCTCATTGAGCGTGTCGGTCGTCGTAAGCTCATGATCATCGGGTCAATCGGTCAAGCTATTTCCATGGCCGTTTGCTGCGGTGCTACTGCTTACAGCGACGTCAAAGCCTGCCAGATTCTTGCTGTCGTTTTCCTCTGGGGTTTCAACACTTTCTTCGGTATTGGTTGGTTGGGTATGACTTGGTTGTACCCCGCCGAGATTGTCCCTCTCCGTATCCGTGCCCCCGCCAACGGTCTGTCTACCAGTGCCAACTGGATTTGGAACTTCATGGTCGTCATGATCACCCCCGTTTCCTTCTCCTCCATTAAGCACTGGACCTACCTCATCTTCGCCATCATCAACGCTCTCATCATCCCCTGCGTCTACTTCTTCTTCCCCGAGACTGCCTACCGCTCTCTTGAAGAAATGGACATCATCTTCCGTAAGACCAAGGGTGTTTCCGGCTGGTGGAAGGTCGTCCAGGTTGCCAAGGATGAGCCCCGCCACTATGACCGTCGCGGTAACTTGATTCTGGCATTCACCGATGCTGAGAAGCCCGAGATTTCTCACAATGAGAACCAGGAAAAGCAGGTCGACAGCACCACTGGTGGAATCCTTGGTAACACCAGCAGCCAGGGCTCTGTGTCTGAATCGGCTTAGGTGTTTTGTTTTGTTTAGTTTCCTTGTTCTTCCTTGCTTTGTCCTTGATGGTGGTGGTGCAGATTTGTTTTATGATACCATGGCATGTATGTACAACTTGTTGGTAGCCGGGTCCAAAAGTATGGCGGCAAAAATATACAAAAGATTGAATCAATGGTGTGTTGAACTAATAATCAAGCATTGTGACACGTGAATACATATCTGGGCGTAAGCATGCAGTTGATCTTGGTTTGCCATGATAACAGTGGTTCACACCTCGAGTCTGTGTACCCTCAAGTACCCAATCAACGAGTCCAAGGGAGATCCCGTCTTTTCTTGCCCACAAACGCCAAAATGAGGCAAAAGCAAAAAATTAACATACATACAACACCGGGTATTCGCACGTGGTCACCCACCGTACTACTAATCCAGCGCTCTGTGGCTTGACTATGGGGGAGCAGACGGGACCCCGTATTTTCCACAGGCTATGGTCGTATGTGCTGGACTTTACCCAATCATGCTTCATATTCTTTCTCGGTTAAAACCCGGGTAAATTCACCCGAAACAACCTATGACGACACCATCCGTCGCAAATGGAGTCGCAATTGCGATTGGCGACAGACAGGATAGCATTCCATTATGAAAACGGGCGTCGAATTGAAGTCTTTTGTATTTGTATTTCATAAGGTCATATATATCCTACTGCTCAAGTGACGTACACAGCCTGCCACCGCTTCAGCCACCTCTAGTCAGCTACCCGCAGCAATACCCAGGGTTCGCGCATCTCGCTTGGGAGGGGCTTCTTTGCAAAGTCTCCTTGGTGATGCTTCTTTACATTCAGGTTGTTACTTTATTTGACTCGTACAACTTTAATATCTGATAGTGCGCAACACTGTAACACGGTTATTTTGTGCCTAGATCATAAAGTTGCCTGGTTTGGGTGACTACGTGTATACCTTCTGTTGATGTTACCATCGTGATCGCGGCGGTATATGCGCCGTGGCGAGATTCTCTTTTCCCTTTGATTTGTTCACCCTTTCAAACACAAGTTCTTTATTCTTTGACCATTGACGTCACACGCCACCAACAAGGCTTTCACCATTCCTTACCAACACTACTATCTTCATCTTCATCTTACAGTTACCATGTCTCAGCAAGACTCTATTTCTATACCCCCCTCCTTCCTAACTCCTTGGTCTGCCGCTCTTCATGCTGCTCAGCAGTCAACGGCCACAGATTTCCCTGACTATCATCACTCCTCCCCCGAAAGTACTCTCGTAAATACATGTCTTCCCCGCTCTATTACTACCGGCACCGGAGCCAGCATTTACGAAGAGACCCTCCTTCCCGTATTTGGTCTTGCTCGGAGTGAAATTATCCTTGTAACCTGTTTCTGGGCTCCCTCGCAAACACTGACATCTCTCAAAGAGACCCTCGAGAATATTGCTCTTCGTCGGGCAAGTGAGAGGAAGTTATGGGACCCGGAAAGACGAAAGGATAAAGCTAGTCACTTGCGAATTTCACTTTGTTTCTCCAGTTCTGGAGTTTTCCAAAAGTTGTTTCACACTCAGTCAAACCGCGGGTACACTTACAAACCCACCGAATGGGAATCTCTCGGTCTCCCTAGCCCGGAGTTGATGGACGAGGGTGGTATCCAACTGACGGTGCGCAGTCTTTTCTTCCTTCCGTTCAGCGTAATGCACCCCAAGTACCTCATTATTGACAGAGAGCGCGCGTGGCTTCCATCTTGTAACGTCTCTTGGGAATCGTGGTTTGAGATATGTATCGAGTTCTCTGGACCATTGGTTAACAACCTGTTTACCTTTTACAAGGCAACCTGGGACGCTCATGATGCGACCTCCCCCATAAACTACCCCCTCCCGGGTATAGCAGGAAGTCAGAATCCCCACACTGGCTACACACCAAGCCTTACTGACGCAGGTAGTCAATACGAAAGCTTCACCCTCGGGTCACCGGCTAAAAACCGCCTCGATTTTGAGCCTTCAATGCCGTGTCCCGCTATCTTGTTGCCATCCAGTCATCATAGTAACCCACGATTCCGCCCATGGTGGCCTTTTGGAAGAGGTGCGGATCCACCTATGACCCCGCTCAACGCCGCACTGTTGACTTTGTTTAGAAATGCTCGTCGCAATATTGAGATTATGACCCCAAACTTGACGAGCGAACCTGCCATCGAGGCGCTTTTGGAGGCTTTGGGAAGGGGAGTAAATGTCACTATTCGAACTAGTAAGGGTATGATGGTTGTCGAACAGTTAATCACAGCTGGCACAACCACGGCTTGGAAAATCGCCGATATGACCAAACGGTATGAGAAGATGGTACGGGCTCAGTCATATGCCGACCAGGATATCGAACGCACTGCGGGCTCAGCGGTCGGTACACTTAAAATCTATTACTACCGACCAAATCAAGATGCTTCCAATTCTCCTAGTCATGACGAACCGGTTTTAGCGCATGCTAAGATGATTTTGGTGGATAAAGAGTATCTTGTATTAGGATCAGGCAATATGGATAGGGCAAGTTGGTTTACAAGTCAGGAGTTGGGTATTCTACTTTACGTTCCGGGCTTTAGTGTTGAGGTGTGGAGTACCCCGTTAGGGAGTCGGCAGGAAAGAGTGTATCCTTAAATTGTTTGAAGCTTTAGATGGGATTGTCATTTTTTTTGTATTAGACTTTGGAATAGACTGGATATTATATTGCATTGGAGTGGTATGTTTGGTGACACGATTGTTGGAATGGATGTGAATTACTCTATATAGTAAGAACTCACGGTGGTTATCGTGGTTTGGGTAGATGAAGGAATCTAACAATAATGTTGTAATTTATAGACATGCCTGTTTTATGCACATACACTTGAATATCTTCAGCTTGAGGTACATAAGAAGTTGTCAACAGTTCTTGACACATTCACGGGACAGAAGTCTTTCTAATACTAAATTTATAGAGTGTAATCACAAATCTGCTTCAAGTACTCAATCAGATAGGCCCACACACCCAAAACTGTAGTAACACGGATTTTCTGTGGGCATTCGAGTGATACATGATAGCTCAAAATTACAGGTAACAAGATCTACCAGTGTCCATGTGTGTTTAGTTACAGATGGAGATTGGGATCACAGACAGGTAGCGTGACTGTCTGTGTAGAGGAGATGTGTTCCTCCGTGGCGTATCTCTTGATGTCTACTTCTTGTGTACACAAACACCTTGCTTGCCTGTTGTCCATAGTGGCCTCACGGAACAGTAGGCAGTGGCATAAGAATATGTAGACGAGACCTGTCTAATGTGGTAATTTGTAGGTGGGAAGATGTATAGCCTTACCCTTTACCTCCAGATACATATCTGGCTAGCATATCAAATATTCTGAAAGTGAATCTGTTGGGTAGTTTTGTGGCTAGATTTTGGAGTAAGTTTGACATGGTTGTTGAGTTGTCGTAGTGATGGTTTCTGTGGTAGTGTTTGGATGTGTCACCTCATTTTGAACAGTCGATATGGTGGAATTGATCTTGTGGTCTATGGTATGTGGGTTTTTGTTTGTGGTTGTTTGACGATACTCTTAGGTCTCTCTGGATTGGTCAGATCATATTTTAGCAACTCCGTATGTTTCTTGATGCTTTGACACTCTCAATACGCTTTACAATTCATTTTCATTATCAACGAGCCTCTCCCCAATATGTCGATCTGTTATCACAGACATACCTATAGCAACACAGAGACTAGTACATAACCGTACTACTAAAGATACGCCTCCTCTTGGCCACCCATACATATCCAGACCACAACCCAAGCTCCACGGCCCTAAGCACATATTGAGATTCGAACGTCGTTACTAACTTTGTGCTACACGATAGACGCGGACGGGTCACAACAGGAACAGCGGGCGCACTTTTATAAATCATCCTTCAGGATGACACATCAAACGGATATGTGTTTAGCGGGGGATGTCTCGTGGCTATTTTACGGTCCGAGGAGGAGACTGAGAGCTGTAGATGCACTTGGAGGTGACACCAATGGGTATAATAAAGATTAGTATGCCCCCAGATCACTATATGCGACACGACGTGGGAGATAAGTGAATATATTACCTGCAGGTACCGTCAAACTCCATCATCCAAGCCCATATTCCGCAAGATGATCTACTAGCGTGAAGAGTCGCCCTTCTAGTCAAAATGGTACAAGTGACCATCCCCCAAATCCACGATGCTCTAACCGGTCCAGCAAAAAGAAACAAAAATACATACAACACCGGGTATTCGCACGTGGTCACCCACCGTACTACTAATCCAGCGCTCTGCGGCTTGACTATGGGGGAGCAGACGGGACCCCGTATTTTCCGCAGGCTATGGTCGTATGTGGAGGCTTGTAGTGAAATCTTTGCTTATATGTGGGGGTCAGCCGAGTTTGCACTGTCCATTTGGTACATTATTCAGCATTAGAGTTAGTGCGAAATGGATCCTCGCACATGGTACCCGAGGGATCCACCTTATTTGCACTAGGACCACTTACACGACGTTGACATATTCTTGGCTTTCACGACTCACAATTATGGTAATGAAGGATCAAGCTTGTTATATTTTGTAAATTAACAGACATATAGGTCTCAAGATTAGAAACACAGCTATAACCTCCATACAAACACAAAGCCTCTTCTTTAAACAGTCTTTTCAGCGGAAGCACTGTCGGGGGAAGAAGTACCACCAACGATAGTACGTCTAACCTCAACATAATCATAAGCAAACTCGCCAAGCTGGGCATCATCAAGACCCAACTCCTCCTCCTCCTCAGTCACCCTCAGCTGCAGGCCAGGAACCATGTTCATAGCCAACAAGATAATGCAAGTGACAGAGAAGCACCAGGCAAGGATAGCCATGCTGCCGGCAAGTTGCCAGCCCAACTGGACGTAGTGACCCTCAACCCAACCACCATCAATGACAGTACCGTCAAGAGCGGCCATTTGCTTATCAGCAAAGATACCAGTCATGACGTTACCAGCAAAGCCACCAATACCGTGAAGAGCAAAGACATCAAGAGCATCATCAACACCAATCAGGAACTTAACCTTGGTGCCAAAGTTGCAAACCACGGCGCCAACAACACCGAAGATGAAGGCAGCCCAGGGAGTAACGAAACCAGCGGCAGGAGTAATCGCGACTAAGCCGGCAACAATACCAGAGCAGAATCCAACACACGACCACTTCTTCTCAAGACGAAGATCCAGGAGACACCAGGTAATGCCACCGACGGCAGCGGCAAGGTTGGTAGTGAAGCAGGCCATGATGGCACGGAGGTTCGAAGCAAGGGCGGAACCACCGTTGAAACCGAACCAACCAACCCAGAGAAGAACGGTACCCAACATAATGTGGGTGACGTTGTGAGGACGGTAGGGCATGCCGTGCATCTTGGAGTATCCGTTACGACGGCCGAGAACAAGGGAGTAAGCAAGAGCGGCGACACCGGAGGTCATGTGGACGGGACCACCACCGGCGAAATCGAGAGATCCCTTCTTGTACAACCAACCGTTGGCGTTCCAAGTCCAATAGGCAATAGGGTCATAGACAACAGTGCACCAAATGAAAGTGAAGACGACAGCAGGAAGGACTCTTCCACGATCAGTGATAGCACCGATAGCCAGAGCAGGGGTAATCATGGCGAACATTCCCTGGAACAAAGCAAACAAGATCTGGGGAACATGACCCGACGGCATGGCCAAGACATCCTTGAAACCAAAGTTCTCGAGGTTCCCAAGGAACACGGAACCGTCAACGGCAAAGGTAAGTGAGAAACCCCAAAAGAACCACTGGAAACAGGCAACAGTGCAAACAAGCATACACATGAACAGAACATGAAGGGCCGATTTCCGACGGGCAAGACCAGCGTAGAAGAAGCCGACACCGGGAATCATGAGGAGGACGAGGGCAGCCAGTACGGAGATGCATCGATCGCGCACGGTTCATAGATGGAGATTCCTGGGAACCTTTTTCTACGACTGATTGTACGGCGGAGTGTTTACGTCCATTACAGGTGCCCTAATTTCTCATTACACGGTATAAGGAAATTTGGCCGCACGCGATAAACAACCTATCGTTAGATAACACGCGCTCCTGCGTAGAGTGGCCGCCCTGAGAACACTTCGCCGTTGTGAGCACGTGCGGATCGTTCGGAATTGGTAACTCTGCGTCTCCGTTAGGGATTCGACGCAGCATCGATTGGCGTACCTATTCTCTCCGTTTAGTGGAACAGGGATTTTTGTCGCCGTGTGCTGTTTTCGTACCGTAATGCAGCAGCTCACGGGGTTGGTATGATGTCTCGACGACGTCTAAGGTCGAGCGAGCTTGGCGCCGTCATCTAGATAGGATGTGCTTATCTTTATCAAATCGCACTGTTGATCAGGAGCGAGGATGTGGTGAAGATGTAGACGTGTCTTGACGTGTGTATGACGGGCTCTCCGAGAATGGTAACCGACGTTTTCAGCTATCTACGACTGCGATTTGTGCTCATTTTGTCGCATTCATCGAAGGTACCGCGTTAGGATGGACGGGAGTCAGTCAAATGCAATTAGTAATCGATTGTAAGAATCGATAGACACTCAGGCCTCTCTAAAAGCGAACCCGCTGCACCAAGATTGCTAATGTACCAATAAAGAAACACATAAGATGCATCCAGGAGGTCTGCATGACGAACAAACATCAGGATTACCATCCACGCTCTCGCCCCGCTATCGGTTGCTATTCACTGACGTGATGAGCTCTGGTTTCGCTCTCAGTGCACTGGTTGGATTATATTAAGTACACCAAAAGTCATCCGGCTATCTCTCTTAAGTGCCAGAGATGCTTTTGGATAAACGGCACAACCGCATAACCATGTTGCGTAAACGAAAAAAAGAACGGCTCATCCTCAGAACGCCCCCTTCTTAGGGCACTTACCTCTCTCGATTTCGCGCCGACGACGGTGAAGTAGCGCCTCACGTTCAAGCACCATTTAAGACATCGTATAGCGGATGTACAGCCATGCACCTCTTGTGACACCATCTGGGCATTTTATAGTCACTTACCACTTCAGCTCGTGCTTTACTTGTTGATAAGTGCCATTCCTGCCGTCGTGAGACTGATGACTCTTCAGGACGCACAGTGTCAATGCGCCTCTTAGTGCACCGTCCCCTCATCAACGTCACCCACATTAATGTTGGGTCCGTTCTTCTCTCCGGGTTCGTGAATGATTATGGGGATTGTAGAACTTGGACTTGGTCTGGCTTATTCTCGGGCGTGGTGCTTTTCTGCATAACGGGTCTCTATGTTGCTGTGTCGTAGTTGTGCTTTCTGCTGAACCCCGGCCAATCATGGGCCTCTCACTACCAAAACCTTGCCGGCTGCCGGTCGGTGGCTTACCTAATTTGTGAGAAGATTCGGAATTTACGGTGCGTGGTAGGTTCGGTGTCTTGTGAGGTATTAGATACCATAGCGATTCTCTCGATGCGAGATGGAAACATTACGACTATGTGACGGAGTACATTATGGTGATGTGCTACAGTCGCATATATAGACAGTGTTAGACTACTATTATACAACAGCCGGCTGGTCATGGCCAAAACAGACTCTGCTTCTTCCAGTAACTCCCACATGTCCATACCAAAATGCCGATTGTCCATCAGGGATCCGGTGCACCGTCGCCGCGTTAGGCAATTACTCTGATCCCACAAAGAAAGGGTTGAGACAATACGATGTTCAGCGCCACTAGAATTGGCAACAATGACGCTCTGATGTATTTGCTTTCTGCCGACGGATTGGTGGCTTTGCTGTATACGTTCATGACTGGTATCTGACTGTGCGGCAAATGCCGCTCTTGACGGCACTGTCATTCGATGGTGTTATGGGTTTGAGGGTCCACTACGTATCCATTGGGCTGCCAACTTGCGGGCAGCATGGCTATCGCCTTGCCTGGTGCTCTCTCTGTCGACTTTGCATTAGAGCTTGTGAGGCCTAGAACATGGTCCTGAGCCTGCAGCTCGAGGGTAGGACTGAGGAGGCAGGAGGAGATTGGGTCTTGCATGAGGCCAGCCCATTGGGCGAGTTTGCTTATGAAACTTATGTCAGGTTAGGACGTACTAGTCGTTAGGTGGGGTAACTTCCTCCCGCCCGACAGTGCTATCCGCTGGAAAAGACTGCTTTAAAGAAGAGGCTTCGATTTGGTAGGAGGTTATAGGCTGTTGTTATTCTACACATGAAGACCTTATATGTCTGTTAATTAGCAAATATAACAGCTTGATCATTCATTACCCATAATTGTGATCGTGAGACAGCCAAAGAATATGTCAAGTCGTTAAGTGGGTGCATAGTGCAAATAAGGGTGGTCCCTGCGGGTACCATGTCGACGATCCATTCGCACTCGACTAAGGCGAATAATGTAACCAAATGGACAGTGCTCTACTCGGCTGACCCCCACAGCACTAAGCAAAGATTCGTCCAACTACAAGGCCTCCGCACATGACGACGAAATAGCCTGCGGAAAAAATTACAGGGGTCCCGTCTGAGCTCCCCCATATCACCGCAAGACGCGCAGCTGGGATTACGTAGTACGGTGGGCCTGACCAACGTGCGAATAACCGGGGTTCGTAGTGTATTTTCTTGTTTGGAGGTAGAATTTTTGCTGGACCGGGTTACTGAGCAGTCGTGGATTTTGGACGATAGAGGGTCACTTGACCACACTTTTGACTAGAAGGGCGACTCTTCCAACCGCTAGTAGATCATCCTTGCGGAGGAATAAATGGCTTGGGATACGAGTTTGACGGTACCTGCAGAGTAATGACTATTCACTATATCTCCCACGTCGGTGTCGACTATCATAGTGATACTGGGGGCAAATCACTATATTGTATTATACCGTGCACATGGTCAAGTGATACACTACTCAGTCTCCTCTCGATCGCACGGAAGAAAGCCAGAGACTAGCCCCGCAAACACAATCACGTTCTGAATGGGTCATCCGAGGATGATTTAAAAAGTGCGCCCTGTTCCGTGTTGTGACCCAGCACCGCGGTACTTCGTGTAGCACAAAGGATAGTAAGGAAGTTCGAATCTCAATCACTGTGGCTTAGCCGTGGAGCTTAGGTGTGGACTGGATATAGTCAGGTGCCCAGAGAGGCGTACTTTAGTAGTACGTATATAGCTACTGTCGGTTGCTAATAGGATTCGGAAACAGATCGACAATTGGGAGAGGCCGTTGACAGAAAAGAATTGTCAGCGTATTGAAGTGCAAGACATCAAGAAACATAGGAGTCCTGCTTAAAAACAGAACGACGAAGTCCAGAGAACCAAGAAGTCGTCAAACACCAACAACAGGTAAACCCCATACCCATAAGACCACAAGACAAATTCAACCATAGCCACTTCGGTTCATAGGTGAGCACACCAAACACTACCCACGAAAACACCATCACCTGAGCGACAGCGTCAAACCAAGCATGAGTTAACATATCAAAATCTCCCACCACCCACAATCAAGATTCGCTCAAGATATTTGTTGGTGCCCATGCTCTAGCCAGATAGTTCGGAGGATAACAGGGTAAGGCTATAATTTCCCACCTACATCCGCCACCGACATTGACACAGGTCCGTCTACATATTCTTAATCCACTTGCCTACGTTGGGTGAGGCACTATGGGGACTACATGCAAGTCAACGAGGCGTCTTGTGTCACAACAGAGAAGTAGACATAAGCAGATACGGTCCACGGACGGAACACATCGCTCCTCTAACGCAACGACGCAGGTCAGCACTACCATAGTCGTGATCCAATCTCCTCATCTGTAACTAAACACAACAAGAGGACACTGTAGTCTTGTTACCTAGTAATCTTCTGAGACTAAGTACGTCACCGAATGCCACAGAAAATCCGTGTTATAACAGTTAAAAACGGGAGGAGCGGCGCAGGAGCGGAGGAGGGTGGAGGGGTGCGGGCGAGTCGCGGGGCGGGCGGCAGCTGGTGTTTGGCATCTGATGAGACTGAAACAGCAGATTATGTGATACCACTCAACTCAGATAACATATCCACGACTACAGGACGATAATGTATCCTATCTGCCCGTCTATGGTAAGAACTGTTCGGACTACCTCTCACGTGTTACAATATACATAACTACGCCGCAAGAGATAGACCCACCACCGCGCATAGTCGGTCTAGGCCATTGAGTCCATTCGATAATACACATGACGAGGCATTCGAGAGTTAGCATTCGGCTACTGAACACATCGCTTTCGATCCACAAGTATACACGATCAATTGCTACTTCCAGCGTGAGCGTGATATCCCTACATACTTACATACCGCAGAACACACCTCCTTCACCTGTCACTAACAACCCATTCCGTTCACCACAACTATAAAACCCTACTGACCAACAAGAGCTCATAACATCTCAATTTACTCACCATTATTTTCAAAGCTCCATATATCAAATAAAAATGACATCCTACATACATTACATCATTGCAAAGCATTCAGACAACTTCTAATGATCACATACCCCTACCTCTCTCTCCCTGCCTCGTGCCATTCCCCACCTAACGGTGCCATTAGCATCCACCACACTCTTCACAACACTAAAGCACTCGAACGATAAGAGTGAGGAATTCCACCCCCAACCCTTACAATACTCCGAACTCTGTCATATAACTCTCACCTACATGCTCCTATCCATATTGCCTGATGACCTAATACAAGATCTACTCTTTATCCACAAACAAACATTACACTACTCTGCAAACGCCTAATCAACAACCGGTTCGTCATGACTAGGCCAGAATTCTTGCGAAGTCAAATCATTGGATATTCGGTCGGTAGTAATAGCACTTTTAAGTCGACAGTCAAACGCCCCCGTAGCTACGCCCTGAAGCCCGCAGTGCGTTCGATACCCCTGGTCCGAAAGCATATGAGCTCGTACGGTCCAGTCAACCAACCTCATCCTCGTTCATCACCGAAACATATCAGGTCATGAGTACAAACAAGGCGAAACTTTCTCGCCAAGCCGTGGTTAGTGCCAGCTGCGATATAAGTGTTCTCGAACAAACCATCCACTTCATATCTCCTCTATTTACTATGTTCGACTTATGCTGACATTTTCCCCTTCCCACAGAGCCTCTGAAAGCCGCTTCTCGTGATGGCTACGGTTCTGCCTTTCGTTAGCAGAAAGGGGTCATGAGTCATCCATATTGCGACTGAGCATTTGCTAAACACAAGTCTAACGAGTGCTGTGCAGATTGAGCGGGTGTCATATAGTGGACCGCAGTCAACATCTCTTCCATATAAGGCCGCACCAGGAACCGAATAAATTCCGAGTGGGTTATCTAAATGACATGGATGGCAAACAAGATAGCGGGACACACAGGCAAACGTCAAATCCGCATTAAGGCGCGTCAAAAATCCAGAGGCTGTAGTTTCGTAGCCCGTGAGCGAGAGGGTCGACCAGCTTGTGCGTACTATTGACTCTGACTCTGGCAGTAAGATGTGACGTCGTTTCATCCCGACTCATTTTATGTGTCATAGAAACTTCCTTGCTTCCGATGAAAGAACGAACAGACAATCACAAAGGATTCTCAATAGTTCACACTACAATCCGAGTCAGCGTGGCATGACACGATAAGCCGCATAAGAACACCGCAATCAATCGAATCAAACAAAATCAAATCAAATCACATTATCCAAACAAATTATACAATCCATCATATAGTCTATATACATACAAACCCCAACCAACCCAAAGAAATCCAAAACGGGGTATTAAAATCAAAGAAAACAAGTAAAAGAAGCGCAACCACAAACTAAACAACTGCTTCCACAACTTCCGCTACCGCATCAACCGTAGCCTGACTTGTAGCAGCCTGCACCGCTGTCCCCAAAACATCAGATAGCTTCGTCAAAGCCAACATGTTACCCACCGGCAACGTCTCAAAACCCAGTTGTCTGGCAACGTTATCCTCTGGTACTCCAACAAAATCCAAGACGCCCAACCAGATAGCCGCTGCGACCGCGGGATATGTCATGGCGAACATTGCAAACGTCATCAGGACTAACAAGGGAATCCAGACCAACCAAAGGTTTCTATCTGCGCCAAGTCCTGTGTTCTTGGCATGATAGGCGCGAAGGAAACTGTTTTGCTGCGCAACAGTGATTGCGTTCTTGGGGCCAATAGTGAGCACATCATCCGAGGGCGCCTCTGACTCAATGACACTGACAACCTCATCATTGTCTGCAGTTTTCTCCTCCGTCTCAACTTCGCTATCAACCTTGGCTTCCTCGGTGGCTTCATTAACCTTGGCATCTCTCAAGGCCTCCAATCTCGCCGTAGCCTCCGCCGACGATTTCGCCCCCTTGGTGTCACTGCCGGGGAAAATTTCATCGTAAGCCGGTGGGGCACTTCCCGGGTGAGCAGCAGGCGTGGCGTCACGAGGTCCGTAAATCATGTTAAACATGCGCTTGAAAGCCTGAGTCTCGGGAAGACCCATTTGCGGGACAACAGGGAATGGTAATGTTGGAATACCAGTGATAAGAGAGAAATTCCGTAGTTGGGCCGCACTGGGAAGGTGATCAGTCATTGTCTGCTGGAATTGTTGGAAGTGAGCTGCAAGGTTGGCCGCGACACCGGGAGACACTGGAGCGACGCTGTCATCGCCATCTACAACTTCACGTACTGGCGTGCTACTTCTAACCATGTGCTCAGGAGAATCACCCATGTTGCTCGAATCATAATCTGACTCGTACTCATCGTCCTCATAAGTCGAGTACTCAGGGCTGATACCACCATCAAACTCGGCCTCTCCAAGAAGCATCCGTGGCAGGGAATCAATCGAGTCAGCAGTCGAAGCCCGTCTAACACTCTGGTAACTAAGGCTTCTCCGCAACTGACTATCGGGTGACAGAATGTCCAAAACCTCTTCATTCGTCGACATGTCAATCGCCCGATAACCAGCATGCGACTCAATCAACGCATCGGCCCGGTTGATAAGCAAGCGTCTAACAATCTCCACGTTATCGTTGAGCGCCGCCAAATGCAACGCAGTGTACCCAGAGCTATCCTCCAGATTCGGGTTAGCCCCACGGGCGAGCAGACCAGCCACGATTCTATTGTAGCCCTGCGACGCAGCAATATGCAACATCGTCTGGCCCGCCGAGTTAATCAAGTCGAACTGGGGAACGTGCATCGTAGCGCAGAGATCAATATTTTCAAGGCACTTCATAACCATGCCTTCAACATTATCCAGAGCTGCCCGGTTGTATGAGACACCACCGTGGCCACCATGGCGCGAACCGCCGTTATCCGAATTTTCGAGGCCGGATCCCGCACTGTTAAACACTCTCCGGGCCACCGAATCAGGATCTTCCATTTTGCCGTTCATCTTATGGTTAAGAATGGTGAGCGCCATACGAATAAGTTGTTCACCATCATCATCCAGGTACTTAAATGTGGCCCTGCTACTAGGAAGGATAACCTGGCTACCAGATTCTGGTGCAACCGTCACCTGTACAGTACCCGCCGTGCTAGAAGGAGGAGCCCGGCAAAGCAGTGTGTTTTCGCCCCAATAATTGGTTGTCGTAGATTCCCTCCCACCAAACATGACGCGCATACCAGGCCGGAAGTTGACACCCAAAACCGTGACCTCACTGCCACCACACTTGCTACCCTCACCAGGAACCACCTTTTGAATGACAGGAACTGGTGGGCCAGTAGGGACCACAGGAGGAACCGTCATCATCCCGTGAGTATTGGTAACTGAAGGTCGCGGGGTCTGTAAAATACCAGGGCTAGGATCTCTGCTTTGTCCCACGGAAGAAGGTGTTGAGCCAAATTGATTCATTACCAGTCTATCCATAGCAGTTGTTTGGTTCTCGGGCGTGAATAGGCTTTGATCGTTAAGCGGTGACTGTACCGAAAGCCCATGCATAGAAAGTCCGTGAACTGGTGACGCCATACTATCAGGGTGGAAAGGAAGTGGTACTGTAGGCGTGAAGGGAGAAACCGAAGACCGGTGGGTATGCATAGCTGACATTTGCGACGCCGAAACCCCATTGTTCATGACACCCGTCATGGGCATATTTGGTGGGAGGATAGCCGCTGGTTGTGGCGTGTCCATAGACATCATTGTGACACCAACAGGCACAGCCGGGCTTTCGCCTGACGACTTCCGTCTCTTGGTCGATGGCTCGTCAGAATCGTCAGCAATTATTTCGGCCATGGGGCTGTCGCCCGAATCTCGTCTACCCTTCTGCTTGGAGGAGGCGTAGTTACCCGTCGTGGATTTCCGGTTAGTCGTGATTTGTCGTGGTCTTTGTGGTCGTGGGCGAGCTTGCGTTCTTGCGACATTCTTTGCCGTCGGCTCTGGTATTTCCGCAGGGTGTGTCTTGTGGTCGTCGGTAATCATAATGTTCTCGGTCATAGTTTGCGCCATAATCTTCCCAGCGTGGTCCTTCAACGTCATGATAACTCGGAATCCCTCCTTTTCGCCATGGTGACGGCAATAGCACGCAATTCGCATAGGTACACTAGCCTGCCATCTGCCCTGAAATTCGGGTTCCTCTCCTTTAGTCCAGTCAATGGTCTCGAATGTGTTAAACACTACGATACGACGACTCTCATTGCTCGTCCATTGCTCATCCTCCTCGGCATTCTTAATCTTCTTTCTGGCCGCGCGCTTCCGTTCTCGTTGAATACAACCTGTGCAAATGTGGACCTCGCCGCCATTCTTGGGGTGGTTTTCGTCCGTTTCAGCTAACGCCACATTCGGGTCGCGCATCTCGGGGTGTGAAGATGAAGCTGCTCTGGCCAAAACCTTGGCTAAAATATCATGATTCCGTACTACACTCGAGCAAACAACCATGCAATACAACTCCAGACACGCAGGATTCGGCTTATGTGGTGGTTTAGACATCAACTTGGGCTTCGAGACACAGTGTGCTGGAAGATGTAATTTGGTAACGTTCTCTGGCAAGCGATCCAGTGATATGACGATGTTCAACTGCGTTTCGACTCGACTCTTGTTTGGCGCGGGATGAATCTTAAGGGCGTATGGGTACTTGGCCCCGGGAAGTATCGGTGATATGGTAGTAGACCTCTGTGATTCGGTTTGCGACTGGCTGCGTCGTGATTTGTGAGCCTTTACTGGGCCGTTTTGTGATGGTGGTTGTTGTGGTTGATGCGAAAGAGGTGCTCCGACACCACCCATGGGAAGAAGGCTTAGGGGGAACTGTGATACTGGCGAAACCTGATAACCGACATTTTGCTCAGGGATCCATTGCATGGCGGGCATGGAACCGTTCATAACATTAGGTCCGTTGAAGAACCCATTTCCAGAAGCGGCGCTGGCCATGGCTAGACTAGCTTCTGTGGGGCGAGATCGCTTGAGCGATGTTGGTTGTGATGAGTACATAGTCTGTCGAGGTGAGACATTAGGTTAGTACAAGACACGAATCTCGTGGTTGTCGGCGTTAAAACGTACATTTTGTTGAGAAAGACCGGTATTAGTAGTCGGGCTATCAGGGAAAGCCGAAAAATTAAAGATATCGTCCCCCATCATATTCGAGTCCATCATTTGTTGTTGATTTCCCTGTCCAAAAACAAACTGCTGGTTATTCCAGTCCAGTCCTGTGTCATCCAAAGCACCCAAAGTCACAAGTTCAGATTCAACCACCACACTCTGTGGCGGGGTTCCAGAAGGCGACTGGCGGTTTCCAAGTCTTGAGTTTGATGGACTCGTAGACCCAGCTGACGACTCCGGGTCGGAATCCGGTGGTGACATCCCCCTCCGGTTCGACGGCAACGAGCGAATATCGGAAGAAAAGAGTTTGGAGTTTATGGGCGAATCGGCAGAGGGCAAACTGATAGGATAAGGATTGTCAAAGTTGAGGTCATCGAGGATGTCGGCTTCATCCATTATGACAGGGCTCGCAGAATGGTAGTCGCCTGGCGATGCCATGTCGGGGCGGACGGACACGGGCGTGATTGTTTTCCGGGCCGTGAGACTCGGGATGAAACGTGGTCGGGATTGCTAAATTTCGGGTTTTCGGATGAGAAGTAGGGAGCGGAACAAACGAGAGAGGTGTGAATCTGTGTCGCGAAAAAAAACAAAAGGGTGCTGTTGGTTGGTTGCGGATTACGGTGACGATCAAAGTTGCCTTAATTTTTTTTGTTGAGAAGGGTCACAATCGTAAAATAAATGAGGCTGTAGAAGTGACAGTAAGGGTCGAAAAGAGCAGAATAAATATTCAAAAGGTTAAAGCCGTGGAGTCAGAAGAATGTCAGGACTTGCCGGCGACGCCACAACCAAAGTTGGAGCAAAGCAAAATTGAAAAGAAGGGAAAAAGAAGGAAGCGAAAGGTCGGTAAATGCAAGGCCTAAAATCAAATAAACACGATCGGATTGTAGCGATTTGTGATTCTGACTAGGCTGGGCTAGTTGGCTGGGAAAACACAGCTTGATTCATAGACCAGCTAATACCAGGACATGGAAAATGGAAAGAAGGGGGAAGAAAGTATAAAGTCTGTGTGGCCGTTGTGGGTTATCGGTCGGCCTTTTGGCCATGCTTTTTTTTTTCTACTACTAGATGACGAGAACAGATGAAGGGATGAGCAAATAGTGGTGCTATGGTTTACAGTGAAAGAGATTGATTCAAACAAGTGTTCACAGAAGAAGGCTACAAGTGAATAGGAAAAAGTGGCGTACGCGAATGCCAAATACAAATGCCGTTTTTCCGGGCAACATCCGCATCGTCAAAACCCTCAAACGCTCACTGATTTATCCTCCATTAAATGTTACCATCGCCACTGCCAACGTGACGTGTACAGGCGGTCCACCTAACTAGCATACCCCCACGCAGCTGACCACTCAGTATTTAAAAGGAAGGGGAAAAAAAGAGTTAGCCCAGCTAGGGTCCAATTTTGCCAGTTTGAATTTCAGTGGCTTTCGGGGCAAGCGGCAAGACGGATAAGTGAAGGAGTGAATTTGTTGGGGAAACAGTCATGGCACTTTTAGTGCTGAAATGCGCCTGTGCTGGTTGGTTTGAATAAATGGATGGATGGATGGATGGACCGACCGTCTCAGACTGCAAGTAATATAATGACAATGGATGGATGCGGATTGTGCGTGGATGGATTGATGGTGTGAAGTGACAGACAGACAGCATGCTTGTCTATATGTGTGCAGATATCATGTTGTACACTGGAGTGCAGACATATCAACATATGGATGTATGTATGTATGTATGTACATACATACGTGTGTACTTTCTCATCATTGACGTGATGTCTGTCATTTTGGGTTGACCCGCCTAAAAAGCAGCTTTAGCCGCCCAAAGTCAGCCCCTAAGTCTGAATCGCCTTCTATCCCGCTTTAACCCCGACTCCTCCGCATCTTGTTCTCCTTCTCCGTTCTATTCGGTTGAGAAACTCCTTCTCTATCTATCTTCTCAAATCAATCATTCAATTTCCTCTACCAAATTCACAACACCGCTCAGACCAACTTGGCCCAATCCACCATCCACAATTAATGCACAACCTCGTGGCTTTTCATCGCTCGGACAAAACAATTACCGTATGCGATCACGTGACTTGTCATCAATCCCTGAAATATAGCATCCTTCAAGATGGTCCATTAATGGCTGCCTATGCATGTAATGGCCCCGTGGTGGAATCCACAAAACTATTCCTGACTTGGAATGTCCATGATTCTGGGAAGGAAAGCCCTAATATGTTTATGTACTCAAGATAGTTAGACCCTAGGTTATCCCGGGGGCGTGTAATAGGCCCACTTGGATCCCACTTCACGCTCCCCCGCTTACAAGCCGGTGCCATATTTATAGGAGCATGTTCATATGTACATACATACATTTATCCCGCTTGCCGAAAGCAAAGATTGACTGGTGGTTGTTGATTTAGTACAGCTTGCTTAGTCTGTAGATACATATGTACATACATACGTATACACCAGCCCTGACGAGTGTATTCACATGTTTCTGTAACACAGTTAGTTTTGTGTGACCTTTCATTGCCACCCCGCAACATACATGTAACATGTCGTTGATTCATTGGTTCAACAGAAAAACCCACACTAGCCATCTGTCCGACTATATTTCTCTTTGACACATTCTCTATCTTATCGGAATCAGTGTCGTCCCCTCGACTATCAACTGTAGCTACGAATGGTGGCCTCCAGATAGCATCGGCAAAGATTACGGTGCTATTGAAAGGCATGTAGCCCAGCCTTCAACACTGTTCAATACTATCAATCAAAAACATAAATAACCAGCTATAGCAAGGCTTCATCTACCTGAGACGTTATTGAGCTTCGAGTTCTAACGGTTTCCGTACAATGTCGGGTAAAGTCCTATTAACCATATGCGTGTATAATCATTCCAGAGTTTACAGCAAGCACGAATGACATGTTTGTGCGTATCTCATGTTTAACGGGAGAATGGTGGGGTACAAATTACGTAGCACCGCGAGAGGCCCCGGCCTCGGCTCGGCCCACTTGTGAGGAACCTTCAGGGTAGAACCACATTCATGCAGCACAAGTTGAACGGGTCAAAGATAAATAATGTGCAGAAGCCTAAGGGCTGTTTTGGGGACTGGCGTTGTCATCTGGAGTAGGTTTTCATTCCCATTGTTTCCAAGATTTGTTACTTGCTTAGATTTTTGTCTTCACACTAGATTGAAGATGTTGTTTGTTAGGGTTAACTACATCAACTAACCCATGAACTAACAAGATAAAGTTTAGCCCCAGGTACGACGTGGGGTTGATTCAGTTGACTAGTTGGGTGGTGACCGTGACTTAAGAGACACTGAGCTAAGAAGACAGAGCTTCCAGGAACATACTGGGTGATGTCGTGTAGAATCTGAGTACACAGGATCAAACTTGAGTTAGACTACATGTACTAACAAGAGATTTCTATGGTGCCTTGATAGACCCAAGTTGATAGAAACTTTATGGTTTAACATATACTGTCTCACTAGCTAACTTGAGAAAGTTTGTTTTGATGTCAACTAGTACATACATACTTAGATAGCTGTGACTACTTCGGTTTAGTATACGTGTATGACATCCTCTGCCATAGCACATTAACTTACCTAGAGAACTGGCGGTCATGCCTGAAGGAATTGAGTCCAATTGTTTTTGGTTTCATTTCAATTACCACCAGTCGCTTTACGATACATAGGAGAGTACTGTGTATAACTGAAAATAGGCCTTGCGACAGGAAATGCCACCTATCGACTTGATGATATCAACATACGAGGCACTCATTGGAAATCCCTAAATACTCATAGAACGTAAGATTCTCACAGCCCCTTTGCGACAACCAACCAAAACGTACATCATATACTTCTATATAGATGATATGAGCGAGTGACAACTTGGAGTTGCTAAGGAGACTGTTCGTCGCCCACTATCGCCCGGCCCTGAACCCCGCATCATTTCATTTTCCCGTTTGACACCAGGCATCTCTCCTAAAACATGTGCGGAGTTTACCTCTGTGGTAACACGGAGTTTTAGACCGGGTGTTTAGATACTCTTGACAGATCTTGAAATATGGGAAATTCTTCCTTCTGGGCACCAGGTCGCTTTCCCGGGCCACAGATCTACAACCATAGATCAGGACATGGTCCATTCCCAAAGAAACGCATGTATTGAAAGTGGATACCTTGAATTGTCTACCGACTTTGATTACTTGGATCTCAGGTTAGCCAACTATTCGATTCTCCCCGCCAATGGTAACTTTTTGGCTAATCAATCGAGACGCCGGAGACCACGTTCTTGCGTTTTAGATCTACCATGTGTTGAATTTCCAGAGCTCCTTTCGCCGAAGACGTGTGAGATCACATTGCATTGGTTGCGGCGATGAAGCAGCCGTCTTCTTCGAAGAATGTCCCTCATCTTCAAACGCAGCTCTAGCCTGGTAGTTTTACCCATGAGCAAAGTGCCAGTAAGCCTTCTTAGGCGTCGACTACTCCCTGTTACTACGGAAAGGTGAACAGAAAACGGTATATTCTGTCTTGTGTCAACGGTGCTTTTCCTATTTTTTTGTGCATTAGTCATGGGGGTTTCTTGCTATAGCGAGACAAAGCATGTGCCCCCAGAGTTTATCATGAAAGTCACAGGCTGCTAGGTGAAGGTCTCCAACAGCAGGTATGCATGTATGCTGTATGTATGTATGTACATAACTTATCGCAGTTTGAGTTGGGGTCGTCTTCAGATGATGATACCGACCCATAACTAGAGTTGACAGTGAGTGAACAACTGGGGTCTAGATGGAACACGTGAATATATAACTTAGAAGACACGCTTTGTGTACATGCATGTAGCATGCATGACATCATCGACCATAAGCCCCAACGTCGTTTTTATTCTGTCCCAAGAGACACAGACCCTGGGCTAATTTGACCACTACTTGGTTCGCTCTATCTGGTCAGCTTCCGCCCTATGCCCTGTGGTATCTCCTTAGTGAAGCCTAGCACAGGTACATACTCGACCCGATTTCATTGAAATATATTTTCCAAAAATAAGGTCATCACCCTCATCTCCAGAGCGGTGGCTTCCGTCAATTTAGACCGGAGTCATGGGGGTTCAAGCAGCGTACGGAGTAAGCCAGCGAACGGCTGTCGACTTTTGATTACTCGGTCCACAAGACACGAAAAATGTGTTACTCCACTTGACGTGCATACCAAGATTAAGCGACTCTCTGCTGCTTCATATTTGGTACCTCTACGGATATGTGTAGTAGGACATATATTTGATTTCAACTATGGCATGACAAGTAATCACAAAACGGCATCTAGGGATCTATCGTAGTGACACAAAGTCAATCTAACGTGCATGCTAATCCCTTCACAAAGCAATCCGCTGTCATAAACCAACCCTCATCAGAGGAGCACCACCAGCCCGTTCTAGTTCTTCTCGACACAACTTAGGGATGCCTGAGTCCCCTTCGATATCCCGCCGGAAATTTATGCGCGACTCCGCAAAATGTGGGATAGATCCTTAAGAACAACTTACACGGAGCTTCTCGTGTTTGCTGAGGTACATACAAACGTGTACAAGTGGGGGTATTTCACAGGCTTGATATATTCCAAGCTTCATTTACCCTTACCGTTAGGGTTACCGTGGGTCTAAGCATCCAGCCCTCCCAAAAACTGCACCTAACAAGACGTTAAGAAACTTCACATGACAAAAAGGCATACTAGAGAGGGCGAGGAAAACCACGATCAAGCTGCGGAAACCATCATCAGTAACGGCCTCTTGAGGTAGCCTGTCCTAAAAAGTATGTCCTTTTGTCATGTGCCGAACCTTAACCTATTGTTTTGCGCAGTCCTTGGGAGGGCTGGATGAGGAAAAAAAAGAAAAAAAAAAGAAAAAAAAAAGAAAAAAAAAGAAGGGTAAAATCAAAGAAGCTTGGGGGAGTCGCAACTATTTATATTCATTTGGCGGTGAGGGTAAGGTGGCAGAATTGTACACATTTATGGTGTTGATTACTTAATCTTTGGGAATATTGTTCCTCTGTGCGTACAAGTGTATGTTATAAATGTCATGTGCAAAAAGAGTTTAGAAGTCTGTAGCTCCTCTAGCCGCGTCGTAGATATGCAGCATGTATGACATCATCGATCGTACGCCCGGACGTTGTCCTCATCCCCTCCAACAAAAAACGGACCCTAAGTTGTTTTCACCACTTATATCATGTAGGGGTGTGAACTGTTGAACTTGTTGATGCCATAGTCACATGGTGTAGTCGAATCGAGCTCGCCTTCAGGTAGCATACTTCGTACAGCATACATATAGACCCATTGAAACTGTATGTAGTTGCATACTGCTATGGCTGCTCAGTGTACGAAGCATTCCTAACTGCCCCAACTACAGAATTTGCCTGGGAATACACTAAACCTGACACTTGCATTTTAAAAACTGACAACCACTCCCGAGTAAGAAGGGCAAGTGTGACGGCTTTGCCCAACGTCATCTCAAAACTACCTGTTTCTCCCAATGTCTATGTGTATCCCGTGTGTTATGGCGAGGTTCAGCATATACTTAGCCTCTCTGTGCTTCCATTTGATGTAACCGACCTCAGTGTTGACATGATACCTGGCCATCTCAATCCAATCCTCAAGTATGATCCCAAGAGTATTTGTCCTCACTCCTACGTCACTCCACGTCGGTAAATGTGCATTGAAATCACCCGATAGAACAGCCTCCGACGGTACCGCAATGGAGCTCAGTGCTGAGAAATCCCGTGCTTACCCGTTTCCTTAAAGATACACATTTGCCATCCACTCTCCAGTGGCCTACGCAACAACCACCCTTTCGTTCGTCTCCACCCTCACCTATTGTAACCCCCTTGACTAGCAGAGCCGCAACCCCGTTGGTAGTGATCACACTGTACTTCCTCATTCACTCCGGCCACGACTTCAAAACTGCGTCGTGGAAACCTGGGAGTTCCTTGAGGAACGGAGCTCCTGCTCTCGAATCTAGAGTGCTACAGAGGTGCACCGGTCTCGCGTGAATATTGCACTGCAGTAGGCGCAAGGAACGCAAGGGATTTACGGCGCTTGTCAAACCGGCTCTTCAAGATGCAGGCTTAGCCTATGGAGAGACTGCTCTCTGGTTAACAGTGACCCGCCCTATAAAGCCCTAATCGCCCAAGCCAAATCGTAGCCACTCTTACCTCACTGACTCGGCGACAAACCTTTCACCCTTCTCAAAATTCCATACATAACCCCCGCGAAGCCTCGCTCCTGGAAATCTCCTGTAGGGCACTGCACCGGCACCAAGTCCATCCCCTCATCTAACGCCACTTCACCTTCGCTCATCCACTGCTTCATGCCAAAGCCTGTTTCTTGATAAAGTTCGGCAAAGCCACTTTACCTGATTTCTCCTGGAATTGACCTTCTAAAGATAAGGTTGTCACGCCCATCTCCAGAGCGGCTTTCTTCCTTTTCGTCCGGAACCCTGAACATTCAAGCGGTACAGAGATGGCTGTCTCTTCGCCCCCTCTGCAAATTCTGCAGATTACATCTTGCCGCCCCTTCGCATTCCTCTAGAACGGTAAATAGTGGCCCTTACCCAACTTCAACCCAAAGTAAGCGGAACTGAGACTTCTGATGTCGTTGAACACGATACCCTTGGTACTCAATCGTGACTGAGTCGGCACTATAGTAGTATAATGCTTTCCAACCGCTACCTCCCAGTCTCTGTTAAGTGAGTCATCCCACTATATGATGCTCTGTTCTCTTACTCTTCACCTGATGTTGCTAAGGGAAACTAACTGCTTCCCGGGTGGGTTTCTGTTGAGAGCTTTTTTGGCTTCCAGATCTACTATCTCATTGCCTCGGATACCTTATGACCTGGACACCACATCACCGTAATGTCTTTAGTCTCGAACTCCCTCAGTTTCTGAGAAAAGTAGTTGGTGCCTTGAAGCCCCTGAATAGCGGTTTGAGAATAGAGCAAAATGAATTTCTTGCCTTGTGTGTTTTGCAGATATTTCACTGCTTGGATAACTGCTCAGCATTCGCAGTCGGCTGTCTCTACTTCACTACCCATTGGATTACTTGATTTCATGCGTGAGTTCTGGTGGAGGAAGGCCCGCGAACTTCGGTTCCCTTCCTTTGATCCGTCAGTATAAACGATCTGAGAACTTTCCTCCTTCAGTTAACCTACCAAGAATTTGCGAATTTCCGCCACTTCGTCTGCAGTACCCTTCTGGATATAGAAGGTCATCTCTAGTGGCTTTCGCCTAGGAATATACCACTCCAATCTAGGTCTGTCCATCTCCCATGTTGTGATGAACTTCTCTGTCGCCCTAAGGAAAACTCGTTGCAGTATGGTAGGCTTTGGCCTACCTGGCTTCCGGCCAGTGCTGCCAATTTTGCCCCCGAGCCACAGTCCTCACGTTCAACAGGGAGTATGTGTCTGATGGGACAGTGTTCTGGGAAACTGAGAACTCATAACGCGTAGCTTCATTCTGCCAGTTGTATTTTCACCGGAATTGGTAGGAGCATCACTATCAATGTTAAAAGAAGCTTAAACAATCGGATGACAATTGTGTAACTGTAGCTAAGAACATGACAAGCCTGAATTGCCCTTGATCAATCTCTACTGAAGTTGAAGTCGCAAACATCCGGATGTAGCATATGACAACAGCCCAACTACCAATTTTAAGTTGTGGCGGTTCAGTCCTATCTCCTACAGCTCAATCCAATAACCACACTGACAAATGCCATTTGTATGTAAGCCGGGCCCTTGGTACCCAGAGCCCAAAAGCCATTGTCTGTTAATCGGGGTGCTGAAGGGACTACTGATGAATGGAGGTACGACATGACAGTAGGATCAAACTACCACATGGAAACAACAGATATATATGGGTCCATGGATCCATGCATATACCCCCAAGTTCAAGCCAAATAACCGGCTTACTAACGATGTAAGCATCTCAGTACAACTTGAACAATAGGGCTATATCTGCTCAAAGATCATGCAGAATTTCGGTTGGAGACGAATCAAGTAGAGTTGGTTGAGTGGTGCTGGCTTAAAGATTGGCCATGCGCTACACCTTAAAAAGGTTATTCCTAAGTGAGCCGTGTATGCTGAGTACGGGTTTTTGAAAGGCTCCGGAAACTTTCTGGAGACATTTAGACAACGCTAATTTTAACTGTCAGATTCCTACAATGGGAATCCACCACCACATACTGAAGTCTCACAAATCCTGCAACCGTCAGTTAGTGGCGTCGACTGGGCGTTGACTTGCGTCGATATGTTGTACTAAGGATTGTGGCCCAGCCTCGGCCTGCCTCACTTGGCTGTGCGGTTCAACCTTGTGTGAGCGCCTGTTGTTCTGGGGGCTTAATTGATAGGAAGCATATATGACGAAGAAGAAGACGTTGTTACAGTCTGAGTACTACTTTGTCGTTTCTTTCAGCCGTGTCATTAATCTTCAACAATGTTGCTTTTTATTTTGTTTTGGATTGTACCGGTATTTGCGACGGATAGCCTGTACTCTACCTTTTGCAAGCTATGGAGTCACAGTGCCGTGGTTATGAACAACAAGTTGTACATCAATGGTGGGATAGCCAAATATTCCGGAGGCGGCGCCCAACATCTTAGTAAGTCTGCGTTTGGATTTGCTAATTGTCCCAAGACTGACATCCCCAGACACCTACTTTGGCTACTATGATCTTGATATCGACAAAGTAAGCCCCCAGCCGGAATCCGAGAAACCGCCAAATATTCCAAGTACCACTTCAGGTGCTTTATGGGCGGATGAAGACAATGGTGTTCTCTATATATATGGTGGCAACTATATTGAAGATTCGCCGATCTCCAATCCCCCGCTCTGGAAATACCATCTTTCGAACAACAGTTGGACGCAGGTTCCGCCGTCTACTTCTATAGAGCCATACGGTTTAGCAGACGGCGCATACACTTCATCGTCGGTGTCAAGACAGGGCTACTGGCTGGGGGGATGGTTGAATAACGCTACGGATGGCAGTGTCCCGGAGGACAGTGGAGTTGAGAGGGCCATGCCAAATCTCTTGATCTATGACTACGATAGCAACATATGGACTAATACCTCAGGCCCAGATGGCCGCGGGAGACTCAACAGCGTTGTTGTTTATTTGCCGTTGGGTGATAAAGGAGTGTTGGTTCATTTTGGGGGAAAGGTGACCACAGGTGCTTCCTATGACCAACCTGATCTGGAGTATCAAAGTATGGATGAAATTTGGGTCTACGACATTGCTGGTAGTGTCTGGTACAACCAAAAAGCTACTGGCGATGTACCCGGCGATAGGTCACAATTTTCAGCAGATGTCACTTGGGCTGCGGATCGTTCAAGCTACAATATGTAAGCACGTTCTAGCCAGATGTTTCTTTCCAAAACTAACAATACTTAGCTATCTTTTCGGTGGTGCCAATGAAGTCACCAACGGTTATGATGATATGTATGTTCTCTCTATCCCATCATTTAGATGGGTCCTAGTATACAGAAAGTCGCCCAGCAACTATACCCGTTGGAAACACACATGTTCCATGACTTCAAGCCGAGCCCAGATGATTCTCTTGGGTGGGTATCATGAGAATAGTACAGGCTGTGAACGTGATAACACATGGGGAGCTTATAACCTCAATTTAGCCTTAGAGGATCCCTCCGATGATATCCAGACAACGTATTATAGCAACGACACTACCTTTAAGGTACCGACTGTCTTGTCAAAAATCATTGGTGGAGACACTCTAGGCGGCGCGACCGTTACTATACCCCAAAATGGCTGGGATAACCAGGCCCTATCTACAGTTCTATCTAAAGTTGCCCAAAAGTCATCGAGTAATGGGACTGGGTCTTCTACATCTAGCTCAAGTGACCCATCTAGCTCAAGCGACACATCATCCAACAGTGATCACGGTCTCTCTACCGGGGCCAAGGTTGGCATCGCAGTGGGAGTCGTCGCCGCCTTTCTCATCGCCGCCGCAGCGGCTTACATTTTCTTCCGTCGTCGGCAAGTGGCAAGCCGTGCACAGGAACCGGCTCTTTACGGAGCTGCTGGTACTTCACAGACATCGCCTTTTGGTAATACCGGATTTGCCCCGGATCCAGCCTCACAATACTTCGAGGCACCTCCTAGATGGGAGCCTATTCCCGCAAATGATCACTTGGCGGCTGAGTCGTCACTCTCGCGTGCCCCTCAGGAGCTACCTGTTGGTTATGAGACTAGAGCGGTTAGTGTCGTTGAAGCTGATGGGACTGCTGTGAGTTCGGAGAATCAGAGTTCACGAGATACTTTGGAGAAGCCTTCTGCTGTTTCGAGTCCTTCACCGCAGCCTACGCTACCTGCTACTCCGCCTGTGAATAATGAACAAAATCCATGATGGTGATTTCGCCATAGAAAGTTAGGTTTCAAGGGCCAGGGTTTGTTTTTATAGATGTATGATATCAATAAATGGTGGGTTGCTTTTGGGTAGATATTTACGAGAGATCTTAGTGGAAGGATATACTTTGCGGTTCTTTTTAGTCAGTTGTATATATACGCATACTGGAATGAAGATAATTCGATGACAAAACAGTACTGTGTACTAAATTATCACTAGAAGTGTTTGGCCAGTTGCAACGGAGTAAATATTCTGCCGGGAAAAGCAGTCGTCCCAACAAGTGATAGCTGTACGCCAGTCTCATTAGCCACTCCCTTTAATCCGGCTCCGTAAATATATGTACATGTGTATAACACAGTGCTTCGCGATGATGAAAAGGATCTGATCTAGGGGGTTAAAGATACGATCGACCCAAAGCCTTTTGTGTAACTAGAATACTGAGAATGGAATATATATGTAGTCGGGCCTGTTTCTTATACATGAAGGTATTAAAGGTGTTCCGATGTCAGGCGTCGTTACATACTGGAGGGGCTCAATCGGATGAACAGTGGCTCGTATTTGTTACAGTTCGGCTGCGGTGTTTACAACTCGGGACTACAACAAGTCATTTTGGGGTTTGCCAATGGGCAGAAGTCTACATGGGAGTGAAGAATATGCAAACAGAAATATCTATTTGGCATAGACACTTACACGCACAGTAGCGTAATTACGTTGGCAAGTATGTACATGCATAGGTCATTTCACAGGCTTCAAGTGTTGTCTGTCGGTGTTCAACCCTTGTCGTTAGGGTTATTGTGGGTCTAAGCATCCAGCCCTCCCAAGAACTGCACCTAACAAAACGTTAAGAGGCTTCACATGACAAAAAGGCATACTAGAGAGGGCGAGGAAAACCACGATCAAGCTGCGGAAACCATCATCAGTAACGGCCTCTTGAGGTAGCCTGTCCTAAAAAGTATGTCCTTTTGTCATGTGCCGAACCTTAACCTATTGTTTTGCACAGTCCTTGGGAGGGCTGGATGAGGAAAAAAAGAAAAAAAAAAGAAGGGTAAAATCAGAGAAGCTTGGGGGGGTCGCAACTATTTATATTCATTTGGCGGTGAGGGTGAGGTGGCAGAATTTGTACACCTTTTTGGTGTTTATTATTCAATCTTGGAGAATATTGTTCCTTTGTGTGTACAAGTATATGATATAAATGTCATGTCCAAAAATACAGTGTGAAGCCTCTATGTTATCCGTACTCTCTTGATGCTTCCCACACCAGCACCATGCATGACATCATCGCTTATACGCCCTGACGTTGTCTTTACACCGTCGTGACGAACAGCGCCCGTCCACAGGGATAGGGTATACTGGGTCAGATGAGTTGGGGAGAGGGCCGGCACTAGGCCCACACCCGGCGCTGGTATAAACAGGCTCCGGGGATTGCGGAGGGTTGGCACAGAACTAGTGTTGAATATCATCGGTTACTTCCTATCTTCACTTCGGAACAGCATCAACAGAACAATTCAATTCAATATACCGTAGCTGGTAAACCCGCGCCAAATAAGTTACAGGGGTAAGGCCCTGGAGCAATGTGCACGCACGTATGCTTTCCTCAATGACATGCCCAATGTCGAATGACGCGCCTTTGGCAGCCATCTAGGCGCCTGCGCTTCAATAATGTCATCTTGTATACAGACGCTTATTTCTACATGTCTATGTGGACCAAGGTGCGTTTGTACGTACACAAATACATCTGTACATTGGTTAAATGGACAGGGTTCGTCTATGACTGCCAACAACTCTTACCATAGCTATTTCTCATGACTCTAAAACCGCAGATTCAACAGCACATGCCATTCCCCAAGAAATCGTTGCTCGCATAACAGCACATCACTCAGTTGGTTACTTTCACAATGACGTCGCCAGATTCTAACGCAGCCGGTTTACCACTACCTTCACCTCCACGATTTCGCTTCACGCACCTTTTTAAACGCAAGTCTGATTTCCGGCGTATCGTAAGCGCCCCAAAACCTATCACCGGAGAAGAGTTAGGACAAGATCCCGAATCTTTCGTCCGGGCAATCTCAGCGATATGTGAGGCTGTCGATCAGATTCTCGGCCATCAGACAATCCCCGAGAAGTTAGGCACAGAGCTTGAGGGCCTCAAACGGCACTACAACGCATTCCGCGAGTTGGTACCCGTCCTCCGGACTTTGGGCTTGACCAGCGATAAATGGATAGGGGAACATACGCAGGGTATCGTTGTCTTGATGGTACATCTGTTATCTACGGCCATTGTACACACCATCTGTCTACTTCATCCGAGATGGCTGTACTATGATGTAAAGCGTGTGCGATACACTCATATCGCCTTGAACCAGATTATTCCTAAGGTTTTGGAAATCAAAATTCCGTGGGTAGACTACACCTTGGTATCGCGACATTCCGAGGAAATGATCACAAATAGCATCGTACTTCAGCATTGTCACTTGACCCTTGGGGCCGGTTGCTTCGATGACCTCCAACAGCTGCTTCCCGTACTGGTAAAGACCAAAGCGTGGGAATCATTGACCTGGTCAAACCAATATGACACCTTGTTACGTGCGAGATTTCTTGATATCGGCCGGCTCTTTCAAAGAGCAAAGTCTCTATGTGATAGGCCAAAATGGATCGGACTCATGTTGCCGTTGCCTTCTGGGCTGGCTAATAAACTAGACAGTATTGTTGAACTATCCGCACGCGCCGACTTTCACATCGGGTGGATCAAACCTGAAATAATGTTGTCCGTTGCTGGACAATTCGCGAGGTTCCCTAGTGACTTCTCGTTAGACGACAGGATTGAACCCATGACACGAAATGAGTTCGGTGATCCCGGACGATGGCTCATCTCATCGGCACAATACCAGTGTTGGTATAACTCAACTAAGGGTACAACCAAGAGATTCCTATGGTGTATCGGGAGTCGTAAGTAATCCAGATCAAGGTACATTTCGACATACTAACTATTTGATTAGTCGGGATGGGCAAGTCCATTTTGATGTGAGTCGAAACTCAGCTATGAATGTTGAGATATCAGTCCTGAAGTGGACAGATGATCTCCATACATCGTACTAACCGATCTTTCTCCAGGAACCGCATTGTAAAATCGCATCGAAGAGACTGGGAAAACTCTCCAAGATGGCTTTGTCCACTTGTGGTTCAAATTCACTTCACAGCCAACATGATTTTCTATGACCTATCAATAATGCAGGCGCTACTACAACAAGTTTTGGCCCAAACAAAATCCCCAACCAACTTGGTAGTGTCGGCGTATGAATCACTTGTACAAAACTCCGGCGCATACCCGTACCAGGACCTGACCTTGGCCTTGTTGGCAGAGCTGACAGAAACATACACCACCTACTTCTTCCTGGATGGACTGGATGAGTGCGATCCTGTTGTTGCCCGGAAATTCATTAATGGTTTAACATCTCTTGGTCCAAGTTCCCGCGTCATCTGCTTTTCACGCCGAACCTCCCAAATCTCGCCGGAAATCTATCCGCAATTCACATTTATGGAAATAGAAGCCAACAGAATGGATATCGAACCATATCTGCTCTACATGTTGGATTTATGGGGAGCTCCCCCCGGGCATCCGTTGTTGTCACCTGATACAAAGTCTGCAGCAATAGACCAGATAATAACTAAAATGGAGGGGATGTAAGTAAACCGTAGTTTCATCTTGACTTTCATGCTGACTGCTTCCCCGGTCTAGGTTCCTCTTCCTTGAGGAACACGTCCAACAGGCTCAATACTCTGGTTACAGCAAGGAATTTTTGAATCGTCTGAACGAGATACCTGATCGTGTCTGTTGGCGATTTGAAGCTACCTTGTATCGCATTTCCCGGGCTCCAGATGGTAACGATATAACACGTCTGATTGCCTGGGTTGCTGTGAAAAACCCGCTGTCTATCTCGAAGGATATTCCCCACATCAAATCTCAGTTCTCTGCCTCCGACATGTTATCCATCCATCGTTTGGTTTTAGACAGCCTGGGCATTCTTCATGTTGTCGGCGGTGATAGTATAACGTTCACTACTAACATTGCAGCGGGATGGGCTTTGACGGACTTTTCAGAGTTATTCCCTACTTTTGTCTCGGATGTACGCCATGCTCTATATGATGGGAATATGAAGGATGTACCTGAGGCCATCAGAAGTAACTTTTTAAGGTTTGAGAGCTGGTTAGCTAGTAAACCTCGGTCGTCTACGAAGCCAGTTCCACCGTCCGGGAAGGTTTTAACAAGCGACGATGGCTTGGTGCCGTGTTCTGACACGGCAAAAACCCGAGGAATGAAATTTGCTTTGGAATTCGCTACTCCGGGGCAGTGATATATGTATGTATATATACATACATACCTATATAATTAGAACCGCAATCCCATTTATCGTGGGTTGTCTTCAATCAATCCAAAGTTTATTGCATGTGGTAATAACACCTGCCTTGGTAGTTTACTGAAACAAAAAGGCCTATACAGGTATTACATCATACTTCATTTACTCTTCAGAAACCTCCCAAAAACTAAGGCTAATGTACGGAAAGTATATACGATTTCTACCGTGGTATTTCGCAAACTTGATATATTCCATACTTCCTTTACCCTTATCGTTAGGGTTACTGCGGGTCCAAGCATCCAGCCCTCCCAAAAACTGCACCAAACAAGACGTTAAGAAACTTCACATGACAAAAAGGCATACTAGAGAGGGCGAGGAAAACCACGATCAAGCTGCGGAAACCATCATCAGTAACGGCCTCTTGAGGTAGCCTGTCCTAAAAAGTATGTCCTTTTGTCATGTGCCGAACCTTAACCTATTGTTTTGCGCAGTCCTTGGGAGGGCTGGATGAGGAGAAAAAAAAAGAAAAAAATCAGAGAAGCTTGGGGAAGTCGCAACTATTTATATTCGTTTGGCGGTGAGGCGGCAGAATTTGTACACAATAATATTTTTTTTCATTCAAATTCTCAAGGTTCGTTTTGATTCCAAGATATTCGAGAAGGTTCTTTTTGGGGTAAAGTTGGCGGGGTAGATGTGATAGCCAAAAAGAGTCTGGACGCTTCCATGTTGTCCGTAGTCTCTCTAGAGGCTTCGTGTGTAGATATCCGGCATGCATGACATCATTGATCATGAGCCCTGACGTCGTCGTCTTCATTACCCCACCAAACAACCCTGCACCAGTTATGCCACTTACACGGCCTAGGGTTGGACATCGTTGAAGAGGCTACTGCGACCAACTTAGTACTGGCCACGGAATATCTTCAGTTCGACTACAATCTACAGGCTGTGTTTTTAAGCTGACGGGGCGCATGGCGTTAAACAAGATAAATTGCAGCGTCTACGATGGGGTACTGTTCTACTCAGCTTCCATCTCTCATGACAATCTGGACCCCGCACATCGCTGGAGTATTTACCACCTCGAAAAATGAAATTGACAAGTTTGATTTTTTCCGGCGTGAACTCCGTAAATGGTGGCTGCATGAATACTCCACACAGCAAGCTACCATGAGAATATACATCTACAATTTCAGCAACTTCACATCTATGTCATACGAAGGAGGTTAACCGAGGGTGGCCTCTATTCTACTACGGGCATGTGGCAATGAACCCGTACGTCGGATGAGCTCTAAGATGGTATACATCGTTTTGAATTTGGTGAAAGTGGTTTATAACACCCGTTGCTGTGGAAAATGACGATGTAAAAACTTGTACATGTCTCGGCACAAGTGAATATTGCAATGACAACATTTGAACCCATATGATGGTTCTCGGGGACTTTACTTTACCTACTTATGTATGTGCATATGTACATATGCAGGCAGTCAAGCCCAGCTTGCACAAGATTTTTGTTATTGTAGTTTTTTTTTGTTCCAGATCAGTTTTTCGTGTAGGATTTTGTCATTGTTATTTACACATGGATCAGGCTAACTGGAATTGCCTGTAAATGCGGCGTCGGTCAAGACAACTTTAAGACCAGGACGTAATTGGCACGTCGTTATGATGATTCCTACATGCATTTTTGCCATTGTTGTTGCACTATATTGGGTTGGTTTACCGACTTCATTGTTCTTTGCCCGTAGAGAAAAAAAAGTCATTGTTCTATATTACGTATACACTTAATAACATTACCTGTTCATACATACATGTGTATGTACAACGGCGCTCCAAGCAAGTAAAACTGCCAGCTGATGGTTTCCCCTAGAATTGGCCTTTGGGTAGTCGACAAACGCAGGAATGTATAAGTATAGACGTCCCCCAAAACCAGACAAAAAACGAACTGTTATAAGAGCGCCAGCTTGCGGGTGGTAGGGGGGCCCTGTATTTTGAATTGCCGGTGATTCTACCCCGATTGTTCGAAAGTGGTATAGGAAAATAGACTGTTATAGGAGCGCCAGCTTGCGGGTTATGTATGGGAAGTCTCCAACCCCGGTCCAGCACGACCAGGTTTAGTATGTATGTACATGGGTTTGGGCCAGCATCAATCGCCGGTGATTCTACCCCGATTGTTCGAAAGTGGTATGGATATAGCACGAATGGGCTTTATTAGGTAGCCGGTGATTCTACCCCGATTGTTCGAACGTGGTATGGATATAGCACGAGTGGGATTTATTAGGTAGCCGGTGATTCTACCCCGATCTCTCGAAATTTACATGTGTATGTATGTACATACATATGTACTATGTAAACTAGGGCCCTCGTCGATTTTGGTCGTTCACTTAATACACGATAAAAGCCAACTACCCGCCCTACTACCCAAAAGGGGATGCAGGCCATCGGGGTAGAATCATTTTTCGATGATCTTTACTCTTTTCGTGAGGTATACTTCTTGCAGTTTCTCTCGCACAAAGTCAATCTAGTACTGGCAGTATCTCCTAGCCCAAAGGGGACGCTAGAGTTCCCATCAAGCCAAATGGAATGATAGACAGTGACTCTGGTGCCAGAAAGGTTTCCGAAAGCTGTAGGTTTAAGGGAAGGGCATGGGACTTGGTGATTTTGGTGCAAGTTTCCAAGTCATACGGGAGATGTTGAGACCCTGTATGCAATCCCTGTTCTGGAGAGTTGATGCTGGTCCAAACCCATGTACTAAACCTGGTCGTGCTGGACCGGGGTGGGAGACTTCCCATACATAACCCGCAAGCTGGCGCTCCTATAACAGTCCATTTTCCCATACCACTTTCGAACAATCGGGGTAGAATCACCGGCAATTCAAACATACAGGGCCCCCCTACCACCCGCAAGCTGGCGCTCCTATAACAGTTCATGGGGACCTGTGAAATATTGATTTCCTCCGGACGGGCTCTCTTCTTCATCCTCGCCGCCGTCTCCGGCAAAAAAAGTTTGCTCGGCCGACAGTCCATACTTAAGCCAGATATGTTTGCACTGTATACACGAAGGGGACATGGTCTAGTGGTATGACGGATCCTTAGCATGGTTGAAGCGCTTGCTTCCGGCTTGGATCAGGTCCGGGGTTCGATTCCCCGTGTCTCCACACTTTTTGTGATTGCGGCGACGGTCCGGACACGTATACAACGTATGCGTACCCGGCGTATTTTTTTGCCGGATCCGGATCGGAAATCAACCGATCATGGGTGAATTTTCAGCTATTAGATTGAACACCACAGCATATTAAAGGGAAAGACTGGCACAAGTGGACTATTGTACTAAACGTATACTATGTATCTCATTGTTGTATTGAGGTTAAAACTACACAATTTTGCCATAAAAGGCAGTACGACGATATTAGGTATTATAGAGACGATCCCAAATATCTGTTTGTAACTACGTAACTACGTATGACCAAACAAATACTTGGATCGTTGTGTAAATCCGGGGTCAGCTCACATATGTGAGCCTCCAACCCCAGAACGCGGTGTTGTAATTGTGGAACTTCAAAGGACGATTACTCGTTCAGAACTCCCACGGCGGGAATAGACTACCCGGGGGCTTGCCCGCGTGGCATTTGTCATCTCTGGCTTGCTTGTTCGTGTGCATGATTCCATAGCGGGTGAGGGATTCGATACAACTCATAGACGAACTAGTTTCCGGGTAACTGTCTGCCCACCGCCAAATGGCAAAAAGGTGAATGTGAGGGTCAACCATAAGCTAGCTGTTGATCAAAACCGTTGGAAATAAATGTCGTTCGTAGAATCTCCCAAAATGTCATATCGTTCCGCAGCGTTCCAGGATGCGGTGCATGTATAGGCGCTCATCCATCTGTATACTCGTCTTCCTCCCGTTAAACCATTCTTTGACTTCGTGGCTGGAAACCTCCTTCAGGGCACTGATCTGATCAAGGACCTTCGCAAACTTCTCCCTTGCTTCCCCGTGGATGTCTTTCCCAAGCATGTGCTTAGGAAGCACATCCTTGAGCGACGATTTGGTGCCTATGAAGTACATATATGGGCATTGAGATTTACCGCCATGGCTATAGAAACTGACATCAGATGGAGCAAGCACCTCTTGTAAAGTCCATGACCGCTTATTCCATTCACTTTCCCCAATGAAAGCTGCCTTGTCCTTTTCGTCCTCACTCGATTTGTCATAGACGGCGTCTATCAACACAACGCAAAAATCGGCCCCCAAGTAATAGTCGAACATGTGCCCAATTTCTTCTGCGACATCGTCCGGGTCGTTCTTATCGATGCAGCATGTATCAAACCAAAAATAATCGCAGTTCGCTTTTGCGCTAAGGTCAGCAAGACGGCAAAGCTTGCTATACCCCAACTTGTTGGTATCAATATTGCCAGTCATGATTTCGTCGTAAGTGACTTCACCGTCTGGAATCCAAACATGTGAAGCGACAGCATATGGAACCTTGGGTGGGGGTTCGACTATGCAAAAGGCGCCTGACGTTGGTTCTCGACGCATGAGTCTCTTGGGATATTGTCGCGATGAAGATTCTGTTTTGAAGGGCGGGTTTCTATTCGAGGCTCCATTGTCGTACGCTGATATCTCATCTGTTGACGACGGTAGTTCGGTCATGGATGATTGTCGTCGGCTGCGGCGTTTTTGTATTCTGTCCCCCAAGCGGCGTTTAGGTCGTGATAGTTGGGTGGATGTATTGGTGCTAGGATCGTTTCTATGCATCATGAAAACAAAGTAATGTTCAGTTGAAAAAGATTGTGGAGAGCAAGTTTGATATTCTCCATACATATGTACCAATCGACGAGCATCTACTGTATCTTATATAGATGCGATGCGTGTTTGGAAAAATTTCAACGGATGTAATTGCAAGCGAACCCCGATTGTCACACACGTCACATCAATTAACGTTGCAATTGCAATTCATAAATTCTACAACAAAGTTACAACTACAATTCCTCAATTTACAACGGGCTCAATGACCAAATGCCAATAACCCAATTCCTTTTCAGGATACAATAACAGTTTTGTTGTTACATTTTATAACATACATAATGGAGCCTAGGGTCTTTGGCGTACACTAAAATCCTATAGGCACGCAGCGACATGATTATGTCTCCGGTTTTTCTCGGTCAATAACTACAATTCTCCCAACTAGACATATTTGAAACTGCTCGTTCTTCGTGCGTGTATACGTACATATGTATGTATGTATGTCCATATGTACATATGGACATCAATATATGTATATTATTCGATTGTCATTTGAAACTTGTATGCACGTCACCATACTTGGTAACTCTGTTTTAGGCCAATATTACAACTACCACCTAATTGCAAAGCAAAACCAACGATATTCACGACGTGAATAAGCCTGTTTTATTCGGAGAATAGCTTGTGCATATTATCTTAGATAAAGAGATGACACAACCAGCCGGTTTGTAACTCTAAATTCATTAACATGTGTGTCCCAATCTAAATAGATACACCGTCTTCATTGAAGTTTGACTCCGATATACTAGGGTAGTTTATGGCGGGTCAGAGTACATATCGATATGCATATACATTTGAATCCAATAACAATTACCCATCAAAAAAACGCAATAGCAGCATGAGATACATTACGATATCAGTACATCACCATGCTAATCAATCGACACTTGTTGACAACTGTTAATTACAGCAGATAATTTAGAGTTCATAACGTTCGCCAAATAGGTCTCATTAATTTGGAATGAACGTATCTAGATAATTACTTTGACAACAATATACCATCTCAGCAGAGCCAGTAGACCTGGTGAGATTAGTGAATTTACAATGACAATAATTAGTGACGGTGACCTTTTCTAGAAACATGTTCACTCTTATCACGTCAGAATTAGCTCACTACAACATCATAATCTGCAGGTCGGTGAGACCTGCTTCGTGCACTTGCATGACTGACATTCCCACAACAAAAGTCAATTCTTCTGGTAAACAAGTGCCTTGAATTGACAATTTCAAAACATGTTTAATGCACGTACTTCTGAATCTGGCACTAACATAGAACCGAGTACATTGTGTAATCAGGCCGGACAATATAATTTTCATAGGAGGCTAGTGAGTGAATAGTTCTATGAGCGTATTGTCAAGTGTATTGTCACAACGGGTGGTTCCTCTGTAACTCATAGTCCAAAGTTCGTTCCACAAGATCAAACTCATAACCCAGTACACATGGTGATGCACAACATACGGGCATTCACGCTCATAATTACCACAAAGACATCTTCACATAAACAAATATATTATAGTACACTACTTTTCGAAGCAGCGTAGTAAGATTCGTGTCGCATTTCTCTGTCGGCCAGCCGATTAGAGACAGTATCCCATGCTAACTAAAACGCACATAGCTTTGACTATGGCGAATGACAACTATAGACCAAGTGTTATAGAAGCCTCATTGTGTCTTTCCAACGTGGGTAACACCTTTCACTCCTTGGGATGGAGTCTGCAGTGGGCTTTTTGTTGTTTTTGGGGCTTTTTATTTTTGACTTTTTGACGTAAGCAGTTTTGATAGTACGAGCCTCGATCTCGTCCTGGTAGAAAAGGACGTCTCTCTGGAATTTCGTACGGAATTTCCGAATCCACAAACTCATTCGACATAGAAGGGGTAATATCCAATGACCTGGATTTGTTGGGATGGCCATGCTCGATAACGTAGCCGGTTTCAACTGGCGATGTGACTTGCGTCTCTGGTGTATTATAAGTCACTGTGTCGTGTCTCTGCAGGAACAAAGGGTCGCGAGTATGGATAGTGCCGACTGGAACTCGTTGTACGTATTCATGACGATTCCAAAGCTGGCGTGGAGCTGAATTCGCTCTATGCTGGAAGAGGTTTCCCTGACTATAGTCATATTCATATAGTTGTTGTCCACTTGTCTCCTCCTCAGTTGTGCGAACCAAACCCCGGACATTTATAGGTGAAGTAGTAGGAATGACTGCAGTTGTGTGCTCATCACGTAGATTCTGATAGTCTCTGTTCATGGTGTTCAATGTCATTCCTTCTGGGCATGCTCCCATAGAGATACCAGTCGAGTGCCATGTATGCTGAGGATATGCAGGAGTGTTGTTTCTCGTCGTGTTGTAAATGTTGGTTGGAGTTGGCCAAGTCATATTTCTTTGATATGGTGAGAGGAGAATTCCTTGGTTGACTATAGGCGGCGTCTCTTGGGAGGATGGGGAATTTTCCCGAAAACTGTCGCCTATATTCTCGGGGATCGCAGGAAATGGTTGGGTGGGATGCCGGGACTCATAACTACTCATGGCAGGGTCAAGTCGCAGCCCGTAGGGAGGGTCGTAGGGAGGGCAGTATAAGGCATTGTTATGACTGAATGCTTGTATATTCTGGTTGTACGCCGGTAACCCTTCCATGATATATCCCGGAAGTTCTTCTCTGTGTGTCCTGCCGGTGGACAGATGATCAAAATGAGCGTCCATCACAAAATAAGATTAAGGGCTGTGAAAGTAAAAACGTAGGTGTAAGAGGTGTAAAAGCAAAGAAAGTATTTTTATATAATATCCTTTTGTTGGTTCGCACGAGGAACAGCCCATTCTATGGAAACTATTCGGGTGGCCTCTATGATCTTATATATGCCCTGTATGTACTTATAATGTATCCTACATAGACTCTTGCTTTCCTGGTTCGGGGCCGATACATGTGCATACAGATAACCGGGCAACTTTCGAGATGCAAAGCGACCGCCCTATAATTAAATTGTAATTGCATATCAAAGATAGCCAGTGCTTATACGATGGTGTCCTAATGGTGCCTTATGAACTACATTATCCGACAGATAAAAAGGACAAAACCTGAAAGCTGATTTCCAGAATATACCGGTGTTATGATCTGGTCTATGAAAGTAAAGCTGTGGCATTGTCAATGTGCATTATTAACGACAATGGAAGAATTGATAAAGACTCAAATTCCAAATTCTAGAAAAAATTGCCATATGTATCTGCAGTGGCAGCACACCTTTACACTCTATCATACATACACACAATCATCAATTACACTTCGTCAAGTGACACAGGCGATGATGAATATCAATTTCAATTGACACGTGACAGGGTTATATATGTAGGTGAGCAACCCTACCATTCGACAACTCTATCTGTTATGTCACGATTTTAAACGTCCAAGCATCTCATGCTCGCTAATTTTGTTCCTGACGGTTCCTGTTTCTGATTTTTTTATATCTTCAGAAACGTCAAACATTGGGACGTCAATCAATCACACGCATAGATCAAGATGTCCTGTCAGGCATGATGTTTTGTATTTATGTGGAGTTTCTTTTGGCCATTGTATCAACGAAATCTTTTATTTCCGGCCGCCTCTATTGAAATTGATAGTTGTGAAGTTGACCAAGAAGCAATGCCCGAGCGTATGCACATAAGACATCCAACTTACTCTCGGAAAGTCATGTAAACTCCATAGCCATACGGACCTTCCTACATCCCGATAAACTACCGGCCTAAATTCTAGACTCTAAAATAGCGGCGGATTACATATACAACACGGCTAAAAGTCCCATGGTCTCTTGGCTCAACAATAACCGACAAATCGGATGTTTCTATTGCAACGTATTTCCGTCGTTCCCAGGTTTCCGTGTGACAAATGACCAGTTTACGGGTTATGTGATCCTTGCTAACAACCGCAAAGCCGGTTGGTCCCGTAATTCCTTCCGGATTTGTCGGCGATGAGTGGATATGATGGAATGGAGAAATAACCGTTCCTGGAAAGTTGGCTACATTGTTCTTTGTCTACATAAAGAAAATGATCTGGATACAGTTTCCTTTGATCTATTGTGCCTTGATGCATCTTTTTTCACGCACGCCTCTAAATAAACATTCATCTGTGATACGCATTCTAATCTTGTTGATTGACTTCTGATTGACATCGCCATTAATCTTTCGTTTCACTTTATTTTCTGCATTTAAACTTGCATATACGATTCATTCTCCGCTACTACCACACCATAAATTGCATACTCTCTAATTTCGATCTCACGATTAGTCGAACTTCGCCTAGCTGACTGGGCTCCGATCATACAAACCGCATTCACGTTTAAACTTGTCGATGTTTCCGCAATACACCCATATACAGACGATCCGACAGTAACGACTACATACAACACGACAGTAATACTAATAATCACCAACTTCTAAACACGTCCTAGCATACCTGGCCCGGTCGCCGCCTCCTTGACCTGACCTCTGATGCTTACCCCAGACGTCTGTTCGACTGACTTGCCGCCATCTTCAATCTGACCGCACAATTGGTTCACCATCCGCTGTTTTTCGGTCTCTCCAAACGGCCGTCAGACTAGTTATCGACGCCACCATTCGCCGCGCACGCTGCCAAAAAATTGACGCTGTAATCGTGGCGCTGCCTCTTACTGCATAGTTTGGCGCTCCCCTCCAAGTGGCTTCCTCAGACGCTTGTTGACGACGGCTCGGAGCAGTCCAAATCTGTGTCTTGCGCTGCCCCCAGCCAAAGAAACCCCTGACGTTGCTAACCGCCGATACGCCAGACCCTTGTGCTGGAACCACGGTAAACGTCAACGAACTCCACTTGGCACCCTGAAGAGCTTCAGACTTGGGGCCGTCCGTCGTGTTAATCCAGGTCACGGCTGATGGTCATACATACAATCATCTCGACGACCCGCTCACCAGGCTCGGCCAAGCTATATTTACGTGCATGCTGCTGCAGTCACACTGCCTTTCCGCTGCTCGTCCTCGTTCTACCACTCATCTCTTGTACTGCTGGCCCAAACTTTCTTCTTCCTTCGACCATCTTCGCCCCCTTTTTCTCCAGACATTTTCCTGCCATAGCACATTACACTGTACATACATAATTCTGCGTATCACGCCCTTCAAAGTCACCTACCGCTTATCACGACGTGCATTAACTGCCCCATTTGACAGTATTGCTGTGTCCTGCTTTGCAACCCTCCACACGCTGACCGTGCACGCCATTGCCGCGCAACTCTGCCTCTGCCGCATTGCTCATCACTTAAACTTTGTCTGGGACAAATCTGGCTGAAGCTTTTTTTCATGAACATTTGCTTGCTTAAGCATACATTACCAAAGCATCGACCGTCCGAGTACACAGTTGCGCTCGCTCCACTTGTCATATACATAAATCCCCTTTGCCGTCTGTCTCCTGACTTTTTTGTCACGCACCGGAACATCATCTTTCATCGTCATATTCGTCCCTTTTTTTCTTCGCTTTTCCTTGTTTACTTGGACCTGCCCTACCCGCCCCCCAACAACCGGGATCCGTCATTTTCTAGCCACACAATTCATATCAGCAAGCTATAGCTGTCCAGCATCCCGCCCCCCCGTCTCTCGCATGCACGATTCGCATTTTAAGCTTCGACATTTCACTTTCCAACTCCAGCAATGGCGACTGTCGCTTCTTCCGTACCTATCCCGCAACACAAGCGAAACTCTCTTCCGGCCTCTACACACACCGCCCGCCCTTTCTATCGTCACAGCTTCTCGTACAGCGCAAACGCCATGAGTGGAAATGTGGGTTCACAGCCCCGGACTAGCACATCCCGGCCGCGCGATCGCTTGACGGCAGAAAACTCCCCAGTCGACCAAAACGGAAGCTTTGAGTTTGATCGGGTTTTGAAGTGTGGCTACGTCCAGAAGCGCACTCAAAAAACCAAGGTAAGTCTCGCGATAGACCCCGTCTGTCTCTATGCAGTCCCAAACTAACCCCCCGCCAAGGCCTGGAAATCAGTTTACCTGGTTCTTAGACCAACCTCGATCTCTATTTACAAGACCGAATCCGAAAGCCGTCTCCGACACAAGATTGAGCTTTGCGATCTTACTGCTGTGGCACATCTTAAGGACCCCAAGCATAAGCGCGACTTCGTCTTTGGCCTTTTCTCGCCCTCACGGAACTATCATTTGCAAGCATCATCCGACGCCGATGCTAAGGCCTGGGTCGACCTTATCCGCACTCATGCCCGCGTGGAGGAAGAAGAGGAAGAGATGTATCTCCAGAGCCCGCAGAGCTATCGCCCCGGATCTACGTTAATGGGCATGTTCAATAAGAAGAGAGCTGCAGCTTTTCGTAGTGGCCAACAAGAATCTGCTCTCACTGAACGGATTCTCTCGTCATCACCAGAACTTCAAGTCAACCCACCAACCCCGCGTGTTAGCTCGCCTACTGCGTCTATGGTGATGGACTACTCGGGTCTGTCTGGGAATGAAATGACGTCGGATCACTCTGAGAGCGAGATTCCACGCAAGTTTATTCCTAGCAGCGCCGGGTCTTCTGATAATGTGGTTGTTCCTATCCACGAAGACTCTGTACTTGACACATCTCGTCCTCGGCCTAGCACCTCTCAACTTCCTGCAACCAACAACAGTAGCAGCACACTCCCCGACCCCGACCGGGTCATCTGGCATGACTGGCTGTGGATGCAGCGCAGCAAGGGTGGCGTGCGCCAGTGGCGCACCTACTGGGCTGTCTTGCGTCCTCGCAACTTAATTCTCTACCGAGACCAGAGCGAGTATACTGCGCAATTCATCCTGCCACTCGGCTCGATCCTTAACGCAGCCGACATTGATCCTATCAGCAAGACCAAAAAGTACTGCCTGCAGGTCATTACCGAGGAAAAGACATTCAAGTTTTGCGCACAAGATGAAGAGCATCTGGTCCAGTGTTTGGGCGCCTTTAAAAGTCTCCTAGCCAAGCGCAGAGAACTACAGGCGCGCTCGTCTCTCCCTATTAATGCCGCGCAATAGATATCCGCGCGCATGTAGAAGATGGCTTTATGCAAATACCCGCCCGCCGTACCACGGCTTCCTCCAATCCGTCACGGCGTCATTGGCCTCTTCTTTCTCGAAAGAAAAACAAGAGCACATATGCATGGCGTACTGCCAACCGCTCGTGGCTGGCTCATTTTTGTCTGTTGCATTTGCATATTCTTTTCTCATCACGCATCGTCACTTTTTTACTACTCTACTGTTAGTCTTGCTTGGTTTTTGGTGTTGTTCTGGATGTCATTTTGTCGTTTATACCCCCCCTTTTTCCCCATTTCGAGAGCCGACATGTCCATTTTGTTCAGTCGGTCTTGGTTTGTTTGTTGGTCTCTTGTTTTTTTTGGAGTTTGTAATTTGTTTGTGGGGTTCTTTTGCAGATCGGATGGATGATTGGAGTTTTTTCTGTTATTTTGGGTAATGAAATGATGATTTGTTTTTGTACAATTTGCATTTTTTGATTTGAACTTGTGCTTGCGATGAAAATGGTCTTTTGTATGTATGTATGTACGGCTTCAGTTTGAGCGTGAATATATGTTATACTTGATCAGTACCTCTATTATTGAAATATTCGATTCTAAAAGATGATGTTCGTAACTAGTAAAATTCCAATCGGTGAAGCCCCGCTAAACCCAAACGTAATCCAAAAACCCCATCACGAAATCTTAAAAAAGTCATCTCCCAAATCCGCCATATCCGGAGCCCCCATATCCATATCTCCACCCATTCCCATCCCCATCATTTCCGGTCCCGAAATCGGCATATCCAACGTCATCCCCGATCCAAACTGTCCGCTGTTCCCATTACTCTGAGGTTGGCTAGACGGGTTATTCCCCATGTACATATTCCCGGGCTGTTCCATTGGCGAAAAGTCAACGTTAATGGGCATTTGCATGGACATGCCGAGAGCCATGTTGTTGGGTTGGGGATGTTGGTTCATGCCCATTGTGGTAATTGGTGGTGGGACAATGGGCGTTTGTGTTGGCTGGGTGGTGGGTTGTGGGGCGGGTGGAGTGGCTTTCTTGGGAGCGGGTTTCTTCTTTTGGGCTTTGGGTTTGGTTGCTAGTACGGGGATTTGGGGCGGTGGGATCGGTGTTTGCTTCTGCTCGGGAAGACTGAATCCTGCTGTGTAGCCCGTCTCGGTTGCTGGTGCGGGCGAGTCTTTCCGCATGTTGGCCTTGATTAAGTTTGCTTTGGCGACGGCCGGACTAGCCTTTGATGCTGATGGTGTTGATTTGGAAATAGCTGGCGAGTTCTTCTTGTTGGGCGACTTGGACACCTTGGCGATCTGGGCCTTGGTAAGAGCAGGTGACCCCTTCTTGTTGGGAGCGGCTTTGCCGAGAGCTGGTGAGGCCTTCACTCCACGGTTACCGGTGGCATCTTTCTTGGCTGTGAGCGGTGATGCGTTCCGGCCAGCTGGTGGTACAGGAATCGGTGTCATTGAGAGGGAGCCCGTCATCGGTTCTGAATAGCTGCCCGCGCTGTTACTTGGAGCCATGGGAATAGCGCCTGGGGGGATCACTGGTGGAGGGACGGGTGTATTCTTATATGTCCCCGGGTTTGAGGTTGCAGGTGCCGACTGGTGCGATTGTGAAGCCGACATGGGCACTGGTGTTGGTGCCATCTGATTTTCTGGTGGGGCAACTACCTTTGGTGGTGGCGGCATAGTAAAAACTGGTGCTATTGGGCCCTTGAGAAACTTGTGCGTGATGCTTGTGTTGCCCCGTGGCTGTATTCTCTCCAAGTCTCGCGTCAAAACTGCCTTGGCGTCCAGCTAGAGTCGCAAACCACGTTAACAAGCCGTAGCCACGGAAACTACTCAGCGCTACTTACGATTTGCATTTCTAACTCATTTAGGGCGTATTGCCACTTCCGGTCGGCTTCGGGGAGCTTTTCGCGCATTCCCTCCTGAATGGACGTCATGTCGCCGGCGGGTCCAATACGGGCCGCACTTCGAAGCGCGCGTCCAATATCAATGATCTAGTGGCAAGTATTAGCTTGTGAAAATATTGCGATAAATGGAATATAGGATGCGCCGCATGCGTTCACATAAACTGAAAGTTGGCGCAAACAGTACATACCATGTTTGATTCTATCTCGATCAATTGTCTGGTCAATTCGCTGGTTTCGGACCCCATTTTGATAATTGTTGATGGTAAATAACTTTGTGATAATGGCACTGTAGTAATACGGTTCTCGAGTTCATAAACGGGCGGACAAAGTGAATTGGATTTTGGCAGTCTAAAATAATTACAGCAGGTGCCGATTTGTCTCTGATGATGTAAGGCGGGTGATTTCCGGTTTGAGAACCGGTGCGCGAAATGTTCTCCATATAAAGGTTGCAATATACTAGATGAGAAGCAGTGCGGCAACCCTATGTTATAGACATTGCGTATGCTGTGTTAGGGTATATTATGGTTTGGAGAACATGTGTGAGTTCATGAATTTCGTGGTGTATTCTCTGATATATTACAATTCTGGAAATTTGGGAAACATATGGATTGATATAAGTACTATCCTAGAGCAATCACAAAGTCATTTAATTTCAGATCAACCTCCACCAAATAGCTCCCATCGCTAGTTGCAAAAACCGATGTTCTCGAGATTTATTGTCAACGTTATGCTCGGGATGTATTTGTCAAGTTATTGGGTTGGAAATATAAACCTCCCGTATACATACAGACATAAATTTGCATTTTCATGTATTTTGCAATCTTAAGAGGCAGCCGCAGAGATACAGATGCAAATATCAATCGTATATCTCAGTTACTCAGGTATAGAAGTTTCAATCCCATCTATTCTGACCTTACAACATCTTATCGATAAGGCAGTCGAGGAAATCATGAATACAAAATATATACACGGCCTAGTCAGAGATTCACAGAGAATGGACAGTTAACTCAGGCACATATGTACATGCCTATCTTAGATACATGTTGTATGTTTACAATTGGACGACTGTATCATAGTGGAAAGGTAGAAACGAGAGGTTGGCCTTGATCAACCGCGAACATCGACCCCATGTGGAAGGATGGATAGCTCTCGTTATGTGCTTCTAAATATACCCACATTTACAAGTACAACCGACGGAAACCAACCGGCCGTCTCCAAAACCGACAGTCGATTGGTCGGCGACATAATTGTCTCCTGTTTCCTCCCTCCATTGTAGAAATACGGCGCTAGTACTATTTTGAGCTAGTGTATTGACTTTGGCGTTGGATAACTGGCAACTAAATGTCAATATCATGACAACTGTGTCACATTCTAAGGAACCGACCTGTCCGTTTATAGAACTTTTTGTTGGAACCCCATTCACACTCGCCGCAAGCACATACATACGCATATCGTATCTCAAATTGGTGTCTGTAACAACAATTGCTTGCATTTCGGCTGCAGCATGCTTCCCACGGAGTGGTGTATTCCTTCCCATTTGGCCCGAGAACTCTGTACTTTAAACGTGGAAGGGCGGCAGGCGCCAGGGATGAACGGCATGGAACAACTGGGCGGGACAGTTACCCCGGAGGCATTAACTGTTTTGTGAAAACGAACATGGTCCATACAGCCTGATCAATTGCTGGCCGATTTGGTTAAGCTTCTATCCAGACTTCTTCTTCCATTTCCATGTCCATTGAGGCCGATTTTCTATCCAGATTCGCTTCTCAAAACTCCAACCTCTCGCCCACGCTTTCGTTCTTGCGCCCCACCATACAGAACCAACACCCCTGGTATCTGTTCTTGGCTTGACGCAGAAACGCCTCATAGTCGCCAATTGGTTTCCAGCTGGCTCTCCAATTGTACTGTAAGTCATTCACCAACCAGGCCATTCTCTCTCCATTACGTTTCCCTCCAAAGCCCGCAAACAACAGCCTATTCGTTTGTACCCCCACCCTTTACCAATTCACAGGTGCCCCTCACCCGCCTTCTAGCGTTGCGACGTCGCCCCTTCACTGCATAAACCCCTGGAACTAGCACTCGCCAGAACGGACATCTAAACACCATACAGCTCTGAAGCTAGAGCCCCCCAAAGCTATAGCTCGGCCATGACAGAATTCCCTTTTTGAGTTACCCAAAATCCACCCACCCACACTACACCCCTTTCCCTGGTTGTCTTCCGCCACGTCTAACACGTCGACGTGCTCGCCTAAGCCCTCTAGACTTTACTCAGGTGCCTCTGTCACATCTCTCCTTTTCTATTTGCCGGCTTTACTGGTTCCGCACTCAATTGTCTTCACTTCCTGCGCTGTATTGGTTCCTTCTGTCTGTTATTCTGTTCTTGCATTTGCCATTGTTTGTTGTCCCTCATTAACAGCGTAGGTTACCAGAGGACCATTTTTGCTTGTACTTCTTCCCCTTTGGCCCAGATCATTGCCCCCACCTTCCTTCAATACGCAGCGTAGCTAACCTTCGGACCTTGCCTGCTTGTGATAGCTGTGTTCTGTCGCCCCTGCTTAGTCGTCTGTCTCCTTGCCGACCCCTTCGACATCCCTCGTGCGCATCGAGCTTGTCGCCACTGCCGGAATACAAACCACAACCAGCTATCTGCCGTGACAAAGCGTCTATTTTGTCATTCTATCCCGACTTTCCACTCGACCTTTTGGCTTTAACACTCGTCACATTGTTCGGTATTCGAATCTTCAACAATAAGAAATGTCCGACAAAGCTTCCTCCCACTCCGATGGCCACCAGGCCCAGCAAGCCTCGGCCCCCCCGCCTTTGCACATTTCCACCAACAACAATGCTGTGCCAGGCAACATCACTTCGCCCATTGATGGTGTCTTGTCTCCCACCTCGGGAGCTTATGTGCGCCGCGCCGCTCCCGAACCCAACAAGCGTGCTCTCTACATTGGTGGATTGGACCAGCGCGTAACGGAGGAAGTCTTGCGTCAAATCTTTGAGACTACTGGTCACGTCCAAAATGTCAAGATCATTCCCGATAAGAACGTAAGTATGCGCCTCCGCATTTGCTTCCTATTCGATACCGCGACCAATATCGGACAATCCCCAAACCGCAATACCCAAGGGGCAGCTATGCGCCACACGGTACCCAGCGTTAAAATACGAATTGGCTTGGGAATGAGCTTCCAATGGTACAATTGGCGCAGTTAAACCATCCGAATTTGCTGCTAGTGGGATTAGCAATGAGGATCCGAGCCAATTCGTAGCTCATTGTAAGCTCAACTAGAGTTTGCGCAATGTTATATTCTTCCGCTACGAGTTACTGTTATCACGGAATGATATTTTGCTACCAATATACTAACATATTCTTCGTTTTAGGCCAAGGGCTACAACTATGGTTTCGTTGAGTACGATGACCCTGGTGCCGCTGAGAGAGCTATGCAGACGTTGAATGGCCGTCGTGTACACCAATCCGTAAGATTATATTGCCACACGTGAAAATATACTAGTGGCTGACAGGTGTCTCATATAGGAAATTAAGGTTAACTGGGCCTATCAAGCCAGTTCTGCCAACAAGGAGGACACTAGCTCCCATTTTCACATCTTTGTTGGCGACCTGTCCAACGAGGTCAACGACGAGATGTTGACTGCCGCTTTCAGTCCATTCGGAACTTTGTCCGAGGGACGTGTCATGTGGGATATGAAGACTGGTAGGTCCAGAGGCTACGGCTTTGTAGCTTATCGTGAACGCGCCGATGCAGAGAAGGCTCTCAGCTCCATGGATGGTGAGTGGTTGGGTTCGCGTGCTATCCGGTGCAACTGGGCCAACCAGAAGGGACAGCCATCTATTGCCCAACAACAGGCCATGGTTGCCATGGGCATGACCCCAACCACGCCGTTTGGTCACCACCAGTTTCCTGCTCATGGCGCTGCTAGTTACGACGTTGTCGTTGCTCAGACTCCTCAGTGGCAAACCACAGCTTACGTTGGTAACCTAACTCCTTACACCACTCCTCAGGATGTGGTTCCTCTATTTGCAAACTTTGGTTATGTAGTTGAGTCGAGGTTCCAGGCAGACCGTGGGTTTGCTTTCATCAAGATGGAGTCTCATGAGGCTGCGGCCATGGCCATCTGCCAAATGAATGGCTACAACGTCAATGGCAGACCTCTCAAGTGCAGTGTAAGTTCAACTAAACAACGCTGAGCGCCTGTCAGAACTAACTAGAATATTGTATAGTGGGGTAAGGACAAGAGTCCCCAAGGTCAGTTCGACCCTACGCAACCATTCAGCCCTCAAAGTGCCCAGGGACCCGGGTTCCCTCAAACGCCAACCGGCTTCTTCCCGCCATACGGAGGTGAGTTTAGTTAGAGCCTCTCGAACGCTGTATGATATACTAACGTGTGTATAAAAACAAAGCCCAGTTCAACGGACAACAGAACAGCTTTAACGGTCCCCAGGCGCAGTCGCCGGCAGGCTATAACTCGCCCACTGTACCCTACGGCAACGGCAATTATGGCCGTGGCCAAGGTGGTCAAGGTCAGCAGCAGAATGGCCAATGGGCTCAGCAAGGTAACCAGCCCAACGGTAATGGGTTCGTGGGTAACTTCCAAGGTTAGACACCTTTTATTGGGAGATCCTCCAACTCAAGATGGCGGAACCATTCTCACACACATTGTCTCCAAACTGGTCCGATTCAGTTCAAACGGACTGCGAAACGTCCGGCCCATCGGCGCAACATGCTACAAGGCATTTCTGGTTCCGGATCACATGGACCTCGGTGTGGGTGAAGTGGGTTTTAGCCTACACAATACACTATGATGTGTAGCGGTAAACGATTATACGGCCTGTATATTTTGAGTTTGGATCGATGAAACGGCCTATCACCACATTTTTTCTTAGCCCTCTTGTTTTTTTTTTCTGTTTTCTTTTTCTTCATTGCTTTGTCCTTGTCATGGCTCTACTGGATGCTACCTCTTTTCGTTATTTGTTCATTTTCTCCATTGTGCGCGACGTCCGTTGGGCTCGTATGCCTTTTCCTTCTGTTACGTTCTCCTTTGATACGAATTTGTTTTTTTCTTTCCTATTCCTTTTGTTTCGTCGCACATTTCTTTCACGGTGTCCGACATCATGGTTTTATGATATGAAAGGGGACGCAACGCTCGATCCAAGTCAAGTACCCACTGGAGAGGTATGACATCAATGGGAGGACTCTTTCTTTTATTTTCTGTTGGCTTGCCTATGCAGGCTAGGTTTTGTGGTTTATGTAACACGGGAGACGGCCATGGGACTTTATATGGTGTGTTTGGACGAAAGCTTCGGGATGTTTATGCAGAGCTTTGCATGGTGATTCCCGAGCAATGTCTGTCTAATGTGTTGGTCTCCTGATGCAATGGTTGGCGCTATAGAGGTGGATGAGATTTGAGCCGGTGGTTTTTGCTGAGTTGTGGTTGCTTTTCATTTACGTTTTGTTCCCCTTTTTGCTTTTTGTTTCTTATCCGTGTTCATTTTGTTCCTTTAGGCTAAGACATAGCTAGTGATTCGGTGTCACTGTGTGCTTTGTGTGTCAAGGAAAGCCCATAGAATATTTGGTGTAAACACCAAGACTTGCTTCCATTTTCTTTTTCTCTATCAGTTTTGGAGTCTTTTTTCCTTGCGTTGTTGCTTGCTTGTGTTTTCTTTTGATATCTTGTCTGTAATTTGTGCTCTTTTGTTTTGCTTCAATTCAGGTTTGTATGTATCGGCAGGGACCAAATGGGGTTCGGCAATGGATGCACATATAGATATGTGCATTTGCACGTAGGTATTATGGATGCTCAGATACCAAGATTGGATGATATGACTGACAGTCAGCTGTAAGATCTGACTGAGGTGATTGACTACGTAGTAGGTGGCTTGGTTGGGGCACAGGACTAACATCTCTAACATTTAGAATGCATGGTTGTCGATACCAGTGTGGTGTGCGATTGTAATCGCTATATCTCGGGACTGTGTGGATGTATATATGTACATTCTATAAAGGGTGCACACGAGATGGAGAAAGTAAGCTTGTCATGGGCTACTCTCTTGATTGTCAAGGTACTATGCAGGGAGTGCATATCACGGGTATAGTCATTGGTTCGCCCGAGGAGTAATTCTGACATTTAGGGTTCTTCGTTTGGAGATTTTGTTGTCGAACAACTGAATTATAAACAAGAGCGGGGTTACTTTACAACACTGTAAAAAGGGTATATTACCCTAGTCAAGTAGGAAGTAACCTCAGCGTCATGTGCAGCGTCATGAGCTTCCCCGCCTTCAGACCCATGGACATGAATCCTTTGTGGATTGTTTTTTGAGACGACGATGGTGGCGTTCCACGTTTAGATTTGGGGTCAAAAGATGACGATACGGGCAAAGCTTGACAGATGTAAATACATAAATACAAGGACATTGGGTGGCAGGATGCATGTCGAAAAGAATTGTTCTGTTGCATCAAATGGGCAACGCGGAGAGGAGGGGTCAGTTTCATCGCAGTTGGACGGGAAGGTAAGGCACACGGCGGCGGGGTTTAGGCAAGGTTACGCATTCAAGATTTAGGTGCGACTCCCTGACAGGTTTATTGCTGGATGGGGCGAGGGCGGTGCATGAGGGTTGCCAGTGGGCTTTTGAGGCCAGACGCATTAGACGGGGGGTACCCCTCCATGGCGCTTTGATGGATTGTAGATTTTGTGGTAGCCAAAGTTGAGTAAAGTGAGGAGAATCTGGGCCAGAAAGATGGGATGTCCATGGGTCGAGTTGTGACGAAAATGGAGAGGTACAGGCTAAAAAAGATGAAGATGCTAAGAAGTTGGTTTCGTACGTATGTGGTTGCATATATGGGTGAATAGTTGGTGAATGGAATGTGATGTCTTGGGAGAAAGTTCTTGCCAGATGTTGGGGTTGGAAAGAGAAGGTTTCGGTAGCCAGAAGGCGACAGGGGCGGGCGTCGGAGGTGCAGGGAAAGCGAGCGGCAAGAGATGATTTTGCGTGTGTAGCTGCGTTAAAGTTGAAGGTATTAGCCTCGTACATATGGTAGATGTGTGTATGTACATACATATGCACATGCGGCATATGGCTTGGGATCTCCAGAACGAGAAGCAACCGGAAACAAACCTGAATGTCGTGGCAGATGTGACCTGTACATATATGTATGTATTGTATGTATCTTCCTTGAACAGCCGCTGTAGCGAACGAACTGCTGCAACAACCGCCCTCCAAGCAGTCTGTTCCTAATCCTGCCTCTTCAGAATTCACCCATTGCAAGAGCTATGTTATATGTATGTACATTGTACATTCACATAAGTCACTATATTTCTCGCGAATTGGCCTTTGTTCCTGTCTCTTTTCTCTTCTTCTTGTCGCCCCGCACCCTGGCCAATAAAACTGCCAACAGCCGTAAAGGAAAGCCTACGAGGTTTATGACGCCGTGCAAGCCTGCTTCGCTCGCTCGGAACTATTTGCCAGCTGGGGATTATTTTTTACTTTTACACGTTCTCTCAGAGACATACTTTTTCTTTGCTCTTGTTGGACTGCTGTTTTTGGGAAATTTAATATGAGGAATTATTCGTTGTAGAATCTTGCACGTTTTCCTTTCCCGTCTTCGTTGTCCTTCAAACTCATCGAGATCTAGTGCAGAAGCAATCTTGATCGTTTGTCTCGGTCTGGCTCTTCTTCTTCACTTTATCTGCCCCTCCTCGTCGCTGTAGCGCTTCGTCTTTGTCGGCCCGTCGGACACTGAAGCTTGCGATCGCCAGGCCGTCATCGTCTGTTTCTGTCGGTCGTGCCTCAATTCATTCCTCTACATCCCTCTCTTCCACGACCACTGTTTGAGGGTGTTTTTTCGTCATTCATCATTGGGAAAGATTGAGAGTTAATGAGGCCATGCTTGAGACCCATGATGCTTCTCTCTTGACCCACGAACACCATCAAAACCAGCAAAACCAACAAAACCACGCTTATCCCCTCGCCCAGAGTTCCCCACCTTACAGCGACCACCTGCAAAGTAATTCCCACAACGTCCAAATACAGCAAGGCCAGAACCGCCAACAGCAAAGGTTTCAGCCATTACCGCAACTTGATTCGCACCAGAACTCTGGCATATTGCAGCCTCACCAGCATCACAACCACCAGGACTCAGCCGTAGCTGCTTCGTTGGCTACTACTGTGCCGTCTCAGTTACCGCACAATAATCCATACGTCGCCACGCAGCCTCATTACCAGCTCTCGCACCAATATCCACAAGCTTCTTCGGCGTCATCTTCATCGCCGTCGCCTGCTCAATTCCAGCCAGTCGTCGAACTCGAATCCTCACAGTCCGCCGACTACATTTCGGCCAATCCACCTCGCTTCCCGAGTTCACCTCACAACAACACGGTTTCTTTAGCCATGCGCCCCCACCAGTATCCCGGTGCTACCCCCAACGGCATGGTCGGCTCTAACGGTGCCTCGGCCCCGCGCAACCAGGTGTTGATGCCGTCGTCCGCCGCTGGCGCCGATCCGTCGCTGGCCACTCAGCGCTACTCGCCCATGGAAACTCTCTCGCCTACATCGTCGTATGTGCCCAAGACCGTCAGTTCGCCTAATGGCCCGAATATGACGCCCACTGGTATGGGTTCCATGGCTCCCCAATTTGCCGGCCAGCGGGCCTCGCCTAGTCGCCCCGAGTATGTTCAGCAACAACAACAGCAACAACCGCCTTATCAAACCTCGTATCCCATTGGTCATGGCCACCCACACAACATGGCCGGCGCCGCAAACCCGGGACCGTCGGCCGTTCAGCAGAGACCAAGTATGTCAGCGTCGAATTCGTCTTCGGGCTCCCCGCACCTCACAACATCGCCTCAGCACCAGATGCAGTCGCAACACCAGCAACCCCCGCCAAATGGTGCTACCATGTCCTACGACGCTTACGGCCATCCCAACCATAATAGCCATTCCGGCCACCCGCAGGGCATTGCACACATGGATTACAACGATCCCAAGTCGCCGAGACGTATCATTCCCCAGAATATGACCGTTGGTGGCACATCTCCTCAAACACAGTCTATGCCACTTCAACAGCAGCAACAGCAACAACAGCAGCAGCCCCAACAGGTCCCATCACCGTCCAAGGCACCTTCAATGCAGCCATTGCCCGAGTTTAAGACGATCCGCTCGCAGACCGACCTCAAACCAAAGGTCAGCCAGCAGCCGCCGTTCCGCCGTGCTAATCCCGAGGGTGGCTTCATCAGTGTAAGTGATTTCTCTTCCCAATGTCCCTTTTCACCGGCAATTACGAGCGCGTTGTTTGACGTGGTACTCGTGCCCTCTACCCATATCTTGTCCACTATGCCCCCCCACTCGCCTTGTCTGGTAAATATGTTTTTGTTTTGGCTTTTCCTCCCGTGGTTACGCCGCGAGGTGACACGACAAATCCTTGTCTCATTGACGACAGCGCGGGTGTCAGTAACAGGGCCTCAATGGAGGGGCCTCAATGGCGGGGTCATTCCAACTGAGCAAACAACTGATTACTCATGACCGTGAACCTCTATCTGGCTATTATGGCTAGGTCTAGATCTTGGCCATGAAATAACACACCATGGCATTTGTCGCTTGCTTCATATATGATTGTTCCATATGCTGGCTACGACCTCATGGTTTTGGTGTCACCACTGGCCCCCGCGCGCTTCACTTCTATTCCCAGCTGTGTACCCTACACTACAGTTCAGCACTATATACGAAACTAACAATCACAAATAGCCGCTCCAAGCTCTCACGGTTCACCTCCCGTCCACATACAGAATTTGTAACCCCAATTTCAAGTATGAGTCGTCCCGGAACCCGCGACGTGTGCTCACTAAGCCCAGCAAGGGCGTCAAAAATGACGGGTACGACAACGAGGATAGTGATTACATTCTCTATGTCAACGACATTCTTGGTTCGGAGGAAGCTGGCCACAAGAACCGTTACCTGATTCTTGATGTTCTGGGCCAGGGCACATTCGGCCAAGTCGTCAAGTGTCAAAACTTGAAGACTCAGGAGGTTGTGGCTGTAAAGGTTATCAAGAACCGGACTGCCTATTTCAACCAGAGTATGATGGAGGTCTCTGTGTTGGATTTGCTTAATCAGAAGCTTGACAAGAACGACGATCACCATCTCTTACGTCTCAAGGATACCTTCATCCACCGCCAACACCTGTGCCTGGTATTTGAGTTGCTTAGTGTAAACTTGTACGAGTTGATCAAGCAGAATCAGTTCCGGGGTCTGAGCACCACTCTGGTCAGAGTCTTTGCTCAGCAACTACTTAATGGGTTGACTTTGCTGAACAAGGCCCGTCTGATCCACTGTGATCTGAAGCCAGAAAACATTTTGCTCAAGAACTTGGAAAGTCCGATCATCAAGATCATTGATTTTGGTTCAGCCTGTGACGAAAGACAGACTGTTTACACATACATTCAGTCCCGGTTTTACCGCTCACCAGAAGTTTTACTTGGTGTGAAGTACTCATCGGCAATCGATATGTGGTCGCTAGGCTGCATTGTGGTTGAGTTATTCCTTGGTCTCCCGCTGTTTCCTGGTTCGTCGGAGTACAACCAAGTTTCGCGCATTGTCGAGATGTTGGGCAATCCACCAAATTACATGATCGAGTCGGGCAAGCAGGGTGGTGATTTCTTCGAAAAGCATCAGGATGAGTATGGTCGTCGCACATACAAGTTGAAATCGATGGACCAGTACTCTCGCGAACACAACACCAAGGAGCAGCCTAGCAAAAAGTACTTCTCTGCCAGTTCGCTTCCTGAGATCATCAAGACATACCCGATGCCACGCAAGAACATGAAGCAGTCAGAGATGGACCGCGAAATGAACAACCGTATTGCGTTTATTGATTTCGTTCGTGGTCTTTTGAACATTAATCCCCTAGAGCGCTGGACCCCACAGCAGGCTAAGCTGCATCCCTTCATCACCCAGCAAAAGTTCACCGGGCCATTTGTGCCACCTATGAATCTCAAGCCAAACCCTCTCAACCGCTCTCTGGCACCCGGGACGTCGCAACAGATGGCCGCCGAGCAGGCCAGCAAGCAGCGCGCCCAAGCGGCTCAGGGCGCTTATCAGAGTTCGGTGCAAAATGCCACGCAACAACAGCAATACATGCAACCGCAGCCTGGCGCCATGGCGCCACAACAGCCAGTGTACAACAACGGATACCCCGCCACGAGTCAGGCTCCCGTCGGTGTTCCGGCTGCTGTCAATCCACCTTATCCGCAAGGCGCCCCACCACAGCCCGGTCAGCCTGGCCAACCCGGTCAACAATATGTTCAGATGCCCGCCGGAAACTACAACGCAGCCCCAGCCGCCGTCCCACAACAACTCCCCGCCCAATACGCCAACCAGCCGCCAGCATCGGCCGCTGGCATGTACGCCGCGGCGCAAAGCCGTGCTCGGCCTCGGGCTTCGACAATTGAGCAGCAGAACGGGATTCCGGCCGCCATTCAGCGTGTGGCTTCCCATCTCGATCCGACACAGCCAATTCGTCTGCAGCCATCGCCGGCTTACTACCCGCCGGGAGCGGAGACAGGACTTGGTGGTACTGAGGGCGCGGCAAGCAGGAGACGGACTGGTAACAGACAGCAAGGTGCCGCGAGAGGGAATCGCGATTTCATCCGGACGCTGGAGGAGAGAACTGAAGATGGTGGGTATATGAACAATTCTAGTTCGTGGCGGTGAGATGTTGCGGTTTTGAGTTCTAAATAGAGGGCTACGAGTGTGTTTCTGGTTTGGCTTGGTTGGTTTGGAAGAACGAAATGAATGGAATGGTGTGGACGCGAAGAAGCGGCATGTTTATATCATTACCACCCTTCTCCCCCCCCTTTGGCTTCTCTGTTTTGTTTTTGTGGTTTCTTTTTACCCTTCGTCGTTTTGTTTTATATTCTTGTTTCTGTATCTTGGTTTTCGTGTGTCTTGATGTGCGGGTTGGACAAGTATTTTTGGGTTTTTTGTCTTCATTTCATGTTGGCCTTTTTGGCATTTGCTCGTCTCTGTATTTTTTCATCTTTTTTTCGTCTCATTCAGGGTATAATGTCATAAATAAGTCAATCTTGATCTTGATCCTAATGTGCTTAAATGATGTGGTGATTGAGACCCTCAAAATGAGGCTTCTATCACCCCGTTCGTGTATTATGTAAACAAACCCTTCATTCCCCAACGCCATATCAAAATCCCAATCCGCAGGCATAGTAAAACAGAAAAATCAAACAAACAAAAAGCAAAAACCCCAAAAAGAACCCAGTCTAACGCCACACTACTTTATCTACCATGCAGAAGACCAAGTTCCGAAGCCTCGCCCCTTGCGGACCCCCGTCATGAGGTCGTCACTGTACAGTCCCGGTGCCGAGACTGTCGGCAAAAGGCGCGTCTGTGCAGCTGTGCTGTTCATGGCGAACCCGTTGGACCCATCTATCACCTGTACAGCGGCAAAGCGTGGTGCTTCAACACCTGGAGGGGTAGCTACGTAGCCGCCTGGTTTGGCGAAGACTTGAAGCGTACGACCGTCGGCCTGTGGTGGGTTTGTTAGTCTGGTGTTTTTGTGTTAGATTGGGCGTGGAAACTTACCGTTTGGTTGTGGAAACGGGCAATGACATTTTCAGCACCTTCACGTGCCGCGAAGACAAGCTCGGCGACGATGATGGGGCTAGTTACGAGGAGTTCGCAACTGATTATTTCACCGCCGATAGGGGACATGGCGCTGGAAATATCGGCGGCAGTAGTACCAGGAGCGAAGTTTTTAGCAATGACGGAGAATGGACCGGCAATACCACGGATAGATAGTCCAGGGCTACCTGCTGCTGCGGCGGCACTAGCGGAGGAGGTCGTAAATGCCTTGGGAGCAGGTGCTCTACTGACGGCCTGTGCCGATGGTGGTTGGCTCTTGGGGCGTTGGGCACGTGGGGGAGGTTGAACCGCGCTCTTAGTCGGCGGGGCGGTGCGTCTAGCAGGTTTGGACGAAGAGGGGCCGGTAGGAGTTCCCGGGGGTGGGCCGAAGGGACGAAGACGATTTCCCTTGGGGCCGTTGGCGGTCGCAATCCCGGTGCTTATGCGGGCGGCGAGAGATCCTGGCTTCGGCTTGGCTTGCGTTTTGGCTTGAAGAATCGACTTTGGTGGTCCGATGGTGCAGAGACCCTTGGCAGCGGGCGAAGAAATGCGGGAGGCGAGAGAGGGGCCCTTGGGGGGAGTAACAGCAGAGGTCTATAGAGACGGTTAAATGTTAGATATTGGCGGCTCGAGAAGACGGGAACAACGGGGAGGTATCAACCTTCTTAACTCCGGCTCTGCTGAGAAGTGGTCCCGTGGGAGAAGAGTTCTTTCGCGGTGTGTTACTGGCGACATTTGTGCGGCTCTTGGAACTCAAAATCGCCTGAGCGAGGTTTTGCGACCGTTTACGGTCCCGGCCTGTCGAGTGAAAACAAACGGGTTAGAACGGGTGGCGGTGGTTAATGCGATCGGGCAGAGACGTACCCTGGCTGATGATTTTATCGAACAGATTGTTGGTGGCCGGAGGGGTCACCTTGCTCTTGGTCTTGGCCATGTTTTTTGCGATTGTTAAACGATGATGAGCGCTGGGTGCTGTACTGGCGACTATGAATGGAATGCTGATGAGGCGGAGGATATGTAGAGTCGGCGTGCTGAATTGAGAAGTATCGTACTTCGTGTCACAGTACCACCCGCGAAAATAAATTGTTCAAGAGTATGTGTGAGGTTTATGGGGCCAATCAATCTAGAAGGTCGATTACAAATGAAAAAAGAAAGGAAGAGATTTGGTGCAGAAAAATAAGTCCATCGCGATATCAAAAAGTGTCTCTGCGCGATCGCCATAATTTGTTAGAACCCCGGCCTTCACAACTAGCAAACCCTGGCATAAAGTGTGGAACCCGAGGCTGAGTGATAGCCTTGCAGCGGTTGTTCCTGAAAATTAATGGGCGGCCGGAATTGAGCACACGGGCTTTTGATAACCCCGGACCCTAATGATTGTTAGTTGACGGTTTAGGAATTACTGACGTCAATGATGTGGAAATGAGAGCATCAATCCCCGGTAGAGGTAACACTATCCTATGGAGAATGAACAGAAAGAACTCATAACAGAAGGTGGTTAACAAGAAAGACCAAACAATGTCGACAACAGGGGCTTTGCCCTGTCACTATAGACAAGATACACTATAGAACCTCATTACAACAAAACATCGTGCAACATGGCAAAACAAGTGAAACATCCAGAATAAGTATACACAGCTCTCCGATTCAAACAAGGCCATAATGTAATATACCTATACACTATTGTGATTGGAGTCTTGTTCATGACGTTAGTCTCTCTTCTCATACACAGTGATGAAGTTGTCACTTTCTTAGCCCGGGATTGTATAGTGATTATTAGGTGTAACATCACACTTTGTAGCACACCCAGGTGATATGTATACATACGTAAAGTGCATGCTCTTACTCAATTGTAGTTCTTACCATGTAGCTGTTATTGTCTTGCCACTTCTATAATGCTCTTGCTATTTTGGCACATCAACATGGCTATGTGTTTATACTCTATGGCTACCAGCTTGGTTCCAACTTGTTTCTTTTTCTTTTTCCATCGCCAGTTTGCTGACTCTGTGTTCATCTTTTATTCCAGATTGATGCCATCTCCATAATTATCATAACTGACCGTTCACATACGCCCGTTCACTTTTACCAACTCCATTCATTAATTCCATAGATCGACTACCGATCATTATTATTCTATCAGTCGTCTATTTAGTTCAAATATTCATCCAACATGACTTGCTCTTACACTGATATGGACCTCCTTGTCCCCAAGGCTAGTCATCGCGAGGTTCCCTCCATGAGTGGGGCTCTTGATTTGCGTGACACCGATATCAGTGACGAGATGGAGTCGTTGTTCCCAAACAACTTTGGTACTTCCATGAAGCGTTCCTCTCGCACAGTCTCCAAGACAACCCATACTCCCATTGAGAACCACCGTACCTTCAGGGCTTGGGGTAGAAAGACATTCGGTCGAAACAAGGCTTTTGTTTTTGATCGTTCTGATGCTTCTGACGCCTCCGACGCCTCAAACCCTCCTGAGCGTAAGTCATATTTATAACGAACAACTATACCAGTAACAGAGTGGCAACTAACCATCAAAATCCAGGTGCACCTATCGTACCAGCTATGCACAGGTCCCGTCCCCGAATCCACCGGAGAAAGAGTCTGAGCTCTCTGGTACACACCATGGCCGCCATGATTAGCAAGGATACATCTTCAGATGATCCTAACCATGCTGTTACTGAAGGGCAACACCGTGTATCGTCTGCTACATCTATGGGCACGGCTGCCATTGAGGACTTTGCTGCCACCACGATCCACTCACCCGTTGAATATCTTCCCAAGACTCGTGAAAAGTCGGAGTGTAGCTCAACCTTCCGTAACGGTGTTGATGATGCTGTCAAGCTCATCACCGGATCGGGTCTGGATATTGGCGGCCATTCGGAAGTAGACACTGATACATGGGGGCCTATGAGCACCATTCGTGGAGCAAAGACACCCCTGGCTACTCCAGCTGCAAGCATTTTTGAGCTACCCGGAGCCATGTCATCGCATATGCTGTTGTCCGATGAGCAAGCTGGTAATTTGATCACTTTGGTTCTCCCTCCTGATGAGGACGATACCCAGTGTGATGCATACCACTTGTATCGCCATGAGCTCTTTGCTTTCCTCGGCGCATGCCCTCCAGCCTTTTCCATACTAGGCATCTACGATGCAGCGCGTCGGGTGTACTACCTACAGCCCCCCACCGCCTTTGACGAGGCGATGGGCCAGAGCTATGTTCCTGATCACCAACCAGACGAGTACGCTCTTAAGACACTCCCAGCCGGTCTTCGCCGTTTTTTGGCTGACCTTCCGACTGGGCGGTCAGCCACGGACAATGGCCTATCAACTCACCGGGCCATCACCAAGCAATGTGGTTTAGGTGTTGAGACGGAACCTGCTATGAAGAAAAAGCTTCGTTCTGACATCACGGAAATTCTCAAGCTCTTAGCAGCTCACCAAAAGGATGTCACTAGCCAGATTCTTACTCGCTCTGGCAAGACAAGTGAAATTGAACTCTTACGCAGCGACGTCCACAAGCGTCTTTCTCAAGCTATGGACACAATCTCGCAGCTCATGGAGAAGCTTAAGCCTATGGATTCTGACGAGCTAGATCAGGTAGTCGAAGGTGCTGACAAAGGCCTTTGCGCCGACCATTCTGCGTCTGTCGAGAAGATGAGTTTTGATCAGAAGACAGATGAGTAGGTTACATGTGTTGATGGTCGTAGACCTAACCACACTAAGTCATCACAGGAAGACTCATGGTCAATTCACGATAGACCTAGATCTGGCAAGCATGAAAGCACAGTGATTGAAGATTCGCAGGTTTCCCAGTTGGGTGAGGGGTCACCCTGCAAGGCTATGCTACAAAAGGTCAACGCAGATGAGGATGCCCTATTCGTGGTTGACCCAAAACTTTTGGCACACAGAACACGTGGTCCCCGTGAAGAAACCGACGAAGAAGATTCTTTGAACGGAATCGTCCGTCGCAAAAGGAACCGTACTGGTACTAGCACTGGGCCTTTCTTCACTGGCAGTTGGCGTCACGAGTCTCGAGCTGGGCTTCTGTCACCTTTCCGGGCAGCTCGTCTGGGCAAGGTCAGAGGGTCAGAAGGGTCGGAAGCAATTTCTGATGCTAGCGCGGAGAACGTGGAGGAGTGTGCCGCCGAGGTTTCCCATGTCAACTGGAGCGAGTGGTTGCCAGTTGAACAGTCAGTTGACCAACCGACCGACCAGTGCAACAACTCGTGAGGAAGAATCTCATGTGGGTAACTTTTCTTTGTGGAGATTACGAAACGTGCTTGGATGGAAGGCTATGTTCTTGTGTACTTATTGTTTGTTTATTAAAAGTATCGGAGGGTGGAGTGTTAATACGGGTAGTGATGGCAGTGTGATGTTAGTGAAAAGAAATTATGGGTATGTGGCATTTGACCACCAAATAGTTTATTTTCACGATAGTGGCCATTGGGCCTGGTTTCGAATATACTTTTTTCTCTCTACATTGAAGAGTCGTGATGGCGGATATCGACCATAAGTGTGGCGACACTGGCGGGGTGTAGGATTGTAGTACAAGAAAAAAAATAGGCTTGCTTAATTGGTAATTACAGTGAATCCAATGGCGGGGATACCATTTTAACCCTGGACAAAATGTCTGATCTCGCATGGCCGGTGTCATTGAATGCATCGTGAGAGCCAGATCCTTGAACACCCGGATTTGCTACTGACGACAAGGCGATAATACAATGAGCCAAAAAGATTTTACGGTCCCGATCAGGACAAAGGAGCAACTTGATGAAGTTGTAGTGGCTTCAACAAGTTGCAGCAATGGAGTCACTGATGATAATGAGACTGGATGTGGAAGTAAGAAGAATATTCCTGCCCCCGTGAAGAAGGTTGAGAGTGGACCACGGCCATGTCGGAGATGTAAGGAGAAAGAAGGATCTATATCGTTGCGTGGACAACCAACTTGCGGGTAAGTTATAACACAAAGAGACTTTAGGTGAACGCAAAATTGACAAGATATAGGGATTGTTTCATGCCGTTCGTTCGACTCAAGGCGGTGCGGAGGTTAAATACTTTGCATAAAGATCTTGGTGACGCAAGTGGATCAAAGGGTCCCCGGAAAGGCCGGTATATCGCGGGGTTAACGTTTGGCACTTCATCGGCGTCTATGGTGGAGATGTTACAGGCGAATATCCAGTATCTGGTGGATAAGGGGAGAGGAGGGATTGCCTATGATGTGGAGGTTATCCACGTTGATACAGGGTTATCAGAGGAAGCGGCGAAAAAGGCAGAGGATCTGTTGGAGGTGTATAGAGGGAGATTTCCGGCATTGAAGTTTCGGAGGGTAGGTGTTGAAGAAGCTTTGGGGGTGTCTGGTGTGGATTGGAAGGCTTTGGGGGTTACTGGAGGAGATGACGTTTCTGTGGAGGTTAGGAGAGAGAGAGTTAAGGGGGTATTGGGCGGCTTGTCGAGTGTTTCTGCGCGGGTGGATATTCTGAGGTTACTGGTGAGATGTATCTTATTAGAAGAGGGTGTCAGAACAGGTGTTGACGCGGTAGTTCTCGGTTCTAATATGACGGGATTGGCAGAGGCTACTTTCTCAGAGGTGGCTAAGGGTCGGGGAATCTCTGTACCGTGGGTAACCCAGGACGGTCAATTCCCATTACCATGCTACGCAGCAGAGAAGACAGCCCAGAAAACTATCCCGGTATACCACCTCATGCGGGACATATTCCGCGTGGAAACGGAGACGTTTGCTCGGTTGATTGAGCCGTCTATTATCCCGTTGATTCCGGCGCTGGCGACTACGGAGACGCCTGAGAAGGTCATTTCGCATAAGAATTTGAGTATTGAGGAGGTTATGGCGAGGTTCTTTGTTGAAGCGGAGGCGGAGAATTCAAGTGTTATATCTAATGTGGCAAGGACGACGGGGAAGTTACAAAGGTTAGGAGCGGATGAATGGTGTGGCGTCTGTGGAGTTGGTCTGGACGGCGTCGGTGATGAGAGATGGAGAGGTGAAATTGGGACTTTGGAGACGGATAGAGGGGAGGGGTTATGTTATGGATGTGCTAGATCACTAGTCATGTAAAAAAAACGGCGCTTGAAATGGAAACATTGGTCTATATATCTTTATATGTAACCCGTCATATTTTATGTACCCGGCGACCCAGCGCCCATTACCTCCCTAGTCAGTGTTTACAGGTTCTTAAGCTGCTCCTCGGTCAGAATGCGTCGCTCCAACTTCCGCATCAGCAGGTTCGTCTGCTCGGCCAGCGACAGCGTCAGGATGGTGTGGGGGAGGATACGCGCCAGGTGAGGAAGGAATCCCTTGTACATAGCAAGGACACCCTCAGTCTTGATAGTCTTTCCAAGGCAGTCGAAGACGCCGGCGTAGAGGTTACCATTTTGGTTGTACATGCGGGCCATGATGGTGTCTGAGGAGGATTGTTAGTTATATATCTTGAGTTTGGAAAGAAGGAATACGTACCAGGGGGGTGCATGACGCAACAAACGACGAAGCCACTGACAGCACTGCTGGCAAGATGGAGAGGAGCGCCCTCCTTGGCATCAAGATGCTTCATCATGAAGCGCTTGGCGGTGAAGTAAGTAGGCAGCTGTACGGAGCTTCCGAAACCTGTCCGGATCATAGCAGCGCCAACACCACGGTACAGACCGCGGAATCCCTCGGTAGCCCAGATAGTGCTCAGACCGTGGAGTGCACCACGGTACTTGTGCTGGGTGCCCACGGGCAAGAAAGGCGAATAGGACTGCAGGCGAGTCTTGACGAGGAAGAAAGGTGACCCGAGAGCCGCACCAATGATACCCGACGAGGCACCCGAGAACATGTTAACACCCAGTGATTGCTTATTCCAGTCACGGTGGACAATTTGCGCTACGGTACTTCTGATGGGCTCGTAGAAGCCAAGACGGCAGCCGTTGAGAAGGATCTGGTAGACGTAGGCGGTGCCGAGACCGCGGTAGATACCACGGAGACCTTCATGGCGAAGAATCACAGTGACGCCGTGCAGAGGGCCACGGTAGTGGTGAGGTTGGTGGCCCTTGTTTTGAAGTTCGCCTTGCAGTTGCATGCTGTAGGTGGGAAAGACGGTGTTAGTGGGTGATATAGAAGGCGAAGGCGGAGGCGGTAGACGCACCGAATCTTGACGGTTTCAAACGGGTGGGTGGCGGTTACGGCGCCACAGGCGGCGATACCACCGGCGATGAAGCTTCTACAATCACATAAGAAAACGGTTAGCCATAGACAATGCAAAGGCCACCGGCGCAACCAGATAATCTGGCAAACTCAACAAGCAAGTTTGCGCAGCGCGTCCTGGTAGCCGGACGGTCGTGGGCACAGGCGCATTTACCCAGCTGTGGTCGCCATTGTCGAGAGAGGCGGACGGGATGACGGGGTGGTGAGGGAGCCAGATGGAGGGCGGACGGACGGGTTGGCGGACGGGTTGAAGGAGGAGGTCCGGAGCTTTTTTCGTCGGGGGATATTTTTTGGGGGCTTGGCTTTGCTGGTTACGGGGCGCTTGGCGGGGGTGTTGTAGGATTTGGTATTTGGAGCCGCTAATGGGGGATTTTACGACGTCTGAAAAGAGAAATCGATTGGTGTTGAGGGTATGAAATGACGAAACTCGTGCGTGGATATAAGGACTGGAATTCTCCAAATTTAACAAAGGACGATGTTCGAAATTTACACTTGTCAATATCGTCACACAATAACTATTCAAATGTTCTGAGACCTCGAATCTCCAAAATTAGCATTTACATACATCACCTCCGATCCAGGCCTCTATACCCGCCGCCGATAATCGTTCTCTACTCTAATAACAGTGAAAGCGGGTCCATTTAAGACGCCCAGACACTTCTCAGCCCAAAATGGCAATCTGCATTCCCTCATTCTGTTCATGCGTCGCTGATTGGTATCGAGGTCATTGAGTTTGTCCAAGGGGCCATTGGCTACTCTTTGTTCGAGGCTCTGCTCGTTGCACAGAATGTATGCTTAATTGTTCCCGCTCTATTGGGAAATATCCATCAGGTGAGGAGGGCCCGGGAACTATTAGTGGGTTGTCTATGATTCATACGTCACGTTATATTTCAGAATTCAGGGACTGAAACGCTCTTGACGACGTCATTCTCTGCGCAGGTTAAATGTCAAGAGACCGATCTCGCTCTAGGATTTTGATATCATATAACCCTAGTGACAACCCTAGATCCCCTTATCGATAAGAGCACAACGCCATTTCTGACGCGAAGCTTCGTCGCAATGGAATCTATGACTTCATCGCAGTTATCGAATGCGCCGCGCAAACCACAGCGTTGAATATCCATTCCGTAATCACCTCGTTTTCTGTAGCTACACTTATTATGTCGGGCACTCCAATGGACCTGGATACCGCTGGGCGCGGTAGACCAGCAGGTAGCAGCACCCAACTTTCCGAGATAATCCGCACCTTCCGCCCAAGTAAAGTATGTTCCGTATCGTGCTACAGATGCCCACGGAGGTCTCGTGCTAACCATCCGTAGCTCTTCCGTCGCGAAGATCCCACTTCTGGGAGACCGCCCCCGTATATCCTTTCTCTCGACTTTGACGACCCAGGCGACTTGCTTATGACCTCGGAAAGCGACGAGACAATCCAGATTTATAGTGTGAGGGAGGGACGTCATGAGAAGGCGCTTTTGTCAAAAAAGTACGGTGTCAAGATTGCGAGGTTCACACATACTAGCTCGGGTATCATTTACGCTTCGACGAAACAGAACCACGCTATTCGTTTCCTTGCTACCCACGATAATTCCTTCATCCGTTATTTCGAAGGCCACGAAAGTCGCGTCACCGATATTTCTATGCACCCCGGTAACGATACCTTTATTTCCTGCTCAGAAGATAACACCGTCCGTCTTTGGACTCTCGGGACCCGCCAATGGGTTGGCCAGCTCTTCCTGAACAACCCGTACCTTTCCGCATACGACCCTTCCGGCCAAGTCTTCGCTGTCGGCTGCCCTACCTCCGGAACTGTCCTCCTTTATGACTGCCGCAATTTTGATAAGGCGCCACTAGGCGTTTTTGACGTGGCGCAGGTTGGGAGACATTATAGTCATGCTAACCTTATGCGTGGCTGGACGAAGGTGCAGTTTTCCAATGATGGACGCCACTTACTTGTGGCAACGAACGGGGAAGGTCATTTCCTCTTAGATGCCTTTGACGGGTCTCTTAAGGCTTTCCTCCGTGTTAACAGACCCACCGCTGCGAACGTGACTCGCCGTTTAGCCCCAGGTGATCCTGTCCCGGCGAACAAATCGGATAGCTTCCAAACGCCGGTGGAATCTAGCGGGGACACTTCATTCTCTGTGGATGGACGCTTCGTCATTGGTGCATGTGGATCGGACGTGGTAGTGTGGGATATCAAGAGTTTGGCGCCTCGGGAAAAGGTGGTTTTGGACCCGGATTATAAACTTGGCGATGGAAAACGGGTGCCTGCGGTTCTGGCTTTTAACCCACGTTATAACTTCTTCGCTACGGCGGATACGGAGGTTACTTTTTGGACCCCGGATACACAGTAAACATAGGTGCGCTTATTTTGTCTATTTTGGGATTTGGGTGGGTTGTTTGGAGTTTGGAGTTTCTGCTTATTTAGAGCCGTTCGTTATATACATATGTAATTGCACATTCATCAGCATATCGCGTACTATAACTTGTTACGTGTAAGCATGCGTATTCTTGTACGCATAATTAATGTGCACAAGTGTTCATGTTTTCGGTGGAAACATGGATACTGTCTCTGGGGTTTAATGTGGTTCATGTTGTACTTTTGCCTAACTAGGGATACATCGGCATACTTACCATTACGCTTAAAAGGTACATACTCAATCTGTAATTCTTCATAGTGGTTGCTGTTATCTTTCCTTGTAAGTGGAGCGCTTTGTTCGCTATCCTATCTATATTGTCCCTTACTTCACGATACAACAGTGAACTTGCATCTAATCGGTGTGCGTCTTACAGAGTGTCGGCCGACGATGGTGAATTGTCATGTCTCCAGGGACTTCGTTGATTCCTCTTGCCTGTGGCAACTTTTTTGAAGAATTTACAATTACTTTTTCCATGGCTTCTCGGCCAAGCATTCTGGTGCAGCCGGCGGTGACTAGTTGAGAGGCCTCCCCGTTGAAGGCTAATACTTGTCTTGGTCGGCCAGTACCGTCAGGCGTTCGACTCGATTCCCAAGAAGACCATGTTATGAGTCGCTGGTGTCCGAGGATCCGGTAGATGTTTTATTGTAATTGTAATTCACTAAACTGAATTTGCATATATGTACCTTCGAACAAATATCATTTGATCGATTATATTCACTCCAACGGGGCAACTCTTCACTTGTAATTGTGCAAATGTAGTTGGATCACACAATAATAACGGGAAAATGGCAAAAACACTGCTCTTCTGTGTACAATGAGGAAGAAGAAAAAGAAGAGAGTGGAAAACATTTGTGATATAAATACGGCAGTGGTAAGACAGATAATGCCGGCTTGACTCAGTCATTGCGTCTCTGTTTACTCTGTCAAGCCATCTTCCTATTGTCCAAACTCGATCCTTTGCACAAGATTGATTGAACACAATGGCCCACCAGAACAACTACTCTTACTTTATTCCTCACGGAAGCCCTTCCGCGACACAAGGTGATCAGGGACAAAGCATCTTGAGTCATCATTTGCCTTTCAGCAACGAAACTTTGGCATCTTTCGGTTTTCCGCATTTTTCTACCGATTATTATGCCGCCTCACAGCAATTTGAGGCTCAGCAAGGGCTTCCAGACCAAACTGGCACATATCAGAACCTCACACCAAGGGCGCTTATCGATCAACAACTTCCACTACTTGGGAGTTTCGTTGAACCGAATTATCCGACTATGGAGAGGTCGAATATGTCTCCTTCAACTCCGCCATTTTACCGCGATACTCAATGCATGTCCAATCCCCCGGCGGGCCCTTTGATGCAGTCACCATTTCCGCAAGGTCTCGACAATGAGCCTACTCACTATGGTCTTACCAACGGTACCTACGGAAGTACAGACCCTCTGTCACCTATTAACCCGGCACATATGACAACTGTTAATGAGCCAATATCATTCTTTCCTTCCATGGAGTCTCCTATAGCAGTCCCTCTCCAGGTTCAGAACACCCCTCCGAGACGCCAGACCACAAACACCCAGCGTGGTCTTAGTGTCCAGCACAACATGGGACAGGCGACAGTAGCTCCAAGATTCCACATGAACGGGTTGGCAACCCAGCAAAGCCTCGTCAATGAGTCACCCTACAACAACGTCTCGTATCCTATCATGCCACCTCAAATGCCGGAATATTTCGGAAACCTCAGCCTAGTTGGTTCATTCAACCAACGCTGGACGACACAACAAGACGGTCCAAGCTCCGTTACACCTACGAACGCCCTTGCTACTGGTTACGGTGTTCAACCTCACTTGACACAAATCACGTCACTCACTGAGTCTCCACGCCAAACCCCGAACTCTATGCTTCCATGTGGCCATGATCCCCCACCTCCAATACCCGCTTCTTCCACATCACAACGCCGTCCTCAGAATCAGGGTTATCGCCATGCTCCAGCTACCAGAGCTTCACATCCCTCAACGAAAAGTCGACCAAAACTTGCATCACCTGTCGGTACTGGTGCCTCTGATAGAACCAACCGTGAGCTCACACTTCTTCGAAAAATTCGTGCAGAGAAGCATAAGGGTCGCAAACCCGGTGCCCAAAAGCATCCCAAGAGGAATCATCCACTAGCTCTTCGAAAACCGACCCGTCTGCGATTTTTCCAAAACAACGGGTCGACACATGGTTGCCCTGACCATCAGACCGAGGTCTTGCGGAAAAGCTGCCAGTTGTGTTTTGTTCCATCGCCCCAACAGAGGGTACGCACAGATTAATCATTGGCTCTGAGGAAGAATCTTTTCTCTCTGCTGCTGGTCTATGATAAAAGGATTAAGTCTCTAAAATCTGTTGGCTTGGGTTAAAAACGTCGCTATTTCTATCTCTTTCATTTGGGCGGTCTCGTGTTCATCCACATTTACCTACTGGGTATACTGAGTTTCCCAGCTTTGCTTTCATCATGTTCATTTCATTTATGCATATGTCCTATCCCCTAACGTTAACGAATACAACAACAAAAAAGTCCTCTCTCCTAACTCCATCTTTGCATTGTCCTCGATCGTCAAAATACAGTCATTACCGCATCAGTTATTAGCCCTTAGCCATGTGGCAAGTACTATATGTTTGTTTGTACGCCCTAAGGCCGAGTCGAAATCTGAAACACCAATCCTCAATCGCTGACCATGATTGTGTCCCGCTTTTTCAAATGTCAAGGAAAGAACAAGCGTAAAACATTTCCTAATCTAGGCAATGACATGACTAGGGTTACCAGGGATCGGGGCTCATGAGCAACGACGAGTCTCCGGCCCCACACACCCGGCTGGCCAGCTGAATTTTATGGGGCCGGGAGGGAAGTGATTATTCTCACTGTGGTTTCTTGTTATCTTTTGATTCTTTTGCATCTCTGTTGGCATTTTCTTCTGTTCATTCTACACTCATACTTCTCATCAAACTGCGATATCATGTCCACTAAATCCGTCTACGTTTATAATCCCAACATGAACACGTCCATCAAGGACTTCATCGTTTGGTCCGAGCTGGACAAATGGGGAATCACTCAGCAGCAGGTCACTTACTTCTTGACCATCGCCATGTTCACCATTCTTGGACTGGCCATCTGTGATGCCACGATGTGGTGGATTCGTATGGTCTCCTTCGTGCTCTACTTCTTCTGAGATGTTTACTGAAACCTTCCTCTCCCTTCACTTAATAGACACCATCACCTCTATCATCCAGACTATTCGGACTATCATAATCACCTTTGAGACGATCTGCGCGACTATCGCCGACTATGGGTATTTGCTGCAGGTCTTCCCTTTGTTCTTCCGGGGGCTTTCTTACTATTTTCGCATCTTGCGGATCTGGTGAGTGTTTGTGATATTGGGTGGGGAGCTAAGCAACAGGTTGCTTGGCGGGGAGGGTTTCTGAGGCACATAGGCGTCGGGCTTCTTTGTATATCTTGGACATACGTGAAGTAGATGGATGGATATCTGTAAGTCAACTCAATGAGCTGGATATGCTTCTTCCATTTCATAATGCTAACTGTACCGCAGGACATGTCTTTTTTTCGTCGTATTTCACTAGTATATAATAAACACCACTTCTTAAAGTCGTCCGTCAGAAGTTTCTTTCATAACCATATCGCCTTCCATTTGACAAACAAAATATACCACCACTTCATAAGCAACAATCCTCGACCATGGCATACACCATGTTTGCCTCCGGTCTGGCCCTGGGCTTCCATCCAACCCATCCGACCATTTGTTTTCGGGCCGTGGCTGAAGTGTCACAGCCGGCCCCTTATGCCAGCTCATCACTCTACTGTTGTTATCACAGGTATATTTATACAATCCTAAGCATCCACGACCGAGACTTTGTGTACTAAATACTAAAGGTGCTCCGATAGAAAAGACAAGCCCCAGACTAGTCACCATAACTATGTGGTGGAGCACACCATCACCTACTCTTCCAGTTGTTGCTGTGGCTGGTCCCACCATGGCTGCAGCGTCCAAGTAAACAATGGGTATCATGTTAGCCGGGGTTGCAGCAGGTCGGCTACACATGGCTACGTCACCTTTCACTAATTAAATACCACCAATTTATATGATTTGCCAGCGCCTTGCATATAATGTTACCTTGAGAATGTGACCATCGCATTTGCGCGATTTGGTCTTTTTAACTTCGGTATGGCTCGATTAGTCAGATATTTCGGTCAGGTTCTCTGCATATGTGCCGTACTGCGGGAGACTGACCAAGCCAAGTTTTACATATTTGTCGCACAATTGGCTGTTTAGTCGCATATAGTCCCTGATATAAATAAACTCCTCCGCCCAAAATCAAACTTTCTCAAACTTCTACTTTCCCGCAAACACATCTTGACATTGACAACCAAACTACACGACTCATTTCACCACCACGCCCACAATCATCATGTCTGCCACAATACTAGCTGCCGGTGTCACCTTTGGGCCGGTCCCTCTCGCCATTGCCGGCGGTCTAGTTATCGTGGCTCTTCTCCCCGGTCTTGTGATCTTCCCGACATTATCACTCTTGGGATTTACTCCACTTGGTCCCGTTGCTGGTATGTTCCCTCTTGACACAGGTTGAAATCCTATGACTATGAGTTGCTAATCTTGGGTTCTTCTCATCCAGGTGGGATTGCTGCCGGTTTGCAAACGGCTGTCACGGCGTCTGGTAGTCTATTTGCTCTTTGCCAGAGCGCGGCAATGGGTGGTGCTGGAGCCTCCGTTTTGGGAGGCATTGTCTCCGGTATTGCTAGTGCCGGGGCAGCGCTTGTTGGTTTGTTGTTGGCTTTTTAAGGGCATACTGTGTGTGATGATGATTGAAATATGAATCCAGTCAAGGATGAAATACCGTCTGTGAGATGTTTGTTGGAAGGAAATATGTACATATAAATTTATGGTATGAATTAGATAGAGTCCCTGTGCATGTTGCCTACTGTGCCAGACGTAAGTATAAAACAAGACTGTGGTATCACTCAACTGGCTCTTTTCCTTCTTCGCTCAATTCACTCACCGCGTCATCACAATGTCTCTAGGTATTCTCTGTATCAACGAAACCAACTGGGCTGAGATAGCCACGGCATTCACTGCAATCGGCGCTGCGTGTCCTTTCTCCATTCCTCCCATCGTGACGACCGCGCTATGGTTGGGTCTCCTTATGCCAGTAGAAGGTAGAGTGTCCGCTACATCTCAGGACTGTTATTTTCTCTAACATCTGAACGGGTTTATCTAGGAGTAACTCCGCCGGACATTGTACAGACTGCTTCCAACATATTTTCGGATTCTCAAAGAACACCGTTCGGTGAACTCATCACTAGGTTGACAACTGGTGCTTGTGGTACGGCTATAGATGAATTTGCGGTTACTTGGCAAGGCATGCTATGCCAGCGCGACGTAGATGCGGAGGGCTCTCAGTTGTAGATGCGATTCATTGGTGACTTTCTCCTTGTATTGAATGGGTACACATAAACGATTCGAGATGAAGATAAAGATCAAATGATATAAATTCGCATGTGTGAGCTACTGATAGTCATAAAATTGACCCCAAGTATATGTAGTTGGCAAGTATAATCGTAGGGACGGCAGCGGCTATATTCCAGGGCTTGATGTGTCCACCGTAGAGCTATAGACTTTATTCTAGCTGTTGACTTCCTTTCTTTATCCAACAAATGCATATGAATGGTCCGAGATACACAAACACGACATGTTGAGGAGACTCTGTCAGACGCATGTATAGGCTATTGGTAGCGGTTCAGTAGACCCAAGTACCTGTAGTTAACAGCCATGATCAACGGGTATAAATTCAGGCTCGGCAGCCTTTTGTGTAGCTTTGTCTTTCTCTCCTTCTATTCTACTCAATCTACCAGAGTTATTACCATGCCATCCTTTGAAGATTTCTGTGTCAATGAAGATAACTGGGCTACATTCACCGCTGCAACAGGAGCAATGGTAGTTGCATGCCCTATCATCATTGTCCCCGCCACATGTACCATCTTAGGCTTCAGTGCACTTGGTCCTGTCGCAGGTACGATAACCTTTATATTGAAAAGCTATTCCTCTCTTTAACTTATACATACTCTCACAGGATCTCCTGCGGCTGTTTGGCAAACTGCAACAACGACTGCGGGAAGTTTTTTTGCATTTCTTCAGAGTGCTGGCATGAGTGGATGGGCGACAGGTTATATGTCTGCTGCCTGTATTGCCGCTATAGGAACAGCACAGGCCGCGTACCAGGGCTTGATGTGTTCAGCAAACAGAAATACTGGGCACACTGAGCTTTAGATTTCGGTTTGGCTGTTGTTGGAGGTTGCATGACGATATACAGAGTTGGTAACGGTGCTTTGGGGGGATTCAGTAGTGGAAATAGAAGTTAAAAGGTAGACTATAATGACCCGAAATATCACACTGTGATTTCCATATTGTGTACAGTACAGAAGCACTCGTCCATTTGTTCAATGCTGTCGAAAACACCCAGGTCATATCGCTCCGAGATAAACATCTGATGACGTGGTATGGGATCGCTTACAAGTACGCTGCAGCAGCGGTGGGCTTAAACGAACAAATAAGCTTCCAGATGTCAAACTGAGAGCATGTGTGGCATTGTGCCAGTTGGCTTTTGGTGCATGTCATTACCCACCCAAAGTGGATTCTAGTATGTACGCATTTGCGCGCAATATTGGGCAACGTATAGACGCAGTGGTATGCACAAGGGTAGGCATTTTATGTGCTGTACGGCTAATGCGTATTAGACTATTTCCGGGTGTCTTCTGAAAAACACATCGGGCTTCATCAACTTGATTCATATAACCTCGTATCTAGAAACAGACTGACGGTTTTCGTAATGAGCACGGTTACACCGACGTCATATTGGAAGTTCACTTGACGTCTATCCCTATACCCCGCTAGTGAATAGACAACGCGGTTAGGACAGGGGAACAAGGACGTTGATTGATTGTTCTAGTAAATGGTACGATACCCTGTAAGCTTGTGGCAAGTGATGTTTATTTACATCGTACAACACAATGAAAAAGGCATGAGGCTCCACTAGTTGTTTCATTGTCACGTGCCTTTTGCTCTGTCATACAAATGATATACGGATTAGCGGTATGGGAATTTTAACAGAAAGTCCCCATGGATAGTGGTCTATTCATTTATACCAGACTCCCTATCCTTCGACTGTCCCAGCAACTTACCAGGCAACACTAAAGTGCCGTCTGAAATTTGTCAAATAGGTCCACCACTTTGTACCGGTGAAGTATGAGTGGCTCTCTCCATAAATGCAATCACGGGTGTTGTTAGTGCTGGCTCTTCCACTATGGATATCACTTCTACAGTAGAATGAAACAGGAGACTATGAGCATCAAGACGATAAGGTGAGAGCAATCGTGGAATATAGAAAAGGCAAACTTACATGAACATGAAACTTTTGGTCAGGCTCTCACATATTACTTCTAGAGATTGAAAAGGTTCAAGCAAGTAGCCGAGTTTGGGAATAGATATAAACAGGCCTTTATTGCTTATAATTAGTCATCCTCTGTATTCTCTTTTCAGAAACACCTGCAAACTCAAAATGTTATCCTGGTACTTCGGTCACAACTATACAATATGGTCTGAATTCACGGAGATCGCCACGGCAATCGAATCGACATGTCCCAACATGGTGTTAGTGGCCATGTTGGTGAAAGTATTCAGTGAGTCCTCAGGCCATATTCAAAAAAGCTACTTCTTTCTAACGTTGTGTTTGTTTGTTAGACGGGGGGTTGAAGATGCTACAAACTTTGGGGCTTATGTCATGGTCAGTCCCGTTCCTTGAATCTGCAGCTGTGGGCAGTTTTGTAGTGGATTATGCTTGGCCGGGTTGTATTGAAGCGATGTTTTCGTTGTTCATGTTTTTGGTGGGTATAGCTGGGTGGGCGCTGAGAATCTTGATTAATAGCCAGTTCTAAGGCTGTTGCGGGGGCTCACACCTGTTATCTAGTTTGGTTGTGGAACTGAATAGTGGAAGAAACGTAAGCTAGAAACAAGTGGTAAGATTCTATCTATCAGCATGTCTATTTGAATAGTCATCTTCTTTGGCACGACAACTTCTGTGCTTCATGTGTGCCGACAGAATCACGATCTGCTCAATCAAGTGACACAAGCATATGCCGGTCAGAATCAAGCGGCGTAAAGTAATATGCTTGTCCGACAAGATACGCAGATAAGCATGTGGAATCTAGTCAGACTAACATGCAGGTTGCCGATATTGATTAATTGCCGTACATACCATGATATTAACTATAGAGAGCCAGCCCATATACATGCCTTTTCGTCTGACTCTGCCATTTGATTGTTAAAACACACAAACATGATTGAATGATGCCTATTCACTGCAGTTTGGCAAACGTGATTACTATGGATATACCGTTAGTTATTGTGAATGTAAAAGCTAACGAAACTCTTCTTTTTTCAAAAACTGTGCTGGACATTCTCGTTGCACCTGGATGCTCTTGCATTTGCGTGTCTGTAGATAATGTGTTTTGCCGTACACTCTACCTTTCCAGTGTCATGTGGAATGATGTACGTATGTTATCCGTTTGGTGTTTGTTCAAATTAAGGCAAGCAACAACATTGACTTGGTTTGAAGGGCCTAGTTAGTCGCTAACGCCGTGATAGAGATTTGGGTTTGACCGGTGGTTAGTTGCTACTGTTTTTAGGATGGCTGCAGATTGTGTTTCAAATGTTATGAGTGTGTATAGTTTCTAGAATCATTGCCAGAGGTTACAAACATTATTCATGCCATGTGCTGTGTTCTTGTTAAGCCAGCCGGTTGAATATAAAAGTGGCATGTTCTGCTAACCTAAGTGCTTCTGTTCTTGTCCTTCAAACACAACTCCAGTACTTACAGTCCATCATGATCAACACGCTGACTCGCCGCGCCCGCGAAATCCCGCCGTTTATAAAGACTTTGTCTGCCCATCTGGGAGTGGACGGTAAGGGACTCATCAAGGGTAAATCTTCGCTGATGATGTAACCACATACTTTGTCTAACTTTGCATCTAGGTCACTTCGTCCCCATGCTCATGTCTTTTTGGGCTAACGGCCGAAAGGGCCAGAGGTTCATGCAGCGGCATGGTGCTTTATTTGACGAGCTTTCGCGGAATGCGAAGACAGGAAGAGTCGTCCAGTCCGACAAAAAGGTTCAGTCGCAGAAGTCAGCTTGAGGGGAAACTTGTAGTGGCATCGGTTGGATAATTGATCCAGTGGGGTACCACGAATGGTGACACTAATTGGTTGGCAAGGAGATATAATCTAACTAGACTAGCCATAGAACAGGGGCAACTTTTTTCTACACAAGTGACACAAACATACTCTATTACCATGTGGCAAACAATATGTTTATTTCGCGGAACCCACAAAATTCATGCTTGTAGAAATGCACATCGTATGTACATCTCCCGACCCTCCCTTTCATCAGCTATCAGCTATGACAACTTTATTGAGCCCCAAAATAAATATTCATCAATAGTTTAGAAGTTTACATCGACCAAGAATAACTCTATGCCCATAAACTCCCCCAAGCGAGGCTCTAATGACGTCAAGGGATTCTCTCAGCCAGCTAGGTCATTCATCCGTCGTCCAATGTGAACCCCACTATAAACACAGCCCAAAAGAGGTAAACTGAACTCCGCCTCCCACTAAATTCAATATAGCCCGCGCACAAACCAACCGGTCATGTATAACCCTACATCTTTGGACATACCCTAAGTTAGTTTGACGCTAACGCCAACTCCGCACACCAAAAATAGTAGTTTAGTAACGGACCACATTAAGATCCCGCAACTAAGAAAATCCCGCTGATTCGCCCGGTCCGACGGTGCCTGCTTGACGGCGATCACCATGGGAGATTTTCGAGGGGGCGTTGTTAAGGGATAAGGAGGATGGTATGGGATGACTGGTTCTGGAGGTTGGCTAGTATTGAGGCCTTGTTTAGGTCCTTTTTAGGTGCGGAATTGTGGATTCAGTGGCATTGTCAGCTGGGTTTGAGACTACCAATATTATAGGCTGTGAGACAGTTGTGGATGGACCTTCTTAGCCTTCTTAGGTCATGTCACCCAAGTTATGTCTGACCAGAAAGTCCTACAGATACGTATGTACATATGTACAACACTCTACACATTAACAGGATGTCAACACACCTGCAATATGTAATCCATATGCACCTCAAGCAAACTTCCCATCCAAGGCCCTGAAACCTCGCGATAAAAACCCTTCACCTCGTATTCTCCGATCTAAAGAACCTGGTAAACCATAAGCCAAAATACTGGCTATTCCGAGCCCGCCCATCAACTGGTCCCTGCGGTAGTCTGTTATCGTGGAATCAAAATAGGGATTCTGTGAAGTGCGGGATGTGCGTCCGGATTGGGAAACTGGGGTACCGGGGTTTTTATAGTGAGGCTCGTATTACCCAGGTTAGTTGGGTGGCTTTTTTTTTTGCATGCCGACTGTGCCATGCAGGTTGACGGAGGATTGATGACTGGATGGATGTGAGGGGCATGACGAGGGGCCAAGGCAGAAGTTATGATGATGTATATAGATAGAGGTAGTTCCTTAGGTTTCCCGCATTGTTTGTTTCTTATTATCCATCTTTCGATAGTTTCTTTTAGCATTTCAGACTCTACGCCTTAATCATTTTGCACACAACCTTTAGTTTTATCACCAACAACCTACATACATCCTCTAATCCCACCTAATCTTCAAAATGCGCGCCTCTACTCTTCTCGCTATTCTTCCCGCCGCCATGGCCGTCTCTCCTTACGCCGGCTACGTTGCTCCCCGCGATGATGCTAATGGCACCACCGCTACCTCTGTAGCCAGCACTTCATCGGCTCTTTCCATTGATACCTCCACCACTTTGCTGTCAACTAGTGTATCTGAGGCTACCACTACCAGCACTTCTCCTACTACCTCGGCTTCTACGGAGTCTTCGGCTTCTTCTACGACAGCCACCGAATCTACTTCTGCTTCTTCAAGCTCTTCTGTGTCAAGCGTTTCTTCTACTTCGGTCACGTCATCGTCTTCCACATCGGTGCCTGCTTCTACCACTAGCACCAGTGCTTCCTCTACTACTCAGAGCTCCTCCACCTCGGCTTCTAGCACTGCCACTTCTACCTCTTCATTGGCCTCTTCTACTTCTACTCATTCCTCTACTTCCACCAGCTCTGCCGCCAGCACAACCTCGGAAGCTAGTATTACCAGCACCTCGGCATCTACCATCACCACTACTGATGCTTCGGGTCTTGTTACCGAGTACACTACCTTTGTCACTGTCAAGCCTTCTACTACCTCATCAGCCCAGACTACTACTACTGGTCTAGCCAGCGGCGCTGGATCCGTTGGTGGACAATCTCTGGGGCTTGCTGTCGCTGGTCTTGTCTTTGGCATGTTCCTTTAAACAGGTCATTGCCATTTGAAAAGTTAATCCGGTATCTTTATCTGGCGTTTTGGGGGAACTCTAATGATTGATTATATTTGAATGTTTTGCATATTTATGATAGTTCTTTGGCATATAATAAACCACTTTTCTCTCTGGAAATCTTTAATTATTCGAAATGTGAGGCATAATCATGTAGTACCATTATTTCGGGTCAAATGGGGAAGCACACGCCGGCACCATGTCGTACAGATCCCTAGCTGGAATGTGCGTCTAGTTGCCTCAAAGTGAGGCTCGGCAGGAATGACAGGTACCGAGAACCAAACAAGCATGCATACATAAAGAATTCACAAAAAACATTCCAATCAGAACACAGAAAAAGAAATCAAGAAAATACACGGGAGAAGCAAAATCAACAGGTTGAAGGGTATAAAATCTAATAGGAACGAGACTTGAATATACAGTGAATTGCTCTTGGCAGGGTTCACACACTCGGTTGTGTCTCTTGGGGACAAGAGACCGTGGCTGTTTCACAGATACTACAAAGCAAAAGAACTTTGGCCGTCGGAATGAACGTAACAGATTGAGACCTGATTCACTCATTCAGGTCCAAAGCTCCGGGAGAAAGCTTAATGAACACAAAATCCACTTAAGGGGACCAGGCGGTGGCAGACCTGAAAATATGTTAATTGATGTTGCACACAAACAAGGACCTTGCATATTGTACTTACTCGCAAGTGGAGGAATCGCAGGTCAGAGACAGCGAAATGCACTTGTTGCAACCATCGGCAGAGCAGCACTGCTTGTTACCGGGGCACCAGACGTCACCGCACTGAGAACCACCAACAATAACACACTTAGCTTCACCATCGTAGATGTGGCACTCAAGACCAGTGTGGCAAGAGACAGACTCGCAAGCACCAGTAGCAGTGTTGTTCAGAGCAGGGTGGGTGGTGTTGTAGGGGTAGTCGTTGACAAGAGTAGGCTGAACCCAAACGGAGGTCGAGGTGGAGCTGGAGCTGGAGGTGACATCAGCAACAGTGGCGTTGGCAATGTCAGTGGCCGAGGCAATGGCGGAAGTCACCGAGGCGACGGAGGAGATGGAGTCAACGGCGGAGGTGGCAGTGGCAATGGTAGAGTTGGCAATGTCGGAGATGGAAGAGGTAGCCGAGGCAGCGACGGAGCTCACATCCGAGGTGGCGGAGGAAACGACGGAAGAAACATCGGAGACGAGGCTGCTGACGCCCGAAAGGGTGCTGTTGGTGAAAGAGGACGACGGCGCGGCGGAGGCACCGGCAAGAAGGGCAATGAGGGCAATAGGGAACTGCATCTTGAATGAATGTGGTGGTTTGTTAAGTGTAATGAGTGGATGGACCGACTAGGGAACCAGGGATGTGATGTGCAAAGTGAGACAGGAATACAACGAGTGAGCGAGATCGCCTGACGAGCCAAAACAAGATGAAGGTAGCTGGACTAACACGGAGGAACGGCGAGTCCCTTATATGTATGTCTGTCACGGGCCATAACAAGAGAGTCCGTCCCTTCTGTACATACTCATTCCACCGCCATCATTTCTTTGACGATAACCGGGGTGGCGTGGAGGGGCGTGTAGTAAGCATTCCAAGCGGCGGCCGAGCTCCCGACAGGGACCCCACGGCTAAGCACAAGTGGTGAGGAAGAAAAAAACGGCAGGGTTTCGGTTTATAGTGGAGAGAACCCGTTAGCTTCAGGTATTGTTGACGGTGATGAGCTTTGTTGGTGTTGTTGGAAGCAGGTAGTCTCCTTTCAAGTTTGTATGTTTGTGTGTATATTCATAGAGTTTGTATACTGTTTTCAAAGACGTATTTTGTGTGTCTGTATCAGGGGATGAGCAAAGGAATGGCCTGTTGATGGTCTTTGAACAAGTTGTACATGTGCTGAGATCAGACAACGGCTGTAGAGCTTTCTTTGTCACGTCTTTGATGAGTTCGTAAGCTGTGGATACCTCATTATTTCCTTCTTCTTCTACAACCGAGTTCGTTGGGTCATTTCCGTGGAAGAGGCAAGATTCATGGGGTTGGCATATGCAAGGACGACGAGGTTGACGGAAAGGAACAGGGGTTGTTGTTAGCATTACACTTAGACTAATTTGGAGCTTTGTCTGCGGTTTTTGGTAGGCGGTGCAACTATAATTATGTGGCAGCGGGTGAGGAGCCGGTTGTGGATTTCCTCTTGGCAGTTTGGGACAACCGACCAGTTACATGTCATGTTGTACCTCACATGAGCTTTTCAACTCGCCGACCCACTATAAAGATCTACAATGAATGTGTGTACACAGGAAAATATACGTGTGTACACACGTACACCGTTCCCCTTGCCGGAGCCCTCCCCTTCCCCTGGCATTTTACACGATGCATCTGTTCAGAGACCCTGTCTATAAAAGTTGAGTTCATCAGAAGACTAGCCAACGACCGGCCTTCTTCCACAGCAAAGAAAGTACATTCGGAAGCTCCAGCTGATTCAACCAACCAAACGACAATTTCCAGGACAATTTCGCGGGCTACATCTCGCCTAGGACAGCGCGAGTCCCAAGCTTGCCGTGTATTCCGGTATGCCTATTTTCCAGTTGTTGAGATGACATGGGGTGGGGTGTGTTAGTGTCTCATGTCAAGGGGACGCGAGATGTCAGTGATGAGGCACGATGTAATGAGGGTTTGTATGCGGAGGATGGGCGTAGTCGGGCAAACACTCTGCTTGGTGACGTGGGACGGTCGTTTGCTTGGAACTGAATGAAAGGGGGCATAGTAGAAGCAGAGAGGCACCTGTTTCACCATTGTGTACCGCCAATATGGAGAGGCCGCCTGATTAAAAGAGTGTTTGGTTCATATCGTGTTTGCTCATAGGTCAAATCTTGTCTTCCAAAGTCCGGCACTGGTTAAACTGACGTCTATCACTTACACACAACTATGGTAGTACATACCATGACTAAGCAATACACGTTCCTTCCTCGATCAGTTGCAGATAGTTATGACGAAGTATTCCAGACCGCATTCCAGTCCCGACGGAAAGTCTCCTTTTCTCCCGATCTATGGGGTTCTCGACGCCAGTCACTGTGGTTTTGGGTGTGAAATTGCAGCTTTCATTCTTGTCATGCGCCCTGGCTATGGGGCTGGACTAGCTATCGAGGACTAGACTGAACCATAAGGAGAATGTGATCTACGGCTGTTGGTTTCAAAAGGCGAAGATCATAGCGAGCAAAAGGGTTATTTCGATTCAACGGTAGGGTTATGTCAATTACAGAGCGTTGGGGAATACGATGTTGCGGTACATGATATACGAGGAAATCCTAACTCGTGATTTTCCATGGACACGATTGGGAACTTCTTTTTCGACATCAAATTACTTGTGACACCCATTAAGTGATGATATCTCAAGATCAACTTGATCGGAAATCCGCAACTCAGGCACATGTTCTACTCAAGTGACATCCATCACATGTACCCGTCAGCTGTCAGTATACCCCGCCAGCTGGCTGTATCATGCATTCACAGAAGCACAGTGGAACTCTTAGTGGGGGTTCTTTCAGGGGCCACGGCGCTGTACGCCTCGATTTGGTCGGAGGAACGACGGGCACAAGCGAATGGGCAAACCACCGAACAACGTGACGCGCCCACAGGTTTTATGACCTCACTTGTCTTTGGGTTACTAGTATCGATTGAGCCTTGGATTTTTAACAGAAGACGATATCAAAGAAAGCCATCTTCTTTGGTCACACTTTAAAAATGAAAGATCGATATGAACCCCCTGTATTGCCCCTCTCCAACAACTTGGAACTCAGCGCTGTAACCGCCTGAACCACAGTTTCCCACGTACCCCATAAACCTCCAGTGAATGCGCACCCAAATCTGCGGCAACTTGAAGCTTGCCGTGACCATGTAAACTCTCTTGCTCAAACGCCGCCCTGCATCACCTATTCCCTCTTGAACCTCCGCATCGCTATCGCCAGTTCCGGCTCTCTACTTATTTCTTCGCTTCTTCAAATCGGTCCCTATATCGAATTCACATTGGCCGGCCGAACCCTTGGCTTCCACCACCACCGCAACCCCAGAATACAGGCGTCTTTAGTCCATCCGTGCAGTGCACTAGGCTCGTCTTTTGGCCTTGTATCCGCCCAATCCGCTTACCTTGTCTAGTGCCTTCACCCTGCGTCGTCGTCCAATCCATAGTCGCTTTGCCGTCATCACCGCCGCTTCTCCCTGGCCTCCGTCTCGCTCCTCTTCTGGTCCCGTCTGACCTTCACAGGCTTAACTCAGCCTTCTCTTTACAGCCTCGTTTGGCCCCACCGCCAAACTCCGTAGTTGCCAATTGCAACATCCATATACACACTTTACACATACAACATACGTCGCCAAGCGTCTTTGGTGCACGTCTTTCTGCCATTTGCCGGATAACCTCTCGACAAGCAACCCCACCCCTCACCGCCAGTCGCCTGGCCTCCAAGCAACGATACTTGTCTTTTTATCCGCTCCGCTGGTACTTGCGCCTCTTTGATATACACCGTTAATACTTCCGACCCTGTTTTCCGATTCCGTCCGCCGACCCCATACCGGCCTTTGTATGGCCTGCTCCGAGACCCGATTCACTTTACTCTAATAACCTCATTCGTTCGCTTATACCCAACATGGCTTCCGCAGCGCACCAGATGCAGATGCATCTGCCAATGACCTCGACACAACCTCCCGGCACCTTTGCTCCAGGCACCAAGATCCAAGTCGGCGGCCACCGTATCGTCATTCAAAAGTACCTCTCAGAGGGTGGTTTTGCCCATGTGTACCTGGTTAAGTTGCCACAGCCAGTCAACGGCACCGACATGGCCGTTTTGAAGCGGGTAGCCGTACCGGATAAGGATACCCTCCGGGGTATGCGCACCGAAGTTGAAACTATGAAGCGCTTGAAGGGCCATAAGCCGATTGTCACGTACATCGATTCGCATGCCTCGGAGATGCAGGGTGGTGGTTATGAAGTCTTCTTACTTATGGAATTCTGCAACGGTGGTGGTCTTATTGACTTTATGAACACCCGTTTACAACACCGGCTCACGGAGCCCGAGATTCTCAAGATCTTTACCGATGTAGCCGAGGGTGTCGCCTGCATGCACTACTTGAAGCCCCCGCTACTACACCGTGATTTAAAGGTGGAAAACGTACTTATCACCGACTATCCCAATGGCTCCAAGCGTTTCAAGGTATGCGACTTTGGATCTGCTGCCCCTCCCCGCCCCGCCGCAACCACAAGCGCAGAATGCCGGCAGATTGACGAAGATATTCAACGCCACACTACATTACAATACCGCAGTCCGGAAATGGTAGACGTGTACCGGAAACTACCGATTGACGAAAAGTCGGATATCTGGGCGCTGGGAGTCTTACTGTACAAGCTGTGTTACTATACTACGCCTTTTGAAGATCAAGGGCAGCTTGCTATTTTGAACGCCACTTTGCGCTTTCCGGCTTACCCAGTGTTTTCCGACCGGTTACGAAACTTGATTGGTAAGACTGTTTTCTGTGTTTGAGTTTACATGTGATCTAATGCGATTCGTTGGGTTTTAGCTGCCATGTTGCGCGAGGCCCCATCAAACCGGCCAAACATTTACCAAGTTCTCAAGGAGGGATGTCGCATGCAGGGCCTTGAGGTTCCGATTCATGATATCTACACAAACAAGCCTGGTGATTCTGTCGCTAAGCCTGTCCCGACAGAGAAGAAGTCGACTGTTGGCGTATCCATTTCGCATGTTGCGCCGGTCCAGCAGAAACTCCCCGACATTGTGCCTATGAGACGAGGTCGGCCGACGTCCACAACGCCAGCAAGCATTAGTGGTTTGTCCTCACCTTCAAGCAAACTTGTGAAACCAAGTCCTTCGCCTATGCGCGTGGTAAGCGGCGATCCCTTTGCGGCGCTGGATTCATCCAAGAGCCCAGGGATCCTGCCACCAAGCAGCAAATCTACCACTCCTGCGGCAGTGCTCTCTCCGCCAGCAAGAGTCTCCCTGGATGCCGACGAAATTTCCGCCCGGTTTCCGACGCTCGACCAGTTCTCGTTGCTTCACGACCAGGGCGGAAAGTTTGATTTCGACACCCAGTCTCCCCCGCCTGTTCGGAATTTTGACCAGATGGTGAGTGAGAAGGCTGGTATGGATGCGCCGAGCAAGTCAGCTACGCCTAGCTCTTCGGCTGGTCCGATGAGTAGGGCGCATGCTATTATTGCTAGCAACCCAGAGCTTCAGGCGATATCTTCGACGGGCGTATCCCAGTACAAGCCTTCTTTGGTTGCGACTTCAGCTATGACAACGGCAGATATCGCACCTACACCTAGACCTGGGATTCAGCGCCATCCGGCGTCATCCGAGACCAACCCGGTCAAGAAGAGTATGGACGATGCTAGACCAATTATTGCATCCAAAACCGCGGCGCTTTCTAGCCCCTCGAGTCGCATGACGGATGCTAAACCTCCGATTGATCTTCTTGATTTGTCACCACCGGCGCGATCACAAACCACTAGTGCTGCGAAATCTCGACCGGTGAGCACGCACCTTGAATCTAATATGGACTTTTTAAGGGAGAAGGAGCGGGAGAGAGCCTCCTTGGAGAAGTCCCGGATATCAATGGATAGAGGCTCCCGCAAGTCGACAGATAAGTCGCGGACGTCGACTGATTTGCTCGGTGAGGACATGGAATATCTACGGGTAGCAGAGGAAACCGACGGGAAGCGGTCCAAGCATGGGAAGCGTAGTAGTTTTTCGCTTTCCACTGGGAAGAACATATTGGCGGGTAAATTTAGTGATGCCTTTAAGCGGTTCGAAAGTCATCATAGTTCGGATCATCAAAGCCCATCAGCGCGCACACCATCGCCCATGAAAGAGGCGCGCGACCAGCTGTTGACGCCTATTGCGGGATCGGAAGCGACTGATGGAAGATCAGACGATGGCAAGGACCCAGAAGCTGATAATATGACGCCAGAGATGCGCCGCGAGTTTGAAAGACAGCAGTTGGCCGACGAGGAAAAGCGCGTGGAGGCAGCACAGGCGGAATACAAGATGCGGGTGCGTGGAGGAACGGGACCTACTGGACCGATTACGCCACCTTCTAATGCTGGCGGAGTGCCACGGGCAACTTCGATTCAGGACAGAGTACAGAGTCTCTTGTCTGAGGATCAACGCACGGCACCAGTTCAGCGGACGGCGCAAGGATATGGGCGATTCACGGATAGTGGGGCGCCCGCGCAACCTGCTAGTCCCAATAAGCCTGAGATTCCACGAAAGCCGGTTAGAGTCAAGACTTCAGAGACCTTGCTCAATAGTAAACTTGATAGTGTCCGGGCGGTGGGTACAGGGTCGGGGGCGAAACCGGTTGCGCCAAAGAAGCCGGGCCATTTAAACGGGACGCCTACAGGACGGACGTCACCTACCAAGGTTTTGGGGCCGGCACAGCCGGTGATTCCGACGGGGAATGCACGGGGCGATGTGGACTTGTTGAGTGACTTTTCGAAGCGGTACCCGAGTTTGGATGCGCTCGAGATGGTTGACATGGATTTGGATAAGAAATAGGGGCCGGGGTTTAAGGGCGGCGATTGATGAGTAATGACTTGTTCAAGTTATGTTACGTTTATTGATATGTTATTCAATGATAGTGTTTGTGAAGTTAAAATGAGTGGTTACACGATCAAGACTCGAAGGATTATGATAGGATTCAGGAATGAAGTGGGGCGTTATCGATAAGGAACCAGGGTGAAAAAAGTTATCAGGTCAAAAATATCGTGAACTTTTTTAGACGTGACATGGTTAATTGTTAAGATAACCAACGACAAAATGGCCAAGAACAACAAATCCGGTAGCGGCGGGAAGAAACCCGTCCCAAAGTCGATTCTCTCGAAGAACACGCCGTCAAAGGCTTCAGTTAAAAAGAACACGACAACCCCGAAATCCATCCTCTCGAAGAAGTCCACCGCCGTTTCAAAGGGCCTCTCCAACAAGAAGTTCGCAGCCACCGAGGTCTCTTCCTCGGCGAACACGGTGCCCCTGAAGAAGAAGGAAAAGGCGGCGAAACCTGTGAAAACCGGCCCTTTGATTCTCGATCCTACGGTCTCTGCGCCGGAACAGTTTGACGGGCCTTTCTCGATTCAGATTGCCACGGGGTCTTATGATCGGGTTTTGCACGGGATAATTGCCCGGGTGGATGGGGATAAGACGGCCTTTGCGGATTCCTTTTTGTTTAATGCGCATGGCTCGGCGGTGAGATGTTTGGCGGTTGCGCCGGCGACGGAGGCGAAGAATGGGAAGGGGGGGAGAGTTCTTTTGGCGTCGGGGTCGACGGATGAGAGGGTTAATGTGTATTCGCTCTCGGCGCATGAGCCGAAACAGGCTACGGCGGGGGATAAGGATGAGAGGTTATTGGCGCTGTTGGCTCCTAGACCTATTAAGGAGGATAGAAAGAATCGCGAGGTCGGCTCCTTGTTGCATCATTCTTCGTCTGTTACAAAGCTGGTTTTCCCAACGAGATATAAACTCTACTCGGCTGCGGAGGACGCTACGATTGCGGTGACGAGAACTCGTGATTGGCAGCTTCTGCAGCAGATGAAGGTGAAGAGGCCGCGTGCTGAGGGGAGACCGTCGGGTGATACGGCGGTCTTTGGGAATGAGCCGGCGGGCGCTAATGACTTTGTTTTTTCGCCGTCGGGTACCGTTATGTTGAGTGTGGCGAAGGGTGAGAAACTTTTGAGATTGTGGAATAATGTGAGGGGTGAGCTGGTGAAGAGTAAATTGGTCTTTGTCCCGGATTTGTTGATGCAGGTTGGCGAGTCGAGATTCTCTACCGGTGAGGGTCTTAAGGTTCGTTGGGCTACGCCAGTCTTGCCGGAGGCGGATAAGGAGAAGCCACGGGTGATTTCTATTCGTAAGAGATTAGGCAAGTGGATTCCCAACTATGAAGTATTTGAAACCGAGGGTGAAGAGGCATTAACCCCCATGCCCGACCAATACGTCGTAGCCTTCCAAAGCGATCTCGCCGTCTTCAACTACCGCGCCCAAATCCAATGCACAGTCCTCGGCCGCCTCCGCACCAAAATCCACCAAATCGCCACCGTCCACATCACAAGCAACGGACTCCCCGACTCTCTCCTCGCCGTATCCACCGAGGACGGCCGCATCCTATTCTACACTACCCGCTCCGACTACCTCCTTCCCCCTGACGCGTCCACGGCGCGGGTGAAGAGGAATTCGGAGGACCCGGTGCCGGAGCAGAAGGAGGTGTGGCCTACGGCGAGGATGGTGGCGCAGTTGGGTGGACGGGAAGCGGGGGTGCAGGGGCGGATTAAGGATTTTAAGATTATGAGGGCGCCGGGGGGTGGGTTTGTAGTTGTTACGGGGGGGAGTGATGGGGTGGTTAGAGTTTGGAGTATTGCGGTGGAGGAGCTTGTGTTGCCTGAGGTTCCGGAGAGGTCGGAGCCGGTTTTGGAGAAGGAGGGGCGGGGGGAGGTTGTAGTGGGGAAGAAGGTGGGTACGTTGGTGGGCACGTATGAGACGCAGAACAGGATTACCTGCTTAGAAGCGTTTGTTATGATGAAGAGACCGGAGGGGTTGGAAGATAGTGAGGATGAGGTGGAGTCGAGTGAGAGTGAGAGTGACGAGGAGTAAATCTTGTTTTTTAGTAAAGAAAGTATATTGAAATGGTATGACCTTGTTAAAAGGACCTCATCATAATGTTGAAAACGCTACTATATCAAAAATCTACAAAACACCCACCATCCTCCTCCCCACATTCCCTAAACAAACGGCACAACAAAACAAAACACTACCCATCCAAACACCCCGTTCCGCCCATTCAAAGCCGTGACTCCCCCGTGTCAGAAAAGCAAGCATGTCCTCACCGTCAAAGTTACCAACGGAGAGAGAACAGTTCACAGCGATACTCTCGGGGGACATTGGAGCTGGGAGGATAGAGGGGTTGATGCTCATTAATAGGGCGGGGCCGACGGTGCCGAGGATTGTGGAGAGGAGAAGACCGGGGGTGGATCGGTCGATTATGTACCAGAGGAAGGGGTTGACGAGGGCTAGTGAGAGGGTTGCTTGGAGAGATGAGTCCCATGGGAGACGTCGCTAGTCGGGTTAGTATATATATAGAGATGTGTTGAGTAAAGAACTTACAATGGCAAAGATAATCCCTACAAAAGCCGCTACACTGCGCATAGCATTTGTCCATTCCTTTAGTGGATCTACCTCTTTAGTAGCCACGCCAGCAGGTTCCTTGGAAACGGGGACATCCTCCCCGAATAACTCATCCCAGGTACTATCAAACCACGGCAAAGTAATTCCCAAGATGACCCCGACGACACCCCAAAAGGCGAGATAGAACCAGCTTGTAGGGTTGGTCGGGGCTTTATGTACCGAGGACAAGACGTTTCCATAGGCAGCTCCAAGGGTGAAGAGGACAGTAACTCGTATTGGGAGGGATAACGATGTGAACCAGTGACTTTCAGATGTCTGCTCTGGAGATTCCGTCTCAATCAAGCCTGAATCGTCAACGCCCAATGCCGTCCCCGCTTGATAACGTAGTCTAGACCTCTTCCTAATAACCTCATACGTAGCATCATCCACGCCAGCGGCCCCCGGCGTCCCAGGTGTCCCAGGCTCTTCAAAGAATTTATCCACCTCTGTCAAACTTGGCGAGAAGATACCTCCTAGCGTCGACGTATTTCCTAACGCTGTGGTCGGGAGACCTAACGATAGGCTCATGTTGACTTTTTGAAGGTTGAAAAATGATGAGCCGGAGGTCTTTAGCATGGGTGAGGAGGGAGTTCGTGGTGTGTCTGGGTCGTTGTTGAAGGTTTGGAGGAATCGGGGGATTGAGGAGGTCTCGGGGGCTTCAGGCGGGGGAGTTGGCGAGGAGAGGTGGAATAGGGCGGGACGCCGGGGGATGGGTCGAACTAGTGGGGTTGATCGTTCGGGCATTTTGGTGTATAGATGCTGATGAAAAATTGGTGTTGATGGTTTATGATACCTAGGTATGTAGATACCAAGGAAGTATAGATTCAGAATATCTATGTTTTGTGGATGTCCAAGATGAACTGAACGAAGCGGTCTGTGGTAGGATGGTAAAAGCTACAATTGCTGGTTAGTCTACATGCATAATAGCGTACAGGGAGCCATGCAACGCGTTGGAGGACGGTGAGAATAAGGCTTACATGCGTGTATATTCACCATGGATCCCTTCTTGGACAATATGGATGATATTAGGCGTTAGGTCGAGGCTCCGTTACAATAACGGTAGCGTAGCGGGGTCATGAACAACCCAGAACAAAACAATACAAATTGGAGTAAAAAAAAAAGCGGCCTCACAAAAGAAAAAACCATAGGCTGTGTAGCTGAACCATGGGTGGCGTCTTATTGGTCGTACGAAATAAAATCCGTAGGAAGTCGCAAGCGCGTGTGTGTACCTACTTTTTTTTTTCTATTAATGTGTGTTAAAGTGAACAATGATCCCATTTTCTGGGGCGATTCTGCGCACTTGGAGGGGGAGATCACATGTCAATTCGGAGGAGTCTCATCCATTTGGGGGGTCCAGAATGATCCTATTTCTGGGTCTGGAAAGCGGCGATCGTGGTTGGACGATGGACGGTTTGTGTTTCATGGGGTTGGAGATGACAGGCGCGTGATGAAGAATTGTGTATGTGGGTTTATTGGGGTTTCATTGGGTTGGTGTTGTGTTTTGTTCATATGTAGATAATCTCTTGATAATCTCTTCATAATCTTCTTGTTCGTCAGCTGATTTGCATAGCTGACTACTCTATTCCCATCGCCCACTTAATAAGCACCAAATCGTTAGAATCCTTCCAGTGAATCCTACATCTCCAAAAATGCATCCTGTTTGCTGAAATGCTAAGTGCCAAATGACCCTAACCCTTCCCACATTCCGCCCGGTTAGATCGGCAGGATCGTGTTAGTGGACCAACATATTCGTATCGTGGACATACGTACATACTTACGTACGTACATTCGTATTTACATACGGTGTCTTTATATATTGCGGGGTATAGAATAGAAGTTGACTTTGATTATAAACTTATCAATCAGAGGATATCAAGAATCACAAGATGGCCGCAAACGGGAGTGAAACGATAGATGTTGAGGAGAACCTTAGACGCATGGTGAATGGCGAGCTATATTACGCTTTTGTGCCTAACCTGATCAAGTCACGGGAGGATTGCAGTATCCTTTGCAAGAAATACAATGCCATGGGCGAAGCCACCCGTCGGGAGCGTTTAGAAGTGTTAAACCAGTAAGTTCCTTCATCTATCCTTCACACCACCCAACTAACACCCCCAGAATCTTCAAAGTCACCGAGCCACTCCCCGCCAAACTTCCCACACAAGAAGAAGACGACGCTCAACTCGCCCATCTCCCATGGATCGAAGCCCCCCTTATCGCCGACCACGGCTGGAACGTCAAGCTCGGATCCCGCGTATTCCTCAACTTCAATACCATCTTCCTAGATACCTGTCCCATCACTATTGGCGCCGACACCCTTGTGGGACCGAACTGTAGTTTCTACGCCGCTACACACCCACTTGATCCAAGAGTCCGTCAGGGGACTTCTGGCCCGGAAGGTGGAAAGCCGATTAATATTGGTCGTGGCTGTTGGATTGGCGGGAATGTTATTGTTCTGCCGGGTGTGACTATTGGGAATGGAAGTACCGTTGGTGCTGGAAGCGTAGTTACTAAGGATGTGCCGGAGGGCGTTGTAGTAGCCGGGAATCCTGCCAAGATTGTTCGGGATCTATGTGTTCGTTGGGACGAGGAGAAGAATGATTGGGTTGAGAGAGATGTCATTTACAGCAAGTAACTAGAGACCACCTTGGATACTAAAGGAGGATAATAATATCACAAGCACATTAATCCAAGCCCAAACAAACGGAATCCACGGCGACATATAAAAATACGCAGACCGATATACAGCCCCAAGTCTACTCTTGTTAGTATAGTCCATGCTTCTTCCCGAGTAACTTACAGCAATCCCGTGACACTTCCCGCCAAAATGCCCTGAACCGCCGCAACCCCGCAATATATCAACGGGCCTAACCATATATACTTCCACGCGCGCCTCTTATCCCCACTCATAACACAAGCCAACAACGACGCCCCGGCATGAAACACCAAAAACAAAATCAATGTCCAAATAGCAGTGAACCACCAAATATCGTAGAGATAGAACAGACTATACCGCTTGTCAGCCGTATGATCCAGTACCCGCCATGACAACGACGGGAACCCCGGCCGGTGATATCCAGGCGGAGGAAAACTCAATGAGTCGTTATCCAATAAATCCATTTTGATTGAGGAGGAGGTTCTTCCCGATGACTTGCTAGACAGTCGTGAGATGGTCTGCGCCGGGTAATTTTCGGGTATTCGCAGGGGTGGAATTGGGGAATATATCGCGACCGAGGAATGTTGATGCGCCATGATCGCTGGTCTTTCCTTGGATATTCACTCTTACTATATATCGACAAAATGACTAGCCAAGTGAATCTCCCGCCGACGACACTTCCGCTGTTGAACCAGCTTTTACCGCTACTCCAGACGCCTCAACCGGCGCATATCACACCACAGCTCCACGGCACAGCAGCTCACCTTCTCCCGACACTATCTAACCCGCTAAACCTATCTCTCTTATCAACCCACCTTCTACTATCCCCAGCCCTATGGCACTCGCAACCAGGTCTCTCCCCAGCGTTAGCCCTCCTCTCCATCCACCACACTGCAGCACAACGCGTCCGCGCCGGAACATTCACCAGCAACGGGGTCTCCACGCCCGCCGGCCTAACATGCACTACATACGCCAAAACCATCATTTCCAGCCTCGACAATCGCGCCGCCCCATGGCAACATGTTCTTGTCCTGGCCGGTCTACTATTAGGTCTGTCGACAGCTACCACGGCGACAAGACCACTTGAGCAGGCGACTCATATCCAGATTGAGATGCGCCTTGTGGAAGCTGCGAATCGCGCGCTGTATAGACCTGCGCAGGATGGACAGGTCGCGTTGGCGTCGATTGTTTTGGGTGTTTCGTGGGCGTTTAGTGAGATTGGGGCGGGCGCGAGACGGTTGCTTAATTTGGGGGGATTCTTGCCTGTTGCTATTGAGGCTTTGAGAGGGCCGTATGGCTTGCAAGATGGGGAGTTTCTGAGAGCGATGAGTGGGGATTTTAAAGAAGTTGGGGGATTGTTGGAGTTGGATGAGAAGACTGCTTCGTTTGGGATGTTGAAGAGTGTTTCTACGTCTGCTTTGGTGGGGAATCTAGGTGCTTTGTCGAGGGTGTTGACGTTTGCCGTGGAGCATGTTGACCCCGCGACTGTCCTGTCCGGACAAAAGTCACTCTTAGAGTTCTCTGAGGCGTTACACATGTCATGGAACTCTACCCCTCTTGCTGGAATTGAACCAGCCGCTTATCCTCTACGCCTGGGAAAGTCTACATTCGAGGTTGTCGTGCCAATGGTAAACAATCTCCTTCAAAAGACCCTCTTTGCCATCTCGGCGGTTCTCCACTCTATAATGGCCAGAACGGTAGTTGACTATCGTCTTCGACACCTCGGGAAATCCGGAGGACATATTGGGGCTGGAACTCTTAGGATTCTTAGGAATCTTTTCTTTATTGCTCAACGAGATGGAAATTCCGAGTTTCAAATCTACAAGTTTGCTTATTTGGCCTCGATTGACCTTTTATCATCTACAGCTGGTTTGGCTTCTTCGTTCCTGGAAAGTATTCTGCCACCACAGGATGCGTCGGTTCCAAGTTTGCTTTTGACGTTATTCTATCTTGACCTTTCAGAGTCTCTTCCTCCATTCCTTACTAGGGTTGATGTTGATAGACTACTTTTACCAGTTACTACTCGGTATATTTCACAAGCTCCTGTCTCACCATTGACACATGGTATCTTTGAGTCAGCTCATTCAACCCATCTTGCCCTATTGAAAACCCCAATTCACTCACCCTTAGTCCCGGATCTTCTTCCTAGCTACGTCCACATCCTACTTTCCTCCTTCCCCGCGTCTATAACGCCTCGGCAATTCAGACTCGCTATTCGGACATTATCAAGTCTTCTTGCTCCGCCATCCCCCGCTTCAAAGGTAGCCCCAGGCTTATCAGAAGCGTTATCAGAGACATTACTACACAGAGCTACTTCCTCGGGTGTTAACACTACACCGTTGCCACCTGCCAAGGCTGGTGAGGCGGCTAGTTTCCCGGTTAGTGAACAGACTACCATGTTATTAGCTTTGATTGATAGTATTCCTGCGTTACCGGCTCCTGTGGTTAAAGAGTGGCTTGGCTTGGTAGCCAAGGCAATTGAGGGTGTTCAAGACCCGATTTTGCAAAAGGGCGTTGTTGGGAGGTTCTGGGAGCTTTTGGAATCTGGGGAATTGGATGTTGAAAGGGAAGTTGGTGCTGTTGAATGGTGGGCTGAGGGAGGTGGGCAGGGAATTGTCGATGTTAAACGAGGAAAGGGACAATCACGACATGTCACTGGTCCGTTCATGAGTGGTGCGGCAAGCGGGTTGAAAGATGGAAGTAAATTGTAATGGACGTTGTAATATAATATAATAGCACATTAATCAATAAGTACATAAGAAACTTTTTCTACATCTACATCATGGGAAATAAATTCTCCAACTCTGGAATCGAGCCATTTAGACCAGTAGGACTTTGTAATGTATACCCGTTCATCCCCACGACCGAACCCCGCTGTTCCCCTGGGATATACGCTTGATACCCAGGCGGTTGTCGTAGCCCTTGTACCGGGGAAATCTCAGTCTTAAAGATATGTTGCTGCGGTGCAACTGGCGGAGCAGGCGGTAACGGGAGTTGCGGGATAGATTGTTGAGTTCCCATCATCATGGGCATATGCATATTCGAAAGCTGTCGTTGTGGCTGTGTCGGTTGTACTGGTGGTTGTGGCGGGATATTCTGAGCTGGAAGACATTGCGTTGGTGGTCGTGACTGTTGTTGCATGGCGAGGAGTTCCTCTGCCATTCCGAAATCGGATAGACTCCCATGAGACATATCTAGACCGCCGGATGAGAGACTTGTCGGCGAGGCATTTTCGTATGGGGAGGTTCCGGATTGTGGCTGTGGTGGGTTCTCTCCGACGGTGAACATGCCGTTGGTGTCTTGGCTTTGTGGGACGCCGGCGGTTCCAAAGCCGTCGAATATGTCCATGGAGGCTAGGACGTCGGGAACCCCTGGGACTAAGGGGTCACAAAGGAAAGCTAATACGTCAACTAGCTGGAAGAATACCATAGGGATGAATCGTGTGTTCCCCATCCTTACAGCCCCCAAAGTCTCCAAAAGCCCCTTCATCAAGGTGCCCGACTCCCCCGCCGCTCTTGTCGCCGAAACTCCTCTGGCTGAAAGTGCAGCCAAGGCGGCTTGCGCCATGGTCAAAATAGCTTCTAACACTGCATTCCCCATAATCTCCATCCCCTGCTCTGGGAATTCCCCTGCCAAAGCGGAAAGAATCTCGGCACATACATCTGTGAATGGCGCGCCATCGGGGTTATGCATGGTGGCATTTCGGAAACCCCATGTTAAATGGCCTAGCCAGTTCTCGATGGCATCGGCATCGGCAAAGGTTGTGAGAGAGTCGGCGGGGCCGAGGGTTGCGACGAGATTGGAGAGGGCGCGTTGGAGGTCGGATAGTTTGCTGGGTGGAGTGGCGAGACGGAGTTTCTTCCAGAGGGTTATTATTGTTTCTTCGAGAGGTCGTGATAGGGAGATTAGAGAGGTGAAGGAGGTTAATTGGGTGCCGAGTTCGTCGGTGCTTTCTGGTTTGGATATGCTAGGTGGAAGTGAAATTGGGTGGTTTAGTTGGAGAGCGAGTAATCTATATAGTTGTTAGTTTGTAAAGTTGAGTCAAGACTATTGTAGTGAAACTTACCTCTCTGTAGCAAACACTTGCCAGTAAAGACACCTTCTTCTCTGAATCTCTGGACCTGACCAACCACTTTCGGAATAAGTCTCTTCTTTGTCCATTCCCACCATAAGACACATGGTACTAGTCTCTCTCAAATAGAACCAACTTCTTTCCTTCAACCCCAACATTCTACAACAAGCACTCATGAAAAACGAAGTAACCATAGTCGCCAAAGATGGTTCCGCCAAGTAATCATATGCCCTTCTCACTCTAACAGCCTCATCAAGTAACATCTCAGCCGCCGCAAAGTTAGCTCCCGGCGCATTCTCAAGACAATATAAGCTTAACCCCGGAATCTGTACTCCAGGCTGATGCAACACAAAAGCACATAAGGCAGCCAAAAGGGAATAAGCCTCGGGACTATTCTCCATCTCCTCCTGCATCTTAACAACTCTCGCATGTTCCAAAAGTGGTAAATACCCATAACATCTTTCAAAGAAGAAGCCCACACACTCCTTCACCAAATCCAAAGGGATATACCCAGCGACAGGCCGACATCCAGGCGGCGGAAGAACAGGCGGGTTTCGTTGTGTAAGTTGGCTGTGAAGACGGGCGAGAAAGGTAGTTTGTCTTTGGGTCTCTCTGAGCTCGGAAATGACTTTGGCGCGGGAACCTTTGGGACCTTTCTTTTGTGGGATGGCGTTGTAGGTGCAGGTTAGTTGAGAGGCGTTGCAGTTCCGGCAGGGGTTGAGGCCGTCGCATTTTACTTTTCGGCGGTGACATGCGTCGCAAGCTCTTTTGATTGAGGGGGTTGACTTTGAAGGTTTAGGAGGGTCCATTTTGTATTGTAATGTTTTTGGTGTGTTAGTGTAGATTGTATGTTGATTGTATATATGAATATCTGTATATAAAACAAAAAAGTATGAAAAATATCCACCAAAAATCAATATACACTTTTAAAAGAATAAAGAAACAAAAAAAGAAAATCAAAAACTAAAGTCATCAGTTGTCGGAAAAAGAAGAAAGTCAGGATATATATGAATCCACTTTTTCCCCAACCAGCCAATACCACCCCCCATCAAATCCCTCCCTCCTTCTTCACAAAAAAAAAATCCAGGCGCGCTATTTCCCGAACAGAGCGAAGAGAAAGAGCGAAAGAAAGAAGAAGCTAGACACTTTGTCGAGGTCATTATTCCCACGGACACTACAAGGAAAATGGAGAAGCACCCGGTTTGGAGGATTAGAATCCTTGTGTGGGGTGGGGGTAAGTGTCGTTGTCGGCCGTGGTTTTTGTCTGTCTTTCTTTCTGGGGATGAGAAGTTATGGGACCTGCATCTTTTGTGTTGGTTAGTGACGATGATGACGATGATGAGTATTCGGTCCTTTGAGTTGATGGAGATGGGTTACTTTGACTTCAGGTAGGTTGTATCCTATATATACCCACGAGTTCTCGAGTCCTTCCCTCGAGTCCTCGAGTCTAATATCCTCAAATCAACCTAGAAACAAGTCACGCAATCCCTCCAAATTAGGAAGTCCAAATCAGTCTATCTACATCAGTAACTTGACACCACTCTATAGCGTATTAACAGCTAATACTAGTCATTCATGTTCTATTCTCTCTTTCTGTGTTGTGTCTCCAAAAAGACACTTTGACCAACTTTAACCCCACAAAATACTTTGCTCAATCTCCTCATTGAATATCCTTGTTCATCTCCCCATACTCACATCAGGAGCGTACGATGGATTTTTTGAATCAAGCACATATGTATGTACATACAAAATCATAACATCATCCAGTCTTCTCCTGTAAAGGTGGCTTCGTCACCAAAAACTAATTCCTCAGTCATCATCATCACATCGATCCCTAAAACACAGCCAGCTCTAGTCTAGTCTAGCCTAGTCTCTAAATTTATAATCTGCCTACGCCATACTTTATCCCTCCCTCCTTCCTCCACATAAGCCACCCCGCAAATCAAATCCGCTAACCACCCACGCACTAACCCTAAAACAGTAACGTCACCCGATTCCATGACAAAGGGAATATTCTAGCGTGAAAATGGCCAATACCAATGAACGCGTTGTTGTAACTAAACAAGACATGACGAATGATGAGGACAGACGTGTTTGTTTGGTGAAGTAATCTTGACGTGAACATTCATCTTGCAATGGGTATTGACACAGACACAGATATTGTCAAACGAGAAAACAACCTCGTTCCGTCCGGTCGTCCGTTCACCCATCCATTTCGCATTCGCCGCTACCGGCGGCGGGAGGATATCTATATGTACATACATATGTACATACATCTATATGTGCATACATGACTTGGTGATACTGCCCTGGGTTACTTTCATTCAAATCCATTTCCGCCACATCTCAAATCATCAATGTAACACATAGATAACTCTTCGCATCTGCGTCTTCCAATCATAGTCCTCGTCATCAACAAGGTAACCCGATGCGCCTTCAATTCGTACCCCATCGCTTCATCTTTCTTTCTTTCCTAGTCCGCCTTCCCTTCCCTTCTTCCCCGCTTGCCGTCGGCCACTCAATCACATGTAAATACCTCCACCCCATCACCACTCTTCTCTCTTTCGCGCGTTACATCGTCCAAAGTCTATGCGAATTACCTGCCACAATACTGCATATTATATAATCCACTTTGTAAGCATAGCTTCCCTTCCCTTCTGCCTACCTACCAACAGGAACAAAGAGTCCCCAAGCTCTTTCTCTGCAAATAAACAAGGCGCCTACAAAAAAGTCCGGGGCAAAGCAGAAAAAATGCTTGTGCGTTTCTCAAGTTCCACGCCTGAGAAATGCGGAATCCCCAGATTCAAGAACGTCCATCTTCCATACAATCCACATAAGCATGCACCATAATCTCCAAGTAATCACACCCACAGCCCAGAAACCAACAACCTCATATAACCTTCTTCACCACGTCACAATTCAAAACAAGTCATCGGAGCATATTCCCCATCTGTCCAAACACACTCGCTTCAACACAATTCAGCCTAAATACTCCATTCCCTGCCCTGTCATGCCCTGTAGTTATCTCCCCCAGACTATCACAACGCATCCACAACGAACCGAACCAACAAAAGCCCATGTCAAGCAAGTCCAAACCAGAAATCCTCCACATATCCGAAAGACAGTCATCATTCTTAGTACCCGAACTGCTTCTCGGCTTACACTTCCTCACACTCACCCACAACCACCAACAAATCCGAACTCCGAACCCCTCGGCGTCATACTCCGCTCCCCCATCACCACAACCCAAAATTCTCCGCCGTCAAATGAATTCCCCGTGACATAAAATGCGGGGATCTTCAATCTCCGCAATTTCATGCCTCTCTTCTCCACATTTACTGAAAAGAACAGAAAAAAAAAACACACTCACCGCCGTGCTCTGATACATATACTCAATCACAAATAAGCCCCGTTTCGCTTTCTTGGTTTTCTCAAGACTTGACCTTTTCTTCCCTGTTCATCCCCACACTATTTCTAAACACACAGACTCATCACCATGGCAAACATTATACAATTCTATGTCTATACAAATGTACAATGCGGAGTCGCTTCTTCTCCAACTGAATCCTAACTGTATCCTACATATGTACACATAGATAACCTGCCGTCGTAGCATCGCATGAAATTACATCACTCACCCCAATAACCTATAACTCCGTCAAGATTAGGGTTACCATAGATATAACCCTTCTATACTACATTCTTCATCATCAACAACAACACTTCGCTACACATCAAAAGTTCAAAAGAAAACAACAACACAATCGTATTAACTCCCTACCAACCTTCATCACAACAAAACTACCCCAGCCCGCCTTAAGCAGCCCGATCAATATACTTGCGCCGAAGCTCAGCAATCACCTCCGCCGTCAGTATGCGAGCCCCAGCATCCAAAGCTGCCATAGTGACAACACCGCTGTGCCGCCCAGTTACTCCATCATTCCGTAGCTTTACGACCAGACGCTTGCGCGCATTCTTCAAGTGTTGACTGGCCCTGGACTTCGAAACTTTTCTCCCCAAACCCCCATCACTGTGCTTCAACGTATGCCAAACCTTGACAAATGAATACGCCCGTTCCTCAAGAGAACTACACCCATCTTCGCTTCCATCGCTCTCCTTTTCCCTCAAACGAGAAACACCACACAAGTGATCTTGACACTCCCGCATCAACATCGCCACGGCCAATCTGCGAGACTCCATCTCAGACGCGGACCCATCCTCAGAATCATATCTTTCAAAATCAGCCGTCAGATCACGTAAACAAGCCCGAATCTGCTCTGGCCCCCAAACCGTAGTCTTCTCAGCCTCGTCAACATCCGAATCCTCCTCAGACGAGACAGAAATAGACTCGTCGTTATCCAATTGAAGACCCGGGTTATCCTCGGGAGAAAGAGCCGGGAGCTCATACAGCGGTTCGCCAACGACGTCCGCACCAGCGGGGCCGTGGCCAATGACATCATCGCCCGTAGCGTGGTTGTTGTCCATTCTGATATATCCATGTTAGCATCAATCACATTGCTAACCATATTCTGTAGCATTCTACCAACTCACTTGATATTCGCTAGCCTCAACTAGAGCGTTATTGAGATCCCAAGATTCAGGATGAGTACAAAAAAGAAGAGAAGAAGAGAGGAGCAAGAATTCCATACTCCAATCTTGTTTAAAAACACCACGGCCAAACAGGTATTCAGCATTTGGTAAGAACAGACATATAACGCCATCATGGAAGTCGCATACCGAGTTCCTATTGGACTACATCTTCAAATCACTATACCATGGGCCTACAGCCAACATCTAAACCATTGTAAAGATATGTTAGTAACCTGAATCATAACATGAAAAACGAAACCACTTACGTTAGAATGAGAAAGAAGCACGACTGAGTATAGCCATTGCATATCATCGAGGACCGTGGCAGAGTAGATGCCCGATTATCAAGAGCACATATGCCGACTTCCCCCTTTGAAGGAAAAAGAAAGCGATAGAAACGAAGGGAGGTCTACTTCCATTGAGAAACGGGTGTATTCATTTGTCAAGGTTAGACACATGTTTAAGCACCGCCATGGAGATTTGACGAGAAAAGTTTCGAAGTCAAAGGCCAGTCAACACTTGAAGAATGAGCACAAGCGTCTGGTCGTAAAGCTACAGCACGAAGGGATAACCGTTCCGTACACCAGTGTTGTTGATCTTGTTACTCTGGATGTGGATTCGGTCTACTCAATGTAGAGAAACCCTACATCTGTTGTTGGGTCTTGTGTATAATAGTGCTTGTAAACACCAAAGCCTAAGCCTAAGCCAAAGTAGAACAACAACAAGGTATGTATACAACAGAAGAGACAGGCAGACAATAGCCCAAACACTCAACTTATTGAATACACATGCCTAGAGATGAATGTAATGATGATGGTTGATGAAAATAGATGGAATAGTGATGGTAAACAAAACGACGATTGCGAGGCATTGTCAATAACCACGAATCATCTACAAGAAGGAAAGCATCTTAAAGATACCAACAAGGAATAATCCTCATCTGTTTCGATGGATAACAGGCAATTTTTGATAAATCATAATGATGACAATAACATCAACGATGAACTCAAGGGATGGTAGAAAAAAAGAAGAAGAGAGTTTGGGAATCCGGAAAAGCTCCCAGGAAGAAGGATAAACACCCAAGAAAGCCATACAGGTACCTACGCCGCTTTGGGAAAGAACAAGAAAAGAAAATCACAAGAACCCTCGCGGCATAGAACACCACAGAATACCAAAGTGTGGCGTAGATGCCCCGGTATCGGTGATAGAGGAAAGTACGGCCGGGTAATCTGGATTCCCGATGGATCACGGCTAATCCCATGTTCCGATACAAAACGGGAATTCCCGCCGCGGGATTGTCCGGATTGACCCTAAGTTATGATAGGTACTAAATCTACAACAGTGTCCAAAACCTATGCACACTTGGTAGTTATAACTGACAAAAGAACCATGGCAACGTCGGCATATTAAACGTCTGGCCTGATTCCATGTCTCTGATCACTCATGTACCGCATGGCATCCACCGTCCAAGTCGCCACCCACCCGACAACCAGATCGAACCCACGACACAAACCCACACCAGCCCCGTTTGTTTTGAGACCCCGCGAGATGGAGAGCTCCAACCAATGAGAAGTGCGATAATCAGTCTACTTAGCACCTGGTAGTCGTCTGTGTCCCTAAATCTAGAAAGCGTCTGACCAGGAGCGAAGTGTCTTAAACACCATCTGTAGAAGGACCATGTTCCGCGCGGTGAGGGGTAAAATGTGTGTTATCGGGTTGGTAGGTGGAAACCCGATCTGCGGGTGGCCGTCAAGCGCACGCGATGGTTGGCCGTTGCAAGCGAAAGACTCTGCAGGTTTCGGAACGGCGCATTTACAGGGAGACGCGCGGAAGAACATGGTCTCGTTGTATGGTGGATAGACTGAACATCACCCAGGGTATGGTAGAAACATGTTTTATTGACAGGCTGAAGTGGTGGGCATTTGCCAAGTCCCATCTATTTGTTTGTTACTGATGTGTAAAAGAATGCCTGGTTTCGCGACACCACCACACTAGGTATCTGTGTAACATACATACATACAAACAAGGTGCGTGGGTTTTGCTTGACCATGGCAAAAGCATGGCTTGGCACACCCACGCTGGTCGAGGGAAAACACAATTTGGAAACAATAGAATGGATAGAGAGCTTGCGTGCAAACAACTGCAGTGTGTTTCCAACGTCCTACCAACTCCAGCTGTCACTGTAGGGGACACCAACCAAGGGGGCAGCAAAAGACGTGCAACGTTGAACCAACGTGCCATGCACCCGTCCAAAACCCCGATACTGTCTTCCTAGAATATAGGCTGTCGTGACCTGCAGTCCAACGCCGATACCGATGTGACGGAGCCACAGCAGTCTAGCCTGTCAAGGAAGACGCAACGAAGGATGGGGTACATAGGAGTCGGAGGAGTAGAGGACCAAAATACCAAACACATACACAGTTCCAACCTCAACTGGGAGCTAGTGGCTGACTACAAACTGTCGTTTCCTATTTTTCCCGTGGGGTTGTCTGGTGGCGTGTTTCCAGCCGGTTGTCTTGGAAGACGGGCTCAGTGGGAATCGAAAAGAGTCCATTCTTGGCGGGGGCACATCCCCCTTAATTCTTCAGAAGAGGCCCGTCTGGAACATGCATAAGTTAAGTCTATGTTGTGAGATGTGGATGGGATGAGACGTATGGGGTGGGCTTCTAGCTCTTCTTGATCACGTTCTTTTGGAGGTGTGGTGTTATCATGTAGGCTTGTTATGCACGCCAGTTGGCGAGATGATTTGGTGGCAATGCAGACCCATCTATTGAGTATAAGAAGGGACAGAACATCGAGTGATGTAGGTTGGATACATGCATGTTAGTTCTCGTGTAGAACCAACCGTCTAGACATTTCATCCTTGGACTCTTCCTTTGCCAAGAGTGTTTTGAAAGCCCCGTGCTGGCCCTCGAATATTGAAGCCTTTCCAAGACAATTAGACTCAAAGGTAAGCCAAGTTCCATTCAGCCAGTCCTCACTGGTGTCAACAATACATCACAATGCCAAGAGTCCAATCACAATCCGGTACTTATTAGCCCCTCATCACCAGCAAAGGACTGCAAAACTTCCCAAAGCGTACGCCAAGGATCCTCCTGTTAGTGCCGTTCTTACCAAAAACAAGCCACAAAACCATCACAGACATGCTCCTCACCATGCACTGCAGCCTCGAGTAGTCTGTGTTGGCTTGGCGGGGTCTGTCGAGCCGGTTGGTTTCATATGACTTGCATGGTTCTAGACGCGTGCATACTGAGGCGTCTGAATGTTCATATGGGCTGGCGGGTTCTGGCAGTAGCAGGGTGCTTGGTGTGACGTTGAGGTGATGCATAGCTTGGCATCACTTGATGGGTCGTTATAATGGGGGTTTCCCCGCCGTTTTCTTGGGTCTTTGAAAGTCGTTCTTGCTTGTTTGTGTTTCTCGTACTGACACGGCTGTTGGTTTTCATAGCACCTTTCGTCCGAGGTCATTTCCGTTGTACCTGGTAAGTTTGAAATGTCATCACCATGATTTTCCCATTGTCAGAGAGATAAACTAACATATACCCGCCCACCTATTAGATCCCTTCTATAATTTTTGTCAGCCCTAAATTAGAACCATCATGTCTGCTCCTGTCGAAGCGGCTACTGCCGCTGTCAATGACACGGCCACCCCAGCTACTACTACGCCCCCCAAGAGACCAGAGACTATTCAAAAGGCTACTGGGAGCAGTTATGCGCCGTTGGTCGGGACTGTCGCCAAGTCTAATAGCACTGCTGCTTCTACTACTGCTAGTGCTGTGATTGACCCTGCTCTCGAGAAGAAACTTATTCGAAAGTTGGACTGGCGTATCCTTCCTGCTGTCTGTATGGGATGGATGTTATTCTATCTTGACCGTGCTGCTATTGGGTATGCATTGATCAACGGCATGGTGTATGAGCTTAAGCTTTTCGGTGTGCGTATCAACGTCATGATGATGTTGTACTACATCCCTTTCCTCATTCTTAGTATCCCAGGTAACCTCCTTATCCGTAAGGTTGGCCCCGGCCTGATGCTTTCTGTTGTGATCACTTCATGGGGTATCGCTACCTTGTGTACCGGCTTCGTCAAATCCTACGCTGCTCTCTGTGTTATGCGTATCATCATGGGTTTAACTGAGAGTTTCTTCCTCGGTGGAGTCATGCTCTACCTCAACTTTTTCTACACAGCCGACGAGTTGACTGCCCGCACCGGTATTTTCTACTCCAGCACCTCCATCTCAGCTGCCATTGGTGGTCTTCTTGCCACTGGCCTTGGTCGTATCAAGACGCACAACTACATTGGCTGGTCATGGATCTTTTTTGTCGAGGGTATCGTTACCATTTGCATCGGTATCTTCGCCTTTTTCACTCTCCCCTCCACCCTTGAGTCTTGCAAATTTCTCACTGAGGCCGAGCGTGAGCTTGCTATTGCCCGCATGGCTACGAACGATAACCGGCACCAAGCTCCCAAGGCTTGTTTAGCCGACACCGCGAGCACCGAGAATGGTAACGAGAAGGGTACTGTGCACACTGGACCCGTTGGTAGAACCAGCATGCAGCATGACAAGCTCACTTGGGATGCCTGCCGCCGGGCCATCTTCAAGCCTCTTACCCTCATGATGTGCGTTGCTTGCTTCTTCAACATTGAGGCTCTCACTAGTTACATCATGTTCCTGCCTACCATTGTCCAGAGCATCGTTGGTCCGGGACACCCCATTAAGGCCAATCTTCTTACCGTTCCTCCCAACATTGTGGCTTTCATTGCTACCATTGCCATCACCCAGTGGAGTCAACGGTGGAAGCGTGCTGGTATCCCCATGGTCATCTGCTCGTCTATTGCCGCCTTTGGCTTTATTCTTCTTCTTGCTGGGTCCAAGTCTGCTGGTCCCCACCAGATTAGCCCCGGTATTCAGTACGCCGGCACTTTCTTTGTGGGTATCGGTGTTGCTGCTCTTCCTCCTCTTGCTTTGGCTTGGGTTAGTGTTAACACTGCTCCTCATTATGTTCGTGCTCTTGTCCTCGGTGTCGTTATCACCGTTGGTAACACGGCAGCGTTCCTTTCATCGTTCACCTACATTACTTCCGAGGCCCCTAAGTACATCACCGGACATGCGATCAACCTGGGCTGTCTCTTAGGAATGGTCATTCTTGGCACTATTTTGATTTGCTACATGAACTGGCAGAACAAAAAGCGTGCCAATGGCTCTAAGGATTACCTCCTTGATCCTAAGTATTACGAGGGCAAGATGAGCAGAGAGCAGTATGAGTTCCATCTCGGCTGGGATCACCCTAACCACCGGTTTACTCTGTAAATAGTTGATGTATGTAGACGATTGTTGGCATTCGCAAGATTGGATGTACGAGATGGGACATGTGGAGGCTAAAACGGGACATTAATTGAAAGTATTTATGATTTGGAAAGTCTTGAGTATATGCTAAGGGAAACAAAATGTTGTGAGGAGTGAAGATGTCAGCATTAACTAGAACGTAGCACTACTGCAATGAGGTGAGGCCAGGCGTTAATGACGTCGACTCCAAGTCATGGCCCGAACAATGCTAATTTGATTCGTTAATCAAGTTATATATAGACAAATAGTCCCATGGACAGGAAGCCTGTTGTCTCCTGCCCTCGGGCTACTTTGAAAGGATAGGCATAAAACATCACGCCAGTTCCCCGTTAAAGATATATCAACACATCACAAAGAAACTAAGGAACTAGTTGGTTTCAAAAGCAAAGGGCCGGATATAGCTATTGTGTGAGTTAATAGGTCTACCTGATCATGGAAAATTTACTTCCTCACAGTCAATGTCTACAAACATGATTTTCTTGTCTTTTTATTCTCTACAACTCCGTCTAACTTGGTTCTTGAGTCGGCCTCTCCAAACTTGGTGATGACGTGCATGTAAATAGGGTTATACAAGGGTTATATTGAGACGTGATGACTCTTGTTAATCGGTAGTTGTTCGTGATGGATGGGCGGACAAGAAAAGAATGCTCTAAAAGGGTGCGTACATAAATTCAGTATTCAGGTGTACGTATGTCTATACAGCTCCCAGCATTCTTTAGACAGAATCTTCCAATATACAACATTCCAAAACCTAGATGAAAACACAAAGATTCCATTACTGCCCCCACCAAGCGATCGGACCAAGTCTAGTTACTAACTGGTATTCATTGATCCATTCACAGGCGAGGAATCAATCTTGCAGAAGGTGTTACATCAAGTGCAAAACTTGCAGGCCTCATGCATGGCCTAACGCTATGTCTTCTGCCCAGAACTTCACAACCCCGCTTCACTGTGTTTTCTTCAAGTCCCCTGAGGCTACATTTTCGGCGATTACCCGAATCTGGTGAATATCGTTTAGGCAACCTCGACTCAAACACGCCAGTTTGATCTCGTCGTACAGAGTCACAAGCTACGAAGTATAGATCACGAATAATTTGAACCCCTTCTTGGCATACAAAGCAACTCCTCGTCAACTCGTCATCGTCATCGCCCAATATTGCCAAATCGACAGGGGGCTAACAAGAGGGCTCGAGCTTATCCCACATCGCAAGGAAACGATTTACCCCCTTCCCCTCCATTTTAAAGTATCCCCGCCAGTTGGCCCCGCTTGCAAAGCGTTTAAGCCTACTTTGTTGTACATGATTGATTGGTTTGACGTCGTGAGTCTAAGCTTCGACCAGCGGACTACTACCGGACAAAAGCGGCGTGTTCTACCATCGACGTCATACAAGACTTTGTTGCCACGAGATATTACCTGAGGCGACAGATTGGACCGGTCAGAGTTGACGTTGCGGATTCCGAGGGGTGCATGATCGAAGCGCCAAAGTTGCAGGAGGCTTAGGAAAAGAGATTCGGGCTGTGGAAGGACGAGACATTGGACTACACAAGAGACATCACTAGACTGTCGCCAAGATGGATTTCGTAAGCACCACTGTTTGAAGTCGTGTGTGATGAACTCTTGCTAACCTATGACGTCTGATGATAGTGGACTCGGCTGATCGACTCAATACCCAATACCCGGAAGGACACTTCCCGGGATCCTACAAAGCGGTTGAACCGGTTTGAAAAGGAGTACTCGCAGATTCTTGTATGTTCTGTATAAGCTATTACTCTGGTCATGTAGCTAACCATCGTTGTCGTTCATAGAAATACTGGAAATCCTCACAAAGAATCGGCATCGACACCGAAGCAACCAACAACATAGAAGGCTGCCTCAAACAGCTGATCCGATATCTAAGTGACGAGTCACAACGGCCGCTTCCACACCCGTGTATCCAATTTGTGGCTTCTCGACGCATTTACGAAGATATTACGAAAATTGCGATTTCGACATACAACCAAAAGCTTATTCTTCAAACCATCATCTTCTTTGCTACGTTGATCGATGGAGAAGAGAACTTTGTCGAGAGCCCCGAGTTCTCACGGAGCTTGACGACCCTAGTGGCGCGCATCACGAGTAACGGCGTCGATATTATGAGATTGGGCCGTGAAATCGAGTCGCGCCTGGTCGAACTAGCCTTTAACATCACCACCAAGATCCGCAAAGATGCCGATCTTCTGGCTGTCTGGTTCCGTTCGAGTAACCCTGAAGATGGTAGAGTTCTTCCCATGGGTAACGGACATCACCGTACGGAAAGTTCGGCTAGTAGAATGAGCCGGACCAGTATTCGTACGACTGCTAATGGACGGTCGGAGAGTAACCATGAACGGTTTGCGGGACGTACACAGAAGAAGGACTTCCCCTTGTTTTACGTTTTGATTGATTATATTCATCACGACGGCAAGATTGGGTCGTTTGCGCGGACGGGTCTGCTTTACATTATCGAGACAGCTTCTAGTAATGTTGCGCTTGAGCAGTGGATTGTTGAGAGTGATTTGTCTACGCTGATGGCCACAGGTTTGGGTGCTCAGTACAGTCAGCTGAGCCGCAAGCTGGTAGTGGATTACCTGCCGTATCATCTTCCCCCAGTACTGGCGTTTTCCGACTATCAACATCCTCCAGGGCAGTATGAAGTTATGACCTCATGCTCTGATGAGTTCCAAAAGCATTTAGATGCGTTCCTGTCACACCTTTTGTTTTGGCAGGATGTGTTGAACCACTGCGGTTCTGTTGAAGTCAAGTCTACTCTGTTGGAACACTTCCAGGTGATTTTCCTGAAGCAACTGTTGTACCCGTCGCTTCTGGAGTCTTCGGACATTGACGGTGGTTCGTCGGTTGCTGTATTGACGTACCTGCGCCGTATTTTGGAATCTTTGGATCATCCTGACATGATCAACTTGATTCTTCACTACCTTTTGGCGTTGCCAAATTCAGCGAGTGACGACCATCCCGAGGAGCCGACAAGCCTCCCGGCGTTGGGTGGTGTTTCAGAGACGATTGTTGAAGAAGATGAGGAGGATAGCAAAGTGAGCAAGGCGAGAAAGCGCAAGAGTTTGGATTTGGCGAATTTGCTGGCGGAGACTTCGTTGGAGCCAACCGAGGGGCCTCTTTTGTTCACGTTGGTGGATTTGATTCTGGCGTGTTTGAGATCGCAGAGTGAGCAGACTATTTTGGTTACTCTCCAGTTGATTTCTTGTATTATCAAGAAGCACCATCGGTATGCCGTCTTTACGCTTTTGCGTACTGACTCGGTTCCGGGAAAGACTAGTCACCGGACGATGGGAGCTCACAGCCAGGAAGTTGAGTATCTTATGACACTTGCAGGTACTATTGGCGGTACGGATAACTTTGAGGAACTGTATGAGTCGGTGGTTAAGGATACAACGACCAAGGTTGAGAGCCACTTGTGCTCGCTCAAATTGGTGGATCCCAACGTGACGGCGAGTAACCATGGTGTTCCAACGATTGCGGACAGTCTTCCGGGTGCGCCGAGAGAAGTGCGTAGCCACACTTTGCGTCCGGATGACCCGTTGTTGAATGCTGCGTTGGATCACCTGGAGACTTTCTTGTTCAACCCTGTGGATATGAATCTCATGCTAACGGAGACCATCTCTGATTTGGCGATTTGTGGGTTCATGAACCTTGAGGGTTGGTTGTTGCGTCACCCGGCCAAGTACGAGTTTGACCAGCCTGAGGGACCGGCTTCCCCAGTTCGGGGCGATGATAGTAGTTCGATCCATCATGAGCACCACGAGCATAAGATGCCTCCGGAGCCAGATTCGCCTTCGTTTGCTGAGTACCAGCGCAAGCAACAACTTATTGCGTGTCGCCGCCGTCCCAAGTGGACTTCTCTTCCTCGCATGTTGATTATTTTGGAGAAGTTGACTAAGCAGGTCACTGAATTCCGGGAGACGATTAATCGGTTCGACGATTTGCTGCAGCAGAGACGTGAGGCATTCCAGATGGCCGATAGTGCTACGGACTTCCCGCCGCGTATCATTGATGTGCCGCCGACACCGAATGAGGATTCATCCCGGAGACCTTCTTTCTTCCCACCTAGTAGTAACACGACGTCACGTAATACTTCACCAGTGCGTAACAACCTGGAGATGTTGGCGCACAAGCTGTTGAATGACTTGGGAATTTCTGATTTGGGAGCTGGCGATTCGCCTCCTCCTCCTCCGCCTAGAGGCCGTAAGGATGGTCTTTCGCCGTCGTTGTTCCCTATTGATACACGTGGGTTGTCACCATCGCCTTCACGTGGGTTCATGATGGGCAGTCGTGCACAGAGCCAGGACGGACGGTCCGGATCTGTAACGCCAGATACTAGAAGAGACCGTAAGCAGGCCTCTAAGGTTGCAGCGTTTGCAGCTATGGACCAGGTGACTCTTGGACTGAAGGTTGGATTCCACAGTGGATTGAGAGGTGCAATGAAGCCTGTTGGCTTGATGTTGAAGTTGGAACATGAAGAAAAAGTCCGGGCACGGGCGGCGAGAAAGGAAAGACGGGTCACGATTTCAGACGGCTTGGCGTCAGATGGTGAGTCTTTCTTGACTACTGATCCGGTTGTTCCAAAGGGGTCGCGTGAGATTTCTACTGAGGCTATTCAAGCACCAAGCAAAGAGGATAAGCCGGAGCCACCACTTCCCCAAACTCCAGTGGAAGGACGGGCGTCGATTCTCTCACCAGAGGGAACGCCACCTGCAGTTCCTGCTAAAGATTCACCTAAGCCGCCACCAGCGCCACCCAAGGAAGGGATGTCGGCAAGTGATGCGGCATCTTTCCTTACCAGTCCACAGTCAAGTATCAGACGTGAACCACGGGAGGAGTTGGAGGCTACGGTTTCTCATATTTTGACAAACGTGATTATTTTGCAGTCGTTTTTGTTTGAGCTTTCTGCTTTGGTACAGGTTCGGGCTGGTTTGTTTGATGAAGTTCGGTTTGTTTAGGTTATAGTAGAGAAGTTTTTTTCATAGAATCATGGAGTTTTTTTATGTGCTGATATGTTGTGGGACTGTGGTATAGGTGGAATTGGAGCTTTATACGAATAGGGTTGGAGACTGTGCATGAGCTGATGATCCTTCGGGATTTTGTATGTATATATTAGAGGAGAGATCCGACTCTGGGGGTTGATTTTCCTTGAAGTGTATTTATCTTTTTTGTTGTATATATATATGTGTATGTATTGTTAAAATGACGGACCCGCCTATTCTTCGTGTCCCGTCTACGAATACCCGGTACATCGGAACTAATCTTCCGGTAACGCCCGATCGACCTCGTCCGGTAACAGCTTATTACAATATTCCTTATGCGACAGCTCCACGGTTCTATCCCTCCCGGCCTCTCCCGTTACTCCCTCCTTCTTCCAACTTAATCATCCCAGCCGACACGCCATCATTATTCCGTCGGTGTCCGGCAACCGGGGACGTTCAAAACGACGAAGCAGATGAGGAGGCTGGGTTATCCCTATGTATCTTCCGAGAATCGGGGATTGCATGGGCAAAGTTGCCGTGTGTTATATATTTCCACGGGGGTAGCTTTAACTTTGGATCATCCAAGGAACGGGACTTGGCCGGTGGTGTTGCCTGGGCGGGAGTTCGTGCGGGCCCGGTGGTCATGGTGGGGGTTAACTACCGGTTAGGCGCGTTGGGGTTCCATGGTGGACAAGGTGGTGATGGGATGGGGAATTTGGGAGTGCAAGATGCGTTGGGGGCGGTGGAATGGGTTAAAGTGAATTCGGCGGCGTTGGGGGTGGACCCGGACAGAATCATTTTGATGGGTGTCTCTGCCGGAGCGCATTTAGTGGGACATATGGTTACGGGGGGAGTGGATGTTAGCGCGGTGATTATGGAGTCGGGGTCGGCAATGGCGAGAGCAGTGCTAGATGCGGGACATCCGAGGGTGAGGAAACAGTTTGGCCAGTTACGTGGGGAATTGGGAATGGCGGAGGGAACTGCTGATGGGGATGTTCTTGGGAGGGCATCGGTGGGGCATTGGGAGGAGGTTACGAGGGCGGCGGGGAGAGTGTGGAGTGGGAATGCGAGAGCGTTGACGTGGCCGTTTCAACCGGTTATTGATGGGGTTGTTTTACGGAAACCGCCGACGGAGGTTTGGAAAACGGGGTGTTTTAAGTTGCCGATTTTAACGGGGTTTTGTAGAGATGAAGGGGCGGTTTTTGTGCCGGGGGATTTACAGAGTACGCAGGACTTTGTGGGGTATTTTAGAGAGTTACTTCCGGGGTTGACGGAGAGGGATTGTGAAGAGTTGATTCAGTTATATCCCGGGCCTGAAGTCCCTAATGGACCTTTCTCAATGGACCCGCCACCGGGGTTATCTAGACAGTGGTGGAGGTTACAAAGAGCATATGGTGACTGGGCATATAAATGTCCCGTCATGCTAACCGCCGAAACCACCCCCAACACCCGCGTCTACGAATGGGCAGCTCTCAACGGAAAGAACCGTGTAGCCGAACATACCCTCGAAAGCCCATCTGTCGCCGGCGTGCCAAGAGGGGGTCCGGGGATGGCGGAGGTCACTAAGGCTATTAATACGTTATTCTCGGAGTTTTATAGTGGGAAGATGGGGAAGAATGGAATTGATTGGCCGGTTTGGGGGACGGGTGGACGCAGGATGATTATGGTTTTTGGAGAGGGGAATGACGAGTTGGCGGGCGGAAGGGAAAGAGGGGTTCCGTGGAGACTTAGAGAGGCTACGGAGAGGGAGATTCGGGTGGCGAGGTTTTGGGGGGATCGGAGGGGACTTAGTGAGGGTATGGGGGTTCGAAGGATTAGAGATAGTTTGTAGTCAAGACCACGTGGGACGAGGTTGATGATTCAGGGAAAGCTATATATAGCTATTTTAGTTGGGGGCTGTTAAACTTGTTGAGCACATATATGTAGTGTAGCTCAAAATAGTCATGTAAGACAGGATTCATTCAAGACATGTGTAGCTGAAAAAGAATAAGCTTATGGTTATGGTAGTAAGGAGACTCTAGAGTTGAGTTGTAATTTTGACTATAGACAGAAACACGACTAACCCAGACCTCTACACGATAAACTACAAAAAAGATATCTTTCAAGAGAAAAGTAACCAGAAGAAAAAAAACGAAGGAAAGGAAGAAACGTAGACGTCATCATACCACTACCACCAAAGGGGACATAACCATCACAGAACGAAAAAAAAGTCAAAAATAAACTCCCCATTACATTACTCCCACAAAATCAAGACATTCCTAAAAGTTCTGTGAAATCCCCGCACTCTGCTGTGGGAAATGCGCGTGGTTCTCAATCCGAGTGTTCCTTCTGGCCGGGTTATCCCGAATAATAGGCACCGCACTTCCCTGCATCTCACCAACTCCAATGGCCCCACCATAGTTATCCGGTGGACTTCCTGGGTATCCTCCTTCATATGGGTTCGCCGCAGAGTATGGCTCGTAGTATTGGTTATTAGCTATCGGGCCAGACGCATACGCTACACCAATGTTATTGTCGCCAGAACCGTCGGAACGTCCGGCGGCACTGTATGTGGAGGAGGCGTTGGAAAGACCGCGGTGGGGGGCGTTCGGGTTGGGACCCATTGCGGCGAGGATTTCTCCGTCGGGTGAGTATGCGCCGCTGGTGGCGTGGTGGTCGACAAGTCTGTTATCAGAGCGGCCGTCGGAAACAGCGTGCGAGGGTGTTCCATCGGAGTATGCGACGCCCACGGGTCCAGAGAGCTGAGTTGAGGCTTTCCGTCCGGTGGATCCAACAGTCGTTGTTCCCCATCCACGATATCCCGCATTCGTATCCGTCATCTGGTAACTAGCATCTGCACCACCACTTCCGGGAAGTGTAGGGTCGGCATTCGGGTGGTATGAGTAATCCTCAGCTTCCTTGCGACGTTCCTCGGCAGCAGCTTGGTTGGCTTTGCGACGCTTATACCACCAGAGGGCGGCGGCGAGAAGAGCGGCGATTACGACGACGGGGATTACAACGGCAATGGCGATTTTGGCACCGTCGGAGAGGCCATTGGAGTTGTTGGAGGGACTGGAAGTGCCGGAGGCGGAGGCGATGGAACTGGAGGTGGAGGTGCTGGTGCTGGTGGTTGTGGCGTCGGACTGGGTGCTGGTGATTGTGCGGACGATGGTGGATTGGGAGGCGGTGGAAGTGGCGGTTGTGGAGGTGGTGTCGGCTGTTGAAGTGGTGGTTTGGGCGGCGCTGGTTGTTGATGTTGTAGCGGCGGCGGTGGTAGATGTGCTTGTTGGTGTTGTCTCTGTAGTTGAGGTTGTGGTGGGAGCTACAGATGTTGAAGTTTCAACGGAACTAGTTGACGTGGTTACCACCGAGGAAGAAGTCGTCACGGTAGCAGCATCGGTAGTTGATGTAGCAGCGGTAGTACTAGTAGCAGCCGTAGTATCAGCTACCGTGGAAGAAGTAGCAGCAGCATCGGTGGTAGTGGCAGCGACAGATGTCGCAGTCGCCAAGTCGGTAGTCAAGACGGACGAAAGAACTGTAGGTGATAGGGAAGAAGCGTCAGAGGTTGAAACAGAGGAAAAAGAAGAAGACGTTGCCGTCGAGGGAACAAGCGTACCCGAGCCCGACATTATGACGCGGGAAGGGCAATCCACACGAGTCTAAGATTGTAAAAAAGAAGACGAAAGACTGGACGGAACGAAAGAATTAGTATTTTGAACGGATTTGATGCATGCATGCGAAGATAACAAGGTGAAAATGAAAAGGGTGTTCTGTGGGGTTGCTTTGCAGTTGACACGCGGATCACCCGAGCCGATGGATTGAGGGTTTCCAGCCTCTGGCTGGGATACGAAGGTAGTCGACTTGACTAGTTTCTGGTGATGCGTGCCCAGGCTGGCAGTGTTTCGGTAGAGGCTAGGGGGCGCCTCAATGGTCGGGGATGGAAGATCACGACAGGGCGGGATTTGGTATATAGTAAACTGGGTAGATTGACGACGCAGCAAACAGTGAAGTTTGTCTTGAAATCAATTGACATACCCAGAGATGAATGTTCTGTCAATACCATTGAAGTCGTAAAAGTATACAAACAAATGCGACGCCAACCAAGGCGAGACGACGCGAGGAAATCTCGGGTTGGGGATTATAAAAGCGAGTAGGAAATCAAGAAAAAAGAAAAAAGAAGGGAAAAAAACTCGTTTGTTCGCGACACCGACAAGGAACAAAAATGAATACGGGAATTTAAGTAGAAAAGTCTCTTTGGGTCTTGCGCGAGGGGCGGCCGTTGGATTGAGAAATTAAACTGCCAAACTAAGGAACGCTGATGGATTTTTTGAAGGCCGGGAAGCGAGCGAGCCAACGAGAGGACTTTTTTTATGATGGGAATGAGAATGGAATGGGTTTAGAGGATACTTACGCTTGACTAGAGAAAACTGGATTATAGTTTTGTTTTTTTGTTGTTCCACTTGAGCGGATTCTCGTAGATTGTATAGTATGTATGTATGGATATATAAAAAAAAAAAAAACTTCTTCCTTCTTTTTTCCTGCGTCCGTGCTCTGACCAATCAGCGTCGAGTATTTCGTAGTAGAGATCTATACACACGACCACCATCACCACCAGCAGACGTCAGAAATGGCGCGCGCCGTCTCAGAAACGAGGGCTACCAGTGCCCAAGCGGAAGAGACAATCTTCAAGCCAACTAGAGCCATGAGACGCTCCCCCCCGCCCAGCCCGCACGTCGCGCCGGTTGCCGAGGAGGACGCGCCGCCGCTCCCCGAGACCATTGTAAACAAAACATACGCGGAAGTTGCCAACCCCATCACCGCCACACCCACCACACCCGACGCGTCGCCGGTAGACCGTAAATCCCGCCGACAGACGTTGCTAGACCTGACTGTCCTCGAAGAATCCCAATCCGGGGAACAGTCCATGGCATTCCACCAAGAAACTCTTGACTTGGCCCTGGAGTGCTTCAACATTCTGGGGGCACGCTTTCCCAAGTGTGCCGAAGCCGCCGCCTATGTCCAGAAACTACTAGGCGAGACCCCGTTCTCCCAGGAACCCGTCGCCACTACCACCACCACTACACCCGCTGCCACTCCGACCAATGCCACTTCAACCACTACCGACAAAGAAACCACTCCTGTCGACCGCCCCACTCAGACCAAGACTGGCCGCCATAAGGCCGCTAGAAAGGCCAGAAGAAAAGCTGACCGTACAGGAGCCTCCGTCCCCCTAACTACGTCAACCACAACCGCCCCCCCCACTCAGGCCCAGCGCATGGCGTCCTCTTACTCTAGAGCCGCTGCCCAATCCGCCAGAGGGTCCCAAGAGGGATGGATGACGGCGGGTAGGAGACCTGCCCCCAAGCAAGGCCCTCCTCCTGTCCTCATCATTACGAGCAATGGTGCCACCAAAGAAGCATCTCCCAGACAGCTGCGGGACCTGATTAACTACCAGGGAGTCCCACACGCTGTAGCTGTTAAAACCACCGCCAAGGGCAAACTCGCTGTCACTTGCGCATCGGAAGGGGCAAGAGCCCATTTATACTTAAACAGGTCCACTTGGATCTCTCGGCTCAAACCATATGGGTGGTCCCGAGTAACCATGCAGGAGTCGTGGGTCAAATTAGTGGCCCATGGGGTAAGCAAGGAGGATTTCCCCTTCTTCAACCAAGACTTCGCCAAATACAACAACATCAACGTCAGAGGCTTCCCGAGATGGCTCGTACAACCCTCACCCGACAAGACTGCAGGCTCAGTAGTCTTTGCTGTGTGTGACCCCAGCGAAGCCGACAGGTGCCTGCACACAACTATGTACCTCTCAGCTGTGAGAACCAGAATCGTCCCGTATTTGAATTAATGATTCAAGACACTCATGGATTCTCAATACTTCAACATAACCACCACCACAGATCCATCGCCATGAGAGAAATCTTCAAGACAGCTGTCGACGAGGGCGTACATGTGATTTGTGTGCAGGAACCGCATACATGGAAGGACAAGGATGGAAAGCGCCAGTCATTGAGACACGAGGGCTATACACGCATTTTCCCGAGCACCGATCCCGACAACTCTCCCCCCCCTAGAGTGCTAACATTTGTGAGGTCAGACATTGAGTTTGTCCCCGACTATGTGACTCTTGGACCTACGGAAACGGATGCCCAAATTCTGAAAATCTTACCAAACGACAAGCAACCCTTCTACTTATGCAATTTGTATAATGGGAAGGTGAACCAATACCAACCCATGGAACCAGCTAGGTCAACGCCCTTCCCCGCGCACCGCTCTTCTATGCAAAGAATGAATCTCACGGAAAAACTAGATAACCTTACTCTCCCAACACTACTTTTAGGCGACTTCAACCTCCATCATCCATGGTGGGGCTCGCAAGGGATCACTGACGCCGAAGCAGAAGCTGTGGTGGATTGGCTTACGGGCCGGAACGCCATGCTTCTTGTGGACGAAGAGGTTCTCGAGCGAGAAGGAGGCACTTACCACAGAGCAAACATGGACCACCGCTCAGTTATTGACCTCGCTGTCACCCTCGGCACATTCCCTTGGAAGGATTGGCAATGGTCATATCGCGGGCTAATGGGTTCAGACCATGAATGCATACACCTGAAAATGGAGGAAAGGCCTGTTCTAAAAGACAGGCCGGCAGTGTACAACCTTAACAAAGCAGACTGGATCAAGTTTGAGCAAAGCCTGACGACCCGTGCGGGCCCTCTAGAAGCGTTCTTACAAGAAACAAGCGATGTCCAAGCATGTGCTACTGCCCTTACCGGGATCCTTCAAGAGGCGGCGCAAGCTGCAATCCCCCTCCGTGAATGGTGCATACGATCAAAAAGATGGTGGACTCCCGAACTGAAACTGAAGAGAAAAGTCAAATTGAGGGCTGAAAGGCTCTTCAAGAAAAACAAGATCCCAGAAGAGGTTTGGAAGTTCATCAGACGACAATACGAGAAAGACGTGGAAGCAGCGAAAAATCTGTGCTGGGAAACTTACCTAGGTAAAGCGACCGGCGCGGAGGTGTACGGACCATTGAAGTATACCAAACCTGCAACCACCACTGCTATACCTTGCCTTTCCTTCCAAGATCAGATAGCAGAAACCTTTGAGCAGAAGACAGAGGCGTTTATGTCCTTGCTTCGTACCAACGATGGTACTTCCTCAACCCAAGTAAGTGAAGTTCCTTTACCAAACCGCTTTACTCCAACCCAACTCTCGTCAACCACACCACCACCTACCAGCTTGCCGGATTCTTCCAAGTGGGAGTGGCCCGCGCTAGACAAAAATGAAATTGAACGGGCGATTATGTCGTCACCCAACAAGGCCCCGGGCCCAGATGGGTTATCCTTTGCCATCATACATAAAGCATATCGATTCGCGCCATCAATATTTAACCTCACATACCAAAAAGTCTTCACATCGGGAATACATCCTGATGCCTGGAAGGAAGGTATTGGAGTTATTTTGCAAAAGCCAGGAAAGAAAGACTACTCACAGGTCAAATCCTACCGAGTAATCTCCCTTCTGAACTGCCTTGGCAAGGTAATGGAAAAGATATTTGCTTCGAGGTTAAGTTACCTCGCCACACTCAACAACGATCTGCTGGATGTATCGCAGCTAGGCGGCCGGAAACAGCTGTCTACTGTTGATGCGCTGATGCTCCTTAAAGACCAAGATGAACGGTGGAAGGCCAAAGGGCTTAAAACCAGTATTCTTCTCATGGATATTAAGGGTGCATTCGACCACGTTCACAAAGAAAAATTACTTAAAAACATGCAAGAACTCGGTTTGCCAAACAACCTTACCCAGTGGGTAGAGTCGTTTCTGTCAGGCCGAAGCATCTCACTCAGATTCGAAGGACAGCAAAGTGCCGTCCAAGATATCAGTGTGGGAATACCACAAGGAAGCCCTATATCACCTATATTGTTCTTGATCTACGCAAGAAAGATAAAGGTGCAGCGCGCTCCAGTCCAACATCTACAACTAAGCTACATTGACGACTTTTGTGTCATGGTGGCTTCTAGATCCCTAGCAAGAAATTGCAGGGCCCTAGAAGACATAATGCTGGACCTCAAAGCCCAGGCAAAAGAAAATGGCATTGAATTTGAAGATGAGAAAACTGAACTCATCCACCTCACGAGATCAAAGGATTGGGAGACGTCCACAGTGCAAGCTGGAGACACGACCGTACATCCTAAGACAGTAATGAGATGGCTGGGTTTCTTCCTTGACCAACGAATGCAGTTTTTTGAGCATGTCAAAGAGGTAGTAAGTAAAGCCGTAAAAGCTTTTATGGCCATTGCTAGACTCACTAAAATTGGGAGAGGTGTACCGTCCCGCACAGCCAAGATTCTATACAACTGCTGCGTAGCCCCAATCATGGAATACGGAGCAATTGTATGGAAAAAAGGACATATGCCGATGATCCAGCAGATAAAAGCCATGCAACGGGTGCAGAACCTCGGACTCAAAGCAATACTAGGTGCTTTCCAGGGCTCTTGCATTCATGCTATGCGAATTGAAGCTGGATTACTCCCTATAGAGGTGAAGATAAAGATGGCAAAAAGAAGATACGCTATCAGAATCCTCAGCTTTCCGGAGCACCACCCCGTACGGCAAATACTCTCAAGAGAATTTGAAGGCTTAGAATCGGGCAAAACCTTAGCAGAGCTGGCACAACACCAGGTAGGTCCAAGACCTACGATTCTGCCACAGGTTTTTCTCGATGCTACAGAATTCATTGCAACTTGGGATATGGATAGATCTAGAGTGGAGTGGTTTGCCCCATGGCAGGCCCCATTAGATCTATCTATACAGATCCAGCGTGGAACAAAAGAAGAAGTGGCCGCAAACCACCCAAACTTGGTGAAACAACTGGAGCGGGAGGGTGCGCAAATCGTCTACACAGACGGTTCCAAGGAAAGTGACAAAAGCTCGTGGGCTTTCTTCCACCGCAACTCAGGCATGACCGCTAGCAATGCCTTGGGAAGCCATGTGGAGATCGCCGATTGTGAATGCTGGGCAATTGTCCAAGCAGTTAGATTTCTACAAACCACACAAGGCAACAAATTCATTTTTGTCGATTCGCAAGCTGCGATTCAAAGATTCCGCGGCATCAACTACTTCTCTCAAGTACTAAGACCGCTACGAACCAAGGACGTCACAATTATGTGGTGTCCGGGGCACAGTGGCGTCGAAGGGAACGAGAAGGTGGATTTGGTGGCCAAAGAGGCCTTATTGAAAACACCACCAGAGAGGGGCTTTACCTCTTTAAGCCATGTAAAGCGTTTGGTGAGGGAACAGAGCATCAAGGAGTGGGATGCCCTACTCGGTGGAAATTGGAAAGAAGCTGTCGGTAAGCACTACTCCGCGGTAGTGCGGACCCGGCCAAAGCTGAGCACCAAAGGTAACCTATCAAATGGCCCCAAGGCGCTTAGCTCAGCCTACTTTCAATTGAAGCTGGGGAAGGGCTACTATCTACCTTTCCTGAGGAATGCGAGGAAAAGGGATGATGCCGTCTGTCGAGTGTGCGGAGGAGAAGAAGAGGAGGTGTTCCATATTCTGTTCGAGTGTCCCAGGTTCAAGTCGGCGAGGAAAAAGGCCTTCATGTCAATGGGAACCCAGCTCCCTAGACTGGAGGACTTATTCCAAAGTAGCAAGGGCAAGGAGGCTCTGGCTATTTTCATTCGAGATACAGGATTTGGCACGAAGCAGTGGATCGAGGAGGGGGGTAGAGGCCTGGATGAGGAAATGGAGTGGGTGCGGGTGCGGTGTCCGGAGGAAGGGTGGACGGAAGTGGGTGCCCTGAGGGCGGTCTACGAAGTGCGGGAGAAGATGAGGGAGCTTTCATTGGGGGCGTAAGAGGAAGTACAAGAGAAGGGGTAGAGACGGGGAGAAAGAGAGGGTGCTGATGAGTTACGAATTTCCTTTTAGTTTTGTTCTTGATTTAGGCTATTGTTACCATTAATAACAATCTCTCCATAGGCTTCGGCTGGCATGAGAGTAATGACACAAAAAAAAAAAAAAAAAAAAAAAAAAAATGTATGGATATAAAATGGAGTGCAAGGTAGAAAGTATTCCGAAAGGAATTAAATGAAAGAAATTGCACGGGAGGTGGGACTCGGTCGTCTGGACAAAAGGCCGACCAGAGGAAAAGAAAGAAAAAAAAAAAAAAGGCACCGAACGAACGATGACAAAATGTGCCGCCACGGAACCTTTTCAAATAACAAATTTCTCAACTATTTTGTTTTCTTTTCACAGCCGACTAGCTGGTAAGATAACACAACCCAGCGAGGATTCATTCCATTGTCAAATGATTTGTTACTATTGCGGTCTGGTAAATTACCATGGCTACGCAGACCACGCCTACGTGCACAGGGCAGTATCTGTACAGACGTGCATATTGATGGCATCTTTTACTGGTGAAAAGGACGGGATCGCAGGGAGCCCTTGCATTTGACTGGATCATTCAGGAAGCTGATAGAGACATTGAGGGAGATTTTGAGACCTGAGTATCTGTGAATAGGACGTAATCTTGGGAATAGAGTTTAAAGAGTACATACATTCATGACGTCGTGTCATGAAAACAATGTCTAATATATGTATGTATGTACATATGTACTATCCATCCATCTATCTGTCAACACATTACACCGACGATCAAAAGTCAAAAGACGGGGTACATAAAGTCTGCATACAAGAACGCATCGACACAAACAAAGAGAAAAGAGTCAACAACAACTCACCCGACACAGCCCAGCCCAGCAAACCAATATCTCCCTCCATACAACACGGCCATTCCGCGAAATCAAATGTACAGACAAGAAAAACTACGTCTGTATCTCTGTATCTGTAGATATCAAAACCTGTACCACGTACCACGAGCCATCACCAATGTGCACAATTGCAATTACGTGTTTTACAAAACGGCCACGAAAATCTCACAGAACAAAAAAACACGCGGTTTCCGGCTTTTTCAGACGCAACAAGGGACTGTCCGACAACAACAACAAGAACCAGCCCTTCTAGCGCAATGGTAGCGCGTCAGACTTCTAATCTGAAGGCTGCGGGTTCGAGTCCCGCGAGGGGTTCTATTCTTCTCGCCCACATTCAAATGTGGTATTATCTTTTTTTCAGGAACAAAAACAACTTTTTTTTTGCATTGCATGATATGTAGGTAGGACTAAATAAGAAACATTCTCGGTATATAAAGCACTCTCCAGACGCCGGCGGTAAAAAAAAACAAAAATGGTAACAAAAAGCACGAATATATATCTTCAAAGTGAACAAAACAATCTGCAACAAATGACAATATGTCCTCAAACAACCCAAAAATCACAAACAAACGCTAGCAAAAAAAGAAATCATGACTGATTCATATCCGTTTTCCACTCTAAGGTCTCAACCCCCACGACGGCTTCAACGCATTCGCATCGTGTGCAGAGAACACAGTGTCACCTGGTAATCTACTCACACGACCCGCACCAGAACGGACAGCCGCAGTAGCCGCAGACGACATACCTGACCGGTTACTCCGGATAGATCCGGCATCAGACTGGTCTTCAGGATCCTTGAAGCGACGAGGAGGAGCAAAGTCAAGAGAGGTGAATTGCGATGAGTTCCGGAGCATGTGGGGAGAAGGCATGACCGAGAGCTCATCGAACGTGGAGATAACAGGGGTGGCGGCAGGCAGACGGGGAGCATATTCAAGTTTCTCGAGCGTAGGGCTCTGGCAGCGTCCGGCAATTCTATCGGCGATGGACGAGGGAGGGGCAAAGTCACCAGCAGAGATAATCGCAATCGAGTCATCACCCAGCTTCGAGGGGTTAGGAAGGGTGGTCAAGGCCGCAGGGGGAGGACCACGACGACGGCCGTTGGCACCGGAGGCGGAAGAACCAGGGCGGATCTGCGAGGCGGATGAGCCGGCACGGGGACCAAGAGCGGAGTCGGCGCGGAAACGGGGAGGAGCGGGTCCACGACGACGAGCGCCGCCGGGGGGAGGAGTCATAGCGCGACGAGTCACGGGCTGGGCATAGGGCATGACGAAGCCCTTGGCGTTGGTGTCAAGGTAAGCTTCTCCGGCATAGTTGGCATCGTAATCCTCGTAGTAACCTTGGCCACCGTTCTGGTATTGCTTGGGCATGGCGGGCATAGCGGGAGCATCGCCCTTGGTGTAATCCTCAAAGTACTCCTTGTAGAAAGAACGGATACGGTTGGCACGGTACTCGGGGTCCTCGGTGTCGGTGATCTCGGATGGAGGCAGAGGACGGACACCCATGGACATACGCTTGTTTCCGGGGGCAGGAGCGGCGAGGAAATCGGGGACACCGTTGGCACCAGACAGATCGAGAGAGCGACGACCAACACGGCCACGGGGCTCGTCGAATTCGTCCTCGGGATAGGCCGGTTGCGCGTCGTTGGTCTCGGGGTAGGGAGCGTCAATGTGGGTAGGAGCGGGAACGTTGGAGCCAGGGATAGTCAGAGAGAGTTGTGGTGGGGGAGCCCCGGCGCCAAGGTCGAAGTTGGCCATGTTGTTGCTGTCATCAGGGAGTTCTACGGCGTGCATGTGCGTGGTGTGGTCGGGCATGTCATATTGGGACTGGTCACCACGGACGACGGCAGAAGCAGGCTGTTGGACGGAACCGTAGGTATCGATGGGCGAGGCGAATGGGTCTTCGGCGCTAGTAGACGCGGACAAGGGAGAGCGAGGAGCGACGTTGTTGGTGGTGGCGGCCAGGTTGGTGGGCATATCTGGGACATCGGGGTTGGCAAAGGGGTCCTTGGTAACGACTGAAGCTGGCGAGGTAGGAAGCATGGACATGCGGTTGTTGCGGGTGGCGGTTGGTGAAGATACAGAGGCGTTGTCACCGGTATCGCGACGGAAAGAACGCATGGAACCGGCATCGCTCATGTATTGGGTTACAGGGCGGTACGGGTCGTGGTCGTTATCGACGGTCTGGGCAAGCGAGTTGAAGGACTCGCGAGACTCGTGCATCTTGGGGGGAAGAAGATACGGGGAGCTGAGGTTCATGTCCATGGAGATTTGACCACGGTGGTTAGGACCCTTTTCAACAGCAAGACCATTTGGAAGCTTCTTCTTGGGCTTGGGGTTCTTGGGGTCATCCATTCCGTAGTCATAGTCACGGGCTTCTTCTTCGGCATCTTCCTTCTTCATGCGAAGACGGTTCTTGTTCCAGAGGAACACGCAGGCTCCGGCGGCGGCAACAAAGGCGACACTATTTTTTTCATGTTAGTTCCCATTTTAGGTAGAAATTCCGATTCGAGGAATGTACTTACCCAACACCAATGGAGATAGGAAGAGTCAGGTCCTTGGCCTGGTATGGCTTTTCACAATAGCTACTGCTACTATCCGTATCACAAATAGACGAAGTGGTAGCTCTGGCGGCAATGATACCAGCTGGGGTAGCAGGCTCAAGAAGAACAGTGTCGGCTGATTCATCGCTACCGAAAAGCGGGATTCTGGCGCCGAGACGATAGGCCTCTGGGTCGTTAACTGGGAGGACCATTTTGGCGAATATGTGGAGGATGAAGAAAAGATTATGTAGTTTTTGGGGGTGTCAAATAGCTCTATGCATAGTCTTGTGGTTGTTGAAAAGGCGCGTTACGACGGTGATGATTTTGACAAGGCGTTGGACGGTCGACGTCTGATGTTACTTTGTCGACTAGCGGACGATTTGTTTGTATGGTGGAGTTGTTGTGTGGAGACAAAGGCGACAGCCGATGATGTATAAATACGAATAGAAATCAAGATTAATCAAAAGAATGTGGACCGAAGGAAACGGCGTAAAGAATGAATATGTCGAAAGTAAAGTAAAGAGAACCGACAATACCCTCGTAACACTCAACTAAAGGAATGAACAGTCTAAAGAATAGACTAAGTGAAACTATCACAAGTAGAGTGAGTGTATTGGTTACCAAGCCAAAGGCAAGTAAAAGAGTAAAAAAAAAAAGAAGGAAAAAAAAGAAGAAGGAAAAGAAAAGAAGAGAGAACCAAGCCCTTCAAATCCCCACGAACCTCCAAACTTTGGCTTGATTGATTGATTGAAATAAACCCTATCTCTGCCAAATCAACGCAATCAAAGGGGAATTTGCTACAGGCAAGATCCGTGGCGTTAGACAGACTGGGGGGTAGTTTAACTGGGACAAGAGGAGGAGGAGGCGTATGATGCTTCCTGTTTGGTGGTGAGTGAGTCTTGTGGAAGGGGGGTGTGTAGGTAACTTCAGTTTTGAGTGAGCCGTGCAGGTTTTCTCGCTTGAGAGTTCTGGGGTGTTGGCATGGTTTTTGCATTATCGTGGAGTAGGTCATTCTGTATTACTGTCTTTAGTAACGGATGTTGTATGAAGGAAGGTTAACTATCCTTCTTCCTTTCACTCTGTTTATCCGTCTTCTTCTTTTCCTTCTTCTTCTCTTCCCTTTTCAATCCTATAAACGTCACTCTTTTGGTGTGCACAAAAACCTCATCATCCAGACTTGCAGCCGCCACTTCCTCATTGGTCAGCTAGCCAGGGGTTGTGCAACCCGGGCCACCTTCCTTTTCCCCTTCCTTGGTTCTTTTCTCGACTTATCTCCTTGAAGATGACTACAGCTTTTTGCTTTTGAATTACTTTACAAAGGTCAACTTGATTGTTCCCTTTTTGCATTAGAAGTGTGGTTATGAAAAGACTTGTTTCTACACACATACGTTGATACTTGTCTCTTGGACTTGTCAAATCTCAAAACATGCACCATCCAACGTCCTCCCTTTCCATTTCCATCAACGCGCGCTAAAACGGCATTGTGTCCCTGAATCCTTCAATCCTTCTTGTTCCTCAGAAGATTGTCAGACCCGCCAAACCAAGTCACACACACACACACAACCGTGCCTGCCGCCCTGAGCACTACAAAAAACGACATATTCTCTCTTTCTTCTAGCGGTCAACTAGATCAGAAAACCTATCCACCTGAGAAATTTATGGACTCTGTTCTTTTTTCATGTGTATAGTCGGGCCATACAGTGGATTGACGAGAGAATAAACTAGGACAACCAACTTGGGTTGATCGGCTGAGTTTATATGCAGGAACGTGGATATTTGTACTTCACACTTTGTGGAGGGAACCCTTACTACCATCATTCAGCCCACTTACCGCGTGGACCATGGCTTCACCTATCATCAACTTTGGTACACTCTTCGTATCGGTACGAATCATCATCGTACAGCGTCCACATACAAGACCTAGTCCACTACTATCATCATATCAATAACCCTAGTTGGCCCCTTTGCCAGTTCACCATTATGCTCATCAAACCATCATTCGGTTGCCAGGCAAGCCTACATCGTGGACAGCCGAGATAACCGGCTTCACATGTGCATAAACCAGCGTGTGTAGACGTCTATGACGTGCGCTATTACCAGCTAAGGGTCTGTCAAACTTGCTGGTATTTTTTTCCTCCGGCACATGATACATTTCTTTGGAAATCTGTTTGAACCTATACATGCCAAGTCTGGAATTAACGTCCATAGTCTGGAAGCAATGTCATCTCATCTTGCGAACATTCTCGACTTAGTTACACGGCACAGATGTCTTGGTCTGGACAATTCTACCGTCTGGTGTATGATATCAGTCAATTCTATACCACCATGAACTTTACAACACTCCTTATTGCATTTTGCTCTCTGGGATTCATAGCCCCGAGTCGATTTAGAAACCAGGTCAAATCAGCAACCCACTCATCTCCAATCATTCTCAGATCCAAAAGGGGGCGTGTCTTTAGTAATCTCCCCGGCTAAGCCTCATCTGTGGATCATCCATTTCCCTTTGCTCAATTTTATCTGTAAATGCTGGGTTACTTCATTTAATAACCCTACAAATCTTTTCTCTGACAAAATATCCCTCGCAATTGTTCTTCCGAAAAGCCCGTCTTACTTGATACAACAAAGTCCGTTCATGATCAAAGCCGGCACAGTCACGGGTGCATCGTCGTCACCATATTCAACTACCGATTATTCAAAGCCTTATACAAAAAACATACATCACAGTTTTCTCTTCCCCAGATTCTCCCCATTGTTTCTTTGAATACGAGATCGCGATCCACTTGACACGCGGAAGTGCTTAAAACGACAGCGGCTCTGGTGTGCCAGATACCGCGACTGTGCACAAATCTCGTATTCAGATAGAAACGTGGGGTTTCGTTTATGTGTGTGATTTAGTTCTTCAATTGGTAGACATGGACGTACATACATACATACACAAATGCGCATCAATGTACCTCCTGCATTATCCCATAGTCCATTCAAATATATACGAACTGGCTTACACAGGAATGTCTGTTCTATATTAATTTCTACCACAATGGAATCTGCCGTACGCCAAGCCACCTCTCTAAATCCACGACATGTTCCATTTCATATATGTATGTACATACATACCATGGGATGAAGGATTGTTAACTCCTGTGTCAAAACCACCTGATATCTTTCACTTTCGAAGCTTCCCCGGAAACCACCAGGAATACAGCCTAGCCTAGACAGTCTAGACAGCCAAACTCCACTTCCATATCAAATATCAGATGACTCATCAAACAACACAGCCCAAATATCTACCCCTTCACCTTGTAAAAAGCAGGAGCAACCTCTACTAGTAAATCCATTTTCACCTCCGTAAGCTCCTTAACATAAACCTTACCTCCCATTTCCACAGCTTCCTGAAAAACAACCCACCCCGTCTTCCTCCTAAACATCAATGACGTAGGATGAACCCAATACTTCTCTCCATGAACACCCTTTAAACTACCATCGTCACCCATAACAGCCGCATGAGCAAAGAATCCAGTAGCAATCGCTTTAACAATCGCCGACGTCTTCCCCTTCGCCATCATAGAATCCGGAAGTTTTGCCGCTGACCGTCCCGGTTTCTCCATGTACTCTGGTTCTGAGATGGAAATATTAAACCGTGTTAACATCTTCTTCAACTGAGTACGGATCTTGACTGCCCGGGTGAGGCTTTGATAGTTTAGACAGTTACGTGCACAGAAGCGGGATTCATGGTTTCCAACCGTGACAAAGGCAGTGAACGCATTAAGCAGTGTCACCAAGTCTCCTTCTTCCGCGGCAAACTGCTTCCGTGCTTCCTCCATGCCTTTCTCACCGGCATCCCCGTGTGTCACCCACGTTCCTGCAGATCCTCCAGCTGCTAACATCGCAGTGATTGTTAACATCTCCCCGAGAACATTCAAACTGGGGGCAGCAAGGAGAGCTCGTGCGGGCATAGGTTCAAGACTCATCTCGGCCATGTGGAGACCGATGGGTCTTGTTAACTTGCCGTAGTCATCTAGAGCACCAAGAGCGTACATGAGTTCTAAAGCCGACTTCATTTGTGCCGCGGGTGGTGGGCTGAGAAAGTCAAAGCGGAGAACGTTATCTATACCGAGTGCTTTTAGTTGGAGGACCACCGGCGATAGATCACTTCTTTGAATCTCGGGAGTCCCGAAGGCGGGGAGCCTAGCCAGTGAAGATTCCGTATATAATCGGAAACATTTCCCAGGGGCCACACGTCCAGCACGACCAGCTCGTTGGGCAGCTGAGGCTTTAGATATCGGTGCGGCAGTCAGTGTTGACCTCCGACTAATAGGATCGTATGTCTTGATTTTCGCAAAGCCGCAGTCAACCACGTAGACAATGCCCGGAATAGTCAACGATGCTTCTGCAATATTCGTTGCGAATACCACCTTGCGTGTATTTTCAGGTGTAGAGTCAAATATAAGCATTTGTAACTCGGAAGATAACCCCGCGTATAAAGGTAACGTCATCAGAGACATGGCAGAGCTTTGTTCATCAGCGAGAGCTTCGTTGACGGCGTCAACTGCTTTATTGATTTCATCGCGTCCCGTCAGGAAGACGAGAATATCTCCAGGTCCTTCATGCTTATGGATATCCAGAACCGTCTTGACAGCCCGGTCAACGTAATTTTCCGTCGGTTGGTCTAGATAGAAACTGGTAACAGGGTGTGACCGTCCCTCAATACTAATGATCCGAGCAACGGGTTTTTCTTCCACCTCGTCGTCTTCATCGGCTGCCGATGTCACCGCGGTGGATTGTACCTTTTCAGCCTCTTTCTTAGCAGTGAAGAATTTGAGAAAGTCTTCTGCTTGGATGGTGGCGCTACTTATTATGATGCGGAGATCTGGCCGTTTCCGCATGATTTTTTTGAGAAGACCGAGGAGAATATCTGTACTTAGGGTCCGCTCGTGGGCTTCATCGACCATGATGACAGAGTATCTGGACAGTAATGGGTCCATGAGAGCTTCTCGGACTAGAAGACCATCGGTCATAAACTTGATTTTGGTAGATGGGGATGTCATGTTTTCAAAGCGGATGGCATATCCTACTTTAGTACCAACTTCACATTTAATTTCTTGAGCTACACGAACAGAAATAGTCGTAGCAGCTATCCGACGAGGCTACCAAATCATCAGTCCATATCCACAACGAACTGTAAAATCAACGAACCTGCGTAATGGCAACCATCCGCCCATCATTACAATACCCCGCATGTTCCAAAAACTGCGGAATCTGCGTCGTCTTTCCTGATCCAGTCTGCCCAATAATAATAGTCACTTGGTGATTCTCAATCGTGTACAGGATAGAATCGTGATGCTTCGTGATAGGGAGCTGTGAAGCCGGCTTGTGTAATGCCGGAATAAAAGTTGAGTTGATATCAAAGTCTGCCATTTCAAACACCAACAAAGAGACAATTAAAAATTACCCGGTATTCCTATTGGATGCTGATTCATCAACGAAGTGACGTCGCATGCACAGCGCCCACTAACACGCCCGGTCTTCATTGTGCGACAGACCTGATATCTGCTTAGTCATGCCAGCATGGACAAAAAATCCGCCGACTGTAACCCACCTACATACGGCGCCTAAGGTCAAGTAATCTGACACCACCAAGTGCATGTCTACAAATTTCGTGCTCCCTTCACAATCTTACATATAGTATGCCACACAAAACCCATCTCCTAAGCAATCGCCGAAAACTCCGCAGCCCGAGTTACCGGAACCTTTCCATAGTCGCCGACTAGTGACATCGTCGATTACAAAACCCTTACCCTAATTTCTTGAAACCGTATTGGCGACCGGTCGGACGAAATGACACTCCGGACGGGAAAGTCTCGTGCTCGTAATGTTCCTGATTCCGCCGCCCGGAGATACTTCTTTATGAAAGATATATGTGATATGACGTCTGGCAGAATTCCAAATATCGCGGTGCGCTACCTGATCAGTCTCCATGTCTAGTCGCCGTTCATGAAGGAAACTACCGCGCTTTAGCACCACTGACCACTCAAATCCCGCTTGAAATTTTGCTATTGCGTCACCGGTGTAGAAATGCGATTTGTAGTATATAGCTGTATATTTCCCCATAAGCCTCCGATTTCAAACCACCTTCTAAATCTCGCCAAAGTCTCTCGTATCTCCTTCGTCTTACAGACTTAATCACTGTTTTCCTAAACCGGAAATCTCACCTACTCCGAATTACATAAGCCGTGCCGAATCAAACGCAACGGATCGACGTCCGTCCCCAGAATCGCTGAATCTCGTCCCCTCTCTATTAACCTACTTAAAGGCCGCTTTTGCCCTTCCAAAGACAGCTCGGTTGTCTATCCATTCCCATGCGCATTTCGACTTTTACCCCACTGATTAATTCGTCTGCTCTTCTTCGCAGAGCACCTACATTATCTGCTTCGTCTGCCCGTTTAGCTAGTCTCTACCGTCACCTTTCCTACTCAGCTCGCACAATGGCGCCTATTACAAAGGAGACTGATTTCCTCGTTATTGGCGGTGGCTCTGGTGGCCTGGGTGCCGCCCGTATGGCTGCTTCCAAGTACGGCACCAAGGCTACCATCATTGAGGGTGGTCGTCTCGGTGGTACCTGCGTGAATGTCGGGTAACTATTTCTGTTTTCTAAGCTGCATGATATACCCCGCTAACCAGGCCTCTTTTTCTCCCCTGTAGTTGTGTCCCCAAAAAGGTCACTTTCAACGCCGCCTTTATCGCTGATACTATCAAGGAGGCCAAGTCTTACGGCTTCTCATACTCCCAGACTGCCCCCTTCGACTGGCCTACCTTCAAGGCTAAGCGCGACGCCTACATCAAGCGCCTCAATGGCATCTACGAGCGCAATCTCGGCAACGACAAGGTTGACTACGTTGCCGGCTGGGCCAAGTTTGTCTCGAAGAACGAGGTTGAGGTTGCCCATGAGGATGGCTCTACCTCTTTGATTCGCGCCAAGAAGATTCTTATCGCTGTCGGTGGTAACCCTTCGCCTCCTCCAGCTATCCCCGGTGCCGAGTACGGTGTCAACTCCAACGGCTTCTTCGACATTGATGTGCAACCCAAGAAGGTCGCCATTGTCGGCTCGGGCTACATTGGTGTTGAGTTCGCTGGTGTTTTCAACGCCCTGGGTACCGAGACTCACCTGTTCATCCGCCACAACACCTTCCTTCGCAACTTCGATCCCATGATCCAGGAAAAGATGACGGCCGAGTATGAGCGCATTGGCGTTAACCTGCACAAGCAGACTAACCTCACCAAGGTTGAGAAGGCTTCTGATGGTACCCTGACTCTTACGTACAAGTCTAACGATGGTACTGAGACTACCCAGGAGGGCTTTGATAAGTTGATCTGGGCTATTGGTCGTGAGCCTGCTACTAAGACTCTGGGTCTGGAGAGTGCAGGTGTCGCTGTTGACAAGAAGGGCTACGTTGTCGCTGACGACTTCCAAAACACCAATGTTGAGAACATCTACGCTCTTGGTGATGTCGTCGGTAAGGTCGAGCTTACTCCTGTTGCCATTGCCGCTGGTCGCCGTTTGGCTCACCGTCTTTTCGGCCCTGAGGAGTTCAAGACTCTTAAGCTCAACTATGATAACATCCCCTCCGTTGTCTTCTCTCACCCTGAGGTTGGTTCCGTTGGTCTGACTGAGCCTGAGGCTATTGAGAAGTTCGGCAAGGATAATGTCAAGATCTACAAGACTGGTTTCACGGCTATGTACTACGCCATGATGGAGCCCGAAGAGAAGGGTCCTACCAGCTACAAGCTTGTCTGTGCTGGTAAGGAGGAGAAGGTTGTTGGTCTGCACATTATGGGTCTCGGCTCTGCCGAGATGCTTCAGGGCTTCGGTGTTGCCATCAAGATGGGTGCCACCAAGGCTGACTTCGACAGCTGTGTGGCCATTCACCCCACCAGTGCCGAGGAGATTGTCACCATGAAATAGATAAAGATTGGTTTGTGGAAGTAGATACCCAGGTATATGTATGGCGCGTAGATATCTAAATAATGCATCACGGCAAAATTATAAGATTATGTATTGACTGACGACTGTGGCGTGTGGTATATAAACTATGCGGAATCAATCCGCTTACAAAAGGACAGCAGCGGCCATAAGACCAGAGACAAAAACGGCGACCGAGGGGCCAATGTTGTTGCCGACGGACGCAGCGTCAGAGCCGGAAGAGGAGGTGCTGGAAGAGTTGCTGCTGGAAGAAGTGCTGCTAGAAGACGAGTTGCTAGATCCAGAGCTGGTAGAAGTACCGTTGCTGCTATCGGAAGAATCGGAGGAGTCGAGTGAGGCTTGGAACATCATTGTTAGCTTAATGGATTTAAGGTTTCCGGGATAAGTGGGTATATCTTAAATAGGGTTCATCGACGAGCAAACATGAACGAAAACGTCACATTCGCGTAAATACAAAATCCACTCATCCCTAATGTAATATCAAAAACAACTTACCAACAGTGACACCAGCAGACTTGCAAGTATCGGCGTACGAGGTATACGCGTCCTCCGCATCCGAGCCGCAAACCTCAGTGATGTTTCCGAGCATGGCACTCTGGTAGGTATCGCAAAGCGCGCTAACATCCGAAGGGTCCGCCTGCTTTCCAAGAGCCGCCAACAAGCAAGCCGGGGCGGTAGCCGACGCGACGGCGGCAACGGAGAGGGTAGTCAGGACAGTGGTGAACTTCATTTTGACGATGATGAATTGGAATGTCGGAAAAGGGCGCGGGAGAATGGAATATTAAAGGAGTGGATGGCACGTATTATGCTGGACTGGATGCTAAGGAGTGGCTGGCGTGCTGCGTGCTAGACGGTAAGCTACGATGAGATGAGAAGGTAAGAGAGCGGCGAAGATGTTGAGATGGGCTGTCAGCGGAGGTTTATGGCTTTTGCCCAAGTCGCATAATGTCCCCGGTCCCCCTCTATGTCTGCGTTCATGGCTGCTTTGGTGGTTGATCTGACTTGGGAGTGTACTGTAATCTCCTGCACACTCCTGGCTGGCTAGCTAGTATTGGAGCCTCTTACTGGCATTCGCTGGATTACCTAGTCTTGGCAATGTCTGGGCATTATTTTGTCTGTCTAGGGGTGTTGTTTCCCCTGAAGATGAATTGCATCAAGTGTCGCAAGATTGTCCCTGTAGGCGGGCGCGCTTCAACTGTTGTGAAATCTCACTGCATAACCCTACCTATGCTGTAAGTCGCCGAGGGTTGCAACAATCTGACATCAGTATGACCCTAGATGCTGACCATTAACCCTACCAATGGGAACTGCCCCGTGACTGTTTGGTTGAGCTAAGATAAATCCCCCGCTACTTGGTCCCGCACCTATCAATGCAGTAGATCAAGACGATATCGCCGTGTTCCATTTCTCCTGTTGTACCTGCGTTTGCATCCTGAAAACCCATCCATCACCGCAATAAAAGCCTCCTTCCAACTCCATCAACATCTAAAACTACGTTCAACCAGCCACAAAGTCTCGACGACACGCAGCAATTGCAACCTGAGGCGCAAACTTGCTACAAACTCCACAAACTCCATTCCCTTCTTGCCCACTTTCCAGAGCTAGAGCTCCATAGTTTTGGCTCCATATATTACCGAATTCGTAGGTCCAGCAGCCCCGCGGCTGTGTCATATTTACCCACAGATTACCCCGTGTCAGCCTTTTCGCCCGCTACATCTTAAAATTCTCGCTCGTCTTTCTATTTGGTATTTTCTGTTTCATTCATCAACACAAACACCCCCCCCAAACTTCTCCTTGCCACAATAAAGTCCTTTGGATTTTCTTCATCCATCTTATCATCGCCCAAACTTCTTTCTTCTTTTTCTTTCTCATTGTCTTCGTTTATACCCTATCGCACCGAGGCATACAAACTTTTTGCATCTTTATCCCATTTAATAACGCAGCGCCTTTCATCACAGCCGCTTTTTCTTCTTCCGTTTCGTCCTTCCTTTCCTCATAACGGTTGCGTGGCCTATCACGCTCACACATATAAGCGATGTCTGAGTTTATCGGGTAAGAAAGACCTTTCCTGTATCGGTCAATTGATCCCATTGATTCAGATGCTAACTGCAACTTGCAGGTCGCAGATTTCCCTCATCAGCAAGAGCAACATCCGGTATACGGGCTGGCTGCATGAGATTAACAGTGAGGAAGCGAGCGTTTCTTTGAGAAGCGTTCGCTCCTATGGTACTGAAGGCCGCGAAGAGAGCCCCGATAAGGCGATTCCGGCTAGAGACGAAATCTACGAGTTCATCAAGTTCCGTGGCTCCGATGTCAAGGACTTGCAGATTAACTCGGCGGCTCCATCTCAACCCATGCCTGCCCCGCCTAATGACCCCGCTATCATCGGCGTAAGTAAACCCCTGCCTAACACTGTTTCCATGTTCTCCCTGATGATTGCGGTAATAATTTGTCGGAATAGCGCAAACAAACCCCATGTCGAGATTTCCGCTGCCTTCCTTCTGATCGAGAACCTTTATTCCTTTTTTCTTATCATCCCATGTATGCTGAGAAGCAACCGCTAACAATTGGAATATACAGTCCCGCCGTCCAGATGGCATGAACAATGGTCCCGTCTCTGGTCCCGGACCAACACCCAGTGGCCCTGCATATGGAGTTACTCAGAATGCACCTGCTCCTGGCCCTGGTGGTCCTGCTGGCACTCGGGGTGCTGGCGGCCCTGTTGGTCCTGCTGGTCCTGCTGGTCCTGGTGGCCCTGGTGGCCCTGGCTACGGCTACGGAAACCAGTACTATGGTGGTGGTTGGAACAATGGCGCTATGCCTGGTCCCAATGGCTACTATGGTATGCCATACCCTCCTGGCCCTCCGGGTCCTCACGGCCCTGGATATCCTGGGTACAACTTCCCCGGTCCGGGTGGTATGCCCGGTGGTCCCATGGGCCCTGATGGTCCGGCCAACGCTGGTAGACCCAACCCTATGAACGGGTCGTCTTCCACAGCTTCGTTGGCTCCCACTAAGCCCAGTGATGCTTCTGCCTCCAAGGACCAGAAGGTTTCCTCTACTGGTGCTCATACCCAGGCTCATACCCAGGTTCAGCCCAACCAGCCCAACCAGCCTAGTCAGCCTAGTCAGCCTGTTGCTCCTATGAGCCAGACTCGTGCTGCTCCTCTGCAGGCTGCCGTTGCTGCTGAACAGAAGCCATCCAATCTTCCTGCTATCCCCACTGAAGCCTCTATTCAAGATGCGACAGAGGCGGCAAAAGCAGCCGTTGCCCTTGCTATGGCAAAGATAAACTCGCAGACCAATTCTGCTGGGGCAATGGAGAGTGTTACCAAGCGTGTTGGTGAAATCCGCATCCACGGGAACAACAACAATTACAACAACTATAATAACCACGGTTACAATCAACGAGGAAACAACCGTGGCAACCGTGGCGGTAACCGTGGGTACCACCGTGTTGTTGTTCCCGACGAAGATTTCGACTTTGCTTCGGCCAACGCCAAGTTCAACAAGAGTGATCTTACGGAGTCCTCTGTTCAACATGTTGAGGCCGAGGCTGGTACGGAGGCTGAAAAGCCACCTGCTTACAACAAGTCCACTTCGTTTTTTGACAACATCTCGAGTGAGTCAAAGGATCGCGCTGAGAATGGGGGCCAGAAGCCAGGTGGCCGCGAATGGCGTGGCGAGGAGCAACGTCGCAACGTTGAGACGTTCGGTCAGGGCACAGTAGACGGCGGCTACCGCAACAACCGTGGCAGAGGTCGCGGACGTGGTTTCCGCGGTAGAGGCCGTGGCGGCCAGTCCAACGGGTTTCAGAACCGTCAGAACCGTGGCGTGAGCGGTGATTCTTAAGGAATCTCGCTGCCGTAACCGCTCTCTTTTTTGTTTTCGTTGCATTGGCTCTGGTGTCTTTGGTCAGTAGCCAGCCCCACCCGGCTACATTTATTAAACCTGGGTGCGGTGTAGATGTCTCATTGTTTGTTTTTACTGGTTAGCGTTGCTTTGTTTTTGTTTTTTCCATGATACCCAGTTAGCCGTCATGTCGGAGTCGTACTGCCCATATCGTGACTTTCAGTGTCAATATGTTTTGTGCGTGGACATGTTTGGTTATTGGGTGTATGATGTTTTAACTTTTCTTGCATTTCCAATGGGTATCGGACATGGGCGTTTTGGGGAATTTGATTAGGACTTTAGGTTTATGGCCTCGAGCGAAGAGAGCATGATGTTATGATGTTTGTAGACTTTGAAGTGCATTGTGATTTGTATACAGGGTCAGCCTGATGTTTGAAAGTACGGCTTCGCTGGCTTCTTTTTTTTGTTACTCTTGTTGCTTTGCACGATTAATATGACGAAATATCTTTCCCATTAACATATCAAGTCCTCATTAGTGTAGTGGTGATCATACCTGCTTGTCACGCAGGTGACCTGGGTTCGATTCCCAGATGGGGAGCACATATCTTTTTGGTTTGCTCATCTCATTCGATAATTTTGGTGGATGAGGCTACACACAATCGGATGGATTTCATCTTTTTGGAGGTGGTTCAGTTTAGCGCAAAATGGAAGGAGTATTGCGGTGGTATTTATTAACCGAAGATTAAGCGGCGCCACTTCCTGTAGATTTGCGCCCGGGTTATTCTGACGTAGGGAGTTATTGATGGTGGACTTAACCATTGTGCGACATCGATATTCACGAGTTTGACTCTTTTGGTTGTTACTTTCATCTCCGATATTATCCCACTGCTCGCGACTTTACGCACTTGACAACTTAATCCATCTACGCGACGCGATTTGACAGCAGTCATAGTCGTTCAATATGTCGGCACCGAATGATAACGGACAGCCCGTGACCAACGGGGTTAACGGGGTTGCACCTGGAGTTCCGAGTGCGGGAGAGACTGCCAAGGTGGATGTTCCTGAAGAGGAGGAATTCAGAATGCCCGTGAAGAAGGATTCTTCGCTGCGGGAGTTCCTTGGCAAGATGGATGATTATGCGCCTATTGTGAGTTTGATGGAATTGAAGAGTACTACAAGAATATAGCTAACAGATGCAGATTCCTGACGCAGTTACACATTACTACATGGCGCGCGGCGGTCTCCCACCACCCCCCCAAACCGACGCCCGCCTCGCCAAACTCCTTGCCCTCGCTACACAGAAATTCATCTCAGATATCGCGGCCGATGCATACCAGTATAGTCGGATTCGCGCGTCCAACAGCAGTAACAACAACGCGATGGCGATGGCTGGAGTTGCTGGAGCCGGTCAGCCTGTTCAGCCGGGGAGTAAAGAGCAAGGCCGGGGTGGTCCGTTGGGCGTGCAGAGAGCGGGTTATGGTGGTGGGGGGAGCGGGTCGAATGGGAATCGGACGGTTCTTACGATGGAGGATTTGGGGATGGCGGTGGGGGAGTATGGGGTTAACGTTAAGAGGGGGGAGTTTTACCGGTAGAGGGTTCATGGACTTGGTGGCGTTTGGAGTTTGGCTTTTTTGATTGATTGATGGGAATGTTATCATGGTATATTCATGGGGTTCTGTTATGCTGGTGATATATAAGTTAATGCTTCCAAATGAACTGTTTCCGGGTCCTGTGAATGATGGTTAGTTTTCTGCATGGTGGTATTCATGTTCATGGGGGGAACATACTGTGAAAACTCGCCCAACTTGTGGCCCACCATATCCTCGGTAATCACAACCTCATTGTAGATCTTCCCATTATGAACCAAGAAGACTCTCCCAACAAAGTTAGGCAAGATGGTAGCAGACCGAGCATTCGTCTTGATAGGCTCAGGTTTAACACCCGGGACAATCGGTTTAATAGGGAGACTAAACATGTTAATCTGGCATTCATTACTCACGCCTCATAGGGTGAAACTCACGGGACAATGTGCGGGCCTGGGATATGTTAGTTACATGGTGAGAGCCTTAGGTACACGGAAACTTACCCTTCCAGACGGAGCGCTTGAGGAGCGCACGGGTAGCTTGCATTTTTGTGGCTGGTCTACGCTGGTTGAGAGGTTCGGGACGAACGAACGGTCGGGACCGGAGCTGGTGGGTTTGGTGGGGCGGGCGGTGGTTTGGGTGGTTTTTTATGTAGTGTGGCGTTTGTGGCGTTTGTGGCGCATGGGTTGGCGGTGATATCGCGGTACAATGGTGACGATGTTGGTGAAATTGTATAGGCTTTGAGGGACTCTAATAAACAAACGTCAATCAATGTTTAAACTTTGAATTGAAATAACGGGTGGCTCGATTTTGTACGGGTTACTTTGGAAAATCTTGATATCCATATAAAAACTAACTAACTAAATTCCAAACTCATCAATAACACTCTTCGGCATAACAAACTCCCCAAGCGGCTCATAAACTACATCATCCATTCCGAACCCTTTAGGTCCTCCAATCTCTAAACCTCTCTCAGGCTCATCACAATCAGGACTAGTCCATTGAGTCGAAGCCTGCATTCCCAAAACAGTAACTAGTAACCCGTATCTATACTCCGGGGTACCCAACGCCTCACCGTTTTGAGCGTCAAGAACGGTGATAAGATCAGGGACGACACAGATGGTTGTTTCTTCCCCGGTGACACCGTCGATTCTTCGGGCGAGAATATTTTCGTTTTTAAAGGGGATTTTAAGGAGTGACTTGTCATTGGGGAGGGTACTTGAGATGGTTACCTCACCATAGGCATGGCCAGCCCTCGTGATTCTTTCAACGCCGATGATCTTTCCTCTGAATAACACCTTTGCAGCCTTCGCTCCGCCAACTTCATCGATGATTCTGTCCGCTACCATGTCAACCTCCTGCGCAGCGCGTGCTCTGAACACCGCCCGACCGATTCTCCACGCAAGAGAAATCGTGTTGGCAACCACCCATTTCTTGGTGTTGAGCCCACTAACAGGGCCTTTGGCACATCCAACGTGACTACCCATTGTTGCTAACGCGGCACGAAAGGCTCGTTCAACTTGTAGTTCGGAGGCTGCCTCGGTCATGAACATTACCCGGCCGTTTCCGTCGGAGATACATGTGGGGAGCATCTCAGCTTTGCGGGAGTATACGACTGGAGTGGTTTGCCAACTTACTGGGTATGCCCGACCCATCCAGTCACCATCCACAACGGGGATATCAAGGGCTCCGGAATGACCGATGCAGAAACCTTGAAGACCGTTACCACCACCGATTTCCAGGTCGATAACAGCCGAGGGCGTCACCCCCATGAACTTGTATAACTTCTCCTGACTTTCTAGGATTTCATCGGCCGCTGGCTTTTCAATGGTTACCTGTGGTGATCCCTTTCCACCACCACAGGCGACAAGAGCGTCATCGGGGAGGTCGAATGGGGAAATTACACGGACGGTGTGGCCTTGGCGGAGAATCTCACGGACGCGAAGCATATGTTGATAGGGAGAGCCGCCGCCGCCGGTACCGAGGATGGAACAACCGGTGGAAATCCAGGTGAGATCGGTTTCGGAAATGGACCAGGAACGATTGGTGACAGAGGGCTTGTAAGCATCAATTTGCTCTTTCGTGAGAGTAGTTGAGTTGGATGATGAAACAGATGCCTTTTCAGTCTTTTTGTTGCCGGATTGGTTGTGATTAGACGAGAAGACTGCAGAGGATGCTTCGGTGACTTCCAAAGGAGGAAAGTCCCGACGGGATAAATCAAAGTCACCAACTGCCTTGGCTACCACTCGCACTTTATCTGCGACATACTGCAACGGGAAACTTTCCAACTCGGCCACCTCAACACTCTCCTTGACTGCTCCGTTCTCCACAGCACGATTAATGGCTAACTGACTAACACTCTCTACCGCCTCAGTAAGTGTCATCCCCTCCGTGGAAATAATAGTGTCCACAATCCCAGCAACACGCGCAGTAGCAGCTCCAATGGCGTTGGCTACACCAGCATTGACAGGCTTGATTACCCGGGAGGCACCGTCAAGTGTGTCCGGGGCAAGAATGGCGCCACCGCCGACGAGGACAACGGGGATAGGTGCCGGGGTAGTCTTCATGGTGTCGATGATCCGTTCGAGCATCTTTTTGATCGTTGCTTGGACGGCAGGAAGAGTGGCCGGGAGGTCTGTAGTTGGAAACTTTGATAGGAGAGAGCGGTCACCAATCGTCAAGGAAGAATCGGCGAGAACGGCATAGTCGGTTGTAGTGGGGATGGAACCGCCAAATAAGACGGCCTTTGTGCCGATTTCGTAGCCGACTGAGTCGGGGCCAACGGTGACACCCGTGGGAGTCTCTCGGATAATAGACCCGCCACCCAGTCCAATGGATTTAACATCCGGGTACGAAAAGTTCGTTCTAACCCCCGCAATATCCGAATAAGCAGCCGCCTGTCTTGGGAACCCATTAGCCTGAAGTAATCCCACATCCGTAGTTGTCCCTCCAATATCTACCACCATCATAGCTTCTCCCTTTGCTTCTCCACTAGTTAAGAAGGCCGCACCACGCATGGAATTCGTAGGACCGGATGAGAAAGTCCGAATGGGGAGCTTGGCAGCCGCCGAAGCGGGGACGATGGTGCCGTCGTTTTGAGTGAGGAAGACAGGACAGGACAGATTCAAAGTTGTGATGGCGCGTTGGAAGGAGGCGATTGTGGCGGCAGCGAAGGGGAGAATGGAGGCGTTTAACACGGCGGCGTTCTCACGTTCGAAGAAACCTATGTTGGCTACCGTGGATGATAAGGTTACACGGGCGTCGGGATAGACGGAGTTGATGAGCTTGGCGGCGCGGGATTCATGGTTATAATGGGTGTCGATGGGTGAAAAGCAGGAAATGACCACGATATTGGGGATTCCTAGGTCCTTGATCTTCTGGGCTTCAGAGAGAACAGCTGCTTCATCAAGCTCGGCAATAGGTGTCCCGTCGATTTCGAGACCACCGGAGACTGCAGCTTGGTAAGCACAGATGATATCCTTCAGAGCGGGTGGCCAGTCGATTCCCAAGGGGACAGCCTTTCCAAATGGACCGGCGAGACGGATGACGGCGACGGGGGATAGACGGGAGGCATCATGTTCGACGACGGCGTTGATGAAGTGCGTGGTACCGATGGTCACGGAGGAAATGGAACTAGGTTCGATATCCTGGGATTTCAAAAGGTGCGAGATGACGGTGAAGATTCCAGTGGATGGGTCTGTTGTAGTGGGTGTTTTGTGACTTGTCAAGAGAGTAGTGTCGGTTAACAAGACACCATCGGTATTCGTCCCGCCCACGTCAACGCCAATTCGGAGGTGCGGAGTCGCGGGGGTGTCCGTGGGAACTGCCATTTTGGACATGGATGACAGGTGACAGGTGACAGATTCGGGTAATAGAGGATGAGAAGAGAGGAGTGACAGCGTCAGTGACGTGGAAATGGGTTATCTGATAACAGAGTGTTGCTCCGACATGACTGCACATATATACACGGTAAGACCAGGTCGGTGTTCAAAAATGGCGCAACGCTATCTCTTGATTATCACGACAAGATAATCAACAACATCACTACGTAAAAACTACAGGTTGAAAGACCGGTCGGATGTCGATATCTCACCCTATCAAGCCTATCTATCACCGGTCGTAGGATCAATGTTTGTGCGCATATAAGTGACCAAAGAGGGGTAAATCATTTGCCGACCAACCGGGTATGATAAGGAATACCGGGGCCGGAGATGGGATATAAATCGGCGGAGGCCGACATGTGTAATGGCAGGAAATATACTAGCTACTGCATGGTATCGACGAGATGAATGCTGTTAATCGGATTAAAGAGGTTGTCAAGTTGAAGGGGGACCCGGAGAAACATGAGACGGCTACGAGATGGTCGAATCGGGATCTTATCCCGTTGCCGCCGTCACGGAGGACGTGGGGGTGGTTTAATTATTTCGGGACTTGGTCACTGTAAGTTACTTTATCGATTCTATCGAACGTTTCTAACAATCGTTAGTTCTGCACTTTCCATCTCAACCTGGCAAGGTCCTAACACCTACTTAACCCAAGGTCTCTCCGTCCGACAAGCTCTCATGGTGATCGTTGTAGCCCGGGGAATCTGTCTTCTCACGGCTATCCTTACGGCCTGGTGCGGTCTTACCTGGCACATAGGTTTCTCCGTTCAAAATAGATTCACCTGGGGAATGCGCGGTTCCTATATCCCATTGATGCAACGAGTGCTATTAAACTTCATCTGGAACGCTCTCCAATGTTGGACGGGCGGCAAGTTAACAGCCGTTTGTCTAACTGCTCTATGGCCCTCTTTCTACACCATGGAAAACACCCTGTTAGAAAGCACCGGTGCCACAAACCACGACTTCATCGGCTTCCTCGTCTTCTGGTGCATCTCCGTGCCCTTCCTATTCATCCGGCTCGAGAAATTCAAACTCCCATTCATGGTCTCCTGTTCCGTCTGCGGTGTAGGCATGCTCTCTATCCTCATCTGGTCGTTAGCCCGCGCCAAGTCTCTCGGCCCGCTATTCTACACGGGTGTGCACGTCCCGGAGGATTCTCGCGTGGGTATCTCTTGGCTGGTCATGTACGCCATCAACCAAGCCATTGGGGGCATCGTGGCAGGTCTTACGAATAGTAGTGACTTTTCGCGGTTTGCTACCAGTAAGAAAGACTACGTCATTGGCACTGGAAGTGTCTATTGGATAGTGGGCGTTTTAGTTTCACTAGGTGGCTTGCTTACGACTTCGGCGGCGCAGGTCATTTACGGGGAGGTCTATTGGAATCCACCGGACTTGTTAATGGTTATGATGGACCATGGACAAGGCTCATCGGGGAGCCGTGCAGCTGTATTCTTTTTATCGGCCGCATTCATCTTCACTGCGCTATTCGAAAATGTCTGCGGAAATGCAGTCGCTGGTGGTATTGACCTAGCGGGTATGTTTCCCCGACACCTCGACATTCGTCGCGGCGCTCTGATTACGTTTTTTGCTGCGTGGATTATTCAGCCATGGCAGTTAAACAACAAGGCGGCGACGTTTGTACAAGTGCTTAATTCATTCTCAGTATTTTTGGCCCCGGTGCTTGGCATTATGCTAGTTGATTTCTGGATTGTCCGGCGCAGACGTATCCGGTTGTCTCACTTATACATTGGTTCGGAAGAGAGCGTGTATTGGTTTACAGAGGGCTTCAATTTTAGGGCTATTCCTGCGTGGTTAGCGGGGTGGGCGCCGACTATTGGCGGTATGATCGAGACTGTTTCGGGGCGATCGGATACTGCTCCGCTAGGACTTCTCAAGGTTTACCATTTAAGTTTCTTTGTGGGGATGGGGATCTCGGGACTTGTATATGGAGTTTTGACTTTGTTATGGCCCGTGGGCGATATTGCGGGTATTGACGAGAAGGACGTTTATGGCGTCTTTACTGAGAAAGAGAGACTCAAGTTGGGCGTTTTAGAAGGCGAAGTTATTGCCGGAGAAATTGTAGAACCTCCTAAAGGCTCAGACGAGGAAAAGAGAGGTTGATTCTTCTTCTTCTTGTCTCTTTTATCATCCCTTTTCTAATTCAGCTGTTTCGGTGGCTGCATAAGGCGTCGTTATAAAACATCATGTTTCGTCCATTCAAAGTCATTCTTGGGTATACCAGGTCACCCTTAGGGTTAATACAAACTAATACACCAAAGGGATTGTTTCAGAATATGCACTCCCTCTGTGCCTACGTGGAAAATGTGACCAGTTGTGGCTCTTTTACTGAGGTGGCAAACAAACATGACTGGTCAAAAGGACGATGTACCTGCAGCAATGATGGTTATTTAGTGACCATAGGCTACGGGATATTGGTTAATCAGGAACGAGTTTGCTTATTTAGTGTATCCATGGCGTGAAGGCTAAACTAGAGTAAAGGCCAGAAGGCCACCAGACCACCCGACCACTGGATAACCCCACAACTCCGGATTTCGAATACCATGTGTATGTATCTACACCAAGAAAGACAAACCACGACCAAACTTTTGTAGTGACATCATAATATGCATACCATCCCAAATGCATCTCATCCAAAAACGGCACATGAACAGCGATCGCCATGCGCCGATCCACGGGCAAGTCCGTGGTCCGTTCCCAGCCCGTCCCCATTATTGACTCCGATGTCTTCTCGATTTGGGTATAACACGAGGAGGGCCAGGTCGTCTGGAATGTCCCAGTGTTTCAGCATTCCCCAGCGGATTGCTAGCCGCTGGTATTAGCCACTTTACTGGATTGGTGTAGACTATAGTGTATATTCCACGCTACAATGAAGCTTCCCTAACATTGGATTTCTGAAAAGAAAAAGAAAAAGGAAAAAAACGTCGGGAAAATGCCGCAGGTTTTTTTGGTCAGTGACCCACAATCCCACTTATTCACAGTTCTACGTGGGAAATGCCCCGCCTGTCTGGTCGGATACCTTGCTTGGCTTATACTTACGCAGCCGCTGTAGCGGGTCCCTGCAGGGGCTTTGCATCCGCTCAGTAAAAGGAACGGTGGTCGAGACCGCGGCAACAAAGACGGCGGGTTGGTTGGGTTGGGTTTTAACTTGTTCACTGTTTTGTTCCTTGACTGCCGATTTCCCTTCTAGGTGAGTGGTCAACTGTATTCCTTTCTGGTAGCGCTTCCTTTTCAATGCCTTTCAGGTACACACGTAATCCTGTTGGATGTATTAATGGATTCTGAGTAAAGAAAGCCGTACCTGAATGTCATGTACATACTCGAAAGACACAAAGAGTAATTACCGAATCGTTGGACTTGTTAATGTACGATGTATGACAATGTATGACAAAGTACTGCATTCATACCAAACCAATTCTTTGAACTCTCAAGCAATAAATTTCCAAAGTCCCAATGAACCAACCCATTACCCATCGCCAAGCAAAGCCGCGTCGTCCCCCACCACAGCCATCGGGGCTGGCGCCAAAAACCCGGTCCCTTTAGACCAGCTAGTATAACCCAGTCAACCGGGCCACCAAAGTAAAAAAACTGCCGCTACTACTGCTACAGCTTATAGCTGGTTCTTCAATTCACTATAGAACTGAGCCTCACTATACCCCCGGCGTCAATCACACCCTTGTCAAAATCCACCCCGAACATGCGCGGCCCCAATCCAAGCAGCGCTGCTTGCGTCGCTTGCTTGCGTTTGCCATCTGTGCTTAATACTAAGGTGAACTGCGGCTTTTGAGCACGCCTCTCGAGAGAATCCCGGCGTGATGGTGATGCTATGCGATTATGGCTGGAGTGGACAATGGATTCTTTGGGACCTCGTGTTGGACAGTCTGGACTGCTTTTCCAATAGATATAAGAATCCACATGTCGTCCCATAGGATTCCGGGCTAGAAAGGGATACCGCATCGCTTCAAATCCTTTTTCCCGATTGAGCACGCTACACAACAAACAGTTAGACATCCTAGCCAAGTCAAGTCAACTCTACCTGTCCACTCAGTCACACCTTCCGCCGCCCGACCAAACAAACGCCACTACCCCGTTATAAACCCATCGTCTCCCCCCTTCAACCTTTTTTGTTTTTCTTCCCTTCCCGTCTTCAACTTGTTTTTAGAAACCGCTGTGTGGTTCCGACTATCCTTAACACTTGTTTTGTTACTCGTTACAGTCCTTCCTTCTTTTTTTGTTTTCAAACCACTCACCCACTTTCATTCTTTCATTGACCAGCGGTCACTTCTTCAGACAACACTACAAGCACATTCATTTACAAGATGCTTTCCAAGACTCTCCTCGCCGCCACTGCCCTTACCGGCTCGGCCATTGCCTCCGCTCACATCCGCAACGCTGAGCACGCTGGTCTTAACCGTCGTGCTATGGAGACTGACTGGGTTACCGTCACCTCTACCGTCTGGGTTGACGGTGCCGCTACTGAGGTTACCTCCGTCTCTGCCGTGAGCACCGAGTCCGTTCCCACCACCGTTGCTGCTATTACTACCCCCACTGCTTCCACCTTGGCTACCGTTGTTTCTTCCGTTGCCTCTGAGGCTGCTTCCGTTGTTTCCGCTGGCGCCGCTGCTGCCACTTCCGTCGCCGCCGCCGCCGCCGCTACTACCACTTCCGCTACTACTTCCGCTGTCTCTACCACTGAGGCTGCTGTTGCTGCTGAGGCCTACGCTGCTACTACGACTTCGTCTGCCAAGACCTCGTCTACCTCTGCTACCTCCACCACCACCGCTTCCACTTCCTCTTCCACCTCTTCTTCTTCCAAGCGTGGTCTCGCCTACAACGACGCTGCCCTCCTGGACCCCTTCTTCGACCAGCGTTCCTTCTCCTGGGTCTACAACTGGGGTTCCTCCGCCGGATCTGTTTCTTCTTCCTCCGCCGAGTACGTTCCCATGCTTTGGGGTTCTAGCTCCACCTACACTGACGGTTGGTCTTCTGCTGTCGAGACCGCTCTCGAAGGTGGCTCTACCCACCTTCTCGCCTTCAACGAGCCTGATATCTCCTCGCAGTCTAACCTGACTCCCGATGAGGCCGCTGCCGCTTACGTCACCTACATGAACCCCTACGCCAGCTCTGCCAAGCTTGGTTCCCCTGCTACTTCCAACTCTAACGTTGATGGTGAGGGTAACAGCTGGCTCAAGGAGTTCATCTCTGCCTGTGACTCTGCTGGCTGCACTGTTGACTTCTGTGTCACTCACTGGTACTCTACCTACGATGACACTGACTCTCTGTTCACTCACCTTGAGGAGGTCCACGAGATCTGCGGTGATGACCGTGAGATCTGGTTGACTGAGTTCGCTCCTAACTCTGCTACTACCGATGAGTCTGTTACCTTCCTCGGCGACGTTCTTGACCGCCTTGACAGTCTTTCGTACCTTGGTCGCTACTCTTTCTTCTACGTTGCTGTTCCTAACATGTTGGAGTCTTCTACCTCCCTCAACTCCATTGGTTCCGCCTACGTGTAAGCGACTCAAAGACTTTTAGGCTCGCCTGAGTACATGCCAACACTTCTCCTTTTTCGTGCGGATTGTTTGCTTTTCTGTTTGTTTCCATTCGTTGCATCGCCACCGATGTCCCCTGTTTTTCTTGTATATACTTAGCTAGAATATTTGGCCCTGGTCTATCACTAGATTTGAAGTCATTTCTTGCGTTTCTTTTGTTTGGGTTTCCTTTGTTTTTTTGCTAAATAGTTTTTTTTCGATGCGTTTTTTCTATCTACGATTTCTACATCCTATTGTCTGGCTGGTTGAATTTTGGGTTTGTTAGTTGCTATAGCTCGTGCGGGCGATGTTTCCCTCTTGATGAGGTCGAGACGTCTTGAACTTGAGCTGTCACTGGACACATTCCAAGTTTAACTTGTCGACTTATGGATACGAGTTATGTTTTATCAAAGAGTTCAAAAATAAAAATATAAAAAAATTGTTCACACACATTCACCGTTTCCTGATCCTTTTGCCTGTTGGTTTTTCGTGCTTTACTTGGGAAATTACAGTGTCTGGCCCGGTTCACTTTGTCAGGAACTTGACAGTCATGTCCCCGAGACTCATGTATCAACCAGGCGGTACCTCTGTATCACCTCGTCTCAGACGCCAGCCGCACCAACCAACCACCGTCAGTAAAAACCAGAAAACAGCGCCCAAAAATACCAGCACACGAACGGACGGTCCATGGGGAAAGAAAGGAAATACGACTATTGAAATGGGGGGATATCCGTATCTTTTATATCTGTTTGTTTCTCGGATACTACCGTACGTTGTAGCATGACGGGTTATCGTTGTGACGCGGCCTCATTTGAGGTAGCTGGGATGTCAAAAATCCATCGGTCAGGACCGACCTCTGATTTTCCGTAATTAGTTAGGAGGCAAACAATTGAAATCATGCACAATACAAGGTTTATTACACCTACGCAAACATAGTCTATGTACTGCGTATGCCTTCTAGTAGTTCTTAAAAGATCAACAAGTAGCAATCAAGTCAGGTACACATTCAATGCTTACTTCCCCCTGAGATCTTTGTGATGGCACTATGTCTAAGAAACCCCGCATCCGCCACACCGAGGGCCCTTTGCCCCGTTCGATTCCCCGTTAATAAGCCCTCCTCATCTGCCTCTCCACCACGACGTCCGGCTCCGTCAAAGTAGGCTTCGGTGGGCTTACTTGAGCGTTGGATGGTTGTTGTGACGGTGACGCCCGCAGGATCAGGGGATTGTCCGGGACCGGGGTGGAGAACGGTGCCTCCGGGGAGTGTGGTTGATGTTCGCTTTAGCGAGCAGGTACTTGAGGCTGTTGATGATAAGACGGATGATGGACCGGCGCGTGAGTTGTGATGTTGTGGGAGGGCGGGTGTGGACTTGTCAATGTTTGTTAATGGCTTGTCTAGTGTCGCAAGCTGGTGGTCTGGTGTCGTGTGTGTTTGGTTATTACTGTGATTATGCGGGGTTGAATGATGCCCTGTTGTCCCTGCGTTATCCTTGGATGTCACCCATTGAATAACCAATGCGGAGAAGAGAACTAGCGGTGTTAGTCGAGTTTGTCAAACTAGGGAACAAACTTACTATCACTGTTACAACAAATCAAGCAAATCCATCCTGGCTCACCTCCCATGGCCATTAATACACTCAGATTTCTGTTCAACCAATCCGGGAAGTTAGTAAACATTGGGAACCTAGTGTAAACAACAAACAACCAAAAACTCACGTGATACTGCTAACAAGCGTACAAACAGCCCCAATGAAAGTCCGCATGGCAATGGTCCTAAGTCTAAGCTGAGCCGGTGTCCTCTGCGCACAATTGTACGAGTATAGTTCTGTGTAACGTTAGTTTATGGACTGGACTTGTAGAAGGTCAAGAGAGGAGGTATGTACGTTTTAGTGGGAAGAGGAACATGACGGTTAAGTAGACGTTGACTACTGCGTCGAAACTGATTAGAGGGACCATGGCTACGTTTTCCATGCCGATTACACAGACACCGTTGTCCATGTAGGTTATGCGGAAGACGAAGTTGAGAATTGCGACGACGATGTAGATTGCTGGAGATGTTAGTTGGGGTTCTTGGAAGAGTGAAGAAGGCTATGTACCGAGCATGACGAAGCAGTTGAAACAGTATAGTTTGGATTTGAGACGAGGTTTTGTTGAGCCGCGGATGATGTACTGGATTTGTTAGTATGCTTGCAAGTATATACATAAGTCGTAGTATAACTTACTGCTTTCTCCACAAGGAACAAGTAAATGAACTATGGTTGTTAGTACCGTTGTTACTTCCATAAGCTTAATGTCAAACTCACGACCTAGCAAAAGTTAGCAACTATCAGATACCACGCCTCAATCTCTTCAAACTCACTTTGCTAGTAATATAACAGACTAAACATAACAAAATCGCCCCAGAACAAATCGATATAGTCGAGTTAACCCCAAAGGCCAACTGTAAGACCGCTGTCGCAAACACAAAACAATAACTATCAATATAAATGGCAAACACCAACCAGACCACATAAGGTAATCGACTCCAGTACTTGATATTGATAGATCGTTGAGCTACCATCGTTAGTCACTACAACTTCAACCACCAAGAACTATACTTACTGATAAACGCCGTGATAACAGTAATAGAAACCAAAGCCAACAAAACATTCATCACCGTCCCCCCAAGTGGCTCACCCGGTCTCCCAAACGGTGAAGAGTGACTATCACGACTATCCAAACTCATGATAAAAGTTCAATGCCAATCAAACCAAACACTACAAAGCCCGCAAATCCCAAATCAGTCAGCCCCTCCTCTTTATACTTTTCTGCTGCCCCCAAGAGAAAACTCGCCCTCACTTCGCCTATCTTGTCTTCTATTTCTCTCTCTTCCTCCCAATCATTCTCTAGAACTGCGTCGTACAAACTGAGACAATACTCCTAGCTCAAGCCAATCACCAGGAACATTGCTCTCCGGGAGACCCTCCCCGATGATTCAGCTTCGTGGCTACTTGTTGCGACAGGGGAATCTTGATTCACTTGTCCTCGACTAGATACGTGGTGGGATACACAACAGGCTTGTCATTTGGCTGGGGAACTCTTATTTATTTCCTCCCGCGGCTTTATCGCGTCGACTGGTCCGACTGGCTGGCCCTACTTGCATGCCATGTATGTTATGTATGTACTATTCTTGCCATCCAACCCTCCTCTTTTAGACAACACACTATTCTCGTGTCATGTTGCCTCCGTCCTTAGACCAACCCACTACTGACTTTGTACTTGTCCTCTCACACTCCCACTTGCATTCTGCGTCGTCTCCGGTATCACCACCGTCGGCACCTGCTCGTCCATCTGCTGTCTCTGCATATCTTCCTCCGTCTGAGTATAAGTCCTAACTCTGAATCTTTCTCTCAATCTTTCCGTCATCGATGCCCGTACAGAATGTCTCCGGGTCGCCGTACCTTCACCCTCAGCCAACCGTACATTTTGATGCTCCTGCATCAACATAAATACCCGTCGTCTCTCCGTGTGAGTCTGCGCACTCATCATCATATGGTGCAGGTCAAACATGCGTGAAATTCTCCGCGACCGCCGAGTCGCTTGTCTTCCGTCACGTCCATCATTGTTATCTGTCTGGCCACTTGAGTCGTTCCCGTCATTCCCTTCTTCAATCGGGTTCCATGGCGAAAACGAATTCTCCGAGTTGGGACGGTCGGGGTCAAGGTTCAAACGACTAGATACAATAATGGTTAGCTAATTGTGGACTTATACACTACGACCGGGAAAACAAATCGAAAAGAAAAAAAACTTACCAGAGAGGGCATGTACCCGAGATATTCACCAACCACGTATCGACACAAGCAGGGTGGAATTTATGGTTGCAAGGCAGCACTCTGACATCATCACCAACCACAAAATCCTCAGTGCAAATCGAACACTCAAGGTGATTCTCACTAGATTCGCCTTCTTCCTCTTCAACAACACCCGTCTCATGTTCCTTGGCCGACTCCTCTTTTTCCCGCAGCTCCTTCTCAATCGCCGCCTGACCATCGGCTGCGGCACTAGCAGTCGCCGGTCTGTGCAGGACAGCAGCATCGATTTCCGGCCGTGTCTCAATCCCACCTGCACTCAACGACCGTGCGTGCATTTTAGGCGCTTCAACTTCTCGCTTCTCTGACAGATGCGCCTGCGCAGGTCGTTCAATCTGCGAGTCGATTGTTGATGCTGCTTCGGCTTCAATATCGCGACTTGGATCTGGCTTTGCTGGTTCAGGGTCTCCAAATTTGTAAATTGGCAGTGTCTCTAGCACAGCCTGTGCGATTCCCCGCACTCTACTGCGTCCGCCGTTGGATCCAAGACGTGGCCTTGGCCCATATAATTCTGGGTGGCGATGAGCCCGTACAGCACCGGTAGTGACTAGCAAGAGAAACATCACCGCAATACACCCAGTTATTCCATACAAAAGACACATGGCTACCGCTGAGCCCGTATTCTTATCACGGCGTTCAATGCGCGGCGTTGTCGGGCGTGGAAGATACTCCACCATGGCGCTCGTAAGAGAAAACATCAAGCCGTTAATTACATCCCATGCGCTGGGATCAGTCGGGGCATTCATGATTGTCTCTCTTGGATACGCCACCGCCCGTTGCAGCATGATGCCCACGAGCAGTATCTTCTTTCCCGACATGTCGAATGTGAGATGATCCCGAAATTGTTACAAAATGATCCGAAGATGATCTCAAGCTGATCCGAGGCAATTGTATACCCCGCAGTTGTATATGTCAAGTGGCGATGTTCGAGGTTTAAATCGCTAGCGGTCGGGACGCTAACAAAGCGCAGTAAGTCGGGATTAGTGGGTCGAAATCGGCTGCAGATACGGAGCTTCTCAACTGGAGCAAATGTTGTAGTCGAGAGTATAGATGCAAGCCAACAAAAGATGGCTGAAAACAGGAAAGGATAGGCCGAAATCACAAGATCAGCAAAATAAAGAACAGGAATGAAGCAGAAGGGAAATTCCTGACACACATACGGCGGCAAGTGGCTCTTAGTTATACCAGACCACTGCCACCAATCTTTAAGCCGCCCCCGAAGGAATGTCAGCAGATGACGTCGATCAAATATGGAACCGCCAGTGTATAGAAGCCCACCACACAACCAAAGAGGGAAAAAAAGAACTCCGGACTTTCTCGGGAAAAGTATCTTTCAATACAGGAATAGCCAAGAAAAGTGAAGACTCCAAACTAACGAGTCAGGTAGTGGGTTCGGTATATCTTGCGTAGCGGGGTCTAGACCATGATCCGGACAAGTTAAACACGACAAACCTACAGGGTTAAGACGAGATGAGGCAAAAGTCGATTGACAACATGGGAATAATTATTCAATCCTGCAACAAAGGAAACAAGCATAAAACGTGAAAAAAAAATCGACAAGAACCGTGGGAGGGCCCAAAAAAATTCTTTGCACAAATTGCTTGCTTTTGTCACGCACGCATGCGGATGCTGTTTCCGGAGAGCTGGGTATTGTTCCTAGGGAAACTACCTACGCAAATAGGTTGTACATGTGCAAATCAAACAACAAAATCATCTACGCATGTTATGTGCGCACGCAAACGCACAATCGGGAATATTCATGAAATGGGCTTATGTCTGGCAATAGCCGTTTCTCTTCCGGGGAAGCTTCGAGCGTACAGAACCGGAATTAACTTGCTTATGGTGGCAAGAGTATTACTAAAGCCGTCAGCAACTTGACGGGACAGCCAAGAAAGAGACCAACACACACAGCATGCAAAGGAACCAACTAACTTGGCATTGGAAACAAACACAGCCCCTCTATTCCGCTTGTTGGGTACTAATGCGCAAGATCATTTATATCGCTACGGACCATCTTTAGTAGCCGGGCCCAGCGGTTTCCGATGTGCTCTATAGTAGCCGGGCAGAATGGCCTTGATCCATTTGCCCCGCTCCCACCACCAGCCGTAAATGTCCAGAAATTGAATGATACTACGCATACTGGTAACCGCTGGCCCCAATACATTTTCGTACCAGGGCATTCAAGACGGGCGCTTGTGGTCCGAAGAGCTGACGCATGTGACTTTTTTTACGTAGTGGTTTTGGGGAACCCGTTTAGGTGGCGAATACGACGCTCTTTGTCGTTGCATTTCCAATGCGGGATGGTGGGGTTGGCTCGGGTTTGTGTTTAGTTCCTCGGCCATAGAGCCGCGGACGGGGAGAGAGTCGCGAACGATCCTGTCTTCTCTCTTGTCTCGTCCGGCATTTATCCAGCCGGGAGTAGTTTGAGGTTCTAGTCGGGCTTGGCTGGCCATGTTCAGCCTAAAACCGATGGACAAGTCGTTGATCATCCTGGATATCCCTGATTGATATTCGCGATCGCCTGGAAACTGCTACTTTCCCCTCACCAGATAACAAGGAGAGAAAATCGGGTTTCAAATGGCGTGATTCCGCGTATGGTGTTTCGTTTCCTCTATTGACTTTTCAATCCTGTCCGTTCTGGTTTACGCCACCGGCAGTTGGACGCCGCTTCCGACTTTATGGGTCAAATGTTCTCCCGACGGAGGTATTTCTACGGACTCTTGGCGTCCGTGTTGTGAGCCAGGGCACTTGACAAGCTACTTGAAGAAGGCTAAATGTGGGGAAATGACGTCACAAATGGGACTCATGAGTTCATATATGCACTGTTGCTGCATATGAACATGTGCATACAAAGAGGTCTGTGGTCTCAATGGTCAGTTGACAACCGGTCGTCGCATTCACGATTTCATGGAAATTCTCGGGTCCTCCACCCTAACCCTATTCCGATATCACACGACCATTCCGAGACATTACGACCGGATAAAACAATCCACCGAGTGATGGAGCAACGAATGTTGGTGCTTTTGATTCAAGCTTCCGATCAACATGAACTTCGATTTCAAATATACATCGGCACCAGTAACAAGCTCTGACCGAACCAACCGTCCCATCCGAGCTTACACTTCTAACACCGAGTTCCAATCGGCGACTTTGTTTAGGGCTTAGTATCATGAAGTTATATTGCCCCCTTTCGTACGTTCGCCCTACTTAGAGACTAAGACCTGGGAACTGTATTCTAGCTTGAATGGTGTATATTCCTATGATATAGGATTTCAAGCGTGACACTGTGAAGACGTACTATCGCCACATACATACAGGAACTTTGTCTTTGGATGGATTCGAGAATTATCCAAAACGTAACCGGTGGATGAAACATCCTTCGATGCTAAAGGTCTACCGATATCTAAACGTTGAACTCGTTCTTTTTCCCAGTCTACAATAGATACATACAGCTCTGTTGTTTCGATGCACTTTAATTTCGATTGTTCTCCGCTTATTAGATATCATCAATATTACTAGTGAGACCTTTCCAGTCTCAGTTCATTATGTCACTAAGCTCAATTACATCTCCTCAAACTCCTCCAAGTCATTAAGAACCGGGAAATCGCCAGTTTCCACTCTCTCAGCCCGAACAAACACACCGTGCTTCATGGTACTCTCCTCACCAAAGTATCTCTTACCCTCAATGCTACCGTCATTCTTGCCCACAGGCTCATCCAGTCTCACACCGATCCAGTATCCCTTACCACCAACAATCTCAGGGATCTCTCCAATATACGCAACAACACCTCTCTTGCCATCATCCTGAGCAACCCGGCACCGCACACCAACTGCAATCTTGCGCGCTTCAATCTCAGCCTCCTGGGCCGCATACCGAGCCGCTTCATTAGCAGAGGCGTTGGGGTCGAACCGGCCAAGCTTGTTGTTCTTCTTCCATGCGCGAACAGAGTCGGTCTTGGCGTCGTATTCCTCCTCGGGCATCACGTACTTTTCTACGTTCTCCATGTCGTAGTTGGGACGAGCCGAGGGAGGACGGGTATCACTGATCTAGGTCATGTTAGAGTTTCATGAATGTCGGATAGTAGTCGCCCGAAGGAGCTTGTTGGAGAGTTACTTACACGGAGCTCACCGGCCCGATCGAGGTTGAGGTACTCCAGGGTAGTTGACTCCTCATCAGCAACGTCAACTGGTGTCACGGTGCCATCGGGGGACTTGTATGAAACCTGTTGGCAAGATGGAGGAATACCAGTGACGGTTTCCATCTTGCTCTTAAATTGGTCAATAGTCCATGACGGGGTGATACGGCGCTCGGAGGCCGAGTAGTCGGAAACAACGAAGAGAGAAACGTCGGCCATTTTGATGATGCTGTGACATGAGTTAGTGAGATCGGTGATGCCAACTCGTGAAATACAAACGTACTGTAGGTTGTAGGTAAATGTTGGTGATTACCAATCCTTATGCAATACGGCCCAACTCATCGTCAAACCCATCATAACATGAGGGAATCGTCAGGGGTAGGGTTTAATGGTCAACAATAGGGTTACACGTAACAGATTTGCCATATTTGTAATCTGCGCCACAATTGAATTGACGCCACACATACACAGAACAAACGCCACACTCTATATCCTCGACAAGCCGGTTACACAACAATACACAACACCACAGCCCAACCAGATCCGCGTGTCCTCAAGACCTGACCGGGTGGGTAATCACCCCGTCACATCTCCACTTTGCAAGCGTCTGTACATAGCGCCACCAACCGATCAGCCCATCTCATCTCGGTCCACAGAAACGCACCAGCTAGGTCGTTTGTCCCGTTTTTTACTGGATTGGTCTGGGTTGTGGACTCACCGCTTCATGTGCCACGAGCGGCGGGCTCCCCGTGATGCAAATGGAGAGGAACTAGGGTTTTGTTTGTACTTGGAGGCGTGGTAATGTGTTGAGCCGTCGATCATGTGGTGTGTACCAAGGCTGTTTTGGATTTTCAGCCGTGGGTTGGATGTGGATTATATAGGATCGGAGTGGCAGAACCATCGGACAATCGCCGTTCCATCGTGCCTATCTGTAAGCCACTGCCAACCACCCGTCTCCAGCAGAAGTGGGACTCCGTCACAACCAACCTAACGACCCCGCTAGTCCGTCTGACAACAGAGTGGCCAAGAGTGATGTCATGCACGACGTGGCCATTGTCTCATCGCCATTCAAATGTATACATAGCACATATCACATGGCAGTATCTGGCATCACGTTAGGCACCCGACGTTGGAATTCGCCGATGCCGTTGGGTCCACGGGTCCTGCTGGTACCCGTTTGGGAAGGATAGGGGCAGAAGAGGCTTTGGATTTGTTTGTATTTATGTATGCATGTATCTACATGTGTATATCAGGGGCGGACGGATGACTGCGTTGCAAACGGAGGATGCCGGCGGTGGCGGTGGCTTGACTTTTAATATAGAGGGGTGGGATAAGTCGAGCTGGGTTAGGGCAGACTTTTGTGATGTCGTGCGTACATACATACATATGTATAATGAATCTGGGCCAGGCTTAGTCGAGGGAAGGACAATGGACAATTGGATTGTTACCTGGTCAAGACACTTGCGACGGTGATGTCGTGGCTTTGTGAACAGTGGCTTTGTTTCTGTCCAACGTCTTTTTGATCACGGCTTGATAGACAATAATGTACCAATGTTTGCATTTGTTGCGTACTTTAACGCAATATATCACACCAACACATTAAAAGCCATCACACAATCTTTTCTAAGCTCTCGATCTGTCCCAACCAGTAACTCTCAAAAACACTTATTAACCATATAGTCAGTCACCAAACAAACATACCCGTTACCCGTCACCGCCCTAATAACCGTGCCATAACCGTCCACAGGTCTCTATCCATCCTCCATATGCACGCCATCCGTTTGTTCCTCGTGCTCTCGCCCTTCCCGCATCCGCCCCGTCAACACGGCCGAACGTGCCTCTCCTCGAACCGTCCCAGACACGCATCTGCTCCTGCCCATGTTTCCATCCATCCCCGCTGCCCCATCCTCTTCCTGTACAGACCCTTTGGCTCCAAGTTTGCTTGAGAAACTATCGTTTATTTGACCGTTTTTTGTTCTCTGCTGCCCGTATGCTTTCTTTTTATTAGCTTGCAAACGCTACTATTGTCAGGGCGTCCCACTAGCTGCATATTTCGTTTGCAATGTCACCTTGCGGCGCTTGTGAATGCATGTTGAGAAGCAAGGTCCTCCGTATGTAGACTATAGACGGTCCGGAATCTGGCATAACCCTGGATATCGGTGTGGAGCTAGGGTTCCCAGGTCCCGTTTGGGCAACAAAAGACAAAAAGTCCCGGGTATTTGCCAACGTTCAAGCTCGGAATGCGAAACGGTCAAATCGACGACCCAGATTATCTGGCCCAGTGGCAAACTATAGTCAGCTCGGGTTAACCAATGGTCATTGCATGTTTTTAGTGTGCCCGTAAAGAGGATGAACAAGATTGGTTGGTAATTCAGCCATTGACAGTTCATCGCAACTTGTTAATGCGAGATTTTGAAATTCATGCACGCCTCTGGAGGTCTTCCCATTTGGGACTTGGTGTACCCTGTAGTTGCAAGAGCCAGAAGCAAAGGACCAGAGAGCAAGAATGGGGCGATGACTGGTTTTTCGTAACAGAACCGTCTTAGGAGCCGAATAGAATCTTGCTCGTGCCCGTTCGACAAAAGTCATGATCTACCTTGGCTACAGGTTTACAATATGTATCTGCATGCATATATGTATGTAGTATCTCAACCCCTTGCCTGGTCTCCCGGCCGGATCTACCAGACAGACAAAGAAGCCCTAGCCCACAATCCGCCTGGGAAGACTTCATGAGCAGCAGGTGGTCCAACCCCGTTTCCCGATGCAGAGAAAAGGAGCGTGGTTGTGATTATAAGTAGGATCCAAGATGCAGTTGCTGTTGCATTGGAAGGCCTGGGAGGCACGTTGGCAGGGCCGGGGGCCCTTCCGTGGACGCAAAGAGACGACAGGGTCTGTCCACAGGCCGGGATTTGAGAAGGAGGATTGATGTATCGGTCGTGTGGGTTTGGGAAAGACAGGACAGGACAAGGAGGAGGCGGCGACGATCTCTGAGGGATCAAAGGTTTGATAATCGGCGTGAGTCCGCCGAAGTGACCCCCACCGTGGATAGTGAGTGGGGTTCTTTTTTGAAAGGTTGGAGGGTTCTTATGGTGTATAGGTTTGTTAGCAAAGCCCGGTGCTAGCTTCCGCACTGGGCATCAATGGTCCCGATAGATGGTCTTTCAACCCGGTCTCGGTGGTCCGTACAGCGAATGCATCTATGTACATACATATATATAGGCTTCCATGCATAAATATCTGCTCGACACACTTGTACCGCACGCACGTGTCTAGTTGATTAATATATATGGCGTCAGTTGTGCTTTGATGGAGGCCAATATGAGATATTAGGGTTCGCTTCCGGATCTTGGTTGGGGGCCGGACCGCCTAGTCACGTGGAAATTGGTTGACGACAGTGCATACACAGCAAGTGATTGTTATGAGATCTATACCAGATGTATACATTTGTGTCAGCTGTGGAGAAGGGGCTTTATATTGGTGACTATAGTTCAATGACAGTCTTGGTACATGTGACAAGTGAGTTTGTTTGATATATCTAGTGCGGGGAGAAGAATCAGAAGAAGGGGGAGAAACGTGATCAGTATGTACATATGTACACTTGAGGCAACATACCGGGCCATAGACCGACATAAACGACGTTTCGGTGCAGTGCATAGGCACTTATACTGCACGGTTATATGGCCCCCTTTTTAAAGTAGTTAGTGGTTGGTTTAGAGTTGTTCTCTGGTTCATTCATCTTCTCTGCATGTCTACAAATGACATACACATAAACGTATTAAAGAACTCCCCAAAATAAACAAACCCAAGTATCCCAAGAACATGCGGAATACTCTCAGCATGAATAGTTCTTCTTCTATACACATCAATCCATTAGCAGGAACCCACGTGTTTGATCTTGGTCTTACCAACCTGCCAATATCGGTGTCAGCCCGTCCACGCCCCCTTCTTGCCTTATTCATCCATCGACCAACTGGGCCTTTAACATTTCTCACATACAGTGTCAGCAAACAAAAGTCGGGAACAATGCACACAGTCCTCTCTCTCCCCACAGGCCACACACAACCAGAAATATCTTCAGCCAACCCGCTCAGGCCATCCGCTTTTCATTTCCACGTCCAAGACTGGTCCGGCACTACAATTATAAGTGGCCATAGACTGTGCTGTGAGGCACTTCCGTCCACAGGTACAAAAAAGACATACAAATCCATAGGGCACTATACTTGCCAAAGCACTGTTCGAAGGACTGTCTAGGCACTGTCAAGGGCAGCCCGGGCGGGAGGAATCGCAGCCGTTGACGGGGAATCGCGCAGGCCCCACCGATCGCTTTTTCCGTCCTCGGCCCCCACGGCGCCCCGGGCGTTCATGCCCCTTGTTGGCCGCTCGTCCCTATCTTGGGGACGCCCGGCTTAGTCAGAGGGAAGTAGCGGCCGATAGGCGTTGGGGTTAGGCGGTTTGGGAATTGGCGACCGGCCGAGAATCGAGGTGTGAGCGGGCGATGGTTTTGATGACGACGACTGAGGCTAGTTTGACTGACGACGACGATGATGGCTGACGATACGTGTGTGAGCGCATATTTGAGAAGTATCGTGGGGATGTGTAACGACTACGGCATCATAGAGGCGGTTATAGTGGACATGGTTTATAAAGTATATGGGGTTGAACACGGACAGAGATAGCCTATCTACAACATGTGTATCAAAAGGTTTCGTGGATCTCAACCTCGACCAAGTGAGAGAGCACGGCAAAAGAGGGGGGCGTGGGGTGCCATATGCGGGGTCTGGGCTTGCCAAGCGGCGAAAACCACGGTGCGGTGCGGTGCGGTAAGATCGAGGTGATTTGTACATACATGATGAACGAACGAGCACAAGAAATTTGAACAGGGTCAATCGGAGAGTGGCTGAGACCCGAAGCCCGTAAGTGCGTGTGAGTGTTCCGGGTTTATCGGCTAACCAGAATACCCGGGCCTACAAAACGGACAGAAAAAAAACACAAGCCCACTCAAGTCGGAACAGAAGCAGCGATGACGGGGGCTTTGGCGAGCCCTGGGAGACATTTCTGTGTGTGTCATGTGGACTGCATGCAGATGGAGATTCAGATGCAGATCGGACCCTTGTAGATTGATAGGCCAGGTACATAGCTACATACATAGACATGATGAATGATAGTCGGTGGTCAAGCTGCAGCGACGTACCTCTGCCAATATTGCGGCGGTCCATACGGCATGTCCTTCCGTCTTATAACGCTCAGTCCTCGCGCCGCGGATGACGGGTTAAAACGTCAAAGTGAGGGACGAAAATGTCCAAGCCCTGAACGGTCAGTGTGGACAAGCAAGGAAAATGACGATCCATCTAGGAGATGCAAGATAAGACTTGGTGAAGAAAGTGTAGGATGTATGGAATCTGTATGTAGGAGAAAACGAAGCGAGTATATGTATGCAAGTCTTTGAATCCAAAAGGTGCCAAAGAATCTAGAAATCCCAACAAACAGAGTCCCGTGATGACAAAAACCTGTCTAAACATTTCGAAAAACGGTTAGGACCGCATCTTTGTAACACTATTGGTTTCATTCCCACCGTTCAATCCATAGGAATACAAAAACCGGGCCTAAGCCTCCATCGCAAACCCCCACTTCATCGGTTTTTATGACCGGTATAGGTGTTCTCGGCAGATGTATTCCCTGCCAATACCACCGATTCCATTGTCTACAAATTAACATGCATTTTTTAGCATCTTTCTTCAAGCCCTCACCCAGACACACCAAAACCACCCAAAAAGTGAAATAAACGCCATGACCCATAACAACCCGGCATATAACGCCCGGTAAGCCGGATTACTGAGACGCCCCAAAATGTCTTGCAGCCTCTATCGAAGCGAATTGTGCCCCCTCCTTTTCCCTTTCTTTCCCTTTCCTTCCCCGCCCCACACCAGTCAGTCCTATACTCTATTCACCGAGAACTCCCTCTCACTCTTCCGGTAAACATGCAGCAAACTGGTAGATATGTTCATGATCGCCTCAAGGTTTGCACGTTGTCAAGTTCTCACCATGTTCAGATCGAACCCTAATCGGTTTAGGGTGTTTTGTAGATGCTGTCATTATCGTTGCACAGAGTGACACAAGGCTTTCAATCTTGAACACCAGATCAGCATATTGAGCAGGTGCGTCGTTCTCGGAAGGAAGTCAGGAAATCGCGGGGTTAAGGGATATCATCTGGGTCTGTTGATGACAGATTTTTTTTCTCTCTCTGGGCATGTTTGCTTGCTTGTTCCTTGATGAGATAGTGGGGGTTTGGGTTAATTTTTTCAGCTGTGGTGGTTGTGGGATTTTGAACACCTGGTGTATCTGTTCAGCCAAGAAATAAAACACGATGAAAAAATCAACCAGGCTGAGCCCTGCAACTCGTCAACTGATCACCATCAACACCAGTTCTTCCCAAGGGTTTGCTAGTTAGTCGGTCGTTCGCCCATTAGTATGAAATCCTCCTTCTTTTCAGCATGGAAACAAGAAAAAAAGTAACTTGACAGACTCATCAAAGCCAAGAATGCCTAACAAAGGTACAAAGCCAGCAATGCCCTTGTCCTTCCCGAGACAAGCCTTCCCGCCCTGCCCGCCACTTTGAACCCAAACAAAATGGGAGTTGCATGAAAAATCCTGCTTCCTCTTGCTCCCCCCACTCGGGTCCCCTATATGGGATGAATTTGTCGGACAACGGGTGTGGCGGCTATAGTGGCCGTCGTCGCTTGTATTGGACTGTTCTGTGCTTTTTTTGTGGCTTTTTTGGAGAAAGGCTTGTTTGGCTTTTTAGGTGGGTTTATATGCCGTACACTGTCATTTTCAAGGCCTCGACTTATTCTATACATGAAATCCCACCATATTCTGCAAGATTTACCGCCATGACAAGTCAAATGCCTGAGCCCAAAAGAAGACAAAGGAAACCTTGTTCACTACTTCCCCCTTACCCAGTATATTTGGTCAGCCAGCCTGGGAGCCCAACCCGTCCGTCGTTTCAGGCCACTACTACTCGTGATCCCAACATCACGGGCTATAATAGACACTTACTATTTGCCTCAATATCTATACTTTGCCTCTTTCAACAGCCCACGCCGCAAAATCAGATGCGCATATCTGATTGTGATATGTCACCAAAGGACGGAAACTAAACCCAGGTAAGTCTCGAAAAAAATCTAAAACATGCCACTGAAGCTTGCATACCTGCTGCTTGTCGCCCTTTACCCACATATCTAGCGAGCTGCATGCAGCATGTTCTGTAACCTGCTTCCTTGTTTTTGTTCTTTGCTTCACGATTACACCAGCCAGGCTGCAGTGGCCTGTTCAAGGTGCCATATGCACAATCCACGCAGTGCTTGGACGGGACGTTTCTCTTGTCTTTGTCTTTATCGGAGGGTTCCTTCGGATCTTAGGGGTTGTCTTCTCCCTACCCTTTTTCTAGGCCTAACCCAACGTTCAACTTGACAGAAGGGGTGAAATATCATTGAATGAATGAATGGGTCCTTGACGTTGCATTTATCCGTGACTGAAGATCCCAAAGACCGAGGGTTCGAGGGTTGTTGTAGCGGATCGCACGGTTGCATCCGACAACGTCTGCCTGGGTTCACCGCCACGGTAATCTCTCCGTTGAGTCGACGTCTCTCCCGTGCAATACATGTAACAGACATGAATCTTCAATCCGAGAAACCCTAAATCTCCAAACCTCCCCAACCAATACACAAGACGGCATGGCCCAAAAGGACAGCCCAAGGAAGGCCATGACCCAAAACCAAGACCAACAATGCGTTTGTCCTCTTTGGCCACAACTGTCACTTCTAAGACCCACAGCATCATCACGACTGCAACACCAACTTTGATCCTCTTCGCCTACCAAGACAAGACAAAGCTCTCACGCCCCCATATTGCGGCCCCCCCTTCTTCGTTCCTTCCGCCCCCTCTTTCCTTCTAGACGGGGCCTGCATGTATGTCGCAAACGCACATCCAGGAGTCCCGAATTCGCCTCCGGTGAGCGCACCGCACCAAGGCGGTCAAACAATGGCCACGAACGAACCAGCGGACAAAGAGACACGCACAACAAAACCTGTCTCTCTGCGTCGAATCCAAGACAATAGCGAACCGGGTTTTGTTGCGTATATAATGTGTTCACATGTGGGTATGGTGAAGTCGTGAGACAAATCATTGTTAAGTATGCAGATATGGTGCAAGTGGTGCTTTCTTTTTCTCCGTCCCCGTCTCCGTCCCCGGTAGACCCAGAAAACATATGACTTGGTCGCCGTAACGGAGCGCTATACACAGAGACATCACATTATTCACTTGTACATTCACCTCTTCCTGGCTATCTGTCCGTCTATCTGTCTTTGTCCTCCCCAATCTGGTCCTGTCTCGTCGACGTAATAAGGGAAGGAATACCAAGGCCTCTTTTCCCTTGGTCACTGTGATACCTGTCGTTTCCAGCTGCACGTCGCAAACTAGACGAACTAAACAACACAGAGGGATAGGATTATCAATGTGACGGTCACACTTGCTCGTTCGAGGCGTTTGTTTGTAATCTCCCAAAACAAAAGAACAAAAAAAGGGTCACGGGGGACGAGGGAAGAAGGCCGATCGACGGCGCTGGCCTGGGTATATTCCCCGACAAACGCATTCTCGCTTTGTCTTGCCGTGGCCAGGACAGGGGGTATTTCTCGGTTGGCGAATTGGAAAAGGCATCTTTGGAATCCATACATGGGGAGGGGGGGGACCCCTCCAACAACAACACCAAGATGCTGGTAGTTTCACGTTATAGAGCGAGATGGCGTTCCGGTTATGTGTTCCTCGGGGCTTCTTTTTCCACCAGGCCCCGGCTGCTGACAAGTGCAGGAGCTGAGAACTCTCGGGTGCCGACAGACAGTGTCGATTTGGAAGGACCCTGGGCTGGGAGATGTGGCTTACTAGGTTGTACTTTTTTATCTATCCGTACCGTAGTGTAGTCATGTAAGGGCCGTGAATCGGATTTTCACAGTGATTACGGTGTTTGCTATCTTTGGTTGTGGTTCCTCCCTTTACTTGTTCGTCCGTGATGGACGCTAATCTTGCTCGCCGTTGTATACATAAGGTATGTGCGTACACACAGCCAGATACTCGGACAAAAAAGATGGACACACAAGCATGTCGACAAACACAATCAAGTCCCAGAGTCAGCATCACCCAACCACCAAAAGCGAACATATGTATGTAGATACACCCCGTTCCTAGGTATCCCGTAGGGGGTCCCTCTCGAAGAAAAGCAGACTCCGCCACGCACCTGTCCAAATCCAAAACATGCACGGCCGCCCTTGTCACCATTTTGACATGTCTAAGATGCCGCCTGAACCTACTCACCAACGGGTCTCGTTACCGCGCCATGTGCCAAAGCCTCGTCACACATGTGACTTTAGTCTAGGCCTGGGTATATGACTAGACAACATACAGAGTAAAAGGGACTACGAAGAACGGGAAACACAAAGAGACGAGACCGAGGATAACAGGAAAACTAGTTTTTTGGGAGGGTCTGGCTTCTTTTTTACTGGTGACTCGTAAACGTATAACAAACCAGTTGACTCTGACAGCATGGTGTGTTAGACAAGAAAAAAGCATCGTCCAACAACAAAAGTACAACTCCAACTTCAACAACAACCAAAAAAAAAAAAAGAACTCACACCAAAAACAGCCTTGTGTAGCCAGCACCAAATCATCTGTTGTCGTCGTCGTGCAAGTAGGATTCCTTAGGATGCGGATGGCGGGGAGCTGAGATTCCGGATTCAGCGCTCCGAATTGTCTCTTCAGCTCGCAGGCTTCTTGGTTCTCCGCTATGTAGGCTAATTATCAGACGCTATAAACCCGTTCACCCAACAACCAAGTCAAGTTCGTCATCGGCTATGTCTTCTAGAAGGTTTAGAGCGGCGGTAAAGAATTTTTTCCGTTTCTTTTTTTTTCTTTTTACTCCGCTTCTTTGGATTTTTGGATTCTATAGTTTGGTATTTATCATGCTCGTGTTCGTGGAATATCCCCTTTTGCAGAAGAGAGTAGAAAAAAATTGGTCATTGGTTTCATGAATCCTTTGGCTTGTCGTTCGTTGGAGACACGGTGGAATATTGGCCAAGGAATTAACTCAAGATCGAGAAAAAAGGAGTTTGTGGCGGACTTGGTGAGATCTTTTGGGGCACTAGCTTGGCTCTAATTCAGGTTTGTGGGTATTTCCAGGGCTATTACCGCTTAGTTGGCAGGGCAAACTCCGACAAAAGAACGAACAGCTGATGTTGTCTTCTTTTGCACGTTAATCACGGCTCAAGGACTTCCTTGGTGAAGAACATGTCAGCTCGTCGGTATGAACTAAGCCGTTTTAGCTGTCACGATAGTTGCCATATAGGATGCAAAGCTGGAGATAGTCTCATACTAGCGTGAGGAATTTCACAATGGATAGCCTTTTCGGGATTATAACGAGGCTATGCTATTTGTCGGTTTTTTTCTCTTTTGCTTTTCTGTCCTCTTCACACCATCGACCCATTTTCTCCAATATCGCAAAAACGTAAAAGAAAAAAAGACACCCATGTATTTTGTGATGTCATTTCTAAGGGTTACCGCGGCTCTCTATCTTTTTTTGTCTGACAGTGATACAGAATTTCCTAATTTAGTTGCATAACCAGAGTACCCACGAATTATCCACTCAACCCTTTACTTCGTCTACTCCGAGATTGGCCAGTCATCACCCCTTTCTCGTCGTACACTGGCCACAAAAAAGAAAACCCAAACTACAAGCGGCTGGGTTTTCGCTGCTACGTGATGAATCACTTGGAAAGAAAAAATGATCCTTTTCCTGGTTTCTTGAAACCAACTACTTGTTCGGTTATATACAAACATATGACTTGCTCTCCCTTAGCACCCACGCGAACCTGTATATATGGATATATCCAGCAAGGGGACTAACAATGAACACGGTTGAATCGCCGAGGTTACGCTACAAAGCAACACACATATATATAGACAACACAATATTGTCCTGCAGATCTACATGTTGGTGACGACGTCGACATTGTTCTCAGCGGCCCCTGTGATCCCTCGCCCTCTTAACATCGTCCATGTATGTATGTCAAGAAACACATAGACAATGACAAAGTGAATACGGCAGTAAATCGAACGCCGCTTCGTGTTTTAGCCGTGTACGAGTCTACACTCACCACGCACCGAGAAAGATGGAGAAATCCCAAAGAAGACATGATATACCGAACCGAGGATTCTCGTCTCTCCCGCCAAGTCCTTTTAGTTGCCGTCGTCTCGAGCCTGTCTACCTCGGAGACTATACAAGAGAAAAAAAGAAAAAGCCACAATAATAAACTTTTGCTCACTTGCTTGATATCATCACCTTGTCCCTGGACGTTACTTGTCGGCTGGCCTTTTTGGCAGACCCAGGGTGTTTAGAGACAGTAAACTGGATTCTAAGGTCTACTACATTCACGCCCTCCCACATTTTTCTCATCGCACATACACCCATGTCACCGTTGCCGAAGACCCTCGAGTCTAAGCAACAGGCGTGCGACATTGTCTTTTTCTTTTGATTTTTTGATTGTAGCCCAGAGGTTACAGTAAGTCAGACTTTTCAAAATACAACCAAAACCAGCGTAGAAACATCCATAACTGTAAAAAACGCCCAAGATCCGAGGAATTTCTCTTCAACTCCTTGCTATACAAAAACCCAAGGGGGGACTCCTCGTCGGAATTTGCGTGCGTTAGGTGCTCCTTGTAAACGGACAAGCACAGGAATCCACCGTCTTTCATCTTCTCCACAAAAGCAGCATCAAGAAGCAATATCCAGCAGTGCATGATGGATTGGCAAGTCGGTTACAGGCCCACCCTTCCCTTGCCGGTGCATGTGTACTGGATTCGCATACGCCCTGGATTCCCCGCTAGGGAAATTCTATCCCCGCTTGGGTCGCTATAGTTGCACCCTACTGCTCGTCCGAAGATGCGGCTACTCCGGTATCGTGAGTTGATGCCGTGATTTTTTTTGTCTTCAAGTGGTCCGGTTTTATTCTGGTAACCCTTACATATAAGTTGGCGTATGTACCGGAGAATTGTTTAGTTTGTAAAAGTCAAGAAGCTTGAAAACTGTCAGTCATAGATAGCTACAACGTCAGCCAACTGCGTCATTAGGAATCAACTAATAAACTGTGTAATCCACCACAAAGTAATGTAAATACATATATACTAGCTGCTAACAATAAATCACAAATACACAACCTTTACAATCATAACTCTATGTAGCCACTAATGATCTACCCCGGATCGGAGACACGCACGACCGTCTCCGGCTTCCTGACTCTTCCGTCTTGTCCTCCGTTGTGATGCCTCACCACGGTTAACAACTGCCAATCTGACGAACCGCGGTTTCCGATCGTCAGACTTGCCTGACATTGTGTTCCTGGATATCGATTAGGCCCGACAGTGTCACGGCCAGCTGGAATAGAGGCAACTTGTGTCTTGTAACGCCAGGCTGTTCGTGCGTGACAACTGGGCTATATCGATCCTGTGGTATAAGCCAAGTTCCAGTTACAAGGCGGTATTGTCATTGGCTGGTGTTTGGCTTGGGTCCATCTTGCATCGGCCGATAGCTTCGATCCAACGTGACCAGTTGAGATGGACAAGTGACAGACTGAATCCTATGTATCTTCACCGCTCCAACTCGCCAAGCACAAGCCGTATTGACGAGTAGGCTCAATACGTTGAGACCCGCATGTACATTCTGCGCGCTCAGTTGGGTTCATATGGACAAGTTGTCTCTTGAAAGTTTCTCCCCCTCTTATCCCCCCTCAAAATTCCCATCTGTGTACGGTTACGTAGGTTACTTGAAGACTTACTTGACCCCGCCATCCCTTGGAATGTCGTAAGCCGATTTTGGCAAGCTGGGCAGACGGGAGCCCCATTATTCAAGCGTCACTATGCAGCGCGGCTGGCTCCCTTTTTCATTTTACTGGATTCCTTGATCCCTTGACTCGGTCAATACTCTACCGAATGGACATTCACTCAGCTATTTTTGGGAGAAAAAAAAGGGTAATCGAAAGGGGCAGTGGAAGCGTTCCTGAGTAAACCATTGTTCAGCCCTCAAACCCTTCAAAATCCTTTGACAGACGAAGGAGGCGTGGGAATTGTCTTGAAAAGTGACCCCGAGATATCCGTCTCGTGTATGTATGTATATCCAGATTCATGTGTATACTGTCTTCATTCCCTTGCGGAGTACGCGGAATAGGACAAATAAACTTGCAAGACATTAGTTTAGGATGATGCACGGAGACCGGAAGGCCAGTTGCTGATGTATACATGTTTGTCTCGCCGTTGGTGGCGGTTGGGAGAAAGGGAGTGAACAAAACAAAAAACAAAAAAAAACCGTATTGTGTGCTAAGGTTCTATGCCATGCTGCGACATGACCCAGCAAACACGCCTCAAAATAGTCAAAAGCAAGACCCAATCAATGTCAACTGGAACGCTCGGGAGGATGTTTTTGTTGTTGGCGTTCACAATGGTCAAACTTTGGCGACGCCTGACAGGTTCTATGATTCTCTTTTTGTAAGACTTGAGACTTAGTCCGGTCTTTGATGGTTGTATGTATATTCCTCTACCAAGGGGGGTCTCTCCGCCACCGATTGACATATGACACACGGCCGGTAATCCGCTGCCGTTGATTGCATGTCAGTTTTTTCTTGGGGGAGGGGGTAAAAACAACGTCCAAGTGAAGTCCATGGTACCACGGGCTCGTAGACATGGTTTCTTGAAGGTAGATTCCCTGATAATTCCCGGGGAACAGGCCACCCAGTATCCAGAGAAGGGGAAGAGAAGACAAGAAGATTACCAGGGCCGTTTCACGGCATTACAAAACCGGACAAAAAAACCATTGGGTATAAGATGGTGAAGAAGTTGAAGAACAAGAAGGACCCTTTGTTCGTTGTACCCCGAATAGGACAGACTTGAACACTTACAAGGCGAGCTGTGGATCATAAGCTTTTTTTTTTTTTTTATAATCATAAATGCGTATTATCCTATCTAGGGACATGGCATGAGGATCATAAGCTTGAGCGAGTGTTATCGTTTGGTCTGTCATACGTTTCGTCCATCTCTTGGATGACCATAGACAAGTTGACTTGTTGTGATATGGAAATCTGCACGCAATTTGTGTGGCTCAGGTGCTGGTCGTTTTTTGGTCAGTAACCTTGTCGTGAGGAGGGGGGAGGAGGGACGTTTTACTGGCATTGAGTTAGAACCGGAGTGCTGGGCTCTCCTTTAGCTTAATACCTAGACCACCCCCTTCCCGTGGTTTGTTGGATCCGTGGGACTGGTGATGTTGATCGGCCCTGGGTTTTTTCTTCTTGTATTCTATGAAGAAGAAGGAATGTACCTAGGTTATTGTATAAGTGTATGTAGAACCAGAATTTGTTTAGTCCAGAGGAAGTTCAGATATCGCCAAGTTCAAAGCTCAAAACTCCCTTCCAAGAAAGAGAAAGAGAGAAGCAAGAAAAGGACTATAACACACACCACCGTGACACATACAATATAGACACGCCCCCTGTGTACAAAGAAATTCCCCATGTCAGAAATGGACCACAGACACGCCCTCGCACCCTAGGACCAAGGCTAAATGGATTTCCTGTTCTTAGAAGAAAAAGAAAAAAAAACGAGGATTAATCCAAGTTCTCTTTCGAAAAATTATCGATTAAAGAAACCGAAAAAAAAACTAGAACAACTTACTTGAACCTAGACAAGCTTTCCCTGGTCATAGAAGAAGTCAAAGACCCAATTTGGCACCTCATACAGCTGCAGAGTTACTTGTTGCCGCACATCCATCCCCTCAGGGCCTGGCCTTCTCACCTCCCGGGGCACAAAAAGGAAAAAAAGGCCAAAGCCTTTATTATTACTTCAACTGGCACCATCCGTCTCCTGGACCTCGTTTGACTTCATCTTCATTTCCCTTGTCCTGTTCTTTTTTGACTTTTTTTTGATTTTCGTTTTTGTTTTTGGGGAAAGGACTTCTTTTCCTTCTTTACTTCTCTTCACGACTAAAAAGGAAAACGACCTGCTTGATATAAGTAAAGCGGCAACAAGAATCAACAACTAGGAAAACAAAACACCAAGGGAACAAGTCTAGTCTAAAAAAGAAGTCATAATCTTTCATCTTTACAAGACTTTCAAAATCTTTAGGACGTCATTTTATACTAGGACCTTATAAATAGGACCCTGTCTTTCTTCTTTCGCAGCTCCGCTTACATAGTCTTTTCCGTGTCCCGCACCCCTCTTTCGGAAGCTTCCGTCTTTTTTTTTTTTACTTCCTTTAGTTTTTTTTTTCCCGGATTCCGTCAACTCTTTCTATTCTTACGTGGGATTATTCTCTTACTCTTTTTTTGTGTTTGCCGGTCATCCTGTTTAAATCTATCTATAGACTTGGCACTTCTCGGATCCTACTACTACCAACGCATACATTCACAAGTACTATCTACATTACTGCTACTACAACTACTAGACTACTAGACCATCGACATTCGACCATCGACGCCAGTCTTATTCACTACGCATACTGCATAAAAACGAACAAGTACCCGGTTACTGCTTACGCTTTTATTCCTGGCTTCATTTTACCCTGATATTGCTTTTCATCTTTTTCCTTTCAAGACTTCTTTTGTCTTGCCTACTTTTTTTCTCTGCCGTCCCCATTATCCACTATCAACCCGTATTGTCTCGCATTTCTCTCACTAGAGACACATATAAAGTCACTGGTGTGCTCGTGTCAAACCACCAACAATAGCAAACGACGGGAACAACAACAACTTCACCATCATCTACCTACTGGATGTAATTTGGCCAAACCGATCATTTGTTTCCCGCACCCAAACAACAAGCACAGAAAAACTCCCACTGGGGCACCTCATCCTTCCTTCGGAAAAGCCCAAGTTGGTCGTTGCAGCCGAAGCCGCCACAAGCAAATCTAATACGCCCACTACCGTCCTGTTTCCTTTTTTGCATCTTGTGCTTATTGAACCTGACGGGAACTCGTTGTCACCTTCGGCCCAGCCTCCGGTCATTGTCCGTCATATCAAAAACCCACAAGCAAAGTCAAACGCCATCTCCACCACTTCTTCCCGCAAACTCGTCCGTTTGCTTTACGACTCTCTGCTCCATTGTGTATCTTGTAGGCACTGTCTGTACCTGTATTGTACTAGACACACAGTACCTTGGGTTTCCTTGTTCCTGGGCCCTCCTTCACCGGCACTGCTGCCTTGCTGCATCAAGCCTGACTCGACTCTCCATTTAACGGCCTAATCTCCCTTTTACTTCTTCCTCGACTGTCCTTGTCTTTTTTTTTCTTTCCTTTTTCTTGCTCTGCAACCTCGTCGAGTTTTCCTGGTCTCTGGAAAACTCTTCTTCGACAAGACAAAACGGTCAGAATAACTACACTAGTGGTGCGTGAGGCACCCTCGCATGACCGCTCGTCACACCCCGTCACCAACAGTCCGAGTTTAACAACCGGAAGTCCCCCTCCAGTCGCCAAAGTGGATATCGCAAATCTAGTCAAGTCTGAAGCTGCGGCCGCCGACGCCGCATCCGTCCCTCAAAACTGCCCGGAGCAGCCACAGCAGCCACACCACCACCAACATCACCATCAGCAACAGCAATATCAGAACCAACATCACCCACAAGCTTCGGCGCCGCATCCGGATCTTCGGGATCAGAACCAACCACAGTATTACCAGCGTGCTCCTTCGCCACCTCAGCAATACGATTCTTCACGGGGCCCGCCATACCAGACTGCACCGCCACCCAACATCCAACAACAATATCAACCACCAGCGCCTGGCCCCGGCCCCGGCGCCACATATCCATCCAACACGGCGTCTTCAGCAATCCCAGGGCACATGCCCTACGGCCCACCGCCTCCGGGCTATGGCCAAAACGGTCCCCCGCCACCACATCATCACCAACCTCAACATATGAGCCATCATAGTGCTCATGGACATGCTAGTTCACACTCATATTCGCAACCACCACCACAACAGCATTATCAATCGCCAAATCATTCACCACATCACCCCTACGGTCATGGCCCGCCACAACCACAGCAACAACATGGTGCTGTAAGACATGCCGGGCCACCCGGTCCAGGAGCCATGCAACCGCAACCGCAACATCAACAAGTCATGTCGGCAAAGCGGGGAATGGCGCCGCATTTAGGAGAGAGTCCGGCAAAGAAACAGAGCAAGTGGTCTCCTGAAGAAGATGCCCTGATTATTGAGCTCCGTGGCGGCGGTATGAAATGGGAGGATATCTCCAAGAGACTTCCGGGGCGTAGTGCTATAAGTTGTCGTCTACACTACCAAAATTACCTTGAACGCCGGAGCGAATGGGATGAGGAGCGTAAGAATAAGTTGGCACGACTATACGAGAGGTGAGATTTCGTCTTTTATGGACCATTCAAGACTCGTTTACTAACAATATCATTCTACAGATTCAAGTCGGAAATGTGGGCAAAGGTAGCCGAGGAAATGGCTGTACCATGGAGAGCAGCAGAAGCTATGCATTGGCGTATGGGTGAGGAGGAAATGGCCAAGCGCGCAGGTGTAACTCCCTTCAGCTTATCAGTCAACGACTCTAGTACACACCGGAGTACTTTATCTCGAGGACATTCTCAACCGCCACCTCCACGACATGATTACCCTCCAGTTCATCACCAACAGCAACAGTTCCACGGCCAACCACCACAACAAGCTCCGCCGCCACACCACGGCTACACCAGACACATGCCACCGACACACGGCCATTCTCACAGCGCTAGTATGGGACACCCAGGCCACAGCAGCCATGGTCCGCCACCACCACAGGCCGCTCCCCAACAGGGTCCCCCTCCGCATCTCATGACGCACAGTCCCCACGGGTCTCACAGTTCTCATCGACCCGGTCCGATTCCCCCACCCCAGTCGCACATGAACGGCCCCATGAATCACCCTCGATCAATGAACACCCCCGGCCCACCACCACCCACCTCCATGGCTCGCCACGATGCCTCCGGTCCGCCCCTCCCCGCACCAATGATGCATGACCCCGTTCGCGATCGAGATCGAGACATTGGCCCGCCGTCACAAGGCCCGCCTGGACCTCAAGATCTCGCACCCTTGCATACCCAAAACCACTCCCACGGGCGAAGTAGCGGGATGTTGCCAAGTGTGGCGGAGCTCACTACGGGTGTTAGTCCCTACAGCGCATCCTCGTACTCAACCATGGGCGGCAGTGGAAACCCCAATGGTCCGCCCCCAGGAATGCCGACTGCCAACGGACCTCCAGGTAGTGCGCCGCAAAGTCGTCCCGGCACCACTAATAACAGCCCTGTCGTAAAGCCTGAAACTACCCCTTCAGACTCCCACTTACCACCACCGGCCACATCATCGGCTTATCCTCCGACACCCACTGGCGCCGGAAGTACACGAGGTCGCGAAACCCCAACTAGTGCCAGCGGGTCTGGTCCTACAGGGCCACCACCACAAGGCCAGCCTGCTCAATATGAAGGGGCCGGGGCAAAACGGCCTGCTAGCCCGGCAATTCTGAACCGGGACGGTAGCCGGCGACGGTACTTTGAGGGCCCGGAAGATCCCTCTAGACGGCGTATGTAAACGGATGAGTAGAATATTTTGTCCTTTTTTCCTTTTTTTCTATCACCACTATTTGTCTTTTTTGTTTTTCTTCCTGCTTGCTAGCATCATCTTGTTTTGCTTTTTGTGTGGATTTTTTGTCTTTTCTTCCTGTCTGTCATGAGACGGATGGCTTTTGTTATGTACATACATGGGAGGCCTTTCGTTTGCTGGTTCCCGGCGGTTAGTCTCTTGTTAGAGCGGTTGATACCAAACAGTTGCCATGTCTGTTTCCGGATCATGTTTTCACAATGATGGTGTTTTTTTTTTCTTTATTATTGATTTCTGCAGGGATTTTTTTTTATGGCGCGGTGCACTTGGTGCTTTAGACTTGAATATTACCATTTTTCTATTTTTTCTCTCTCTCGGACCCTCTCTCTCTTCCTTTCTTGTTATGTTACATTCATCGTTTCTTCAAGGCAATGTCAATATCGACAATTGTCTTGTCAAAGTTTGCCCCGAGCCCAATTAGCCCACTATTCTCGGTGGTTCGCTCGCTAGTCCCAACTCATTCGTTTCAGCCCAGTCTGAGCCCTCACCGAACTCAAAAGACCCCGAAAATCTATAGCGCCCAAAGCGGCTTTAGACACATTGGCCTCTTGGCTATTGCCTGTGTAGTCCGTTCGTAACTTGACGCAAACAATGTATATAACACTCGTGTGTGTAAGGCTGGAGATAGATAGCCAGACTAGTCCAGACTAGACCGTACCCATGGATATATTCGGCCATTACACCGAAGAGAACCCGGGTCCCTTTCGGATGATAGCCCACCAGTTATCCCGTTCATAGCCACTCCGCACAACAACCCCACCCACAGCTTTAACATCGCTTTCTAGTTCCCCCTCTTCATAAAGATGGTAATACCTCCGTACCACCTTATCCTCCTTCTCGCCCTCCTCACCTCCCTTCTTCTTCCTCGACACATTCGCCTTCGTCGTCCACGAAACCAACTGATCCTGCTCCCCCCCCACATCCCACCCCCTTCTCGACCCCCTCTGTTCCAAAGCCCACACATAAACCAACGCCTCCCCCGCCCTCGTCCCACTCCCCTCTCTCCGCTCCCTCTCCACCGTCCCCTCCGGCACTTCCAACCCCGCCGAATCAACCAGCCCCTCATCCTCCCGCACATCTTTCAAAACCCCCAAAACACTCTTCACCGCCTCCCTCCGTCGCTCCCGCGTAGAGAAATGATGAATCACCGCAATACTAACCGCAAAATCCCCCGTCCCCTCTACAAACGGCACGGCAAGTCCATCTCCCAAAACGACATCACACCCCGTAAACACATTCTCACTCCCCGCCTCCGTCCCCGAAATCCTCCGCCGAGCACACCCCACTAACCCCGAACTCCGATCACATCCCAACAGGACAATGTCCCCGTTAATCCCCGCGTATTTCCCGTTTCCACACCCAATGTCATACCCGATTGCTCCGGCTTTCCGGCTTTTGAGGAACCATGAGACTAAAGGCCATGGCTTATGTCTTGTTGCCGAGAAGTGGGGGGCGATTTCTTCGTAGACGGCGTGGACGTGTTCTTGTTCGTAGGCTGGGGCTGCCGGGTCTTCCGGCACGGAGGCAGGACAGTCTAGTTTTGGCATTGTATCTTGAATGGCTTTTGACTGAATCAAACGAGTATTGCCGGGTTCTTGTGTAAATCACCGTTGGCCATTCATAAAATTCACGTCTGATGAGATAGCCTCATATGGATTGTGGAACGTCGTGGTGGAACGTCATGGTGGGGCAAACCCTAGACACTAATAACCCACATCCTGATTACTCCCACCAAACATCAAATCAAAAGACAAGACAATCACTATGCACATGCCAAATACAAATCTACAAACAAATACTTTTATTTCGTAACTCCGCTCACGCAGGAAAAGCCCACGGACCGAACAATTCATCCCATATAATCATATTTACCAAAGACACAATCTTTCTCATCGTAGCTCTTCGACTAATCGTCGGTTTCCACCACCACAATCGCCTCCTTCACACACTCACTCTTGTCCCGAGAGATAGCCAAAGCCTTCTTCTGGAACTCGCGCCCCCTCCCCATAGCATCCGTCCCCGGAGCCAGCAACTCCCTCTCAAAGGCGTATTCATCTGATGATCCCGTACCCGAGGGCAACAGATCAATCGGCCGCTTTCCGTCCCGGTCGACATCATCCGCATTGACACCCAACCGACGCAAGATAAGCACCGAGTCCGTCCACCAACGAATCAACCGGTGGTGGCGTTTCCCCTCTTTGCCGCACTCAGACCGGCAAACAGCCAGTTGGTGCAAAAGGTTCCTTCCCGTCTCCGGCTCCACTACTGTCACCATGTCCAGCCCCCACCAGCTCAATCTCCGGATCAACCCCGCAATGTCATAGCGCATAGCAGCAAACGTATGCGCCGAGCGAATCATATCCATCAGACTCTCGGGGATCGTCATTGGGGCGTCGAGACGATGGATCAGCGACAGCAGCATCATCGTCTGGTTCTTGGGCGGGGGAGGGAACGCAGCCTTTGGGGGCGACATGACAGGCCAGATCTTTCTTGCCATTTCCTGTGGTAGAGTATTCAGCGCCTTCTCACGGACTTCCCAAAGAAGCTCCGTGAACATTGTTAGATCAAGAATTGACAACCACTTCCAAAACTCGGCAGATCCCGGAAGACGACGACTGGTTGCGTAGTCGTACACTTCGTCCACCGAAGGCTCAGCTGGCCACATCGTCCGGACAGCCATGAGGTGTACGCGCGCCATGTGTGCAGCACCTTGCTTCTTGATACCCTCGCACATGCTTTCGTCCGCGAGGAGACTGGTCAATTCAGTCTCCGTCATAACGAAGCCCTTGGCCAGCAGAAAGTCCAAAATGTCAAGTCTCTGCCGGCGCTCCCGTGGTGTCTGCCCATATGTCAGAATAACCACTCTGACGACCGAAGATCCCCACTCAGTTGCAAGGTTTTGGCCACCGGCACGGAGGAGCTGCTCAAAGCAAGACATAGTGAATGGTCCAGCGGAGCGAGAAGAAGCAATATAATGGAGCGGCGTACGCCCCTGGATGTCCGCTGCGTTGGGATCAGCGCCATTGGCCAACAACCATTGGATAGTCTGGTGCGTCTTTGATGATCCCACATGAGCTGCGTAGTGAAGTGGGGTGCGCCTCTCTGAATCAAGAAGGTTCACATCCATATTCAGCTCATGGATGTGAAATTTGACAAGGTTGGTGTCGCCGCACCAAGCAGCAAAGTGCAACGTATGGCAACTATCAATTTCTCCGGGACCAAAGTCTATCCACAAATCCATGCCAGCGTCCACTAAAAGTTTGAAAATTGGCACGTTCGTCGACTTCGTGTTAGAGTTCAAGCCCATGAAGTAGACCACGGCAGTGAAAACGTCCGTGTTGCTTCCATTGGGGGCCATCAACATCTTGCAGTCGATTAGACTCCCACGCCGGGCCATCTGGGTGAACTCGCTGGCATTTTGAACATGGTAGTCTACCCTCGCACCAAGTCCAACAAGCTTCTGGACACAGTGGAGAGGATAGCCCCTCAACAACGCAACATGGATCGGCGTCAGCTCAGCATAAACTCTATTGTTAAAATAGAATTTGTAGTAGCAGTTGACAGTTATGTCGTATTCGAGACTGCGGTTGATGTAGCTAAGAGCCTTTTCAGTCTCGTGTCTGAGAATCAACGACGCATAGAAGATAGCACGACGATCGCGCTGTGTGTCCAAACGCCAAATCTCCTTTTCAAACACATCAGCAATCTGCCAACATGTCCGGCGAAGGTTCAGGATATCAGAAACATCCAGATACTCGGCCACCATCCAGTAAAGCTCCGCAGGGAAATCATTGCCGAGGTATCTCGCGCCATTGTGTGCCGGGATCCGGGACCGAATGGCACGGGAAGTGGCGGAGCGCTTGAAACGACGCAAAACCAGAGCCATCTAAATTTCCAGGCAAACTTATTAGTTAAGGCATGACACTTGTTTGGGAGGAGAAACAAACCGTTGATATTTCAAGTTGCAGGATGCAAAAGGATTGCAGTCTTGACTTAAATAGAATTATTCAAGGCAAGACAGAAAATAAGCGATGAATTCACCTGAAGTTATTGAATTTCGATGAAAGCTCAAGGTTGAAAATGCAGGTTGGAGTGAAAAGGAACAGAAGAAGATTTTTCCTGTCAATACGGAAAACAAAACAGAAGTAGGCCATGTTTACAACACGGCATGTACCCATACACATAGGAAGGAAGTGATGTTCCATTGGGATGTAAGATGGATATTTCCTAATTCAGCAATGGCAATACCTCAGTGGGAAGACAGGCTCACAAGATCACGTGATACATAACTGTAGGAAGATAGGAAGTACAACTTTTCAATCTATTAATGATAATGAACAAAACTCAAAATGCAAAGTATTAGATGCGTAGCCGGCCATTCTATGCGGCTTCCGCTCTCCACTTTTTACCCTCCAACATCGCCAATCCTCCAGACACCGGACTTTCCGCCTTGCGCTTTCCCAGTACTGGCTCTGGTGGGCTTTTACTCCCATACGCCTCACCGTAGCACGAAGCATGGTACGCCTTGTTTCCAACACGAATCGTATCCATCCAGACCCATTCCTGCGCAGAGTCAAGCCATTTGTTCACGAAACCATCGGCACAAATCGAGCATGACGTGTTGACAATATCGGCTGGGTCCGGTACTGGGATATACTGCACCTGGGGAGCTTGTGTTTCTTCGCTCTTGGATGGCGCATTCTCCACTGTCTCGGCATCAAGTTCCTCGCGGGACTCGACCCAAGCTTTACCATCCAGGTACCAACTCCGGTGCTGGCCACGGCTCTCGGCCTTCAAACTACGCTGATGGACGTTGAAGTGCCAATCCATGTGAGCCACTCTTCTCTTACGACCCATCTCGTCGTTGGTGAAACGGCGACCACACTGAAGACATGGCTTGCCAAGATTGTCGAGCATAGTGGGCAAAAGGTGTGAGCGGTCAGCCTTGAGAGACTCGACATCGAAAGTGATTTCGTCCTTCTCGACGTGGGGGGGCTTCCACTGCTGCGGCCGCTTGTTCCGTTGAGCCGCAAGAGCATTGGCGATGATTGGCGGAAGAACGGGCATGTTGTGTGCCTGGGGCATTGGGGGAGGATAAGAACTAGCCGGCGTTGGGGCGTGTAGCGGGGTAGTATTCTGGCTTGTATTCGCCAACATACCGGCCTTGCGAAGCTGAGCCATCAAGCCCATGGCCTCACTAACTGAGGGAGCTGCGGCCGGTGCCGAAGGAATACTTGGGAGACCGGTGGGCTTTTTAGGAAGGGATGCTGGTGGCATAGCCGATGACATAACAGGCACAACAGGCAGTGCTTGAGGAATTCCCATGTTGTGAGGTCTCATAGCGGATGGCCCAGTAGGGGCGCTTGGTGGTGGGCGAACAGCCGGAGGGGCATATGCGGAGCTTCCATTTGATTGGATACTTGGGGTGGGTGTAGGGGTCTGTCTCTTCAAAAGTGCAGCCATAGCACCAGCACCAAGCAGTGAATCCAGGGTGACACGGGGAGCGGCTGGCGGAGGCGCCGGGGCGAACAGGTGACCGAACGAGGCGTCGGTTGACTTGGTAAGATCATCAACCTGTTGTTTAATAAGAACCAGTTGATCGGGAGTCAAATCGGCACCAACGTTAAGAAGGTCTTGAAGATCTTTGAGGGCCTTGGTCTTAATCCCAATAGACTCATCATGTGGATAATGAGCACCAGCAGTCTGCAAGTTGCGGATAAGTAAGTCCACATCTTGCTTGAGTTTACCCACATCGACGGATGGCTTCTCGGGGATACTAGGGGGAATATGCACCGGGAGGCTCTGAGGTCCGGGAGTGCCGGTTGGGGGGTACGATGGTCCAGGGCCCATATCTCTGCTAACGGTACGACGCATCTGAACACCTTGTTGTGGCTGGGGTTGCGCTGGAGGTTGTCCGGGGAATTGAGCACCATTGGGGGGAAATCCACGGTCAACGGGGGCAGGAGATGGTCTCATATTACGGGGTCGTGAAGCAGAAATTTTATGTTGAGCTTGCATAGCAGACGTGCTGGCCTTCATCAACGCATTTTCAATGGGGTTTACGACATCCAACGGGAATACGGGCCGAGTATCCAAAGACCCCGGGACTGGCTGTTTCCAAGTACGTAACATTTCCTCCATCTTGCGACGAACACCACTATCAACTGTGGCATATGATTCCATAAACATTTTATACAGGCGGGGGGCCAAGTAAAGGGTGTACGGGGTACCGACATTCTTGACAATGGCATCAAGAACGTAAAGGGCGGGGAGCTTCCGGTGGGGAGCGGCCTAGACAACACATGGTTAGACATTGGACAACAATTCCAAAGAAAAAAATACATGGGATGGATGTCTTACCTCCAAGATAAAAGACTGAAGCGTCTCTGAAATATCGATGGCGAATTCGGTATTTTCTCTAGCAATCTGACAGAGGTTCATAATCTCAAGGCGGGCAACGCTCTTCATATCATCCAAGGCACTGCGGAAATCCTCGGCGACCTCAGCGCCAGCACCTGTGGATTCAAAATCATCCATGGCGAGAGATTTTGCTGATATTGATGATAATATGGGGACAGGACAAAACACTCGCTGTCGTATAAATTCTTGCTAGCCACAAAACGTCCGCTTGAAAACACAGTAGTATAGGTAGACAGCAAAAAAGTACAAGGGCCACAAGAAAGTAGTACGAAACGTTGCAAGCTATCTTTACCGCAAGTCCGGGGTTTAAAACCGCAACAGGAAACTGCGAATGATCTCACAACAAGGCCGGGACGCTTAGAAGACACACAAAGAGTGAAAGGCAGAGTCTACAGACAAGTGGAAAATGATGGCCAACGAGCAAGTACAAATGCAATCTTGGGAGCACCAGTTTCAAGACAAGTAAAGGAAAAATAGACACCGCGCAAACACACAAAATGCAAAGCTCCTACAACAGATTCACGGCTCCGTCCCTCTTCAGACAAGAGACAACAGAGTCGATAGCGAAGAGAATGTTGGGGAATACTTCAACAAAGACGCGACTGGGACAACTTCATAAAGGTCCTCAGCAAGGTCACAAACAGACAAATGGAGATGTGGTCCTCGAGATATCTGGTTAATACCGCAAAACCCAGGTAAAATCGCTGAACTTTTTGTACAGCACCAGATCTTGAAATCTCGTCCCTCTAATAACTAGACAATCCACCAATAATCACAAAAAGAAATACGCCCTCCAATATAATAAGCGCAACGATACAAAGAGTCCCCCAAAATAAATGTCTTCACTCGGAAGCCTAAAATCACCGAATTCTCTGCCTCACAAATACAAAGGCAGCAGTTGCGGGAGAGCCTATCAATACAAGGCCGAAAATCTATCTGAGATCTAGTCAATATCGCGTTCTAAAGAATGCGGGTCTACAAAAGTGATCCGTCTGTAGTATCAAGGAAGGGTCGGCATACGGATTAAACTGTATCTCGTCGTAAATACAGTCGTAAAACAGGCGATTGATAGTAGGTAAGTGTGTCCAAAATGTAATTGATGGAAATTCGGACTCCGCGATGGGGATGGCGATCCAACAGGAAATCAAAGGAAAATAAGAGTCGCCTGTAGCTCCTAAAGAATCAGGCAAAGAGAAAGAAAATCGTAATAGATGGAAGTGTGGTCGCGTTAATAAACCGAAAAGTAAAAGGTCGTGAAAAATTCGTCAGTCGTATCGTAGTAGTCGACTATTCCAATCGTCTCAACGTAGCGATGAAAAAGTGATAACCAAAAGAATGGAGCAAAGAACTTTCTTGCGATGGAGATTAGAGCTTTTCGCTAACTACCTCGTGCTAGCTACTTTACGTGCTTGAGGTCACGTGCCATTCCCGTTCAATCGTACATGGGTTTGATTCGTCATAACCCGCTGTAACCCTAATGGCATGGTTTGCTCCGGGTGAAAGAGAACAATTAGAACAACGACATTCACTCTGGACTATACGTATCTTTTTTCAGTACGACGAACATAGAATCCAAATTCTTGGTACGTATGTAAATACAATTAATCAATGCAACTAAAAACTAAAAGAAAACAATATGACACTTGAACAAAAGAAACATGCCTTTCATTCCATGAGAAGGATACAATTCCACATCTCCCTTCTGTAGCCACTATCAATCTCTCGTCATCATAACCCCCCAACTTTCATGAACATAGGAAAATCGTAACAAGTTGTCTTTTCAACGGAGATACGGCGTTGTACCAAAGTACCCGTTGACCGTGTATTCATCATCAGTCTTATATCACGACTCTTCTAGAACTGGCGCACGTGGGACGCTACACTATAGCGAGAGACACCGGCCTGAGTCGTGTTCAACGGATGCAAGGCAGTCTCCGGACGTGTGATATCTGTCATGACAGTGCTGCGGATGTCCGATTCTCCATAACGCGAGCCAGCCTGAGCCTCCAAATCACTATAGTAGTCGTACTGCTGCTGCTGCATCGGAGGCGGGGTGGGTGGGCTCGGAATTTCGATGTCGTTGTTGTTGTAAGTCTGCGGAATAGGCGGGCTGATGTTCGGGCGAGCGCCTCCCTTGAATGGAGAAAACCGTTGCGTCCAGCGCTTGGCGGCCGACAATTTCTCGCGCTGAACGGAGTTACCCGTGCGAGCCGAAGAAGCGTATGAACCGGCGTAGGGGGCGGGAGTAACGCCAGCAAGTGTCCCATCGGAGCGGATGTTACGCGCATTGATATCATTGTCGCGGTCTTGGAACAATATACTTGCCACGATGTTGATCACACCAAAGAGAAGGCCGAGAACCCCAGAAGCCATGATGAGACGCCACAAGGGCATTCCGATGGCATCTTGGGAAAGGGATTCATTGTTAAGAGAACCCAGGACATGGCAGGAGATCATAGCAGTCGCGCTACCAAGCCAGGTAAGCCCATGGCGGGGCGAAAAGACGGGCCAAGTAGTAGCGTAGAACTTGCGGAAAATGCCGATTTCAGAAACTATGAGGAACATGCTAATAGTAGAGGCAAAGATCTGCGAAACGGCGTCGAAGAAGAAGAAAGCCGTGTTCTTGTCGGTCATCACGACCATAACCCAGCTAGAAGCTGAAATGCAGACCAGAGCAACAATAGTGCAGGCGCGGATAACATTCAACAACAAATGGCCAGAGTTCCAAAGGGAACTGTCTGGCGAAAGTCGAAGCATGGTGGCGGAATGTGTACGAGTATTTGTTTCGTATGTATCAAGAGAGTTGGTGTACGCGAATGCAGTTGTGGTTCGACAATGAAGTCTGTGAAAAGTGCAATGTCAAACTGATTATGCTACAAGATAGCAAAGTATCGTCTGTTAGTCACTGCGAGCGGGGTACTCGACCAGAAAAGAGACGACGTACCGAAGTAGTATTGGATGAGAGGCAAGACTGGACCAGCCAGAAAACCGATGAAATGCTAGGAAACGAAGAAGAAGATGAAGGTAAATAATCGAACGATGTTCTACTTGCAAGCAAGAAGAACGTCCAAGAAGCAAAGATGCAAAGCAAAGGAAAGGAAAGATGGGAACTGGAAAAGACCAAGTTGATATATGACTCAACAAGAAAAGTAGGAAGAAGAGAAGAAAATGTAATCCAACTAGGACAAGACTGCCGTGCGGTTTTAAAGTCTCATAAATGAGGTTACGATGATGAAAGAAGTGAATATTCCTTTCTATTCGCACGCAGCTGTTTTCCCGCTTAAAGGACTAAACAGAGAACGACGACTTCCTAATAGGGCAATATCGATATGTGATGTCGATATAAGGAAGGTATGGTTACTAAGCGGATGCTTTATAGACAAAGAGAAGGTCAACTTTTGTGGGTTCACGGTCTTTGTTGAAGTCCGGTTATAGTTCAGAGTTTATTTCTGGACAAAGAGAATCTGTTGTCTAGTAGGATAGGACAAGAAATGAAGATAAAGAAATGAAAGAGTAACGGGATACCGTGCCAGACGACTATGAAAAGAAGTGAATTGCAAAGAAAAATAGATGAAACGCAGTACCAACAAAGTCAAAAAAAGAAAGTAAAGAGTCCAGAACACATCTAGGATACGTTCATGAACAGTAGTTATATATATATATACATATATATATATATATACTCAGGCCTAATAGAACAACCGCTCCACATCCATCAGCCACCCGGCCATCGACATATGACGTTCGTACAAAGCCAGCTTGGTATCTGCAAGCCGCCAGCAGAAAGCCCCCGATACAGCGTGAGACATGGTACTGGCTCGCTACCTATGGTTCACTCAAAAAGCAAAGCTTAGCCTTGGTCGGGCTTAACTGACGTGAGAATACAGGGCGGAGAATGTGAGCGGGCGGTACGGCGACTGCTTTTTCTGGGCGTACAGCATGTTTCGGGTTTTGTGGATTAAAGATGGTGGTTAATGTGAACCAATCAATTGCGGATAACCTGTATGTACCTGGGTACCGGAAGATCCTCTGGAGTTGGCCGGGGTGTGTAAGTGAGAGAATTGCGGTAGTTGATTGTGTGTAGATTGTTTGGTACAGAACCATGACTTGTGGGATCTACAGTTCCGGACGTTGTGCTAATGGGTTTAAAGCATTTACTGACCCTCCTTAATAGAGTGATAACGCAACAGGTTTCCAGTACCAAATATTTTATCAAAAAGTGCAACCATGTACGCATGTACATACATACACATGAGAATACCACTGTACATCAGCTTTACAGGAAGATGCCCCTAGAAACCCCCATAACAGCCGCGCTCTCCAAAAATAAGCTCTCGGCGCCGGCTATCTACCGATGTAAAGAAAGATTCAACAAACGGTGCGGTCCTATAGGTTCGATTGTAACCGTCGTCGCCAAAAACGTTAGACATAGACCAGGATTTTCAGCCTGGGCGCTTAAAGACCAATCAGTCGGCGGTGCTACTTGGCGACAATATGGACGGCTAAACGCCCAGGGGCCTAGGATTCTCCTGTAGCACAAGTGGGTGAAGAGAAAAAGACAGTGAAACAGTCTAATGGCAAGCATGAAGTGGTGTGTGTAGCATAAAAGATTTCGCGTTACTTTGGTCATCCGTAGGGTTTATGACTGTCGGATCACTTGTGTTTTCGGTAAGGTACATCCACAAGCCTTTTCCGTGTGCTACCATATGTGTAGGCTCCCTTTCTCAACAATTTATATACAATTACCTAGGAATGGGATCATCAGTTGGCACCCAAAGCTGTGGTAAACAAGCTATACAGCCTTGATTCTATGTAGGGTTTAACCCATAGAAGATACTAGAGGCCCCCCTGTGCTTTTTCAATGGGCAAGACGAACCTCACCGTTATTCTTTGATTATTCTTTGTCATTCTCCCTTTCTTTCCTTTGTATTGCAAAACCCACTTCAAGAAGTCGATCTTCTCAATCACATCTCTTCGTATCTCACTCAACATCTCATAATGGCCCGTGGTAACCAGCGTGACAAGGCTCGTGAGGCCAATCTGAAGAAGCAGGCTGCTATTGTAAGTTTTCCCAGGTCATCTATACAACATGAGTCAGTCAAAGTTTGTCGCTAACTGATGGTCCATTTTTTCCCCATTGAATAGAAGGGTAAAAACAACATGTCCGGCTCCGAGATGCAGCGCGCCAAGGAGTCTGCTGCTGAGATCATGCGCAAGAAGCAAGCTGCTGGTAAGTTTGACGTGTCCAGTATCATGGAATTATTTGTGTGCTGATGAAATTCTTGTTACAGCTGAAGCGCGCAAAGCGGCCGAGGCCAAATAAATAAATATTTCTGTTGGCCGATCGACGCATTGTGGCGTTTTGGCAGTTGAGCCTCTGTAGCTGGTATCACCTGAGAGAGTCACATCCATACATTTGACAATGCAAATGTTGTCGACTGTTATACTCAGGAGGCTATCTGTCATCGTCCAAATTGTTAGGTTTACAAGTGTACAGCTCTTAGCCTCACAATGTGTGTTGATGAGATGTATTAATGATAATGAGATTTCAATTCAAACATATCAGTACGCCTTCACCTGTAACGACGGTGACTTTGACCTATCACGCCTGATTCATACACGTAGACTTAAAAGCGTAAACAGCATGCCGCACGGACCGCAGAACATGTGTACCTGAATCTCAGAGACCCGACTGCAGAACAGCACAACAGTTTGATGAAACGCCTTGCGCCACATCTTGGTCCAGCAAACACATACACACTTGTGACTCCGACACAGAACATAAAGGTTAAGTAATCATGATAACTCAAAGACTCATACAAATGAAACAAAAATCTACAGAAGGAAAAACAAGGCCCAAAGAAATCAAAAAGAGAAAAAAAACTCGATATAAGCAACAAGCCATAAAGAGCTCGGATATCATAGCCAAACACAAAATATAGCCTATCCTTTCGTAATAACGCCCACATCAAAACAAGAAATATAACTTCTTAAACTCTCATCGGAAGAAACCGTTTACCAGAAGTGACGGCGGACACGACGAGTCGATCTCTTGACACCGGCAGCCTGGGCCATGGGGATTGAGCCTGGAAATCATGATTGTTAGAAACTTTTCAAGAAGGAATATAAGAGACATCAAAACTTACCACTGACACCACCAAAGGAGTCAATGCCCTGGGCAGCAACGGGGAAAGAACCAGCAGCACACTGGACAGAGCACAGGCAAGAGCCGTCAGCCTGGAGGGTACCAGTGCCAGTGACGACACCGTTGTTAACGCTCGAGGGAGCGGCAACCTTAGTGGGGGTAGCAGAGGTAGAGGCAGGAGCAGCAGCGGCGGGAACAGCGGTACCACCGGTGATAGGAGAGCCGGTGAGACCCTTACCGGTGCTGTTGATAGCGCGAGCCTGGAACTGAGCGTGGGTCTTGGCGGCGGTGGGGTTGATGGAGAAAACCATACCGCGACCGCAGTGGTTACCCTGAGCACAGTACATCCCTGGGAAATGTGTTAGTGAAAAGATTTAATAGTAGCAGTGTGCTTTGGAACTTACAGAGAGGAGAAGAAGTCATAACCTGCATGGCCATGGCAGGGGCGGGGACGACACTGTTGTTGACGTTGGGCATGAAGCCGGAGTCCATACCGCCAGCCAGAGGCTTGCAAGGGTCCTCGAAAGTAGACTGGGTGATAGTGTGGTTCTGGGACAGGAACTGGAACTGAATGATATCACCGACAGAAGCGTTGAGGGACTGGGGGAAGTAAGACAAGCCCTGGCTACCACCGACAACGACAGTGTGGGTAGCACCAGCGGGAAGACTGCTGGTGCCGGTACCACCAAGGTGAGCAGTAGAAGTAGCAGCGGTGGTAGTGGCAGCGGCATCCTTGTTGGCGGCAGTAGTGGTGGTGGCGGCACTGGTGGCGACAGCCTTTCCGGGAACACTGACAGTCTGGGTGACAGTCAAGGTGGAGCCGACACTCTGGGTGGCGGCGTTACCACCGGCGAAAGACCAAAGGACAACAATGACGGGGTTGTTGGAAACAGCGTTGGACAGAAGGTTGGAAAGAGAGTTCTCACTTCTGGGCTCGGTAAGACCGGAGTCACGCTTGATGGTGGGGAACTTGGTAGCAGCCGACTTGGCGAAGACGGGCTCGGCGACGGAAGCCGCCAAGAGAAGAGTAGACAGAGAGAACTTCATTGTGACGAAAGTATTAAGATAGTGAATATACTAATGAAGGTGTTGCTAAAAGGACCGGCTTTTGGGTTATGATGTGTTGATTTGGGTTTTATGGGGTTTGTTCTTTATCAAAAAGATGGTGATATAGTTGAAAACGGAGTGAGTGCCGGACTCGGTGAGAATTGAAAATTAAATAAAAGAAAAGAAGAGAAGGGAAAGGTTAGGTGAGTGACAAGCAACACACTATGATTCTTGGACAAGAGATGAAGAACAAAAACAAAAAAGGAAAGAAAGAGGAATTCCTATAGCTTGCGGGGGGTGTGGACGGACGTCCTTATATCATCGTCGAGGTGCCGTTCACGCTCAGTCACTTGGCAGTGGAAACGAGCTTATCCGTATGTACACTGTCCCTGTCTCAGGGTTGGCCCGGAAGCTCATGGACTCAGCAACGAGAAACATCCAGGGACGAACGAAGCGGTCTTTGCACTTGGCAGGCCGGGTCGAGGATATTCCGGCAGGGGTCCATGTATCATCGGCAGTAAGGGTCTCTAAAGGACCTCTGGATTGAGCCATACGGGGGATTCGGGTAGCCTATGGCTCGTGGCGCGCTACCCAAATAAAGTTGGCTTAGAAGCAAAGATCGGAAAAGCTTAACGGAATTTTTAATGTTTATGGAGGGTTTTGCATTGACCAATACGGCGAATGGCAGGGCCTAGCGGTTAGTGGGGGGGTTGTGAAAGCCCCCTTATGAGTGACTGAAACGATTGATCGCCTCAAAAGTATCCACGATTTCTGTGTGAAGTAACTGTGAAAAGGGCCCGGAGAGGGGTCACTCCGGTGAGGGAGCCGTTTCTTTCTACCATTTGGTGGGGTTCCGACATCCAAAGTCTCGTCTTCATAACTTAGTGAGGACCTTTGAAAACCGAGACAAGTGTGGCGATGAACAATGAGCGGTTATGGGCAGGAAGTTATGCTTGCTGCATATCTGGTCATCATGAACAAAATGATCAAGCTTGTGTTCTATGGTCAAAGAGTCCGTCAACCGAAATTCTTCCGTCTAACTGAGGGCCCCAGCTAGCAAAATGGGTATCCGTGACCCAGTATCCATTATGTCTATTATAGGACAACAAAGACCTGTGACTGCCCTGAGATTTTTCACAGACCTACTAACACGATTCTTGTCCTTCTTGCTGAATCATCACAGTCTAGGCCCGTGAACTCTAAACTCAACAGAATGCCCCTCAAAGCTCGTAGTTTTCCGACTACGGGATCGTATAAGGTCTCTCGTTTCAACATGGTAATATTCCAGAACGGCCCTCTAAATAAGGTTGTCTTTGTAAGTCGAACAGTGAAAACAACACATATTCCTACTGTGTACACTGGTAAGTTTCTTCGCTCATAGCACAGTATGTGCTTTGGTGAGCTACCTGTAACGTTTCGAACATGAATGAAACACACCCCGGAGTCATGGATGACATAGTCTGCTCAGTGAGTTCGAGAACATCCATGAGAAAAAAATGAATTACAGTTACATTGTGTCAGATGAGAAGGATTGTTTGCCAATAAACCCAATCACTTGACATTGGCACCTTGGGTGGCAAGCACGATACTTTACCCATACACAAAACCATGGAAATCTTCAAGTTCGTGATTTTCTTGGTTCAGGATGCCGGCCAGGAGCGTGCCGAATATCACGGCCTTGGAAGATATACAGAAAAATACTGTAGATAATGGAAACTTTCTGTTCATGATAAAGTTGATTTGAAACGCTAGCAGGTCTAGTCAGGAACAGAATTGAGTTTCATGGATAAGTGAAAAGTAAATTCATTATGACTGATTTGAAGAGTCGTTGACGACCCTGGCTCACATGAACAAATTCATTGTTTGCTGAATTAGGATAACCATCATTTCAAATACGAGTTCAGCGTTGCTTGGCCTGAATGTCAGTGGTAGGGTTAACATACGAGGGTTATAACACCAAGAGACAAGTTTAAGCGAGTTTGCCCAATGCGCTGACATCAATCCCAGATGGTTATCGTTATCGTTCTATACGGTTTATCGAGGAAATCATTGATGGCATTGTGTTGAACAGATCAGCGGGTTTCCGTTGAAATTCCCGCGGTTTCCAAGGTGCGCCTTGGACTTAAATGGTCCATGTTGCACAAAACGTGAAGTCAGCGTAATCTTGAACTTTTCATTTTGTGTCCTGAGTATGAGGTTCTCCTGGGATTTCAACATGTCAAATTATAGGTTGTCTAAAAACGCTAGTCTATTCACTTGACAGATCAAGTGTATACGGAAGTTTCAACTGAATGGAGTTTTCAAGTATAGATTATACTTGATTGTTCTCTTTATCCTACCACGCTATTGACCAAGACTAACAAGTATCGTTATCCTGTCGCAACAGTGAGTGGGGCATAAATTCTGCCAGGGCGGTGAAAGAATATTTTATTCCAGCCAAAAAAGTTTAGTTAGAATCAAGCACTTTGGCCTGTTAGACACCTGGAGAGAACATATTTTTCCTATAATCTTCAACCCACACAAAAGACAAGATGGCCCCCCAATTGAGAACGCGCAAGAGTGAGTTTGTCATAGAGAGTTATGATTGCCCGTTTGCTGCAAAATACTGACCTTTCATCGCTCCATAGGCATCGCTGCCGGCGACGAGCAGGTTGCACCCGCTACCCCCAAGTCCGCTTCCAAGAGCAAGCGCAAAGGTTCGTCGCTATGTTTAATAGCTGAGTCTACAGACTGGCTATACCCAATGTTTTGAAATCGCGACTAAAACTAACTTGCGACGTCATTCCTACAGCCGACGACGAGTCCTCCCCCGTTGCCGCTAAGAAGACTAAGTCTACCCCCAAGAAGGCCACCGATACTCCCAAGAAGTCCTCCAACACTCCCAAGAAGACCGCCACTCCCAAATCCGAGGCTACTCCTAAGAAGGAGGCTACTCCCAAGGCCGCTACCCCTAAGACCGCTACCCCTAAGGCCGACACCCCCAAGGCCGACACTCCCAAGTCTGCCAAGTCCGCGTCCAAGAAGTCCAAGAAGGTCATCAAGGTCGCGTCGCCCGAGCCCATGGATATCGCCGAGGAGCCTATGGGTGAGATCGCCATTCAGGATGAGGATGCTGAGCAGGAGGTTGACGCCGAGCTTCAGGCTCTGGCTGCCGACCTGGACCCCGAGACCAACTCCAAGGATGTCTCGACCTTCACTACTGGCCAGGACGTTGGCACCATCCCTACCCCCAAGGGCAAGAAGAACGCTGCTGGTGGCAAGGAGAAGCCCGGTGTCGTTTACATTGGCCGTGTTCCCCACGGTTTCTACGAGAACGAGATGAAGCAGTACTTCTCGCAGTTCGGCCCTATTCTGCGCCTGCGCATGTCGCGCAACAAGCGCACCGGTGCCTCCAAGCACTTTGCCTTCATTGAGTTCGCCGAGGCCTCTACCGCCGAGATTGTTGCCAAGACCATGGACAACTATCTTCTGTTCGGTCATCTCCTCAAGTGCAAGATAATCCCCTCGGAGAAGCTGCACGCCGACATTTGGAAGGGTGCCAACAGACGTTACAAGAAGATCCCTTACAACAAGATGGAGGGTCTTACTCTCCAGAAGCCCAAGAGCGAGAGCGTGTGGGCCAAGAAGATTGCACAGGAGAACGAGAAGCGTGCCTTGAAGGCTAAGAAGCTCAAGGCCATCGGCTACAGCTTCAAGCCCACCATCGTCAAGGCCGCGCCGGCGCCAGGATCGGCTCCCGCCGCCATTGAGGAGAAGGAGGCCCCTAAGGCGATTGAGGCGCCTGTTGAGGAGAAGGAGGCCCCTAAGGCGATTGAGGCGCCTGTTGAGGAGAAGGAGAATGTTCCTGAGGTTGTTGAGAAGCCCGCAGAGCAGGTTGATGACGAGGCCCAGCCCCCGCCTACGCCTAGAAAGTCGAGAGCCAAGACCTCCAAGACTCCGACAAAGCCCACGCGCCAGTCCACCCGTACTAGAAAGCCGGTGGCGTAGATAATATCTACTACAGGCGGTAGTGAGCGTCAGTCATGATTTAGGTTGGGCGTCTTTTTTTACGATTTCTGTGCATGAAAGCGATGGAGCTTGGTCGTCCTGTTTGCTTCTTTTTCCTTTTGGTTGCTGGAAGGGCGTTGGGTACATTTTGTCCTGTACTGCGTGTTCATGTTATTTTACTTTCAATCCGGGCACCACACATGTAGTTTTGTTTCGGCGTTTAAAACAATTTAATGGTTTTTGAAATAGCATCAAGATCCCCACGTGTATTTGTGTAACATGAATGATGATCACGTTAACGTGTAAGCCCTGGCCGACTGGCGTTGTAGTTTTAGCGATGAACATAATGGCATAATGTTCGCCACATAATCGCGTTGTCATTTACACCACTAGGACTCTGATCGACCGTACAACACACCAATGATATATATCCGTCTTGACAACGGATACATATGTGTTGTACATGTAACGCACATTCAATACAGTTAAAGGTCTACGATAAAGCATATTGTGCTTTGGAGATGGGTATGTCGGTCCATAGCGAACCCATTCACTCAGTAGAAAAAAAATGAGATGAACAGGATTATAAAGGACTATTCGTTGGTCTCCGTCGGGCCCCCCTTCCCAAATAAGCCACAGAATGCTAAACAAGAAGCGGCAGTCTCTCTTATGGGGGGGTTGTTTGACGTGAAAATATGTAAAGAAGAAAAGAAGAAGAGAAAGGAAGAAAGATAGTGAAACTGTCCTTGTCCAAGATATATTGGCAATTTTTCGCTTCTCACTTGTTAGCTTAGTCAGCACAGGAACATCCCGCTAGGGTTGTATTGGATTTCAGGGTCCACTTTCAATCTGGCTAGAATTTCTGTGGCAAAGTGGTAGACGTTCCTGATGTTTGGTTTGTTGAATTGCGGGGAAAACGTCATGATCAGCCACAAAAGCTGCAAACTCCAAAAGGAGCAAAAGGGCAGCTGGAATTTCCCGGACGTGGCAGACGATTCCCGGCGCATAAAAAAAACATTGAAGTAGCCGCAGACCGTGGTTATGAAAATGCTGGCTGTTGGGATCTCCACATTCCGCCAGAGTTTCAGAGTGGAGGCCCTGTAATTTACGGGGTCCTTTGCCACGTAGGACCGCTGGAATATCGAGTTTTATAGAGCCCGGAGGGGCCGCTAGAGATGTGGCTTACGTGTGCACGAGGGCGCTGAAGGTCCTAAATTGGTGGATGAACAGGTAGTGGCCAATGAGTATTGGCTGTTAGACATCAGCAAGCATGTGGAAGCTACCAAGATAATTGACATCGATTCGGCGCAATTGCTGATTTAACAACTAAACCAGCTTCTATTTTTACTACAAACCATTGACAACTTATACTACACACTATTGATCGTTAAGTCTACTCAAAGGCATCGTGTGCCATATATATACACTCTACGTCCATGCATTTTGAATAATCGACCTTCGCCTTGTTTAGCCTGTTCCATTCGTCACTGCGAAGCCCCGTTACGCTACAATCCGCATCGAGAAAACAACGTCCATCGGTGACGACGAAGCTGTAAATACGAAGCAAAGCCCCCCACTTGATTCCTTGGTGATTGCCCGCCAAAATCCAATATATCAGCATCGCAGAGTTCGGCGAAATCCACTTTTATACACACGATAGACGTTATAGCCCTTCTCGATCTGGTTGAACTCGACTCAATACATGCAACTCGATCAACTACTTGCGCTAGGCCCTGGTTTCTTTGCCTGCATACAACCCTGTGGTATCTGATCCCGCATTCGCCTGTGGGTTCCCAGCCGTCACTACTAGACTTTCGCATCATTGGTTCGCATCATTGACCCGCATCACCGTGTCTTCGTTGTTCTGTTCCCTTGTCTACACTTGGCACACTTGTAAAAAGATTGGCTGCCTCGAGAAACCGAGACATTCGAATTCTACATCGACTCTAATCGTCTGCCGGACAGTCGCAGTCGGTACATACATACTCAACACTACCACACTTACCGCCACTACCACCATCACGCTTTGAGAAACTACGTCTTGAAGACAATTACCTTGATCAACCCACTTTTCGGCCTACAAATTCACAAAACTGACCACCATGTCGGCGCCACCACCACCAGCTAGTACGCTTGTTCCCATACCTCGCGCAACCCATCCGGATCGAGCTATTCTGGCGATTCTGTCTTTGGCCATGGGGAATCCTCCTCATGCCAGGCCCTTGACGTCAGAATGCATGATCCGGTTATCCTATTCGGTTATACCCTGAGCCTACTGCAGTAGCTAACCGCTATCGTGTCTCCCTATAGATCTCACCCCCGGGAAGAAGAGAAACAACAAAAAGAAGTCCAAGAACAACTTGGCCAAGGAAGCTGCTGCCCAAGCTGCCGATTCTACTGAAAAGACCAACGGAACCGCTGGTGTTGAGCCAGAAGAATCTCCCAAGGAAGTCGCCCAGACCCCAGTAGAGGCTAATGGTGACACTGCTGCCCAAGTAAGCATGTCTTGAATTCGTGTGATACCAAAACAGACTACTAACGATATGTCTTCTCCAGACACAGGAGTTGCCTATACACTCGAAACCCGAAGAAGAAACAACGGCTGCTCCACAAACAAATGGCGTCTCACACACGGAGGACAGTCCAGAAACGTCTGCCGAAGTCGAAGACCTTCGTGCCCAGCTTGCTCAGCTCAAAGAATCACATGAGTCTGAAGTGGTACAACTCAAGAAGGAAATCGAAGAGGCCACCATAGCAAAGGACGATGCCGAAGAGCGCTACCAGGCTCTTCATGACCGCATCGACAAGATCAAGTTGACAGTCCGGGAAAAGTTGAACCAGAGTCAAGAGGATGTAGACGATGCCAAAGAGCGTGCAGATGAACTCGAGGCGCAAAACTCAGTTTTAAGCGAAAAGGTTGCTGCCACAGAGGAAAAAGTGAATTTGCTTAACCAACAACTACAGGAGGTAAACAGAGAACTGTCTGATATTCGGAGTCGGAATAACCTCTCGGCGCACAACTGGAGCAAGGAAAAGGAGGACCTTGTAGATGGAATTAGACGACTCCGTGAGGAATTGCAATCTACCAGTAGCGCCATGGGAGAATGGGAAGTCATTGCCATGGAGGAACGCGCTCTCAAGGACTCGTACGTCGACAAGGTGACGAGTCTCGAAGAGCAGCTTGGTCAACTTAATGAGTCGTATCTCGCAGTCAACACACTGAAGGATCAGCAAGATGTCGCCATTGAACAACTGCAAAGAGCGCTTGCCGAACTCCAAGAGACCAGACGGAGGGAACTACGGGAAATGGTCGAGTCGCATGAGGATCAGCTCAAGGGATTAAAGCAGACAGCCCAAGAGGCTCTCAAGAAGGCTGAGACGCTGGTGGCGGAGAAGGAAGCTTTATCCAAGGAACTTGAGCGTGCTGCGCCGTTTGAGAAGGAGGTAAACGAGAAGAACCTTCTTATTGGCAAGCTGAGACATGAAGCCATTGTGTTGAACGAGCATCTTACCAAGGCACTCCGGTACATGAAGAAGACGAAGCCACAAGATCAGGTTGATAGACAAATCGTCACTAACCAGCTTGTGCACTTCCTCTCTCTCGACCGGTCAGATCCCAAGCGTTTCCAGATTTTGCAAGTCATGGCGTCATATCTACAATTCACTGACGCAGAGCGTGAACAGGCTGGTCTTGCTCGACCGGGAACGGCCACTAACTCACTTAGATTGCCAGCGTCGCCATTTGGTAGAACACCAAGTAGCCCAAGTTTGCACTCGGAATTCTTCTCAAACCCAGAGGCGGGTGGGACGTCCGGCACATCGAGTAAGGAAACCCTCACGGAGCTGTGGTCACACTTCCTGCAACAGAGCGCACAAGACGGCGAGAGTGAGCGGAATAACAGTGTTTCTAGTGTTGGGACACGGGCGGAAAGCAACCGTGGTTAGATACCTAGTCTTTCGAAATATGGGAATTTGGATGATATGTAATGTTTGGTCTTGGTTTAGACGGGCTTGTTTGAATACAATTTGCATGGAACATTGTACCATTAAACAGGAATTCTAAAAAATATAAAATGAATAAATGTGTTGGTCCTTTCTAAATGTCAGGACTCTGCTCTGATCTTGCTTTCGCCTCAGCCTGAGCCAACCATGGGCCCAGGATGTTGGAAGCATACTGAGTGGCACTTTCAGTAACCGCTTTTACGTCGATGCGGTTATTTTCCATAGCATCTTCAATACTATCCTTAACCTCCTCATCCTCCAGCAATTCATTTGTGACCTTGACTTCACTACCCCAGTAGGTATTCGCATGCTCACGCAACTCACGGCTCCGCACCACGGTATTCCGGAGAATACCCACAGCATTCAACTTCGACAAGACGCCCATCAGATTCTTATTCATGGCTTCGACACGCATAGCCGGTGGTGGCGGGGTAACGAAAGCACGGTTAGTCGCGGATAACCAGAAAACAATGGCGAAGATGCAGTTCAGGATTCCTAGGCCGAAGAATCTGAGATTGCGAGATCGCCAGTGGTACATGTTTAGTTCGGAGAGACGGAGGGCTTTGGCGTTTTCTTGGTGTGGGTGCGAGTAGAGAGTGTATACGTCGATTACGGTGAAGACCAGGGAGGCGGTGATTATGGGGCTGCGGAAGCGGGAGGTGAAGCGGCCGCTTAGGAGGGGGGAGGTTATTAGGGCGAGAATAAAAATGTTGAATAGGTGGGGTGTTAGGATGCTGGGGAGGGCGTAGAGGAAGTATACTAGAGGTCGCTCACTGGTGCAGAAGGTGCAGGATGTGAGAACTTCAGGACCATACTTGAGATATAACAAGCGGGATTCCATCGAGGCAAAACGGGCCCGGAGGATCTTATCATCTTCGGTCAACGGCCGAATGGTCGAGGAAAAGCGCTTAAAGAGGACATCAGGTGTGATTTGCAACCGGGACTCCGTCAAGGTGAAGATATTCTCGGGCGCGAGAAACACGAGAGCAATGAGATAGTATGTCGTGAGGGCGCCGAGGAGAAGTAGCGAGTTGTACACGGGCTCGGGGAGTGTCCGTGGTTGAAGACCGTGGATGGCTGCAGCGTTGCGTTGCGTGCGGTAGAAGTTTAGGGCGCGCGGGAGGAGGAGGGGGCCGAGGATTATGGCGATGCTTTTGATCCTGGAGGGGGTTAGAGGGGGTTTCCATTGCGGAGGGGGGGACTTACGTTGGCCAGTAGGACATGGTGGATGGGGCTTGGGAATTGGCGTTGGTGTCGTGGCTTTATGGTGAATGAGTGTGGGGGAAGAGATGGATATCGCAAGCCCAGCTTGGATTTCAATGTGTATGTGTGTATGCGTAATGCGTGTTGTCGAGGCGAGGTGGTGGGTTTCTGGGCGGAAAGGTCAAAGAAGGGTGGTGGGAACACGGCACGCGGTAACTTTATCTGCGCTTGGGCGTTGAGGGTTGTTAATTGATGTTTATGTCATACTTGTTCTGTATGTATAGAGTATTGACGATGTAATGCTATTTTTCTATGAGCACCGGGAATATTACTATTATATACACGTAGTTATTATTTGAATGTTCTGTCTCAATCAAGTTTTATATTCACTATAGCTCATATTTTACCTGGCATGCAATTGGCTTTCCAACACTCCAAGCATCTACTGCCATATAATGATTTCATCGTCTTTTGCGCCGGTAGAACCCCGGCTATTCCTAGAATCTAGTTGGCTGGTCGTACCCACACTGCTTAGTCACCGGCTCCACAGCAAATTTATATATCAAGCGCCTCAAGCGCTCTCTTCACAACTTTCCTTCTTGTTCATTCTTTCCTCACGACACATTTGTCAAGTCACCATGACACTGCACGTCCGCGTTGCATCTTATACTCGGGATCCGCGACGACAGATGTTCAAATGACTATTTTATTTTCTGAATACTTACTGAACCATGTTTTGAATCCGGCACTTTCGAAGCTATCATGACCTCTTCAGTGGTCATGCTAGTCAAATTTGTGCCAAGAACAATCCTCGAAAGGGGAGAATGACTCCCTTGAGCATTCGTCTAGGTCGTGTTACAAAGTCTCAGCGTTGGCGATGAGGAACTTTGCGTCAAATCAAACCAGATACATACTATCTTTTGTATTCATTTTCATGTTATAGTCGGGCTAGTTGCTTTTGTAGGGTCTGGTTCTGTAGAAAGACGAGGGCTTCATGGGTGTATCTTCGGGCCGTTCATTTTCGTTCATCGTGAGCGGGCTACTGGTACGGATACGGAGTAACAGCCGCCATATTTTGACGACGCACTGTAAAAGTCTCCCTTCCCGTAACACAAACTTGTCACTGAACAGCATACACAACCGTGTAATATGGTCTATACTCTGGTATTTTGATACCCATCACAAGTTGAGAGACCGCAAACCGTAACGTACGATGGCAGTGTTATGAAATGTTCAACTCGATAATTGTCAAACTCAATATAGAACAACAGTGCGATACCCCGGGTTCGCCGATTCAGCCTCAGCAGTAATCAACTGCCTGTTAACAGTCTTCCGTCTAAAGACCTCCCGCTTCAGTAATACCCGTGATTCCCTCTTCTCAAAAGTCTTCTGGAACTGGGACTGCCTCCCGCCTGTACTCCGAAGAAAATCTACACCGCCTCTAACCCGTCGAGATGCCTTCCGGTATTTCTTGGTGTACCGATTATACCTCAACTTCTTAGACAGTCTCGTTGCCAACTTGGACCTAGTAGATGATATTCGGACCTTGAATTTCTTCCATCGTTTGGATACCCGGGCTGCCTTTGAACGAAGCCATGGTGGTTTCTCGTATATTGGGGCTTGAGTGCCATAGACGTGGAGAAACGTCGCCTGCTCGTTTGAATACACTGGTGCTGTTATACCGCCAAAGTATCGACCGATACGTCGAGCATGAATGACGCCGTGCGGTTCAGGATTAGACGGTGGTGTAACTGGCTCTATCACTAACCCATATAACAGCCCAGAGGCTTGTCTGGATACTCTGTATACATAGATGATCAAGAGCCCGGGCGTATCCGGGTCTTTCCCGTTTTCGTCAAATTCTACGGCATCGCGGAACCTAAGGGGTCTCGTTTTACCATATAGAACTATGTGCTTGTCACTTAGACTGTCTATGAAAGTCATTGACAGGCCCATTTGCTCTGCCAAGTAAGAACGCTCTGCCACGGGCGTTTTAGCATGAAGAATAAGACACTTGGGTTGTATCTCATCCGCGAGAATCTCTGGCCACCCCACTTTTCTCTGTAAGTAAGCCCACGACCAACTTGGAAACTCCTCACCTACTGTCCCGGGTGTATCACGCAAGGAAACGCCCCAGAGTAGGTTAAACCGAATATTATCGATTCCAATCCCGTATAAATGGTCAACCCCATGGGTTTTCAAAAGACCAGCCACGGCGTTGATTCTGTCCTCTGGCATTGTCAGTTCCCGGCCGGCGTATGTCGTGAGGGCTTCTGATGGGACTTTAGTGACGTTGGGACAACACTCGTAACGGGGATTTGCCTCGGCTGTATCAGCGGACTCGGGGTATACCACGGTGGGACATTTAATGTGCCATAGGACACCATAGTCTGTCATGTACAGTCGGTGCGGTGATAAATACTCTTCTTGCATAGTCCACCCACGGGTCATCCAGACCGGTTGAGACCGGGGAGGCCAGATGAACCAAGTCCCGGCGGTTCCACGACCGTTCATTGGATCGTTGACGTAGATTTCCCCCGGAAAGTCGCGGTTATAGCCCGGGAGACCGGAATGAATGTCCTTGGTAATGGCGCACATTATGGTTAACCATGATTTGGCATATATGTTCCCCATGGCGTCAATCTGCTGAGCCTTGTCTTCATCGCTGTTTTGCATGATGCAGTATCGGTCAACCCAGATATATCGAATATCCAAGTAAGAAGCTAGTTCCATGCAGTCGTGGAGCGTTTTGGACATGGTCTTGAGAGATAGTGAGCCGGGTTTATTGAAATCGAGCTCGGTTTCCTTGAGGAGCATGTTGTCGTCGGTGGGATCCCATCTGTAACTGATAGCGCTGTACTTGACATTGACGTTCCCAACTGTCTTGATACACTTTTCTTCCACGTCAATGAGACGAAAGGATAAGGGCAAGCCTGTACAGATACAATTGTATGTTAGACTAAGATGCTGGTGATTTTAACAGGTACTTACCTGGGTTTTGTTTATCTATTGCCGTTGAACTGGTATCCGCACCCCTTGGAAGCTGCTCACACAACTGCTTTTTCAACAACTTGGGGTTGAACCGGTTAGTCTCAAAGTGAGATAGTCTAGGAATACCCTCACTTCTATCAAGACGTAAATTCAGGAAAGCGAACTCTGATTTCGTTTCTTCTTGGCCGTCTTGGTACCACTCAATATCCAGTTTCACGGGTAAAACATCTCCAATTATCGTCAACATAGGCTGGGCGTAGTATTTCCCGTTGAACTTGAGCTTCTTGAACGCAACTTTTGCTTCTGGCGTTGCTTGTTCGTGGACCTTGGTTACAATGGCTCTAGACAGACTGAAACATATAGGACAGTCAGGACTCAACCCGAGTTTTCCAATGGCCTTGCCATCAGTGTCATTCACGGGAAGCGGCCATGGAAATATTCCATCATCTCCATACGTTGTTTTACTCTCGAGAAGCCTTTGGATATCTGGGTCTGTGAAACTCCACCATCGTGGATCACTCTCACCCGGCGGTTGTTCTAGCTCACTCCCGGTACCGCTGACGTTGGAGAATTTATAGTCATACCACGTCTCTGCTCCAACCCAAAAGTTTGCTATGCATATTTCGCAATCCTTGACTAACACGACACCAGAGAGCATTTCAGTGCACGATGAGCACCATCTCAAGTTTTCAGCTACGGCATTAAGACACCGGTGGTTATACTCAGAGCATGATTCACGATAGTCGATTGAGTGCTTCTTATGTGTCAATAAGAGAGGGGGCTAACAGTGTTAGCTTCGTGTATTGGTGTATTTATTCATGATGTCATAGGTGTTGCAGAGTCACATGTTATTACCTTGTTGTTCTTTCTGTTGAAGGATAGTCCAGTGAATCCATGTCCACTATTGTCTTTGAATTTTGTGACTGACAACATGCTTTTCAGAGTGTCCTGTCAATTAAGGTGATGACGATGCCGCCAACATTGTAGATTTCATGACATTGCATATTCCAGAGGCCTAAGAGTTACATTTTGTAGCCCCTGTAAATCTTACATCCTCTGTGAATTACCGGATATTTCCCGAAATCGCCCTGTATGTATACATCTACACACGTGCGTCCAACTATCAAAATATGTGTAAGGAACCATCTGGTGTGTTTATAACACTAAACCACATAAGAAGAGATACATATGTATGTATATATTAGTCTCCTGCCATTGCTTGAACACGACAATGGAAGGTTTGCTATATCTTCCTGGTCTCAGAGGCCACCAAAGCATCGGAGCCTCATAAGACTGCTCTAGTAGCTCTTTCTTCAAGAATCCACTGTTGAATTCACACTTCAAAGGGACAGAGTCCAAGACTATCTACATCTCTTCATCCAAACAAATTAAGATACGTAAGCTATGATCTAAACTAATGTCCCAATACTTTCCAAGCTCATGCCACTCAACAACAACCAGCACCAAAGGAAAACTGCTTTGTGTGTCTAACATGAGTGCCGCAGAGTGATCTCATCTGATAATGAGACTCCAAAGGGCAAACTTCGTATCGTGTTTGTCTCTATCATATAACCCCGCAAATGATACTCTTGCCAGATCAAAGCATATTAGACAGTCGAAAGTGGATATAAACCTCGCTATTCCACTACCATTTTACAGTGAGTGTCTTAGCCGTTAAATTTACGAACCTCCAACACTCACTCCGTGTAGATTACATGCTTAACTAGATGGTAGAAATTTCAAGTTACATCCGTATTCTGATTATCGTTCTCGTGTGTGAATACATCTGGAAGTGTGTATAAACATGATTAATGGTATGCCACAGAGCTACTATAGACAGCTACCTCACAGACTTCGTAGCCCTTCATGTAGACGATTTGATATATTGCGTGGGTTATACCCTAACAATGGTGTTTGTCCAACGCGACATTTCGTCTAATCTTTTTATATTTCGACAGAAGGATCTTGAAAGTGGAGCGGTGAAGATGCGCATGTCACTTTTTTATATTACGCGACTTCTCAGTTAACAGGTTCTCCATCTCCTGACTTTTCTTATTTTCAGAACGACCCTTTACATACGGCTTGTCTTACACCATCACCCACTACAATATCTCAAGATCAAAGTTGATAACTTTAACAAGACATCACTGGCCCTCAAATCTTGAGACATGAATCCGGATACCATTGCACGCGAGTGCTCAATAGCACGAGAGAAACTCCAAACCCAACTCTCCAAATCCCGCTCCAAGCCCTCCAGAATGGACCAAAACGGGCTAGCCATCATCCGCGATCTCAAAGCTACCCTAGGAATAACCACTCCCGAAAAAGAATACGCCGGCCCCAGTTTCCCCTGGTGGAACCGGAACTGCCACGAAGCCCGCGGTGACTACTGTCGATCCAAGCGGGTCCTCTGGTCATTCATGGCCATGGAGAAGGCTGGAGCGACGAATATGGAGCCCGAACGTATCAAGGCTTGGCAGGATAGTAAGGCGGCTCAGAGATATCTGGCGGAGACGTCGTTTTTGGCGTGTCAGAGTTACTATCGTTATCAGATTGAGGCGATTGCGCATAGTAAGGATTTGAATGAGGCGGCTAGGTGGGCGGCTGTTCCACAATGGAACCCGCCGGTGGGGGAGAAGGATGATGGTGCATCAAGTCAGAGTGGCGTGGATGATGAGGTTTAGATTCTCAAGGCCGCTGGCAGTTCTGGTGAAATAGACTTATAATATGATGAAGGCACAGATGATCAGCCAACTTGGGATATATGCACGTGCACATGTTAGCCTATGTGTAACTATCAACCCTCCTACACACAAAGATCTCTCCGATGAACCCTATGATTCTTTTAGTTCAACATAATCTCACACATTTCAAAAAGTCAACACAAAGCAAATATGCGAATTCATAGTCTATCATGGTACACAAAGAACCCTACAGGTCCTTCTTTTCACCGACCTTAACACCAGCAGCGGAAACCTTAACTGGTTCCGCCCGCTTAGTCTTAACGAAACTCAAAAACCACACAACAAACTCCGCAATAAGTCTAAAGGCAACGCCACAAGCAACCTGCCACGTACCAATCGACACACTTCCCAACGGCGCCTTGGGCAAAGAAAGGAACCACTCGGCATAGTAAGGGAACAGGTCCTTGGGTAACCAGAGCATGGGCTCACGAGAGTACCAGAAGGGAATGATGTATTGTGGGGCGCGGATGAGAACGAAGCGGAGGCCGTTGATGACGGTGTTGTATTTGGCCTGGTTGGCATCGGCGATTTTCTCTGGTAGACGATGACATGTTAATATCTCTGTAGCTTGTTGGGAGAAGGTAGACGTACTCTTGGCCTCCAGCTGCTCATAGAGCTTATCGTGCTTGCGACGAAGACGAGCCCACTTGGCAAATTCATCTTGGCTACTGGTAGCTTGCATTTCGGTACGGGCGGCGAGATATTCCTTTTGGAGCTTGCGTTGTTCGGCGGCCATCCGGGAAGGCTCGAGGGGCAAGAGGGTGACGAGGCGCCAGAGCTACATGTAAATATGTGTGTTAATTTCTTGCGCTCAAGGTATTCGTGGGAGTGGGCGGTAGACATACGATTTTGTTGATAGTGTCGCTTCCAATGGCGTTGATCAGGTACACCACCACCTCAAGGGCGAAGATGACAGTCATAAGCGTGGGCATGGTGGCGGGAATCGGGCGGGTTATCCGGGGACGAAGGCGGGCAAATGGGGTCGAGAGTGACTATGTCGGAAAGACGTCGACAAGTCAGGTTGCGTTAGCGGAAGGTGACGCTATTTATATGCAAAGTTGTAGAATGTGCTGGGAGCTCACATGTCTAGTTAGCTTTAGGATATATGAACCTGTACGCAAAAATGTGGGGCCAGATTGCATCTACGGAGGGTTGGTTAGGGTTGATATGTTGGACACGTCGGCTTGTGATTGAGACAGTGATGTCATTGGGGTACTAGCTCCAGGATTATAGTGCAATGAAAACGAAATCCGTTCCATTTGTACAAGTATGGTTTAGACGGAACAGTTTCCCCTTTTAGAGTTGCCATCGGTTGAAAGTGGGGTGGGACACTAAGTTGTTTAACAGCAGTTGCCATACAGGTGGACAATTGAACAAAGGCTGAGTTCTAGAATTAATGCGACATGGTACAAACTTGACTACATTCAAAATCACATGTTAGTCAACAATGTCCCGTTCAATCGCCCCCGAGGATCTAGCTCTCCTCCAAAAGAGTGACCCGATAGAAACCTACAACAAGCTCCTCCCAATCTTTGAATGGACCCCCGGATCCAGCCGTCTTGAAATCGAAACTCTCCCCGGCCTCGGCCCCGACCCGGACACCCCATATCTCCGGGAATCATCGGCCGTCGGAGTCGCCAAGCTCCGACTTGTTCAAGCGTTTCTCGTAGCGAGGAAGAAAATCCAAGTTTACGCCGGACTGAAGGAATGGAATGATGGGGTGGCGGAAGATGTGCATAGGGTGACGGCGTTGGCGTTACTCTTTGATGCGGAGAATCTGATGGTGGCGAATTTGAGGAAGAGGGTTTTGAAGTGGGGGGTGGAAATGGCAGTTGCTGATGGGTGGGTTGAAAGAGAGCTTTGGCTGGTTGATTCGCTTTTGACGAGTCGGTTGCATCGCCAGACTAAGTCGCCTACTTTGTGGAGTCATCGGCGGTGGGTGTTGGAGTTTACCAATACGGAGGTTGACGTACCTCGGACGTTGAAAGAGGTTATTTGTGTCTCTGGAGAGCGCCATCCGAAGAATTACTATGCTTGGTGTCATGCACGAATTCTCGTATCACGGTATCAGTATGACCCTGAAGCTGCCATTACGGTTGTCTCCCAATGGACATGGCGCCACCACGGTGACATATCCGGCTGGTCTTTCCTCCTCCACCTTCTTGAAAGACACGAGAATCTAGCCGGGCATGTGGTTGGGGAGACGTTACGGTTTACTGAGAGTTTAGGTTGGGATAATGAGGCTACATGGTGGTTTTTACGAACGGTCATGGCGGGCCGGATACTTGGAGATGCGAGAGGGGAGATGAAGACACGAGCTGATGAGATTGGTCGAGTCGTGTTTGCGGGGAAACCGGGTGTTCAGAAGGGAATGTGGGAGATGGCCGTCCGGTGGACTGAGTCGTATACAGTTACACTCTCCCATTGACCAACAAGTAATCTACCATTCATATTTCCACCACACCAAAATCCCCGGTCCATTGTGGCTATGTTTGTAGTATTTGGCCAGGGTCATCATTGTGCAATTAATACGTGTAGGTGGGAATAAGCCCGACTACAGTCTGTGCCAAGTATACATGGACAAACTCGAAGCGAAGATTCCCGTTTGCACAAGCCCACAGGGCTGTTAATGAGCTGTTAAGACCGGAGTCTTACGGGTTGGTTGCTCTGGAGCTGGGCTGATTGGGTTCTATGCAGTGCTTGATGTCGGGAAGACAGACCCATAGGTGGTCCTGTACTTCGGGAACTTCCACTTCGGTATATATTGACGAGGTGTTGACGGACGAGAACATGTCAAGTTGGTTCCGAACAAACGACCCCTTTGCTTATCGGTGATAAGAGGGGTTGGGAAGTGTACTTTTGGCTGGTGGACTGGGCCCTGGTTTATAGTTCAAGGTGGGATGCTGACTAGTGGACGATCAAGATTACGAGCGAGAAAAGTGAATGTGAAAGCTGACGAGAATATGCTAGGATTATGATATTGTGGTTTCCACGGCCAAGAAATGGTGTTCTAGATGTGGTTAGATAGACTTTGAGTTTAATCAAGCTTGCTTCTATCTTCAGAACGTCTAATCCTACTGTGCCGTCGGACCCCGACCATTGTTCGGTATTCAATGATCCCATGATCTGATAACTGTCAACCCTTGTGTGTGACAACCTCAATTCACGTAAAACGGCGAAAAATGACACTTGCTTTGTTTGTATATCGAGTTTTAATGCAAGGATAGTTCCTTCCTTTTTAGACATTACATTGTAACGACACTTTTGGAGTTTGAGGCTGAGAGACTACTGTATATGCACGTGAATTTGGAGATGGATGCATACTTTTCTTTGTGCATATGAAAAAAGGTCGATCGGGAGGGTGCAGATTTGAATATAGAGGGAGGAAGGCGTTGACGGATTGTTTCATGTTTGGATTTAGACTTTGTTGGTTTAGTGGATTTGGTGATATCACGGATTACGGATCACGGGCGTGGATTCTTTTGGCGGATTTGGGAATTTGGCGGATTCCTTTAGAGATATGATGGGGACTCAGCACGGTTAAGCGGATGCATATGCATGCCATGCACTTAAGTAAATATGTTTGCATCTGTCGTGTACCCCGACTAACATCACAAGCTTATCTACATATGTATGTATTCCTCCCTAACCCGTACCCAATAACCTCAGTCGTCACGATAACTAGCAAATCATGTCTTATCATCAAACACCTAAACCAAGCCCATCTCGCTGTCCAGGGCTTTTGGTCTGTGGCAGACAGCTACAGGGTTTGACCACCAGCAAGGAAAAGGGTCCCTCCATCATAGTGAGGGGCGTGCCATGCAAGGGGCTTCGACTTTAATCGCTCTTGATATGAGAAAGGTCCAATGGGACGAGAATAGAGTCGTATTTTGGAGAGTGTTCCACTGTTGTAGATGATTCTGCGAGGTCATACCTACGTACCGAGCTGGATCGCTTGGCTTTCTCCAATGAGCTTGTTATCTGTGGGGTTGTCTCCGATAAGTCTCCTTTCCATACCGAAAGCCACATTCATTCATTCTTGCGTTTCTACAAATACATACTCAATCAGCGTCATATCCTATTCTCCTCCCCAGTTCCCAGCCAGCTCAAACGCAAATCCGGTTCTAATTCGTCTCTGTAAACCCCAGTTCCTTTGGTTCCTTTATCCCCAGCCTACCCCATTCATTCATTCAGCGCTCGTCTACCCGCCTTGACATTAAACACCCGAATCGAGTTGACGTCTTCGCCCAGACCACGACACTTTATCTATCTACCAAAAAACAGAGTCTTGTACTTATACCCAGACACGTCCGCTCACCAGACTTTCGCCGTTCTTTGGTTCCCTTGGACGGACTAGGAGTTGTGAATAATTGTTTATTTCTTCTGTTCTTCGTTGTTGTCGCCCTTGCTTGGTGTTGTTCATTGTTTCTGATTTGGTTGTGTTTCTTGTTTTGTTCTAGTGGTTTTTTTGTTGTTTTTAATAGCTTGGGATACTTGGGGATTTAAAGCATTGTCAACTACTCATGTACATACCATAGAGTAGGCGCCATTCACTTGTGTCGTCTCTCCAACTTATCACGACTCCCATCTGGTCGAGTCCTTCGTCACACGAGACGCTGTCATTCCCTTTTTGACAAGTCTTGTCCATTCGTTTCCGTCCCTCCTTTACATATTTCTACTACCCACACACAATGAAGTGCTCCACACTTGTCTCGGCCGCATTATGTCTTGCGTCTCAAGCATCGGCCTTTTACATCTGGGAGCCATGCATCCAAGATGGCACATGTCGTCCCAACAAGACAAACTCCACTAAAAGTCATGTTTCTGGAAGAAATAAGGGCATTTCTTTACCACTAACCAAAAAGAGCCGCTCGGTACGTTTTTACAGCATGATGACATGGATTATGTAGAGTCTTGGCATTAACATGAATAACCACAGGGCCACTCTCGGCAACCAAAGTTACCATCAGCCGGTCGTCTCGGCATGGAACAACCTAAGCAGAAGCGTGACGACGATGAATATGACATCCTAGAAGCCGCAACCCCCACTTATTCTCACACAGTTGGTGTCGACCAAGATGGTGATGACATCTCATACTTTATCAGTGTTGGTGTCGGCTCGGAGAATAAGGAAATGTACATGTTAATCGATACTGGTGCCGGTAGCACTTGGATCATGGGATCAGAGTGTAAGAGTGACGCTTGCGGTATGCACAACACCTTTGCCAAAAGCGACTCGACCACTCTCGAAGAAACAGACAGCCACATCAAGATTTCCTACGGCTCTGGCTCCGTCACCGGCCAAAGTGTCCGGGACTCCCTCACAGTTGCCGATATCACCGTGACCATGGCATTCGGTCTTGCAAACGACACTTCATCCGACTTTGAAAGCTTCCCTTTTGACGGTATCCTTGGTCTCTCATTGACTCAAGGCAGCACTGATAGTTATACTGCTACGCTCAACGCCTCCGACTCGCTTTCCCAGAAAGTCTTTTCGATTTATCTTGCTCGTGCCGAGGATGAAGTTAATAATGGTGAATTAACCCTTGGCGGTATCAACAGTGATCGTTACGACGGCGATATTACATACACCGAGTTGACTTCCAAGACATCAGGTGCCTGGTCTATTCCCATGGATGGCATCTCTTTGAACGGTGAAGACCTGGGTATCTCCGGACGTAGCGGATACATTGACACGGGTACCTCGTATATCTTTGGACCCCCCGATGACGTCACTACTCTGCATTCCAAGATTGACGGCGCAAACTCCACCGATGGTTCCCGCTGGACCGTCCCTTGCGACACCAATGATACCCTAGCTTTGAGTTTCTCAGGCCAATCATGGACCTTGGAGCGCGATGACTGGATCTCGGGTGAATTCGACGATAGTGTATGCTACAGCTACGTCATGGGTGTTGAGGTTGTCAGCAACGGGTGGCTCCTGGGTGACTCTTTCTTAAAGAACGTATATTCCGTTTTCGACATGGAGAACCACAAGATTGGTTTCGCCAAGGTGAAAGCCGCAGGGGTCTCTACCACGTCAACTAGCACTGCTTCATCATCTACCTCGACCGGTGACGTCGATAGTTCAACTCACCAAGCAGCCACCGCGTCGTCCACATCATCGGATACATCCTCGGTAGCTGGTCTTTCCATGTCTATTAGTCATGTTGCAGCTGCAGTCTGCCTTGGTCTATCTGTTTTGTTGACTGTGTAATATTGTTCCTCTATGTACCGACTCTTTGAGCGGATTGTCTTGTCTTGGGTGCTTTGTCGTTGGCGTTTTCGTTTTTCTTGCTCTGCATATGTTTCTGTATCGGCGTTTCATTTTTTTTTTCTTTTGGTATCGGGATTCTCGGACTTTTATATGTGTCCCTTTAGAGAGGACCGTTCGGGTAATACGTATTTTAGTAATTTTGTCATACTGGGCATTCGTCATAGAAGTCTAAAGGCTCTGACGACAATATAACTTCGGCTTAACTATTGGCCTATGTTACATGTACATAAGCATTCATCTCCGTTCAAAATCATGTAAACCCCAGTTCCATTAATATGATAAAAAGGCACAGCATTTACTCCGCAAACACATAAACTTCCGCACATGGCGACTTCCCGAATTTCTAGTCCGTCTCGGCTAATGTAAGCTTCAGGAGACTCAATTAGCACAGGCATCTCCCAAAACTGCTTATTCCCCTCGCTCTAGAAAAATCAAGACACTATCAGATCCTCCTAGTAACAGACAAGCAATTGACTCCACCATACATGGCTGGGGCATCCAATAGATGCGTCAAATCCAACCCAATGGTGGCATTTTCAGCATCTTCATTGCCTAGACAGGAAAAAGCCGCTCTGACGGAACCGCTTATATGGTGGTATTCCAGGATGGAAGGCTTTGGCATTGACTTTGGCTTTTTACAGGTTCCGTCGACATCGTGACTGCCGTAGGACTGGAGACGCTGGTGATGCATGGAAGTTTCTTCATTTGGAAATCGTGAAATTCGAGGAATGAACAAGGCTTGTCTCGTTTTCCTTTACTTGAGCTTTGGAGGTTTACTTTGTCTTCTTTTGTTCTTTGGTATCGGAGGCTTATTCAGCATTTCAGGGATATACACATCCATACACATAAACAAGTTGTTTTATTCTCCACGCCAGGGGCCGATCGCACTGTTATAAATCCCGATCCGTTGATACTATTGCCGGAGAATCTTGACTCTCCGACGACGGAACCTTCTTTTACTTTTACATACATACCTTGTTGCCCAGTTTTATCGACATTGAATTGACTTGTATCTGACAGGTCCAGTTTTGCCCGACTTACCCGCTTACACTATTCGGCTTCAAATCACTAGTGGATCCTAAAACAGACGTCAAAAGACCGCCAACTATTCCTTAACGCCGCACCAGTCTATTCACGGCATCTTTAATCCCAAACTTTCTTCAAACTCGTGACTTTCGGATTTCCAATCTTCCCATTTTCCGCTTTTTTTGTAACTTTCTCTCGCCTTGGGACCATAAGCTCGTTCCCCTGCCCTGCTCAGACCCTCCTCGCCAAATAATAATACCTCGCTAGATCAGACCAGTCTAATCTGGCTTGTGCCGAGCCCTTCCATCCTCCACCACCACCTCCTGGCAGTTCGCATTGTTCGTTTGGACGTCACTTTTCACACAGCTAAGCTCGCGACATCTTTACATACCGAATAAGCTTGTTCTTGGAATTCCACCACCTAGCGCTCTTTTTGTCGCACACACTGCTATTAATCAGACGACTGCTGCTTCATCTCAACCCTTGGAATTGCGCCTCCTGACTAGTATCTTGTTGATCCGTATTCACGTGTTAAAACACCAACCTCGAGCTTGACGAACCAACCAACTTAATTCTTTTTAAACCCCCACCGACAATCCCACATAAGACCCGGGAAACTCGACATCCCTTACAATATCCTCGCCAACAATGCCCCGAACAGCACAATCATGAACTCCAGCAGATTAAAGTTCTCCCGCACCCACCGCGCGGTCTCCGCCAATGCCGCCGCCGAAAACGACGCTGAAGGCCGTGGTCTTCTCGATGGCGACTCAGACGATGATGGCGAAGGTGACCGTTTAGTTCTTAACATTGCGCGCACACGGGTAACGGATATAATCGCCCAAGAAGGCGAGTCTCCAAAGACACCACGGAGTGCGCGCAGTGTACGATTCGACCTTACCCCCAAATATGCTGAAGCGCCACATCCCTTTCCAGATCATGAACGGAAGAGTGAAGAAGGGGTTAACCATCGACGACCGAGCGGGGTGTTTGAACGGCCGGAAAGTCCTTTCTTCTTAGACAGTGAAGACCCAGAGGGCTTTGGTGATGTACGAAGGGGACATGAGATGCAGATGTCAGATGGCGTAACACAGTGGGCAGAACAAGAAAGACGACGACCAAAATCAGGACTGAGAAGTGCCTTTATGAACATGGCGAATTCGATCATTGGCGCGGGCATCATCGGTCAACCATACGCCTTCAAGCAAGCCGGTCTTCTTGCAGGTGTGGTTCTACTGATTGTTCTTACGATAATAGTGGATTGGACCATCCGGTTGATTGTCATCAACTCCAAGCTTTCTGGGACAAATAGTTTCCAAGGGACAGTGGCGCATTGCTTTGGACGACGAGGTCTTCTTGCCATTTCAATAGCGCAATGGGCGTTTGCGTTTGGTGGTATGGTGGCCTTTGCTATTGTTGTGGGAGACTCTATTCCCGTGGTGTTCCGGGCGATATGGCCGGATTTGAATGATATGGGAATGTTTAGTGTTATGGGGAACCGGAACTTTGTCATTACGTTGTTTGTAATGGGGGTTTCATACCCGTTGACACTTTACCGTGATATTGCCAAGGTATGTTGGATATGAACTACGTCATCGTGCGTTTAAGTCGGATTGTGTACGAGATGGAGACTAACCATGATTTCGGTTATAGTTGGCTAAGGCGAGTACCTTTGCTCTCATCAGTATGCTGGTGATCATCTCGACGGTACTTATTCAGAGTATGTTGGTACCTGCGGATAAACGTGGTACTATTTCACCGGAACTCTGGACTATCAACAGTGGTATTACCCAAGCTATTGGTGTTATTTCTTTTGGTAAGTTACTTTTCAATCTCATCCTTTTCTAGTTGACTAACCCTTTATGTCTCTCAGCATTTGTATGCCACCATAACTCCCTCTTAATCTACGGATCCCTCCGGACCCCCACAATCGACCGCTTCTCAACTGTCACACATCTATCAGCAGCAGTCTCGCTAGTAGCCTGTATGACAATGGCCCTAGCTGGCTTCTTAACATTTGGTGACGCCACGCTTGGAAACGTTCTCAATAACTTCCCCGCAGATAACACCATGGTCACGTTTGCGCGTCTGTGCTTTGGTCTGAACATGCTCACCACCCTGCCACTTGAGGCGTTTGTCTGTCGTGAGGTGATGATTGAGTACTTTTTTCATAACACTGCACCTCCACAAATTACCGATGATGATGACGATGACGGGCAGAATACCCCGTTTATCGCCGATGGGACACCCCCGCAGATTGGTACTGCGTTGCACGTTTTGATTTCTACGGCGTTGGTTATGGCGGCGTTGGGAGTTTCCCTTTCTACTTGTGATCTTGGTGCTATCTTTGAACTTGTAGGTGCTACGAGTGCTTGTGCCTTGGCTTATATTCTTCCACCGCTATGCTATATTAAACTCACGACTAAGTCGTGGCGAACATATGTAGCTATGGCGGTTGTAGCGTTTGGATCTGGCGTTATGGTGGTGACTGTTATTCAAGCCGTAAGCAAGATTATTTACGGGGGAGATAGCAATGCAGTATGTGTTTAGACAGTGATTGAAGGACGAGAATAGTTGGATATGATAGATGATAGACTTTGCTTTGTATATATGTTGCACGATTTACATCCTTCTATTATGCACGGTATGTCCTGACGAATCGTATTCTTTTATTACAAAGCCGCCCCACTCTGAAGTCCCCAACGCAACCCCGTCCGGGTGACGTACATGGAACGTACGTACAAGTGAGTTGAGTATCGGCTGACCTGGGCGACTCCGCGTGTAACCCCCCTAAAACGCAATATAAAAGGGCATCATCTCCGCCTTGTGAATCTGCGTTTTTTGTTTTTCGTTCTATAAACGCAATTATTCAGTTTTTTTAAAAAGATTCAAGATTCAAGATGCAGCCTGTTAACTATAACCACCCGAAATGCCCAAAGTGCGGCGCGGAGATTTCAGAGACGAAGTCTTGTGGAAAGTGTGGTGCGGTGAGTTATATGGCTTTTTTGGTGAGGGTTGGGATTGACTGACTGACTTTTTGTAGACTTGTCCTGTTTAGAGGGGTGATTTTGTTGGTGGATGATGGTTGGGGACTTGGTAGTTGTTTATTGACTTCAGATTACTTTGTGTGGTTGGAGTTATGTTATGTGTAGCTTGTATGGTGACTTGTTGACTTGGATGGCTATGGGGTGATATGACGTGGTCGAGTAATCTGTATTTTAAGCGGGCTAACTTGAATGGGAATCTTATAAAGACACATTATATCGTCTAATGCATGACTAGCTCTGCTCTAAGTTGATTACGTTATACATCAGGTTCCCCTATAATACAATACTCGGATACCAAGCTTGCGGTACTCCATAAACATGTCTACGCCATTACGTCCTCCTAACCAACCTACGTGATATTCTTACCAGACTAGTGAAAGATTATACATCTATAACGTAGACTATGAAGTGATTTCCCCAACCTGATGGCCACCATGACGATGATTACAAGCCTTCATGATGAGAAACCGTACATACATACTTTGCTCCTCCCATAGTCTCTCCAAGTCGCCCAGTTTCAATGCATATTACCTTCTCTCCCGTATACATCTGACAATATAAAACCCCTCATGTCCCGCCTTTTTCTAGTCTGCCATCTCACCCAAATAGACTTTAATTAATCCCATCTCACTCTTCTACCCCAATGTCATCCGAAATAGAAGAATATCCTTGCCCTTTTTGCAAAGCCCACCACTACGCGTCCGAGACCTGCCCGAAGGTCTAAACATCCGCAAGTACGTATATACATACCCTCATCGCCCTCTCCTTCACAGCCCAAGCTAACGCTTCGAACAGCCCACCACCAAGAATGGCTAAATACAATCGAGAACAGCAGTTATCCGTACCTTCCATGTTAACGGGTCAAACGGTTCATCATCAATATACTTCTCTTTTCTGGACTATGATGAATCCCTCCCTCTACGTGACTTCAAGATGAGCATCTAGCCCCTTAGATCAATAAGCTATCATTAGTACCCAAGTTACACAAACCCTGGCATGTCATGACTTCATGTCTAATCTACATCTTCTTGACATAGAACACGCTACTCGGACACCAAGCTTGAGATACTTTAAGTTACATCCTTCCTACATATACGTGCTAGAGATACATCATACATCACATCTTAGCCCAGTAACTTCAAGACTCCACCATTTGACGTATAACATCACGGTTTCCTATTTGGGATGACCTACCACATACACACCATCATCACGTGACAATGTGTTCAAGTATATTCGAGTCTAAACTCATGTATGTACATACGCCAGTTTATACTTCCATTGGTTCATCCTCCATATTACCAGACCAACAGGCTCCATAATTCTCCAACCAATCAATAGCCTTCCCTCCCCGACCAATCTGATAACAACCACTACCCCAACATCGTTTCTTGATCCTTTGAAGATAACCCACCACTTGATCTATCGCCCCGTACAACTTCATAGCCCCCATCTCCCAAACTCACCTGACTATCACCAACCGCCCCCACCAAAACCTCGCCAACAACGCCTCTTTCTTCCCTCCCATCCAACACCCACCATGATTGGTCTATTTTATTTCTCCGATTGGTAGGACCGGTATTGCCTTAGACATGACTATTCAGGAGGTTTCTTGGTCAGAATGACGTCAAAAGAAGAGGTACTTTGTTCCCATGGATCGTCCAAGAATTCGTCTAGGTTCCATGTGGCTTGTATTCCGTAATATAAAAGCCTTGGTATGCCCCGTTCTTTGTTGTCCATGATTCTTCCAACCAAGCATTCAAAATGACTACACCCTGCTACTCTACCCACGCCCACGCTCAAGGGACATGCTGCTCCGCGCGTACCAGTCAAACAACCTGTCCCAAATGCCAAACTCTCCATGACCAAGATAAAAAGTGCCCAGAGTGCACGTAACCCACCTCACACATACATACGTACGTCCATTCAATTCATCCATGCTCTCCTGACACCTCAAACTAACAATCCTCAGTCCCCAAGAATCCCAAATGAACCCACAAACTCCATAGATCAATAGACCATCACCAAGTTACACAAACCCTGACATATGCCACAAATTCCTTGACTCCTGCCTAACCCATCTACATCTCCGACCATCTCGCCCGAGAAAATCCCCCATCCCGTAAGCAAGCTCAGACTCACTACAACTTCTCGTCCGACAAACCGACACTCCGCCAGATAAGTGGCGTTCCATATGCATATTTTGCAAAACATAGCTGGATCAAAGTCCACTAGGACTCCCCCTAATTGGATATGAAAGGAAAAAGTACACATCTACATGAGCCCTGTTTTCATATGCTTGGTCAATATTACTACACATGCATATCGGCATCTCCATGTTATACGCTTTAGAGCACCACCACTTGTATCCATCACAGGTACCGGAATTCGCCTCCATGACTTTCGGTCACCTTACCAAAGACATGATTCACAATGTACCATACATCCAAACAAAGATTCGTCAGATAATCCAATATTAACTTTAACTCCCTTCTACCTACTGCGCCCCAACCCGTGGCAAAACAATGACACCTACTCAAAATAAAACAAGAGGGAAATAATCAAAGAAAAAGAAAAAGACACAAAACCGCAAAGATGACACACAAGAAAACACCAAGGGAATTCCGTATACCCCCTGAATAACAGGTTGACAAGAAGAGAGACAATTGAACCCATCAAACAGATCGTCAGTCATGTCGACTCTTTTGTTCTCTCACGTTTCTCCATTTCTCCTTGATCACAGACACATCCCATCCACTTCAACACAGCAAAACGTCGGTTTTCAATGTCGATCCGAATGGTATATAACAAGAGCGTCCATAACCGAGAGAAGAAAAAATGAAAACGATAACAAAAAAATGGAATCAGAAAACGGAGAAAACAAAAGTCAAACAAAAGTTAACCTAGCCAGGTCAACTCTGCGCCAGCGGCTTCCCAACCGCCAAGACGACACGACGTCTTTCCATTCAAAAGGCAGCAATTCCTACCCCCCGGCCGCCCATCGGACCACACATCAATCAATACTCCATCTTCATAAAACCGCCACAAATTTACAGAATCTGGCACTTGCGGTGGGTCTTGCCGCTCTTCCGCGACATCAGAGCAGCGCGGGTAGCGTGCTCAAAGACCTCGCGCACACCCTCGTTGGTCTTGGCAGAGCACTCAAGGTACTTGTATCCACCAATCTTCTTGCGGACCTCCTCACCCTCCTCAGGGGTGACAGGCTTCTGGCTGGTCTTGCGGAGCTCCTCAATGGTCTTGTTGTCATGTCTGAGATCCTTCTTGCAACCAACAAGAATGATAGGAAGACCCTGGCAGAAGTGAAGAACCTCGGAAATCCACTACAAAATCATATTAGTCAACTACTTTTCGACACGACACTGTTCAATCATTTAATCTTACCTTCTCCTGGACGTTGTCAAGAGAATCAGGAGAGTCGACGGCGAAGCAGATAAGGATAACGTGGGAGTCGGGGTAGGAGAGGGGACGCAGACGATCGTAATCCTCCTGACCAGCGGTATCCCAAAGGGCCAACTCAACGTGCTTACCATCGACCTCAACGTCAGCGACGTAGTTCTCGAAGACAGTGGGGACGTAGACCTAATAACATTTGTGGTTAGTTTCTCCCTTGTCGCCTTTAACCTTCGTATTTCTGGTCTCTATCCATTTTTGATGCGCTTGTTGTGGGATCCAGATTTAACCAATATTCGCCTATGTAGCACATTTAATCCAGCTACACGCATTAACACGTTTGTTGATGTGGAGACTGTCGCAGTGGCTGAAGCGAGCGGACACTATGCAAGGTTGACGTGGATTGATAATAAATCCGTGTGGGCCCGTGGATTTAAAGACAGGTGTTGTGCACAAAGTGGCGATTCCAAACAAAGCAGATTATCGCCCAAATGAGTCTTCTAAAGTCCGAGCAGCTAAAGAATATGCCGCGTTATTTGGCGCGATAGGTGGCGACCGAGCTCGTGTATGCGTCATATTGGCCACCAACCGCAACATCAAAGAATAGACGCGAGACATGAAATATAGAATCTTGGATTATCTTACCTCAGGGAAGGTACCCTTGGAGAAAACGCTATACGAAGAAAGTTGTCAGCCTTGTGTGTCTAGAAAATCAGTGTGTACCCATGGACGAGGCGTGCTTGGTGACTACGTGCTTCAGCCTTGGCATCGTAGTAAATGCGCCCATAGTAACTGGCACCACCCCGTGTGACGGAACAAAAGCGACTCAGGCCAACAAAACGACTGACGTGACCATCTTTTCATGTCATCAACTGATCAATATAACCGGCGTGTCCATACGCGACACTGGGCGATAACAGTGGTGCGACACGGATGACGCGGAATAGCGACCACGGGGAGGATAACAGGGCTATGGCTTGCGGGAAAAAAAGAAGACGATTCCAAGCGCAGCCGCGTCCGTCGGGGTATGAAGGTCAAACTCACATCAGCAGACAGGTCTTGCCGCAGGCACCGTCACCGACGATGACAAGCTTCCGACGAATCTCAGCCATTGTGTATGAATAGGGGAGTAGTAGTAGTGGTGATTAAGTGATTACACGGCTTGGGCGCGTGATGACGATAGAACAGCTCAACTGGCGAAGTGTTGCGCTGGGAAGTTGGAAGTGAAAGCCGGTGATTCGGGCGAGGATGGCAATAACGAACGCTGTTTGGGCGTTGGCGAGTTTGGTTGTGGTGGTGTGGATGCGAAAGAAAGAAAGATCAAGAATCTCGTAGCGAGTTGGTGAGAAAGGAAAAAAAGGAAGTCTCAAGAAAGGAAGAAGGAAAGAGAAAGCTTAGACGGTCGAAGCGGCCAGCTTATGGGGGATGAGGAGGCTAAAATTGGCTGTTGCTGTGCACTACAACTGCGCTGAAGTGCTTGTAAAAAAAGGAGGAAACAAAGGGTAGTAGGCACTTTCAGGCGTCGCTGTAACCCAGTAAAAAAAAGGGCCAGCAAATGTTCAGAACAGCCAGACAACCCAGTCCAACCCAGTCCAGCCCAGCCCAGCGAACTCACCAAAAAACTACCACGGAAACTACAGTCGTTGTCCTCCCTATCCAGTTCTGTTTTACAATACATAATCTCCTACAGCGATAGAAAACCGCTAAGCGTGCACACAGCCCAGGATAGCCAGGTTGACCGCGTGTATTGCGGGAAGAATGATAAACCACATCGGGGCACAATAACAGGGCCCCGTGATATCTACTCGGGTCGTACATTCTCGTTGTTATTCTTCGTCGGCGTTTCTTAAATTTGCCACCGCGTCTTCTCCGTATCTGCACTAAACCGACCGACTTGTTCTAATCCACATGTCGTTGGAAGCGCTATGGATTGGCCTCCACTTCTAAAGCTATAAAATGAACCCGGTACAAGTGTACGCCGACGAACAGACGTCAGGGGCACTGTCAGCGCCGCCCCCAGTGTGTCCCTAGGCTTCTTACCCCACTATCGGCAAATAGACAACAAAGAGGCTATGGACTTGTCTTTGTAGCGCTCTTTAGTTTGGCTTAGCGGGGGCTGGCTGACTGGCTGGTTGGTTGGCCAATCTACTGTATGTATGTATGTTGTATGTAGCATGCATCTCCACTTTTCCGTCTGCAAAACCCAACACTGCCGGTCGCCTTGTACTCACTTTTGGTACCGTCAAAAACTAGTAACAAACCACCATTGCCGTTCATTGTGTTATCGTTGCTCTACTGCCTGCGATGCGCCGTCAAAACCCCCACAGAACCAACGCGGAAATCGGTTGTTGTGTGGATTCCTCTTTCTGTCTTGATCCCGGTTCAACTAGCGCTCTCTGTGCAAACAGACCTGCAGTTGGCAGCCTTGTCCGTCCCCTTACCCTCGCCGAGTGGCGGGTTGGGTTACAGTCAGTCTATCCCAAGGGCCCTTTTCAACATCAAAAATTGGCTTCTCCATTTGCTCATGTGCTCGCTTGCTCTTTCTCTATCGGCCATGATGTATGTACACACATACTGTTGTCTGCATCTTGTCTCCTTCTTCCTTGTATATACATATGTACATATGTATGTGTATGTACAACCCCTTCAAGGTCCACGCACGCAGTTCCAAACGGCTTTCTTGTGGCTGGATCTAGGACGCGGTGCGGTGCAGCGGACCTGGCGCAATCCTTCGACCCATCCACCATAACGCCAATGCCTCTATAACAACTACTCAGTCCCCGCTACGACTACTGCGTAACACTTAGATTTCCCCTGGTTCTCGTTCCTATGTCGTTCCTATGTCGTTCCTGTGTCATTGCTTCATTACACCGAAAGCCTCGACAACCAGCTGACCCCTGGATGAAGCAACTTGGCGACAGCTTTGTTGTATTGTATACATACGGACCACTCGGCATCCACAGAATCATGGCCTGATGTGTCTATGTGCAGTACGTACACATTTATTTGTACACATCCATTGTATCTCAGAGACTCACCGCACAAGTTTCCGGAGTAACTTGGCCTCGCCATATATGTACTTCTCTTTCTTTATTGGTTACACTCTTCAGCGATTATGGACAAAACTCACACACAAGCTTCGCCAAGCAAATCATGACCTCGGGCAAAAATACTGGCTGCCTTGTTGTTTCGCACGAGACGTCCGATACGCCCCCAATCTGTTGGTCCTTCTTCATGCGTCACAAGTAATCTCATGTCGTTTAACTACCGTCGTAGCTTCCCCCCACTCCATGCCTTTCTCGCCTCTCTTGATAAACTCATGCAAACGGGTTCTTGGGGCTCAACTATCACCACTTGGACCACGAACTTGTCGCCAAATTCATCCGCCACATTGACCCTAAGATAGGCTGTGCCGACACGAAATCCACAGTAAACCCACGGACTAGGCCCTTGTTCGACTTGATCTATGTACTTTATGATGACAGCTCCAATGACGGACGGCATTGTTGCCAATTCCCAGGCCCACCATTCTTTGATGAACAGCATATTCAGTGTTACTCTTGGTTTGCTCAAGCCGTTGTGATCCTACTTGAAAATTCACCCTCTGTGCTATCGTCTGCTGTACCTCCCAACTCTCTCGTCAACTATCAACTTCAATATTGAAAAAACAAGGCTGGTGATCTACATGCTCGATAGCAAATCTCCCACGGTCGAAGCACATGCGAGGTATACCACCGCAGCAAGATCACTATACCGCCGCTATAACCATCATCACCCGAGGTCTCAATTACAACCCACCATAACATCTCCCCATAATAACGGCTCTCCTTTCCCCTTCGTCCTCTCCAGAGGCCGCCCAATCAATTAAAATTCCCGAGCAATACTCAATAACAACCAGCGTGCCAGGTGTCAGCCTTTCCACCTATGAATAGAGTAACCTAAGCAGCAGCGCCACATAGCACAGCCTGGGGCTAGTTTAACGGGGATGGATAAAGTAACAAGACATGAAAGTCCGTGTTGCAATGCCCCGGAGAGGACCGCAGTAGCGGGAGGAAATGGGGAAACAATGTATTGGGTCGCGTATAACTGGTGACCTCAACTGCGTTTATACTATTAACGGAGTTTGATAGGTTTGGTGGGGGCCGACAAGTAGACAAACAATTTTGAGGTCGGGATACTTGTGCTTTCTGCCATGTCTAAGCATGTAAGCGTGGGAGTTTGTGAAACTTCATCGATTGGGTCTCCAGGTCGCGTGTAGATACATCTTGTTTATCGGTAACTTGTTTTATAAACACATATTTTGATATCTTGGATTGTTTTATTTTGTAACAAAGGTATGTTAATGACTACATGTTCAATGTCCCAGTTGTTATACGGGCATCACACAACGATAGGGTTAACATAGGGTTTGTACTGGCTGTGTATCTCCCAAGCTGAGCATGCACAAGACGAAGATGACGACGTATCGATACCTTTGATTGAACAAATAGACAAACCATGTCCACATAAATCATGTATCATGTAGCGATATGTCGGTCGTATGGCCGTGAACATGCAAGACCAACACATTACAGTGTAGCGCCTGCATCCAGCCACACTGTGTACCATGATACCGGTTGTTGTTGAGGATGGATAACACAAGGAAGGCACGCAGCGAGGCATGTAACAAAAGCAAGAAAACGAAGCCCCGGAAAGCCCACGGCAGCCCCGTTTCTAGTTTGTTTCCGTTGGCCGTGTTGTTGATCACCGTTGTTCATATTCGGACTAGATTGTTTGTTGGAGGATTTGGGGAATTTCCTAGGTGGTTGGGCGTTTTTTTTGTTCGGAGCCACGGGACCTGAGAATGGGATGATGAAATGGGTGCTTGTCTTGTGGTTTGGAGATTGACTTTACTTGGGTTTTGGTTCTGCCAGAACCAGATATTCTAGTTGTGACGGGGGCTGTTTACTCGTGTGGGAATTCGCCACTTTGGGCGTTCGGACCAAAACAATGTGGGAAAATACCAAGGTAGTCTGCATGTGAATGCAGCGTGTCGTCATATCGGCTCCTGATGATTGTGAAATCCAGGAGTACGAGCTGATAGACACAACCCTACCAACAGCACACCAAAAACCCTAACATAGCTGCCACCTGTCAAAATGGTTGATCCTTGGTTACAGCTGGCGGTACCACGTGAGTCGGCCGTCATTTGTGGTACCAGAAAATCAAGAATTTGGACGACCTCCGGGATAACCGGCAAGCGGACCTCTCGACCCCGGCGCCCACGACCAGGCCACCACGACATAACCAGACACCACCCAGGCCTAGATAATCGTCGACATACGCTCCAGCCAACCCGGGCATACCGAAAGCCGCCCTTCGAATTTTCACATATACAAGTCCCATCCAGTCCACCCACCCCACCATGGACAAAGTCGCCCACCGCACGCTCCTCGCCGAGCGCCACGCCCGCAACCGATACGCCGCCAAGCTTGCCGTGCAGGCCGCTGCAGACCGTGTCGATGTCCGTAGACACGTCATCAATGCTACCCGGGAACTGCTTAACCAGAAACGCGATTCAGTTAAGCGGAGCAAGGAACTTTGGGCCAAGGGGCCGTTGGCAGCGAATCTGTTGGCGTTGCCGTCTTATGGAGTTGTTAACGAGCCGATGCGTGCGGATAACTCGCAGATTAAAGTGCGCGATAGCATTGTTAAGGAGAGATGTGCTTGGGCGGGTGGTGTGAGATATTTGAGTTTGGCTTTGGGTGATAGAGTTGTTTTTATTGAGGGGCCATGGAAGGGTAGAATCGATACTATCCAGGAGATCAACGCCGAGATTGGCTGTGTCCGTCTGACTAACACCAAGGTAAGGAAGGAACTTTAAACATCTTAGAATCACAAAACTAATAATCCAACCAGGTCCGCTCTCGTGTCCCCGAATTCATGGCCAAGCTCTACCGCGACGAACCCTCCTTCAACCCCGAAATGGACCAACAACCCGGCATCCCTATTTCCGCCCTCCGCCTCGTCCACCCCATCGTCAACCCCGCCACCAACAAAGCCCGCGATGTCATCATCGAGAAACTAGTCGTCTCCAACATCCGTCGTGATGAAATCACCGGCACCACCGAATGGGACCGTGTCATCCCCGCTCTCAACGTCATCATCCCCTGGCCCGAACGGGAAGCCCCAGACACCACCATCCACCCTTGTGACACGACCCGTGACGATGTCGAGATGATCACGTTTGTCCCTACCTTGGTTAGACCGCCTATGGCGCCTTCGTTGATTGACGAGCTGAGAAACAAGTACTCTGTCTTCCGCACTAGACACGATCCTGCGTGGGTGCAGAAGAAGAATGAATTGGCGGAGGCTCGGAAGGCGGCCAAGGTCGTGCCGGGATCTCGGGTTGTTATTCCTGATAGCATGTTGACTCCTAAGCAGGAGGCTGGCCGTATGCGGAAACAGGCGAAGAGAGAGCTGGGCCAGCCTGTCTTGTCGGAGGAGATGTTGTCGAAGATTGGTGAGATCATGGTCAAGAACCAGACGGCCATGCGCGAGGCTGGGGGTGTGTCCAAGGTGGAGTCTACCCTGGGTAGCCAGTAAAGCAACCATCTAGTTGCTTCACCTTTTGTATATTAGAAAAGTGTGTGTGAATAGTCTGTACGTTACCAGTCACGAATAGAAATCTTGTAAAATCAAATCAGGCCATGGCCTCTGTCTATTTTCTCCACTGTCTAAATCTAACCCAGTAAACTTAATCTCTCCATCATCTTGACGACTGGAGCTTCCTGTTTCTTGCCGGTTTTTTGTAGACTATCAATCATGACTGCCTCGGCACCAGATGGAATGTAAATCTCACCATCAAGTCCCTCAGTCTCAACCTTTTCCTTTTCTGGCTCCCCAAAGACCGTCAAAACAGCCTGTTTACAAGCCTCCGTCATCTCCACGAACAACTTTTCAACTGCCCTCGCCCGCTCTTGCATATTTCTCCTTACCAAAGCAGAAACTAATCTTTCAGTCTCAGCTCTTGACCCGTCAACACGCTCTACTAAACGACGGACACTGGCAACAAGATACTCCTCTTCGTACACGGTACCCTTCCGTCCACGAGCTCTTTTCTTCTCTTCACGACGTCTATTCTTTGACGTCGCACGGGAGACACCAGTGCCGACGGAGCCGATAGTTCCAGTGTACCGAGTGAAAAGACTAGCACCTCCAGCTGATATCCGCGAGGAAGCTGCGACGGAGATGTCATCTGGGATGTCTCCACCACGCTCACCCTCATAGAAGGCCAGCGGGTCTTCAGCTGCACGTTGTCGGAGCTCGAGGATACGGGGGACTTGTGCGGCAAGTTGAGACTTGCATTGGGCTAGGAACTCAGTGGTGTTGCTGAGGGCATCTACGATACCTGGGTCCACGGCGGATACAAGGAGGTCCGTACGCTTGTGTAGTGTGACGGTGCGGATGGCAGATGAGAAGAGATAGCCCTTACAGTATGCACGGACAGCTTCCTCGAGGTTCTGGAGGTAATCCGTGTTAACAGTAGCACATGCCGCATACTCCTTAGCATCATAAAGAGCCTCGGCCAAAGTCGACGCCATCTCAGCAAGCTCATCAGCAGACAACGCCGGGGTTTGAATATGTGCGTTGTAGAGACACTCCTGCCAGCAGGAAGCACCGGCTGCCCGGTAGCACTTTGTAGCTTCAGCATGGTGTCCGAGAGATTCATAGGCAAGACCGGCTTCTTCGTTCTTGGACCGACTTTCGAGGAATTTAGCGAAGAGGAGGGTGAGTTCGGCGTGACGGGGTGCGTCGTAGCGGTAGAGGGAAAGGGCGGGCTGGTAGAGAGAGTGTTTTACCACGTAGCGGGTGAATTCGTCGTCAAAGACGTCAAGGTCTTTAAGGTGGGATAGGGCCTTTTCCCGGCGGTCAAGGTGATCATCAATGATGAACTTGCGGCGAGACTCAGTTTGAGCGTGGAGATCCTGGATGAAGGGGACGTATTCACGGGGATCTCTTTGAGCCTGTTGCGCCACTAACATAGCCAGACGAAGGTCATATAGACCCAAGGAATGGTCATAGAGCATATTAGGGTCCGCCAAAAAGCAAATGTGTTCCACAGCTCTCTCCGCCAACGCCTCGTCTGTTGCTTGGAGATGTGCAACAAGTCGCAGACCATCGTCAGTGGCTGGTGGCTGCTTGCACACATGGGCGGTAATGGTATTTTGAATGTTCGCAGCATCAGGTTTCGAAGTGAGAACCGCAAGAACAGCATCACAGATGGCGTTGACCTTTTCCGTTGGTCCAGGGGCATTTCCAGGCTCGGCGGACTCGTCAATGGCAGTCTTGGTGTTCACGTACATAGTCTCCGCAACATTTTCAGGCTTCAATGAAGACAGGAAAAGATCAATGAATGCCGGCTCGTGAACCTGGCTAAGAACAAGACCGACGTTGTTGAGGAACTGCTTGGGACGGTGGTCAAAGAGAATGTTCATGTCTACACGGTGCGTACGGCAAACGGCAAAGGCGGCACCGTAGTCACGTGCGTCAATCAATGAGCGGATACCAGCGACAATCATGGCACGGGGGAAGATTGTCTCAAGGTTACCACGGGGCATTTGAAGGATAAGTGACATTTGATTCGGGATGGCCGTGACCAGTTTTCCTCCACGCTCAATGTTCCGACACCGTTCATCAACTTCGGGGTCGTCCTCTGGGACTTGAAGATCGTTAGAATCCATAGCGATGTGAACGAACTTGACAAGATGCGTGCTGGTAGTGAAGACAATGTGATCTGGAGTGACGAGGAAGGAAGTGCAGTTCTTAGCAAGAATGCGAGAGTCGGCGTAGAGGAAACCGTTACGGGCGAGACCGATGGCGATGTGAGAGTCTTCACGGGTAATAACAGTCCAGTTGGGGACGTTGGTGGAGAACTTGAGGAGGGAGGTGTCTTCTGACGCGATGCTGTAGACATTGCCATCGGCTTGACGACGGACGAAGCCATTTGATGACAAGTTGACTGGGATCTGGGAAAAGTAATCGGTGCTGTCGATGGTGCAAGTAGCGGCGGTGCTATCCACCGTGACAAGCTTAACCTTCCGAGAAGAGCCACCAACCAAAGACACAACAAACTTGTTCGTGTCCAGGCTGGCGATTTCCGCAACCAACTCGCCCTTGTTAACCAGATCTTGAACCTTCACAATTGACAACGCAGCGGCGAACTTCCCCTTTCTAGTCTTGATCGCGAACATCTCCACGGTCTGACCATATGCCACAGCCAAAACCCGGTTATCAACAGAGAACCCCACAGAAGAAACTGGCTCTGATACCTCCACGGTAGCAAACCCCATTGGAGGCGGTACATTGGCGGAATGGAAAGGCGTCAATAGGAGATTCGTCCCGTCAATGACACCAACAAGACCGAAATCACGTGGGGGTTGGATAGGTCCCCGAGTAATGGTGAAGGCATAGTCGGCTACGTAAACGGTATCTTCTGAGGCCACAGAGAGACTGAGGGGTTTTTCTGAGTGCCATGAGATGTGCTTGATTGCATTGTGAGGGAAGACATGCTTCAGATACCAATGGTAATTTCCAGTCGTCCAAAGCTGGACAGTGCCATCTACAATGATTGCGAGTACAGTTGAATCGCAGTTCCATTGAAGACGGATATTCTTGGCAGTCTTCTCTCTCAACATGAACTCGCCATGACGAAGACCGTTCCGTTCAAAGAAGACAATTCTGATACCCTCGTCTCCTGGGACCCTCTGGACACTGGCAATCAGGTTACCGGATGGTCTCCAAGTCAAGGCGGACTCAAGGCCATCAACAGGTTCACTGATACCGTCAAGGACACCGTCGCGGGTGTACACACGGATAGCTCTCCGAGAGCCTTGCACTACTGAGTTCACCGCGACAACAGCGGCATCCCCACGCCAGGCGATTGTTGTTTCGCCGTCTTCAAATGGGGATGGTTCACCTTGGTCTACCTTCAAGGGAATAGTGGGATCTCTAAGAGCCTTGGCTCCTCTGCCTTCGAATTGAGTTTCCTTTTTACCCCAACCAACTGATACGTGCTTTGACATGGCCAAGTCTTCAGTTTTGATAGGGAGCTCTGCTAGAGGGTTGAAGTCTCTACCCATGAAACTGACGTTACCATCCTTGGAGACCAAAATCAAGACCTCCTCATCAGGAGACCAGCAGGCCGCAGAGATACCAGACTCTATAGAGCCGATGATTTCGACAGTGGCAGGGGCAGCTTCTTCGTCATCATAAGATACTGATTCCTGGAGAGAAACGATGTCACCTCCGGCAAAGATGACACAGGTGGTAGCTGTATCGCTGAAGTGGTGGAGACTAACGACCTTATCATGAGTGAGCTCTGGAGTGGGAGGATGAGCTTCCCATGCGGTTATTTGCTCGGGACTACATATTCATGTTAGTTCATGAGATTTTACACTTCATACCGAGCATACTCACACAGGGGTCTTATCACCAAGTCTAGACACCGAAATCAACGCACCAAACTCCGACGGCCCATTAGTGCAAATGACCTCCGACTTTGCCGGATCCCAGCACAACTGGGTGACATTCTCAAATTCGCCTTGAATCGCCGTAAAGCGACTAAGCTTGAGATTGTGCATATTTTGAGGTTAAAGGCCAAACCTTGACAAAGGGTGGATTTGGACGTGAACAATATGTGGCGAAAACCAGCAGCCACAAGTCCGAGTTTTCAAATAGTGACCCGCTGCAGGCGTTTTCGTCGTTCTTCACAGTCGTTGTGAATCGTGATATGACGAAGGTTGATACTAGAAAAAAGAGTTAAAGTGCCCCGCTGGTGATGTATCGGTACTTCTGGCAGTGCAATATTTAGGTGTACCAAGATGTACCGGTACATGCAAACACTTCAAAATCCCAGCCAATGACGTCGGCCCTGATTGAACTAATCAAGAACTGCGGGATCAAGGTTACACTAAGAAGCTAAGTGGATTCTGATAACCCTATAGCTTCAGAGAACAGGGTTGACATGCCTCGGATGGCAAGCTTTCAGTCATGGAACTTTTAGAACTACCGGATTCACCTTAAGGAGGAGTCGGCTCATTGATTTTTGTCCGACAATTTGGAGTTGGTGTACTGCTGTCATCACACCAAGTCTTGCTAAACTTACCTCATTTGTCTAGAAAGTATCTGGATGTCCCACAGGGACGTGGATGGTACTTTTTACATGGACATGAGAAAGAGATATATCTCCAAACTCGCAATCTCCAAATCTCAACAAATCTAGAGCTCCATTGCGGCTCGTTATCGGTAGAAAAGGCTGAAATGAGCTAGCTATCTTTTGTCTTGATTGAAATACGATCTAGAAAGTGTATCTATGTATACATTGACTTTGCCTCTGACGCTTGTTGGGTGAAACCATACGTTTCGCATTGAAGCCTCTCGCTTCTTCGTGGTTCCCCGCAAAATATCTAAGTGAACTGCCGAGGTGGGTTTAACCCCCATGGCGTATTACAGGCATCTACCGGATATAGCTGGTAGCACGCGGAACTGAAAAATCAAGTTACAGTGTATGCTGTGGTTGTTGAAGATTGAATAAACAATAACCCCAACAACGGTAAAGCTTCGGATTGAAACTTTGAGCTTGATTCTGTTCAATTGGCATCTCCCGATGGGTCGTAATGTCACTACAGACCATGCCCGGTTAGTGCCGTTCGCCCCAACGGGTCTCAACGGGCCATTGAGGTTGTCTTACATGACATTGGCTATTAGCTTGAAAAAGTGGTAATGGCGCGATAAGGTCGTACGTTATTGGTTCGCCACTTCCTTATGTTGAATGACAATTGCGTGCCCAACATGTGTTGTTACTTTGAATTCCAATGGCCCGATCATAAATCGGTTAACTAGCTGTGGATGAGCGGAGGTTGGCGCTAACAATCCCAGATAAAAACTAACGTGGGTCATTGCATTGCATTTCCCCGGATTTTCATTTACACAGCTACACATCAAAACCCACTTCTGTGCATATTCTGACCTTCGATTGCAGCTTATAGACAATTTTCACACATCATGGACGAAGCTTACAATAGACATTCTCGCCGCAATAAATCTGCGACAAACATTGGTTACTCGAGTCCAATGGCACCTTTATCCTCCAGGGTATCATTCATCGATGCTGACGTCTACACCGAGACTCCCCAACACAACCCCGCCGATCCTCCTCCGAAATATTCTTTTCGCAAACCACCCGGAAGTTGCGTTCATTTCGATACAATCTCAGTCACCAACAAGAACCCCCTCCTAATGACCGACGGCCATCGACCAATTCTTTCGTCAAAGTCGCACCAGGACCTGCCAAGTTTTTCTTCCACTCCTACCTTGCACTACAAAGCACCAACGCGGAGAAACTTTCGACGCCCGTCACCCCTGGAACGATGCCACAGCGATTGGATGCCAAGAGCAGGTGTCCGCATGGCCGGGTCAGCCAACGAGATCAACGGGAATGCGTGGATGCTGTCATCCCCCAATGATAGTTTCACTACGGCACCGTCACCAAGGCTTTGGGAGGATCTTGATGAAAATCAAACGAACGACCAATGGGTTGAATCTGAGCGACGTCGTGAGCTACAGGCTATGTCACGTAGGAGTTCTCGGCCGACGTCCCGTTTACACTCGGCTTTGCCGTCAGCCATGGCATCACCGGAGGAGTCTAGAGAGGGCTCACAAATGCCTAGTAGAGCACACAGCCGTGTTAGTTTTGCCGGGCTTGCTTCATTGAATTCTGATCTTGAGGAACTTAGTGGCTCGGAACACTCCAAGTTTGAGTTTATAGGTGGGAAAGAAGTGCCTGGGCCGGACTTTGTCGAGGAGTCAGACCGGTTGGAGGCGGAGGCTGCTTATCGTGAATATCACGGCACGAAGAAGGTTCCACAGGATGAAGAGCAAGCGATCAGAAGGCTCGTTAGTGATGGGACGTCATCTCGCTCGTGGGTTGCATCGGTTATGGGGTGGCAGAGAGATGCGGAAGAGATGGAAGAGAATGACAAGAGGGATGGTGGAGACCAGAGACATCTCTCAAGACACGGAAATACGGCAGAGAGACATTTTCAAGGGGTCCCCGAAGAAGCAGAAGATGAGCTTCCTGGCGCACCACTCAACGGAGGTGTATGGAGTGACGCGGCCTGGCTTCTCAGTGTGGCATCAAAGGTCATACTATAGATGCAGGTGTCCTTACCTTGACCTCTTTGATGAACCAATGGATAATGCCAAACGGGTGTGCGCATGAATGTATTTTCGGGCGAACGTCACGAGAGATTGTGGCGTTGTTTGTCTTTACTATGGGAGACGGGCTGTGATTCGGCATAATGAGTTACATCCGGCGGGCCGTGGTTAAACAAGTCGGCTGGTGTAGCTCGGAGCTGCAGTAACTCGTGACCTGGGACAAAATATCCCTGAAACTGGCGGTGAAGGGCAGGCTGAAGAGCGGCGTGCGTCTGGTTGTACGGATTTTGCTACGAGAATGGTAAGGTGCAGATGGAGGATTTGGGGATTTCTTGTGGCTTGAGTCTTATGGAGATGTAGGGTAAGATAGATACGAGAATGGGACATGTCAGATGCAAGAAGGGAAGAAGAGGCAGGAATGGACTAGACTTTTGGATTTTATGTTTTGCGTTTTGCGTCTTTGCGTTTGGGGGGTTGGGAGTTTTGGGGACTTATTGGTTAGCAATGGTATACGATATATTGTCTTTGATTAGTCACTTTGGATGCTTTATATGTGCATGTCTTGGTTTTGGTCGTGTACTGGTACACAACAGTCGTTGAAGCACATTTACGACACCTCGGCGTTTCCAGAATCGCCTGTTTTCTGGCTTGTCTGGTCTAGACCTTAAATTTGTAAATCACATGTCTAGTGAATGGATCTGTAGTACGTATGTACATACATCACTTATGGGTTGACCGGTCGGTGAGGTTATCAACAATGGTGTCAAGTAGAGTTCTTGGGAAGTTTAAAACGCCAGTTGTTGGTTCCACACTCGCTTGTTGAAGGCCATGTTAAATCTTACGTGTTCATGTATCCATGCATAAGTCTATTTCCAACATGTTGCGTCTCCTGATTGTTGGCGTGCCAGCTTGTCTATTGGGGGGTCAGCGTGCCTCCTTTGGTTGATCCCATATCGCCTTGTCTGCAGGTAACCAACGCCCAGTTTTAGGCGCTCTGCAGATATGTCCAATCAACAAGGAGACGCCACCATCCTATCCCGATAACAATGGAAAGCCTTAAACGAGAAGCGTATATCGGGATTAGTAAGTTATGGTGGTAGAGGACAAGAAGGGGCGCGTGCATATATGTGCAGTTTTTGGAACTGGTGGTGTCTAGATCATGTTTTTCAAGTCGTGTATGTACGTACAATACATACATAGTTGGTTTCATTACAAGGCCGGTTCACTTGACCATGTGGAGCAAGAGTGGCAATGATGTCATTTGAACTGTGTACCCGTGTAACGTGAGATGAATTACAACTAGGAGAGTTCACGACTACATCGTATAGCACATGTCCCAAGTATCAAGGAAATGTATCTTGAACAATGTAAATGAAACTCTCTTGATAGGAATTTCTGCCTTTTTCTGTACGACGCCGCATGCGGAAGGCCCGTGGGGATATCCTAAAGCAGGAGAACCGACGCTTGATAGGGAAGTATATGGAATATTTCACTCAGAGGAAAAGTGCAAATAGGTATTTTTTCCGGCCGGATGACGCCAGGATTTGTTATTTCACCAGGGGGAAAACAGAAAAGTAGCTGCAGGTGTATTTGGACAAGTTTGATGCAACGCAAAGGAACGCATGCATAAACATGGAATTTCTTTTCTCTCTCTTCCTACTTGACCATGGCTTGTTGCCTCGTTGCCCCGAAGTAGACGGCGGTGAAGTAAGAATGTTCCTTTTTCCATGATGTGACAAGAATGGTCACGGATTTTTTTGGGGGCAGCCTCCCTTGTTCATGGCGGCTGCTTCCTGAATGGAGTACCCCCCATGCGGTTGCAGAAGTGGAGCGGAGTAGGAGGAGAGGATGTGACTACGACGTTGATTTGACAAAAAAGGAATGTGAGATGTCAGAGGGAGTTTGGTGGCTTTTCAGATTTGCTTGGTACATGGACATGTATGTACGTACATACATGGACATGTGCATACGCTATTCTCGGGATCTCTTGTTTAGTGGCCTTGTTACTCACGGGAGATACAAAGTGTAAACACCGAGTAGGATCAAACTCATGATCGAGATGAGCGGTTGAAGTTTTAAAGTCATTGGTTTATACGGCGATATGGCTTTTAGTGATGGCGGTGTGGGGTCTTTATGGGGTCCGAGAGGTACATTGGAAGAATGCGTTGGTTCTTGATTGGACCGTTCATATGTCGATCTTGGGGCGGCTTGATTCTTTTGGGTTTTTGATTTGCCCGTTTTGATGTTGATTTGTGGATGTTTGATGGTCACAGGGCGTGAAGTTTTGCCAGATGCATGTTTCTTCCGCCCTGGGAATCCTAAAATGCACTTGTTAAGGGGGGGTGGGTAAGTCTGGACATATCTATGTCCATCTCTAAACTCCGCTTGGAAGTATCTACACATCTAAGTCAGGTGGGGTGATGGTGATGATGACAATTCAGTCGGACGAACATGACGAGCTTTTAGTCTGGTTCTTGCGAGTGGATAAGGGGTTTAGACAAGTTGTCAGAGTTTACACGACAGACTTCGAGGCTAATTGTCAAAGAGTGACATGCATGTACGTGGACATATCGGGATAGTCATCATCCAAACTGGTTCTTTTTAGGATGCCGTGGTGTAGGGCCTCAAGTTTCCAAGAGATCCCACGTAACGATACCCTCAGATGTGAAGACGTTTACACTGGGTTTCATCTCCTGAATGTCAAAAACTCCACCATTCTTAATTTGTAACCAAGAACCGTCTTTCCGCCACTTAATCGATGCCGAATGTTTGGTATGTATATCGGGTCAAATATGGCTGAACGCTTTGACAAGCAGCCTTTCAACCTGCCAAGTTTTGATGATCTTGCCGAACGGCTGGGAAGTTCAACCTACAGCCCATTTATTCTACATCGAGGCATATCATAGTCACCCAGCCCTGTCGCCTGTGTTCTAGACCTGCGGAAAAACTGCTCGGAGAGGGGGGGGCGGGGGAAGCCTTCTGCTGGTTCCGACCGGATACTTTTCGGATTGTTGCCATGGTGTGATTGGATCCGGGGTACCAAAAGCAAACTACTTTTTCCTACTTCCTATTCCTCTTTTGGTTTTTTTTTTCCTTTGTTTCTGTGCGTTCGGTTTTTTTTGTCAATTGCCGGTCGTCTCCCTTGCGATGGAACAAGTGGGCGGGGCCATTTACGTTCGTACGGACGGGAAAAGATACAATAGTGTAGGGGTCGGGGTTCCGGGGAACAGAGGGAGGATGCAAATGTATGTACAAAGGTGTCTGGGCAGACTGGTCTGAGGGTTACCGGGGGTCCTATGAAGAAGATACCGACTAGGTACCAAGAATGTGGGATTTCAAGTCTGAATCATAGGGGGAGTATAGGATGTGCGGTAACGAGAACAAGACAAGGACAGAAAAGGTCTTTGTGGACGTGTGTACTAGGTACATACATATATAACATGACTATTGTCCTCCCACAAACGTAACCGATTCAGGGGCTCACGATAACCCGCCCGTCACTTGAACCCGTCCGACCTCTAGATGGATTCGAATCTCAAGCTAACGAAACAAAGTCCACCCGCCAACCCACAAGTTTCAACACCTCGGCTCCCGGGTACCCGAAGACCCGCGCAACGGTCATGACGATAAATGCAGTAGTGAGGAGAAAAAAGGAGGGCAAATCAGACCCGTGAACGTGGCATCGGACTCGCCTTGAGAAACCCTGTTCGATCTACTATTTGTGGTCCTTTGGTCCACATTCTGCAAGGCGATTTTGCGAGGCCAGCCACCGGTAAATAATCTTGGGGGAAACGGGTTTTTTTTTGTGGTGAATTCTTTTGTTAAAGTTGCCTGTTTACAGTTCCTTGGGGTGGTGGCTTGTAGTTTGAAGTATTGGTACAGGTGGTTACAGTACACGAATGGTTGACAAACGGGGATTCAGCTGTGGTACATACAATCTTACATATATGTATTGTATTTACATTCTGTAAGTATGCATATACGCCGATGGAACATCACCGGACGAATGCATGTCGCCAGGGGCTGATTCAAGTGGGTCTTTTGCCCTGGTTCTCTGACTGTCTTTTGTTGATTTTCTCTCTTCATCGTCTTCAAGACCTCGTAAATATTCTCATGTTTGCCACACATCTTCATCAGCCCAGACTTGTCGTCACCAAATGCAGTCAAACTTAGCATGGCTATAAATGGCGCTGTACAACGAGACTATGACGTCATGACGTGTTACTATGTAACGTTCAATCGCCTCGGTCCACTTAATCCCAGTAAATTGACGTAACCCTAAGTAGCAACAATGTTCATACCGGGTGACATGGTACTCGCTTTTTTTGTGACGATTCTTCGTGCTTCTTTGTGGCTATTCTGTGGCGGATGCATTGACGAGTACATTGTCTCGGTGTTTCACCGGCAGTGCAATCCACGACTAAGCTTCCACATTTAATACGCAGTTAACTATGAGGGGTGTGAAGAAGACCATGACCGTGCTTAACATGAGCCAAAAAGAGTTTTTTGTCACTTTGTGAATCCAGTTGACAGGTGAGTAAACAGCCGATCAATGTACAAAGAGAGAAGAAGAGCCCCGGGGCCCTACCCTTTCATGAAGTGCTTGCAGCAAGTGAGAAGAGATAAGGAGACAAGAGCGAACTGAAACTGCCCTTTGGACGTCACATTAGAGAGGCACACTATAGAGACACATAGTTGGATCGTGTCAAATTACGACGCATGGACTTGAATAATGGATGGAAACGACCCGAGATATTTTTAAGAAGGCGGCAAAGCTTTGACTCCTGTTGCAACGTTCTTGTTCCGAGTACTTAGAGTAGACAAGATCCCAATCTGTCACTTTCGGAATCTCGTGTCTTTACCTTTTGTTCCCTTACTTTTCTTGGTTTCCACAATATCCCTAGATTCCAGAACGTCTAAAAACGTAAGTCTGCCTCCACCTAATATTCCTATACACGCAAACGATCAATCAATATTTTCCCAAAATATTCACAACTGCGGGATCCGCCATGACATCATGATGTTCGCCAAATGTGGCAAATCCAGTCGCCTTCACGTTTACCGAGTATCAATTCTCCGCCTCTTATTGAACTTGACTGTGACGTTGACTGTCCAATGAATATTTTCATTCCAACTTTGGATCTTCTTTGGAGACTGGTCAGTTAAGGGGCGTTCTTCACCCTTGGTCCAGTATGGTAATAGGCTTAGTGGCCGTTGGTCTAGATGGCCTAGACTCTTCTCGACGCTAGTTGGAGTCCTTATAATCCTACCTGAGTCTTTTTGGTTGCGTCATGATTATGGACAGAGATTGTGATGTTTCTTTAAAGCCTTTTAGAACACTTTTAGTGACTTCAACGGCTATTCTTGGGTCGTTCTACTCTGCTAGAGTGTCTCTAGATCCCCTGGGAGATAACGACCTTCTACTATCAACTAAGATTTTCTAATCGATCAACACTATTACATCATAGTTGGTGTAGTTACCTTCGATGGTATAACCCTACACGTGTAACATTTGGCCCCGCACTACGACGTGCAAAATTCATCCGGACCCAGCATTGAGAATTCCCTCTCGGGGCTAGACAACTTGAAGGCGGAGGCTATGTACTTCTAGAACGTCTTCTATCGCCACTTGTTCATCACACCGTGACAAGTCCTTTGTGACGATTCTTTGATTTCATTTCTTGATTGCCAAAAAAATCAACACAATCAGTCGTCCGTCGTAAGTATTGTCTCCCTTTGGTCAGCTCAGGTAGCCCCGCTGTCCGTCCGCTTGTCATCGTTTCCCGGAGATTGAAGCGAACCTGTCGAGTAGTCGTCTGTTCCTGTCTTCTCTACTCTCCTTTTACTTTCTCTTCTCTCGCTCTCCCCGCTTATCCGCTTTCCGCCTGTCTCCATTCCATTAGCCTATTATACCTGATGTTTCCCGTGAACCCGCTTGTTCAACCCCACCACTCCACTCTCGCTCCGCTCTTCAACGCTGCTTCTGGGAATCAGCTTCGGGCTGTGAACCCCTGACCACGCTGTATGATGCATAAGCTCTCTGTCCGTCCTTCAATGTCCTGTTCCGTCCCGCTCATACATACATACATGTGTACATATACATTCAAGACAACCTCTACGTTGGATTATATCGGTAACTTGCAGTTGGATTGTCACTGGCGTCGATTGGCGGCCGCGGTAATGTCGTGATTCCAATGCCCAAGTGGCTTTCTGCATCATACCCCGTATATTGTGTCCGCTGCCGGTGGCAAATATAGCCATACAATATGTCTCTATGACGCACCAAAGTCCATGCTGAACGACCCCCACCAGCATCAACAACAAAACGGCCACGTCCCTCCAAAGGTTAATCGCCACTGGCTACGTTGTTGGTCCTGTCATCGTGCCTACTTGCAGTATACAGTCAGGGATAATGGAGTTTTGAATACTCCTCTTCTCCCCGTCCTGACCTCTTCCTATCTTCTTCCTGTCAAGTGGCCCCCCACTGCTGATGCAACCACCCACGTTTGTTGATTTGGCCCTCGGTCGTGATATCAGCACCCCGCATTTTTCTCTCTGGCACGAGCGTATTTCAAGCACCGGCGTTATTGTCCGTCAAGTGAGTTCTTAGGGCCAACTCACGCACTCCACCAATTCCTATTACGGTGGACTGTCAGACCGGACAAAGTGCTAGTTGGCCCCACGTTCAAGTCGGTTAAGGCCTTAGGCCTAGGCTGGCCAAGTGCCATTCCATACACTAGCAAACGATGCTTGACAGATTTAGTGCCCCACGTCATAGCCAGCATGCAGATCCACTCTTTCTACACCAGGTTTCCATGTCCTCGCACCGTCTGGTCCTTGACCTTTTGTCCGTGACTTTGCTGTCTGTGACTTTCCGCCCGTGACTTTCCTGGACTTGGTTGTTTGTCTCGTGTGCTACGGGTGACGGGACGGGACTGGGTCGGTTGGCATGGCCTTCCCGTTGATGTCGACTCAGACGGGACGTAGAACCGTTTGCCATTGTTCACCGCTAAAGCTTCCAGAAAGAAATCAAGCACACAAAAGAAGAAAGACCGAGACCGAACCTTAGGTAGCCGATGTTGTAACCGATGAGTTGTTCTCTTTTTTTTCTTCTTTTTATCAATTCACTCCCCACGCCCCTAAACGAAGTCTATCTAGTCAGTGTCTAATCCTCCCCGCACATCGAGTGAGTGTATGTGTAATATCTCACGCCCCTTGATCCGTCTATATCTGTATGTGCATACATACTAGTTGCAAGGAGCGTGATGGCTTTCTGGACTTGCCCCCTTCCAACCGTTCCATGTCAAAGTCTGGGTCAACCATCAGGCGGAACGAGTAACAAGAGGTAAATGACCATAACATTCAAGTATTGGCTCGATCTTCCATGGTACTCGCTAATTGGGAGTCTGCGAGGCTGTTCTACTCCAAAGGCCTCCAGATTGTCAAGGCTATTTCTAGTGGACATCTCCACAGGTCGAGTGACCAATTCACGGGACCTGCTTTATTCGCTTGTTCGTTTCCTAGCGGCTCTGTCGCCGCTACAGACCCTGAACCACAGACCAGTTCCGGGGTAGGATGGCCCTGTTTGTGGCCTGTTGAGACATCCGAATTGGGTTCTAAATTGGGATTTAGTGGTTTCTAGCTGGGGCACCATAGACTTCTATTTCATACCCGCATCGAACCCACTTGAATGTAACGGGTCTGGCTCTAGTGTCGGTCAAAGGCAAGAAAGACGGTCGATTCTTTATTTAACCCACTTCGTCCCGCTTTCATTTTGGTCAGTCCGGTCTTGTCTTTGCACACACACCATCGCTCGCTTGCCTCTTTAAGAGTTTACTTCCCTACTTGTCTATTTCATCTTTATCTTCATCACACATTTGATTATTGCTATTTCTTTTTCTTCCTTTTAGTCGTGTTGTTGCCCTTCGTTCCTACATACCATCTATTATCACCACCGCCACCATACATTGTCGTCATTTTTCCACGTCTCTAACTCGCCGCAATTTCACGCTGTAGATTGATAATTTTGTCAACAAGCACATATATTGGTTAATATCTCTCGGAATTCGCCATTTCTTCTTCCGAAAAGAACAAAAGCATCTTTCTCGACGACCCCCACGTTTCTACGATATATCATACGGCAAAATACCGATTCTTCACGGCCAAGCCCCCACGCACACCTTTTTTTTTCTTTCTTCCCACAATGGCCATTACCTCGCCTTCTAGACGCTTCGATATGATTTCTTTTCACGACGTATGTTGATTCCCGACGCCAAGTCTCGCTTATACACGCATCATATCCCGTTCAACCACTAACACGGTAACAGGAACCTGAGATTGAAGATGTCTCGGCCTACCCCGGCCTGGGCGAGGACTTTGATCCCACCGGTTTTGATTTGTCCACATTCTGTCAGATTCTTGAGATGGATGAGGACCCTGAAAACAGACTATTCAGTCAAGAATTGGTGGTGGATTTTTTGAATCAGGCTCAAGATACCTTTGAAAAGATCCAGACAGCCATGTAAGTGTTTTGTTCCCAATGCTATGGTGGTATGATTATGATGTAATACTAACACTAGATTATAGTGACGAAAAGAATCTTGAACAGGCCTCTGACCTCGGTCATTTCTTGAAGGGCTCATCAGCAGCTCTTGGTCTAAAGCTAGTCAGCGCATTGTGTGCCAAGATTCAAGATTACGGTGCTCAGTCAGAAGAGCGTGTAAGACCAGAAGAATCAGAAGCTCTTGATCTTATGCGGGTTGCTCTTGGTGAGGTGTGGACAGAGTACGAAAAGGTACGGGAAACCCTCATGAAGTTTTACAGTATTGTGGAAGAGGATGACGACGAAGATGAAGATGCCGATGATGAAGCGGACGAAGCCGAAGAAGAGACTGAAGAAGAAGAAGAAGAAGAAGAAGAAGAAGCGAAAGAGGAGGAAAAACAAGAAGAGGCCGAGGGTGAGAAGACAGTCGATGATGGCAAAGATGCCTGATTGTGTTTGTTCCGGTGTCTGATGTTTGTCGACTTCATGGATAACGCCTCCTCCATGATGTCAGACTTTTACGCCTATTTCCTACAGGTGCTATGTGGAAGGCACAGATGGTTTGTCTTATGATTTTGGTTTCCTTTTTTCTTTTATTCTTTTTGTTTGGCGTTGGGAGGTGTTTTGCTTTTTCTCCGTGTCTCTTTTTAACAAATGAGAAAAAAAAAGCCTGTATTCACTTGCTCGCTTGCACAGTTCACCTTTATGGTATTTACTGTTTCTTGTATGCTGCTTGACAGCCTACACACACACACACACACGAATAAATACAACAGACTATTGCGTCTCCAATTTTTGTACCACTATAATTGATTATTTATGTGCATAGATGCATAGATACATGGACACATGCATGTCACTTGTCGGTGTCCATCTTTGATCAGGATTCTTAACAGATGAACATCTTTTTGCTTCCATGACGACAAAGCCCAGGTGGGGTTCAGGATTCAAAGCATACATATACATGTACAGATACTTTTTGTCGATGGACGTGTCTAGACCGAGCCAATCGAGAGCCATATAGAACAAGGTACAGTAGCATTTAAACAGCAAAGTGTAAATCAAACTCGCGGGATGACATAACCAATAGGTTTTACTTGGTGGGGTAGGCGCTTACGTGAAGGATTGTAGTGGGGTAGTATGGTGATTAGGGTTCTTGGTGCGATGGACAGAGTTTTGGGTTTATCGATGACGTTAGATGTAAGTCGGAGGGGGTACATGATTGAGACATTGTTGTAGTTTGTTTTGGTAGGATCAATTAGATATATACATATCAAGATGCCACGTCCAGGCCGTCCAACTCATTTCCTTGCGATCCCGTTATATACACCACGTCTAATCCAATCATTTATTCCGGGGTATACCTCCTTGACAGACCACATCCAAGTACACCATCCGTATATCCCGGCCAAGGCAATCCGACCACCGGGAGTCCTCCACCTTACAATCGGGGTACTCAACGCGCAAAACCCATCCATACTTACCCGGGCAAAGGAGCTTCTTCAACGGATAGAATGCCCCGAGACTATCGGTTTTGAATTGAAAGGGCTGGGGTGTATGGGGAGAAAGCAGGATACGGGGGTGGTGTATTTAGTCCCGAGGGGGGAGCGGCTGAGAGAGTTTATGGAGATGGTTAAGGGGGTTTTCATGAGGGAGGGGATTTTGGTTGATGAGGGGAGAGAGTTGGTTTTGCATGCTACGGTTGTTCATATGAGATATGCGGGGACGAAGGAGAGACCTGCGGGGAGGATTGATGCGCGAGAGTTGATTGATGGGTTTAAAGATGTTGTGTTTGGGGAGGGAATCGTCGAGTCTCTTGGGATTTATGAAATGGGGGCAAAGGAGGTTTCTGGTGAGAAGGGTGGTGAATATACACTTGTCGATAGTAAAGCATTTCACTAGACATGACGGAACGGGAACTTCAAGTACAGACAAAATAGTAATAATAATAACCAAACTAACAAATAAAAGCACGAGAGAATGACAACAACAAAACACATCTAAACGCCATTTTACCAGCCCAACAGCGAGACAACTCACAAAGAATATAAAGTATGTAATAACAGGAGAGGGTCAAGAAAAGATATCAAAAGGAACAAAGAAAAACCACAAAAAAAAATAAAACTGTATCCGATAGTCCACACAGTCATCTTCAACTGGGGATTAACAACCACCGGACACCAAGAAAAAGAAAAGAACACAAGAAAGAAAGCAACAAAGAAAACCTAAGCAATGACCCAAGAAAAGAAGAAACAAGGACAAACAGATGCTCGCTATGCCTCATGCCACGACGGAGCGCCGTTACCGTCGCGGGGCCCATGTTAAATACACCAGGCCATTACAGAGCAGATCGCTCCCGTCTTTCTAACGCAAAAACACAGGTGGAATCAATAACAAATCAACAGCGAGCAACGAAAACAGCAAAGAAGGAAAACGGAAGCAAAAAACAAAGTAAAGCGCAAGGAAAGACAAAATAACTCCTGCGAAGCAACCCAATGGAATACAATGACAAAAGAGAATGCAACATGACGACAAACTAGACTAGCTCCTTAAAACCGGTTGCTAGCCGCGAAGATGCTAGCCGCGGCTGAAGCTCCCCATTCGCTGTCTTGAGCGTCAAATGTGCCCGGTGGCGTCGGGATCTTCTTAACATCAAGAGGCTGTGGCGTCATAGCGGCCGACGTCACCTGCTTGGACTGTTGGTCAGCGAAGAGAGCGAGGTTTCCCGATGCTGATGGCGATGGCGTTGGGTACGGGTTTGAGATGGCCATTGTGCTAGCAGACTGTCTCAAGGGCTTGACGTTTTCCTTATCCATTGCTTGGAGGATATGCGCTTGGGATGTAAGTGCTTCATCTAGGAGTTCATCTTCCTCGTCTGGCGTATCGTATTGTCTTCCGCCTGGCGCTACAATCTTTGATCTTCTAGTTGTCCGGCTGCCTAGGGACCCGGTAGTCCGGGACACATTGCCGTTCAGGTTATCCGCAGATCTCATCTGATGGCTCTTAGGCAGCGAGTTATGCCGCTTGAGGCCAGTAGCGCTGTTGTTCTGGTGCGCCGGAGGCGGTGGCGCATAGTGGTTTGAGATGTGGCTGTTCTTCATTGGAGTGTCAACCATCTCTGGCTTGGGGTCCAATACCATGGAGCCACGGTTACTTTGCGTTCCGTTCCACTGCGTGGCGCCAGCTTGCGCTTCAATGTCGTCTGCGCCAGGAGTGGCAGGTGTCTGGTGACGGCCTGAGAGGCGTCTCGCACGTTTCCGAAGGTGCGAGAAGAAACTCTCACGCTGTCCACTAGGTGATTGCAGACCCGTTGTCTTGTCGTTGTAGTTGTTAGTGCTAGAGTTGACGGAAAGCTGGCGGGCAATCTTCTCTCTAGCCTGCACCGTAGTAACATCGGGGATAGGCGACGCTGGCTTGACATTAGGCAAAATAGGCATGGGGGCAGTAGACCCATTAGCCCAGGTAGCCCGCTTAGCAGCAGCGGCAGCCTTCTTCTTGGCCGAATCATCAGTCACTGGGAGAAGTACACTCTTACGTGCTTCCTTGGCAGGTGATGCGTGGACGGTGACAGTGCTGTCTGGGGTGCTTTCCGAACGACCAATCAAAGACTTGCGGAACCAAGAAGGCTTGGAGCTGAGAACTGGAGTTGTGGCGTTGGAACCCAACATGCCGGTGATATCCTTGGAGCTGCGGTGGCTGATATCGGACTGCTTGCGACCGAGGATTCTGGAGGCCGAGGACTTTGGCCGGAGGGGGTCAACAGCGTCGAGGAAGTATTCGTGGCGGATAGCTTGAGTAGAGGTAGGGCGCGTCTTGGGATCCCACATCAAACACCAAGTGACGAATTGTGCGAGAGAGGCAGGCCATTGAGGGGCGGTCAAGATGGTATCCATGGCATGTGGCGCCATCTTGGGGAAAGAGAAGCCAAGCTTGTTAGCCAGGCGGATACCCTCCTTCCATTCACCACCACCAACCCGGGCATTGGACTTGTTGAACCAGTTACCAGGGCTTCCCATGATTTCGCACACTCTCCAAACTTGGTCAACTTCATTACCACCAGGGAAAAGAGGCTTAAGCGTCGCAATCTCAACAGCCATAGCACCAACAGCCCAAATATCTACAGGTGCCGAGTACTCGCCAGCGCGCAACAGAACTTCAGGTGCTCTGTACCAACGAGTGGACACGTACGTTGTGTAGGGAAGCTTAGAGTGCGTCTCTCTGGCAAGACCGAAATCCGCAATCTTGACGGCGTATGTGGGAGGGTTCGATGGCGGCGTGACAAGGGCAGAGTACCGTCTAAGCGAGCTCATGTCATGGTGAGACGTCGACACCAAAATGTTTTCTGGCTTGATATCGCGGTGAAAGAAGTTGTGCGCGTGAATGTGCTCCAGACCAAGCATGATCTGGTACAGGATGCTCTTTACTGTGGAGTTTTCCAGGAACTTGTGGTCACGAGCCTTCATCAGCTGATACAAGTTACCCTCCATGTACTCCATGCAAATGTGCAGCTTCTTGGTAAATGGGTCAAGGAAGATATCGAGAGCAGGCACTAAATGCGCGTGGATAGGCAGGGTCTTGAGGAAGACAACCTCGCGCAACTCCAGGCATGGTGTGAACGACTCAAATGACTTCTTCATCGTCTTGATGGCCACCTATAGTAACACAAACTTGTTAGGAATCCGCTATGACTTATGTTCGCTGTTTCTACCAGAATGCGCCGCACATCACTACATGTGAAACTAGCGCAAGAAACAATTTCGACTAGGGGGAAGGGGGCCTCCAACTTACAACGGTGCCTCTACGGGCAATATTCGCACCGGCGGTACGGACACGAGCGAGAACTACAGTACCGAAACTACCATCGCCAATGTCCTTAAGCACTTCAAATCTCTCCTCGAGCGCCAGCGTGTTGGGCGCAGCACCGCCGCGGTTGTGCATATCAAGCGCAGACGTCATGTTGTGGAATGCTTGTTATGAAAGGGTCGTGTGTACAGAATGGCGAACTCCGCGCGGTGGGAGTCACAAGGAGATTTGGTGAGCCAGTACGTCGGGGTCGTAATATGGGACGCCGGTTGCTTGCGCGAAGGTGAGCAAGCAGCAGTCGTCTTCCGGCGGTTTTATGTGTCGGTGTATAGAATATAACTTTCGTGGTAATAGAATTGCCGGTTGGGAGTTGTAATGTTGTGTTGGTAACCGACGAGCAAATGAACGAACGTGTTTGAGTATTAAGTATGCGATGATTGTACAAGTCTATAGTTGCGGCCGGATCGATAGTCGGTAAGAATGTCTAGAATATATGCTGGTATGGTTGCGTGAGGCGACTTCTTCGCGGTTGTCGAACTTGAGATGGAAGCGATTTGCAGCGCAGAGCGAGAGCGGTAAAGATGTAGAAAATGGTGATTCGCAATAAAAAAAGGCAATCCGCGGTTGGTGGCAAGTCGGGACAGTCGCGGAACTCGAGGATCAGGTTTGCAGATGTATATGCACAAGACGGAAAAGGCAGCGAGGCCAATTGCGTGGAAAATAAAATAAAAGGAGTGTATGCGGTTGGGAACGGGAGCGTGTGTCGACTAAAAGTCTACTCGTACATATACGCCATGGACAACGGTGGATAGATGAGCAGAGTGCGCAACTAAAAGTGTAGCTTTGTCGTGAAGCTCTGTAAAACTGCGAGAGCGAGTTGGATGTCGGTCAGTCGAGAGTGCTTCGGGAAAGCGACTGGTGAAGAGGAAAAAAAGTGAATGTCTGGATGTAGATGTGGATTTCCCAAAGCTGTTGAACAAAAGAAAGAAGCAACAAAACGAGAAGCAGGGCCAGCAACAACCAAGAACTTGAGAAAGTAAATGGGGTGGTGCGTGCAGGGCCTCTGGAGAAAAAAGGAGTCCAATTCGAACAAGGCCCCAAGGAGATGTTGCAAAGAAAGCAGAAATGTGCAAGGCACGCCCTGTCAAACTACCTTGGATTTATGAAGGGGAGGGGTGTAAAAAGCGCCGAGGAGAAGAGCACTTGGTTTAATTGGGAGATTTGGGATGATTGGGGGTTCTCCAAGCAGATGGCAGGATTGTGCAGGACCATCAATGGGGGACGGACAAGCTAATTGAATAAAGCACTGGGTACGAGAATGAACAAGTCCAGGGGGTGTATGAGGAAGACAATTAGATTAGCTTCTCGTAGTGACAGCCAGCAACAGCAAAAGCACTTTGTATCGAAGTCTGACCTAAAACACAACAGAGAAAAGGGAAATCCGAAATGGGCACCAGACAGACCATTTTGGTGTGGGGGTGGAACCTTTTTTTTTCACTTCGCTTTTTCTATCATGCAGGTCAGGCTGACGTACAGATGCACCATTACAGAAAAGAAACAGACATAGACTCGGTTCTATTGACACTGGCGCTTTAAAGGGACTAACTGTAGGAGCCGATTATCCAGACAAACAGGGAGGGTCAACAGGCAATAGATGGATGACCCGGCTCTGCTGACCATGTCTCTGTCTACGTCTTGGCCCGTGAGTCGGTCACTGGCACACCCTGTTTATTCATAACGTGCATAAAAGCCTGTTTTGAAGGGGTCTTTGTGTAGACCAAGGACAGCTACGGGACAGTAGCCGTTGTACCGGGCTTACATAAATACCACTAATGGTGAAAGACACTGGTCTATCGGAGGGATTTTGGTACATTACGGGAAAGGCAGACTAGGGAAGATGAGGGGACAGACCCGTCTATTGTACATGACATGCGATGATTCCTGACGTTGCGCATGCATCAGACGCCGGAAACAAAGAGGCAACATATAGCCGAAACTATTTAAACCATAGGTAGTGCATGTAAGAAAATATGCGTATGTATGATGCAAACCAACTCAGAACACACTTGTGAACCTAAATCAAAAAATAATCAAAGTTCATGGACAATCTCCTTCTGAAATTCGCCATCGGACCAGCCATTACGCGGACAAGTACCTACTGAGGTAAAGCCCTGAGAGCAGTACAACACACATAAAGGGGAGTACCATTTTGATGGTCGGAGCAATAGGACCACGGGCTCAGAATGACCACTATAACAGGGGATATCATGTATTGTGTGAGTAAAGAAGAGACAATAACGCCCAAAGAGGAGGTCCTGGAGCAGGAAACAGGGCATGGCAGCGGGAAAGCCAAGACACTGAATGATAATAGAGGGGAAGAGGGCGGCTGATTTGCCTGTAGGAAGAGGTTCTCGTGAACAGGTGGCGATGCATTTTTCCTCTTTGAGCGGTGTATAGTGCCCATTGTTTTCATAATTGTCTTTGGGGATAACTCACCTTGACACACTTATCAAGCTGCGTATGTGATGACAGCGTCGGGGAGCACAAAGGGCTGAAGAAAGACTCAAAAATAGGAACAGCAATAGAGGCGTCAGTAGTTGAGCCAGCTCTTGCTATAGAGCATGTCCAGTTAAGCCAGTCAGATCACCCCGTGGCTGTCTATGCAGTCACTGTGGTGAACAAGAGCGCACAAACCACGGTATCGGGGGTCCGGGGGGGTTAGAAATGGGAGGACGAAAATGCCACCCAGTAGAAACGAATGACGATGAATGGATGGACGCCGGGACAAGTCGATGTGCACAAAACTTATTCAGCTATCCAACCTATTGGGTGGGGGTAGTCAAGGCCCTTGAAGCGATTTTCGGCTTGCGAAAAAAGAAAAGAGAAAGGAGTGAACGGTCTGGTTTTAATGAATGACGATGAATGATTAATGGCTATCGCAAAGCGAATTGTCGCTACGGTATTAACGTGTATTGTACCTGACGAGGCTACGTGACGTTGAGAATTTTATGTCTCTCCTTCCTCAGCTAAAGCTAACCAAGATAGTCCGTAAGTCAGGAACCGTAACTACTTATTTCTCTAGCTCCGTCTGTCTGTCTCTTTGTCGGGGAAAAAGAGCGCGATGTCCAAATCTACAACCAAAGTGATTCATAGGAAGGAACGCGACAAAATCGACCAGGACAAGGTTTCCCCTTTCGGATGTTACAATAGACTTGGGTTAAACTATCATATAACCCTACCATATGCACAAGCGGGTAGCTCGGAAGTGAAAGACTAGATCTTAATAACTTTGGTCTATTATAGTTTTCCCCCCTCCTGACATCTAAATGTATTGCTGTATCTATGACGCTTTGGTGCTTTCGGTTATAGACATTACGACGCCAATCCAAATCCAAGCTCCTGCAAACCAGTAACCAGTACATGCAATTTCGCTACCGGGAAGTGACTGAACAAGCTACAGATCCTAACGCAGTCAACCCAAAATGGCCTTCTAGGTAAAAAAGTGGGATTCCGCAGTTTACCCAGACGTTGAATGTCAACTGTGCTAGTAGTTTGAGTTTAATGGTTTGGCGATAGTGTCCCTTTTATGGGGAGAAGAAATTACAAGTTTCAACTAGTCGGACGTCATATGGACACGAAGAGGGGTAATGGTGTCATTAGTCTGTCACCACATTTTCCACCAACCACAGGAATGTCCGCCAACTATACAAATGAGCATGTTATCCATGTTGTGCAAGTCGACTTTCCTTCACCAACAAGCAAATCTCCAGGCGGTGGCGCTTGTGTACTGCTTGCTTTGTAGTACACTGGTCACACGGCCACAAGGCCTTGTCTCCGCACAAATGTCCACCGCCACTACCCACTGACGGGACCCTGACGAATGGAAAACCGTCACAACTCCAGATTGTGGCTTCCAGAATCAAGAATTCCCAACCCGCCTGAGCATCCCACCATATCCGCAATTGGGGTGCTGAAGAATAAGTCAAATGACCCAGTTGGTCTGCTGCCATCCGAATAGGTAATAGTAGTTATTCATCTGCCGAGAGTCTCCACTTGTTTGTCCGGACGACCGTTCTTTTAGTGGGGTTGTTTAGTAGGGTGTATGCAAGTACATTATTGCTTACTCGCCAGACAAAATCTACATACATATGTACACAGCCATCTCACCTTACATTTTGTGCGCCGTCACAGCCCAGAAGAAATCTAGAATACCAAAACCAAACTGCCATTCATCATATGTAGCAGTCGGCAAATCCTTATGCACACACTCAACGCTCGGCTCTCTCCACGAAAAAAGTGCCATTCGTCAGTCTTCCAGAGCGTAGCCCAGTCCGGCTCCTATTGCATCCGCTAAACCCATACCATAGGCCTGTGTAATCTTCTGTTCCTCTAGTGATGTGACCCCCTGTATCATACCCGACTTTTGCCTACCAATTGTAGAGGGGTAGCCTGTGCGTTTTGCGCGGGGCAGCCGCCGTCGCTAGATACATACCAATCCATAAAGGTATAAAGACGACGGTACTTTGTTGCATGTTCAGATGGTGCATAAATGGCGGTATAACTGCACCTATCGCACTCGTCCAATGTTGCTGCATAAGAACCCCGGCCTCTGCATGCACGCCAGGGCGAAGAACAAGACTAAACTGCTCTAGAGGATGAAGGCGTGTGACAAGGCTTCGTGAACAAGGCGCAACTCTAATCCGTCGAGACAACATCTCACTTGTGCAGATGTGCGTCTGTCTTGAGTCCATCCCACGTTTCACTCCCAATCATGCTCGGCCATCCATCTCGCCGTCAGACAGGCAGCAACAGGTCAAGTCAGCAAACATGAATTGGCAAAACAAAAACAAAATGATTTTGGCCACACATGTCCGTCCATGCGCCTGTTTGGCCACTGGTGCGTTTTAGGCAACATGTCACATCTGGACAAAACAGTAATATGCCACCGATGATCAAATATAAGCCGAACCAATCCTCCAACCACGTGAATCTTTACTTTGTCTGTCAATATCAAGTGTTGAGGTTCGCCCCTAGCTCAACCAAAGGGCAACACAAAACACACGCTATTCGCCGCACTGCGGATTACGTTGTGGAAGGGGATTAAGTATGTACGAAGCATGTATGTATGTACATACATATGTACAATACGATTGACACGGCCCCCACCGGGAGAAATGAAGGGACCTGTTTGACTTGTTGATTCGTTAGTATATGGTGATCTGGGACTTCATGGAGGGAGGAGGGATAGAAGGAATGCATGAAGAATGGAGGCATTTTGCTGTGTGCGCAGTTACAGCACCATGTTTGAGAATCCGCCTTGGTCGCATGAATCTTTACACACTGGGTCTTTGGTAATTCTCACTAAATCGACACTCTTACGCACCGAGCCACGTCTTCCGCCATCCCGCTTTTAGCAAACATACATAAACATACTGTCCTACCAAACCTCAAAACCACGGATTTTAGTAGCCGTATTATGGTTGAAGATTGGTCTGTATCTTGTGGTTCTACTGTGGTGAATAGGGTCAGATCGCGGTGCAGTTGCATGCAGAGTTGATACAACCCTACCATATCTGTTTCATGTATAACCCTATTTAATATCGGGACCAGATTCACGAGTGTGGATTTAGAATCAATTTACCTGGTGTGCACGACAACCACTGATATAGATGTGTATTCAAAGTTAATCTGTGTTAGTCCCATCACATGTTTGGATACTTCCAATAGAAATAGACCGGCAACTTCCCTTCCAGTATCTCAGTCGGATGTCCAATTATACACAGCAGGCCATGTACACATACAATATGCCATCACCACTGCTAGATTCGTTAATCACAAGTCACATCCTCGTACCCCGCTTGTACCACCATAGTTTAAACCGACTCCCTAACCTAATGGGATATTTCATATGTGGTCAAGTTTTCATGATCACGAGTATCCTCATATTTTCTGTGGATATGTTCTTTCTTTCCCAATATAGCTCATGAGACGGCGGGCTCTGGTGTTGTTCTAGTCGTTCTTTGCCTGTCTTGACGTAAACTCTTCATTATAGTTTAGTAGCTAGGTGTGTAAGAGTTACCACGTCATACCGATCTGGGCGTAAAGGAGCTTAGAATATAAATTCACAGGCAACGCGAGTAGACATTGGATACCGCCATGTTTGATGATATCTGCATCCGGATCCTAAAACTCAAAATCGCGGCACACGGGAGTTATTGCAGGTGTAACTTTGTATAACGTAGTTCAGAGTTCCGACTCCCACCTCAGACCCCACTGGGTAAAGATATAATGAACCAGTTTGAAAAACACATGGCCATACTGAAGCCTTGTATTCGGCAAATATGTAGATGGATAGTTCCACTATCGTCGATCGTGTTCCATAAAAAACCAGTTAGGTTCTGTCAAGTGTAAGTACATCATTGTACATCATGTGTTGTATGGCTGCCTTTACCGACCATCGTGCGATGAGCCTACGAAGTTCGGTGAAGTACCTCACTCTTCATTCAACGCGACGTTTAACCTATTTCAAGTCATTACCATGTCACAAGCGACACAGCATAGCCCGAGCCAGAGTGTGTCAATGTAAATCTGTTCGTGAGATCATGCCATGAGTAAAAACCAGAGATGATCAAAAGTACAAGGTGGCTGATGTAAACTAGCTTCAAGCTAAAGAATAATCACAATAGGGACCTCGCAAAGTCTCACTAACACTCGGTTTATTTAAACGGTGCATTTTCTGAAGTTAGAGCGCCCCAGATGAGTTGGTTCGTCTATGATGTAACCGGGGCCACACCCGATATATTCATAATGAGAACCGGAAATGGGACAGTTGAGTAGGCTGATGATTAGAGAAAAACGGCACTTTAGATTGCGGTAGTTTGGGTTTATGAGTTGTCTTTAACACAGCAATTCACAGATTAGGGATTTGCTTCGTTTGGGAATAATAATTTTAGGTAGTGTAGACTCTGGAAATAAGCGTAATAGTCTAGCTTGATCTGAAGATATCACCCCCTCCTCATAGTCCGCTCCTTAGGTTTCCTATCAGGAGTTGTAATACGTTGAATAACTTATTCGAATACTTTCTCTCAACAAGTTGATTGGTATCATCAGTGAACTATACAACCACGATAAGTCGAAATATGTACATGTAAAATAACTAAAACACGCTGATCAGCAATGAAACTTGTAAACAGAGAAGGCAAGAGCGTAGCGCAACTGAAATATTCCAACGTCGTAATTTCGACGATATGTTGTCATGACCTCCTAGAGATAGATACTGCGCCGATGAATGCAACGGTGCATATGGGAACAGCCGACTTGACAAAGCCGATACGGCGCCTTTTTGTGTCCACAAAACTTCCGGACAGTGGAGTGTATATGTAATAAGGCAAAAGCGACAGGATTCATATAGCTACTGTCTTCTCGGCTTGCTACTGAAGTATATGGCGTTACCGAGACACCAGCATGCGCTGACATTAGCTTCCGATGGACCACGGACCAAACTTTAACTGATGTTGCGAGTTGCTGGACAATTCAAAAAGTTCCTTAGTGCCTGGTCGATAAAACCAGATATCAGGAAAATGGCACGACTTCCTTTCGGCGGTGCTAGACGATGGCTTAGAGTATCTGGGCATTGCCAATGCTGATATAACTCAGCCAAGGGGCCACTTAAGGGATTTTGATGATGCCTCGGAGGCCGTAACTGATCTAGCTCAAGATAGAGACCCGTATGCTGACTACTTTGTTGGATTCCATTCTCATACCTCGCACTAGTTAGAGAGTCACCCGTTTGATGTGGATATAAGAGAGGTTGTGATACCGGTGATAATGGAGGATATATAATCTAATTAGATATTGTTGTTGTATTAAGATACTATGTTTCTTCCCGAGAAACATTGATATTTGTTACCTTAATGCCCGGCGTGTTGGGGGATCTACATGAGGCTGTGTGTTATAGGTCCGTACTCTTCAATCCATCTGATATCTCTCCATAGGCTCCCGTCTGGGAGTAACTGGGCCGCTGTACATACACAGAATAATCAAGTCCCGCTAACCAAGTTATCAAACCTCATTCTGAAGAGCTCCGGTCTATAGAGTTAGTGTGGACTGGGTTAAGTGAGCTCAGGAGGGGGTGGGCATTACACCCACACCCGGCGCTGGTATAAATAGGCTCCGGAAATTGCGGAGGGTTGGCATAGAACTAGCGTTGAATATCATCGGTTATTTCCTATCTTCACTTCGGAACAGCATCAACAGAACAATTCAATTGAATATACTGTAGCTGGTGAACCCGTGCCAAATAAGTTACAGGGGTAAGGCTCTGGAACAATGTGCACGCATGTAGGCTTTCAATGATCTGGCCAATGCCGAATGACGCGCCTTTGGCAGTCATCAAGGCGCCTCCGCTTCAATAATGTTATCTTGCATACAGACGCTCATTTCTAGATGTCTATGTGGATCAATGTGCGTCTTCACGTACATACTCAAATACGTCTGTACGTTGGTAAAATGAGCGGGTTTCGTCTGTGACCGCCACGAATTTTTGTAACAGATATTTGTCATGACTCCGTAAAAGCAGATTCAGCAACACATATATACCATACCACAGGAAGTCTTGCTCACACCACGACATATTACCCCATTTTTTTGTCTTAACAATGGAGTCACCGCATTCCAATGCAGCTGGTTTACCACTACCTTCACCTCCACCATTTCACTTCACGCGCCTTTTTAAACGCAAGTCTGATTTCCGGCGTCTCTTAAGAGCCCCAAAACCTATCACCAGAGAAGAGTTAGAACAAGATCCTGAGTCTTTCGTCCGGGAAATCTCAGCGATATGTGAGGCTGTCGATCAGATTCTCAGTCATCAGACAATCCCCAAGAAGTTAGGCACAGAGCTTGAGGGCTTCAAACAGCACCACAACGCATTCCGCGAGTTTCTACCAATACTCCGGACTTTGGGCTTGACCAACGATAAATGGATAGGGGAACATACGCAGCATATCGTCGTCTTGATGGTGTATCTGTTATCTACCGCTATTGTACACGTCATTTGTCTACTTCATCCGAAATGGTTGTGCTTTGGTGTAAAGCGTGTGCGGCGTACTCACATCGCCTTGAACCAGGTTATTCCTGAGATTTTGGAAATCAAAATTCCGTGGGTAGACAACGCCTTTGTGTCGCGACAGTCCGAAGAAATTGCTACGGAAAGCAGCCAACTCCAACGCTGTCGCTTGGCTCTTGGGACGGGATTCTTCGGCGACCTCCAAAAGCTGCTTCCCATACTGGCAAAGACCAAGACATGGGAATCATTGGCTTGGCCAAATCGATATGACACCTTGTTACGTGCGAGATTTCTTGATATCGGCCGGCTCTTTCAAAGAGCAAAGACTATATGTGATAGACCAAAATGGATCGGACTCATGTTGCCGTTGCCTTCTCGGCTGGCTGATGAACTAGATGGTATCACTGAACTATCTAAACGCGCCGACTTTCACATCGGGTGGATCAAACCTGAAATAATGTGGTCCGTTGCTGCACAATTTGCGACATTCTCCAGTGACTTTTCGTTAGACGAGAAGGTTAAACCTGTGATACTAACTGAGTTCGGTGATCCTGGGCGATGGCTCATCTCATCGGAACAATACCAGTGTTGGTATAACTCAGTCAAGGGTACAACAAAGAGATTTCTCTGGTGCATCGGAGGCCGTAAGTGATCTAGCTAAAGGTATATTTCCACACACTAACTATTTGATTAGTCGGGATGGGAAAGTCCGTTTTGATGTAAGTCAAAACCTAGCTATGAACGTTTAGATAGCAGCCTTGACGAGGAGACAAAATCTCCACGCATCGTACTGACCGATTCCTCTCCAGGGACCGCATTGTGCAATCACATCGAAGAGACTGGGCAAAGTCTTCCACATGGCTCTGCCCACTTGTTGTCCAAATTCACTTCACGTCCATTGGGATTTTCCATGAACTATCAATAATGCAGGCACTCTTACAACAAGTGTTGGCCCAAACAAAATCCCCCACCAACTTGGTAGTATCGACGTATGAATCACTTGTAAAAGGCTCTGGCGCGTACCCAGACCAGGACCTGACCTTGGCTTTGCTGCGAGAGTTGACGGAAACCTACACCACCTACTTCTTTCTGGATGGGCTGGATGAGTGCGATCCTGTTGTTGCCCAGAAACTTATTCGTGGCTTAACATCGCTCGGCCCAAGTTCCCGCGTCATCTGCTTTTCACGACGAACATCTCAAATCTCGCCGGAGATCTATCCACAATTTACATTCATGGAAATAGAAGCCAACAGAATGGATATCGAGCCATATCTGCTCTATATCTCGAGTGAGCTGAACTTCATCCCCGGGCATCCACTGTCGTCGCCTGATACAAAGTCCGCAGCTATCGACCATATTTTAACCAAAATGGAGGGAATGTAAGTAAGCTCGTAGTTTTACCTCGACTTGTATTCTGACTGCTTCTCCAAACTAGGTTCCTCTTCCTTGAAAAACATGTCCAACAGGATCGATACTCTCTTTACACAAGAGACTTTTTCAATCATATGGACGAGATACCCGATCCTGTCTGTTGGCGATTTGAAGATACCTTGCTGCGCATTTCCCAAACTCCGGATTCTACCGACATAAAAGGTCTGATTGCCTGGGTTGCTGTGAAAAACCCACTGTCTATCTCAAAGGATATCCCTCATATCCAACCTCAGTTCTCCGTATCCGACGTGCTATCCATCAATCGCTTGGCTCTGGACAGCCTGGGTATTATTCATGTTGTTGACGGTGATAGTATAACGTTCACTACTCACATTGCCGAGGGATATATCTTGACATACTTTTCAGAGTTGTTCCCTACTTTCGTCTCGGATGTACGCCACGCTCTAGATAATGGGAATATGAAGGATACGCCTGAGGTCATCCGAAGTAGCTTCTCGAGGTTTGAGAACTGGTTAGCTAGTAGACCTCGGCCGTCTACGAAGCCAGTCCCACTGGCCGGGACGATTTTAACAAGCGACGATGGCTTGGTGCCGTGTTCTGACACGACAAAAACACGAGGAACCAAATTTGCTTTGTAATTTGCTACTACGGGACTGTGATATATGTACAACATATATACTTATATACCTATGTATGTAATCAGAACCACACTCCCATGCATTTTGGGTTGTCTTCAATCAATCCAAACTTCATTGCATGTGGCAATAACACCTGTCTTTTTGCTTTACTGGAGCAAAAGGGCCTGTATAGGTATTACATCATACTTCATTTACTCTTCAGAAACCTCCCAAAGACTAAGGCTAATGTAAGGAAAGTATATTCAATTTCTACTGTGGTATTTGACAAACTTGATATATTCCATACTTCCTTTACCCTTACCGTTAGGGTTACTATGGTTCTAAGCATCCAGCCCTCCCAAAAACTGCACCTAACAAGACGTTAAGAAACTTCACATGACAAAAAGGCATACTAGAGAGGGCGAGGAAAACCACGATCAAGCTGCGGAAACCATCATCAGTAACGGCCTCTTGAGGTAGCCTGTCCTAAAAAGTATGTCCTTTTGTCATGTGCCGAACCTTAACCTATTATTTTGCGCAGTCCTTGGGAGGGCTGGATGAGGAAAAAAAAGAAAAAAATAATCAAGTCAGAGAGGCCTGGGGAAGTCGCAGCTATTTATATTCATTTGGCGGTGAGGGTGAGGTGTAGAATTTGTACACATTTCTGGTGTTTATTATTTCATCTTGGAGAATATTGTTCTTTTGTGCGTACAAGTGTATGATATAAATGTCATGTGCAAAAAGAGTTTAGAAGTCTGTAGCTCCTCTAGTCGCTTCGTAGACATTCAGCATTCATGACATCATCGATCGTGCGCCCTGACGTTGTCTTTATTCCCTCCAACATGATCTGGGCTAAGTGAGTTCAGGAGAGGGTGGGCATTGCACCCACACCCGGCGCTGGTGTAAACAGGCTCCGGGAACTGCGGAGGGTTAGCATAGAACTAGTGTTGAATGTCATCGGTTATTTCCTATCTTCATTTCAGAACAGCATCAACAGAACAATTCAATTCAATATACTGTAGCTGGTAAACCTGCGCCAAGCAAGTTACAGGGGTAAGGCCCTAGAACAATGCGCACGCACGTAGGCTTTCTTCAATGACCCGGCCAATGTCGAATGACGCGCCTTTGGTAGTCATCTAGGCGCCTGCGCTTCAACAATGTCATCTTGTATGTATATAGACGCTTATTTCTACATGTCTATGTGGATCAATGTGCGTCTGTAAGTACACAAATACATCTGTACATTGGTAAAATGAACGGGTTTCGTCTATGACTGCCAACACCTTTTGCTACACATACATATTTCTCATGACTCTGTGAACGCAGACTCAACAACACACACTATTCCGCAGGAAATCATTGCTCGCATCACGGCATATTACGGCGTCTTTTTGCCTTGACAATGGAGTCACCACATTCTAACGCAGCCGGTTTACCACTACCTTCACCACCGCCGTTTCACTTTACGCGATTTTTTAAACGCAGGTCTGATTTCCGGCGCATCTTAAGCGCCCCAAAACCCACCACCGCAGGAGAGTTAGAACAAGATCCCGAATCTTTCGTCCTGGAAATCTCAGCGATATGTGAGGCTGTCGACCATATTCTCAGTCATCAGACAATCCCCAAGAAGTTAGGCACAGAGCTTGAGAGCTTCAAACAGCACCACAACGCATTTCGAGAGTTGGTACCCGTACTCCGGACTTTGGGCTTGACCAGCGATAAATGGGTAGGGGAACATACGCAGGAGATCGTCGTCTTGATGGTGCATCTGCTATCTACAGCCATTGTACACATCATTTGTCTACTTCATCCGAGATGGTTGTACTTTGGTGTAAAGCGTGTGCGGCGCACTCACATCGCCTTGAACCAGGTTATTTCTGAGATTTTGGAAATCAAGATTCCGTGGGTAGACTACGACCTTGTGTCGCGACATTCCGAGGAAATAACCACAGAAAGCATCCGTTTGAAACGGTGTCAGTTGGCGCTTGGGACGGGTTGTTTCGATGACCTCCAAAAGCTGCTTCCCCTACTGGTAACGTCACATGGATGGGAATCACTGACTTGGGAAAGCCGATACGACACCTTGTTACGTGCAAGATTTCTTGATATCGGCCGGCTCCTCCAAAGAGCAAAGTCTCTATGTGACAGATCAAAATGGATTGGACTCATGTTGCCGTTGCCTTCTCGGCTCGCTGATGAACTGAACGGTATTACTGAACTATCTAAACGCGCCGACTTTCACATCGGGTGGATCAAACCTGAAATAATGATGTCCGTTGCTGCACAATTCGCGAGGTTTCCCAGTGACTTCTCGTTAGACGACCGGATTCAACCCATGACACGAACTGAGTTCGGTGATCCTGGGCGATGGCTCATCTCATCGGAACAATACCAGTGTTGGTATAACTCAGCTAAGGGTACAACCAAGAGATTCTTGTGGTGTATCGGGGGTAGTAAGTGATCCAAATCAAGGTAGATTCCCACATACTAACTCTTTGATTAGTCGGGATGGGCAAGTCCATTTTGATGTAAGTCGAAACGTTGCTATGAATGTTTAGATATCAGTCCTGATGTGAGCAGACAGTATTCATGCATTGTGCTAACCAATTTCTCTCCAGGAATCGCATTGTAAAATCGCATCGGAGAGACTGGGCAAAGTCTCAAAGATGGCTCTGTCCACTTGTCGTCCAAATTCACTTCACAACTGACGATGTTTTCCATGACCTATCAATAATGCAGGCAATATTACGACAAGTGTTAGCCCAGACAAAATCCCCGACCAACTTGGTAGTATCTACATATGAATCACATGTACAAAACTCTGGTGGGTATCCAGACCATGACCTCACCTTGGCTTTGCTGCGAGAGCTGACGGAAACCTACACCACCTACTTCTTTCTGGATGGACTGGATGAGTGTGATCCTATTGTTGCCCAGAAATTTATTCGTGGTTTAACATCACTTGGTCCAAGTTCCCGCGTCATCTGCTTTTCACGGCGAACTTCACAAATCTCACCGGAAATCTATCCGCAATTCACATTTATGGAAATACAAGCCAACAGAATGGATATCGAGCCATATTTGCTCGATTACTTGAGGCCATGGGGTACCCTCCCCAAATATCCGTCGTTGTCACCTGATCAAAGATCTGCAGCTATAGACCAGATTATTACAAATATGGAGGGAATGTAAGTACATATGTACATCAGTAGTTTTACCTCGACTTGCATGCTGACTGCTTTCCCCAACTAGGTTCCTTTTCCTGGAGGAACAAACCCGACAGGCTCAATACTCTGGTTATAGGAAAGACTTTTTGAATCGTCTGAACGAGATACCTGATCGTGTCTGTTGGCGATTCGAGGCTACCTTGGACCGTATTTCCCAAACTTCAGATAGTAACGACATTAAAAGTCTGATTGCCTGGGTTGCTGTGAAAAACCCGTTGTCCATCTCGAAGGATATCCCCCATCTCCAATCTCAGTTCTCTGCCTCCGACATGTCATTCATCAACCGCTTGGTTCTAGACAGTCTGGGTATTCTCCATATTGTTGATGGCGACAATGTAACTTTCACTACTCATATCGCAGAGGCATGTATCTCGACAGACTTTTCAGAGTTATTCCCCAATTTTATCTCGGATGTACGCCACGCTCTAGATAATGGGAATGTGCCAGATTTACCCGAGGTTATCAGAAGTAGTTTTGTAAGGTTTGAGAGCTTCTTAGCTAGTCACCCTCGGTCGTCGACGAGGCGAGTTACACAGCCCGGGAAGATTTTGACCAGTGATGATGGCTTGGCGCCCTGTTCTGACACGGCACAATGACAAGGAATTGAAGATGTTTTGACGTTCGTCACAACGGGACAGTAATATATATACCCTATAATCAGGACCACGGCACCATCAATCATGGTTTATCTTCCATCGTTACGAACCTTGATAGCCACGGTGTTGGCACCTCCCTTCGTATGTCACTAGAATACAATGTCATGCACAATTCTTCCATCATTCGTCACATGTATCTCAAAGACAAAAACCCATGTATTTACAGCACATTCTTTTTCAACCATGGTATAACAAGTAATCCCAAAAAGCTATCTCGGCATCTATAGTACTGACGCAGAAGCCAATCTAAGGTGCATGTTAATTCCTTCGCAAATCAATCCGCTGACATAAACCAACCCTCATCAGAGGAGCACCACCAGCCCGCTCCAGCTCCTCTCGACGCAACTTGGGGATGCCTGAGTCCCCTTCGATATCCCGCCGGAAATGTATGCGCGATTCCGGAAACGCCTCCGTGATATGATGCAACAGCTGAACGGCATCTGGATCTGCGTTATGTTCGCGGCAAAGTCTTTCCACGCTATGCGCGCTGAACTTTGGAGCATGTTGTGCTATAACGCCGAGGATCTGCTCTGCTTGGTTTCGGTCTTTCAGAGACACCGAGATATCGTCCACTTGAAGGAGACCTACCAAACAGGCGTTTTCTAATACCTCGAAAAAGTGGGAATGACATGTTGCCTTCATAGACGACTTCGGAATTGGCGCGCTATCTTGACCTCTCGTCACACTACTGTCTAGCGGCTCTGTCGGCAAGGGCGGCATCAAGTCATGAATGACACAAACCAGTTTCATCGCACACTTTATCCTGAGCTCTCCAGCCAAAGCTACCAGATAGAGCAGACAATAAAGAGCTTCCCCAGGAACATACAATCCACACTGCTTGATTTGCTGACACAATTGGCCATAAGCCTTTCGAGTCATGGAAGGTATGAGACTTGAAATCTCATCGGATTCCATTTTGCATACCCTGAGTAGAAACAAGGCAGTCAGTCCATAGCTAGGTGGTGATAATGTATTAGATTGGAATCACGAGATGTTGCTTTAGTTCAGTGTATTACTTACTGGGCCCCAAAAAGCTGCAGTATCCCCTTAACAAGATATTGCACATGTGGTTCGACCGCAGGGTTCCTGTCCGCGACTGCTTGGACTTGGGCTGGAAGCGTGCCGTGGCTGATGAGTATATGTTTGCCCACGACTTTGATTTTGCTTGTCGAATCTGGTCCTAGGTCTCTGGAGAAACAAATGAGCTTCAAGTTGCTGTGGACCTCCGCCAGCTCCTTAATGGTTGTCCACAAGGTACTGGAAGCCTCAACACCGTCGATGATCATACAGACAGGACGACTAACAAGACAAAACTCGATTGCTTGGAGAGCTAACTGTTTGTTGGTCGTTGCCGAGGCTGACAGGGAAAAGGCCCCGGTTTGCCTTTTATCGCACCCATCTGGGAATAATCCCATGGCGTCGAGTTGGCGTACGATGTCTTGTAGAATGTATAACTCTGAAGAGTCTCCTACAAATTGTACATGACTGATTGTAACGACAGGACGCTGGCTAGTTGGAGGAATTATGTCGTGTATGATCTCGTAGAAATACGAATTAAGTATTGCCCTGTTCACAATCGTTAGAATTCCAATTGCATCTTGCCAATCATCTGGTCACCTACGCTAACGTCGATTTTCCACTGCATACTGTATTCAAAGAGTTAACGTGCTTCTATCCAAAAGGCGGCGATCATGGTGTGTTACTTACCTGGGCCTTGGAGCCAAAGGATATGAGGCACCGAGCCTTGCAGTAGCTCCCCGACTGCCTCCTGTATTACGTCCAAGACTACCAACTTCTGGTCACATTCGATTTGGCTACCGGCTAGCAGCATCTCCGAAGCATCCCGAGACGAGGTCACAGGACCAACCACTCCGTGATTTGGCAACAATACGAGTTGGGCTGCATCTGCCTTTTTGGTACGCTCTTGAAGAGCACTTGCCAACCGTAGCCAGCGTTGTGTGAGTGTACTAAAACCATCAACCACAACGTTGGTCTTTTTGCTATCGGAAAACATCAAGCGGGAGGTATCCCAAACTTCAGTCACCAATACTACGGCTGGTTGCGCGATTTTCTTGACTATGATGCACGAGATAACATTATGTTAGTGATACGCGTACTTGATCTATCGACTTCAAGCCCTTACTTTTAGATTTAAGTTTTGCCGAGTTTGACGTGGAAGGCTTGTGGTTGGACGAGTGAGTGTCGTCTGGCTCCAAGGTTGCTTTAAGAGTTGAGAACACACTCTCGAGCTTGATGTACTTGATCTGGAGGCTATGATCGACATGCCTCACGGTAATACACGCGACACTGACACATGCCGTCTCAGCCAGGTGGGACTTTTGGTCCGGGAGGAATTTGGACAGCCAAGAGATAGTTTCGTCAATTCGCTGGATGAAGTCTTCTTTATCTTTGTCCTCGATGTATCGTAGGGCCTGGAACTCTTCGGTCACGGTTTTGATGGTTTGACATAGTTCATCGACTTTGATTCGTTGCGCTTGGCGGTTCACACCTGCCAACTGAACATCAACTGCAAACATCCATATTTTGGGGATGAGTGTCAAAACAGATAACACAAGACCAGCGGGATCCATGATGAGGGTCAAGAAATAGAAACGGATAAAAAGGGCTAATATTGATGTGTAGAATAAAAAGCGGTGGTGGGAACTGGTGAACTCTACACTTTCGGCGATAGTATAAGTATCACAGAGAATGCACTCTTTGTATTGAAATCAGCGGATATATATCTCACAAAGCCATGAACTGTGGCATCACATTCTGGATGAATGTCAGCCCAATCCAGCTTGTGCCTGATATGGCTGTCGAGAAAGGCGGGCTTTCTTGACCTGTTCAGTTACATTAGAAGCCTTACTGTAAGATGTGCGCTTTGTATGCAATCCTGTTCCTTCTACATCCCTTCGTATGCCAACAACTTGGGTTGGTTAAATCCACGACACTCTCGGTACCCAACCTTGTTTTGGAGGAATACCTGCATATATGAGCACTATCAGTCCTTTAAAATCTGCCATACGTTGGCTAATATTGTGTTTGGCCAACTCTAAGAGACTCGGTTCAGGTTACGATGTGCTGAAAGACAGCACAATTCAGCAGATAATACAGCCTGTAATGATGTATGTATGTCGTTGGCGTTCAATGTTGCACAGAACAGGAGCCTCCTCCCGTGTCATGTTCTTCCATGGGCCCCGAGACGACGCACAGAGAAGTCTGGCAAGGGTAGCTCTGGTAGACGTCACTGGGTATTGATCTGGCAGACTACCCAATTGGTTTTTTTATATACAAAAACTCAACGGCCCAAATTGATGGGCATAGATTACAACGCTCACTTGTCGATTGTGGTGCGCCTAAATAACTGAGCTCGACGTGGACTAGTTTGCATACATACAAGCGCATGCATATGTGCACATGTGGCCAATTAATAGAAGAGAACATGGCACTATCGCAAGGCACAATGTGTTGAAGGATTGTGTGCCCCTATTTGTAGTTATTTTTGATAGCTTATAGCGCAAAGGATTTGACTGCATGAGCCTTGACTTGCTGGTTGGGTATCACTTGGAGGTATGTACATACATACATAGTCTGTTTGTATCTCCTGGCCCATTTAGAGCTCAAGTATACATTTGTACACTTGAATTGAGCCCGCAGTGTTAGTCTGATTTCCAGCTCATGTTCGAACGTCGCCCGGGGCCTGACCATCACGACGTGGTCGCCAACCCTGGTTCCGAGAATATATGTGCATGTATGTATGTAGGAATGTTGTATTCGTGGTGAGGTAAGAAGGTGAATCGAGATACCATTCCGAACTATGTGACAGAATACTGTAAAATGGCGTGTGGTGACTGTGTATCGCGCATCACAAGCCCGGTGTGGGCGAGGGAGGATCTGATGAGCCTCACAGGTGGCAGCCAGATTGGGACCGGACGGGTGGTTACCGTCGGAGACTAAGAAGGCGGACCCATGCACACTATTTAACATCACCATGTACATATTTATTTATTTATTTATTGTTTGATTCTGTACTGCTTCTCTAAAAGTAGCTAACCCACCCAGCCTGTCAAACTAGCCAAACCGAGGCAAATACGCAACATGAAGAAAAGAAAAGAAAAGAAAAGGCCGCACTACAAAGAGTAGCGCAGACTAAAAACCAAGAAGAAAGAGGGAAGCCTGTAAAGATATGAAATCGAGCAAGTCCTGAGATCGTTACAGAAACGTAGGGTCAACGATACTAGGTGAACTGTAATAAATATGTAAATGCTTAGTCTTCCAAGTTCTATCATAGCCTCCTGAAAAGCTATCCTGACATATCAGATACTAACCCTATCACCATCCATACACCATAACAACTCTAATGACGTCACTCAGCCAAGACGACTTCACCTCAAATTGTGACAAAACCTGTAAGTCGAACCAAAGAGAGATAAAATCGAGAAAAGCAAGGAAAAAGAAGGAGCATTGAAGGGAGTAGCGAAAATGCAAAGTAGATAGAAGAAAAGTAAGGAAAGAAAGAAAAGTGCTGTCATGTTGTATGTACATTCGCCCGCCAAATCTTGTACAGGGGCAAGGCCCTGGAACAGTGTATACGCACGTAGACCTTTTCCAATGACCTGGCCAATGCCAAATGATGCGCCTCGATAGTATTTAGGCGCCTGCGCTTCAAAAATGCCATGTTGTATACAGATGCTTACTCCTATATCTCCCCGTGGGCCGATGTGCGTCTGTACGTATATATGTATAGAAACCATATATTAGCAAAATGAACGGGTTTCGTCTGTGAGCGCCACCAATTTTCGTAACAGATATTTATCATGGCTATGTGAAAGCAGATTCAACAACAAATATATACCATACCACAGGAAGTCTTGCCCACACCACAGCATATTACCCCATATTTTTCTCGTAACAATGGAGTCACCGCATTCCAAAGCAGCCTGTTTACCACCACCTTCAGCACCACCGTTTCACTTTACGCGATTTTTTAAACGCAGGTCTGATTTCCGGCGCATCTTAAGCGCCCCAATACCCACCACCGGAGGAGAGTTAGAACAAGATCCTGAGTCTTTCGTCCGGGCAATTTCAGCGATATGTGAGGCCGTCGACCATATTCTCAGTCATCGGACAATCCCCAAGATGTTAGGCACAGAGCTTGAGGGCTTCAAACAGCACTACAACGCATTCCGCGAGTTGGTACCAGTACTCCGGACTTTGGGTTTGACCAGCGACAAATGGATAGGGGAACATACGCAGGATATCGTCGTCTTGATGGTGCATCTGTTATCTACAGCCATTGTACACATCATTTGTCTACTTCATCCGAGATGGTTGTACTTCGATGTAAAGCGTGTGCGGCACACCCATATCGCCTTGAACCAGGTTATTTCTGAGATTTTGGAAATAAAAATTCCGTGGGTAGACAGTCTCTTTGCGTCGCACCCTTCCGAGGAAATGACCACGAAACACAGCCAAATTCAACGCTGTCACTTGGCTCTTGGGACGGGTTGTTTCGATGGCCTCCAAAAGTTGCTTCCCGTTCTGGCAAAGACAAAGGTGTGGGAATCACTGACCTGGGAAAGTCGATACGATGCCTTGTTACGTGCGAGATTTGCTGATATCGGACGACTTTTCCAGAGAGCGAGGTCTCTATGTGATAGACCAAAATGGATTGGACTCATGTTACCGTTGCCCTCTCGACTCGCTGATGAACTGGATGGTATTACTGAACTATCTAAACGCGCCGACTTTCACATCGCGTGGATTAAACCTGAAATAATGTGGTCTGTTGCTGCAAAATTCGCGAGGTTCCCTAGTGACTTTTCGTTAGAAGAGAAGGTCAAACCCAGGATACGAACTGAGTTCGGTGATCCCGGGCGATGGCTAATTTCATCTGAACAATACCAGTGTTGGTACAACTCAGCTAAGGGTACAACCAATAGGTTCCTCTGGTGCATCGGAAGTCGTAAGTGATCTAGCTAGAGATATATTTCCACACACTAACTATTTTATTAGTCGGGATGGGAAAGTCCGTCTTGATGTAAGTCGAAACCTAGCTGTGAATGTTTAGATAACAGTGTTTCCGTGAATAGACGATGTCTAGACCCCATACTAACCAATCTTTCTCCAGGGACCGCATCGTAAAATCCCATCGAAGAGAGTGGGCAAAGTCTCCAACGTGGCTCTGCCCACTTTTTGTTCAAATTCACTTCACACACATAAGGATTTTCCATGACTTATCAATAATGCAGGCACTATTACAACAAGTATTGGCTCAGACAAAATCCCCAACCAACCTGGTAGTATCAACGTATGAATCACTTGTACAAGACTCTGGCGAGTACCCAGACCAGGACTTGACCTTGGCTTTGTTGCGGGAGCTGACGGAAACCTACACCACCTACTTCTTTCTGGATGGTCTTGATGAGTGCGACCCTGGTGTTGCCGAGACATTTCTTCGTGGCTTAACGTCACTCGGTCCAAGTTCCCGTGTCATCTGCTTTTCACGGCGAACCTCCCAAATCTCGTCAGAAATCTATCCACAATTCAAGTTCATGGAAATAGAAGCCAACAGGATGGATATAGAGCCATATCTGCTCCATTTACTGAAACCATGGGGCACCACCCCCAGAAATCAGGCATCACTCCCCACTTCTAGTTCTGCAGCTATAGACCAAGCTGTAACCAAAATGGAGGGAATGTAAGCAAACCGGTAGTTTTACTTCGACTCGCGTGCTGACTGCTTTCCCAAACCAGGTTCCTCTTCCTTGAGGAGCACATCCGACAGGCTCGAAACTCTGGTAACACAAATGCCTTTTACAATCGTCTGAACGAGATACCTAATCGTGTCTGTTGGCGATTTAAACATACCTTGCTGCGCATTTCCCGAACTTCAGATGGCAACGACGTTAAAAGTCTGATTGCCTGGGTTTCTGTGAAAAATCCACTGTCTATCTCGAAGGATATTCCTCATCTCCAATCCCAGTTCTCCGCATCCGACGTGCTATACATTAATCGCTTGGCTCTAGACAGCCTGGGTATTCTTCATGTTGTTGACGGTGACAGTATCACGTTTACTACTCACATTGCCGAGGGATGTATCTTGACAGACTTTTCAGAGTTGTTTCCTACTTTTGTCTCGAATGTACGACATGCTCTATATGATGGGAATATGAAGGATACGCCTGAGGCCATCAGAAGTAGCTTTTTAAGGTTTGAGAGCTGGTTAGCTAGTAGACCTCGGTCGTGTACGAAGCCAGTCCCACTGGCCGGGACGATTTTAACAAGCGACGATGGCTTGGTGCCGTGTTCTGACACGGCAAAAACACGAGGAATGAAATCTGCTTTGGAATTCGCTACTACGGGGCTGTGATATATAATTCAGAACCACAATCCCATACATTGTGGTGTGTCTTCAATCAATCCAAACTTTAGTGCATGTGCTAATAACATCTGTCTTATTGCTTTATTGGAACAAAAAGACCTATACAGGTATTACATCATACTTCATTCACTCCTCAGAAACCTCCCAAAGACTAAGGCTAATGTAAGGAAAGTATATTCGATTTCTACCATAGTATTTCACAAACTGGATATATTCCATACTTTCTTTACCCTTATCGTTAGGGTTACTATGGGTCTAAGCATCCAGCCCTCCCAAAAACTGCACTTAACAAGACGTTAAGAAACTTCACATGACAAAAAGGCATACTAGAGAGGGCGAGGAAAACCACGATCAAGCTGCGGAAACCATCATCAGTAACGGCCTCTTGAGGTAGCCTGTCCTAAAAAGTATGTCCTTTTGTCATGTGCCGAACCTTAACCTATTGTTTTGCGCAGTCCTTGGGAGGGCTGGATGAGGAAAAAAAAGAAAAAAAAAACAGAAAAGCTGGGGGAAGTCGTAACTATTTATATTTATTTGGCGGTGTGGCGGCAGAATTTATACACAATTCTTTTTTTTATTCGTTCAAATTCCCAAGATTCTTTTTGATTCTAAGCCATTCGATGAGGTTCTTTTTGGGGTAAAGTTGGCGGGGTAGATTTTATGGCCAAAAAGATTCTAAAGCCTCTGTGCTGTTCGTAATCTCTCTTGAGGCCTCGTAGACAGGTATACAGTATGCATGACATCATTGACCATTAGCCCTGACGTCGTCGTCTTCATTACCCCACCAAACAACCCTACCACACTTTTTGCTACTTATACGTTATAGGGTTACCCATGGCTCGAAGTCCAGATTTTGTAAGCAAATTGAGGTTTGTAAAGTGGGATTAAGTTGCTTGCTTGATTGACTGGTTTGTATGTTTTTTTTCTCTCGTTATGAATGTATTGTGTGTACTGCTTGTATTCAGCGGCTTGTTATTCAGGAGCCGCCCTGGGATCATGAACAACTTCATAACAAATGGCCCGGACCCAGGAAGCCCTAGACTTGCCCGTGAACATGTGCTCCATTCAGGGAGTACGCATGATATAACCGTCTCTTCCTTTACTGCGCTTCCCAAAATAAGAGCATCCAACGGGGTCGAAGCTGTCATATGTGAAGATACAGTGGGGCTTCTCCGATACACAGAAAAAGAGGCGAGGGGAGCGTCGGGCAAAGCCTTGCTCAAGGCGAAATGGCCGCCTTTCTTGCCGTATTTGTTGGTGAATGACTGGGTGCTTCTATTAAGGCTCATTCTCTCCCATACAACCACACCTGGTGTTACAACAACTTGGGCACTTTATTTAGGGCACATGAGATATGCATGTGTCCTTGTATTTTCTTCACTCCAACGTTGGGAGTGAGCGTTTAAGTCTCCCATGATGAAGAAAGGATACAGGGGCCAGATTGTACGCAGTGCGAACCGATCCGCAGCTAGATGCCACGTCCGATAGACAAACGCCATGTAAGCGCCACCGATCACACTTACGATTAGATTTTTGATGTCTACCGTCGCCGTAGAACTTGTCTTCCTTGTACTAATAGCGTTGCTCCAACCGTATCTCTGTGGGTATGGTATTGCACCAACTTCTTTTCTAAATAGATGGACATAGTGCTGTGGAAAGAAGCTTCAGTTTTGAACAAAGTCGGGATCATTTGCGTTATTGAAGTTAAGCCAAAAAAGGAAGTTTCTCAGTTTAGACGATGGTGTATGCCATGGCATGTTTTGAAAACAATTGCATCACAAACTCCTATGATAAGTCCCAGGACATCACGTGTATTTTCTTACACAGAAATTTTCTTATTAAGCTTGTCGAAATACACAATGGGGTACATAGCCATGTCGGTACGCTTCCTCATGGAGGTTTTATTTCTCTTTCGATTCATGGAACAGCCACCACAAAAAGGGTTAACGCCAAATCGGTATCGGAAGGGGACAGAGGTCCCGGAAAGCGGTGACCAACCGGAGAACAATCAGCCGGGGCATCAGGATTCCGACGGGGCCGGACGATGACAGTAAGTTTGTCGGAGTCAGGGCTAAACAAAACACCGACTGACCATCTTTAAGCTATAAAACGTTATGAGAACATGGCACTCCTGGTTTGTTTACACATATACGATAAGGCGTTCAAAGCCACGTGATCGGCATTGTTCAACATGCATTCTATTGATGCTGTATCTGTCGGATCGGACATGGCGAACTGGGGTGCTGTTTGGAGTGGGTTTGGCGCTTGGACTTGCACGGCTACTTGGGTTTGAAGGCGGTGTTGAGGCGGTATCCAACCATGTAATCCGCTTAACTGCCAGAAAGTCAGCGATAATGATTGATGGATGGATGGATTAGGAAGGGGCCACAAAGAATTACTCGATGACGATAGAGATAGCCGCAAGGGAAAGAGTGGAGATTCCTGTATTACCTATACCCAACGACAATCCTCCCGAGCTCTCTGAGTGAATACAGCGAAAAAGCCTCCGCATTTGGTATGTATGAAACCTTGCAAGCCCCTGCTACTCGCTTTCGGTATCGGCTATCCGGAAGCTTGACATTGTTTCGTACTGGCGCTACCGCGTCTACACGGGGCTGTGTGTATGTGTGTTGGGGCGGACTGATTAAGAGGGTTGATTGAACCTTAGTCGGACGTGCACTTTTGGGGCGGATTAGATATATAGCTAGTGGATTTCCGCGGGCGGGATTCATGAGGATCATGTTTGTCTGTCTGTTAGTGAGACTTGCTGAATTTAGTTTGGAGGTGAAATACTGCGTCATTTGCAACTTTTTTTGCGCCTTCTTTTGCGACTTCTTCATTTCTTCATTTCATCACCTTTTTTCAACACAAATTCACCGAAAATGCCACAACTAACGACGACTTATCCACCCCGTCATTCCGATTCCTGCCCCGCGACGCCCATATCTCCCACACATTTAACATCTTTAACGCAACCAGCAACTCTTCTCTCGTTGATTGCGCCATTACAATGTCCCATTTGCCACCGTCTTTTCTCAGAGCCGGTAACACTTCCTTGCGGACGGTCGCTATGTCGTGCGTGCTTGCCAAAGGAGACCGCACGGGTCAATATTAGTTATCCGGGGACCGAGGAAAGAGCGGCGGGGTATCGGTGTCCGCTGACGGGTTGCGGAATGGAACATGCGGTCAATGATTGTTCGCAGGATTTCATTGTGGGTCGCATTGTAGAAGGCATTGCGGGTGTTGTTGCTGGGGCGGAGATAGTTGAGAGCGAAGACGAAGGTTGGAGTGTTGTTGGGTCTGATGAAGCTAGTACTGTATCTGGCCGACCCATGGCAGTTGTGGAGCCAAGACCAGATGATAACCGTCCGACCACAACTCTCCAAATTACCCCACCGGCCGACTATACCAACACCGACACATCTACATTCACTGTTCGCGGAACACCACTACAAGCGCTTTTTCTTTATGCCAAAGCGCACGCTCTACTGCCAAAATCGACCCTCAAAGCTACTACCCACCCTACACCCAGTCCCAACACATCAACAGACAATTCTCTTCTCCAATCAGCCCTGAACACTATCCGTCCCGAAGCCGACTGTCAAATCTGCTATGCCATTTTCCTCGACCCAATAACCACACCATGCGGACATACCTTCTGTACCGTATGTTTACATCGGGTGTTGTCGCATACCCCACATTGTCCACTTTGTCGACGTCAACTATCGCCTTCATCACGAGGACCTTCGAATGCAACCTTGGATTCCATTTTGGATACATTTTGGGAACAATCTGTTACGAATAGACGAGCAGCTGCTTTGGCGGAGGGGTGGACGGAGACCGAGGGAGAGGCCGTACCCATCTTTCCTTGTACATTAGCATTCCCGGGGTTCCCATTACACTTACACATTTTCGAGCCGAGATATCGACTCATGGTTAGAAGATGTATGGAGGGAAACAGACTTTTTGGTATGGTTTTACCGAGACGGATGCCAGGTGATACGACTACCGGAGGATCAGGATACGATGAGTTCGCCCAGATCGGAACATTGGTGTATATCGAAAAAGTGGAGTATCTACCAGACGGCCGAAGTATGATTGAGACTACAGGTGTTGCCAGATTCCAAATCTGTTCCTACCAATGGAAAGACGGTATCATTATGGCCAAGGTAGAGCGGGTCTCTGATATTTCCATTGCAGAGGAAGAGGAACTTGAAGCACAAGAACTTCAACAAGCCGCCGAATCAGCAATTGAAAACGAATACCTCCGGGCTATCGCCGCGGAGCAAGACGAAGTCTACAGTCACCGTATTCGCCAACACAACAGACACAGTCGTTCCCGTGGTAGTATGGACTCTACAGATACAGTATACCCACCTACCTCGCCCAGTCACATGGGAGTTTTCCCCACTTTCGGCGAAAACCCAAATACACTTGTGGGAACTACACATGTAGCATCACCAACCACCCGAGCCCCAGTCAACGTGCCTGGTCTCCCATCTCCCCGGTCTTCCCCAGAGCCATACGAAGACATTTCCGATCCCTTCAGTGACATGCCTGTGCGTGTCGGCAGGGCTTTACCACCGGCTTTACCACCGGCTCCAAGGACTTTACCAGCAAATGCAGACGGAGTGGGAGTAGTTAAGGATTTTAACGCTATGGCTACCAAGGAATTACTTGAGTTCATTCGGACAGCAGCATTCAAGGCGGGTCAGATGGTACAGGGGAGTTATCCTGAGAGAGTGGACTTGTTTGTTTGGTGGTTTGCCGTTGTTATGCCTATGGGAATGGAGGAAAGATATAGCCTATTAGGTGAGAAGAGTATCCGGGGACGACTAAAGATTTGCTGTCGGTGGGTTGTACACGAGGAAACAAGCAAGGGCGTGAGAGGGAACTGTGCAGTTATGTAGATAGATTGATAAATTCCATTGACGTTACGCAAAACAAATACATGGTGGTAGTACACTACGGATAACCGTAAAAAGGGGAGTAACTAAACTAAAACAAAGGAGTGTGACGTGGGTCCTCCGTTTTACGCGGCTCTCTTCGCCCAGATTCCAACAACGATGGCTGATTAAACTTCAACCAATTCTCTCTTCTTATCCGCCGTTTTTCGGAATAGCCCTTGATTTGGGCCTCGAAATCTTTCCACTCCACCCAGCCATTTGCCGAGTTAATCTTGACGTCATCGTAGACAGAGAGGCATCTGTTGAAGTCTTTCTTCACAGCGATGAACTCTTGAAGAGTGTTATCACGGAGATATCCTTCAGAAGTTGCTCGGTCGACAAATCCAATCAGTCTATGGAGAGTCCCGACATTAGAAACCAAAGCCCGCTTGAGACCCATGGGCGTATCGGGAGATGGAGACCCTAAGTGGGGTGGCGGGGCAACCTCCTTCTCCTCGTCTGTGGGCGGGCTAGCTAGAATAGCCCGTGAACCGTGACCCAGAGTAGGATCGGCACACCTTCTCAACAAATCATTTTGATTCTCCTTCAGAGAGTCTCTCGTGAACTGAAGCGCCTTGACCAACGTACTCGAAACCGCAAAATGAACATGCTTCGAGGTCTTCTCTCGGCGCATATTGATCCGGTAGTACCGATCAATCAACTCAACGAAGCAAGCTACGGCTGATGGCGGTGTAATAGGAAGAGCCTTGGCACTTATTTGAAGAACCTCCATGGCGTTAGCCAGTGATGAAGTATTAGCCTTATCTTCGAGACAAGCCATCATCGAAGTAACAATGTCGTGGTTTGCGATGTCGGTGATACTGCGGAGGGTTTTCAAAATGTCGGTGCTGTTATGGCTGCGCCGTTGCATTTGAAGGCGGTGTCTCCAATTGTTACTATCAGGCGTGACGTTGTAGGGGGCTCTGGTAAGCATCATCCAATACCTTTCGCCCGCAGTCCCTAGTCTCAGCTCAGTACACGCGCGGATGATCATAGCCAAGGTATTCGACTGAGGCGTGCAATGTGGCCCGCCTTTTCCAAAGATGGCCTTGCGAGGATCGGCTTTTGGCGGCTGTTTCTGTTCATTACCCTCCTTGGGCTGGGCCTCTATAATCTCAGCTTCGGTCTCTTCTGTTTTGTCTTCCTGCTTCATCATTCGTCTTGACATGATAGCATTTTGTGCAGCAATGGCTTCACGGGAAATGGGCCGGCCATATGTCTTCATTTCATGTCGAAGCGCCTTCTTACCCTCCTTTTCGATCTTCGAGGCTGCTTTGTTCATCTTCTTCATTTGCGTCTTCGAGACGCCATCGACGACGTTGTGACCGGGGCGATGGCCGAAGCGGCCGGGGCTGGGCTCGCTATGGACATCTAGTAGGACCTCTTTGGATACTTCGATGGGATTTCCACTAGTCGTTTCAGAAGAGGTCGGTAATGCGACGCCATTTCTAGACTGCGCGGCAATGGCCTCGGTGGCGATGCTAGTAGAATTAACCGTAACCTCGGCGAACTTTAAGATGGCCTGCGTCGCCTCCAACGCCGTTTCCAACTCGTCAATAATAACCTCCGGCTCGTTCGGGTCTCTTGCGGCGTCGTGCACGGCAGAGGGTACGTCTGTTGAAAATAGGCCATTGTTAGGACGGGTAATCAGATCGTATAGTTGGTCAATGGTCACTTCTGGTTCGATGTCTACATCGGACCGTGAAAAGCGAATGCCATCAAAGGAGGTAATACCGAGTTTTTGGGCCGTGTGGTGGTAGTCTGGCTCGATAGACTGTGAAGGCTGGGTAAATTCTTCCTCGGCGAGGTGGCGCTCAAAAGCGGAGTCTTCAGCGTCAAAAGAAAGGTCGTCCTCGCCCAGCGTAGAGGCATGAAGTTGGAGGCTGGCGATAGAGTTGGCTTGAGATATAGGAGAGGCAGTCGGTTCGGAATTGGCCCAGAGCATAGTGTCTAAGGACTTGACAAGAACTGGAATTCCCATAGTTTGCTCTAACAACAAGAACACCTGGGCTTGGACGTTCCTCGGACCAAGGAGAAGTAGTCTCCCAAAAGAGCATACAAGAGACTCTGTCATAATGATAGATCCCGCAGCCCAGTCCTCAACAACACGATCCCACAGTGCCTTTGCCTTTCTTACGGCTGGCATGACATGCTGCTTCATCCATGTTTCGCGATCCTTCTGCATAAGTGTTTTCATATCTGGTGAGCCAAATAGCGTATTCCGCATAGCGTCAAACATAATGTTGAAAGTGACAGCATCGGGTCTCCGTTCAAAACCATCCGCCGTGGCAGACACAGCATATAGAGAATCGAGATCCATTCCGCGTGCGCAAACCGTGAGAACAGCGTTCATGTGGACTGTGTTGGCAGGCATGTCCGTCCCATTGAGCATACTAATATAGATGCGGACGGCTTCACGGATGGCGCGTTGGGTATGTGGTGTACGACCGAGACTGCGGAAGATGCTGGTGTACGTTCTAGCCGAGGTGCGTTGTTTGCGTTTACGCATCTAAGGTTGTTAATTATAGCTCGAACAACAGGGGACAAGTGTCTTACCTCGTTGAAAAGTTTAATACCATTTTGTATAGAACTGTGCTCGATAAAGTGGGAAATTAGGTAGTTCCATGACACAGAAACGTCCATCCGACTACTTAATACTCTGGTCATGTTCAAAGCCACAACCGCTTCGCCTCTCTTAATAAGCCGATCCACCTCTATAGCCACATGATAGGGGTCATCATAGAACGATGCCCTCACCTCTATCTCCCTCCGTTGATCTGGCGTCATAGTCTCCAGCCCCACAGTCTTCTGTTTCTGTGGTATCTTCTTTGCCGATGTGTTTGTCTCAGGAACAACCCATGTTGGCTGTGACGTCTTGCGGTCGAATTCTACACCGCGCCGGATTTCACGTTTGATTACATCGGCACTCAAAGAAGCACCTGGGCTATCTTTAGACCAAGCATTGTGTGCTGGTGCAGGCAGAGCGGAAGATGTGGAGAATTGGCGGGTAGCGAGCGTGAGCTGATGGATACGTTCTTGAACAAAGAGGTTTCGTAAACATATAAGTGCTGATTGGGCTGTAAGACCCGAAGATTTGGAGGCCATTTTGTGTAAGAGACTCACAGGCTATTCGGAAATCTACCGATTCTCCGCCTAGAGTAAAGCTGTAGTTAAATTGCGATGATGTCAGTCTGGTAACACAGGGTCCGATTTTCAATTGACCAACAGAAAAACTTTATCTTATCGTCATAGAGTGTGGAGTGCTTAACCCTTTCTATGAATGCAACCCTTGCTAACATGGATTCAATTCCTACTAAGCGTGGCTCTAGCAACCAAATGTATCGCGTCGCGCTCTGGGCTCTTTCAGCAAAACCACTTTACACGAATGCCCTTTTATCCCTGTGGCCCAGGTTTAGACCAGTCTGTGGGCATTCGATTCACCAGTGCTATCATTCGTTGTTGTAGTCAGTGACTTTCATGCACATCTGCCACCACGACTTGCGACCTCACACAGAGCAAACTTTTATATAAACAATCAGCACAACATCACAATGTCCGCAGCTCAACGGCGGGAACGCCTTCGCCAGCTTCGCGAGGCCCAAGCCTCCGGAACCAAAGTGGCAGTCGACGTGGGCCGAGTAGACGACTTTTACGAGGAAGTTGACGACAACGAATACAAAAGGATTGTTCGGAAGCGCATGGATGAGGATGACTTTGTTGTTGATGACAATGGTGCTGGGTACGCCGATGATGGTCGGGAGGAATGGGACCGGGAGGTTCCTGATGACGGAGAATCAGAAGACGAGGCATTCGATGGCCGGAGGCGGGGTAAAGGTTAGTTGGTTGAGGCGAGAATATATGCACCGGACTTATCCTGACTTCATACGCAGTAAACAAGAAGAAAGTTGCGGAGGATCAATTGAAGAAGGACGTCAACAACCGGCAAATCTCAGACTTCTTTTCAAAGGGAACAGTTTCACGACCAAAAACTAAGGTACATAGGACTTTGCACAAATCATGAAGCAAACATACTAACACTTACGTTTCAACCAGATCGCTAAAACCAAAGGCGACGATGACTTCCTCAACGATATCCTCGGTGAACTTGATGTCCCGCAAATCACATCATCTCCCCGCCACAAGAAGCGTGAACGCTCTCTCTCCCCAGTTCGCCGTAAAGTGCGCATGCAGTCTCCACCTTCTCTAATGGATCTAGACGAGAACCCTGTGAAGCGCACCAAGTTTGAAGATCAGGCAGCCCCATCATCGCCGGCACTTCCTCCACATGTAGATGATGATGATGAATATGGTGGCTTGCCCGTGCCAGATGAACTTGATATGGCGATGAGCGATATGGTGGCACCCTCGAGCCCCGCTGCAAAGGTGGCGCTGAGGAAGCAAATTAAGAAGGAGGATAGTGACGATGATGAGGATGATCTATTGGAAGTGGCACATGCGGGGACTCTACAAACCAAGAGCGTCAACATGGGAGGTTCTAGACCAGCACCAAAGCCCAAGCCAACGCCCAAGCCAGTCATGAAACCCATCATGAAGCCTGTCAAGCAGGAGGCGCCTAAGCTATACAGTTCTTCGCCAATCAAGGCAGCAACCACGGAGGTAGATGCTTCAAGCTGGACCAACCTCACCTCTAAGCTCAGTGTCGCTGCTGCGCCAGTCTCAAGCGTTACTGCTGGCAAGGCTCCAGCGGAGGATGTCTTGGAGTCGGACGGGAGTCTCAAGTTCTTTTGGATCGACTTCACAGAACTCCACGGGTCTCTGCATCTGTTCGGCAAGGTTTTTAACCAGAAGACAAAACAATTCATCAGTTGTTACCTCAAGCTGAGTAACATTCTACGAACCCTTTATTTCCTCCCTAGGAAAACTCGGTACATCAACGGTGTTGATACTGAAGAGGAAATCGGCCACGTCGATGTCCACAGTGAAATTGACAAGATTTTGTCCAGTTTCGGAATAAAAGAGTTCAAGGCTAAACTTTGCAGACGCAAGTATGCTTTTGAGTTGGAAGAAATTCCTCGTGAAGCTGACTACTTCAAGGTTCTTTATTCTTACAACCTGAAGCCACTCGACGCTTCACTCAAGGGTGAGACTTTCTCCCACGTTTTTGGTACCAATACAGCCATGTTTGAGCAGTTTGTGCTTCTCAAAAACGTCATGGGCCCATGTTGGTTGCGTATTGCCGATCCCGACTGCACGTCTTTGAAGAACGGCTCACACGCCAAGTTCGAGGTGCTTGCAGAGCATGTTGATCAGGTCACGGTATTGAGCGACCGAGAGGCACCTCCAGACCCACCTTTGACGATGATGTCTTTGGCTTTCCGGACCGTTTTCAACGCCAAGGAGAATAAGCAGGAAATTCTGGCGTTGAGTGCGCGTGTTTACGACGGGGTTTCTTTAAGTAACACACTGCCGGCTGATAAGTTGCCCTCGCATACTTTTACCATGATTAGGCCGATGGCAGATCAGCCTCTCCCCATCGGTTTCGAGGCATTGGTGAAGGGGCGAGCCAATGGAACTATCAGAATCTGCCGCCAAGAGCAAGAAATCCTGTCTTTTTTCCTTGCCAGACTGGAAATTACCGACCCTGATGTTATTGTCGGTCATCAGCTTGAAGGCGTCGACTTTTCTATTCTTCTCAATCGAATTCGTGAAAAGAAGACTCCTAACTGGTCTCGCATCGGTCGTCTACGTCGTGCCCAATGGCCTTCCACTATTACCAAGACTGGTGGTAACGTGTTTGCCGAACGTAGTTTGCTCACTGGCCGTCTGTTATGTGACCTGGCTAACGACTACGGAAAGAGTGTGATGATGAAATGTCAAAGTTGGAGTCTAACTGAGATGTGCTCTTTATACATCCCCGGTGATAGCGCTAAGCGTATGGATATGGATAATGATGAGGCCTTAAACGGATGGGCTATGCGAGACAAGGCAGGTTTGATGAATTACTTGAGTCATGTCGAAGCTGATACATACTTCATTGCTGCGCTGGCTATTGAGAAGCAGTTGATGCCACTGTCAAAGGTGTTGACTAACTTGGCGGGTAACTCATGGGCACGTACTTTGACTGGTACCCGTGCCGAAAGAAACGAGTTCATTTTGTTGCACGAGTTTCACAAAAAGAAGTACATCTGCCCTGACAAGCAGGTTCACAAAGGCGCTGGTGCCAACAAGGCGGATGATGAGTCTAAGGAAGCTGAAGGTGCTGGGAAGAAGAAGGACAAGTACAAGGGTGGTCTGGTTTTCGAGCCCGAAAAGGGTCTTTATGACCGTTTCGTGTTGGTCATGGACTTCAACTCTCTGTACCCTTCTATTATCCAGGAGTATAACATTTGCTTTACCACGGTTAATCGGTTTGAAGTCGCCGACGAGGAAGATGCAGTTCCTGAAATTCCCAAGAATGTCGATCAAGGTGTTTTGCCCCGCCTCCTATCGACACTTGTTCAGCGTCGTCGCGAAGTTCGCAAGAACATGAAAGCCAAGGATGCTACTCCGGAAGACATTGCCAACTGGGACAACAAACAATTGGCTTTGAAGCTAACTGCCAACTCCATGTACGGTTGTTTGGGTTACACCAAGTCGAGATTCTACGCCCGGCCATTGGCTATGTTGACTACACACATGGGTCGTGAGATTCTGCGGAGTACGAAGGCCTTGGCTGAAGAGAACCAATTGCAGGTTATTTATGGTGACACAGATTCCGTAATGATCAACGCCAATGTTGATACTGTACAGGAAGCTGTCAGGGTCGGTGAAGTCTTCAAGAAGGCTGTCAACGAGCGGTACCGTCTTTTGGAAATTGACCGTGACAACATCTTCCGTCGTATTTTGTTGCAGGCCAAGAAGAAGTACGCTGCTGTGAACTTGGTTGAGCAAGACGGAAAATGGGTCGAAAAGATGGAAGTCAAGGGTCTGGACATGAAGCGTCGTGAGTTCTGTGCTCTCTCAAAGGAGGTTTCTCAGCGGGTTCTCAATGATATTCTCTCGGGTGATGACAACGAAGTCAGTATTGCTCGTATCCATGAGTATCTTCGTACTGTTGCCGCCAAGATGCGTGCCCATGAGTTGCCTTTGCAGAAATTCACCATCTACACGCAACTTGGTAAGGCACCCAAAGATTACCCCAATGGAGACACCATGCCACAAGTCCAGGTTGCCCTCCGTGATGTTGAACGTGGTAAACTCGTTCGGAGATTGGACGTTATTTCTTACATCATCACAAGTACCGACAGCGGTAATTTACCACCCGCAAAAAGAGCCTACAGTCTTGCGGATGTTATGAAGCCCGATTCAGGTTTACTTCCTGATATCGAGTGGTACTTGGGTAAACAAATCTTCCCACCTGTTGAACGGCTCTGTGCGAATATTCAAGGAACGTCTACATCGGAGCTTGCCGATGCCCTCGGTCTCGACATCAAGAAATACGTCCAGACTACTTCTGGAAGAACCGACCATGACTTTGAAATCCACCCCCTTGAATCTCAGATTCCTGACTCTCAGCGCTTTGCTACCTGCACCCCTCTATCCCTTCAGTGCCGTCGCTGCAAGACCGCCACTCTCTATCCCGGCATCTCCACACCCGAAGGTCTTGCTCTGACCACCACAAACGGCTTCACCTGCCCCTCCTGCAGTACCTCTCTAGCCACCTTCTCCCTCATCGCCCAACTGGAAAGACAAATCCGCTGTGCAACTGCAACCTACTATGAAGGCTGGCTCGTCTGCTCCGACCCACAATGCGGTCTTCGGACCCGCCAAATGTCCGTTTACGGCACCAGATGTCTCGGCCCCAGAGGGTTAGCAAAGGACTGTAGAGGTGTGATGAAGTATGAGGTTTCAGAAAAGGAGATTTACACCCAGCTGGTTTACTTCGCCCAGTTATTCGATGTTGATAAGGCGAAGAAGCTGGCCGTTGAAGGTACTGACGAGACACTTACGAGTGCTCAGAGAGAGCAGATTGCCGCTGTGGTCGAGTATAACCGGGTTCGGTTCGGAACGGTAAAGAGCGTTGTCGACAAGTATCTGGAGAAATGTGGCCGTGGTTGGGTTGCCATGGACTCCATCTTCGTGCGGTTGGGATTGTTGAAACCGCAGACAAAGTAGATTGCCGTACATTTATACATACATATATAGACACTAATACACACATCATGGCGCAGTTATGGACAAAACAAGAAACCACTTAAAAAAAACTATAAGCAAGAATGTCAACCTGACAAGATAACCCAAACTGAAAAACAAAACCAGGAAGAACAAAACAAACTAAACAAGGAAAAGGGAATAATGGGCAATAAAAGCCAAAACACATCCAAAAACGAACAACCAAAAAAGAGCTAGACAAGGACATGACCAGTCTAAGCATCATGACGGAATCACAACATTCAATCTGGTCATACCCTCAGCTCGTCCCAGTCTAAAATCATTTGTAACCTGCAACCCAAGAGACCCCACCCAACGCACAACCACACAAACTTTTGACGGCCCTGAAAAAAACGACGCCGCGAAACAGCCACGAAAAAAGAATAACCAGACAAAAACAACCATGGCCATGCAAAGAACCAAAGACCAGAAAAACCATGTTCTACATCGCAAAACGACCAAAGCGTTTGACCTCCTTTTAGCACTGCAGCCAAACTGCTGCCAGCAAAACCCACAATTGCCATCTTTGCTTACTCCTCCTTGGCAGCCGTGTTAGGCGTGGCCTTGGGCAGAGCAGGCGAGACAGCCGCTGACGGTGGCGAGTTAGGCGTGGGATCAAGCGACGCCAGGATGTCAAACGAGTTGAGGTGCTTGCGCGAAGAAGAAGCTGAGTCTTCAGAGCCACGGCTCATGGAGTTGCCGCCGCCGGCCGTCTTACGCGCAGAGTTGGTGCGAGATCCGAACGAGCCACCAGGACCAAGGCTGGTCATCGATGTCGAGCTACGCGATGCCTGCTTGTTGTTGCGGAGACGGTCAAATTCACCCTTTGAGACCTGGTTGCTGTTATGGCTGTTGTTGCCACCATAGCCGTGGCGAGCATCGCCGTGGCCCAACATTGGCCGGCCCGAGCCACCACGAGTCATCTTGGCCGCCTCGGCCGCCTTGGCAGCAGCAGCAGCCTCGGCATCCGCGCGCACCTCGTCTAGAGTCTTGGGACCCTTGTTGACTTCCTTGCCGCGCCACCCGTTCTTGCGCAAGTCAACTACATCCATGAGCATGAACTTCATACGGCTGTTCAATCCGGGATGGTTGATCATCACATCAATACGCTCAAAGTAAGCGTTCATGAAGTGACGGCTCTGGTTGGGGGTTGACTCAAGAGGACCACCAACAGTCGTGAGCAGCTTGCACAGAGACTCAACCTCAGACTCGTCTGGCTCCTCCTTGAAGTCAACAAGGGCCTGGATGCAGCCGTGCATGATACGTTCAGTGAGCATACCGAGCTTGTACAATTCACCAATGAACTGAACAAGACCCAGACCACGACGCTTGGCAGCAGCCGCAGCGTAGTACTCATCAGACAGCAGAGTAGCTTCGGCTTCGCCCTCCTTGGGCTTGGGCAGGTTAACCTTCCAACCACGCTCGAACTCTTCCTGGCAGCGGTTGAGCAGGTACTTACGGAAAAGGGTACCTCCAGTCACAACCTTGCCAGCCTTGTCGCGAACGGTATCATCACGGATCTCATCGCTGGTAGAGTCGAGCATACGCTTGCAGAAACGGGCGTACATGGAAGCCCAGTGGGCTTCGTCGGTGGCCTTCTCAAATGTAAGCTTGATGACCTGGCGAAGAGTACGGCCGTCATTCTCGTCCTTGGACTGACCGGCAATGACAAGAATCTGCTCCGAAATGCGGTCAAAGTTCTCGGGAGTCATCTTGTTCAGGGCAGCCTTGACCTTGCGCTGCACCATGGCGGGATCCCGAAGAGCACCAGCAGCAGCCGCCGGGTTAGGTCTCTGACCCACACTGGTCGGCTTCCAGCCACTCTCCGAAATTTGAATTGGCTTAATGTCCATACCGGCAGTCAGGGGCATGGCAGCAGCCTGCTTATCAGCCTTGTGCGGACGGTTGCTGTTATTACGGCCCGCCCGATTGCTGTTTACACGAGGAGAACCGGGGGCATTGCCACTAGCATTGCGGCCCATGGCGAAGTTACCACGACCGCCAAACGAAGCCATGGGGTTGTTACCAACCCGGGGCATACCACCACCAACGCTAACACGGCCAGTACCAAAAGCACTACCAATGGGAGCACCGACGGGGTTGGAAGAGCCCTTAGACGAAGCAGCACGTGGCGCCTGGCCCCGAGCCGAGCCACCACGGTTGTCGTCACCAATCAGGCTCTTCACCTGGGACTGGAACTCCGTAGAAGGCTGCTCAGTGAAAACAGTCTTGAATTGGAGTAGGAAGCCAGAGTCATACTGGAAGTTCTTACCCTTCTTGGTAGAAGCAGGGTTGAGAGCAGGGTTGGGGGACATGATGCCAGCAGGGTACAACTCTTGATTCATTACGGTCAGGAAGCGAGCGGATTTCAAAGACTGGAGAGCAGCACTGGGCTGAGGAGGCTCAATCTTGGTACCAGACAGAGGGCTCAAGTTCAGTGCAGCCGGCTTGCGGTTCTTGTCGCCGCGGATAGAGCCACCAGCACCAGCGGGAGCCTCAATCTTGGGAACCTTGGGGTCCAGAGACATGGAGGACATCTTGTCAGTGACCGACTCATCGACCTTGGCAGAGCCAGAGATGTCCTTGCCGGACCGAGCAGCGGCCATAAGCTCTTTGAAGCTCTGCTTCGGGCCATCTTGGTTGCGGCGGCGCTCCTTCTCCTCCTCCAACCGTTCCATCTCACGTTCAGCTTCACGAAGCTTGCGGTCTTCTTCCTCAGGGCTCAGCTTCTTGGCCTCAGCAGCAGCTTTCTTGGCCGCCTTCTCAAGAGCATACTTCGCCTCCCGTTCAGCCTCAAGTCTATCAGCCTCTTCCATCTCACGAATCATTTTCTCCATCTCATCCTCCTCGTCATTCTTAGCACCCTCAGTAGATGGAGCCTCCGTCTTACTCTCGGTAGCCTTGGCCTTCTCCTCCTCAGCAGCCTTGGCCTCGGCGGCGGCCTTGGCCTCGGCAGCAGCCTTGGCCTCAGCAGCAGACTTAGCTTCAGACTCGGCCTTGGCCTTAGCTTCGGCCTCCTCCTTCTCCTTAGACTCATCTGCTTTCTTGCTGGGCACCATCTGGGCAATCTTTTGACGGAGCTCCTCTTGAATCTCTTCGGGTGACTTCTGCTTAACAGGAGGCTTGCTAGGAGTGGTGGCGGCGGCAGCGACGGGCTTAGCGGCGGCAGCAGCGTTACGGCTCTTGACACTGTTCAAGTCAAGCTGGTCGCCCTGGGGCGTGGTGATGCGAATAGCGGAGGAAGCGTTAGGGCGAACGAAAACGCTGGAGCCAGCGGCGGGAGTAGAACCGACAATGGCGGGCGACTGAGCCGTCTTCTCGGAGTGCTGCGAAGTGGAACGAGACATGTTGTTCACTTGGCTGGGATTAAAGGCGGGCATGTTCGGGTTGAAACCGCTGGGCGCTCCAGGACCACCGGCAAAAGGGTTGACGTTATACTGATAGCCGGGTACTCCGTGCTGCCCGAACTGTTGGGGGCCGGGGCCGCCGTATCCATACTGCTTTAGAACTTGTTAGCGTAATGCTCATCGAATAACACATGTGTCTTGGGGAATCTTTTGTGACTGGTGCTTAAATAGGGAAAATATTACAATGCGAATTCCTGCACTTGACAGACTTCCGAATGTACAACATGGTAAACCGTGAGTAGCCCAATACTCGGTAGAATTAGAGCCCTTAGAAAAACGCTGGTTTTCTTGGGCGATCTGGATTGATCGCTGATACCAGGGACTGAAGTCACTTGATGGGGTGAACACCGGCGCTTTATCCCAGTGCCATTTAGAAGGTCTGGGTGTGTGTGGCGAAGACGGGAACGTCGATGGGTCGGCTGGTGAAGCGTCTACTTCGGTTAAACGTGAGCCCTGGGGCTGCGATGACTTCATCGTGTTTCGTCGAGATAAATGGTCAGATGCGAATGGTAAGTTATGAGGTTTTCCTAAAGAAGCTAGATGTCTCGGTAATATTGATGGCGGTGTTTGTTGCAACAACTTTGTAGAACAAGAAGACCTTTTGTGCGAGAAATGGTAGTCGGTAGGCCTGATGTTTGTTGCAGCTGTATTGTTTGTCCCAGTAGCGGTAGTCGGGCAAGAAGTCTGCTGAAAATGTGGGGCACCAGAGAAATCGGTTTGCCATTCAGTCCGTTTGTAGAAGGGACTGACATCAACAGGCGGGGCCTCAGTACTCCACGCTGACACACCATATGCAGGTCCACTAGAACCAAAACTTCCCGCAGACACAGGATGTGGCTGTCTGGTCTGGGGCGTATGTGACAGTCGTGAAGCATCTGATGTCATCGAAGACATGCCTAAGGACTTGGAAGCCCGGTCTTCCCGAATTTTGGACTTCCATTGGGAATCATAATGTGGGGACTGGTATGCGCTGTAGCGGTGCTGGTTAACTTTGACAGCATAGTTATTAGACCTAGAATATTTGAGGGGATTTGCTGGAGAGTCATAATACGACCCAAAAGACGCAAAACCGGAAGAGGCATTTTGTGAAAGACGGCGGTTTGATGACTGGGAGTTGTTTACCATTGGCGGTGGGTAATAACCATGAGGCGGTGTTTGCGTAGGCATGGGTTGGGCAAGCGATGCATTCGGCATGTTCGGGGTGCTCATTTGGCTGTTGGACAAACGAGGGCTCCGGCCGGGCTGGGGCGAGCTAGCAATGTGCATATTCCCACGGCCATTGTTGTGATAGCCCATACCACCACGACCTCCCGAACCACCACCACCGCGGTAGTTGTTCGGGGGGTAGCCCATCTGATTATGGTGGTTGTTAAACGAGCCGTTACCGCTGGGATGGTGGTAAGGGCGACCGCGCTGGCCCGAGAAGTGGGGTTGGCGATGGCCCTGGCCCATGTCGCTTCCGGCATTGGAATGAAAGGACTCTCGGCGGCCGTGGTTGCCGTTATGGGGGGGCTGCCGCATGCGCTGAAATTACTTTGTTAGCTGGATTACTCTCAAATTATGGTGTGATGTGCCGGATGATAAATGACGTCGGATGATAGGGCGGCAACTTCAGAACAGACCCTGAGCCAGCTTCACATGTACAGCTCGCCCATTGAGTTTCGGTGCTGTATCTGGTTAAACGGCAACTCTGATCATTGCCCAAAATAGGGTAACAACCATAGGTACAGAACATTCACGGGGGAATTGACGTGTTACAAAAGGGAGTGTTGGCCGCGATGATTTGACAGATCATGCCCATTACTGGCCCACTGATTTGACTACAAGGGCCAACTCAATGATACCAAAAACTGGCAGTACAGGCTTCAGTAGAGGGTGGTGGGGGAGGGATATTTTACTTACATCATCATTGCCCAAACTTCCAAAAGTCATACTGGTTGGAGGGATCGGGGGAGGACGATTACCACCACTGACAGCGTTGATCGGGATGGGCGAAGGGGGAGCTGGCGAGTGGGCAGAGCGGGCCTGAATACTCTCACTCGACATGATAGGCGAGTCGATGTGGCCGAACTTGACAGGGGGCTTCGGGTTTGGTTTCGAGATCCCGTTTCCGGGCCAAGACGAACCATTACCAATGGTTAGAGAGCTCTTGCGAGAATGAGCACCGGCAGCGTCACTGTTCACACCTTGAACCGACGGAACAGCGGGAGTGATGGGCGGACGGCCAGATACGGACGAGGATTTTCCATGGTGGGTCACAACAGGGGCCTTCTTCGAACCAGCAGCAGAGGCATAAGACGGAGCCGCAGAGGCTGCCGAGTTGGATTGCGCCGGGGTCGAAGATTGGCTAGGTGTAGACGTCATTAAGTTGGTATTTGGGGGTAGCGTCAATTACGCAAAGCGATAACTGCCGCTGGGTTGAGGAAACGAGAGCTTGTTGGGATGTGAAGGCGTACGGGGGTCAGATCAAGCAAAGCAACGTTTACGATACGAGATGATGAGTCGTAAGGGCAACCGAGCTGGGAAAAGACTGTCAAAGGACGATAACCGAGAGGTGGATAGTCGGGATTCAATGACGGAAATTGAGAAGAAATTATGCTTGTATCGACGTCTGGAGTACAGGGTCAATGACAAGACAACACGGGTGTCGGATATGGGAGGTCGTCGACAACGTTAAATTGACCAATGACCTGGCGATTCCCAATGGGATGAGACTGGACAGGCGAAGATGTCGAAGTCTAATATGAGACGGGTTGGTCCGAAGGAGATGGAGGACACCTTGGGAGAGCTGGTCGTCAAAGTGGGTAGGGCGTGGATCCTCAGCGTCTATAGCCTGATAGACAAAGAGGAACGAATGACAAAAAGTTATGCGGGAACCGTTTTTGGGCGGCTCAAATTTCAATGAAGAAAATGAAAATGAAGAAAAACCGCGACCGTGTGAACAGTCGAAGTGGTGTTTTCTTTTTTCGTATGTCTCTCAGCAGGACAAGTGATGCCAGTAAAGGACTGACAAAACAACTGACCAGGTGACGATGATGAGATGGGAAAGAAAGAGAGAGCGTTCGATAGAGATGAAAAGCGAGGCCGCCAGACCAGAAGTGATCACAGCGGCCCAGAACAGGCGGCCAGGCGACGAAACGGGATGATCACAGCTACAGTTAGTGGGCTAGAGCCTTGGAGAAGGCCGGGGTTAGTGTATTTTTAGTGCCGCAAGAGCCCGTATGAGCACGCTACATGCGCTGTAAAAGCCCGCAGAAGCGCTAGTGACCCTTCTCCATCTCTCCCAAATACTGCAGTTTGCAGTGGGTTGTACAGCGGAGTCTGACCACTTGCATGGCATCTACATACATAGATGCGTCTCAGAAGGCCTCATCTGGTAGTTACGATGAGCATACTTTGATCTCGCCCCATGGGTTCGCAGTATGCAGGCAACTGGGGCCCAGATGCCTTAACTGACTTCACAATGGGGCAAGTTTGGGAGTAGGAGGCAAACTAGACGATAAGCTCGATAGCGCAAGGCCCACACTTTAGTGATGGCATGCATGGATCTGATTGGTCGGATAGAGCGATCAGGGCTCCACTACTGCCCACAAAGTTGTAAAGAGCAGCATGAAAAAAAAGTAAAAAGCGACCGGGAAAGACATCGTGCGAATCGGGCAGGCAGCCGAAAAAAAAGCGGATAACGCTGGGATGATACAAAGCATCCATCAAACGGAGTTTCAGCCGGCTGGTAGCATGTGGCAGATGCTCTTCGACTCCCTAATTGTCAAAAGTAGGTGACGGAGAGGGATTCGGAATCTGCAGATGCTCTAAGCCAACATACAAGATGAATCTGCGGCTCCGCATGCCACGAACCCGGCACAACCATGAGATGAGTGCCAGCATGTAACCGCATGGCTAGTGTGTGATTTCCCCCGTATTTTCATTGCCCAAACTGCAGGTAGAGCAAGCCACTCGCCACAAAATCAGTAGCTCCAGATCAAGCTCTTTTGTTGCAAGCTGGACGTTCTTCTCTGGTATCCTATGAACGCAGGCCATTACCACTTGGAACGGGATCAACGATCAGGCAGGGAGGGCAACTTGTTGGAGGGGTCTGTTGTATGGAGAGCGGGGTGGTATGCTTCCAATAGAGTGTAGTGGGGTCGTCGAAAAAAAAAATATGGCCCAAAGGAGTTCGACAGGCCTATCAGAACGTTGTTTCGCCAGCCACAGCGAAGCATCGACCGATCCAGGCAAGCAAATCACCAGAGGTGTGCCAAAATGCATATAAAACGAGAAAAACTGAACAAAACTGCAATCAAAGAGGCCAAAAAAGAAGCAAAAAACAGATAAAAAAAAGCACAGAAAAAGTGAAAAACGGGTGGGAGCTCATCAACTTACCATAGGAGCGCCATACGGCGCGGCGCCGTCGGAGACGTTCTCAGGGGTGTTCTGCGCCATGTTTGTGGATGTGCAGTAACAAGAAAAATGGTAAAGGAAAAAGAGTAAAAAGCAGCGCTCTTCTCGCAGGTCGAGTGAAATTTTGACCTTGCGATCGAAATAGGTCTGGCGGATTCAAGACTGAGAAGAGGAGTTTGCATGGGGTTAGCAGGAGGGTCCAGCAGGAATTGAGTCGTCCTAGCGAGTTACCTTACCTAGCTTACATATTTCTCCTACGAGAGCGTGCGTTGACCGTCAATGAAACCCTCTGTTGAGGAAGGCCGGCACTTGTACACTTGCTGATTTCAAATGCCTATTTGAAGACCAACTCACTATGACGGCACTATGACACAAGTGTGTACGCTCCGTTACTGTCTCTGTGAACTGTGCAGACATATGTCTGGTGATTTCACAGTCTATCCCATTTTTCACTCTCTTAGTCAGAAGGGAAGCTAAGAAAACTCTCTCCGATGCGTCTATGTATCTCGGGACATATGGCTACGGGTAGAGTTCTGGATATGATTACAATGTTTTAGTCTCTTGAGATCTTAGATGTATGTCCAAACTGCAGGTGTACTTACATTTTTCCGACGTCGTGCAAATTATGGGCGGGAGTTGGATTTGGTCAATGCTAGGGTTTATGAGAGTGCTAACCCTGTGTACTTCGGTTCTTTGAACAAACGACAATGAGATAGGAACAATGTGATGATGATTTTGTAGAGACGGTGTTGGTGTTTGATGAATGGAGTTTTAAAACACGATTCCAAAACATTGTTTTTCCATGCCTTGGTGTTTGGTTTGTTGCCCTTAATCCATAGGCAGGAACCAGTAATATAAGGAGTCACAGTGATATTATGAGATTTGGTAGATTACTTGGAAATTACTGATTTGAGTCTACTGAAAGTGGGAAAGATACATTACCCAAATGCCACGAAAGAACAGGCACATACGCAATGAGCTGTGAATTACATAGGCTCATCACTATCATCCTCTATGTCCTCGGGGGCTTGTTCTAGAACCTCTTCTACATCACCTTCAAGCTCCTTCATTTTGGTCTTCGTCATCTCATACACATATAGACCAAGATGCTCTACTCCCTCCGCTGTAAATTCGCCCTGAATACTTTGTTGACCCTCCTCATCTTTGATTACCCTCTTAGAAGGCCACAGTTCACCCGTAGCCAGAGTAAGCTTGTCTGGACGTTCGAAGAACTTGCTAAAGGCTTGTCTCAACTCGGGGCAGCTCTCAATGACATTCCGGCGACCCAGGATATAGAGGCCCAGCCGAGCACGAGACAGTGCAACGGTCAAACGGCGTAGATCTCGAAGATAGCCCACGCGCGATGTGCGAACAAGTGAAACGATAACATAATCATTCTGTTCGCCTTGATATTTGTCGACTGTAAGAACAGCCTTGGGTAGACCGAATATACGGTTTTTAGCACAACGATGTTGAAGAACATCTCTGATGAGAGCACGTTGACCAGCATACGTAGTAAGGATGGAGATTTTCTCAGCAGGATAGCCTAGAAGGCGCATATACTGGTAGATGGCTACAGCGTATTCAGCTTCACCAAGATTTTGGATAAAGTGAGGACTGGGCTCGGACTCGCCCTTGCCATTGTAGTCAGGGACGTTAATAAACTGGTAGTCATAGCGGAACCCAGCGTTAGCCAAAGTATACTCGGGTTGTTCGTGGATTAGAGGAAGATCCAGAAGTTGTGGGTAGCGCCAGCGGTAGAGATCTGCAATTGATGACCGCGCGCGACCTTGCTGATCGAGAGTGATGACAGGAACATCTAGACGAACAAGACGAGAGAAAAGAGACTGCTCCATATTGGCATAGGAAGCAAACGCCATGTTTTGAATGACAGGAGAATTTTGAAGATGGTCACCACAGAGAACGACACGCTGAAGACGAGTCTTGTCATTGACTGGCTTTTGAAGAGCAAACGGAATAAAGTTTTCAACTTCGGTAATCTGTGCAGCTTCTTCAAATACAACATTGTCATAGTGAAACCCAAGATCCGCAATTTCCTGGCGACGAATAGCAGCGTGAGTGGAAGTCATGGCGATAATACGGGCCTCATTAGTCAGGAGATAATTGGCTTTGTCCTTTTCTCTCCGGAGAATTTCAAAGGGCATGATGTCTTCAAGCTCAGAAAACACACGCTCAATGTGCCTATAACAGCCTTGGGCAACATCAACAACCGCTGATTTGTCGGCATCCGGAGCAAATAGAGGCTGAGGGGCATCAGCAAAGAAGGCATGGAATGGGAAAGACTGTACAATCGACTCGACCGTCGAAGTTTCTGAGGTCAACTGGTCCTTGAATTTGGTCCACAAGGGCAAGACATACACCTTGTTGAAGTAACCAGCAGTCTCAGCAGAGTTTCCATGAGCACCGGGAGCACCAAGAGTTGCCGCCAACTTGCTGACCTCTAAGAGATACTTGTCTCTGTTTTGAACAAAAGATTCAACACGCCCGTACTTGCTGAAACTTGAATCAAGCTCCAGATCATCCTCTCCACGACCGAGTCGCAGAAGATGTCTGTTGTCAATATCGAGGGCAACAATCTTGGCGAATAGTTGATTAAGTGCTTGATTACCATGTGTGATAACGAGGGTCTTTTGCTCTGGGAAGTTGTGGTAGATATTGCTGATGATCTGGGTAATGACATCGGTTTTACCAGTACCGGGAGGCCCAACTATGACAGTTAGACCTGGTTGGGTACCGGAAGTAATCGCCTCAACCTGTGCTGGGGTGAACCGAATAGCATTTCTTTTTGGAACGTCAGTCGGGTAGGGACCCATATTGGGCTCTTTGTAAGTGGTTACCTTGAGAGACTCAATATCAGCCTTCATGCTAGGTTCCACATCCCGACGACGCTTTTTGGTGGGTTTTTCAGCAACAGGTTCAGCTGTAGACTGGACCTCAGTCTCGAGAACATATGGAGGTGAGAATGAGCTGGAATCATTAGCCACAGGCTCAATGTGTTTTCCAGGTAGACTCGAAATGAGATGCTGCCAATCCAGGAAAGTATCTCTGAAGTCGATTTTTTTGATACGTGAAGACAAGTGCTTATAATTGGCAGCATTGGGGTCACCATAGCCAAGGAAAACCTCGTGTAACCATGAAGGAATCGGTACATCCGACAAAGCCAGTTTTTGGATGGTCTCAAGGACCGATTTGAAATTGTTATGCCGGCTATCGCGCCGGAGGATGAGGTTGATGCTTCCGTAGATCTCATCCCTCTCCTTTTCAGACTCGAGACCGTCATCACGGTACGCACGGGTGTCCAGTTTGAGAATAAGTTTACGTTGCTTACCAGAGAGGCCTCTAGCATCCCTGTTGTCATGACCATTTTCATCGGAGATGTGTACCACCTCGGCAGTGCGTACGACCGAAACAGTTGCTGGTGAACTGTTTCTTACGCCTGGATTTACCGGCATAGCAGTTACAGATAAAAGGAAAACAATGTCACCGGAATGGAGCGAATCCCACTCCTTGCGGACCCGGTTATCAAGCTTGCGAACATCTAGCCGAACCTCGGCGCGTACTACAGCAGGAGTATCACATCCTATGGCTGGTGGCGCAACCTCAAGAATTGCAGGTTTGGGAATGGGAAGGGCGTACTTGGAGGTGCCCGTAAACCGGACCTGGCCATTCTTTTGGGATTCTGGGGCCAAGCGGCGCATAGCAACGTCAATATCACTGCGGATACCATAGAAAGCATCACCGCGGTACAGAACTAGAGATCTCCAGAGGAAATCTCCTACCGACAGATATTGCAAATTGAGCTTGGGAAGGGGCAAAGGTCGGGTACCATCGTACGAATCCGACCGAAGGACGTTACGGTCGTACAAAACCCGTTCTGTTGGAACAGTAGTAAGTTCCTCGGCAACATCTTGGAAGGCCTTTTTCCGTTCATGGTGGCTCAGCAATATTTCAGTCAGCAACACACGATCGATATCGACATTGACGGATTCCGGGTATGATGTTCTGATATGAAGGTGCGATGCAAGCTCGAATAGTTCTTCATCCGTGAGATCCGCTAAGAGTGTTTCAAGGTCTTCCCGCTTATCGATGGAGCCGTAATTGGAAAGGGCCAGAACTGTAAGCTTTGCCTCAAAGTGCTTGATCGAGATATGCTGTAATTTACTGAGAACAGCACAATGTTGATCGAAGTTTTCCTCTTTGGAATATTGAACTCCTGTTTGGTCGTTGATAGAGAAGTAGGTATAGTGAGACAGTAGCTCATGCATGTCTCGTAAAAGACCGTTTTCTTCCGTCGTGTATAATGGTGACAGGCGCATGACGGGAACAATTTGGAGATCTTGCACTAATGTGTTGACGTAACGGCGAGTCGGGAGCTGACTAAGGAGGTCGCACAAGAACTCGGTAAACCTCTCACAGTACACAACGTCATCGTCAGATGCCTTGGTTGAGTACAACCTGCGTAGAAAATCCAGCATCAATGTGTAGAGCCAAGCTCTCTCAAATCGCAAACGCGGTTGTTCTTCTGGCGAGGCAGCATCGTAGCGCTTAGAAGATCCACGCCAAACTTTGCGAAGGTGGCGGACTTGGTCGAGTTTGCTTTCGCGAAATTCATCAGATGAGAGGTTGTGCCAAATACCAATGGACACGAGAGAGGCACATTCCTTGCGAACTAGAGGGTGATCGAGGCTCTGGAAAGCATCGATGATGAAACAGAGCAGGTGTGTGCGAATTTTTGAGGTGCTGGTTGGGTCGAGACATAAAGATAATATGCGGCGGAACAGGTCAGAGAACTCGGCAGGGCGGGATTCGAGGAGTGCTGGAATATGTTAGGGACGTGGTAACGTATGCGCCTGAGTTGAGAGAACTTACCCCATGAACTGAGGTTGTCATGACGTTTGACATTTAGTAAAAGTACAATCAAGAGCACATGATTGTTCGTAGAATTCTCAGAAAAGCCGGGCCATAGGTATCTGTGTCACAGTCGTTAGTGGTTGTCGTATAGTAGTTATGATGCCGAATCGCATTAGGACTTACCCTTCGAGAGCCTGTACACCTTCGAGAGCAGATAGTTGGTGCCGAGTAAATCCGTTCTTAGCTACCTCCTCCCAGATATTCTTCACAACGTCGTTGTCGACCTTGGGTGTGGATTTGAGCCCTAGCCAGTGCTTGACAGCTAAACTAGACCATTCATTATTAAGCTCAACTGGCCCAATCGTAGGCGCTCCGGTTGAATTAGAAGTCTCTGGATCCATAGACGCCTGTTCGGAACCACCCTTGAGACGCTTCGCTTTCGGCATCGTGATGCTGTGTGTATTTTCGAAGAGAGAGGGAGGACTTTCAAAAAGTTGCGGTTTAATACATGAATTCTAGAGGCGCAACATAAAAATCCGACAATTGGGTCTTGTCCTGCAAGAGGGTGACTTTTAAGAGATCAACCTTGAGAATCGCAAGAAACTCTGCAGTGCTAGGCCGGGTAGATGGCTGGTTTTGCGGCGTTGAAGTCGCTTTGATATTGAGCTTGCCCTTAAACTTTTGAAGCTTTGGCAGAAGAAATGCGCGAGGCTGAGAAGAAAAAGCGAATTTTGGCCAATGAAGATGCTGAAATGTTCATTGAGGATGCGCAGCCTTGCCAGGAACGCGCATATGTGCAGGGGTCAAGGTTCCACGAGCCAAATGTTGGTGGGGCGGGAAACTTTATGGGAGAACGTCAAGCAAGGGCTAGAAGTTGGCGCAAAGTGACGATGGTGGAGTGTCATCCATCATAATTGATGGTTGCTCTTGTTATTTGAGTTCTAGATCATTTGCTTCTTATAATAACGTTTTAATTTTTCACTGAATCAAGTTCTCGTTCGGAGCTCAACCCAATTTACTGGTGCACTTTCGCGACAACACAACCGACCATTCCCTCTGACGTTGTCTATCATGGCGCCAGCCAAGTTCACTCTTGGTGTTGTCGACAGAATTGTCGAGCTCACACTCCAGACTCTCTCAGAAGTAGAGTCTGTGAAGCCCACGCCTTCCATCGAACCTACACTTACAGCATCCGACTTTGGTGATGCCTTTACCCGCCTAGATGCGCTGCTTGAAGCTGATGAAGGCGATCGCTTCGTTGACCCCGCGGACCAAGAGCGCAAGAAGCTCCGTCGCAACGCATTGGTTGAATCTGCGATGCGCAGCATCTTTGCGACTCTCGTTGTCAGTTTTACCACTTCACTTGAACCCGTTGTCACCTGCTAACTCGTCCTTCTCTGTAGGCCGAGACCCTGATAGATTCTCCCCGCTTTGTCTATGTATGGAATCTTTTTGACTTCATGTCAATTTTGTCTGACACCGAGAGATGTGACGCTGCTTTACTATTCTGGCTCATCGAAGAGCTCCTCGACACACAAACTATTGCTGGCTGCCGGCAAGTTTTCGACTATCTTGAATCTCGGCGTGAGCGCATTACTGCTAAAGGCTTTAAGTTCAAACATCTTGCTATCCTTCGCACATGTAATGAGCTTTTGCGCCGACTCTCCAGAGCAGAAGATACCAGTTTCTGCGGGAGAGTGTTCATATTCATGTTCCAAAGCTTCCCTCTTGGCGATAGATCATCGGTTAACCTACGTGGTGAATACCATGTCGAAAACATAACAGACTATGACAAAGATCTTGTCGCACAAAGTCATGAAGTAGTTGGGGACGCAATGGATGTGGATTCTGGCGCTGATGCAACCAAGCCAGTACCTGTCAACCTAGACTCTTTGTATCCCGTTTTCTGGTCTCTACAAGATAGCTTCAGCCAACCCAAGAAACTGTTTGCCCCAGAAAACTTTACCGGCTTCAAGAAAGCGTTCGAGACCAGTCTTAATTCGTTCCGCCAAGTACGCGACAATAATGGAACTGGTAATGGTCAGCCCAAATCACAAGTTGACGATAGTAGAAAACCAGTGTCTAATGGTCACCACTCGGCCTCTCCACCACCAGCACAGGTGGAAACAAAAGATGCCTCAACCTTTAACCCCAAGTATCTCACAAACCGCGATCTGTTTGAACTTGAAGTTTGCGATTTATCATTCCGTAGACATGTTCTCGTACAAGCGCTCATAATCATGGACTTTATACTGTCCTTGGCACCCAAGGCAAAGGAGAAGTTAGCTGGGCTTGCGTCCCTTAATAAAGCCGTGGCTTACATGGATCAAGTCTTATCTGAAGAAGATGTAAGTGTACAATGGACGGTGAAACAAATTAACCTTCTAACTGTAACGACCATAGGCTACCTGGGCGACAGAAATGAAGCAAACAATTGCAGAATTCCTGAAGCAAGACCCGGATGGCCCCTTTTATGTGCGTATGGTTGAAACCGTGCTTGCTCGTGATAAGAATTGGGTTCGGTGGAAGATTGAGAACTGCCCTCCGATTGAAAAACCTGCCATTACGGCTGACCTATTTCTTGAGTCGACTGATACCATTGTCAAACTAGCTGCTCCTAAGACTATCCCACCAGGTCAGGTTGGTAATTTGAACCTCGACTTCTTGGATGATGCTGTCTTGGAAGGCGCGTTGAAATCAGAGTTTCAAATGCCAGATCTGGCTAACATCCGTGGAAAGCTCAGTGACCTTGATTTTGACATTGAAATGGAGAGTAGCTCTGAAAAGAAGGCACAACTTGAAGATCGGAAGGCTGGTGCTACGTGGCAGGCTCTTCGCCTCACCTCACTTTCACATATTGCGGCTTTTGATCGCATTGAGTCAGTTGATAAGCTTGATGCCATATACGGCGAAAAGTTGGACCCTGATGCCCCTCCTATGCCTGAGTTGGCAAGCAATGTCAAGATGCCTGAGGATCTGTCTCTGGTTGTCATTGGTGGGCCTGAACATAGTGGACGGACGGCGATCCTTGAGTCTCTTATCGAAAAGAATCCCGCCATCTTTAAGCGTGTTCCATGGCACACCTCACGACCAAAGAAGGATGATGAGCAGCCAGGTCTTTATCTTCATGTTGAACGCCGGGAAATTACATCCATGCTTGACGGTGACAAATTGGCTGTTCTTGTGGGTGACTTTGAAGACGCAGCTGAGCCACTTGATGCACTTGCCAAGAAGACCATTGATAAGATCTCCGAAGAAGACAACAAAGTACCCATTGCTGTTGTCCCCCATAGCGCTGTTAGCTGGATGCGTGATATGGGTTCCCGCGGCCGCACCATTCTTTTGAAACCGGCAAGCAGTGCAGCTCTCGTTGCTACCGCCAAGTCGGCTGATGTTACAGAGGAGGCTGCTGCTGCTCTAGGCAAAGCGTATGAGGAAGCTGCAGCCAAAGAAAGTTACACGGCAGGCTTCGACCTTGTCCTCACGAATGAAGACAGTGACAATCTCCTGCGTAAAATCTTAAACTTTGTGTACGGGCGGGATCTTGATGCCGTTGCTGAGGATGAAGCTGGAGAGAACAACAGCGGCGAAGGGAAAGAGGATACTGATATGGACGATGTTACAGGGGATGGCGAAACTACGAAGGCGATCACCGGAGCTTCTGCTGATGTCGCTTCTAAGATTCCGACAGCAGCAACAGAAGAGGCCGAAGAGAGTGCACAGAGTAAAACGAAGAGTAACGGCTCTGGCAAGGCAGAATAGAGCAACAAGGCAGGTATGCAGATTTGCTTGGGATGTCACTAATTTGTTTCCCTATTTGGCAAGCTACCGTGTGCCTTTTGAAAGATGAATATTACGACCATACTATGACATTATTTTGTTTACATGTTTGCTTGTCTTTTTAGCCTGTACTTCACGGTGTGAGTTTAGTTATATGCCTATGTATAAACACATTAATAGTTTGTGTGGATTACTTCTAAAGCCATACCGGTGTTTAAAGCAAATCCTAGGTCGTCGTGTCGTTAAAAGTTTCGGTAAACTTCCGTTATACCCACAGATGCAACAGGGATTGGGTTTTGGCATGCATTCACATGTTCATGGCACCATAGTGATCCGGATTGGGGTCTGATCCCGGCGAAGCACGCCGATTATATGAGTCCGATGTTCGGCAGGTTCGTCATGTTGTAGCTCATGGTGTATTTCGACGTGGGTAACCAAATATTCATGCATGCACATACACTCGGGCCTTTATTGGGACCCCCTGATCCCTCCGGGCGTGTCTTCATTTTCAGTACCTTTTTCCGTTCCTAGCTTCGCTCTTCTGCGCGTACCGCTCTTCTCCGGGCCCACAGCGGAATTCGTTTCTCATAGGCCCGGATTACGTGATGCCTTTCATCCACGGGGACATGGTCTAGTGGTATGACGGATCCTTAGCATCTCTATAGATACTTGGATCAGGTCCGGGGTTCGATTCCCCGTGTCTCCATTTTTGATCTCGGTGTACTTGTCTTTTTACTTTCAAATTTTGCTCATTGTAGGATGAGTTATCAGATTCAATGCATGCAGTGTGGCAGCCAGGAAGACGCTATGAGAAAACTACACTAATTCCCTATTCGGGGATTATTTTGCGAGGGACGTCACATCTCCACAATAACGTTCCATCAAAACATGGAAAGCTACAGTCATGTGGAGAGCGGAACATGGACACAAGCTCATGTACATGCATAATTTACATGTTCTAAAAGGGTCATTAGGTAGTATTATTGGGTAAACTAGAACAATTTTGAGAAAGAAAAGAAAAAGCTTTTAGTGACTAGGGGCTCTTCATAGAATGCCGAGCCCGAGACATTCATCATTTTAGATCTTCTCCTCGTCCTTAACAGGCTCCTCTCCGGGATGAGTCTGAGTAACAGGATCATCGTGAGCCAAAGTCTGCTTCTCGTTGAGAAGAGGGTTGCGAAGGCAGAAGGCAAAGCCAATGATGGGCACGCACAGGCAGATACCAGTGACGGTAAGAAGGCGCTGGACGTGCTTGTAGGCGAGAATGATAGCAGTACGCTCAGGAGTACCAACAGCATATTGGACGGCGACAACAGTAGGGTTTTCGTATACCGCCGCAGCGAGAGTGCTGTTGATGTTGGCAAGATTCTCCTCGAGACTCTTGGGGAGAATCTGGGTCCAAAGAGCACCAGAGACAGTGTTACCGAAGGCGCTACCAACGTTGTAAGTGGCGAGGTAGACGCCAGTCATGACAGCCAAGTGCTCGTGCTTGAGGGTGGCCTGTAGAGAGCACTGGACGGGGTAAGGGTAAAGACCGCCAGCAATACCAAGAAGAACTTCGGCACCGATGACACCGGAGCGACCGGCAGTGGTAGGAGCCCCACGGTAGTGGATGAGAAGACCGAACGCAACCAGGAACAGAGAGACACCAGCAAGAACAAAGGGCTTGATGCGGCGAACTTTGAAGATAACGACACCAGCAAGTGTACCAACGATGACACTGCAGAAGGAGTACAGAGACGATACGCGCGTAGCAGTCTTGACAGAGAAGTCAAAGGCGACAATGAGGGTGGTGTATAGGTAATCACCCTGCATGTACCAGGCAAAGTTAAGCATCAAAGCGAGCGCCATAGGAGCCCAAACACTGCGGTCCTTCATCAAGACAAATGGAATAAGCGGGTGCGAGGCGCGCATCTCCCACCAGATGAAAAGGGGAACGCAGAAGATGCCGACGACGAGCGGCGCAATGATGTGAGCCTTACCCCAGGTGGTGTGAGCACCGCCAGCAAGGGTCAAAGGTGTGAGGATAAGAGCGAAGACGGCAACCATGAGAATGATACCGATGACATCCAAGCGCCAGAAAAGATCAACGAAGAAGTCACGTCTGGTAGTGTTTTTACCCATGAGGGCCTGCGCATATGGGCTTAAGATACCAACCCGCTTGGCCTTGCGTCCAACGTACCACAGAGTGAAGAGGAGAGGGAGCGAGCAAGCGAAGTAGATGATGCCGAACATGCCAATACCCCACTTCCAGTTGCTGTGCTTTATGACAGCACCGGAGATATCACCACTCACCCAGGTGTTGATGATGAAGGGTAGAGCGGGAATGTAAGAGAAGAAGACACGGGAGCGAGTCGACGAGACATCAGCAATGATGACCTCGACCAGGAGAACAACGCTGGTGTAGCCGACCTGGTAGAGAACGGCACCAGCCAAGTAGGCGTTGATGCTGGTGGCGGTGGCTTGGACGATGGTACCGATAATGTAGAAGAATACAGAGACGATGACAAGCTCCATGCGACCGAAAACATCAGCAATCTTACCAGCTGTAGGCTGCGCAGCAGCGGCAATCACAGCACGCAAAACGTTGACCGTGGCCGAGAGAGAATGCTTGTTGAAAGAACCAGTAGCATAAGTCTGGTAGGTGTAACGCAGAGTGCCATCCAGCCCGTACACGTATGCGATGAGGAAGACGCTGGCGTATAGCATTATTTGATCGAAAAGAGTCAACTGCGATGTAAGCGCCTCGATACGCTGTACACCAGCCGACTTCTCAATCACTTTGCTATCATATTCGGTATTGATGTCAAGAGTGCCATCTGAGTCGGAAGTTGGGTTTAAGAAAGCCGTAGCTTTCTTAGGAGAAATAGAAGGCATTGTAGAAACAAACGAAGTTTTGTATCACAAGCTATAAGAACGAAAAGCAAAACGAAGTTTGTTCAAGAAGAAAACTAAACCCATCTTTCGTGTCTGACATGGGGGAGCAGCTATCCTCTTATATTTGTTCCACCAATGCTACACACACCCAAATGTAACCTCTAGACCTGATGACCTCGACCCTCCGCAAAAGAGCGCCATTCCTCCGGCCGGGGCATGGTTTCTGTCTCTGTTCTCAGCCAAGCAAAAGGAAACCCCACCAGCTCGCCTCTGCTCCACGGCGCTAGTTCTTGGGGTGCCAGGATTAAACAGGTCGGTTGTGTGGTGACGCGGCGCTAATCCGTTAAAGGGCTAGATGGCCGTTATCAATCTAGGTCCTCATGTAACATTGCAACGCAAAAGAAATTCGGTTCAGTTTATTGACCGTGCCTGTGCGGGGGCTGTCAAGTCACGATTCACAGCAAACATGTTAAAGAGTAAGCTTACGTTTGTTCAGCTTGTTCCCGGACAAATTTGCAGTTACAATGCTGTCGGACTAAAGCCCGACTGAGAGCCTAGTGCGGGTAGCTAACCAATGATATTTGAACCCAGAGATTGATAAGAGCTGAATGAGACAACAATGAGAATTTGCCATGGCAAGAAAACTTTGATTGCACTATCCTCGCCACCCAAGACACAGTCGAAAAAAACACAGACATGTTCGCAGAAAAAAGTTCCATGCTCCAAAGGGGTAGCAATTTTCAATTGGGCTGTCTTCCAGAACAATTTGGTTAGATTTCTTTTCAATAGCTTCTCATGTTACTTGGCATCATGAGAGTATTTCGTAATAGTTCTGGGAACCCTGATCATCCTTCGGTGGTGCTCAGACTTCAGCAATACGGAAACGGATGGGGTAGACCCACGATATCCCTAGTCATGGCGAGAACAAGCATAAAGGCAAATTGGGACAGGATTTTCCGCGTCGGCTTTTCGCTTTTTTTCCTGCTGGTTTTGTGGATGAAAGTTTATCGGGATTTGGTGAGTACTTTTTTGAAATTCATGCACGTTGGAATTCACCATAACGATCTAGACTAGGCCATGCATACATATGTATGTATGTATGCACATATAACTTCCGTCTGACGCGGCGTAGACGGTTGTCTGACATTCCTTTGTTTTACCGAGGAGCTTCTTTTAGCGGAAGACACCCGATGCCACCTGGCAACCCTGTCTCCTGTAGCCGACTGGACCCTGTAGATGTATTTACATACATAGATGCATTCGCAAAGATAACATCGTTTCCTGATCATGTCCAAGACAAAAGGGCTTGTCTTCAGGTCAAGTAGAGCTATGTATATACGTGAAATCCAGGGTATTAAGGCCTAGGTCCTCAAGCTCCTCGTGAGCAGTACACCATGTACATACACAGGTCACTTGTCTCGTTGTACTGCTCGAAACGCGCCTTTTTCAAGACAAATTTGGACATCATTCATTGGTCCGGTATCTTCGGAGAAGCCCGCCAGACTTACGGAGAGCTCCGATTCATGTAAATCATGAACAAAGTAACTACCACTGTCCATCGTATCCCGTTACATAACACAGCACAGTGGTCAAAACCTGTTCTTATATCTGCAAGTTACACAAATAGAAAGTAAGTTGTTAGTTAATCACAATATAAACCCTAGTGTGTACAGATGTACGTTTTACAAAGACAACAAGGAAAGCGTGGTATGTAAATGAAACCTGATGTTGTTCACAGAGCAGGTTAACTAAACATGATATATCCCGGACTTCCATGCAGACAATAGGGTAACCATTCATATTAACCATGTGTTTTGAAGTAGAGTGAAACCGGAGAAACAGACCACAACCACACCACGAACAGTAAAGGTCCCTATGGGTAGGATGATAGCAGTGTCCTTCTCTTAGAAGGGAGGGTAGAACCAACAACTATAACGAAGCACAAACTCGACATCCGTTTGGCGTAGTGGTATGATGATGCATCCCCTTATCCGGCACGTGTATGTGTGTGTATACATACATACACCCATATATATGTACATAGCTGACAGGGAACGAACAGCACTGACATTGTCTCGGTAAGTTCCGGGTCACCGACAAATGAATATGTATGTATATACGCAGAAATTTACACCTCAATGCATCAAATGTCACAGTCCACTTACAAAAGATCCTTGCTATGTCACGATAGTTTATCACACATCACACAGCTTTCAAGACGAGCCTTTGTGCTCATCTTCTTTTTTAAGCTATAAAAGATCAACTATGCTTTTATTGCTGCTAAGCTTCTTACACAATGGTCAAATTCTTCACTGGAAGCCAGCCATGGATGTAGATGAATGATTTTGGAATTGATAAAACACACTGCGAATACCTTATAAAATATTGCGAAACTTCACCCTGCTAAACTTGAGCATACTATGTGCTTCAATTAAATCATCACTATTTCCTCCCGCCAATCTCCGAGTACTTGGGTATGATACAAAGCAAACAGACATGCGGTCTCGACAAAAATAACCTCGCCGTGTGGGTTTATTTTACGCACAATAAAAGGCGAATGTATGCCCTCCACGATGACAACCTCGTCTCCAACTTGACAGTATGAGCAGCCTACAAACAGGCTACCATCCGATAAGACTCCAATCTTGTGGCCCCGAGCTTGTGTGTCCCAGATGACATTCACCACAGTGTCATCAGCATTTGTGTATTCAGAGTCAGTGATGTCTAGATATCTCTTCATTTGTGAGTCATCCCCCGAGTCGTGCCAATGGTAACCTAGCCACATAAAAAGAAGGTGTAAGCCGTCTTCATCGATGTTACCATCACCAAATTTAGCCGCCATTGTCCTTCGAAGGGCGACGTTGTCACGTTGGCCAATGAAGCTCACAATCTTCGTTCTATACATGCATTGCATAAATAGCTTTGCTCGTCGAGGTCCACGATCGAACCTAATCTTTTCATAGGTATCGGTCCTTTTGCCAATGAACTTCCTTCCGTACCATTCCAAAAAGAAACCTGCGTAGGTTTTGACTGGGAACAAAACCGTTTGACCGTACGGAACCCACGATATCAAGTCTTCTTCTTCCTTTAACTTTCCCTTTAACAAGGGATGTAGTCCATGGTTCTGAAATGGCAATGGATCAGGGTTGGGAGACTCCTTCAGAGACTGAACAATTTTCTCTGCGATGTCCAACACTACCTCAGTCTCACTCTTGCTGTAGTCCACCACGATTTTTAAGCTTTTGAAAAGTCCGGCAAGGGCATAGATACGGTCGCGATCTCGGGTTGCCCGGAGACCATGACATGAATCCCGATATGCGCCAGCAAAGTCCACAGCTTCCGGTATACAACGATGTAATTGTCGAATCAAGTGATATGAAGACGGGATACTTAGCGAGTCAAAGTCTTCCCTGCTTCTCAGACAAATATCTTGGTTAAAGTCACCCGTCCAAGACAGACGTTCTGCCCTCCTTACAACATCGGAGTTATCTTTGGCTTCTCGAATAGCACTACTGATAACTACAATATACCAAAAAGGAATCTTGCATTTTCCATACAGGAGATAATCTTTCTTGTGGCCAGCAACCCTGTGCCAGATTCTCTTCCAGATTGGCTTCGGATGGCGTGGTGTTTTGAATTCGTCAAAGCATAGCTGTACAAGTTCTCTGTACTGCTCCCGTACCGCGATTTCCTGGACAATCCAAATTCTTGGCCAATAAGGACTATCAAAGACCGGCCGTAGATTTACCCAGTTGACGCTGGTTAGGGCATCGACAAAGTGATGTCGTTTGTGCTCGCTATGATTCCAATGCAGAGAAGCTCGAAAGAGGATATCTAAGTCATGGAGGATTGAGCTCGTGTCCGACTGAGATGTTCCAAGCCAGGATATCAAGTGGTCAGCACGTGAGTACACCTCGCGCATCCTCGTGACCTGCTTTGCCTTTTCTTCGTTGTCACCCTGGTTGATACATAACGCATCAATCCACATGCGGATAGGCTTGTCCTTCCGACGGATATGCCACAGGGCAACCATAAGACTTTCCGTGACCCCAATGATGCCAGAGTCTAAGTACATCGGATACTTCCCTGTGGGACTACCCCAAACGTAAGAAAGACATGTGTACTTTCCAACGTCACTTGGAAAGTCGTGCGTGGTGATGGTGCAACGTAACGGGTCCAATCCGGAGCCTGGAGCCACAGTGACGATTCGGATCTGATGGCGGTTTGGAGCCAACGGGTGGTGTTCATATTTGATGTCACTGTTCGGTCCGCGCATAGAGAATGCGGGGCTTTTAGAACCTGCTCGGACCGGTCGCCGTGGTGTGAACCGATATTCAAGCTCTGGCATCCCGCTCTGCGGATTCAGCACAGGCTTCGTGTCAACGATGGGCGCAAAGTCTTCATTTTGCCCTGGTGTTAGTTAGTATCAACTGTTCCTGCTAAGTATAGAGCACAACAAGACGTGCGATGCCGTCTGTGGTTCGGGGTGTATTCTTGCATCAATGTATGGGATCGAGGATACTGTCATATGGAGGATTAACTTACAATGGTGAAGACCCTGTTCCCTGGTCATGAATCCGGGATGCGGCTTCTCTGGCCATGAGTGGTTAGGATATCTGAAGAACATTGCAGAAGTGGTGTGGCTTTCTCCGGACAAGCTGACGAGTCAAATGGCCGATGAAGTTGAAGTTGAAGGGTAGATACAATGCCCAAGGTGGAGTATCTATGTTATCACGCACGATTGTGCCTCTGGTTATAGAAGTTCAAACGACAAACAAGATCGTAATTAACAGATGCCAACTCGATCGCATTATATATTCATGTATGTATGTGTGTACATATGTGCATACATGAACACCACCCGAACCCTGGAGAGATTTGCGAACAAGGCTCGACACATGCTGATTATCATATTTCTACGGGCACCGTTACTGGTCGACTAGCTACATTTTCTAGTAACTTGTATATCTTCATATAGTATACCTGTTCATTCAAACGGTGGACTCCACGGAAAACTCCTTTTCCTTCAAAACTCAAGCAGCATGCCTCACAAATTCTGCACCCATGCTCGGCTGATACCCTTGCTTATCCACAGTACCAGTTATCCACAAGCCGATCAACACTTTTTAGGCCTTTGACTGGATTTCGATTAGCCCACTTCATCTGCAGACGCATAGACTGGCGGCCGCTGTAGAAGCCGACTTGGTCGATCACGGCAGTACCCTCTGGGTGTAATGTGGATGCCATAACCTCTGAGACGTCAAATATACCACAGATACAGATACCGCAGATAGGATTGCCGTTGGCCTCCTAAGGTACATACATCGAATTTACAGCAGCCCGAACGCTTACTGTGAAGTTGAATCGTTGGCTCCTGAAAGAAAGCATGTTATATGCTCCAGAACAATAATTACCTTGGAGACAGCCTACTTCTTTGAGGTTTCAGCTATGGTTTCCATGTGTGTATATATAGAAATAGGTGTTTGCATACACATGTATGTATGTACATGCGTCTCTTTAAGAGGCCACCGCTGTCATGCTGACCCTTGTAGAAGCTTCACTTGTCATCCCTTTTTTGAATGAACTAATACATATTCGGACATGCCAGCGAGGTTGGTGTAACTCGAAAAAGGCCGTCATGGCGGTGATTGACAGTCTCCACTAGTGGCGATGTCCCAGTTTCTGCACATTCCAAGTGAATATCTCCAACTTCACGTGTAACTGGTTTGTTCACAGAGAGTTCCCATCTCTAGTGAACCTTGTCGTAGCACTGTGGAGGTCCTCATGGTGAAACTTTCGAATGTCAAAAATTACAAACCAGACTCGATATGCAAGGCGCGAGTTGTAGAACTTGTTGCCGGCCGGAGATGCTATCTTAGTGGTGATGATCCAAAACATGTTCCATATGAATGTGTGTATCTACATGTCATTCTTTACAATTCTGGCAAACTGCATCGCTCCCGGACCGCCCTCTGGTCGTTCTAACAGAGTCATGTATGGACCTTGGGGAACTGACAAGGCCCCTTGCACTCTGGAATATCGGGGTGCTGTCATTCTAGATGCATTTCGCCTTATAGCACCCCGCACATTACGTCAACCTATCTACCAAAAGTACCGGAAACTATGTCCAATGTTTCTACATAGCCCAAGCCCAGAGAGGTAGCTCCACGACGCTACCTCTGAATTGTGCACGCAAGAGTATATTTAGATTCTTCAACGTCAGCTATAGTCGACTTCAGGAAGCCTGAGCGGTAGGAAAACAGGAAATGTTACGGTCCGTGCATGAATATCCCAGTGTAGATCACCAATATCTGCAGAAAAGGCAATCAGGCGACGGCGGCGATCTTGTTCTGAAATCGCATGTGGGAGGATACGCCTTATCAGGATCTGGTAACTGCCGAGGGTTTTCAGTGATTGGATATGAAATACTAGATGCGGATTGCACGAGCATGTCTCTAGAACCGGAGGGTGAATATAACTCCACTGCCGTGTGTAAATATGTATGTATGTACATGGGCCACCGCGGTATCATAATTCCAAATTCGATTCAGATCCAGAAACCCAGAGACCTTGAAGCACCAATTACTTTTCTCAACAACTAAGGCCCATTCAAATCATATGCAGTCCCAAGTCACAGGCGTATCTAAGATAGTGAGACAATAGATATAGAAGCCAGAGAGGCCCTTGATGGGGATACCCCAGGACGCAATCCGTTCCCTCAAGTAACACCAAGCACTGAGCTAGAGAGCAAAGCATCACAGGGCGCAATGCCTCGCTTAATGGATTACGTATAAGATTAACGAAGAGATTCGATTTCCCAAAGAAATCAGAGAAATTGGCCTGACAACTATCTATCAGTAAAACCCCCCGTGGAGTGACGAATAAAGGAAAGGGAACTTTCAAGATAAACAATATCAATCGCATTAGTCAATCAAGCTATTCACCAAATATTTACATATATAAGTGCTATACCATAACCATTTCCTCCCTCCAATCAGTGATGACTTGTGAATGGTGTATTCCTACCAAAAGTGCTTGTTCAACAAACATGACATCCCCATCTTCGTTCTTCTGGCGTACGATAAAAGCATCGTGAAAGCCCTCTACGAGAACTACCTCATCGCCAATTCGACTGTACTCACAACCCACAAATAGATTTCCATCTGATAAGACCCCATAGTTATGGCCAGCACTTGATATCCAGTGGAAGGGTTGAACAAATTCCTCGGCATCTACGACACTTTTGAATCCCTGAATATCCAAGAATTGCTCCAGGACCTGTTTCCAATGTGAGTCATGTGGATCGTAACCAAGCCAGTCAAGTAGCCTACGCCGCCCTTTGTCATCAAGCTGATCTCCGCCAAAACGAGCTGCCATAGCCTCTCTGAACTCTTGGTCTTGTCCCCGTTCAAACAATTTGACAATCTTTGTTCGGTACATACACGGGGTAGACAGTCTCGCTCCGCTTGGACTGCGGACGAACCTCGCATTTTCAAACGTGTCTGTTTTTGATCCGATGAATTCATGATATCCTCTTGCAATAAAATGGTTGGAGTATGTCTTCACTGGATGGATCACGGTCATACCATATGGGACCCAAGACACCAACACATCAGCCTTGGATAGTTTCCCTTGTAGTGACGGCCGAAACTGGTGGTTTTCCAAAGGCAGGAACCACGGCTGGTGATGCTCTTTAAGAGACTCAAAAATCTTCTCGGCAATGTCCAATACAATCTCAGTATCTGGTTTTTTGTAGTCCACTACGATGTTGAAATCCGTGTAGAGCCCAGCAAGGGTAAAAAGGCGGTCGCGACTTTGTGTTACCTGAAAGCCCTCGGTAGATGAACGATATGCCATCGCAAAGCTTTTGGGGTGCTTTACATAAGCTATCAGTCGATCCATCAGCTTTACCGATGGTGGATCAATTGTGCTGGTAAAGCCGTCCCTGTTTGGCATGAAGATGTCGGTGTTGAAGTTGACGCTTGGAAGTTTATGGCTTTCACGAATCATGTCAGGGTCTAACTTAAAGTCGTCAAGGGCTGTACTAATCATGAATATGGACCACAAAGATATTTTACACTTTCCATATAGTAGATAGTCTGGTCTATGGCAATTCATGTTGGGCCACTGTGTTTTTGACTTTACTCGAGGACATCGGTGTTTGTCTAACTGGCCATCATACAACAAGACGAGATCTATATATCTCTTACGCGTGAGAACTTCCTGGATGATCCACATGCGTGTCCAGTACACACTATCAAAGATAGGTCGAAGGTTTACCCAGTTGACACTTGTGAATGCCTTGAGTAAACGTCGCCGGGTATGTTGATTCTTCTGCCACTCTAGAGAGGCCTGAAAAAGGCGGTTGATATCGCGTGACACAGAAATAGTCTCTGACTGAGCTGATCCAAGCCAAGAAATCATACCATCGGCGTGCGAATAAAAGTCCCGCATTCTCCTGACCTGCTGCTGTTTCTCTTCTTCGTCGCCCTGGTTTATACAAAGCGCATCAACCCATAGACGGATATCTTTGTACTTTGAACGTATATGCCACAGGCTAGCCATGAGATTCTCTGTGATGAGAATAATGCCATTGTCCATGATCATGGGTATAGTTCCAGTTGGACTGCCCCAGACGTATGACAGACATGTGTACTTCCCAACTGCATCGGGGAAATCGTGAATAGTGGTGGTACATCGTAGATGATCTAAGCCGGAACCAGAATGGAGAGTGATAATTCGGATCTGGCTGTCACCCTGCACGAATGGTGTATATGTATGTGAAGTCGAACCTATTGGGCCGCGCATAGTGAAAGCAGCGCTTTTAGTTCCAGCCCGTACAGGACGCCGAGGCGTGAACCGATATTCGTTCTCCACGGGTTTGCCCTGTTTGTCGGATATCACTTTAGTATCGACTAAAGGTGCGAAGTCTTCTTCGCCCCCTAAATATAGTTAACCCGACGAGTTCAGACGTTATTGAGCAAGCAGTCATGCCACGGTCTATAGAATATTACACAGACTTATGTGTGATAGATTTCCACCGGTGATGAAGTTACTCACAGTGCTGTAGACATTGATCCTCAGTCATGAAACCTGGTGTCTCTTGTCCTGGGGCCAGGTCATCGGGAAACTGATAAAACACCATGACAGTCACATACACAGTTCAAAATATATCAAGAGATGGCGGAGAAATCGATGGATAAACAGAATTCATAAACAAGAGTGAAGATTCGGTTATTGTGTAAACCAAAGAGCTCAGCCTATCTACAAAAAGTCGCCGTTCCCGCAACCTTAGTCTCCGAAGGCTTACGTACATATGTCCACTACCCCCATCATTACTGGCTAACATCTCAGTCAGTTTTCTGCAGAGACGCCTGCGATTAAGCCCTCACATATGCAGACATACAACCTGCAGAAAGCGGGGTAAAGCCCCAGCTGAGAAGCACGTATGGTCAAGGTCGTATTCATCCTTCAGAATATCTACAAATCTTACATAAATCTCTGTGCTTATAACCTAACGTGTATGCACAATGCATGTATGCACACCCCTAAGTCTCTCCATAGGCTAAGCCTGCATGAGAGTAATGAATAAAAAAAAAAAAAAAAATGCACACCCCTAATGTCCAACAATAGCCCCCGACAATCCCATCAATGCCATTCCCAAAAATGCAAACCACAGACAAATATCCTTATCGTGCCTGAGCGCCAAGCCCTCTGCAAATAATTGCAACCCCACCCCCACCATAATACCCCCAGTCAGCCCGAATAACACACCATACGCCGCATCGCCCGGCGCAGTACTAACAACCTTGAACCAGAGCATTGCCATTCCGGCTCCAAGGGGTTGACTTAACCCGCCGAGCAGAGCGCTCCAAAGGATGGCTCGACTACGAGACCCCAAGGCAAGGTATAAAGGCAGGGCGAGGGAAAAGCCTTCGGCTATGTTGTGCACTAGTAAAGCAATGAACACAGAGAAGCCTAATTCTGGATTTGCATGGTTACTTGCGTAGGTGATGAACCCTTCTGGTAACTTGTGCAGCCCAATCGCTATTGAAGTCTGCAACCCAATAGCATAAAACGGTGTCGTCGCCACATGGTGATGATGTGATACAGGCACTGGCTGACTCTCAAGATCATGACCATGACCATGTCCACTACCATGAACTTGATGCGCTACATCCATATGAGAATGTGGCCCGTTCAACGCCCCGCTATACCGACCATTCTCCCGTCCATGAACCGGAGACCCGGGTCTCACAACAGGAGACGCCGACCGTCGTTTAGGACTACTGCCATAACTCGCCGACAACCCCATCCCATCATGTGATAACCCGCGATTCCTATTTCCATGCCGAGAAATCATCTGCGACCTCGTCTTCTTCAGCCTCAACATCCCAGAGTTTGTTCTGTGGAATGTATTCGAGAACCGTCTCTTCTTATTCTTTGTTGTTTTAGTGGTTGGTTCGCGTACTTTAAAGCATGTGTTCCCACATGGATCGCGGAACCCAAAACAAGGGCCCGTGGCGTCACAGTTGGCTTTGGTGTCGGCGATAAATGACATCACCTGTACTCTCATTCTTTTCACGCTCGACTGTCTTTGGAGCACGTGTCCATGTGGCAGGATATGTCCTTCTGACACAGGCTCATCGGATAATGAAGACCGGCCTATTGATGGAGACCCCGGAGCACTGGACGGGCGAGACATCAACAATGGGGTCTCCTCATCTGGTACGGGGTCTACAGGTGACCACACCGGGACTTCTGATTCGGTTTCTAAGCAATTTGTCGATGTGACTTTGGCATGCTCGTGGTCAGGTGACGAGCCTGTCTCGGAATGCTCTGCATCATGTTCATGGTCGCACCCGACTACATGCGACGGCATAAACTGATGAATAAACCTTGATATAAAGGCAATCCCAACAGCGCCCAGACAAAACGACAGTATCATAATAACTCCTGCCGTGCTTTTTGAGTACCCATCCTTAATAAGATATTTCTTCGCAGATGGGAGTATGCTAAATAGTGATGAAAACATCTAGACATGTTAATACCCTGGATTCCGGCCCCACATAGTTGCAACTTACCATGACGCCAAAGCTCAAACTTAAAGATGCTGCCAGGAACGAATCACTATCTTGGATCCTAAATGTTCGCCAGCGCGGAATATACGGCGTGACCAAGTCTACGCAAATGATTGTCGCTCCTAGTACACAGGCTATTCATTATTAATCATCATGGACTACTCCAACGTCATCGTCATCATCATTTCAACGGTACTTACCGGATGCGCTAACAACTGTCATAATCATGCCTCGAGCATCATTAGATAACTCATCATTATAGCCTTGTGAATCCATTTTCAAGATATCTTCGTTGAAATATAGACAACCTCAATTAAAGAAATTCACCCCATCGACGAATCCAGAAAATAGCTAAAAACTCAAGCACGCTAACAAGCCGTCGCAAAATCAAAGACAGATAAAGATAAGACTTAAAGAGATGCTCGACAACAATGGAAATGCCAAAAATAATTCTCTTCAAAAACGTACTCTTAAGAGTATCTCTGTGTATATGTATATATTTACATACATACATACGTACACACATCCAGTCCTTCCGTATCTTATACATCTAAAACGCCCCTGCCCCGTCCATCACCACACAAAGCCCGCAAGAACCCTGATGGCCACCCTGATTGTCGCCTCGCGAGTAAACCTCCCTCGATTCCGCGCAATGTTGTACATGGGTAACTACATACAATGGACATGTCGTGACGCGTGGGTCGCAGCTGCACGGAGTTGCTTTGAAATATACATATGTACATACATACATACGTACTTCGGTAGTCACGGTAGAAGTGTGATGACTATTCAGGCTGATGACTGGCTAACCCGACTGACTGCTTAGACACCCTGATGGTTACATGTGGACATGTCACCTGTGCGAATTTAGAAACATGATTAAATGTCCGTGTTCACTGTTTCACCCAAAATTATCAATCCCTCTACCCTCCTAGATCATCACTTTTCTAAATCCGTAGACAATAGAATGATTCCCACAAATGATATCATAACCATTTAGCTCAATCCCCTCCCGCTCCCGCTTCAATTAGCCCCCGTCCCTGCCCTGTCCTGCCATCGTGGGGTCAATTAACATGACCCTAACCCTGTTGCAATTATCATCATCACATGGCAGAAAAAGTATGGCGGTGAGAGTGGCTAACAGCAAGCACCAGCTGAGATATTCACGAGACTGCCTCAGAGTTGGTTTGTCACGGGGCTGGAGATATATAACCGGTTGATATCCTCCCATCATCTTTCTCTTCTAAAATCAAAAGACATCCAAAAAAAAAATGTCCAAAACAACCCTAAGTATCATCGCCGCTCTCAGCGCCGGCACAGGTGCCGCCATCGCTACCACCCTCCTAACCAACCGACCCTCCGCCTCCCCCGCCTCTCTGACCGTGCCTGTCCCCTCCGGATCCAACAACCCCACCGACGCCACCGGTCTCTTCCAATACGGATTCCCCGGCCCCGTCAGCGACCTATCGATTCGTCCATCTCTTGTTTCCGGATACGACCGGTCCCGTCGCAACCCCGCCTGGGTCGCCGAACACATCACCCCCGAGTCCCTCCAAATCCGTGCCGGTGACCGCCGTGGCTCCAAGTTCTTTGAGGACCAGGGAATCCCCGAGAAGTTCCGTGCCCTCTTGAAGGACTACTACCGTAGCGGTTTCGATCGTGGCCACCAGGTTCCCGCCGCCGACGCAAAATGGAGTCAGGAGGCTATGGATGCCACTTTTGCCTTGAGCAACATGTCCCCGCAGGTAGGCGATGGGTTCAACCGTGACTACTGGGCTCATTTTGAGGACTTTTGCCGCCGACTCACCCAGCGGTATCCGTCTGTCCGTATTGTTACCGGCCCGTTGTATCTCCCCAAGAAAGACCCTGCCGATGGGAAATGGTACGTCAAGTACGAAATGATTGGGAGTCCCCCCAACGTGGCGGTGCCGACGCATTTCTACAAGGTTATCTTCGCCGAGGATGGAAAGAAGGATGGTAGTGTAGCCATTGGTGCTTTTGTCATGCCCAATGCCCCGATTTCGAATGATACGCCCTTGAGCATGTTTGAGGTCCCATTGGATATGGTGGAGAGAGCGAGTGGATTGGAGTTTGCCGAAAAGTTGCCTATTGAGAGACGGAAGATGTTATGTAAGGAGGCCAATTGTTCCATTATTGTTAAGGAATATGCCAAGGCCGTTGGGAAGAAGTAGGATGTTTGTCTATTAAACCTTGATACCACGGTAGGTACGCTTGACCACCACCATTCGAATCATTCTATGCATCATCAATAAAAAATATGTCTACCAAGCCAACCCGAGTTAAAACTACCTCCGATATCCCTGATTCTGATTACCCCACCGACCATCTCTCTGGCCATCTCTATCCCTATTATGTCCATCATCTCTCCCCCCACCAAATCCCGCCATCCCCGGCGGTGGCGGTGGCGGTGGCACCGAAAACCCCGCTGGGAGTCCCGGCATTCCTGGTATCCCCGGCATCCCACCTCTTCCCATACCCATCCCCGGTGGTGGCGGCGGAATAGGAACACCAGCTTTCTGCATAAACTCTGCAAGTTTCGCCAAATCCGCTGGGTTCGACGGGTCCAAGCCCGCAAGGGCATCAGGTAACCCGGCGAGGAACGGCGGTGGAGGAATTTTATTACCGTTGCCCGTGGGGAGCATTGGAGGTGGCGGTATAGTCATTCCGTTGGGCGCGATATTTGCTGGTGGCGCTGATGACGAAAGACCCGGAAGACCAGACATTTGGGGAAGTCCTGGGATTGCAGAGAGACCAGGAAGTCCAGATAAGCCTGGCAAGCCCGGAAGCCCTGGTGGTCCTCCTGCTGCCGGTCGAATAGGCATCTTCTGATCGACCAGGCCGTCTCCCTCATCTTCCGCCTCTCCCTCTTCATCATCCTGTCTCTGCTTGTGACCGCGTCCATTATACGTTCCTGCCGCCTGTGCGGCCGTCTCTCCAATGTGATACCTATCATTGAGATACTCGGTCTCGCCTGGTCTTGGTCTGGCCCAGAACCGGGTCAACCGATCATTTGATCCTGAGGCGAGTACGTGGCCTAGCGGATGCCAATCTAGTGACCAAACCGCATAATCATGGGCATACGGAACAGAGTGTGCGGGGAAGATACTCTGTGGTGGTGCAACTTCTGGGTCAGGACAGTCATATGGTGACAGACTAATCGGCTGATCCGCGGGCGTATTTGGCTCATCAAGCAGATAATGATGAAGTGAACCATCATGACCACCCGCCGTAAGCAGATTCGAATGAATAGGATGCCAGGCCAGTGTAGTGATATCTTTCTCACTCCCCTTCAATAACGCAATATCCCTCATCATCCGCAGATCAAAAACCCTCGGAATCTGACCTCTCGCCGACGTCGCAAAGCAAATCCCCCGCACCCTCTCAAACGTAGTCTTAGTAACCGTGTTCTTATGGCCATGTAGCGTCGTCAAACACCGACCTGTCCGAGGATCCCAAAGCTTCACCAAATGGTCTTTCGATCCCGAAATAATCAATCCCTTACTCGGATGCCAATCACACGTCTTAACATCCCAACCATGCTTCGTCAAACTCATTTCCTCCTTCGCCGATGCAAAATCGAAAATCTTCAACGTCGAATCGTCACTCGCCGTGACAAACTTGCTATCCGTAGGACTAAAAGCGATGTCGCGAATGGGATCCGTATGCGCCTGGATACTCTCCAAGTTATTGAAATTCGGTTGCCAATATTTCACTAGACCGTCCTGGTCACCTGAGATGAGCCAGTCATTATTATTCGAGTAGCTAAGTGCGCGAATGGCCGTGTCGTGAGCTTGCATAATGGTTTCAAAGTTGAAGCCTGTGCCGTTCCATAATGTGAATTCTCCAGAGCTAGAACCCGTGAGGAGTCGACGGCCCTCGGGTGTCCACCGGACCACGTTGATTGGGTGTTTTATCTTGTTCAGTGACGAATGGAGATGTTTTGCGGGGATCGAGTCGGCGGAGGATGTTACTCTGGACGCGGGTAGCATCATCTGGGCTGGTTAGTTTCCATTCTATTCGACTTTCTCTGAAGACTTACATCGACCATATAACTGGGTGTTGGCCGTTCATGCTCACCACGGTAACTATTGAAAAAGCGAGACCCGCGGTTATCCATCCAGTGGGCCACCGTAGAACCATAATCAGTCACGGGTCGTCTAGTCCGTGACCTGAAGGCATCCGGTGCGCTGCCGTCGCCTCTACCTCCGCCTCCACCTCCGCCTCCGCCCCCGCCATACCGGTCAGGCCGGTCACCCGTGTTATCGTAACCCCGGTTTTCCATCGCGACAGAATAATTCGTATCTTCTATACAAAATTGGCTGTCTACCTCAAGATGCGCTCAATTGCACGTGATTTGCGCCAGACGCGCTTGAATTCTCAAATAACCCAAAGGCCTTTCACCGTGATATCCAACGAAACTCGATGTCCGTAGTACTCATAAATTGGCTTTTAACAAATTGGCCCCGTCAATGATGATGTCTCTGGATTAATCCGTTTTCCTTCCAATACCATCGTCAATATCACACATCCTCTGCGCAAGCTCTCGTAAATTTAAGTGGGGACCATCGCCGCACTGGTTAAATGTCGGGTGATTTAGGGTCAGGGTTGCACAACCATCCAGACGTCATTCAAACAATTGTGTACATATAAGTCATTAAGTATCAATTTGCTAGAGTAAAAATGAAATCTATAAACCCAAACTCCTCTATCTAGAAGAAAAACAAGTAAAACAAACAACCGATATGTTATAACCCCCAATCTATAAAAAATATGTGTACAACCTCAAAACAGGGTCCCAAGTTGCAAACACCTGCGGTAATCTCTCTACACACGGTTTCTCCATCTTCGCCATCTCCTCCCCAGAAACGTCAACAAATGACAAGAGATCCTAAACCTGGTCCTCCGTAACAATAACTGGTGGGGCAGGTTGGATCGTCTCCGGGCGGGGTGGGTTAGGTAGAGTGATTACGGGGAGAGTGTGAGATTCTGGTGCCTCTGTTTTTATACTGGTTGTGGGAGAAAGAGCGGGTAGAGATGAGTTTGCTAATATAGCTGATGGGGGCGGCGAGGGGTTTTGTTGCATCGTCATTTTTGGAGAGAGCCCGTTGATCAAAGTCAAAGAGGATGTTTCTGGCCAGGTCATCACGTCACCCATGCTGCCAGTCTCCGTAGACAACTCATCGCCGGGTACTGCCATCATCATGGCCGGCTGTGTCTGAAGCTCATGTGATCCCCGGTCCATAGCCTCTATCAACTCAGATAGAGGCCCTTGATAGACAGGAGTAGAGCCTTCCACAAGTCCATCTGGTATTTCCCCATTGTGATCCACAGCAAAGTGTACTTGACGATCATGATGCCGAATGAACTTCCTTGTACACCATGGACAGGCAATTGTCCGCGTCTGTTCTTCACTGAACCCCGCCAACTCATCAACCACACTTCTTTGACGCTGAGGGAGTACCGCCGGCCGTCCAATCCCCAAATGGACATGTCTAACGTGTCCCTCCAAGTTCGCCTTCGTGACGAAACCCTCTCCACATCCCTTCTTCATGTCCCAACCTTCCAACCCAGAAGTTCCTGAAACATCGACAGCACCGCATACATAGCGGTACCCATTATGGGAACTCCTAAGGTGAGCCGTCATATTACTCCTCTTAGTAAACATCTTGCCACATCCCTCCCATGGACAAGGGACGGTCTTCCGGTCAATGACCGTTTGTGTGGAATGATGGATACTGATATGACGATCCATCTCTGACGGGTAAACGCAGCGATACTGACAGAATGAACATGACATGTGAGCTTCTTTGAAATGGGTCCGGAATGTTGAAATGTTCATGAACCCCAATGCCTTCTCGCCGCCTTTCCCATCAGGAACTTTGCACTCGTCGCAAAAGAACTTGGCCTCGCCATGGCGACGACGACGATGGTTCCGTAGAGCCCCCGACGATGCAAAGCTATCTTCGCATTCATCGCACTTATACGCGGGCAGGTTCAAATGCACCTGTCTCGTGTGTCGGTCCAGAGTTTCCTGGCGCCGGAAGATCTGATTGCAAGGTGGAAAATCCTTACACTGGAATTGCGTAGCCGCAGCATGTGACTTAACATGCCTTGATAGTCTCGTCGCAGTAGCAAAGGCTCTCCCGCAATCTTTCCACTTGCAGGCATGTTCCCTAGAACCTTTATGTTGACTCTCAATATGTTGAGTAAGATGTTTCGACTCGATATAGGTCTTCTCGCAATTCTCCCAGGTACAAGCGAACGGACGTTCACCTCTATGTGACCGCAGGTGGCTCTGGAGACGAGTTGGTCTGTTGAACTTTTTCGTGCATCCGGGCCACGTGCAGATTTGGTTTTTGGGTCGTGGGTTCGTCTTGCGGCGGGTTGTGGAGGAGGGTGTGTCAGAATCGGAAGAGGAATTGGCGGACTCGTAGTCGGATTGAACCTCAGTAGGGGCAGAAGTTCCAGAAGCAGCTGCTAAAGTAAGGATATTGGTTAGCCATTTGAACGGTTTCTTACAGACTTAAATAACTTACTTAAGGGTCCTGGACTGTCGTGCTTCGCTCTTTTAGCTGGTGGGAGTTCCATCTCATTGTCAGGTTCTGAGCAGGGGCTCAGTTGTGGAGTAACATTCGGAAGCTCCAACGGTTGAACAAACAAAGAACTGGCATCTGTTTGCCGAGTAACTTCGTCAGAAGTATCCATGCTACTGGATACTTTAATGTCGACAGGTTTGTCGGTTTCTTCAATCTTTCTTTTCGCCATTGTGCTTCGTTAATAGTGTCGTAATAAAGGCTGCATAAATTCACCCGTCCGAAGATTTTCTGCAAGAGAAAAGTCAAACGGAAACAATGTGCAAGTCGATAAATCTAACCCAAAGCAGCACACAAATGCAAGTGGATCCAAATTCACGCCGGTACAGTCTGAATTCCAAGGCCTGCGTGGCAGCCAATTAAAGTCGGTAGAAGGTGTGATTCTGGGAAAGTTCGGATGAAGATTGGTTGTTGTGAATAAAGGTTTGTGGCGGTTATAGTGTTATTGGATTGGTCGACCCCATGGATGTTGTGATGTAGAGATATAAATCATGACAACCAAGCAAATACCAGTCGCAGCCAGAACACACACGACTGCAATAGAACACCACCTGCAGTTTCCAAGTCCCCACAAAACGACCCTCTATCAAGCACAAAAGATGATTCCTCGGGGTCTCAACAACAGAACAAACAAATCTCAGAATCTTCAAGCATCAATAAACTCAATAAACAACCCATCAAACCGGCAGAATAATCTTAAAACCCAAGAATCTCAAATTCCCATTCGATATTTAGGCGGTGAAGTCGAAAAAATCGGGAATGATAAGCGGTTAATCCCAGGGTAATCCGATAAGCGCGAAAAAGCGAAAGCCTGTCGCGAGATCCATGAAGCCCAGCAAACGGACGTAGAAGGCGCTGGAGAAAAAAAAAGATGCGATAGATCAGACCGGGCTCTCTCTTCTCACGATATACTGAGCTTTTTTTGGTTTCAATAATTTGCGGCTTAGGGCATTTTATCTGGCGTTCTGATAGATTTCTTTGGTTCTTTCTTTTTTTATAGACGAGTAATTTCACAATGTCCGACAACGAAGACAACGGCGGCTACGACCAGTACGTTCCATTCTCTCGACAATATCATCCTAATGGTCTAGAACGCTCAATCAACCCCGTACTAACTGGCATCTCACCACAGGGAGGAGCCCTACTACGACGAGGACGAAGTCGAGGTCTTCGATGACCTTGACCAGGACGAAGACGGCGACCGCATCCCCACCAACGATGACGATGGCGACAACATTGTTCTTTCCGGAGACCCCTCGGCTGTCGCCAACAGAGCGAATGACTTGTCGCATAAGGATAAGAAGATCCCGGATAACGAGCGCACTACTACCCCGTACATGACCAAGTACGAGCGGGCGCGTATCCTGGGCACGCGTGCGTTGCAGATTAGGTAGGTTATTGAGAGGAGAAGAGGAGATGGAGATGGGTTCGTGCAGAGAATGGACCTTGGAATCACCGGATGATAAGGTTCATCAGATCTCGCAAGAAACTCGAATCCACCTTGAGAATAGCAGTTCAAAACAGTCCACTAACATCAACCAGTCTGAACGCCCCCGTTCTAGTCGATCTCGAAGGCGAATCCGACCCTCTCCAAATCGCCATCAAGGAGCTCCGTGAAAAGAAGATTCCCCTGATTGTCCGGCGATACATGCCCGATGGGTACTATGAGGACTGGACGTGCGAGGAGCTGCTGCAGTAAAGGTTTAGAGAATTGGGTTCTGGGTTTTGTATCTTGATTTATGTTTGTCAAGCTTTGGTTATCTTTATCCTTTGGGGCTTTGCATAATTGATTACTTGCTACCTCAAATGCTGTGCTTGTGTGATGTCATGGTATAAGATGGATATTTACAATCCCAAGTTGACAAATCCAGTCACTGAAATTTGCTGTCATCTAATTGGTCAGTGCCAACACACAAATTTATACACGACAACAACAAAATCACAAACACTAAACCAATATGGACGCTAGATGGGTATTTTTATTTCATTGCAAAGAAAAACTCGGTCTAAATATTTAAACCTTGGTGGCCTTGAGGCCGTGCTTCCAGAAGATGAAGTAAGGGGTGGTACCATCCTCACGGTAGTTAAGGAGGGCAATCATACCATCGGGGTTCATGGACTCGCCAGTGTAGAACTCGAAGTCCTTGAAGTTGGGGAGAAGCTTGTTCTTGACGTAGCCGGAGGCCTTGGTCTCGAACTCCTTGATCTCCTCAGGGGTAGAACCAGCCTCAGTCATGGCGGCCTTGACGGCCTTGAAGTAACCCTTCAGGTAGCCGAGGAAGGACTTCTTGTCGAAAGAAGTGGACTGGAGACGGAAAGAGTGGACAATGTTGTTGACCTTGATGACCTCGTCCTCAATAACCTCCTCGGCATCCTCAGCGGAAGCGTTGGCACCGATGTCTAGATTGGGAATTAGTTTATACTCAGGTGGATGTTACAAGTGGTGGCGGGAACTTACCGACGTTGACACCACCCTCGGTGATCATGGCGCAATCAGCCTCGTAGACGACACCATCGATCTCCTGGAGATCGTAGGAGTCCGAGATCATCTCGTCGTTGGTGATAATGTCCTGTTCAGTGTTAGGTTTGGTTTCGTCTCATTGTGCTTCAACTAGCCAATGGGATGGGATGCAGTGTGTATAGTGGATAGACAATGTCGAATCGGTTCAATCGATGCTATATCGGGGACGACCGCTGAGATGCTTTGGTTGACAGGTATGCATCGGATTGGTAGTCGATGCAATGTCGAGTATCAAGATGTCGTACGAGATGAATTCCGCCAATAACCCATAGCCAGTTCATCTCAATGATTTCAGTGGCTGTTATCTCGATATCACTGCAAATCCCACCCCAAGACTGTAATATCGACAATCTCGCCATCAACAACTCACAGAGTAGATAAGCATTTTGGCGGTTTTTATGAATCTATAATCAATCAGTTAATAACCAACTCCTAAGTCCAAGTAACGAATAGCCTCAACATACCTATTAGATCTGATCGGATCGCAATGATACAGAAGAAAAGAAAAAGGAAGAAAGTGAAAAAAGAAAAAGAGGGGAGAAAAATTCAATCCTGCCGCTGGGCCTAGTCTGGGTTGGCGGGGAAGGTGCTACGACGCTGAATTTGGCCAGGCTAGGCGGGGCTTTTAGGTTCTGATTTGGAGCATTGGTGGGGAGGGGTTCTGGACGCAGCGAAGAATTTGATATCTGCTTGTGATGTTCATTGTTTTCTGGGTAAGGTGGTTTCGACAGATTGTGGTGAGTTTTTGGTTTTGTATTGATACTGCGGGGTATTTACTTGTAATGATTGATTCATTGATGTGTTTACGAAGTTGTAGATCGAGTTTTTAGGGGGCTGTCACTATGACTATCTATCTCTAGGTCTATAGTGATCTCCCTGGATTTGTATCTTCCAATCTACTGTCCAATCGATATCAACCAGTCACAGTTAAGGCAATGTCCACGCTTTAACGATGCTGTCACCAGAAGCGGGACACTCCAATTTCTTCCACTTCGTGCAATCGATAAGAAATATACAGGGATTAGAAGAGAGACTGGGGGTTAAGTGGATCAGTAAGCACTTTGACTAGGGTACCGGATTTTGTAAGGGTCTTTTCGATAGCCATTAGGGTGTTTGTATCAGTTAACCCTTCCGATGGATGTGTGCATTGTGCAGATTTTATACGATTGGACTTCGTCATAATGACATCATCGAGCATTGCATCTGGTGAAAGTTGTTTCTTTCTTTTGCGTGAACAATGGGATTAGTTGAAGCTCCCAAATACACAACAGTACACAAAAGTCACCAAGAATCTTCAACTCTTCGATACTCAATTTCAGAAACCTACCCTTATCACCACATACCCTAATCGCACCAGTGACGTAGGACGTCTGCTTACATAATACCAAGCTCCAGCCCAGCCGCCCATCCGCCCATCCGCCCATCCGCCGCATAAGCGGCATGTGCTTTCCAAATCGGGAAATTCACAGTGGAGACCCGATTAGGCAAAAACTTGGACCCGGCGCAACCCTGACCAGTGGACTTGGAAACCGGCCAACCAGCCAACAAGACGGTTTGCCGTGTAATTTTCTGTTTCCAGTGGAGATGGAATGACGGACGGGATCGCAGGTATTAACTCCGTCGGCACATGAAGAAGGAACATAATCCGTGTATCTCTTTAGAGAAAAGAATCGATTATACCATTGAGCTACCGTCCAGGTGTGGCGTGGAGTTGTATAAGGCTTGTTCCGCACATGCAGATAAATCCCCACATTCTGAAATCATCGTGCCCTCTCGTTGGCTACTTCGTGTACACTGACTCGCACATATTCCTCCAAACCAACCGTGCTGACCAACCAAACCGTCCACTTGTGCTGCAACCGCATTTCAGCCAAACAGACTGGCAAGGGTTTTTCTACATGCCACCCCGCCGACTGTAACACTGCGTGCTTGCTGCATCGAACGACTTGCAGCCGTCACAATTGCCTAGACTAGGTTCAGGAGGCATGCCGAGTTATCCACGTCTAGGTCGTGCGTTTAACGTTGGAGTAGGGATTTAACTGGCCTTAAGTTATCCCCGGGTCATCGGACGCCGATATCCAGAGAGTATCCCGCGATCTGCACAGACTTCAGCATTATGGCCGGTGTTGCCCCGGTTGTCTTGGTGGGCTATCGGTATGCAGCCATGTTTTGGAGGGCAAGCTGGGCTAACTAGAGATGGCTGGCTGCCGTGTAGCAGGGCTTGCTGGGGTTTGGTTCGCATGACCGACATGAAGGAGGCTGGAAGAGCGGGGTTAACAAGGCATTGAGTGAATTCGTCGATAATGACCTCACTGGATGAAAAAAAAAGACGGTCCATGGAGTCGTAGAGGAGTAGGGCGACATTGACGCATGTCACTATTATTGTTGTCGTTGGATTCACATATCAAGTGGTTGTCACTGCCGTACGACCAAATAAGCAGTTAGATTGATATGAAGAAATGTCACGCGACGTCTGCCCTAACGTAGCAGCTACAAAATTTCCCAAAACTGCAAAACCCAACTGCCAGAAAGTCAGACCGCGCTTGAAGAGCATTTCGTCCGGCGGCAATGGGCCGGCCAAGGCTTTTCCCGGGGGTAGGCCCCACATTTTCGACAAAAACCATGTGATACATCCGCTCTTATTTCCGATGGAAATACTGGGTCGAATCCACATGACTCGTGGTGCATTTGAAATCTCTGTTTGTTCGGCAACATCATGACTGTCCGACTCGGGATTTGGATTACAGCGGCTGGCGGATGCCGTGCCAAATTAGGCAATGTGGATTTTTTTCAACACTAACTTTGTTTTTCTGATCTAGGGGCTAAGAGCCGACCTCCTGAGATAAAGGATGTTCAGGAATTTTGACATTTGAGATGGTGGGCAAGTAAACAAAGAAGCCGGCATGATATGGGGCGATACTCTTGGTTCTTGGCTAATATCAGGGCGTGCTTGTATGCTTGGCATGACTGGAGTTGAATATCCAGATTGTGTTGTTTGCTTGGACGAAAAAACAAGTGAAGCGTCATCGCATTAAAGTAGCCCCGCCAAGTTGGACGACAACCCTGTCGGTTTATTGCATTAGGGCGTCGTGGAAAATGTGCGGTTTGTCTGTCTGGCGGTAGATTTGGTGGTGAAGGCGGAAGTCGGATGTATCTTGGGCGTGGACACGGACTGTTTGTGGAGGCCGAAGTGACGAACGGCCAAGTGAAATCGACAAGGTGGTGCCCTGGGTTTGTGATTAGTTGGTCATGAGTAGAAATCCTGTATATGTAGGAGAGCAGATCTGGACTGGAGATTTGTATGTACAGACGTAGTTCTCAGAGGATACCAAATTGGCTAATATCTTCTTTGGGTAATGTGTGGACTTGATGTTAGAAGTGATGTTGACGATAGAGTTAATCGCCTTCACCAAGTCTACATATATGTATCTAGTCTGGTTACAGATAAATCTACATCAGATATGCTTCTCACCAACGTCACAAGTGACGCAAATGACTAGGATTTCCGCCCACAAATGTAACAAATCCCGCGCAGGGCAGGCATCGTAACTGGTCAAACAAACGCCAAGCGAGGCCGGCCTGAAGCGATGTTTCTCGTGGTCCAACAGGGCTAAAACGGTATATCGACCAGAGTTTTGGAAACATCATTACTGTGGTAGTAAAAAGAGGGAACTGGATTCCGGTGGTCTAGAATGAGCGTCTCCAGCATTGTAATATATTCTCGCGAGTCGCGGAATCCGATTTCAAGGGCAAACTTGCCTTGGTTTGGTCTGGCTATTCTAGCCGTCGGATGTCAATTCACTGACATAGCCTTGTATTTGTTTCCGAAAGAGGAAAATCACAATCAGTGATATGGCCCCAATTGGCTATATCGCAACAGAGTATCCAAGACATTCACGATTAAACCACCTGATACTACCTTACAAGATTCTGATCTACCCACTGTTTAGCCAATATCACGAGTTTTTGTTATCCCCTTTCATGCAAAGACTCGTTATGTATTCCAAGACTTTCTGAGATTGCTTGTCTGACTGGGCCTTGCGTGGAATCACGTATTCTATATGTATTGGTGTTTGGACATGGTGAGTGTGCGTGTTGTTCGAGGCCAGTGCAGAGTTGATTCATCGGTCACAAGCCTAAGTCTCGATATCCATGATCAAAGTCTATTATATGTTTGAACACTTTTATCACCAAGCTCGCGACTGAATTAACTCTTGCCACAATTCATCTAGCATCAGGAACCCCCCGTACTTTATAGATCCATCACAAACTGGACTTGCATACCGGAAAACCCCGGACATATCTTAGATTCTTCTCCTTCTCCGTTCTACAAAACCCGAAGATCCCGAATCCGATTTCCAGTTTCCTCTACTCGTGCCCATGTGTACATATGTAAATGATCAATTATTAGAGTGACGTGACGTCGCTTAAGATCTTTCTTTCCCAAAAAAATCCTTGCACTCTTGCAGCTTGTCCTATATAAGCCAAGCTAAGCTGTTTTCCTAACGGTCCTAATTATGCGCCGTGAACCTGACCCTTCTAGCTTTTGGCCCTCCCGTTCTTGTCGTTCTGCGTCTAACTAGCCAGCTAGGGCTTAGACGGGCCTCTTTTTTTTTTTTTTTTACGTCTCCAGCTTGTCTCTGTAAATCAAGGTTCTTGGTAAGCAACAAAAAGAAATTTATCGATTTTATCGCATGTCTTTAATTTAGTCTTTAATTATTCGCATCTTTTGAATGATTTATTTACATTTCATTTTCTTCCCTGTTCTCGTTCTGTTGCCAGTCTAAGGCCCGTCCATATAGACTCGTCGTTCAGTGTTGTGCAACACATTTATTTTATTATTAATTATCATTCCCGGCATCCTTTTTTTCGTTCCTGCCGTTCGTCTTTTAGCTACTGGTTATTACTTCTTCTTTCTACTTTGGTCTTGACGCTTATAGCTCAGATACTTTTCTGGATATTAATTTCTTCTGTCCGCTTGTCTCCATCCGTTTCGGCTCCAACATAGTTCCGATCCTTTACCTACAAATCCACAAGACATCCCGCCTGTCTCCTCTTCCGTCACTGTTCATCTGACCATTGTGTCTCCTTTCTTTTCTTCACTTTATTCTTTCGGTTCTTTGTTTCCCGTCGGCCTTGTTTCAATCTCCACAAACTAAATATCGACACACGTCTTGATCAGAATACCCGACATCGCTATTGCTGACTGACCTTATATTTGGCTGTCACCGCCCGACACTGCAGCGCATCGCATTTCCCAAATTTGTCGCCCGTGGCCAAAACCGACCACTCTGAATAACCCCGCTATTAGCGACGTCATTGCAGCAATGACGCTGCACTCACCTGCACCAACAATGGTCATTCAAAACACCAGTTTCTACGATGAGCTTCCACCTCTTCCGGCTTACGAAATGAAGCCGTTACCAGATTTGTTCCCGACGATTATGACGGATCTCACACTAGTCACCATTCTCCCAGTAGTGGTATATTGGGTAGCTTCAATGTTCTTTCACTTTATCGACACACACGACTACTGGGCTCAATACCGCATTCACACACCCGAGGAAATCACGTCGCGCAACAAAGTATCTCGTTATGAAGTCGCCAGAGACACCATCTTCCAGCAGATTATCCAAATGGCTACCAGCCTGGTTCTGTCTCTTGCGGAAGAGGCCCCAATGTACGGCCGCGAAAACTACGACATTGCTGTTTGGGCGCAGCGTCTTCGTCTCGCACAACGCGGGTTCCCTATGATTCTTGGCGTTCTGGGCCTGAATGCTGCCGACATTTCAGCCAACATGGCACAGTCGCACCCTCTGATTGCGGGGGTTTTGGCTGGTGGACGGTATCCGTTTTTGATGACGGAGATTGACACTGGGAAGATCATGCCTCAGTTTGCAGCATGGGAATTGTTTGTTGCTAAGCTTATTTACCACCTGGTGGTTCCTGGGCTGCAGTTCATGCTTGCTATTACCTGGGTTGATACCTGGCAATACTTCCTTCACCGTTTGATGCACACCAACAAGTGGATGTACACCACCTTTCACTCGCGCCACCATCGTCTTTATGTGCCATACGCTTACGGAGCTCTTTACAACCACCCAGTGGAGGGTTTCCTTCTCGACACTCTCGGTGCTGGTATTGCCTACCTTATTTCCGGCATGACCCAACGCCAAGCCATGATCTTCTTTACATGCTCCACTCTCAAGACCGTTGACGATCATTGCGGTTACCGTCTTCCCTGGGATCCTCTTCAGCATTTATCTTCCAACAACGCCGAGTACCACGATATTCACCACCAACACTGGGGAATCAAGACCAACTTTTCTCAGCCCTTCTTTACCTTCTGGGACAAGCTTCTGGCTACGCGGTACACAGGTACTAGACATCTAGAACAGCGTGCGCGCATCGCCGAGGCGTACAGACAAAAGCAACACGAGCAGATTGAGGAGAAATTGGCACATGATAAAGCCGCTGTTGCCGAGGCCGCTGTTGCAGAGAAGAGGAGAGAAGAGCAGGCTGCTAAGTCCATTGCAGCTTCACCATGAGTCTCTGGGATAGTTTTTTTTCTTTTCATTTTGTTTGGGTCGGGTTCTTTTTTATATTTTATTACTGTCGCGGTTGGTCCAGTTGACCTTTTTGTGTTTCTCTTTTGTCAGGCTTTGATTCGGTGACTGACATTGGCTTTTATCTTTTTTTTTGTATATTCCCCTATTTCTGTTATTTTGTTTTGTTGTGGAGATTCAGCGATGATTCTTGATTATGGATTATTTACCCGTCTGTCTTTTACAACACGGTCTTTTGGACAGTCTGAGAATGTTGTCAACCCAACGAAAGGGCTAGTAGCATAGTTCATTTCAGATTCCTTCGGTTATTGTATCCCTTTTATCAGGGACACCTACTGAAGTGAAATGTATCAGACACACTCATGACGATGGATCACGTTAGTTTATTGTATGATAATGATAATTATATTACTCTTGAGTATGGATCTTAGTAAGGGGTGACGTGCATGAGTTGACTGAGTTTGCCTTGGTAATAAAAAGAAAACTCCGGAGCAGGAATCAAAAAGTAGTCCCACTGGGGATCGAACCCAGGACCTGTCCCGGTCTTCACATTCGGTAGTTGTGAAGGGACCGTCATACCACTAGACCATAGGACTTTTGATGGTGGGGTGCGACTTATGAGGGTATATTATGTGTGTGAGATTCTGGTGTGACACAAGAATTAGCGTCAAAAGTGAAGCGTCTACAGAAGAGTTTCTAGAACTTGATATATTTCTATCCACTGGATAAGACAGTTCAAAATGTCGGTTTACAAGGAACTCACATTAATCGTTGCGGCCACCCGGTCCATGGGGATCGGAAAAGCCGGAACTCTCCCGTGGACTGGTCTTCGTAAGGAAATGGCCTACTTTGCTCGTGTTACAAAGAGAGTTCCAACGACGGTAGGTTCACTTTTTCTAGAAGGGAATATGAAAACTGACAAATTTAGGCTCCCGAGGGAACCAAGAACGCTGTGATAATGGGGCGGAAAACTTGGGAAAGTATCCCACCTAACTACCGGCCTTTAAAAGGCCGGATTAACGTGGTTATATCCCGAAGCAGTGGGGAACCTACGGGGGAGAACGGTGATGGGGCAGTTATGGCGGGGAGTCTCCAGATGGCTGTGGACTATCTTAATGGGTTATCTGGGGTGGGGAAGATGTTTGTTATTGGTGGTGGAATGATTTATAAAGAGGCTGTTGAGTTGGGTGCTGGGAGAGTACTGTTGACGGAGGTTAAGAGGGAGTTTGATTGTGATACTTTCTTTCCCGTGGTTTTGGGCGGAGATCATGTGACGGAGGGATGGAAGAGAGTTACGGGGGGTGAGTTTGAGAAATGGGTTGGCGAGGAAGGCGTTGAAGGAGAGAGAGAGGAGAATGATACGAGGTATGAATTTCAAATGTGGGAACGGGAATAAATGATTCATTCATGACTATAATACAATATTTTACACTGCTTCTCACAAGCACTCTTCTAAGCCTTACTCGTCGCCTCAGCAGCCTTCTCCTCGGCTGTTTTCTCCGTCAATAAGACCGATGGTCTATCTACCAAGGCATACTCGTCCATCGGACCTCTAGGGAACAACTCCATGCCCAATAAAACCTCATCATCTCCTCTCTTCTCCAACTCTCTCAGCGTAAACCTCATCCACGCCACCACCGCCGCCACATGCCGCACATCCACATCCTCCCTCGCCTTATACAGATTCCGCCACACAGCCGAAGCCAACACTGCATCTCCACGGACAAGACCCTCATCATAGGCCATGATTATACCGCGCCATTGTACAAAGATGTCTTTAAGGTAGCGTTGACGCATGGTGGCAGAGGTGAGCCCGTGGTTTTCGTTCATGACGCGTTCGCAGTCGAAGAAGAAGTGGTCGGATAGTTGGTGTTGCCACGAGCGGGCTTCTTCCTTTTCAAGGCACCGGAGACGCGCGAAGAGGAGATACATGTGGAGCATGGTTACTTGGGACCAGGTTGAGAAGGTGGGTAGGAGGCCAAAAGCTGTCATGAACAATGTTAGTAAAACGCCCCGAAAAACCAAACAGACAGGAAACAAACTCACCTTCATGCCACGACCCTCTAGACTCGCCAATTTCCTCCCCCTCACTCGTCATCTCCACCTCCTCCTTCTTCCTCTTCTCCTCACTAACAATGTAATCCGCCGCCGTCTTACACTGCGCATACGCCGTCTCCGTAGCACTAAGCTTGATATACTGCTGCGCAATCTTCGTCTTGGCTAACCCGGCGTAAGCGTCCCGTGGGAGCTGGACACCCTTGGGCATCATGCGGCGGGGCATGGGCGGGAGACTCTTCTTCGGGGTGGCGGTTAACTTGGGTTTCTCGGAAGAGGAGAAAATGGGGGTTGTTGAGATGGAGCGGGTGAGACGTGGGAGGGTCCGGAGACCCCGGGTGGGGGTGCTGAGAAGAGGGTTCATTTTTTGGGCGTTGATTTTGGGTATTGTGGTTAATGCGGTTGATGATGTTGGAATCATAAGCTTTTTTGGTATTCTTTTCGTTGCAGGATTTTCTGGGGGCCTACGGTGTTAATTGCTTTTTGGGGCACTGTCCCTTGGTAGAAACTAAGACTGTGCTACAGTGCGTGAATTGACCCAATTACAGCACCCAGAAATATGATCACAACTGTTATACATTAATACTCGTATTTTTTAAATACCAAAGAGGCATTCATGCCTCCAAATCCAAAACTATTTGAAACTACCACTTCAACATTTTGATCTGTCAAAGCCTTATCCCGAATTAATCTCTCTGCCCCGTTAACGTTTGGTTCCGTTAAATTTAAAGTCGGCGGTATAACACCTTCTTTAATACTCAACACACTAAACATGGCTTCCAAAGCCCCCGCAGCCCCAAGTAAATGTCCCGTAGCTCCCTTTGTACTTCCGACTTTGGTGGTTTGGTTATCCCCGAGGAGTCTGTCAATCGCCATAGCTTCTGCTGCGTCGCCGACTTTTGTCCCCGTGGCGTGGGCATTAATATATGTGATTTTCTCGGGTGATAGTCCTGCGGATTTTAAAGCCCGACTCATAGAATCAAAAGCGCCGCGACCGGTTGGTTCTGGGGCCGTCGGATGGTGAGCGTCCATACTCCTACCATATCCCGATATCTCAGCATAAATGTTTGCATTTCGTCTTCGTGCGTGAGAAAGTTCCTCAAGGATAAGTACCACCGCACCCTCCGCCAATACGAACCCGTCTCTTGTCTGATCAAACGGTCTACAACTTGACTCTGGAGTGTCATTATAAACCGTAGATAATGACCGTGCCCGGCCGAACCCGGCAAATACTAGCGGGTGAATACATGACTCGGCACCTCCGGCAACCATCATATCACAATCCCCAAATAAAATATTCCGATAAGCAGATCCGACGGAATCCGCCCCGGTTGTACACGCTGTACTGTGGCAATCACCTGGTCCTGTAAAGCCATGTCTCATGGCGATATGTCCGGCTGCAAGGTTAGGTAGAGCTAGCGGGACGAAGAGCGGGGATACCTTCCGTTGACCCTATTACAGTCAGTTTGTTGTCGTCTTGGTTTACAAGCAAGAACTTACAGATTTATGAAAAGACAATGACTGATTATATATCTCATTAAAGCCACCAATCCCATTCCCAATAGACACACCGACACTGTTGCCATCTCCAGCCCAATTCGCATCTTTCAACGCCATATCAGCCGCAGCAACAGCATACTGAGAAAACGGGGACATCCGTCTTCTATCCGTCGACGTAATGAAACCCTCTCCATCATTCCACTGGTCTTCCGGGACAACTCCCGCAACCGTACTCGTCAAAGACTGCCACTCCTCACCTCGCCCAGCAACACTCTTCAACCCCGAAACGCCCCGCACCAAAGCCCGCCAAGTCTCTTGAACACCAACTCCCAACGGGGAAACTGCGCCTAAACCTGTAATGACAACACGACGAGCCATGATAATTCTCTCTCTTGTGTCGTTTAAAATTCAACGTCATTCACACCCTTGCCTTTTCTATTCACATCCCGAAACGCTCAATAACTGTTGACAGGGTAAATTAGCACCGTTTTAGCGCCTAAATAGGGAAGTAGCCCCACTTTGGACTTCAAATGAGGCTGGATTTGGACGCTATGTGCGAATCGCAACCACCTTGCTCCGGACAGCTGTCGAGTGTGTGCGGTATGTGCATGCTGTGTGAACATACATGATGACGTTAACAAAGAGATGTTGTAAATTAATGATATAGATTGTCTTTTGTGTTCTGTTTTCGGCTTGTTTCTTCGTCTATCTTTGAGAGATAGTCTTTTATCATAACCACACTATTTCATCCACTTTCATGCACTTTCTTCTTCACATGCCCCTTACAAAGTCGAATCGTCATTCTAATGTCCCACAGCAAATCTCCCCCACCAGGCCATGAGCCACGCTCATCAATCGACCATCCAGAAGAAGCCGACGATGAAAACGCCGGTCTTCTCGCCTCCACAGATTCCATCGAACTTCGGAATCTTCGAAAATCAACATCCTCAGATGGCGCCTCCATAATCGACGTGGACGATGCCCTCCGGCTAGATCCTGCCGCTGACTCTCCGTACCCCGAGGTTCGCGCTGCTGTGAAGAATACAGATGAGGACCTCCCGTGTAGTACTATTCGAGCTTGGACGATTGGTCTTACATTGGTGGTTATTGGAGCTTCTATGAATACCTTGTTTTCGTTGAGGTCGCCTTCTATTTCGGTGAATTCACTACTTGCGCAGGTTATTGCGTGGCCGATTGGACATGCCTGGGCGAGGTTCGTTCCTGATTGGTCTTTTAATACGTTTGGGAAACGATGGAGTTTGAATCCGGGACCTTTCAATGTCAAGGAGCATTCTGTGATCACTGTCATGGCCTCAGTTTCCTTTGGCGTAGCCTACGCAACGGATATCATCCTCGCTCAACGAATCTTCTATAACCAAAATTTTGGAATCCCATGGCAACTCATGTTGACCATCTCTTCACAAAGTGTCGGTTACGGAATTGCGGGGCTACTCAGGAAATTCCTAGTCTACCCGGCCTCTATGATTTGGCCGGCGAATTTATCCGCTGTCACGTTGATGAATGCCATGTATGAGACTAAACTTGAAAGGGACCCCACCGTTTTAGGTGGAAATATGCCCCGGTATAAGTGGTTCTGGGTGGTTGTTGGAACCTCCTTTTTCTATTACTTTATTCCAACATATTTGGTAAAGTGCCTTAGTATCTTTAGTTTTATGACTTGGTTCTTTCCGGAGAATGTTGCCGTGAACCAGTTATTCGGTGGTCAAAATGGTCTTTCTGCCATCCCCATAACATTTGATCTTACTCAAATTACCGGATTCGTAGGAAACCCTCTTATCCCCCCATGGTACGTTAACTTATTGCTCATTCAAACTACCCAACTAACATCCTTAGGGCCGCAATCTTAAACACCACGATTGGAACTGTAGCTGTTTTCATTATCCTAACTGGTATCCTCCACTTCTCCAATACCTGGTACTCGCACTACCTCCCCATATCAGACAGCAGTACCTACGACAACCGCGGTCATAAATACGATACCAAGCGTGTTTTAACCTCCCAAATGACCTTGAACGAGGAAGAATATAAATCCTACTCTCCCCTCTTCATGTCATCCACCTTTGCCATCTCCTACGGAATGTCCTTCGCAGCAATTTCCTCCGTCTTAGCACACACCTGGATCCACAACCGTTCTCAAATCATCTCCCAATGGCGGAATTCAGGAACTGAGAAGCCAGATATCCACATGCGTTTAATGCGGAAATACCCCGAGGCACCCGGTTGGTGGTACGGTAGTTTATTCCTCCTTATGCTCGGAATGGGCATGTACTGTCTCCTAGCCTACCCCACCAACTTTGAATGGTGGGCCTTCCTTCTCGCCGTATTTCTCTCCTTTGCTTTTGCTCTCCCGGTGGGTATCATCCAAGCTGTAACCAACAACCAAATCGGTCTCAACGTCCTCACCGAGTTCATCTACGGATACATCCAGCCCGGTCGTCCTCTCGGCCTCATGCTTTTCAAAACCTACGGCTACATCTGCATGGCCCAGTCTCTCAACTTTGTCTCTGACTTGAAATTCGGTCACTACATGAAAGTCCCCCCACGCACCATGTTTCTCAGCCAAGTAACCGCCACCACCGTCGCCTGCATCGTACAAATCACCGTCTTAAACCTCTCACTCTCCACCATCCCCGGCATCTGTGAACCCGACCAACCCGACCACTTCGTCTGTCCCGGCGGCCGCGTCTTCTTCTCTGCCTCTATAATCTGGGGTCTCATCGGGCCCGCGCGAGTTTTCTCCCCTGGCCAAATCTACGGTGGTCTCTTCTTATTCTTCCCGTTAGGTTTCCTTGCTCCGTTCATTTTACACAAGGCAGCTAAGAAGTGGCCTACCTCCTTTGCAAAACATCTCATCGCCCCAATCATCTTTGGCGGTGCAGCTGCAATTCCTCCCGCTACCCCTTTAAATTACTTGTCCTATGGTATCATGGGCTACTTCTTCCAATATTATATTCGGAAAGTCCATTTCCGCTGGTGGGAACGTCTCAATTTTATTACCGCTTCTGGTCTAGACTTGGGTCTTGCCTTGGGGACCGTCATTGCCTTTTTTGCCTTCACAATGCATGGTATTGAAGGACCCGATTGGTGGCCGAACAGATTAGGGAAAAACACTTTGGACGCCAAAGGAGGTGCTGTTCTTAAGAAAATGCCAGACGGCCAAGTCTTTGGTCCTTCTTCGTGGTAAACTTTCTACACTTGATAGCTTTTCTTCACTTCACTTCACTTCTCTTCTCAATTTTAAATGTCAAACTATTAACAATTGCTATTGCAACGGCGCCTGGCGTATATAAAAGGTTCTATGGCTACAAATACACACCTCATGATATCACTTTCAAACACATCCCCAATATTCTTCTCCGTCTCCTTACAAAACCAATCTAGCAGGCTCCTCCTCCAGAATAGTCTTAACCCGCTGCAAAAACACAGAAGCCCTCGGGGCCTCCGCCTCAGGCACAACCAACGTAAACACATTAGCAGTAGCCTCTACCGGCGCCGCATAACCCACCTTCTTCGCCGTCGGCTTCTTACCCGCCAGAATATCGTAAATGTCGAGCTTCTGGCTCTTGGATGAAACCACAGCGGGGCCAAGGGCCTCAATCTGGGGAACGTAGAAACCACGCGTGCTCTTGCGGGCTACGGATGGGAGACCCAGTACCGCGTTGAAGAGCTCATCCTGTGTAGGCGCACGCTTCAGAGCGGGGAGCTCGTCGTTGGCCACATCGGTAGCCCGGCTGATAAAGGCGGAAAGAGGGAGGGTAGAGCCCAGAGTGTCCCGGAGCTTCTTCTGGGCCTCGAGAACCTTAGAAAGAGAAATAGACAGAGAAACCTCCAGGTTGACAGGGGCAGGAGGAGCAACCTTCTCGGGCTTGTCAGCCTTCTTCTTGTCCTCGGCCTTCTTGGGCTCGGCCTTGGGAGCCTTCTTGATGTTGCTCAGGTCAAGCTTGGCGAGGGTATCGAAACGCGCCTTGTTGCGGCCAGGGGCATCAGTGGAGATCGAGCCCAGGTGCGCAAGAACATCACCCTTGGTGATACGGCCACCGGGGCCGGTCGCGGGGATGCTCTCAATCGTGGCCTTGTCGAGGTGGTGGGCGTGCATGAGAGTGAGAACCGAGGGCAAAAGAGTCTGGTCCTTCTTGGCGGCGGTACCCGAGGAAACGGGGCCCGAGGCCTTCTTGGGCGCGGGGGCAGCGGGGGCAGCAGCGGGCTTGGCACCACCGGCGGCGGGCTTAGCGCCAGACTCAGCGGGGATCTCGAGGGAGGAAATGTCGTCACCGGCCTCGGCCATGACGGCAATACGCTGACCGACGGGAATGCCCTTGGCACCGTCAGAGGTGAAGATCTTCATGACAATACCCTCATCCTGGGCCTCAACGTCCATGGTCGCCTTGTCCGTCTCGATCTCGAGGAGAACGTCACCGGCCTGGAATTTCTCACCCTCCTTGACGCGCCACTGGGCAATGTTGCCCTCCGTCATCGTGGGGGAAAGGGCTGGCATCGTAAAGTTCTGCGCCGCCAGGGTGCGGGCAGTGGAGTGGAAGCCTACAATAGATGTGAAACGTGGTTAATGGGGGAGTTCTCATGACAAAAGAGACTATGTTCCGGCCAAGTGAAAGTTGGATTGAGACTTTGATCGGTGACGGCAATATTAGGGGTCGATATGGCGATAGTAGGCGGTGGCGAAGTGAAACGATGACATGACCGAACGACGACATGATCACTAACGAAACTATTGGACGACGGCGGTGTGTCTCCGTATATCAAGAAACCAACAGCCCCGAAAACCAACAACGGTCCTAAACTCCGGAACTTCCAAAGCCGGATCTCCGATAATCCGATCATCATCCATAGTGAGGCTCAACCTTCCCTTCTCGAGCATCCGGTGATCCCCATCCATCCCTCACCCATAACAAGAAAAAAACTCACCACGGCGTCCCGCCCGCAGGCCAGCAAGAACAGCAATACGCGCAGCAGCAGACATCTCAAATTAATAAGAAAAAAAACCTGCCACGAAGGAAAAAAGAAGGACAACGAATCACAAAATCGACACGGCGCAAGAGGGAGGCGGCGTCCAACGAGACAGTCGGTAATCAATCAATTGATAACTGGGGAAGTGCAAAAAGGGCAAATGTCGAAACAGCTTCGCTTGAGCCAGAATTTCTCAAGCCTACCAAAAACCCAAAAAGACAGCGAATTGAATCCGTAGCTTGGCTCGGATTCCCCCGGGAAGAACACAAGGAAAGCGCAGCCGCACCTGTTTCTTACTCCTTGCACGGGCCTACAGCTTATGTCGGACGCTACAGGAAAAATTAGTAGTGCGAGAGCCCCCTGTGTGTGTGGTAGTGTTGAGCGTTGGTTGCTGACTGGTTGATGAGGCTTAATTAGTTATGGCCTGATAGGGACTACGCCAAGCGCAAGTGATAACACAAGACAGGGACTGGCGCATACTAGGTCCCACTTTGGGTGCAGAAGCTGCATGAGCTTTGCATGGAACCCTTTTGGCGGGGCAAACCCTTGGAGAGGGGTTCCACCAGATGGTTGTAACGTAGAAGGGTTTTCACGGTTAATCGGCCGACCAATTGTGTGTTTCTAGCTTGGCTATCCGGAGGATCTCCCGAACCGGCGTCGCTATTAGCCAATTTGACGAAATATAAAAAACTTTTGAACAATCTTTTTTTTCACCATTTCATAAATCATGACGATTCTTCGTGCCCTCTATCGAGGAGCCGCAGCCACGACTTCTCGTCAGTCACATGGCTTCCCACAACATGTCCGGATTTTCCTACGTCATGCCTCACACAAGCACTCGGAGGCCCGGCCTAGCCTGGAAAAATTCACCAAGAAGAGAGTCCTGATGAAGAGACCTGTCAACCCCGCGCCACCGGCCTTCCAGTTACCCTCCACTCCTGTTACCTCGGCGGGGGCCTCCGAGGTAGATTCTCAAGCAAAGTTGACTGAGGATCAAACTATTGATGAGAACTTTGATATCACCAAGGAAAGACCCAAGATTGGCCCTGGTGCGTATTGGCGGGAACTTCGCCGTAGAATAGCACCAACTATGCTTTACGGTGCCCCTAACCACGCCTGGTTCTACATTGGAGCCTGGTCCGTCGGTGCGGCCTGCGGCGGAGCTGCTTTTTACACCTACACTACCATGTACCTCAACCCACCAGAAGGTGTCTCTGATTTCGTTGCTCCCAGTTTCGGTGCCTTCTGTGTGGCCATTGTTCTCGTTGGTACCTACTTTACTATGAATTGCCGTAAAGTCGTCAAGAAGATCCGCGTACTTCCACTTTCAGAACTCAGCAAAGTTAGCCCCGACTTGCTGGTTTCCAGATTAGCACCAAACCAGTTGCCATTGGAGATTGTCGTGAGACGGATGATTCCCTTTCTGCCTCCCTACTCTGTTTACGCCTTGACTTCTCAGGTGACCTTGTCCCAGGGCCTTGGACGTCCAGCCATTAATGAAATGTCTCTTGACATGCAAGAACGTATTTTGCGGGCACATCTTACGGAAAAGTGGAACCGTGAGAACGAGAACTTTCTTATGAAGTTCTTTCGTCTTCTTACTAGTCCATTTAACGGAGCGTGGGAAGGCATCAGTATGGCGTTGACAAAGGACGGTCTGGCCGATGTTAGTATTTCTAACTTGGATGGAACTCCTAAGTTTGGAAAGTACAAGCTTGACATCACCGGTGGTGTTGCTCTCAACGATGGACGTGCCCTTGACATGCTCGTCACCGTTGCAGAGCCAGAAAGCAAGAAGAAGCTCAGGTTGTACCGCGACGCAAAGTTGTAGAGCTCTCTAGCTCATGTATATTAGTGTATAAAAAAACAGACGCTTTCTAGCCACAATCCAATTTCACCAAACCCAAATACGTGTAACTATCAAGCCCGCATTACCCACCTAACCAGAAACAACGACCCTGTGTCACTACAAGTCTTCACATTCCTAAACATGCATATGTACATATCCAGCTCCTAACCCACGCGCCACCCCTCCACACATGGCCCCCACCTAACCACCAAAATCTAGAAACATACGTCCATCCGGCTTCCCGCCGGCTATTCGAAGTTGTGTCGTCGGTGCAAACCTCACCGGAGCCAAATGTAGCAATAAAGGGTCGTTTGTCAATGTGACACGAACAGTGTGCCGCTCGGCGTCTGAGTGACCGACGACGGATCACTCTTGACGCCGGATGCGGGGCGGGCTTTGTACGTAGGTGTATAGCGTCACAGTGGGTCTAGATCTGTCACCGACTACGGGAGGAGGAAGTTCCGCGAGGGATGGGTATCAAGAGACGAGGTTGAGGAGACCCCGCCAACTATGTACACCGAGTTACTTGGTTTTTCTTTGGTTTTTGGATTCTTACGAATACAGTGGGTGAACCATTTCGGTGTACCACGACACTAGATCAAGTGTTCTGGAAACATTAGCGCTTCCGCTCTTACGATTGTCACACACGATATACGTTCAGCCATGTGCTGGTTTCCCTAAATGGTCATGTACACTAGGGTGTAGGGTTTTGTGTAATGTCAGATAGGACGATTCGGCCAAGGGAGTAAGTGGATTTCTTAGTCTGACAGTAGTTGAGGCCTATTTACGGAGGCTGACCGCTGGTTGATGGGACTAGCAAGTCTTTGTATTATTCTCTTTGTGTGGTGAGAGAACATGGGTGGCGGATGGACAGACTTATTGCCACATTATATATAGCTTGTCACTAGGTTTTGTCGGACAGGCTGACACGGGGTGTAACCATAACCCACGAGAAAGACAACTGGCGAGTCACGGGCACGAGGGATAGGTGGGAAAGACGGGTCGTGGCTTGGGAGAAAGTTACCCCAAGTTGTCTCTTTTCATTCCAGACATGCAGACGCCGGCTGGTGGATGGATGGATGGATGGAGGGTCGGCACTGGTATGTACATGTGCATGTACTGTACTTTGTACCGGGGGCAAGTGAGGATAGTGGATTTTCTAAGCTGATTGGCTGGAGAATGGGAGTTTCCTTTACGTAGAGTTACCCGCCTTCGTAACTGTCTCCACTTCGGTGGGATGCCAGTCGACTCGGGTTAGATGGGAGACTTTGGTTGACTTGGTCGGCCGAGAATGCGGGTAAAACATACGACGACGTCATTGAAACGGCTTGTCAATTCTTTCATGAAGTAACTAGTAGACATAGTACCCCGCACCTTTGAACTATCCAGGAATCAGGGCTTGATTTGCCCCTTCCTGAAGCCCTACATATAGATCTCCAGCCCGCATGAGATTTTCAGGTCCCTTCCCACCGACAAATCCAACGAAATTCACACCGAAAAGCCCATTTAATCGAGCATCATCGACCCATACATTCCATGCCATCCAAGCTGAGCCGGCTGGGCTGACAAAAGACCGTGATGTCATGTGTATGCAGCGACCCAGGGTCACCCTGTCATATCCAGCCAACAGTCTTTGGCTTCTCCTCTTTTTAGTCGGTACGGTACTTGGTCGCTTACCGCTTGTCATGATAAGTAGAGATGAATTGGAGGGTGTGTGAGTGGAAACCAAGTGCGCATTGCGGTGGCTAAATTTGAATTTGCCTCTGGATGGAGAATAGGCGGCTGGCTTACAGGTCGGGTTTATGGCGTTGTACCGCCGCTGAGTGCGGGGCGGTAACTCCAGGTCTGTGGGCTATATGCGGGATGGAAAAGGGAGGGAGAGGAGTTACATACATACATACATGTCGTGTTGGGGCGCTTATACTGAGTAATGGGGTTCGTTCTTTATTTCGTTTGTCCTGGTTTTGAGGCCGGATTGTTTGTAAAGAATGGCGAGAGAAAAATCTAGACGGTTCTGACGCTGGCACTAGCCAATGATGTGTAAAAGAAAATAGCGAGATCCCTCTTCCCTCAATGCATGCTTGCATTCCACAAAAGATTGAAGGTGCGAGGATGAATGGAAATCTTCAGTTGAGGGTTGTTAATCCCATCTTCAAAATTCCAGGGTTATACATCTGATTGGCAACTCAAGTGGAGGTCTCAATTTATTCGATCCATGGAGACAACGATGATCATGAGGCTGACCGACTGGTGGGCCAAGACAGATCACGTAGGGCTCTAAGTGGTGACCGGGGTATATTGAATGTCGTCACAGCCAGCCGTTGGACAGGCATTTACCATCTTCAATGCGGGGCGGGGCTCACCCGAGATATCCCGTGGTTTTTTGTCATCGTGACTGCTTACGTCCGTCTACTCCGCCCAAAGACATAGGCTTCATTCCCTAGCTAGCTTGCGCGGTTACTTGCCCCCCGCCTGAACGGACAGACAGATTTCAAGATAGGAGGAAAGGGATTGTTGAGGAGAAGGAGGACTGTGCACAGGATTCAATCTACATAGACACAGTAGTAAGTGCGAAATGCGAAGGTTTTGTCGTCTTCCCGAGGGGGATTTGGAACTTTGGAATGGGTGGGTTGGTCCTGCAGGCGGGAGGAGGGTACGTCCGGAGAGGCCGGGCCCGTGATTGCTGGGGCCGTTGTTGATTTGCGGCGGTCGGGTACGGAGGATTGAGGGGTGTGTACGGAATGATGTTATTCCAGCCATTTCATTTTTTTTCTCTGATCTTTGAAAACTTAGTGGACTTACAGAAGCAAAGAATGGTTGAATCAAAGAAGCTTGGACTCGTTGTCTGGGTTGGGGTGCGGGTAGCGGGGACAACGCTTAAAGATTGATTAAACAACTAACACTGAGGGAGAGCTTCTGCATGACATTCGCTAAATGGGCACATCAAAACGCCTAGCAACCAGCAAACGAATAGAACAAATCCAATCGAAGTCATATATCAAAATCTGAGCACCAATTGCTCGGTCAATCCTACATTATGCGTTTCTATAGAACACACGCCATAAAAGAGCCCATTAACAAGCTATGATATACTCCGGAACCTCTTCCCCCGTGCCCTGTTACCCCTCCAATGGCCTGCCAGCGGTGAAAAAGCGCATTCTTTCCCCGGGAAACACACCCATCATCCGAGCCCGCGTCAAGCAATTTCCACCCAGCCTCGCTTGTTTCGCGGGCGGTCGTCACGGTATTTCTTATCACATTCATACAAGGTTTCGGGGCGGAAACCCTGTATCTTGGAACCTTGGGATGACGACCAACTGGAATTCAACAACTCAAGATATGGGTGTATTTTAGCTCATGGATGGTCACTTGCAGTGGTCTCATGGAGGGGGACGCCTCCCGTGATTTCTGGATTCTTGGTGCTGACTGACTGCAAGCCTATGGGTCTCGTGTCACTTGGTAGGGTGGTATGGTCCAGTTGGGATGCAACGCTACTGAAAGAACGGTAGCGAAGGCACTGGTTGAAAGTGTTTTGCTAGTACGGCCGACGGGGAAACTTCCAGTCGGCAAACCTGTGTCATTAACTGGCTTGACGTGTGTACATGTGTACACCCATATATAGATCCCAGAAACCCCCAGTGAACTACATCCACATAATCACACCACTAGGCCTTATACTGACCACTTGGCCCTCCACTTCATGTACTTGTGTCACCAAACAGGAAGATCAAGTGGGCCTCACTGGCCTCATAGCCAGCCCATTTCCCCCTCGAAAGCCACGATACACGAATCCAAAGGAACCAACCGTAACCAGAACCCCATCGGCCCTGCATGCATAACCCGAAGCTATCAAGTCATCATGTAGCCTAGATTGGAATCTGGAATGTCGGACGGCCGGTGGGGCGCTGGATAAAGGCTAAGGGGCTTCCCCGTGCGTGCGTGTGTATGGAGGCTCCAGTTTGAGCGGTACTGTATCAATGTATGTATGTAGGGTGAGTTAGAGGTGCGTTGCGTGAATGCATGCAACCATACAAACTATACTGCACTGCACTAGATGGGAAGAGCGTGCGTACACTTATTTCGTCATGGTGGGTTGTCTTTTTTTACTTCGGCCGAGAGAAAAGGTCGTAGTGGACAAGGCCTGGGCTTTATCTAGACGCCGATTTTATTGGTATATATTGGGGTTTTTGCACCCGACTTACAGGTTCGTATTGACACAAAAGTCAAGATGGTTTGTACATATGTAAACCTCACGTGAGAGCTGTCAACCGTCATCTAGTTTGCTCAATCGTCGATGTCATTACCCACTTGAAATTATGCACAATGGCGATATAAAAGTCATCTGATCCATTCATTCTGCACTAGATAGATTAGGGTTATAAGGCGAACATCGAAACCGCATCACAACGAAAGGATTTGACCGCTCGGCTAGGTATCAGTTCATTTTGCAACAGGTTTGGCTTTGTACTCTTGGTCCAAGTTTACATGTGGTTGTAAGTTGTCTTTGTCTGTACGTGTTGAACTATCTCCAATGACGACATGATATTTGTTTTCTTCTTTGTGATTTCTGTGCGAGGGTGTTTCCAGTTAAACATCCAAGATACAACAAAGATACGTCTTGCCTAGGAAACTTGGAAGGGATATCAAACTGAGACTTGCAGGCTTTGGTTTGGTGATTTAGGGGCGAATCCCAGTCCTTTGTCACCGTGGATTTTGGAGAGGCTTAGTTTTGTACTTGATGGAGAAAATAACAACGGAAAAATAGAACCCATTCTTGGGAAATCGGAGTACAACTTCGTAGTTCATTGCTGTTATATAGTAAGCCCTCGTAACGATGGTCGTTGCCCCCCTTTTATGATGATGCAGGATGCTAATTGCGAGACAAGCGATTCGCTCAATGCAAGCGCCAATGGCAAATACATACAAAAGTCAAACGGACAGCCGACGTCTAGTGGGGTTTTAACCAGTCACATTGCATTGTTACATTGTTTAGTTTGGGCGGCCGCTGTAATATCGGGGTAGCTTGTCAAAATGAGAAGGAGGGAGAACATTGGTTAGTAAGTGTGATGAACTCAGCTGACTGTCTAAATTTTGCGATATCAAGTGAATATCAATAAATAAGCCCCTCTTCCTCTTTGTCGATACTCGTTTCGTCCCCTGGAGACCACGCCGCGCTCTGACTGCCGGTGTTAGCTGGGCGAACCTGGACGAGGTGTTAATCAAATCACTGACTGGGGAGCTCCCTTGTTGTCACGTCGTAGTGTGGGTGAACTTGTAGTTTGGTCTTTGTACTACAAACCATCATCACTACGTATATTCGTGGGTATTGTATGTACACACATACATTTAGATATATATGTACATATATGTATGTACCCACCACAAAAGGAATCTTGTTTTCTCTCATGTAGCTTGGAAATCGCCCATCTGGATTTGTTTGTATTGCCTTGGTCGGTCACGATGTAGACCGAGGTTTGCTATTTGGTCAGGTGTCTATGTCTTGGTTGTGAATCTATGTAGCTGACCAACCATACTAGTGGTCTCCATCTAGTTCTCTATCTAACATATCAGATCAAGTCCCTGCTTTGTAAACATGCAAACCCCGCTTTTTTTTAGTTTTACCTCTACGTCGGTCACTCCCAACTGCATAATCGCACGCCTTCCACAAATCAAAATCGTCATTGACGTGCTTTCATAGGGTTCACCGACCCTCAATTCGCAATTGAATCTGTAAACTTGCACTCTATGCACCCCTCCCCCCATGAAAACAAGGTGTACCTCGGTCGGTCGTAGCCCTTAACTCGCTATACCAGGACGTGCTAAGCAAATCCACTTCATCCTCCCCGAATCCATTTGTTTTCCCCATAGGTCACTTGTAAATAAACCAAAAGACGCCAGAATAAATTCAAAACTGACGGAAAAAGTCACGCAAGCCAAGACTACGGTAAAAGGACCACTGACCGCTACGCCAGACCAAGTGACTTGTTAAACTGACCTACGTCAACTGCTGCAATTGTTCAAAAGAAGGCACATGTCCGCATTGCTCCTGCTACATTGTCTTTGATTATTTCTTACCGGATGGTCTTTTGCCTTTGCTCGACTTGCATACACCTACATATGTACTTGTCTTCATACTGGAGTACACGCCCATCCGTCCATACATACATATGTGCATACATTCCATCCATTCACATCATCGCTGTGCCCTCCTTCTCTTTTTTACGCTTCTCTCTTACGCTGCCTCTTTCCCCCCCTTTCCATTCCGGTTCCAGCCTCTCCGAACGTGATTTTGTTCCATCACCACGACGATTCACGACAAGACTGACCGAAGATCATCTCTTCTAATCGGCATCACTATTCATAATCATTACAACACTTTTGTCCGTCCGTCGACACCGCCATAATCTCATTGCCGATTATACAATCAATACATCTCCGCCTTGTGTGCAGTGCGCAATCTCCGGCGATTCTTTTTTTATTCTTCCATCTCGCCATCTTTTGGTGTAGCCATTCTCGTAACACCCTCTCGCTGTCGCTGTTCGGAACCCGACTATTAGTGCTATCTCACCGAGATCCATTTACCACAACTCTCTTTACACAATCTCGACATTTATTTTTGTCCCCATCGACGCTCTTCAAGGCCTCGTCTCCCCGCGAGAATATCACATCTCTACTATAGGTATGTCTATGTTTACTTTTGTTGTTGGTTGGAGAAAAGACGCTTCCTCCCTGTTTACGTTGTTCTCGCTTGTTTGAATGTCCATGCACCCGCTGCCCCGCTCTGCCTCCACTCAATCGGATGACGAGAGATTACTGTATGGAAGATATCGGCTGGCCCAAAGTCAATCGGTGGTGGCCCCGGAGCGTTGTTTGCTTCGTTATCGTGAGGTGTTTGTTCGCGGCGTACCGAATAACATCATCCCGGCTCTTGTCCCGCACAACCCCTCTCCGCCCCTCCATTCATCACACCCCAGTCTCACCGATCTACGAAACATGATGCCTTCACCTTGAAATCTTGATGAATTCGCGCATCCACTTATCTCACCAAGCTTGGGCCATCGATTTGGTACTCCCAAGTTTGTGCCCCAAGTCCCCGCCTGCTTCTCTTTCCACCTTGCCTTTGCTCCGTGTGGGTTCACGAACCCCAGTTAGTCATGCACATGTACATATGTATAGACATACATACATACATGTGTACTTACATGTCATCTTTGGTTGTTGTACTCCATAGCCATGTAACCCACAACTTGTCCATAGCTATCACAATGACAAGCACAAGTCGCTGATGCTGCCTGGCCGATTGTATCGGCTGTCCGCCGACTGCTGATGCGTGAACACATTGCTGCGCCGTCTTCTTACATTCACCCAATTGGGAAATAAATTGGTTTACAGCAGGTCTAGAGACAAGTCAAAAAAGCTCAAAATCGCTGGGTTTTTGTGACAAGGCCCGTGGCTCGCCTGTGACTGGCCTCTATCGGGCCTCTGACTGGGTGCACCTCTACTAGGTTTGCTTGTCCAGCCTACTTTCCCTGATATCATAGAGTGGGAGCACGCTGTTCCTGGCGTCACTGATTCCACTAAGCTATTTGGCGCCAACCCGTCAGAAGTCGGTTCTGTGTTCCCTCTGGCTCCTTGGCTTGATTCCTTGGGCCTGGCTTCTACCGTCGCTTCTAACGCAGTCATGGACGCCATCTTGCCCTTGTTCACTAGTCCATATCGAACTTTCAAAATCCAACCAACCAGACTAGATATGCACGGCCCCGTGTCGTTGTTGCTGGATCTTTGTTCTGCCTTTTTCTTGCTGTTCTGCACACTGCACTGGCGACTACTACCAAAATCCTGATTGTCCCCCCGCCTTCTCTATCACAGTCCTGCCTTGTCCTTTTGCGCCTTCAAAGTGCCACTGACTTGCGCTTTGCTGCGTTGCTCTTGCACATCGACTCTTCCCGGTCCCTGTCACTCCATGGCCTCCCTGGTTCTTATTACCTGCTTGCTTCACCTTGGATCCGCACATCTTGTCTCTGCTTCCCCTCCCCCGTCACAACCGTTGTCTATTTTTCTTCTCTTGTTTTTTTTTTCTTTCTTTTTTTCCATTCTTCCGCGTGTCTTGGAATCCGGCGCAGACAAGAGTCTCTCCTCTTGAACATTTCTTGCTGCTGCTTGGCCTGATTGATGGAAGTTGCGTTATCAAGTCATATTTGGTGATAACGAGGGCCTCAATTTCTTTTCCTTGCTCTTCTTTCTTTCTGGCATGGGTACTTGCTGAACCACGCAGCACCTGATTGACTTCTTGGTCACTTCTGCGCCTTTCATAGCTTTGTTGCGCCGTCTTTACGTTGCTGCGACTCTGCAACCAACATCTTACGCTGGTGTATTTGAATTTGTTTTATGCACCTTTGATTTAGTGCCTTGTTTTTTTCCTTAACAGCCGTTTTCTACTGTCTTTAATTCTCCAACCACCAGCATCCATCAGCGTTGTCTGCTCCGACGACTTATCGTCAACACATACTAACGACCCGGCCACAATTAGACTTTTCTAAACTCCCTTGGAGACAGCCACATACCTTCTTTTCCGCATTCTTTGGCTCGCCTCGACTCCCTCGTCCCCTTTTTTGTCATACATTCATATATATACTACTGCCATATATTCCACACTTTTCCAATCCACCCTCTCGGTCTTGGCTCTTCGTCACCGAATTCCGCCACCAACAACTACTCTCTGCACTCCTTCGCTCTCGTCGCCTCCTCAACGACGTCAAACCAACTACTCCCGGAGACACCGCAAAAAATTCCCTGCCTGTGCAATCTGGTCGTACACTGTCGAGCCACCCCCCATTTGTGCCTCCGCCGCCGCTGTGTGCTACTCGACTCCGTCTCTACACGCCCTCCGCCTGCTTGATTCCGCACACGAGTAACTACACAAGGCACAAACACCCCTTGTGTTTAGCTATTTTGGTGTTTGGCGACAGAACCAAACCCCACGCCCATTCGGCCTTCCTTTAATAACCGACGGATCACCCACCCTTCTTTGCCTTTTTGCCGGTGTGATCGATATCTCAGTACATTCTGTTCAAGCCATCTTGCCAATATAGCTCTGTCCATGCCATAGCCGCTGTTTCCTAGTAAAATGGACTCTGAAGACGGAGAGGTTTACATCAAGGTATGTTGAAATCGCCACATCAAATTGTATAACAAGCGAACGGACCCGCTAACATTTTTTCCTTATCAGAATCTCGCCAATTATGTGCACAGTCACGAAAAGGCTTTGGCGAATGCCAACAACCCTCGCCGCAACGTCAATGCCAGACATTCGGTTTCTCACAGTTTGAGTTTAAGCTCTCCGACAATTCAAAGGTCGCCAACTCTCCCAATACGGCCCTCCACATCAGCAACTGCCTCGCCATTTTCACCGAGCTTTTCTATTTCCCTTCCTTTTGGCTCGTCTTCTTCAAAGGCCACTAAGCTTTCGCTTACCCCGCATCATTTGTTTTACCTGCTCTCACGGTTTGAAGAGCTTGGCATCGATGTCGGTCCTATGAAGGTGCGCCTCGAGAACATCCAGGACACCTCCAACACCTCCAACTATGTCTCTTTTCTGAGCAACAGCCAGCGATCTAACCCCCGAGGTTCTGATGTTGGATCTATCCGCTCTGTGTCTAGCATTCGGAGTGTGATGTCCAGTGTCACTTCCATTTGGTCCAATCTTGGCTTTGGTGCCAACATTTCTGCCGCTCGTACTGAGCGCCATAAGGCTTTGATTCATAGTGAACTCAAGTATCTTTACTCTTCTTTCACCAAGATCCCAGCACTTCGTCTGGCACCAGATTGGCGGGCGCGTCTTGTGCGAGGCTTCGAAGAGTTCCCCTTTGACTCGGCTGTTCCTCTGCATGCATTCAAGAACGTGCAGAGTCTCGAGATTGAAGACATTGACTTTCGTCAATTCTTTGGCTGGGACCGCATGGCGGATCAAATCAAGTCTCTGACTTTGCGTAGAGCTGTCATTGATGATCCTGCCGAGATTCTCATTGATATTGTCCTTGATGACATGGATAGGCGCCGTCGTCGCACAGGGAAGAACCAGCAAACGCCCCCATCTACATGGTCTGGTCTTGCTAGCCCTCGCCGTAGCCCAACTCTTGGACACACCGACCTTCCGAGAATGCTTTCTCCTCCGGGTTCACCGGATCCCCGGCGTTCGGGAAATGATCTCCGGATAGGGTCTCTTAACATCCACGACTCTGCTATTTTTGAACCGCCTACACCCTCAGAAGCAAAGCGCAATCGCATGCGTGGTATGTCTGTCTCACAACATGAAGATGGCCACTCCCCCACGAGACACCACACACCTAGCGGTTCCCGGCATCACAGAGACAGTTCCATGAGCCAGCCTCGTGGTCCACCCAAGGTGCGCAGATCTGGATCGGGCAGCTCACATTCCAGTTTGTCAGACTCATATCACCAGCAGGCTCCATCGCGACCCAACGGTCATCAGCGACGTGGAAGCTCCTCGAATCTTCTTAACCTTGCCAGCACCAGCACATCTGTGTTACCTACTACCAAGTGGCGTTTCTTGCGGCACCTGTGCCTGGCGGAAAATTCAATGACTGCGATTCCTAACAGCAGTTTGGCGCCTCTAGCCAATACCCTGCATTCATTGGATGTCAGCAGCAATCTTTTTACTCAGATTCCTGACAGCTTGGCCACGCTTACTGCTCTGCGTGCACTGAACCTTGCGCACTGCATGATCGATTCGTTGCAGTCGCTGACACGGAACCCGTTGCCCGCGATTTCTTCCCTTAACCTCCGTAACAACCGGTTGGTTGGACTCTCAGGAATTGAGAGACTATTGCCCCTTGAGCGCTTGGATTTGAGAGACAACAGTTTGAATGATCCCCTAGAGATTGCGCGTCTGACAGGAATTCCCTTTATCCGCGAAATTTGGGTGGACGGTAACCCGTTCACGCGGACGCACAAGGACTACCGGATCACCATTTTCAATCTCTTCCGCAAGACTCCTGGTTACACGGACGATTTAGTGATCGACGGGGCAGGGCCAAGCTACTCGGAGAAGCGTTATCTTGTGGACCGTGTACCTCTTCCGGCGGCTGTGCCCGTGGTGCGGCCACCTGCGCCAGAAGTTCCTGCAGTTGACATTGGCATTGGTAGCTCGTCACCCGCGAAGCAGACGTCTGTTGTTGGTAATGTCACAAGATCGCAGATGAGTCGCGGGCCGAATGTTTTACAGAAGCAGCAGCCCCAAGGTCGGGTGGTCAATGGTGAACGGTCCCAGCGCAAAAAGGGCTCTAAGCGCCGTATGGTGGATCTATCGACATCGGAGCCGAGTCGGTACCCGCCGGCCTCAATTTTGACTAGCGACATGGCCCCTCCTCCTATTCCTGCGCAGCACATGCAGCAGCAGGGTCCTGCTCAGACTGTCTCGGGAGGGCTTCCGCAGCTTCCGCGCAAGAAGCCGAGTATGACGATCAAGACTAATGTTTCGTCGTCTTCGGTTGTGAGCAGCGACGACGCAACTACGCCAACTGTTTCGAGGAATGATTTGTCGCGGCACAGGATGTCTCAGTCGTCTGATGTTTCACCACCTGAGCCGGCGTCTCCCGTTCTGGAGGCGCAGGGACAAGCGGCCCACCCGCAAGTTGTGAGCGGCGGTGATTCGTGCGATGTGTCGTCGCCCGTTCTTGCGGGCGAGACCGAGCTCTCGCCTTTGTATAGTCCTGGTGCCGGTGTTGGTGCGCCGTGGGATGTTGGCGCGGAACTGTATCGTCGTAAGATTGAGGCCTTGCGCACTGAAGTCGGCGAAGGTTATCTGACTGTGCTGGGCGAAAACTCGTGGACTCCTGGTTCGGGCCCGGAGTTTGGAGTATCGGAGTATAGTGGCACGGTTTCGATGGCATCGGCGGTACACCACTCTCGTCCGCATACAGCGACGGCCAGTCAGGCTGCGGTGGTCAGTAGTGGTCGTACGCTTGGATAAGAGATAGCAGTGCTGTGTACGACTGCACTGTGTACGACGTTGTGGGTTGATGCCACTCTTTTTCAAAAGCCTGATTGCTTGTGTGGCACCACAGCATGGTGAGCATTTCTTCTTTTTTTTCGTTCTTTCTTCTTCTTTACTTTTACTGTGATACCCGTCGAGGATCATCAGTTGCGATGGTCTTCCGACACCTCCCTTTTTTTCTCAAAAAAGACACAGCATCCGCTCGCTATCACGGCTTGTTATAGCCTAGCAGCCCGTGTCTAGGTTGATTTGACATGGCTGTCATGTTTTTTGCTTTTTGCTTTCGGGGCGAGTATGGTTATTGTTGAGCTTGTCTTTCTTGCCTGTTTTCTTGTTTGGTCTGGCGTTTGTGTTTGGTCTTGTTTAAGTGTTGAAAAGGAGTGTTTGTCTGGGTTTTTTGGATTTTATATGGGCTGCAAGGAATTACAGCGGGATTGGATGATGGCGTCTTGCTTTTTTGGGGTTGTTTTTATTTTGGTTCGGTATCTTATAAACTGAGTTGTTTTTGTCTCTTATATGTCTGGTTTTCAAATTGTGGTTCACATTCACAACTCACATGTCAAGCGTATGCTGTGTAATGAACCCTAGCGATATATGAAACCCTACAATACAACCCAGACGGGCCACCTGACCAACCTTGCCCATCCCCACCCTTTAGTAGCCTGCCTCGTGGCAAACGCGAGCCAATCAGGTGGTTGGGTTCACTGTTGCAATGCACTGTGGAAGGCATGACAGGTGCTGCTGCTAGGCTAGGTAGGTCGTTGTAGAATCTGTAATTGGCACGTCTAATCACAACTGGCAATTTTCAACATACGGAATTCTCATTTGTTTTTGTTGATATCTGGCGATTTTTCACTGTATCTTCTGCGCGACAAGAAACCACGATACGACAATTTTCGTTGCGTTAAGCGGCTTTTTTTAACACGATTTTTTATTTTTTTTTCATCACGCGGAAAACGTGAGCCTTGCGGGTTGCGTGCGTCCGATTGCATTGATTTGGAGTGGATTGCTTTGACGCGGGTTTACTGGCTGCTTGGCTTGCTAGACTAGGCTGGTTTTTTGGTCTGGTTTGGCTGGTGCTTACTTAGTTACGGTCGATGACGTGAGGGGGTTTTTCATCTCTTCTACAATAATACACCTTTCACGACTTGGCTTGGGAGGACATACAGACGACGATTTTTTTACCGACTTTTGTTGTGCCGGATAGTTACCATCGAATACGCAACGGACGACTCAACCCCGCTTGGTTATCTTTGACGACGCGCTTGGAATACTCCACGGTGATTGGCTGGATTTCTTGGTGGGATAAGCGTCGCCACGACGTCTTACGAGACGATTGATTACCAGCACGACACGACTTTTCGCGCGGCCTTTACAACACACATACCTACTACGTTTGCAAGTATCGTCCTTTCCCGACTAGGCTTGGCTTGTTTCTACAAACTACAACTACGATTTCACACACCCCTACACATACGCACACACACATATCACAATGATACCAAAACCGACAACCCCCCGGCCTCGCGGCAAACCCGCTACGAACCCAACAACCGGCCGCCGTAGAGGTCGACCTCCCGGAAGTACGAACGCTGCTCGAGCAGCCCGCCTTGCGGCAGCTGCTGCCAACGCCACAAACGGTGTGCTTAACGCCACAGTTACATCGGCAGCTACCTCCGAACCGCCACCCAAGAGGAGACGGTATATCCCTGGCGGAGCTGGTGGCGGGGGCAGATTCATAGACGTTGAGCTTTTGCCGGATGGCACGTTACCTGGTGGTGGGTTACCAGGAGTAGGTAGACCGCCGGGTCCGAGAAGGAGTGCAAGCATCAGTGTAGGAGTTGCGGCAGTAGCTAGTGAGGCGGCCAGAAGACGATCACGGCCACGGAGATTACGAGAGATGGTGGAAGAAAGTGAAGAGTATGGGTCAGCAGCGGCCATGGCGGCTGCCGTTGCACAAAGTGAGGGGTACAAGCCACGAGAGGAAAGGGGATGGGAGGAGTTCCATCCAGATCTGGACATTGAAGGATGTTTCAAAGTGTTCAGCGCAGCCGAAGTTGATGGGACTTTACCGACGACTACCTCAAACGGAGAGACTGTACCAGTCGAGACACCAACGACCCCACCAAAACGAAGAGTTGGTAGACCATCACGAAGCTCCGGACCCATGGGCGTCGTTGGGTCTCTGCGTACACCTGCAGTCCTTCCTATCAACGGCCAAACACCCAAGGAAAGATTAGACCTCAAGAGACCGTCTTACCGTCGGGTTGACCGGGTTTCATTATTCGAGAATAAGGCACTCGGGACCGCTAGATACGTCGACAAAGCTATGGCCAATGTTGGTTTCCAAGAAACAGATCGGTTTGCTCGTGCGGACTTCTCATTGGTTCGAGCAAGTGATGGTGGTTGGGATGATGACCAAAACGATCAACTCATGGCTGCCGGTAGCATTTCTTGTGAGAAGGGTCTTGGCCGTGTGGAATATGATATGGATGAACAAGACGACATGTGGCTCGAGGCACTCAACCGCGAGCGCAAGAACGGCGGATTCGACCCCGTCACACGCGAGCTCTTCGAAATCACAATAACCAAGATTGAAAAAGAGTGGCATGCCCTTGAAAAGCGTATCCCCAAGCCCAACCCGAAGCCGCCTCAAACACAGAGACCTCGGTCCAGTAGTGCAGCTGCTGTTAATGGAGAGCAGGCTGTAGCTAACATTGCGGCTGGGGATGAGCCGGATAGCAAGTGTGCCATTTGTGATGATGGGGATTGCGAAAACACCAATGCCATTGTCTTTTGTGATGGTTGTGATTTGGCGGTGCACCAAGAATGTTATGGTGTGCCGTTCATCCCGGAAGGTCAATGGCTTTGCCGCAAATGTCAGCTTATTGGGCGGGGAGTTCCGGTGAGTTTTTCAATGAATGTTCAAGAAATGAACCCATGCTAACAAGACTTTTAGACCTGCATATTCTGCCCAAATACAGATGGCGCATTCAAGCAGACTAACTCTTCCAAGTGGTCGCATCTTCTGTGCGCAATGTGGATCCCCGAAGTATCCCTTGGTAACTGCACTTTCATGGAGCCAGTCATGGATGTAGAAAAGGTGCCCAAGACACGCTGGAAACTCGCTTGCTACATTTGCAAACAAAGAATGGGTGCGTGTATCCAGTGTAGCAACAAAAACTGCTATCAGGCCTTTCACGTCACCTGCGCTCGCCGCGCCCGGCTGTTTCTTAAGATGAAGACGAGTCAGGGCGTGCTGGCTGTTCTTGACGGTGGCATGACTTTGAAGGCTTTCTGCGACCGACATTGTCCTTCCGAGTACACCGAGGATAACAAAGTAGCAGACGCTACCAAGGCTGCCAAGAAGTTCTATAAACGGAAGATGAAGGGTAGAGTATGGGCAGATAACCAAGGGACGGCCGCTTTGTTAGCAGCTCAGCAGACTTTGGCCAGCGATAACAAAACAGCAGCTGATGAGTCTGTAGCTGGCTCGAGGGTAGTTTCAGCTAGTTCGACGCCAGCGCCAGTTTCGGCCCAGCCAAATGGTGTCAACGGGACATCAGCAAATGATAAGAAGAAGGGAGGCATGGTATGGAAACTTCCTTCTGGTGCCCCTGTTATCCCGGCAGCCGTCTTCGACCTGGTAGATGCAGCTCTTGCTCGTTTCTCGCTGCGCAAGCGGCGCGAGGTTGTGACTGAGATCTGTAGATATTGGACTCTCAAGCGCGAAGCCCGCCGTGGTGCTGCCCTCCTTAAACGTCTGCAGTTGCAAATGGAGACCTTTTCATCTATGGAGTTGACAAGAAGGAATTTTGCTGCTATGCCTGCAGGAAAACAAAGACTTCAACGGCGTATTGAGTTTGCCGAGGCTTTGTTGAAGGATCTCACCATGTTGCAGAAATTGACGGGTGATATTGTAGAGAGAGAGAATATCAAACTGGAATGTGCGCAGCTTGAAGAGGCATTTGTCGACACGTGCTACTTTGCTGTTGCAAGACACTTTGGCCCGGCTGTTGAGAAAGCCATTGAGTAAGTATTTACATGTGTCTTTTCGGTGGAACCTTGCTAACTGTTTTACCAGTCTCGACAAGAATATTTTTGGCACTAGCTTCCTTCAGTTGCAAACTGATGTCGATGCTCGGTTATATACCACAACTCTCGACTTTGTCACAGCCTTTGCACGTGTAATCCAAACCGGTATCAAAGAAGAGAACGGGACACTAGCATTGCCGCGAGCACCTGGTGTTGAGCCTTCTCCGACCAAACAAAACTTCTCTGACATCCGGGTGCGTAAAGCGCTTGGAAAGCGTATCACTAAGGCCATCCACCCGTTTATCGAAGAAGCCATGGCTGTTGAAGCAGCCGTTTTGCATCGGCCTCTTGAGGGATTGAAAGTTGAGATTGAAGCAGTTCTCCAGTCAGCCTGGGACACTCCGTTCGATGCTCCTATTGCCACTCAAACACCCGCTGACGGCGAAGATATGGTTATGGCCGATGCGCCACCGCTGATTGTAGGGGGTGTTGATGGAGAAATCTCCCCTAAACACGTGACGGGTGAGACACCTATCCAGGAAGTGGCAGTTCCACTAGTAACTGACGTCGCTCCGGATTCTATGCTAGTCCATCAGACGACTCCGCCTGAAACCACCGATTGCGCACTCCCAATTCTTGCTACGTCGAGCGGGAATAGTGAGGATGCTGTTGCAAATGGTTCAAAGTCAGTTGGTGGTCAAGACTGCTCGGCCACTAGTAACCAGACACCTCCAACTCCACCTCAAAGTACCAGTAACATATCGTTTGGGAAATCATCTCCAGAGGCACCTAATGTTCTCAAACATGGTGGTCCATTATGGTACTTTTCAGTAGCCAATATCCACGGACTCTCAGTTGAAGAACATGGTGGTAATATCTCACGTGGGGTCAGCGAAGAACTGACAGACCTTGACGATGAAGAGTTGAAGAGGCTAGAACAGCTGCCGGGCAACCAGGCAAGCGGTAATGCCCAACTTCCCGGAGGCACACTTAGAGGCGGCGAAAGCAATGATGTGGAAATGACTGATGCGCCGGCAAGTGACTTGACTGAGCAGACGGTAGCGGGTAAAACGTCACCACCGGAAACAGTCCCTACACAGCCAGAGTATTCGGAGTCGTCGGAATTGGAATCACAGGACAAGCCGGCCCAACTCTCTGCACCTGCTATCACTGTAACCAAGGCATCTTCGCCTGGCACATTGGTCCCAATCATTGAGCGTATCTCATCGCCACGTAGAACGTCCCCCCGCACTAAGACTGTCACCCGTTCGAATGTTGCACTTCCCGTGACGTCAACACCGACATTGAAAGTCAGTAAGCCGGAAGCTTCTGAAACTCAATTGGCGATCGCAACACAATCCGAGTCTGCGCTTCCTCATCACCCGGCGCCACAAAGTGTCATTTCAGAACTTTCGGATGTGCCGTCATCTCCCTCGCCAGATATTGAGGCTAACACTGAGGTTATCAATGGCGCTGATGGTATCAAATCAGAGGAAAATGAAGTGATCAAGGCGATTGAAGATGTGCGACCGTTAACTAAGAAGGAATTGGTTCCTGTTGTCCGGGCGACAAGAGCAAATGCGGCGGCGGCGGCTGCTGCGGCTGCTGCTGAGGCAGCCTTGAAGAAAGCAGCGGCAAAGAAACGGACGAGAGCTTCAACTAGATCTCGGCGGTAAATGGGGTTGATTTCCTTGTTGGTTTATGAACCAATAAGGTTTTTAAATTGGCGCGGTTTGTTGCTGTTTTGTGCTTTGTAGGCTTTTAAGGACGAGTGGGTTGTTTAAGAATATCTGATAGTTTGTTAGTAACATTGTTTTTTTCTAAGTTTATGTATTGAATCATTACATAGTGAATCAATGTAGTGAATTGGGAACCTACAGTGATGACGAAAGTTTGTTGGCGCAGATAATATCTGGGCTGGATCCGAAGATCACGATCGGGCAGCTATGAATGCAGTTCAAGTCCAAAGCAGCAAGCAAGCGGGCCCTGCGAACGAATTCGCAAGTAACAGTAACTTTAAATTGGAAGATATGTATAAGTTAAGAAAGCCGGTATATAAGGAAACGAAATTAACAAAAGCGATGACTTTGATAGAATACGCAATGGGTAAAGCGACAATAACAAAACAAGACGAATACGATGTGAGCAGATTGTGAAAAAGAATTTCTAGAAGGCAGCGTAGAAAATTCATGGGATGGGCGGAGGTGGATTGGTGGGTGTAGTTGATGATCATGTGATCTGTGTTGCGTATTGTGGACTGGGTTTGTTGGTTTGCATAGGGTTTGATTGTTAAGCGACGATGACGGGATACGGTGAGGTTGTAGAGGTTTCTTAGGGACTTTTTGGGGCTTTTTGGAATAGACTATGGGGTTGGTTTTGGGGGGGTTGAGTTTGGTTACTGGGTTGAGGAAGATGGACGAATGTTAGAGGAATAGGTAGTCACTAGGTAGCTATTCTTCAGTTGAACGATGGACTGACTGGTTTAAATATAAATGATGTAGGTTGTTGTTGTGTTCCATTTACAACTTGATTAGCTAAACGATGTAGGTGCCTACTTGACTGGTCAATGGTAGGGTTAGTATGATATCAAATCCACATGTGTTATCACACATTGAGTATTAATAGGGACACTAAAAAGTATAGCCGCCACCTATTTGTGAATTGACACTTTATCTTTCTGTTATATCATTACACACCAATTAAACACGTCATTACTTCCAAAATGTCAACAACTCGTCTCTCCCGCTTTCAATACTATAAAACCGCCACAGCCGCTTTCCTCCAAGCCCCTCGACCAATCTATCTCCTCCGAACCCCACCACCAAAGACTCCGCTTCCAACCCACCTCGTAACTCTCGACGCCTCATTCAACCCGCCGACCATCGCACACCGGAATCTTCTTCGCTCCGCTCTAACACAAGTCCGGAAGAATGCCGCGGGACGGGTCGACGCACTCCTGCTTCTTGCGGTGCAGAATGCTGATAAGGGGGTTGGTCCGGCGGGGTTCGAGGATCGGCTGGTTATGATGGAGGAGATGATGCAGGAGGAGAAGAAGGAGACGGGGAAGGAAGGCGAGTTGTGGATTGCGGTGACGGATTTGGCTTTGTTTTATGAGAAGGCTGTTGCTACCGATGGGGTGTTTGAGGGGGTGGATATCTCGTGGGTTATGGGGTATGACACGCTGGTGAGATTCTTGGATCCAAAGTACTATCCCGACGGGTTAACCGAGGCGCTTAGTCCATTCTTCAAGCAGAACCGTCTTCTTATTGCGGCGCGTGGAGAGACGGAGATAGATGGGTATCTTGGACGGTTGGCAGGTGGGGAATTGAAGAGGGCAGGTGGCCAAGATGAATGGGCTAGACGGATGGAGGTGTTGAATGTACAGGGCGTCACGGAGGGTGTTAGTTCGACGGTTGCTAGAGGGTTAGCTGGGAAGAAAGACTGGAAGGGCTTGGAGAATATTGTGGCAAAGGGGGTTGCTGAGTGGGTTAAGGAGAGAGATTTGTACTCCAAGGAGACTACTTCACAGTAAATTAGATACAGACTACAGACTACAGGATTCAAATACACATACATACATACCATCACCACGACAATGTCTAAGATGTATCCATTGTTAAGACCCAATTCGGAAAATACCCTAACCCATAACTTTTCAGTGGGTCCAAAATACTGCCGATAAGCGGTGAACCAGAGTCCTCAATACCATCTCTCCCATTGGTCCAATTCCCCACCGCCCTGCCCCACCGCCCCACCGCCAAATAGCCCCACATGTCTCTCCCCAAAGCCTATAAATACGTGGCTCTGCCGCCGCTTTCTTATTGATTTCTCTTCCTTTCTTCTTCAGGCGACAATACTTCAGAGAATCATTTCTATAGTATTCGACCTTCCTCTTGGTTCCCCAAAGGAGCTACAGAGTCTTCCCTGGTTGATGATTGATATCCCCATATCCTCAGAGTGAAAAACTTTGGTGTCCTCCGATCTGTCTGTAAAGATGGCGGTCTTCTTGCGTCTCTAGGGACAAAAGAGGCTGTATAGGAGGTGGTGATGATCTCGTCCTCTTGTTACCGTCTGCCTTCGGGCGGGTTCTTGAGGTGGGATGTGGTGGACGTCTGACAGGTCGAATCTTTTTTTCGTTGTTTCAGGGACTTGTCCCGGTTTCGAGGAAGAAAATTATTTATCAATTTGGAGATGTGTAGGATCGTGTTAGTAGGAAGTCACTAGGCTGTTGGATTCACCGGAACAGGCTATATCCTTGGTAGTTACTGTATAATGGCAAGTAGTACAAGATGTCATGTCAAAAATAGAACTATATTCCATGACGTATAATATTGAAGATGAACCATAGAAACTATTGAAAAATCATAAAATAACATTCAACACCTAAAAGGCGACACCGGACTTTCCCCTCCCAGCAGTTTTATACGAAACAAACTGCCCATCCTTCCCGAGAATGTCAAATCGACTATCACCAACAGCACCGGAAAGAGACTCCAAGGAAGTATACCCGCTAAACCAGAAGCCAATAACAATAACCAGATAACTCAAAAGTAAAATACTTCCCTTGAAATAGTTACTCTTGCCCTCGCCGTACATGTGACTGAGTAAGAACACGCAGAGAATTACAGTGACCATGTCCCATTGAGGGAAGATGAGAGTGAAAACGTGATGAGACCAATCATCATCAAGACCCATGGGGATGGTGTTAACGAAAGCCGAGTAGGCTACAAGAGCGGGGACCTGAAGCAATAAGACTTGGAGAACGTAGGCCGAACCAATTTCCATCGACAGGGCAATATTTCCATTCATGGCAAAGGAAATGGCATTCTAGAAATGGTTAGTAACAGTTTAATAGTTTGTATCAACTTCACAAACTTACCAAGAACTCAGTCGTATTCGGAACCAAAGCAAACAAAGTGATACCCAAGAACTTCTCATCGATAGCAAAGTTCTTTAAGATGGCGTCAACGTTGTCTACAAGAATTTCCGCAATAGCAGCATATAAAAGAGTAGCCCCCAGTAAAATGATGGAGGACTTCAAACGACTCCAGTTTGGCGCATCATGTCCATGTCCCGCAGACTCACCAGCTGCTGCCGCTGAGGTGCCACCCATGGCAACTGATTCACCTATTTCAGTTGACCGAGTTGGCATGGAAGGCCTTCCTCCAGCGCCAGGAGCAGATCTTTGGGTGACGTTGCGGGCGGCAAGAGCAGCCGCAGTAGCAGCCATCTCAGCAACCTCGCGAACGAGGTTGTTGTTCTCATCTTCAGTGAGGCCGGGGATATTGACAAAAGAGCGAGATTTGATGGGAAGATTCGAAAGGCCGCTCGCAGATCTTCCAATGGCCGGGGCAGACGAAATAGACGCAGAAGATGTGTTAAGTGACTGGTTGCCGCCGTCGTCTCGAGCATTGTTGTACCCAGCACGGTCAATTGTTTGTCCGAGAATACGTTTGTACAAGCGGGTGTCACGAATGTCAGTACCGGTAGCCTCAGCAAAGCTGTGGTTGATACTTTGGCGGATGAGATTCTCCTGCGCAAGTAACAGACGTTCCTCCGTCTTCTTCTCCTCCAGCTCAGTATTCCAAATGACAGCAGCGTGCGTGCGCAGAGTGAACCAAAGACCAACAATATAGGCCAGGAACAACATGGCAGCTGCAACATAGCAAAATGGACGTACAGCATGGAAGTAGAAGCGATCATCGAGCGTCGGCGTCTGCGAAAAGAAGCAACGACGGCAGTCGCGTGAAGCTTTATCGGCGTTGCTGGCAGTATCACACTCGAGACAGTTGAGTTCGTGTGTGCCGTAGATCTGGTAAAACAGTGTAGGACCAAAGGCACCAATCACAGCAAACAGTAGCATTGTTGAAGTGACACCTGCAGACTTGGCATTAAAGCGCTGAGTTTTACGCTTCAAGGCACCAAAGCACATGGAAAGACCAGGGAGGAACAGGATACCAGCAAAAATACTGCCAACAATACTGCCCTCCACAAGACCGGCCTTTCCTTGGTTCAGAGCCACACAGTACAGGTAAACTTCGACGACAGTGGAGAAGAAAGCATTCACGGCCGCACCAAGACCCATGGAAGACTGCGCCGAAATTGAGGCAACAGCCTGTCCAATGAAGTACGCCAGTGGAATAATCGCCACCAGACCACCACAGAACATGAATGCAGACGAGGTAAAGAAGTTGTCCATCTCCAAGATACCCTCAAGCACAACCCAATCAAAGATCAGGAAAGCCACGATGGCCAGCATATTGATTAGGAAGATGTTGGTACCGTCAATGGTGTACTTCCAGTATTTGATACCAACAGCACGATAAGTGCATAGTAAAACAGACGAAGAAGGGTGGTGGTGTGGAACACCCGAATTCATATCGTCGAACGAGAGGGCCAGAGGATGGCGTCTAAGGTGATTGAACAATAGCATCGTAACCTTTCCCATGGGAATCCAAAATACCAGGAAGAAGCAGATCAACGAAACAATGAACAATGAAGGCGCAATCAGAATGTAAAAGAATAGGAAAAAGACAATGCGACCAATCGTCCATTGGCCACGGCCAAATAGTCGTCTCTTGCGACGGACGGCATCGCTGTCATATTCACTACTAGCACCGCGTGACCGACCACCCAGGAGACTGGCAGTTTCGCTAGCATGCGACTCAAGACTGGCACGAGAGTGTCCGACAATTGGGTGAAAACTATCCGGCCCAAAGAACAGCCGTCCGTTCTCGATATCGCCACTTTGCCATTGCTCATATTCAGAAATACTGCGCCCTTCTTCACGGTCCTCATCTAGGTAGGCCTCGTCCTTTTCAAGGCGCACGACCTTGCCAAAGGGGTACAGCAGGTACCCGGCCAAACCCCACAGGACTGCTCCGTATTCGCGACCACTAGGCGTAGCTCCAAATAGGAAACATAAGAGCGCACCAACTGCCGCAAAGGTAGCCATCCACCAACCAAAGAATAGCGTCCAGATAAGATTGAAGAATATCAACCAGCTACTGACATGACCACCCGGGGTAGAATGAATATCACCCTCTGCCGTCTTCTGTACTGAACGGTCCTTCTTGTACAATGCGGGCTTCCATAGACGAATACCGAAGGGGTGTGTTTGGTTGATGGCTTGTTGTCTGTCCTTCAGAGTAAAGCTTTCAGCATCACTAACATCACCGTCGTCTGCTTGGTCCATGCTATCTTCGCCTGGGGACTCTTCTTGCTCCTGAGAACCTCCAGTGACTTCGACTCCAGCATCCAGATCCAGAATATCCATGTGTTCGTCAATATCAGCATCAACAGTATCCTCCTCTCTTACTACCGAAGTGGGCATGGTCCGTCGGCGCGAACCGTATATTTGTTTTTCGCGTTGGCGTTCAGCTTGTACCTCGTCAGGATCGTCTTCAGCAGAGAAAACTTCGCCACGATACGGGGTGCTTGTTGAGGATTGTTTCCGAGAAAGTTGTTTGCGCACACGTGGTGGTTTGAGACGTGCAGGATCGCCTTGAGCAGTGAGTAGAGGGGACTTAGCCATCGACATGGGCTGGCTGCCTTGGGCCGACGATTCCGGCAATGAGTTGATGGTACCTGTAGCAAAAGAACATGGTGAGATTAGCATTTGGTTCAGTACGTGTGACGGGCGTCAGTCTAAAAGGCCGGTAGGTTCATGCGACACAAGCTTCGAAGCTGCGCTCAGTATATGATGCTTGGCGAGACAGCGGCGACAGTCCTATAAAGAGCGTCACACACAGCATTCTTGACCGATAGAGTGCGGAAGCAAGACGGCAAGCAACATCAGGTAGCTGCGCATGAGATGCATGATCAAGGCATGTAGGTCGATAAACGAACAGTGAATTGGGTGTAATCCAGACAGATGGACCGGAGAGGTCAACCAGATGGACTGTTTTGCGCATGTAGGCGCGGCTGGAAGCTTGGTGTGTCACGAGCCTACAGCTGCCGACTTTGGCGGTTTCAAGTCACACTTACCGTAATCAACAATTTCTGAACGCCGCCGTGAAGACTCTGCTTCCGAAAGAAGGGAGCTTTCTGAACGTTGTACATTTGAGGACGTAGCGCGCGCTTTTCCTGCCGCAACAGACGACTTGCCTGGGGCAGAGGAAGGAGAAGACGGATCCATGGTGCTTTGTGTGTATATCGAGGTGGTATGTAGATCACTGGGCCGGTAAAACTGAAGGCAACAGGCGGCTGGTGTAGCAGCAATAATTCAGTGGTTCGAGAAACTCCCAAACTTGGATGGACCAAGTTAGCGATCCCAGAGGAAGGCAATGAAGAAGCAGACTCTTCCCGTTACTGCAAGGTGGAATCGGAAGTTATTACTGGGGCCTCAAGTTCACGGAGAGTTATGTACGGAGGGTTCGTTATCAAGAGGCGGATATCTTTGATAAGCTCGAGCGGTGTAGGTTTGCGGATATAGTTGAGACTGAAAGCAAGCACAAGAAAAAGAATTGCCAAGCAAGAATTGCGACTAGGACTTTGTGATAGTGAGGCCTACCAATAGAGTGAGCCGGCGACGGACCTAGCTGGAGAAGACCGCTATCTCAAGTATGCGATGTGCGCGACTTGCTTTGGCGAGAAGCGCTGCCTGCAGCTGTAAAAAAGAAGAGCAAAAGGCGAAAACAAAGGCAAAACACAGATAGAAAAAAGAGAACAAGAAGGATCAAAAACAAAAGTACGAGGACAAGTGAATGTGGACAGCAATAAGACGACAAGAAATGTTCGTCAGGCTGGTTGAATAAGAGCCTCGATGGGCTTGCTGGTGAGGTGAAAGGGAGAAGGAGGATAGGATGACGCTCTGGTACGTGAACTAAGCATATAAAATGCGCAAAGGGAGATAGCGAAGACCTTCGCGAATTATTTAACAAGCGTGTGTTCGTGCGTTGCTGGACCTCGCTTGGCTGGGCTGGGCCGTTTTTTAGCTGCGGCTAGGGAAAGGTATCTGAGCGTCGCGACGTTTGACTGATTAAGATCCAAAAGACTGGCGATGCGAAACGAATAAAAGATGCCCAAGATGCGGAGTATAAATGACGAATCTGGCGACCCAATCGATTAGTGTATTCCGGAATCTGGGTGGAACAAAGTTATATAGCCAGTAGTGAGGTGTCAGAAGGATCAATACACCGGTGGGTTCGATTCAGGCGAACCGAACGACGATATTCGATAAAACCAATGCGTTAAAACCCCAGGATTGTTGGAAAGCTTCAGAAAGATGACGGTTGTTGGTTGAGGGGCTATATTTCCGTCCCATGCCACACACTCAAGTTATCGTTCTGTGAGTACACCATGAAGGCACACAAAAGGCCTATAGGAAACCCACAAGGCATAATTGTAGGTGGCCATACATCAATAACGGTTGGCAGGAAAAAATACATTTGATACTTGCACGAATTCTCCACACCAACGGACAAATGACGTGGTACTGGCTGGTGATCACGACGGTGGACTGACTGATAAATTCCACGTGCAGCTTTTTGAGGGCAACTAGCGTCTATACTACGATTAATGACCCACTGGCTTACTTCCTTCCCGGCTTTCTCAAAGCACTGAGCTTCTATCAAGCTGGTGACATGACAATGACCCATTGTTGATGCCTTGGCTTGTGTCTTACAAATTGCTTTTAGATTGTCATTGTGCCGCGCAAACCACAATGCTACATCCGATACAAGATGTGTTTACTCATAGTCCAATAACGTCACGAGCAATACTCATTGCGCCGAGTAGTCTAAGAAATACGGTCTGTGCTGTCAGTGGAAGTCCATTCCCTGATACTACGGCACTTTAGCGGCTTGATAAATCGGACCCACCGCTTTGAGGCCCGGATGCATGTTAGGCATAAGAGCCATGTAACCTCCTTGGGATATCAACATGCAAGCCATTACCAAGATGCGACAATCAAAGAAAATCCGTAATCAAAGTCTTGTTCACCGCTGCTCTATTTACAAATGTATGCACATGTGTGTCTTTAGAAATAGTCCTCTACCCCGCTTGTTGGCTTTCTCAGCTTTTCTCCGCCCTAGCTACCTATTGGTATTTGCTAATTGATCAGCTGGTCTGGTTTAACCCAGCCTACCATGGACTATTTAAGAGGGAGGAATCCAAACCAAGCCTTGTCCCAGCATCCATCAAATTAACGTCAGCAGCCGGCCGTCTTGGCTGTTACGGTGTGGTAACTTTCGGTGGTCGGTCACCAGACTTGTCAGCGCAAGAGGAGCCGATAGAGGGTGGGTATGGAAATAAGCCGACGGTTCGCCCGGCTAGACTTGGTGATCTCGGCCGGCTCCATGGGTTTGATGTTTGGTTTGGAGAGCTTTGGATTACACAAGTCAGACTGTTCATCTAATATTTCCCATTTCCGTAACCACCTCGAACGTAGTCCCGAATCTATGCCACGCTTGTAAGTGCCATCATAAGCTCCCCGCTATTCCTTATCTTATCGGGACCTGGATCCGCCCCTCTCAATACAAGTGACAGCTGTCACCAGCTGGTATATACAGCCTTGGCCAGCTACGCGTAGTGCTGGCAGCCTGTATGCTAGTAGCTAGACAAGGCGGCGGGACAAGCATTGGACCTATGCTGTGAGATCATCATGAACAACATACCATCCATAAGATTCTAACTACAAGCGTTTACAACAAAACGCCCGACTATTTTGCCCCAATTCAGCCATTTTGTTTCTGGCTAAAACTTTACCGTCTCAATTGGCTCCTAAAGACCTTCGAAACTAGGGCCATTGACAGCTCAATCGACTATTTTGGGCCATCACCAACCGCCACCAACATAACCATACCTTCATCCAAAACTCCTTCGAACCAGTCGCCATCATGGATAGCTACTATCACAACAAATGCGAGTCGATGAAGCTCCAGATCCTCAAGGGTGAGGCAATGCTTCGTCGTCTTGAGGCTCAGAGAAACGACTACAACTCTCGGGTGCGTCTCCTGCGCGAAGAGCTTGGCCTACTTCAACAGCCAGGCTCTTACGTTGGTGAGGTCGTCAAGGTCATGGGCACCAAGAAGGTTCTTGTCAAGGTACATCCTGAGGGCAAATACGGTGAGTTCTACGATCTTCAAAATCACAACACTCATGTCTAACCAAAATATTGTTTCTTACAGTTGTTGACGTTGCCGATGATGTCGATGTTGCCAAGCTCACAGTCGGAAAGCGGGTTACCCTTCTTTCGGACAGCTACAAACTCGAAAAGATGCTGCCTTCTTCGGTCGATCCATTGGTCTCGCTCATGATGGTGGAGAAGGTGCCCGACAGCACGTACGATATGATTGGTGGTCTGGATCAACAGATTAAGGAAATCAAGGAGGTGATAGAACTGGGTCTCAAGCACCCCGAACTTTTCGAATCGCTCGGTATCGCACAACCAAAGGGTGTTCTGCTGTACGGTCCTCCCGGTACGGGCAAGACGTTGCTGGCCAGAGCTGTTGCCCACCACACCGACTGCAAGTTCATCCGTGTTTCTGGATCGGAGCTGGTGCAAAAGTACATTGGTGAAGGTTCTCGCATGGTGCGTGAACTGTTCGTCATGGCCCGTGAACACGCGCCGTCAATTATCTTCATGGACGAAATCGATTCCATTGGTTCGTCGAGAGTAGAGGGGTCTTCGGGTGGTGACTCCGAGGTACAGCGCACTATGTTGGAATTGCTCAACCAGCTTGACGGTTTCGAGCCCACCAAGAACATCAAGATCATCATGGCCACCAACCGTCTGGATATTCTTGATCCTGCCTTGTTGCGTCCCGGTCGTATTGATCGTAAGATCGAGTTCCCCCCGCCAAGTGTTGAGGCCCGTGCCGATATTCTCCGGATTCACAGCCGTAAGATGAACCTCACCCGCGGTATCAACCTGACCAAGATTGCTGAGAAGATGAATGGGTGCTCCGGTGCCGAGCTCAAGGGTGTATGCACAGAGGCGGGTATGTATGCTCTGCGTGAGCGGAGAGTACACGTGACACAGGAAGATTTCGAGCTGGCAACGGCCAAGATTCTCAACAAGCACGATGACAAGGAGGTTTCTCTGGCCAAGTTCTGGAAATAAGCTTCTTTGGTTTACTGTTACTGTAGACTACTTTTGTTTAATGATTTTTGGGGGTTTGGTGGGATGTTTTTTTGGGAGGAGTCGTGTGTATGGGGGTTGTTATGAAACCACATTCCGTAATGCATATTCATTTTTAATGAAGCGATTGTCTTCTTGATTTTTTCTTTAGCGTCTGGTGTCTCACTTCGAATGTTGATCGGTGGATCTTGAGGCAACTTGGTGATGTCATGTGACGTATGTGTGTAGAATGCTATTCCGGATTGGGAACATCAAGTCATATGCACTTATGTATGTACGCATATAGCTAGTTAGATGTGAGGGGCACGTATGATGTCATAGGTAATCCATTGGGTTCTATGGAGTTTCGTCATGGGCAATTAGCGTTGAAAATTATGGTAAGTGCTGATGCAATTGTTAGAATATCACGTCATCAATACGACTGGATAGACTATTTAAAGTACTTCTTCTACGGGGAGGCCGAATCGAATGGCTAAATTTGGAAGTTTTTGGTTATAGGCTGATATCCAGGAGGTATAACCAACAGTAAGCGTTATCAATGCATCTAGGTGCCCCGTGGATTGAATGTGTATCGTGAGTTTTTATGACAACTGCATAATCAAAGAAAGGGCCGAACTAGGCCAGGTTAAATCACGGCATGCTGTGACCAAGTTTTAAGTGTGGGTGGTACTGAAGATGCGGGGCATGAAGACCATGATTGGTCTGAATTTGTACATATTTTGTTGTATAAACGCACATTACAGAGAAAAGTACAACACAACTGTGGTTGGATTATTACGACGTTGCGGGTTTTGACTGGGATCGACTACGGGATATTTAAGCGATGACTGTTCTGGACGTTTGTGAGGGGCTAGACTATGGGCTTGTACATAAGTCTCCCACCTTTCATTATGGTCATGGTGATGGAGATAGTCGGCGTTATGCATATGAAAGGACCTGTCGATTTCATGGCGTTGGTTTGGGCGGGGTGTTGGTGAGAACCAACAAGTACTTTATACATTTTGCGAATAAGGAGTATTGAAGTCTGGTAACATATACGTGGACATATGTAAGCCCATGCATGAATATCAAGGTATGGGGCAAGTTTCCAGATATTCCGATACCACGTAATCTGAAGTCAAACACATCATCCACTTATGCAAGTTAGATTATTTTCAATGTGATTTAAGCAGCTACAAATGTGACAATAACCGTGATTCGCTGGCACAACGAGGCAAGGTGACGAGGTGCAGATGGGATGTGACCCAGCAGACTAAATCAACGAGGCAAAAGGAGGGGTACCATGGCCTAAATTGTCTGTTTAGGCCGACCAAGTGGGTCCGGGGCCGACATGCGAAGACCCGGGTGGTGGGGGCGGGATCACGGCACTGGTGACTGTTCACCGGGCGTTTGACGGGTACGTGTGGTGCGGGAAGGACGGGTAGAAGGGATACCCGATATCTTGTCTCCTGTTTTCTCGGGGGACTTTGTTTGTCTTGGCTTCCGATGAGTTTTCTTGAATCGTCGTTCTTGTGAAGGGTTGTTGCGGATGGTACGGGCTGATTGTTACATTGGAGGAAGTAGAGGAATGGTGACGTGCAAGGGCGATGATTACATGCCGTGGATTACTGTGCACCCCTCCTCTATCCAAAGTACTATCTGGTAGAATAGTCATGTGTACAATCGGTCTAGACCCTCCAATTGCAGTCACCCACAAACCCGGTCGACAGGGAGGACTATTGTCGACGGACGCGACCAGTAAGGAAAATACGGAGATCATGAGGAACCGTGGGGGTGATTTCAGAGTCAATTCGGGTGATCATCGGGTTGTAAGTCTTCGGCATGTCGCAGTAGTCGCAGTAGATAGCAGAACAACTATAACAAGGACGACACCCACAAATTCAGTCACATTATCCACGCCAACTCACACAGTGTCGAGTGTACCAGACTGCATGATCTTATCCACAGGAATTGAGGCCTGAAAATTATATTTAAATATTCTTGTTACTACATTGGCAACCATACAGCCAAAAATTGGTGGGGCAAGTACCTTGCGTATTTTCTGTGGTGGCAATTATGACCGCTGGCATGTGTCATCTGTATTATATGACGTCATAGATATTTATGTGGAGATGTCTGAGTTTTAAAGGAGTATTGTATACCCTAGTAAACCCTATCATTACTGACAAGCTGAAAAGAAAATGGACGGGAAAGCCGTGAGGGAGCCGGATTTGATGTTCTGCACGCTTTGACACGGGTTGGCTGCTCGTTTGTATGCAGGCGCAGAATCCCTTTTGCACCTTTTAGGACATCATTTACATGGAATATTCGGTGGCTATACGTATGTACATACACACAACATACAATACATGTGTGTACGCCTATGTATGTCTATCTGGATATCCATATGATAATGCACATGGCCACCAGCTTGAGCATAGACCTGGTAGGCCAAGAGGAAACTTTTCAAGAACAGGCGGGCGGATAAAGGGAGTGAGGGGGAGGGGTCAGGCGGATGAACCCCCACGTCTTAGTGGCCTTCACCGCCTGATTTTGTGGGCTTGTGTTTCGTGGGGTTCTCCACGGGCATGTTTCGGTCGTTGCGTTGTTTGTGCATGCGTCTGTACATATGTATAGACATATAGTACATACGCATGTACAGGTTTAGTATCTGTCGATATGTTCAAATACAAAGGTAACAAACCTAGTTTGACTAACCCACAAATATATGAATGCACCCATACCTTGCCTCGTCCAAACATTGCCTCGCTTCCACACTTCCGGCGCTCCTATTTCCACGTCTACCAACCGTAACTGCAGCCCGTCACCCATATACAGAGAAACGAGCTGTACATACATATTCCTGTATGTATATGTAGTTGCCCGGCCCCGAATTCCCCACTTCAGTAGGCCACACAGACCGACCAGACAATGGCCCTTGTTACGCGTAGTGTATTCCATGAACCCGAACAACAATGGCAATGGGGCAACACCAAAGTAAATCGACAAGGGATGAACGGATCGCATTCCTCCGCGACAGACCGCCTCCTCCTGGCGTCTAGAAATGGAATGGATAGGAAGGAAAACGTAGTTGAAAAAGGAGACTGAAGGATTGAGGAGGTTGGGTGGCATATGACGGGGGAGTGGAGAGTGGGGGGACGGACGGCTCTTAATGGTTGATCGGTACAGAGGAACCTTGGTTGTTATCTCGTTTGACGGGCCAGTTAGAAGACCCGGATACAATACGGGGCCTTGTTTAGTTTACTGGATGGACCGGGGGTTCCGTCCAATGGGTAGATCTTCACGGGGATGAAGTGAGTAGGGCAATGAATCTCCATAGCACGGGCACTGAGACTGGCTACGATGGCTTACATGCATATGTGCGTGTGTATCTATATGATTGTAGAGACATACATACATACAACAGTTATAAGACGGTCGAAAAAGTAATAACGAACGATACATCGGGTTCTTACATTGTAGACCATTGATATACCCCGTCTTTAGCTGAAAATCTAGATATGTACATGTTCTGTATCGTGGCGTACAATGGCGTTAGAAAACAAAGGTTCCCTACAACACCTGCATGGTAAATTTTTCTCAAGAGACTAGAAAAGGAAAGTCATGGCCTGGCTCTCGGGCAGCGACATGGAGATTCAAGGCTGGAAAGTGTCTAGGACTCGTGCATTGTTGTTTGTTTACGCGTGGGGTGTGAGTGTCGTTGACGTCAGAAACCGACTAAACACTGTCAGTGCATCAACGCTATAACGAGGTTCGGCCCTTCTCAGAGAACAACAAGAACAAAACACCTTCTTCTTTTCCATTCTTCGCCCTGATGTTGTCGTAGTACCGGAGTGCTACTAGTTGACGCTTAGACACTCTGTACACACATGAGAAAAAAAAAAAAAAACAAAGAGAAAAAAGGCAAAACTAAGCACCCTAGTTCGAGGTAACCCTGGACACCCCAGCCAACTACGTCATTCTGTATCATGGCGAATCGCCAATCCCACGCCAGATGGTCTTTTCAGGTCTTTACAGGGTATTACAGACCCTCCCGGGGAATCAAAGACCACTCCTTACTACAAACAAGACCTACTGCTGACTGCGTACAGAATATTTGTGTGGCGTGAGAAAGGAGAACACACCAGTATCTTCTGTACGCCGGTAATTCAATACTGCCGTTAAACACCGCCTTTATAAGTCATCCCTAGCAATCACCTTTCTGTGCCATTCTGTTACCATGAAGAAGCATACAGACGACGCGGTAGTCTTTACAAGGACTCATGCATGGGGCTTCCTCCTCTGTTACGAAAGCAACGATCTTCTTGCAGATTTGCCTACCATGGACATTTTAAGGAAGATTAGGAACGGTCAGGAAGATGGTCAAATCTTACCAAAGGGAACAGGAACCCTGTTTCTGCACGATGACGTCACAGATGCAGATTTTCGCGAGAGTCGAATGGGGTCTAGAATTTGAGGCATTTTGGGTTAGTTTTGTCGATTTTTGTTGCTTTTTGGATAAAAAAGGTTTGGTCATGCTTAGATGTGATGAAAATAGTGGGATTTGCATGTTCATAGTCTTATTTAGGGTGTCTTTTGGGAATGCTGGAGACGAAAAAATGTGATTTGAGATTATAGACTTTTGTAGATGATGCTGGATCACATAAGGTGGCGGAAATGGTTAACCGAAAATTTGCCGATGAAAATCGAGGTCCTTTTTTATCTTGGTTAATTCTGTAGACCCCCAATATTCGGTGAATACCGCGTGAAATGTGGTTTACTCGGTACAGAACAATCGATCAATATGGGAATTTCATAGCCAAGGAGGCTGGGGATAAAAGCAACAACGCTGATATCTTAAAGCGCGTAAACATGTACATATGTACAAGTCTTGGTGACGATTTGGAATCAACCACCAGATATCCCAAGAATTCAACAAGATTCCACGGTAAAAAAATCACCCAGCGTCATAGATAATTCATGTCATCCGGTGTCTGAGTCCCCACAGTCCGAATTCAACGCCACTAGTCTCAGAATCGATTCCTCTGTGACGCAATCTTTTGGCCCTCTTTGTTAGTAGAGGAGCGTCCACGATTAAGGGGCGTCCGTCCTGCGTTCTAGAGCGTGATTAAAGTGGAGCGGTGAGGCAACAGAAGACTTCGAATAACCACTAAGAATTGAACCTTGAGCTTGGGCGTCAAAAATGAATGGACTAGCTTGCAAGCTAGAAATCTTTGTGATTTCTAGGACATGACGTTTTGGTGATAGTTTTGGTTAATTTGGTTAGATCTATCTGTGTAAGTCGAATAACAAAACTTTAAAGGTAATTTACTTGACGACATAAGACATTTGACATCATGAGATATTCAAAGCGTTCTTTTAATCTTGATACCTACCAATGTACATACGCACAAATAGTACATGTTCTCCTGCATCTCGCCTTCCCAGGTCAACCCGGACTCTGCTCGGCATCAGGCTTCCTTTCCGGCGGCCCTAGAAACATTCCATACAATTTGTCGTCACTAACAACATACCCCTCACTGTCCTTCCAAAGACCTTGCATGGAGGCTTCCCGTCTACTGATGTACATTGTACATATGTGCATCAGTAGTTTTCCCCCTTTTGATGCCCATTTTCTCCCTGCTTGACTACTAGAATGATTTAACATGTATGTATGTACCACACGGTCGCATCTCCTTCGACTTCTTTTTTGTCTTGCATGACCACTCACATTACCATTTTCGTATCATACATCCCAAAATTCAAAGAGACAAGTCAAAATATATTCGCCTTGTCTCGCCCCCCGAATATCAAACCACCCATCTTATTGGTCGTCCGTCATCTGCGCATCTCAGGTAGTTGCGCCTTTGGCTCGTTTTACGGTCGTACCGAATCACATTTGTCCCTCCTTCCCTATTTTGCCACGTAGAAATCTGGCCATTGACGTTGACTTTTTTTTTTCGGTTGCTAAAGGAGGAAGAAAGGAGGGCCCGGAGGGTGACAATCTGCCAAGGGCCGTTAGACTTCTTCTTGCAGATACGAAGGAAGTTATCCCTGGATAGAGATTGTCTTTGTTTTCCCGCGTTCACGACCGGATCGAGGAGTAAAACCCCATGGGAATCCGGATATCTCACATGTGTATTGTACATAAACGGACGACTTGCCCGGTAATCAGCCTAAAATACCCAATATGTCGACACCGTAATCGCCTATTTGGTAACTCATTCCTCCCCCGCCTTGGGTCGCGGCACGTCAGTTACGAGATGGGACTCGTTATGTCAGCCGATGAACCCCTGTTATTGTACAATTCGATTGTCATTTTTTACTTTGACATGATAGTTTCTTGGTACCGAGATGGCAGGCGTTCATATTTCTGCCGTTCCGGTCGCCTTGTCCTAGTATTTTGTAGGTATACACGTACTAGTTCGAGGCAAAGATGTTTACATTTAGACAACAGTGTTCTGACCTATCTATATGTTTCTGGGAAAATACAAGTATGTACATGTATGAGGTCTGACTCACGAAACTACCTTTTGCCTAGATAATCATAGACTGGTAACATATCAATCTTGACCCATTGTGAGAATAACACTTATGTACATACTATGTTGTCTTGACGATGGGATAAACGCCAGGGTAGATATTCCTATACATTCAGTCCTTTGAGAATACTTGGTACCGTGGGTTTTGCGTAAATGCAGTTCTCTGTTTTAGGGATTCTAGGTGTGTGGCCTGTTTAAGTCGTGGGGGTGAGAAAAAAAACAGAAACCGGCGTAAATCTAGAGACCCACATTCCTTTTCAACAGGAAAACAGCAAAACAGAAGCCCGTTTCCCTTTTAAGGCCATTAGAGAGACGCCTTTTACTTTGCTTTTCCTAGACTTTTGATTCACGCCCCAACAACTGTTTCTATGGACTTGTCTTTAGTGTTCTTCTGTCCTTTACACGCACACCCAATTCTATAGCAACTTTTTACAGCTCTGACTTTTCCTCTCAATCATTCATTTTGTAGCCCGCGAAAACACTATTCCGTAGCTTTTCGTTAGACACCCCTCGCTCGCTCAGATCACCGGTCTGCACACACCCGGAGTCTTTTACTTTTACTCTGACTTGCATCCACCTTCTTTCGCCTTGGGTTTTCACATGCATATGTACTGTACATACATAAGACGTATCCACCTTGCCAACGCTATCTTTCTTCAAATCTCGTCTTTCTTGTTGTTGAACTGCTTTTTGTTTTCTTCAATTACAGTTGTATCCATCGTTTTGTTTCTTTTTTTATTTGACCAGTGTTCGTTTGGGATATCAACCCTCCCCAAACAAGTCTTGCGTCTAAATTCACTATCGCTTGCACCTCCCAGATTGATCCCTATTCTCTGATTTCCTTGATTCGACTAAAGTGCAAGACACTCTAACCATTGCTCTATCTTGATTTACTACATCGCCTAGAAGGCTTTATACATCAAGCTTCGCTATAACGAACCACTAGCAGAGCTTCAACACACTACCTCTTGATACGCTATTCTCTTTGTACCAAGACTCACATATATTCGCATTATCACCATCTCCAGCATTGTTCTCGGTATCTGGGCCGAACATCATCGATCATTCATCGACACCATCGTAATCTGTCCTTCTCTCTTTTGTTTGCATATCAGAGACTTGTCCAAATCACATCTGTGGCAACTCTACCATAGCAAATTTCCGCTGGCTACATTCTTTGCGCCGGTCACTGTATCTGTAGGTATTCACACTCTTACTAGATCCTTTGTTCTCTCTCAACTACTATCTTGAGGATAGTCTCAACTCGCCATGTTCCATACATACATACCTACGTCATGTGCTGTGGTCTATCGTTTATTTTACTGTTTACTCAACCGTTTTCTTAAACGGCCAACATTATGCGTTTACCCTACCCCTAGCCGCTTCTCCCGCACTCGTTACTTATACATCATGCACTACGTTTTACCGTGTCTCAGCAGCCACAGACCACATTCGCTCGTTTTCTACAATTTGTCAAATATTTCTCAAACTAACATGACTATCTGAAGCTTTAAATAGCATATTACATTCCAATCTTCCCTCGCTCTCCACAAAATTCAACTCTACGCCACACTCGACCCTCTTTCGTCCCACCACTATTTGCCAAGTCTTCACTGGGTCTAGGCCCTTCTCTACACCCAAAAAATGCAGTGTACAATGACGACATCGCCACCCGCTGCTTCGCCGGCTATGTCACAAACACAACCCACTAGCTGGGCTCAGACAACTGACGTCACAAAGCTAGAAACTATTTCTAGTGGCGAAGGCCTCCCGAGTTACTTTGACCGTCGTATTCCTTCGCCCGGAAACAGCTCTGCTATGGACATCGATATAAGCTCATTACCACCATCTGCTTCATGTCATCCTGTATCACACTTTTCCCAGCCAACTGGCCACGATATGCATTCTTCTACTGCCACTTCTACCTTCGCCTTTAGCCTATCTGGTCATAAAAGAGCCAGTCTCATCAACCATCAATCTAATTCCTCGACTGCTTCTTACTTTGGTCACGCCACCCCCGTGAGCGCGTCCGATGCTTCTTCGCCACGCACACTACAGCCTGTAGTACTCGATCCTAATACTTCCGAAGCTGTCATGGTCACTCCTACAAACTCACTTCCCGGTAGCAACGGCGCTGTTGGTGTCGCCAACACTCGCGCCTTCAACTTTGGAAACGCCACAAAGGCAACTGCCCCAACAAGCAACCCAGTTGAGCCTTCTCCGTTCTTCACAAATGTCTCCCTCGACCTTCCATCTGTTTCGTCAGCAGCCAATAATGGCCCCTTTTCGCCACGCACCACTGTTGAGCCTCCCAAATTCAACCTTTCGTTTCCTGGAAAAGCTCGTCCCAACATGAAGATTTCCATGCCGCCAGCACCCAAATTCCCTAATGTTGGTGCAGGCGGTATTGCCAGTCCAATGAACCTTGCCAACACAGTTAATTCGCCTCGTCCCAACCTCAAACTCAGCCTCGGTCTTGCGGGGACACCTGGTGCTGTCCCACGAGGCACTCCAGTGTCTGCAGTTGCTACCACCAAACTTTTTGCTACTACCAACTTCATTGAGGCTTCCGAGTTACATCAGAAATTAGGCAAGGATACTTTGGTTCTGGATGTTCGCTGCAGTGAGAGTTTCAGCCAATCTCACATCCGCAATGCTATCAACATGTGTGTGCCAACGATGCTTTTGAAGCGTGACAAGTTTACTCTTCACAAGCTCTTGGCCAACTTTCAAAACTCGAGTAATGCCGAACGTTTGGAGCGTTGGAGTGAGTACAGTGTTATCGTTGCGTATGGTACCTGCTCGGCCGATAAGGGTGAGGTTTCACTGTGTCAGAGTGTACTTGGCAAGTTTGTCAAGGAGGGGTTCACCGGCCGCGTATCTGTTTTATCTGGTGGGTTCGATCAGTTCTTGGAAAAGTACACTGATGATGTTGAAATGCCGGATTCCGAGACCCAGGATACTACCAACCCAGCCGTGAGCAGTTCAGCACTCGGTGGTTTAGCCATTCCTAATGGCCCAGAAGTCGGTGAGCTGCTGTACAATGCTATTCGTCAAAACACCAATCTACAGAATGGTCCTTCAAAGGCTGATCTTTTCTGGTTGAAGAAGAACGAGCATGTGGCAGACCGTCTACCACGATGGTTAGCTGGGGCTTACCAGCCAGCCGACAATGGCATGTACGTTGGAAAGCGGTTCTTCGACATTGAAGTCGCTGAACGGGATCGTCTTAAGGCAGCAGCAAGACCTGTCGTGGCGGGCCAGCCTCGGCTTGATGTCCCACGGCTGTGTGGTGTTGAACACGGCGAGAAGAATCGTTACAAGGGCGTTTACCCCTTTGAGCACAATCGTGTCAAGCTCATGTCATACGATAAGGCCAATAGCACTGATTACATCAATGCTAGCCACATTAAGCCTCTCCGCAGTAACAAGCGCTATATTGCTAGTCAGGGTCCCAAGCCGGAAACGTTTGGTGACTTCTGGTCCATGGTGTGGGATCATGATGCGCGGGTCATTGTCAATTTGACAGCCGACGTGGAGAATGGCATGGTCAAGTGCAACAAGTACTGGATGTCCGGTCAATACAGAGATATCCAAGTCAAGAATGTGTTTTCCTATACCTGCTCTCTATCGCTTGACGGTGCTGTCAACTGTCCTACGGATAAGCCCGTGACAGAAGGTTGCAAAGACCTCGTCCTTGTTCGCCACTTTGCTGTCAGCAATCTCCATAAGCCATATGAACCTCTTCGTGAGATCGTGCAGGTGCACTACTATGGTTGGCCTGACTTGGGTGGATTTGATCAGCCCGGTCAGATTATTGCATTGGTTGAACTGGCGAACAGCATCAACCGCAACCTTAACCGGCCCGAATTGTACCAATCCGGCAAGCCCATTGCCCGTAGCGATCAGATTGAACACGAGGTTTCATCTAGACCTATGGTTATTCACTGCTCAGCTGGATGTGGTCGTACCGGTACCTTTTGCACGATTGATACGGTCCTCGATATGCTCAAGCGTCAGCAAGTGGAGCGAGACGAGTTCATGGCTCAAGTTTCTGCTGCTGCAGAATGTGCCATCGATGAAGAGGACGAGGATGATGAGACTAAATTAAATAATGGAGCCGAGGGCACGGGTCCATTTGGCTTTGGAGCCCCGCCGACACCAAGGTCTCCTGCATCCCCCGTCTCACCGAGAGGACCGCCTCACCGCAGTCTAGCGTCCGTGTTTAGAGGACCCGGCGCCCATGAACTGCACAACAGTCGGCCCCACAGCTACAGTACCTCTCGCCGCGGATCAACGGTTGCGCCATCTCCGGCGTTTGCTCCTTTGGATCTCAAGTGGATGGGCAATGATAATGTTGATCTCGTACGGGTGACTGTTGAGGACCTACGCACGCAGAGAACTCACATGGTTCAGACTTCGGTGCAATATGCGCTGTGCTACGATGCCGTGGCTGACTGGCTTATGCGTGTTAAGGATAACGAGGACCCGGGGGCTGTGGTAGAGGCTCGGCTGTTGGTTAGTAAAGAGGTGGCGAGAGAGGAGTGCAAGTCCATGGTGGGTTTAGGCGAGTGATCTACACATTTGAAGATTGGTCTGCCTGTTGGGGTGATTTACGATTTTTTACGACTTTCCTTTTCTTGTTCTTTATTTATGGATAGACCGCAAAGCTGATGGCAACCCCATCATAGGTAGAGTAGGCTGGATGTATAACACATTGGCGGATTGCCTCTGTAGTTGGTGAGCATCATTTGGTTGATTGCTCGGTTAAAGCTTAGATATGTAACTTGTAATGTTTTGATGACTTATTTTATACACATTATTTCTACGGTACTTTGTGACGTCACTATGGTATGTCTAACATGAAGGTTTCACAGAGCGTTACACGGAAACTGGTGACAGTAAGGATTAATTGAACAGCTGAAAGTTCTAATTGGTTAAGTTGGGTGTATATATAGAGAGTAGAGAAAAGCTGGTGCGTGATTTACAGTTGCGAGAACTACTTGAAGGCGTCCAATCGTAGATTTCGTGATACCCTTGATATCATCCTATGTCATCAACGGATGTTACATTGATAGGGTTAGTAACCCCAATAAAAACCTCAGTCCACTACTTTTTGCGAGCGGATAATACGCCGAACTACACACATGCTTGAGAGTGCATCTCTTACACGTTTCCGTAAGATCCAGATCTCGAAACAATCCTTAATTAGACATTGTTCTTCTTTCGCTTTGCCTATTTTGGCTATCTCCAATTTCACGAGGGCGCGACTCGTCATTCATTCCTTTGTTTCGTTACTTTGTTTGTCTTTGTCCTCAAGATGCAGGCTTTTGCAAGAGCCGCCGTGGGGCGAAGAACGGCGACAATGGGTGGGAGAATGGTCGCGGGTATGAGTAAAAGATGGAGCTCCGGAATGGCGACAGGACCAGCGGCCGCAGTTGGTGCGGGTAGGGCCATGGGATTGGGTGTTGTTGGCGGTGCGGGAAGACGGAGAACTGAACGGTGAGTTTTCCTTTCTATTTGAAACTTAGGGTGAAAAGTTGGTCGCAAGTGTGGCTAGAATATAGGTACAGATAGACATTGACATTACTGTCATGTCTCTCACTACGGCCACCAGGACAAACAACTGCTCGCGCCAGAGTCCCCGGCAATGTCCTCGTCCAAGTCCTTCGCAAAACCACCAAAGTCCTCAGTTCATCATGCTCTTCGGCCACGGCCTTCCCAATACGGCAGCCCGATGGGAATGGTCGGGCCATCGGAGTGGGTTGACGGGGTCGCTTTTTTCTTCAGTAGACCAGGGTTGGTTTTAGCCATTTAGCGTGGCACTGGGGACGCTTGCAAAAGTTCTTGGGGCGATCGATAGAGTCGCCTAGGTATAAGCTATCGAGCAAGCTTACTCCTAGCTTTGGTTAGCCTTTGCAATTGTCAACCACGCGGTACCACCAACCACTACATAACTCAAAAATTGACGATTTCCCTTTCGTCGGCGCCCTGTAAACCTCCTTCCAACATTCGACCGAGCGCATTCCTCGTCACGGCTGTCTCTTTTGGTACCTGCCGTTCATAGACAAACCTAGCGGGGCAAGCCTCAGTCTTGGTTTATACTGCATTGTTTTTCTTCCTAAGCCCCACTATCATGGTCGCAACTGCTTCTTCCGGCGGTTTTCTCGAGCGAGCAAAAGTTCACTGGCATGCAAAATCACTTAAAATGCGCAAGGAAGTGCGCTGTTTCCCGGAGCTCGGTTGATGATGGAAGGGACCCTTCTGGGGGGGTATTGCGCTGTTTGGGTGGAGAGGACATGCAACTAGTTGCCTGAGCCATGTACCGTAGTTGACATATATACTTGCTGTGGACATGCTCTTTGTCTACACGGCTGAGCATATTCCATTCTTGCTTTCCTTCTTCTTTTCTTCATCTACATTTTCCCGTCGATTAGTCGCTTGGCATTGACGTTGATTTGGATTTTGTTTGCGACATTCAAAACGTTCTGTGTTATCTTTGAACCTCCACTGACCACATCGATTTACGTGCAGTGCTTTGCGGTCTACCCCAGAAGCTGCTACCCGCGCTTGTTCGACTGTTGGAACCTGTCACCGTTCGCTGTACAACGATCCTACTACTTCGCTCATCATGACGGACCGTGAGATCTTGCCCAAGGCTTTCAAGCCTAGCCACTACGATCTTTCGCTTTATGATCTTGAATTCAAGAACTGGACCTACAACGGTTCCGTGACGTAAGTTTACAAGCCCAGTACCCCGCATCGACCCCTGTTGGCAATCGACTAATACCTCTTTTCCATGACAATAGTATCGATGTCGCTATCACTGAAGCTACCAACGAGCTTGTTCTCAACGTTCTCGAAGTCAAGCTTACCTCTGCCAAGGTTGTCATTGGCGACAAGACCCTTTCTTCGTCCGAGTACGTCTACAATGATCGCGCCCAGCGTGTGACTGTTGCCTTTGGCGAGGAAATCCCCGTCGCCGACAAGGCCCAGGTTATCCTCGAGTTCAACGGTATTATGAACAACGAAATGGCTGGTTTCTACCGTTCGAAATACAAGCCCACTGTCCCCGCTGCGCCTTCGGTTCCCCACGACAACGACTGGCACTACATGCTGAGCACCCAGTTTGAGTCCTGCGATGCTCGCCGCGCTTTCCCCTGCTTCGACGAGCCGAACCTCAAGTCCACCTTTGATTTTGCCATTGAAATCCCCGATGACCAGGTCGCCCTGAGCAACATGCCCGCCAAGGGGGAGGTTGCCACCAAGGCTGGCTGGAAGAAGGTTTCCTTCGAAACCTCGCCTGTCATGTCTTCATACCTTTTGGCCTGGGCCGTTGGTGACTTTGAGTACATTGAAGCTCACACCGACCGTCTGTATAACGGCAAGAAGATCCCCGTTCGCGTGTACACCACCCGCGGTCTCAAGGAGCAGGGTGAATGGGCTCTGCAGCACGCCCCTAAGATCATTGATTTCTTCTCTGATATCTTCGGTATTGAGTACCCTCTTCCTAAGGCTGATCTCATTGCCGTTCACGAGTTCACTCACGGTGCTATGGAGAACTGGGGTCTTGTCACCTACCGCACTACCCAGGTTCTCTTCGACCCCAAGACGTCGCCGGCCCGTGCCTTGAACGCCATTGCTTACGTTGTTGCCCACGAGCTGGCTCACCAGTGGTTTGGCAATTTGGTTACTATGGACTGGTGGGATGAGCTCTGGCTCAACGAGGGTTTCGCTACTTGGGTTGGTTGGCACGCGGTTGACCATCTCCACCCTGACTGGGAGGTCTGGGCCCAATTCACCAACGAGGGTATGGAGTCGGCCTTCCGTTTGGATGCTATCCGCTCGTCTCACCCTATTCACGTTCCCGTGGCCGATGCACTTGACGTGAACCAGATTTTCGATCACATTTCCTACCTTAAGGGTTGCTCAGCTATTCGCATGCTGGCCAACCACTTGGGTGTCGATGTCTTCCTTAAGGGTGTTGCTGACTACCTCCAAAAGCATGCTTACAGCAACGCCAAGACCGAGGCTCTGTGGGAGGCTCTGTCCGAGGCCTCTGGTAAGGATGTCGCGGCTTTGATGGCTCCTTGGATTAGCAAGATTGGCCACCCCGTCCTGACCGTCCAGGAGACTGAAAACGGTGACCTCAAGCTGAAGCAGCAGCGCTTCTTGTTGACGGGTGATGTTAAGCCTGAAGAGGATGAGACCACTTGGTGGGTGCCGCTGGCTGTTTCTGGTGCCAACGGCTCCAAGGAGGTTGCTCCACTGGCTCTGACCAGCAAGGAAGACACTATCTCTGGCATTGACCAAGAGTTTTACAAGATTAACTCTGGTGCCAATGGTTTCTACCGTGTGGCATACCCTCTTGACCGCATCGTGAAGCTGGGCACACAGCTGGATCGTGTTTCAGTTGAGGAGAAGATCAACATTTTGGGGTCTCTTGATCACCTGACCCAAGCTGGATACCTCCCAACAACGGCCATTCTCGACTTTGTCAAGAACTTCCAAAACGAGACCAATGCTCTTGTGTGGTCTCAGGTTCTTAACAACGTGACCCAGCTTCGTGCTGTCTTTGGCGAGGATGAGGAGACGTACGAGGGTATGCGCAAGTTTATTCGTGAGCTCGTCGCGCCTGGCGTTGAGCGTGTAGGCTACGAGTTTATAGAGGGTGAGGAGTACCTTCAAACCGACCTACGCAAGCGTCTAATTACCTCGGCTGCTTCTAACGGCCACGAAGCCACCGTTGCTGAGCACATGAAGCGTTTTGACCAGTGGGTCGCTGATCGGTCGAGTGACGCAATTCCTACCGAACTCCGTGGTTCAATTTGGGCTACGGCAATGCGCATTAAGCCAGCTGAGGCTTACGAGGTGATCAAGGATGAGTGGTACACTACCAGCTCCTTCTCTACAAAGGGTACTGCCTTTTCTGTTCTCGGAGTTGTTCAGGACCAGGACATCATTCGCGAGAAATTGATTCCTTTCATCTTTGCTCAGTCCCCTCCGGCTGCGGCCAAGGATGCGGCGCCCGCAGGTGACGTCCACTCGCTTGGTGCTGGTCTTGCCAGCAACAAACTCGGTCGCGATCTTCAGTGGGAGTACATGCAGGCCAACTGGGATGCCTGTGTAGCTAAGTTGGGTAACCCCGTGGTGGTTGACCGCTTCGTCAAGTTATCTCTGCAGGCCTTCTCGGATTTCAAGTACGTCGACCAGATTGACAAGTTCTTTGCTGACAAGGACACTTCGAGCTTCAACCGCACGCTTGAGACAGTCAAGGATACTATTCGGGCGCGGGCAACTTACAAGAACCGGGATTCTGCGGCTATCAAGGAGTGGTTGGTTGCCAATGGATACATCAGCAACTAAGTATGTACGCATGTGTGCCATAGATGATTTTAATGTAAAAAACATGATTCCCCCAATATGACGTCATTATTGTTAGTACTGTGCAGGCTTAGCCTATGGAGAGACTGCTCTCTGGTTTACAGTGACCGAACCTATAAAGCGCTAATCTTCCCAGCCAAAGCCTGTCCCCGTGATAAAGTTCAACAAAACCACTTTACCTGATTTACCCTGGAATAGACCTTCAAAAGAGCTGTTATCTGCGGGACCATCGGTTGACCTTCTTTCTTCCACGCCACTGTACCATACTCCATAATAGGAGCTATGCAAGTGTTGTAGAGAAGTTTGACTGATTTAGAGGGGAGACTCCTACTAATTCTCGCGATCTTACTCAGGCTCGTGAACGCACGTGTGGCTTTGGTTGCTGTTTGGAGGACGTGTTCTTTAAAGCTCATCCGTTGATCCAAGAAGAATCCTAGCCATCTCATGACAGCTTTGGGTCGGAAAGTGATGTTACCAGCTTGCACTGTGCACCTTTCCCGTCCCCTAGCTCTCGAGAGATGAAGCAACTTGGTCTTTTCATCTTCAAATTCGATGCCATTTTGTTCTACCTGGGCCTTCAGGTACAGCATGATGTTTTCTAAGACCCCGACAACTCCTTACTAGCGACCTAGATGTCACCATTATACAGAAGTCATCAATGTAACTCATTTGGAGATTTTGGAGTGAACAGTCTCGTACCTTGATCTTTCTAGCATAAAGCAGGAAGTGGATAGGAGAGATAGGACTTGCCTGTGGAATATCAACGTTGATGTTCTGCACGGGACTCTGCTGTTCTTCAAATCGAAGGGAAGTGCTTCGGCCTATCAAAAACGGTTTCATCCACTGGGTGAAGCTCGCTGGCAAGTCAGGCTCCTTCAAATTGTCTAGCAGTTTGTCTTTGTATACATGGTCAAAAGCGCCTTTGACATTCATGAAAAGCACAGATGTCTTCAGGCCCTTGGCCTTTCACCGTTCCTCTTGGTCTTTTAAAAGCATAAACGCATCTGCAGTAAACAATTGTTTCCTTACAGAGCAGATCATCATAGACTGGAACGCCTTAATTAAGAAAAACTTAGAGCTATCGATAGAGCTATACTATGCTCACATTGTGCGGACTCCACAGTGACTTGGTACAAAGTACGGCGTAGTAAATGGTTACAGAGATCTCAGTTCCTATTGCTTTGCTGGGGTTAGAAGCGGACTGCTATCTGACGTTCTTGGGGTTCACAAAGACGACTAAATACGATCAATGGGACGTGTCGAGAAGATGAGACGATGGTCCTATGTCTACCACTTAGAGGTACAAGCCTCCAGTGTAAAGGGAATGCCATTATCGTGATAGTTATCGTAATCTCTTGGAAGATCGATCCCGACAGCAGTGAAGTCAAATAGCTTTGCGAAGCTTCGTGGATATAAGTTTTGACATAACACTACGATCCAAATAAGAATGAATCACGTTACCGCGTGAGGCAGACTTCGCCTGACCGTAGTGTCTTTGCAGTAGCTTTTAAAGCTGGGCCTTGCAGAGATCCTGGGTGTGAGCATGAAGAAGGTGAAACTGTTGACATTGAACTGACGAGCCACGGTGGATAGTGTTTAGTCAAGATTTTGTCTTGGTCATTTTCGTGCTCACGTTTTTAGTTCAAGGTTGATTTTGACTAGATAAAGGTATCTTCATTGGGAAACTTTCTGTGATAATATGGTTAAGAAACGAAAACGCCCGCCAATCAAGCTGTCAGCCTCTGCCCTGTCTGATGGCTAGGCACCAAGTGTTCGCTTCTCACTCGATAACTGTATAGGAATGGCACCCTATATAGACCATGATAGAAGGTTCCCCCACTAACAAAGTCCAAAGGTACCAAATCTTTTGGCGCAGTGGTATGCTGGTGCTTCCCAATCCGTCACAAGCCATGTTGACTTGAAGCATTGGCTCTTCTGTGCGCAGATAAAACGTTTGGGCGTTTTTTGGACATAGTATATGTTCTCTTGGGACACATGCAAGTCACAGGTATCCGACGGTATATAATCTGATTCCATGCTAGGTTACTACGTTGTATGTATAAATGTAAGAATTCTAAACCATAACCATTTCCTCTCTCCATTCAGTGATGACTTGTGAATGGCATATTCCTACAAGGCGAGCCACTTCGACAAACATGACATCCTCATCTTCGTACTTCTGGCGTACTATGAAAGCATCGTGAAAGCCCTCCACGAGAACTACCTCATCGCCAATTCGACTGTACTCACAACCCACAAATAGATTTCCATCTGATAAGACCCCATAGTTATGGCCGGCATTTGACATCCAGGTGAAGGCTTCAACCAATTTCTCAGCATCTACGACACTTTTGAATCCTTGAATATCCAAGAATTGCTCCAGGACTTGTTTCCAATGTGAGCCATGTGGATCACAACCTAGCCAGTCAAGTAGCCTACGCCGCCCTTTGTCATCAAGCTGATCTCCGCCAAAACGAGCTGCTATAGCCTCTCTGAACTCTTGGTCTTGTCCCCGTTCGAACAACTTGACAATCTTTGTTCGGTACATGCACGAAGTAGACAGTCTCGCTCCGCTTGGACCACGGACAAACCTCGCATTTTCAAACGTGTCTGTTCTTGATCCGATGAATTCATAATATCCTCTTGCCATAAAATTGGCGGAGTATGTCTTCACTGGATGGAGCACGGTCATACCATATGGGACCCAAGACACCAACACATCAGCCTTGGATAGTTTCCTTTGTAATGACGGCCGAAACTGGTGGTTTTCTATGGGCAGGAACCACGGCTCGTGATGCTCTTTAAGAGACTCAAAAATCTTCTCGGCAATGTCCAATACAATCTCAGTATCTGGTTTTTTGTAGTCCACTACGATGTTGAAATCCGTGTAGAGCCCAGCAAGTGTGAAAAGGCGGTCGCGATTCTGTGTTACCTGAAAGCCCTCGGTAGAGGTACGATATGCCAACGCAAAGCTTTTGGGGTGCTTTACATAATCTATCAGTCGATGTATCAGGCTTATCGGTGATGGATCATTTGTGCTGGTAAAGCCGTTTTTTCCCATCATGAAGATGTCGGTGTTGAAGTTGACGCTTGGAAGTCTATGCCTTTCACGAATTATGTCAGGGTCTAACCAAGAGTCGTCAAGGGCTGTACTAATCATGAATATGGACCACAAAGATATTTTACACTTGCCATATAGTAGATAGTCTGGTCTATGGCAGTTCATGTTGGGCCACTGTGTTTTTGACTTTAATCGAGGATATCGATGTTTGTCTAACCGGCCATCATACAACCAGACGAGATCTCTATATCTCGGGCGTGTGGCAACTTCCTGGATGATCCACATGCGTGTCCAGTACGCACTATCAAAGATGGGTCGAAGGTTTACCCAGTTGACACTTGTGAATGCCTTGAGTAAACGTCGCCGGTTGTATTGGCTAGTTCGCCACTCTAGAGAGGCTTGAAAAAGGCGTTTGATATCGCGTGACACAGAAATAGTCTCTGACTGAGCTGATCCAAGCCAAGAAATCATACCATCGGCGTGTGAATAAAACTCCCGCATTCTTCCGACCTGTTGCTGTTTTTCTTCTTCGTCACGCTGGTTTATACAAAGCGCATCAACCCATAGACGGATAGGTTTGTACTTTGAACGTATATGCCACAGGCTAGCCATGAGATTCTCCGTGATGAGAATAATGCCATCGTCCATGATCATGGGTATAGTTCCAGTTGGACTACCCCAGACGTATGACAGACATGTGTACTTGCCAACTGCATCGGGAAAATCATGAATACTGGTGGTGCATCGTAGATGATCTAAGCCGGAGCCACGATGGAGAGTGATAATTCGGATCTGGCTGTCACCCTGCACGAATGGTGTATACGTATGTGAAGTCGAAGCTATTGGGCCGCGTATAGTGAAAGCAGCGCTTTTGGTTCCAGCCCGTACCGGACGACGAGGCGTGAACCGATATTCGTTCTCCGTGTGTTTGTTGTCGTTGTCCCGTATCTCTATAGTGTCGACCAAAGGTGCGAAATCTTCTTCGCCCCCTAAATCCAGTTAGTATGACGGGTTCAGACGTTATTGAGGAAGCAGTCATGCCACGGTCTATAGAACATTACACAGACTTATGTGTGATAGATGTCCACCGGTGATGAAGTTACTCACAGTGCTGTAGACATTGATCCTCAGACATGAAACCTGTTGTCTCTTGTCCTGGGGCCAGGTCATTGGGAAACAGATAAAACACCATGGCAGTCACATACACAGTTCAAAATATATCAAGAGATGACAAAGAAATCGATGGATAAACAGATTTCAAAAACAAAAGCGAAGATTCGGTCATTATGTGAACCCAAAAACTCCGCCCGTCTACAAAAAGTCACCGTTCCCACAGCCTTAGTCTCCGATGTATATATGTTCACTACCCCTACTATGACTGGCTAACATCTCGGGCGGTGTTGTTAAGTAACGCCATGCCTTATGGGCGCATACCTGGTGACATGCAATCTGCAGAAAGTGGGGTAAAGCCCGGCAATCAAAGTTGAGCCTACATTGCAACCGGAGTATTTGAAAATACCACCTCCATGCATAAAATGATCCTAGTTAACCAAACGAAAATGTGCAACAATTTTAGAATACCTTGCTGTAGTCTGCGTGTGTATGTACATACGTATCATCTCAGAACGTACGGCGTGCAGAAATGTTTAATTTTGATACACAAAATATCAGATGTTCGGACAAGTTCTATCATAGCCTCCTAAAAAGCTATCATGACATATCAGTTACAAACCCTACCATAGTCCGTGCACTATAACGTCCCTAATGACGTCATCAAGCCAAGACGACTTCACCGCAAACTGTGACAAACTTACTGTTCGAGGAGTAAGTCACATATGCGAGTGTGACCAGGGACATATATAACTTCTTCTCTATTAGCCCCTCCATGCGCCGATACTCTTGGTATCTTAGAAATCGAGCACAAGCTTCTCAACTTCACTCCGTTGTTGCGATCACCAGTTTCCCTTACTCCTCATAACGTAAAAATGAGGTTAATTTCAGGGTGGTCACATCTACGCACATGCATAGAATCAGCAATATTGCTGATATTATAGCGCCCAGAATGATATTTGATCTGACGTCGACGGAAAAGCTAGTTCATGCATCATAAAGAATGAACAGTACACATAGACGGAAGCCACCATAATGGTAATAAACAAAAAAGCATTGTCATTATGGTCATCAAAATTACTACTAACGTGCCAGGCGGTTGAGGTGTCTACTAGACCCACGACCTCGACGAGTCTCTGCAGAAGATGCCGATTCGTCAGCCGAATCATAATGTTTCCTGGGCCAATCGTCACAAATATCAATGCCAGAGCGGGGGTTCGCCCATTCTAAAAACAGATAAATCAGGTAGTCAATAACTACACAGATACAAAACAACTTTCCAGCCCACAATCCACATCCGTAGTAGCGCTTCAGTCGGTCAATAATAGCAAAGCCTTGTACACGGCTTCGTCGTGGCACGGGAATTCCCGCGGCATTAGTCACGGTGCCAATGTCCCCATAGAACTCAGCCTCAGGAATATGATTCTTCACGCCATGGTACACACGCTCGGTACGCTTAGCTACGTTGACCCAAGAATACATGTTGCAGACTTCTCCGTGGAATTTATGCGTAGGGACAGCGCCTGAACGAAGGTTTGCAATAGCGCGGCCCGTAGCGGACACAAGAGAGTCTTCGTCGGGCTGGGCAAAGACAGTCATGTGGGATGGAAGAACCTCGGGAATTCCACCGACTTGGGTGGCGACGACGTAGAGACCGCACGAGGCTGCTTCTACAATTACAGTGCCGAAGGCTTCTGTGAGAGAAGGGTGGAGGTAAATGTGCCCACGGACCATGACATCGCGGACTTCCTCGTGTCTCACCTTGCCGAGCATTAGGACACGGTCTTGGAGGACATTTTGTTCAATCATTTGTTGAAGGTCTATGGCTTTGGGCCCATCGCCAGCAATGATGAATCGTGTATTAGGATGGTTCTCGAGGATGCGAGGAATGGCAGCTGTGAGAAGATCGGTACCTTTGTTGTAGAAAAGGCGAGATATCACAACAATTGTAATAGGGTCTAGGGGGCCAGGTGGAGGCCGTGGTGGATCACGAGGACGGAAGTTTTCGGCGACTACGGCGTTGGGGATTACGGAGACCATAAGGGGGTCGAGAGAGGCTCGTAGAACAGTATTTTCCTTGCTATATAGTGTCAGTGTTGTTCGTAATCTCAAGACACGGGCAAGTTACCATGTGTGACTGACGCATATTACATGATCGACGTCACTAAGAGTGAACTTGAGTAGTTTGTTGGCACCAATACTCGCAGCATCGGCGAATCCAAATAATGAGTGATCTGTGAATACAGTCCGCAACCCCATTGTTCTGGCATGCAGAATCGCCTCGTGACACAAATTACTCAAACTGGCGTGGCCATGAACAATTTCAATCTGCTCGCGCAATACGATGTTCCGGAATAACGGGAAAAACGCAAACATAGTGGGTACCGTTGACTGTCGGAAAATAACCGCATACGGGCAATAATACACCTTGATTCCATTTGTCATGTACCGAACCCCTTTGCGATCATCGTAGGCGTGGGTGATGATGATGACTTTGTGACCGCGATCAACAAGTTTCGTCGCGAGCTGGTAAATATGCGACTCGACACCACCAGGTTGCGGATAGAAGAAGTCGCTCACCATGGCGATGTTATATGTTTTGCGGGCCATTTTAAAGACTGTATTTTCAGGGTGGTCGTCGGGAGTCGGAGAATGGCATGTCCGGGGAACGGTCGGACGGGCCGGACCGGAGGTAGTGATCGTGAAATAGCGTCGTCTCCGGATATCAACCACACATGGAAGACAATGCGACAAATATGGACAGCTGGCAAATCCAGGTACCGACAGGTGCCGGGGTAGTAGGAGCGAGCTTGAAGCTGGCCACTGCGTCATTGGCAATCTTGGCATCTGGGGCTTATCGATAAGCTTAATGGACGGGCTTGAGACTCGTACTTAAGAGGCCACCTTGACGGATTACCCATTTATGTAAGAGAAAGCGGTTGGCGAGAACCTACGTGTTCACGATTTAAAGATTCTTCATTCCTCATCTGTTTTCGGTATATTGTGTGAGCCGCTCTTTCCCTACCAACAACTATCTACGAACGACATTTACTTTTTTTCTTTCACTATTACTACCTCGACAAACCCCGGTTAATAACCCCAAGCATCATTCATCAACTTCCCTCCCACACACACCACAATGAAGCCGACTTCCGTGCTGGGGCTTCTCAGCCTCATGCTCGTCGGTACCGCAGACGTGCTGGCCGCCTCTGCTGCCATTGGCGTTGATCTTGGTACTGAATTCATCAAGGCATCCCTCGTCAAACCCCGCGTTCCCCTCGAAATCGTCCTGACTAAAGACTCCCGCCGCAAGGAAGCCGCCTCCATTGCTTTCAAACCCGTCCAAGGCGATATCCAATCTGGAGCCTTCCCCGAGCGTCTGTATGGCTCTGACGCCATTGCCCTAGCTGCTCGTTTTCCCGGTGAAGTCTACCCGAATCTCAAGACGCTGCTGGGTCAGCCGCTGGACGGTGATGTGGCCCGTGAATACACCAAGAGACACCCGGCACTTCAGGTCCAGGCTGATGCTGAGCGGGGTACGGTGGCCTTCCGGAGTAAGGCGTTTGTTGACGGAGAGGGCGACTGGTCAGTGGAAGAACTTTTGGCTATGCAGCTGCAGTCTGTGCGACAAAATGCCCAGGCTCTTGCTGGCTCCGACAGCCCTATTAAAGCGGCGGTTATCACAGTTCCGCCGTATTTCACCATCGAGGAGAAGCGGGCAGTGCGCACAGCTGCCGAGTTAGCGGGGCTTGAAGTATTAGATTTGATCAGCGACGGTTTGGCTGTTGGTCTCAACTATGCTACTTCCCGTCAGTTCCCCTCAGTAACTGCTGGTGAGAAGCCAGAGTACCATCTTGTCTTTGACATGGGTGCTGGTTCTACCAAGTCTACGGTTCTTCGTTTCCAAAGTCGGTCAGTCAAGGATGTTGGTAAGACCAACAAGACTGTCCAGGAGGTCCAGGTCGTCGGTTACGGCTGGGATCGCTCTCTCGGCGGTGATGCCCTCAACGCTCTTATTATCGATGACATGGCTACCAAGTTTGTCGAGTCACCCAAGGCTAAAGCTCTGGAAGCCACCACCGATCAAGTCCTGAGCCACGGCCGTGCGGTTGCCCGTCTTTCAAAGGAAGCCCAGCGCCTGCGTCATGTCCTTTCGGCCAATGCCAACACTCAAGGTAGCTTCGAGGGCCTGTACGAAGATGTTGATTTCAAGTACAAGATTACCCGCGCCGAGTTTGAGGAATTGGCTGCGGCGCATGCCGAGCGTGTCGGCACTTCAGTGCGCGATGCTCTCAGCAAGGCAAACTTGGATGTGTCCGACCTGACGTCAGTAATTCTCCACGGTGGTGCGTCACGCACTCCTTTTGTGCAACGTGAGCTCGAAAAGGTTATTGGCTCGGCCGACAAGATTCGCAATGCTGTTAACTCAGATGAGTCGGCTGTCATGGGTGCTGTATTCCGCGGTGCTGAACTTAGCCCCTCGTTCCGTGTCAAGGAGATTCGTTTATCTGATACTGCTGTTTACCCTGTGGGCCTGAAGTACACTGATGCCAAGGGTGAGGCGGTGCAACAGCGAGTTTGGTCTGCTGCTTCTGTCTTGGGTGGCCCGGCTAAGAATGTCACTCTCGATGTATCAGACAATGTGGCTGCTACCTTTTTCCAGACCGTTGATGGAAAGGACATCGACGTTTCGGCTTTGACGACTGTCAACTTGACGGAGTCGCTGACAAAGGCAAAGGAGAACTTCAAGTGCACGGATGGTGATCTCACTGTTCGTTTGGCTGCTTCTCTGAGCAGCGCTGACGGTAGCGTTGTTGTTTCTAGCTTGTATGCTGGTTGTGAAGTGGAAGTCAGCGAGGGTCTCATTGATGGTGTTAAGAACCTGTTTGGATTCGGCAAAAAGGATAAGACTACTGATGACGCTTCGGATGGCTCTTCTTCTAAATCTTCCACTGCCACCGATTCTTCATCTTCCGCTGCAGCTGAGGCTTCGGATGTTCCGGCTGTCAAGATCCGCGAATTCGCTGGTATCCCTGTCGGGTTCAAGCTTGTTGAAAAGGGTGTTGCCACGCCATCCAAGTCTTCTTTCCAGACCTCGCGCAAGCGGTTGTCAGCCTTCACTGCTTCCGATACTTCTAGACGCCAGCGTGAGGAGGCACTCAATCAGCTTGAAGCGTTTACTTACAAGGCGCGCGAGCTCCCCGAAACTTCCGGCTGGGAAAAGCATGCTACTGAGGCTGAACGCCAGACGACCCTGGAGAAGGCTTCGGAATACGGCGACTGGATCTACGGCGATGGTATGGAGGCTACTAAGCAGGAGTTTGAGGCTAAGCTTAAGGATCTCCAGAGTGTCGTTGATCGGGTTAATGCGCGCATCGAAGACCATGAACAACGGCCGATAATTATTTCTTCTCTTCAGGAGAAGTTGGAGCAATCGACACAGTATGTTGCGGATCTACGGAGAGAAATTGGCGAGTATGATGAGTGGCACGCCAAGGCTAAGAAGGAAGTTGAAGAAGCTGCTCTTGAGGCGGATGACTTTGCCGATCTTGAGGATGATGACGAAGATTCTACTGGCAAGAAGCCCACCATGGAGGACATTCTTAAGGAGCGTGGCCCCGTACCTCCAGTTCACGTCATTGAAGACCTCGAGCCGCTTGAAAAAATGATCGAGTCTGCCAAGACTTGGTTAAAGACGTCTCTACCTAAGGTTTCGGATGTTCCTGCGACCTCAGATGCTGCGGTTGTGGCGAGTGAATTCAAGGAGTGGGTTACCAAGCTAGAAAAGGAGGGACTCGATCTGGCTCTAAAGGGTGCAAGCAACTTTGAGAAGAGACAACGTAAGGAGAAGGCGGAACAGGATAAGCTTGAGAAGGCCAAGAAGTCAGCCGAGAAGGCACGGAAGAAGGCCGAGAAGGCGAGAAAGAAGGCCGAGAAGGAGCGGGAGCAAGCGGCGGATGAGGGGCATGACGAGCTGTAGTTTTGTATTTTTATAATTATTGTGATTTGTTTGTTTTCCATTTGATTTCACCTTTAGGTTACTTTTGAGATGAATGTGTGAGAGACTCGTGAGATGACGTTGAAATTTGATAGGAAACTGTCAAACTAACGATAAAAATCGGCATGTGTGTACATGGGTGTTATCTGTGTAAGTCAGCAGCGTCGTAGTTTCCTGTACCGTGGCTCGGGGTGGACAAGACTTTGACACAATAGACGTGTAACTAACTATGGCGTGGCCATTGAGTGTACCGTTCAATAAATGAATCCTTCATTTGTGAAGTTCGGTACACTAGTTCTTTTCCCTGCATTACACATCATATTCAAGGGAACAACATTATTTGCTTTATCAACCGTGTTATTAACTATGAGATGACCTTGAGCTCCACAAGAAGCCCTCAGATCAGCCATGATGACCAACTCTCCAAGGGGTATATATATAGATGTGAGTAGAAAGAGGAAGAAGAAAAATAGAAAAAGCACGCTCGCAGAAAGTAACGTTTCTGTTATGAGTTTCCAAGTATCGTGACAGGAGCTAATGTCTCGAGTGGCCGCCACTGACGACATCAAAGACATGACCGGAAATGGACACTAAAGACAAAAGGTTGGCACCAAGATCTTGACCTTTCAATGGGGATATGAAGGGGGAAACACGCAAAACGACCAAGAAACAGGAGAGGAAAAAAGACCAGAGAAACCCAGACAACCAAATAAGAAAAAAAACAACCGCGCCATTTTCACCCTAACCCCAAGACTTAGCAACTTCCGTTAGTACATACCATCACGGACGGCGCCATTCGCCTTGTCGGCCGCGGTGGCTGTGGTGGGGCTAGCCGTGGCGGAGTTGGCAGCGGAAGAGCCAGCGGAGAGCGGGTAGTTTGCGGACTGGGCGGTGGTGTTGGAGGGGCTCCGGATACGAGCTTCGATAGACTGGAGTTCGCGGAGACGCGCCTGAATAGCCTCGAGCTCTTCGGTTTGAAGAGAAACGACGCGCCGTCTGGTGGGGTGGGTTAGTTGATAAGAAAATGGCAGTAAAAGTGTAACGAATCAAACTCACCTCTTGTCAACCTTGTCGTCAAGATCAACGGCGCTGTTGTCGATACGGAAGAGGTTCTCAAGCTCGGCGGAGAAGGACTGGGCAATGGTGCTGTAAGTGTGGGGAGTCGTGTTAGTTAGGTGGTATTTCCAGGGAGAGGGATTTTAGCTTGTGGCAAAAGGGACAGCAACTTACGACTGGGGACGACGGCCGCTGGGGGTCCAGTTACGGTCAAGCTCCTCGTCGGTGTAGTTGGTGAAGGTAGTCATCTTGAACGTGTGGTTTTGGTTGTGATTCTGGTGATAGCAAAAGAAAGATTTGAGAGAAAGGAGAGTCACAGACGAAACAGAAAGAGAGAGGGGATGCAAATGCAAGGAAGAGAGTGAGCGGATCAAGGGGCGTTCTGTGCTGGCTAGAGCTAAATTGGGTTTGGGAGCGACGAAAGCACGGGTAATTGGATTGGCGGTTGTTGACAGGAGAGTAGTATCAGAGCTCGAAGCAAAAGAGACAGCAAAAAAGTAAAGAAGCAGACCAGACGGCGGTGAATGGCGAAGCGCTTGGTGTACACTTTATATGTTGGCGCTTAAGGGTCCCGAGGGTTCAAAAAGGTTGTCAAGTGATAAAGCTGGTTTGGGAATGTAGGACAAATGGTAAGTTGGATGCGGATAAAGAGTGAAAGAGCGACGAAAGCGGGAAATTACCAAACTTGGTGGAGGTGAAGGTGAAAAATGGAAGGATTTCGAGGAAGTTTGGGGGATGACGACTTATATGGAGATACGGTGACAAGATAGACTTTGCAGGGAGGACGAACGAACGAACGGGAGACGGGGTGAACGAAGAGACGAGACAATGCGGCATTACGGATGTTGCTTATCAAACTGGTTTGGCGTCGTCGGGGGGAACCACGGGGGTGTGTGTAAAGCAAGCCAGTCAAAGGGAGCGAAGAAGGAGACTGATGGCGCGTGTGTTGACCAGAAAGAGGAACCGGGGGGGCACTAATTTCCCGTGCTTTATGGGGTCTTTCCATGGTTTATAAGTTTTATTGGTGTGTTAATGGGGGTGTGAGACCGGTTCTGTGTCATGAAATACATGACGATGGTTGTTTTTGGGACGAAAGGGGCTTGGATAGGGAGGCTTCTGGAAGGGTTGGAGGAGGTTGCGTTGTCTTGTCTGTGCCGATGAAGCTGCGGGTACCTGACAATGACTTGCTTGACAATGGGAAGTGGCCATGACGAGGTAGCCAAGCAAGACGCCACCCTTGGAGCATTTTTGTTCTGTACATATGTACATATTTGCACATGCGAATTCACACAGATAGATGTGAGAACTATTAAAAGAACTACTGGGGAGGGAGAAAGAACCGTGGATTGGTACAGTGGCTGCGTGACCTTGGCCTATGGCGAGGGCTTCGGGTTATGCATGCACTTTGGTGTGTGTGTGTGTGTGTGAGGGACTGATGGTGGGTTTGGCAGATGCCCATAAGCACATGAGCTTCGCACGATTATTACACAATCATTTGGTCCTATAAAAGTCAATCGTATTATACATGTGTCGCCTCGGTGGCCACGAGGTCAAACGCGACATTCCTAATCATTTGTGATAAACTGTGGCTGATCCAAGTCATTACCTTGTCTAGAACAGTAGGGTTAGAACTTCCGGGTTGGAACAGACCCTACACGACCCTAAAGTGGCACGTCTCGTGTCGTTGTGATGGTTGTAACTTTGATGAATGGTGAGTTTTTGAAAGACAATTGTTTTTGAATGTGGTGGAATCGTTGATGTCCAAGCTGATATTTTTTTGTTGATTCAATTATTGCTGTGCTTAGGGGTGCGTAACTACGTTATCTCATGTCCTCCTGGGTCACTTGATTCTACTATTTGTTCGTCATATGCAACACGCTTGTTTTTACAAGAGCAAAAATATTGTAGGTTCATCGCTTCGTGACTGTATTTGCGCATTTCACATGACTCTAACAAACCATGTACAGGGTTTTCATTCATCCTGGTTTTGTCTTTTCTTTTGGTGATTGTCCAATTGATGGATGCACATGCAAAAGTAATTGACCACCCTAGAGACATCGACCGTCCGCCGCCTTGTAGACGAGGCTGAGAATTTAATATTTTTATACTGGGTCTAATTGCGACGTCGATTTTGCGACTCTTCTTCAATCGCACGTTACTACAAGCGACACACAATTCTACATGGAGCCCCCAGAACTCCCCCCAGAGGCCTTCTCGCCCCGCGAGTCGTACTTTCTCTTCCGCGCCATTCACGTTTTTCAGACCCTCGATTTCAAGCGCCTTAGCACTATCCTTCTCGAAAACGAATATATCACAGGCGCCGAAGACTTCGACCGTTCGCGCCTCACACCAAATCGACTTTGGGCCCTCTTTAGCCACCATTTCATCCACGAACTTCCCGCGCCACATCCGCCTGCCCTTACACCAGACATCATCCTCGCCCAGTTACAGACAATCACCGCTGTTGACCGGAAACTAGGCGAAATTTACTACACGCGTCTCAAGAAGGAAGTTCTCGCAGATGCACAGTTGGAAAAAGAGGTTGCACGGCGGCAGGCGGAGCATGAAGCGGAACAAAAGAGGATACGGGACTCACTGTTGAAGAATGGTGCGGCGTCGGCTAGCCAAACCAGTCAGTTAGTGGCGGCAGCTTCAGGCCTGGGTATACCTAACGCAGTTTCCATTGCTCCGGCGCACCCTGTTTCTCGGCCAGGACTGCCGGGTCGGATTCAGCCTAATCAAATTGGTGCACCAACGGTGGCAACGGCAGCTGCTACACCACAGATGGGAATATCTATGGCGCCATCACGACCAGGACTTTCTTCTACAGCCATTTCGCCTGTACAGACGCCAGTTCGGCCACCCCAACCACAGGTCAAACCGCCAGGCTCTATAAAACCACCATCGAATACGCCAATACCACCCCCACCCGTACGATATCCCGGACCACCAGCGATGCTGACGGCACCACAACAACCTCCGGCTCCAGTGGTGATGCCAGTCTCTTCGCCAATACCAACAACACCCACAGCAGTCACATCCGGCCCATCATCGACTCAAGGGCAATTGCTAGCTCAACAGCAAAGAGCACATGTACAGGCCCAGCCGACTCAGACTCAGGTACAGACCAAGATGGCAAGTTCAGTGACACAGCAACCGCAGTTACAGCAACAATTGCAGCAGCACATTGCACAGAACCAAGCGGCAGCAGCACAAAAGGCTTTGGCGACTACATCTACACCTGCTCCTACTACCTCGGCTAGCTCTACAGTCACTGCAATTCGTCCACCACCAACACCCCAACCGCCACAGACTACACCGGTGCCAGTCCCCACGCGGACACCAACTGCTGGGTCTCCACAGTCTACTAGCAGGATTCTGCCACCTCAGTCATCAACACCACAATCTCGACCCATAACCCCGGCACAGACATCGGTGCAAGCTACACCACAAGTTGGACAATGGACTCCCGGACGCACGCTTAATAAGCCAGCTGTCGGGATGCCTTCGGAACCCGTACAAATGCAGACTCAAGTGGTGGCACAGGCCAAGGTCCAGTTCCAACAGGCGCAGATGCAGGGCCAACTTAAGCAGCAACAACAGCAGCAATCAAATGCACCAGTGCAACAAGTTCAGAATGCAGGAAAGTCATCACCAATATCGCCAGTTTTGTCTCCACCGACCCAAACACCTAGACCACGACCCTTGTTGGCTGCCAAGCCTGCTCCTGTTGAGACAACCAAGACTACTACCCGACCATCAAGCACAGAGACAGCCGTTCCTCCACCAACAGTCACTCCAGTACCAGTACCTGTGACCGGGTCACAGCCGAATTTCACACCTGCTCAGTTGCCACAAATTCAATACCAACAGAGGCAACAATCTGCCGCTCGTCTACAACATGAACTACAACAAAATGCCCAAGTTTTGGCTCAGTCTATGAAGAATACAGCAGGCGGGAGGGTTACACCAGTGGCTACGAGTCGTCCAGGGACCGGTGAAACCAAGCCACTAACGTCCGCAATCGTATCTTTGGCTCCTGCCAATTCAAGTGGCTCCTCTAGTGCGGATGTAGGTAAATCTTCACCTATACCCGTAGCTACACCTATTCCCGGAACAGCAAATGTACCATTGACGACTCAGCAACAGCTGATCGCGCAGCAAAAGGCACAGGCCCAGGCCACGGCTCAGCAACTATCGCAGCAGCACCAACAACACCAGGCTGCTTTGGCACAAAAAGAAAAGGCACAAAAGGAAAAGGACCAAAAGGAGAAGGTTCAGAAAGAGAGAGAACAGAGAGAAAAGACCTCTGCCCACATTGGACAGGCACAAGTGAAGGACCCCAACCAACTGTCCCAGTCGTGTGATATTGCACCGGTTGTTGCACCGGCCGTCAAAGTTTCTGCTGTACAGATTACATCACCACATAAGAGCCCTCCTTCGGTGCATTCTTCTTGTGGTGCACAGACCCCGCAACTTCCATCAGTTGCCGTAGAACTTAGTAGTCCGTCTGCCACAAAAAAAGCGCCAGCTGGGGGATCGCCTGGTAGTGTTGAGGGACGTGGCCCGACAAAATCACCTGTGAAGGCTAGTCCGCCGGTCAACACACCTGTACCTGCGCCAACAATTCCAAGACAAACTGCAAGGCCAGCACAGTCACCAGTGCGACCACAAAAACAGCCTATCTCCAAATCTGTTGTTACAGCGGTCCCTGTGTCCAAGGTACCTGTTCCGGGACCGCTGGGATTGAACGTCAACCGGCTGCCACCGATACCTGTTACACTCAAGCCTGAAAATGTGGTTGCGCCAGCTACTCCGATTAAAACAGCAGTGTCGGCTATCCCCACACATATGACACAATCGCCGAAGTCTGCCATTTCCGGAGCAGCAGCGACGGCTAAGATATTGGCCGAGTCGATCGGTCCCAAGACGCCTGCCTTTTCTGGCCAGCCGAATTTCATCAAGCGTGGGCATGGAACCAATTGGACCCTTGAGACTACTCCATCCACCCCCGGTCAGGCTAAAGCAGTTGTCGACAGTCCTTCTTGGGAGCCATTGAGCCCACCGCCACGGGAATCTCCTACCCCGGTTCCAATTTCCGCGAATGTTTTGGTTCCAGGTGTGATTGCTTCAACCATCAAGTCTACACCACGGCGTGTTAGCCGCCCCGAGACGCCTGGCTCACGTGGATCCGCTAAAAGGAGCTCCCGGAGCGTACGGAATGGTGGTGCACGTAACCGGCGTAGCCAGTCCGTCGGGTCACAACCGGATGAGCCGTCTTTGGAGACAACAGAAGTACAAGCTCCCAGCGCGCGCATAAAACGGGAAGTTGGTACGCCCGTCGAGGAAACCGGCGATACTACCGCTGATGATGAACCTTGGGCTGGGTCGCGCCGTCGTGGTCCTTCAGTGACCAACAGTGTCTCGCGAAAGCGTAAGCGTGACCATAGCATGGACAGCGCACATACGCATAGGGTCCGGCTTTCAACTTCTCAACCAGCTCCGTCGGTACAGGTTGGACCCCCTAGTCATGTAAGATGGACACGAGGATTCCCCAGAGTTAGTGCCTCGGTGCTCGACCAGATTGGCAGCCATCGGGATGCCAACATGTTTGCCAACCCGATCCGCGAAAAAGATGCGCCCAACTACCGTACTATTGTATTGCAGCCTGTCGATATCGCGTCGATCAAGAAGGCGATAAACCACGGAAACAAGTTTGCTATTGCAGCGGCAGCGGCATTGCCCGAGGTAGATCAGACGGCGCCATGGCTAGACCTGCCGATATCGGAAGATTTGGTGCCACCGAAAGGTATCATCAACAGCGAACAGCTAGAGAGATCACTGGTGCACATGTTCTGCAATGCGGTTATGTATAACCCAGACCCAGACCGTGGACCAGGTCCTACGTTCCTGGCGGGGGCAAGTCACGGTGGATCAGGTAATGAGAGTGTAGGATATCAGGTAGATGAGTTTGGGGTTGTCAACGACACGCGCAATATGTTCTGGGAGGTCGACAAGTTGATGGCGGAGTTGAGAGGAGCAGAGATGCAAAGAAATGGGGGAGGCGGAGCAGCTACAGTTCCAATGGCGGGAAGCTCAGTGGTAGGAGAGGGCGAGGGCGAAGAAGAACCCGAAAGTGAAGAGGAGCCGAGACAGGGAGGAGATAAGGAAGTAGAAGAGAAGGCAGAGCCAAGTTTGGGAGACCGGGCGCCTTCACGAGAGGACGCGGGTGACGAGACTGATACGGATCAGCCAGCTGGTGATTTGGATGTTGTACCAAGGAGATCAAGAAGAGGTTAGACTTTTTAGAGTAACAATAGGGTATGGATTTATGATTTCTTCATGACTATAAGAGTCCTGTGATAGGCTTTGGTTCTTTTTCAATGTGGATAGTTCTTGGGAGCCAATAGTTTGAATGCTATACAATGGTTGTAACCAAACTCTGGGAGACTACTGTACAGACATACATGTGTACGTGGAGACGTCGATTATTGTAACCCTTCTACACAGGTCGAGATGGTTAGAAATTAGTAAAATGCAAAAATGACTTACCGCTGTAAGACGAGAAGCTAACAAGGCTGCCTTGGCGGATTCTGTCCACGTATGTATCCACATACGGAGGAATATATGCATAAGCTGACAGGAATTGTGACGCGACATGCTGACGTCATTATACAACCTTGTTTAGCACCGAGTGGTTCTGGCGGACTGGGAGGCATCAGCATATGTGAGGATAGCTTGATTGATTGATTGATGTTTGTTTATTAGAGTCCCTTGTAGCCGAACTTGTCCGCTAAAAGGTCGGGACTATTTGTTAAACTAAGGCTAAACTCCCCCGCAGTTTCTTCCCCGTCCTGCTGCCTCACAAAAGGTGCTGTGAGGATAGCAGGTACGGTTCCTTCCAGTATTATTAGGGTATACAAGGGTATATGGTGGTAAACAAAACCGTCGGCCTTCTGCCATCGGTCTATCCATTACTATCATGAGGATACAAGCTAGCTTTTACCTAATACTCTACTACAATGAATTATATATGTCAACCGGATCACCATAGCCTATCTCCAATATACGGTAAACCATGAATCCTTCCATGGTACCTCACAGCATACCACTGCGCCAAAAAGAAGTGGAACCTTTGGACTTTATTACTAGTGCTGTTCTATCAGGGACTATATAGGAGGCAATTCCGTATACAGTGAGAACGAACACTTAGTGAGTAGCCATCAGACAGGACAGAGACTGACAGGTTCGCTCATTGTGTTGAAGGATTCGTTGATCCTTGAGCCCGCATTTTGTTTAGCCTCAATCAGGCTTATCAGATTATTGGATGGTATTTCAAAAGACTGTGGTGGTAATGTTCCGTGGATTTCACTTTTGGGGCTCTACCCCGCTTTCTGCAGATTGTATGTCTGCAGATATGCGCGCTTAAGGCATGGCGCCACTTAACAATACCGCCCGAGATGTTAGCCAGTCATAGTAGGGGAAGTGAACATATATACGTACGCCTTCGGAGACTAAGGGTGTGGGAATGGTGACTTTTTGTAGACAGGCGGAGTTTTTGGGTTCACATAATAACCGAATCTTCGCTTTTGTTTTTGAATTCTGTTTATCCATCGATTTCTTCGTCATCTCTTGATATATTTTGAACTGTGTAACCGTCACGATGTTTTATCAGTTTCCTGTCAACCTGACCTCAAGACAGGAGACAACAGGTTTCATGACTAGGGATCAATGTCGCCAACATTGTAAGTAACCTAACTACTAGTGGGCATCTATTACACGTAGTTCTATGAAATATTGCAAGGGCCATTAGATGACTGCTTCCTCAATAACGTCTGAACCCGTCATGCTAACTGGATTTAGGGCAGGAAGAAGACTTCGCACCTTTAGTCGATATTAAAGTGATATCCGACAAACAGGGCAAACCCGTGGAGAACGAATATCGGTTCACGCCTCGGCGTCCTGTACGGGCTGGAACCAAAAGCGCTGCTTTCACCATGCGCGGTCCAATAGGTTCGACGTCACATACATATACACCATTCGTGCAGGGTGACAGCCAGATCCGAATTATCACTCTCCATCGTGGCTCCGGCTTAGATCATCTACGGTGCACCACCAGTATTCACGATTTTCCCGATGCAGTTGGCAAGTACACATGTCTGTCATACGTCTGGGGTACCCCAACTGGAACTATACCCATGATCATGGACGATGGCATTATTCTCATCACGGAGAATCTCATGGCTAGCCTGTGGCATATACGCTCAAAGTACAAAGATATCCGTCTATGGGTTGATGCACTTTGCATAAACCAGGGCGACGAAGAAGAAAAACAGCAACAGGTCAGAAGAATGCGGGAATTCTATTCACGCGCCGATGGTATGATTTCCTGGCTTGGATCAGCTCAGTCAGAGACTATTTCTGTGTCACGCGATATCAAACGCCTTTTTCAGGCCTCTCTAGAGTGGAGGAAGAATCAACATACCCGGCAACGTCTACTCAAGGCACTCATAAGTGTCAACTGGGTAAACCTTCGACCTATCTTTGATAGTGCGTACTGGACACGCATGTGGATCATCCAGGAAGTTGCCACACGCCCGAGATATAGAGATCTCGTCTTGTTGTATGATGGTCAGTTAGACAAACATCGATATCCTCGAGTAAAGTCAAAAACACAGTGGCTCAACATGAATTGCCATAGACCAGACTATCTACTATATGGAAAATGTAAAATATCTTTGTGGTCCATATTCATGATTAGTACAGCCCTTGACGACTTTAAGTCAGACCCTGACATGATTCGTGAAAGCCATAAACTTCCAAGCGTCAACTTCAACACCGACATCTTCATGCCAAACAGGGACGGCTTTACCAGCACAATTGATCCACCATCGGTAAAGCTGATAGATCGACTGATAGATTATGTAAAGCACCCCAAAAGCTTTGCGTTGGCATATCGTTCATCTACCGAGGGCTTTCAGGTAACACAAAGTCGCGACCGCCTTTTTACCCTTGCTGGGCTCTACACGGATTTCAACATCGTAGTGGACTACAAAAAACCAGATACTGAGATTGTATTGGACATTGCCGAGAAGATTTTTGAGTCTCTTAAAGAGCATCACCAGCCGTTCTTCCTACCTTGGGAAAACCACCAGTTTCGGCCGTCATTACAAGGGAAACTATCCAAGGCTGATGTGTTGGTGTCTTGGGTCCCATATGGTATGACCGTGATCCATCCAGTGAAGACATACTCCAACCATTTTATTACAAGAGGAAATTCTAAATTCATCGGATCAAGAACAGACACGTTTGAAAATGCGAGGTTTGTCCGTGGTCCAAGCGGAGCGAGACTGTCTACTTCGTGTATGTACCGAACAAAGATTGTCAAATTGTTTGAACGGGGACAAGACCAAGAGTTCAGAGAGGCTATGGCAGCTCGTTTTGGCGGAGATCAGCTTGATGACGAAGGGCGGCGTAGGCTACTTGACTGGCTTGCTTGTGATTCACGTGACGCATATTGGAAACAAGTCCTGGAGCAATTCTTGGATATTCAAGGATTCAAAAGTGTCGTAGATGCCGAGGAACTGATTGAAGCATTCACCTGGATGTCAAATGCCGGCCATAACTATGGGGTCTTATCAGATGGAAGTCTATTTGTGGGTTGTGAGTACAGTCGAATTGGCGATGAGGTAGTTCTCGTGGAGGGCTTTCACGATGCTTTTATTGTACGCAAGAAGGACGAAGATCGGGATGTCATGTTTGTCGAACGGGCGCTTTTGGTAGGAATACATCATTCACAAGTCATCACTGAATGGAGAGAGGAAATAGTTATGGTTTAGAATGTATTTACATGGTAGACCACGTTGGCAAGCTTTGAAGATGTGTATCCCCGAAAATGTGTGAGCTGATTGAGTTTGAAGAGAAACTGGTCTCTTATCTAAATACATGGAATTACTTGAAACAATTGAATACATCTGGCTGAAGTTGGAAGTTACCTCTTTCACAATTGCTGCCTTGTAGGGAATGAACCGACCTATGTCTTGTAAGACGACACACTTTCAACATCAAGGTTTCCAAACGTCAACTAATAGTGATATCATAGAAGGGGTGGCATGATGCTACCTTTGCCCGATCATGAGACACGGGGAGAGTTGTTAGACGCGGATTAATCGATTCTGTGGTTTCGGTATGGACGGATAGTCTTGTTATTTAGTATGTGTAACTTACGGGGGTCTTTTCCTTATCATGTTATCAGAAAGACAGCACGAAACTTGTTTGTTCATCATATCTTGGGCCTGATAGAGGGAAGCCCTCAGGTACCGAAGAGAGATATTGGCACCCATACTCCCGGGGATTTACAAGGAGATGAAATTGCTGTTGCCCGTTTCTGGCTTATGCGCTATGCTGGTCACATGCTCCGGAAATCACCAGATGGGATATTCTTTGAGAGGTGTGAATATACCCTGCTTGGAGATGCATCGTGTTGACAACAAACGAAGATGAACAAGTTATATACACCGAAAAGAGCCCTTTAATCGGCTGACAACATCACGAACAACAGTGACAACCCCCAATATACCAAATCTATCTACTCCCTCTCGCCATTCTTTCCAAATTCTTCAAAGCCTCATCATACCTACTCTTTTCATCCTCATCTAAATCGCCCTTCTCATCACCAATCCAGATTCTCTGCACCTTCTTTTCTCCTCTATCAACGCCCTTGCCTTTACCAATAACACCCCAGAACCAACCACTTTCTCCATCTCCAATGCAACTCCACGCCATACCGTCTTTCCCGGCACGAGCTGTCCGTCCAACACGGTGGATGTATCCTTCTAGCGAGGCCGGAAGGTCATAGTTGACTACATGGTCGAGACCGGGCACGTCAATACCACGGGCGACAAGGTCGGATGCCACGAGGATTCTTGTTGTCCGTGCTGAAAACGCGGATAGGAGCTTTCTACGCTGTGATGATGGAATTGATGATGTGAGCGTTGTGAGTAATGGCTTGAGCTCAGGATGTAACAATCCTAAGAGTGCTGTTAATCTTAACGCCGTCTCGTTGGACTTTGTGAAAATCAGGGTTAATGGGGTATATGACTCTGCGGTAAGAGGTTGAGGGCTGATCAACCGTAGGATATGCGACAAGAGTAACGGCTTCACAGCCGGGTCTCGCACTCTAACAGCCTTCTCAGTAAGTCCAGAAGGCAAGGTATGACGAATTGCCACATCTGTCTCATGGGAACTTTCCAGTACTACCATGCGTGGCTTAACAAGTTTCAACCCTGATAAAACACCCAAATCTCTAGTTAACGTGGCCGACAAGACCACCTTTCTAACATCTTCACCCGCGACATGGTCCCGGGCCGAGAAGACACCTCCATCCGCACTAATCCTGTTCATCAACAGCGGAAGCCAATTCTGGAAAGACTGCGCAAGAAGCTTATCAGCTTCATCCACAACGAGCCACCGGAGATGGGAAAGTGTGAATCCGGGTGTGTGCTTAAGGTGGTCTACCAGACGACCAGGGGTACATATGAGGAGATCCACTCTGGAGGTATAACTTGCCGAAGCCTCCGCCAGCAGTCTAGCTTCTTCCTCTTCATCCAACGAGACATCCGGCAGAGCTATGTCCTCTGTATATAACTCCTCCTTTGCAACAAGCACGCTCTGCTCATACTTCAAACTTTGATTTCCCACGGAAACACCCACGCGCACCCTCTTTCCATTGCCTTCAAATGCCCCGGCACACACCTCGAACGCTTCCGCCGCCTGTCTTACTAATTCACGCGTAGGAAGAACAACTAGGCCGCGTAACCTCGTCACCACACACCGGCTAACATCTCTGACAATCGGTACAGCATACGCCATCGTCTTTCCAGATCCCGTAGCAGCCGCAACCAAGACATCACCCTTGACTATCTTTGCAGAACCACTTAACAATGGGATAACAGCCGTCTGCACCGCAAAAGCCTTGGCGTATCCCTTCTCCTTAAGCACACCAACAGCCGCCCCCTCAACACCCACATCCGCCCAATCCTTCTCCATCCCCGCATCTACTCTAATCGGCCTAGCCAACCACCCCGGCAACGTCTCAAAGCCCGGGGTGGCATCATCCTCCGGGATTTCCGGCTGCGGAAGTGGCGCTAACCCGTGAACCTCCTCTGGCTCTTCCGGCTCTACAGTCTCCGTAGTCTCGGTTATCGGCAGGGAAGCTGCGAGTTTAAGTGACTTTTCAAAGCGGCTGCGGATAGAGGCGTGGCGGTCGGGGATTCCCGAGGGCGGCGGGGTCGGTTCCTTTGCTTTTCTTATTTTTTCGCGTTTGGGCGGTTTGGGGGTTATTACTGGTGGGGTTGGCGGGTCGAGATCCATTGCGTTGGGGTCGGGTTGTGGGGAGGTGGGGTTGGAGTTGGAGTCGGAGTCTGAATCAGAGTCTGAATCAGAGTCAGCAGAGTCGGAGGAATCGGAAGATTCGGGCGCTTGGGTAGAAGTCTTTGTCGCAAGTTCGTCGTCGGACTCATCGCTGGAGTCGGAACTAGAGTCTGACTCTGATTCAGAAGAACTTGAAGAGTCGGGAGCGGGAGCTGGTGGCGCAATGGTCTTGATAATCGTCTTTTTCACAGGTTTATCCTCGTTCGAGTCGCTAGAGTCCGATTCGGATTCCGACTCAGAAGAGCTTGAAGAATCAGCCTCTGGCGTAGCGACCTTCTTCACTGGCTCCTCTTCACTATCGGAGTCACTACTAGACTCATCACTCGACTCATCAGAAGAATCCTCACTCTCACTATCCTTCTTGACTCCCCTCAACATCTCCTCTAACCTGCGCCGCTTCCCACTCTTCTCCACACCAACACCCCGTTTGCGCACTTCCTTCTCCGAGCCACTGTCTTCCTCGTCATCTCCTGCTATCCGTCTCCGGATGACTCCCCTTTTAACCCCTTCATTCTCTCCACCAACGACCGTCGCTCCACCAGGCGTCCATCGTGCGTATCCGAATCCGTTTGTCGCGCTGAGTGGCTTTTCCTCTGGCTCTTCTGCTCTGGGCGTGGATGAGCTGTCGTTTGACGTTGGTGGGATCCAACGCGCATACATTTTAATTGTCGTGTTTGCGTAGTTGCGGAGAGTACAAACGGTCTCTTTAGATCATCTACACTGCACAATACACTTGCCTACTCTTTTCTGCCATGTCTCACCGCTAAAAAATTAAATCCCAAATTCATCGCCAGGATCCACAATCTTATCATTGGCCCCACTTTATTTCAACGCTCTGTACTACACTCATCATGTACAACAACTGTATAGTATCAACAAAATAATTGCATAAATTGGTACATATCTTACTATAAAAATACACGCTGTAAAAAGTTCCCCCTCTTCTCTAAGCAGAAGCCGCAATAGTCTTCATAACAACCTCTCCACTGTGCTTCACAATACCACCAGTAACTGGTAACTCACTGTTACCCTCCAAGAACATGTCAATCTCTCGCGCGCATTGACGACCCTCATTGATACCCCAAACAATCAAAGACTGTCCTCTTCTGCAATCTCCCGCCGCAAATACTCCCTTCATAGACGTCGCATAACTATGCTTAGCAGTCTTGACATTCTTGCGGGCATCCTTCTCAATACCATCGCCCAAGACACGCTGCTCGGGTCCCAAGAAACCCATGGACAATAACACCAAATCAGCAGGGAAGAATTCTCTAGAATCCTCCAGCTTCTTCATGTCCCACCCGCCCTTGGCAGTACGAGTCCATTCAACACGCACAGTGTTGATACCCTTGACCCGCCCGGAACCGTCGTCAACAAACTCTTCAGACATAATGCAGAACTCGCGAGGGTCCTTGCCCATGTGTTGCATGACCTCAGAGTGGCCATAGTCAACACGATACACACGGGGCCACTGTGGCCACGGGTTATCACGAGCACGCTCATTCGGAGGCTGAGGCAAAAGCTCAAAGTTGATGACAGACTTGGCTCCGTGACGAACTGACGTTCCGATACAGTCGTTTCCAGTATCACCACCTCCAATGACTACCACATTCTTGCCCTTGGCCGAGATATAAGCATCATCAGCAAGCTCGGAGTCAAGAAGCGACTTGGTGTTCTTGTGAAGGAACTCCATAGCAAAGTGGATACCTTCAAGGTTACGGCCCTTAGCAGGGAGATCACGAGGAACAGTCGAGCCCGTGGCCAAGACGACAGCATCATGTTCGGCCCGAAGACTGTCCAGAGTCACATCGCAGTCCTCATTGCCAACAGCGACACCAGTCTTAAAAATGATGCCCTCGGCAGCCATGAAATCCGTACGGCGCTTGACAATCCGCTTATCCAGCTTCATGTTTGGAATTCCGTACATGAGCAGACCACCGGGGCGATCAGAACGCTCGTAAACAGTCACCAGATGGCCAGCCTTGTTTAGCTGATCAGCACAAGCAAGACCTGCAGGGCCAGATCCAATGACAGCCACGGTGCGGCCAGTCCGTACAGCCGGGGGACGAGGAACCATCCATCCCATGTCAAAACCACGGTCGATAATAGCACACTCGATAGACTTGATGCCAACAGGCTCTTCATTGATACCAAGAACGCAAGCACCCTCACATGGAGCTGGGCAAACACGACCAGTGAACTCAGGGAAGTTGTTGGTCATCAGAAGTCGATCAAGAGCATCCTTCCACTGGCCCTGGAACACCAACTCGTTCCACTTGGGGATAATGTTGGAAATCGGGCATCCAGTCTCAGACTGGCAGAACGGGACACCACAGTCCATGCAACGAGCGGATTGGTACTTGAGCTCTGTAGCGTCCAGGCGATGGCTGATCTCCGCCCAATCCTTGGTGCGGCTCTTGGGGGTCCGGTACTTTTCGGTACGCCGGCCATACTTCATGAAACCACGAGTCTTGTCAAGGACCAGAGCACGCTTCTTCTCCGCCGCGCCATCAGTGATAGCTTCCTCGAGATCCAGCAAAGCCGCAGCATCGGCCTTCTTCTTGGCAGCAGCCTTCTTATGGACAGGCAGAGAGTATTGTGCCCGACGCTCCTCAGCAGCCTTGGCAGCCTCTTCGGCAAGAACGCGCTTGTAGTCCACAGGCAGAACCTTGACAAAGCGACCGAGAGCCCGGTTGAAGTCAACGAGCACCCGCGCAGCCCGCTCTGATCCAGTGTAGTGGTGATGGTCTTCAACGAGTCCACGCACAAAGCCTATCTCGCTTGGCTCGGTAATAGGGCCCGCTTCCACCATCTCAGTGTTGAGCTTAGAGAGGAAGTCGCCATCCAGATCAAGTACGTAAGCAATACCACCAGACATGCCGGCAGCAAAGTTGCGTCCAGTGCGTCCAAGAATGACCACCCGTCCGCCAGTCATGTACTCACAGCCGTGGTCACCGACACCCTCCACGACCGCCGTAGCACCCGAATTTCTGACGGCGAAACGCTCAGCGGCGACACCACGGAAAAAGCATTCACCACTAGTAGCTCCATACAAACAAGTATTGCCAATGATAATGTTGTCTTCAGCCTTGAAAACAGAACTACGGGGAGGGTAGATCATCACCCGACCACCCGATAATCCCTTACCAACATAGTCATTGGCATCACCTTCAAGCTCCAATGTGACACCCGGTGCCAAGAATGCACCAAATGACTGACCGGCCGATCCCTTGATGTTAACGTGGACCGTATCATGGTGAAGGCCTGTCTCGCCAAACCGCTTGGAGATTTGGTACGACAGTGATGTTCCCATGGCACGGTCAGTGTTGACAATGTCACACTCCACACGGCAAGGCAGACCCTTGTCTAAAGTGAGCTCAGCCTCCGAGATAAGCTTGTTGTCAAGGCGGACATACAAGCGGTGGTCTTGCTTGCGAACATTGAAAGTTGCCACTCCGGGACGTAACTGATGCGCCGGAGTCAAAAGAAGAGATAAATCAACATTCGCCGTCTTGCGGGTCCGCAAGTCATCACGAACTTGTAGGCACTCAACACGGCCAACCATCTCGTTAACAGTCCGGAAACCAAGTCTCGCCATGATGGCACGCATCTCGTTAGCAACGTAGTAAAAGAAGTTGATCACATGCTCAGGGGTACCCTTGAACTTGGCCCGGAGCTCGGGATCCTGTGTAGCAATACCAACGGGGCAAGTGTTGAGATGGCACTTGCGCATGAAGATACAGCCCATGGCGATCAATGGAGTGGTAGCAAAGCCCCATTCCTCTGCTCCGAGAAGACAAGCCAAAGCTACATCACGACCAGTACGCAACTGACCATCCGTCTGGACAACCACACGGCCACGCAAATCGTTGAGAACCAGGGTTTGGTGGGTCTCAGCAAGACCCAACTCCCAAGGCAAACCGGCGTATTTGATACCTGTCCAACGCGAAGCGCCAGTGCCACCATCGTGACCGGAAATCAAAATGTGATCCGCCTTGGCCTTGGCTACACCCGACGCCACAATTCCGACACCAACTTCGGATACTAACTTGACTGAAACACGAGAACGGGGGCTGGCACACTTGAGATCATAAATGAGTTGCTTGAGATCTTCAATTGAGTAAATGTCGTGGTGAGGGGGGGGTGAAATCAGACCAACACCTGGGGTTGAATGACGGGTCCGTGCAATTGACTTGGAAACTTTGTGACCAGGAAGCTCACCACCCTCGCCGGGCTTGGCACCCTGAGCCATCTTGATCTGGAGCTCGTCGGAATCAGCAAGGTACGCTGACGTCACACCAAAACGACCCGAGGCAACCTGCTTGATGGCAGACCGCATCGTGTCACCATTTTCCATGACCTCAGAACGCTCAGGATCCTCGCCACCTTCACCTGTATTACTCTTGCCACCGAGACGGTTCATCGCAACAGCCAGGGTCGAATGAGCTTCCATCGAAATAGAACCATATGACATAGCGCCAGTGCAGAAACGCCGCACGATCTCAGTCCATGGCTCAACTTGGTCAATTGGCACGGGTGTGCGCTCCTCAAACTTAAAGTCAAGAAGACCACGAAGTGTGCAGTTCTTGATCTCTTCATACTGCGCACGACTGTACGCTTCATACGACTTATCATTCTTGGTGCGAACCGCATCCTGGATATTAGCAATAGCAGTCGGTGAGTTAATGTGAGCTTCACCGCCACGACGCCAGTGGTATTCACCCGACTCGGGTAAACCAGTAGTCGATACAGTGACACGCGACGGGAAGCCACGCTCGTGCAACCGGAAAGCATCCTCGGCGATCAACTCAAAGGTTGATCCTTTGATACGAGATGCCGTACCCCGGAAGCACCGCTCAATGACCGAATCATCAAGGCCAAGAGCCTCAAAGATTTGCGCACCCTTGTATGACGCAAGAGTCGAGATACCCATCTTGGACATGACCTTCAGAATACCACCATCGCACGAATGCTTGTAGTTGTGAATCAGCTGGTCATCCTTGAGCTGTTTCTTGATGAGACCCTCGCGGTTCAGCTTCAGGATACACTCCATAGCAAGGTATGGGTTAATACCGTCGACACCATAGCCCAAGAGGACACACATGTGGTGCACCTCTCTGGCTTCGGCAGTCTCTACAATAATGGCAGCCATAGAACGCCACTTGTTGCTGACCAGGTGGTGGTGAATCATACCAGATGCAAGCAATGTTGACACAGCTACACGGTCCTTATTGACGTTGCGGTCAGACAAGACAATGACTCGGTTCTTGTTTTCAATGGCCGAAGTGGCTTCGCGGCAAATCTTGTCCAGGTGCTTGATGTAACCGCTAGTGCCAGACGACTTTGGGAAAGTAAGATCTATCGTCTTGACCGTCCACTCAGGAAACTGCTTGCCCATGTTCTTGATGGCATTGAACTCGGGAATAGACAGAATAGGGCTAGGAAGGAGCAATCGGTTGCACTGCTTCGGGTCCATTTCAAGCAAGTTTCCTTGTGGGCCAACATAGCACTCCAGAGACATCACAATCGACTCACGGATAGGGTCAATAGGAGGGTTGGTGACCTGAGCAAACAGCTGACGGAAATAGTCGTACAAAAGACGGGGGGCATCCGTCAAGCATGCCAATGGTGCGTCGTTACCCATGGAGCCCAAAGCTTCCTTCTCATCTGACGCCATAGGGGCAAGCAACAGAGAGACTTGCTCATGGGTATAACCAAAGGCCAAAAGGCTAGGGTCTTTTTGGATGGAGAACTCATCAGGCTTAGCAGCCAGATCGACGGTCGCACCAACCTTATCCACGACCTTGGTTAGGGTGATCAGCTCCTTGTCTAGCCATGATCTGAAGTCGTGGCGGTTGGACACCGCTTCCTTGAGCTCTTTGTCATCGATGATGCGCCCAGCCTTAGTATCGACCAAAAGCATACGGCCCGGCTGGAGGCGGCCTTTTTGGATGACTGTCTCGGGATCGACAGAGATCGCGCCAACCTCGGACGCACAAATGATACGATCATCATCCATGACGTAAAAACGACAAGGACGCAAACCGTTACGATCCAAGTTGGCACCACAGAACCGGCCATCAGCGAATGTGAATAGAGCTGGACCATCCCATGGCTCCATCTGGCAAGCCGCCCATTCGTAAAATGCCGCCTTCTTTGGGTCCATCAGCTCGTTGCTTTGCCATGCTTCCGGCACCATCAGCATAACAGCTTCGGGCAGGGACATTACACCGTTGATAGTGAGCAACTCGAGAACATTGTCAAAGGCTGCAGAATCAGAACCGCCCTCTTCGACCACAGGGTACATGAGCTCAAGCTCCTCCTTGAACACATCCGACTGCATGATACCCTCACGGGCTCTCATCCAGTTCTTGTTGCCACGCAAAGTGTTGATTTCACCATTGTGTGCGGCCCACCGTAAAGGCTGAGCACGATCCCATGAAGGGAAAGTATTGGTTGAGAACCGAGAGTGCACAAGTGCAAAGTGGGCCTCGTAATCGGCGTTTACAAGGTCATGGTAATATTGATACACCTGAACAGGCGCCAACTGTCCTTTGTAGACAATGTTTTTGTTGGACAGTGAGCACAGATAGAACCAGTTTTGCAAGCCAATCGTGTGAGTGGCCCGCTTGCGCAAGACAAATAGCTGGCGCTCAAACAAGCGCTCATCAAACTTTTCAGGCTCGGGCACAGTGGGAGTATTGCCAGTAGCGCCGTATGCCTCGGTGAGAACTACAAAAGGCTGCATAATAATAGGCTCGCGAGACTTAGCAGCGGGTCCGAGTAGAGACGAGTCAACAGGTGGTCGTCTCCAGCCGAGAATGCGCAGACCTAATTCCTCGGCCAACGCCTCAAGCTGGGCCACAGACTCTTGGAGGGTCTGCTCATCAGGTTTAAAGAAAAGATTTCCCACGGCGTACTGGCCTGTGGCGGGCAACTTGATGTTTTGGTCACGCTCGAAATTCTTGATAAAGAACTTGTGAGGGATGGAGGTCATGACACCAGCACCATCACCGTCACGGGCATCAGAGCCGACGGCACCACGGTGGGTCATGTTGCACAAAAGGTTTCGAGCTAAGAATATCGTGTCAGATTTACTGCATCATTATAGGAGCGAAACACTAGTTAGTCTTACCATCGCTGACAATTTTGTGGCTAGCTTTTCCCTTGATGTGGCAAGCAAATCCAACACCACAGGCATCTTTTTCGAGATCAGGATCGTAGAGACCCTGTTTCACCGGGAGAGCGCCAGCCCAGGACCCATTGTTTTCGGTCTGGTAATCATAAGGAACGTATTGATCGTGTTGGGCCTCCTCGTGTGTCTTGCGATCGTCAAAATCGGGGTGGGGAACCACGTCAGATCTTTCAACAGCAGGCATGGCCTCGTTACTTTCTAAACAGGCCAGGTAAAGTGTGGTATATGAAATAGAGTGGGACAGATAATTGTGACCCAAAAACGGCACCGATAGCTCAACTGATCAATAGAAATTGAGTTTCTCGTTCAGATATAGTACAGGGGATATTTCGAGGACAGAGGAAATATAGATTTTGCTGTAATTTGAGCTAATGTTAGCAGTCTGGGTATACAAGATATGAAAATTGTGGATTTCTTTAGAATGCAAGATGCTCTGGTGATATGAATGGGGTGATAATCGTGGCGGAATTAATTTGCCAAGCGGGACGAAGCAAGTTGGAGACAAAGCGAGTAGATAGCTGCAGGATCGAGGGGAACGAATAGTCACCGCGTGTTTTTATAGACTTGCTGTCTAAATGCCAGTCTTTAAACCATTAGGTGACCTTGTTTCGACTAAATTTCCCCGCAATCAATCAGCTGGATCGGGAGATACTCTGCTAGAACCCGGTTTGTTCATTTTGCCACGGGCACACCCTTAAAACCAAACACTTGTGAGGAAGCTCTGTCCACTCAGAAAAGCCGACCACGCTCGACACGCCGTCGAAATGTGTGTATGAAAGGGTACATAATCTAGACTAATAGACTCGGAAACCAAACAATATCCCCGCCAGATTGCCATCTCCGCCGGCTCTCAGCTCTCCATTGATACGCTCGAACATTTCCAGTACGCATTTCTGCGATATCCAGATTAGATCCCGCGCCTGGGTGTGTATATAGTAAAAGAAGCCCCTCCTTTCTAAGATGGTTAAAAACGCAAGCTTGGGCCACTCTATCGGTACAGATAGCAGCGACCAATAAAAGACGATGTATTGGGCCAGCGTGCCGGGATACCAGGATGTGGCTTCAAACCAGCATGACCAGGGAGTGATAATGATGATGAGCTCGTCCGGGGGTGGAGTAAGTCAAGCGGGGAACTCCAACGATAAATATGCTGCCAAGGTTGAGGCTGTATTGGAAACGTCGTCACTACTGATAGCGACAGACAGTGCGGAACAATGAACTAGGAAGTGAGTAGACGAGGTTGCAGTCTGCACGTCCGTCGATAGAAGCGGGGATATTGATGGTTTGTTACGGAAACGGACAGAAGGTAGTGGAATGAACGACGAGACAAAGGCAGGGTGAAAGGGATATTGGAATGGGTGAGACGTACAGTTGAAGCGGCTGTAATCAGATCGTAGAGTAAAAAGCTAGTATAGAAGATGATACAGGCAGATTCTGCGTCAAGAGACGAGCAATCTTTTGTTGTATTCAACCGGTCGCAAGGTACGAAATCTAGGTTTCTGACAACAGAAACGGTGGTCGGAATAGTTTCTGACTGGAAAGCTTGGGGCGACTTTTAAAGGAAGGTATGTAGAACAGGTTCGAAATGTGATGTTAACAGCAGTATGTACAAATCCAACGGACGATAAAGATGCCCTTGACTCGAGGCTGAAACAGACTCTGAGAATCACAGGAATCCAAAAAAGAAGTGATCAAACCGAGAAAGGAAGGGGGGAATTCTAGTTGAGATTTATCGGTCGAAGGCGGGGTCACCTCCTCTTTATGTACAATTTCTACGACTGAAAATCGACCCCCCACCCACACCATGGTAACTCCCCAAATCCCCAATCCCCAATCTCGGACACACTCATGTTAATCACTTATCGATAACTCATATGCATACTCCCCGTCGGCAAAGAACGGAAGGAGGCCTTCTCAGAGGGATGAGTGCATGAGAGTAGAAGCACCAGACATTCGTGCGAGGTTTCCCGATGGGGAGAGCCTGGCGGTCACAACCGTTACAAAGCCTTTTATGGGGCGTGTTCATAATTATGGCGTCCAGGAAGCCGTTAACGGAACATAACGTGACGAGTGTTGCATACACCAGCTGCAAAGGCCTGTCAAGCAATGTAGAGTGACGTACCACGACACACAGACAGCCACAGATTGACAAAATTTTGGTAGTAATGATGACCGGCGGATTGAAAGAGCTGGGCCGATACGGAAGGAGTGGGGTTATCACGGCGCATCAGGGTTACAGTTATATGAACGGATGTCACACTGAAGATGGGAGGAAACAAGCTTCCAGATTGGGGTACATATGATCAAGGATAGAAAATACGCGGAGGATGCAGCATGACGCCTTGACTTTAACCTTGGCCAATCAACATTTGTGTAGTCCTCGAGGGCTCACCCGCCGAAACACCTCCACGATTAAACGGCCGAGACTGCACAAAGAAAAACACCAACTTCTGCATACAGGGTAACATGACTGCAACGATTCCTTGGCTCTGACCGAAATAACCGAGTTCCTAAGGAACAGACTGGCGACATCGGAAGGGCCAGGCGCCACATGCAGCATGACGAGGCCTCTAAACTTTTTCAGAATCAACGGATGACTAGAAACAGTCGATTTGAATATACCTCATCGTAAGGTGCGACAGATGGCTCTTGGGTGTAAGCGAGGGTGAGGTTGCAAGTGGATAACAAAGCCAGTGCGGCGACGGATTGAAGGACCCTAGTATATTGGGGCAAGCTGGCGATTGATCTAGTACTCTATCGCCGCCAGTGGAGTTTCTATTTCATAAGGAAAACTCACATCTGGAACCAAGGGGAATCATTCCATATCTGATTGTCAGTCAAGTGAACTGGGATCCCTACACTCCTTCAACTGTAATCATGCAACATTGATTCGTTAAAGAAAGTATGTTGAGGGGCAGAGGAATCGTGGGCTTGTCATTCTCAATTGATTGTGATGTCATCGTAACACGTAAGAGTATGTCACTGGTAGGGTTATTACATTCCTCCGCGTATATTACACGCGTTAGGCGCTAGGCGGCGTCTGTGATTCTACATTCGGGTTAGACCAAATAGGAAATTGGTCAACACGTGACTAGCCTTAGTATCTGGCAACGATGAATTTCACAAAGAAAGGTGCTTGATGTCTATATTCTCTCGAGATATCAACAAAATCATCATCATAGCGGATGGGAAACTATGAATAGTTTCTATTCAATTTCGAGCCTCGGCGCTCTAGATGTGAGCAAAGCTTTGAATGAAAACTGTCCATTCTTTAATACTAACTACAGCCAATAGGCCCACAATCTGTGGTATGTCTCGTCACAGCATCCAGAGCGCCAGGTACCCACTACTTTTGCCGATTTAGATGTCAACACTGACTCCAATCGCCTTCCTGATCACACGCACCCCCCAACTAGTGTTACAAATTCTCGTCGCACTGCCCAAGCTCTTCTCCCCACCTCATCCCTTGGTCGCCTTGTCGACGATGAACGTCTTCTTGTTCGCCGTTGCCACGCTATGGCTGACTTTGGAAGTACCTGGTTAAAACCCTCGGCCATTAGTAAAACGCTAGCACAGTTGCGTGAAGAGCGGCGCGAGGCTGAGGAACATGCTGAAGCATTGAGACGCGAACAGTTGCAACAAGAATTAGCAGACGCGGAGGCGGAGGCAGCAAACCGAGCGGCCAGAGAGGAAGAGATGCTTGAAGGAGAAACAGGCGAGCCAGACTTGGACGCAGATGTTCCCGACGCAGAGGTGATGGATGATATGGGACTATCCCCCATTGAAGATACGGATAGCGAGGGTAACGACACGGAAAGCGACGAAGAGGAGGATGAAGAAGAAGAGGAAGATGATGATGCCACGGAAGAGGCCACCCCTAGAACCGACGAGGTTGACGAAAACGCCACTGAACTTGCTACCAATGCTTCTGCTGCTGGTTCACAGTCGCACATTCTTCGTACGCCGCCTGTCTCTACGCCTGAAGCCAGGGCCCGCGAAGCTCGTCACAACATCCTTCTCGCGCGTCGCATGCAAGAGGAAACTGTTCGTCGCAACATGCTCCGTCGCGGTGCAGATCCCGAGATTGCAGACGACTTTTATGGCGACGGGTCATTCGTTGGAGGTCATGGTGTAGGTGACATGGACGAGGATCAAAATGACGTAACAGCTGGAGTTCTCGACGAAGATGACTTTGGTGATGAGGGCGGGGCTGGCGATATGGGTAGAGATTTGGATGCTGAGGTTCCGGAAGCCGAGTTCAGCGGTGTTTATGAACACACCGATAGTGACGAGTCTCTGGGATCTAGCGACGAGGAAGATGCCATGCAAGTCGACGAAGATGACGAGGAAGAAGAGGAGGAAGATGACGATGACGATGACCAGTTCGGCGGTTTTGCTCGGAGACATGTGGGACAGACAGGGTCGCCTAGTGCGCAACCACGCCGTCTGCACCGGGTCGACGCCAGTGACTTTCTGGCATCTCACGAGGAAAGTTCTATTCTCACCGGTAGCCCCCAGTTGAACCGGAGAACTCGCCACCGCTAGACTTTAGAGCCAGCAATGAGCCATGGATCACAGTTACATGTTATGACGCCAATGACCAAGAATTGATGAATAATATTAGAAGCCAAAACAAATACTAAAAAAAAACATGAACATGTCTAAACTTATCCGTCCGTGTATTCTTTAAACCCACACCCAAAAGAACAAAAATCCAACGATAGCGAAAAATGCCAACCAAACACGCCAGCCGACACCAGTCTTTTGCGCCATGATAAGCATTCTGTTCATGGTGCCGCGCAGACGCAGCCCTGTAGAGTCAAAAGAGTCGTTCATTTTCTCAGCGAGAGCCGAAGAATCACGGATTTCGACACCCATTGCAGTTGAAAGCTACCCGTCAACAGTCAGCTTTCATCATCCCTTGTCTTGTACCAGTCTGACAAAAAAGAAACTTACATCCTTGAGAATCCGCACTTTTCCCAGAATCCCAGACACTTCAGCGTCATTCTGACCCTCCAGCTCATTCAACGTCGCATCGCTATACTGCCCCTTATTATTCGGTGTAGCCACACGGAAGCCACCGGTAGGCGGACGCGCAGAGTCACCGGGGGTCGGCGACGGAGAGTACGAGTAGCCGTAGCCACCGGCGTATGTGTTGGGGCGAGAAGCGGGGGAGGCGGCACTGGGTGGGTTGTAGCCGGAGAAGAGCTCGGAGCGCGGATCGCGCTGGTGGAGATTGGAGGCGAAGCGGGATGACATTTTTGATACGGGGGACGAAGACCGGCTTTGTCGGGTAAATGGCCCGTAGTTTGGGCGGTTTAGATGGCCCGGTTAATGGACGGAACAGGTTTTGAGTGGATTCACGAGTGGTTGGTTAAAGGGGCCAATAAAAAGGGTTTGATAAAGGGAAAGAAAGAAGCTATGACGATTGAAGCTGTGAGAAAGCATATAGGTGGAGGGTTGATTTATTAGCCAGGTAGTCAATTGGGGTTAAACATATGTACATAGAACAAAAAGAAACAAAGAGCTTATTTAGAGCTGACTCGACGGCCAAGTGGCTTCACATTTGCCATGTATCAAAATACAATTGGCCCAGTACAATTGACCCAATTAGGCACAAGGCTACCTAAAAAGCTGCCAAAATCACAAGTGCCAAATATGTCTGGAAACCATAAATTAATCACTTTCTACCAGCCAGTCCAAAAAAATGCTCTCTCGGGATATCATCACGCTCCGTCATCTGTCAATTAGAAATCACGCATCGTCGACTGTTTAGTCCTCCTCCATGTTGCCTGACTCAAAGTCCTCGTCGTCCTCCTCATCGTCATCCTCGGCGGGAGTCTCGGCGGCGGCCTTGGCAAAGTCAATGACCTTACCGCGGGTGCGACGACCACCGGCAATGATGTTGCTAGGATCAATCTCCTCCATGCCATCATCCTCCTCCATGACGTCTGGTACAGCTAATGGTTAGTGGGGTCGCTCTCGGTGAGGGGTATTTCACGTGTAAGTAGTATACGTACTGGGGTCAACAGGCTAGAAGAGGGAAATTGAGAGTTAGTTACGTTGAAGACTATCATGAGACGCGATGCGACGCGTGAACTTGTATTTGGGTGACCCACCTCCTCGTAGTCCTCATCGGCCGAGGTCTCGTCCTCGTCCATGGACATGTCGACAGTGTCAACGACCTTGCCCTTGCCCTTATCCTCGAACTCCTGGTTGTTACCGGCGGCAGCAGACATGATGATTTGATATATTGCGGAAATTGGTGGTTAAATTGAAAAGAATTGTAGTGCAAATAAAGGACAGCCTAAAAAACAAAGAGAAGGAAAATAAAACAGAAACACTGCTTGCTCCTACTCCTGGACAGACTGGTCTGGCTCCATCCCTCCTTCCCTCCCTTCCCCACTATACGCCTCCGTGCTGGCCAGGCTGAAGGAATGCATGAGGCTGAATAAGGGTTATCCGGCATCAGAGGTGGCATCATGGACAACATCACGGACGGCAGTCATGGAGGTTGTTTGTGAAACAGATTTGCAAGACATAATAACAAATACAAACACACATAGCTGACAATATCAACAACACTACCGCACGCTGTAATAAAAACCCGCATTATTTCCCGTCTCCACCACCTGCCATAAGCATAATAACACCCGCTAAGATGAACATCCAGTACCTATAGCCAAAGTTAGAAATCAGTTCTTGTGTTTGAAACTGGGGTTTCCCAGAGAATACTCACTTTTGTAAAAACGTCTTCTCCTCCTCCACGACCTGCTTTCCTCCCTTGGCAGTCACAACAACCGCCCGGTTCAACTCCGGCTCCTTGCCTGTCCCCGAGACCAAGAGTACCGCTCGAGGTCTCACATCTCTAGTCATGCCAGCATCCACCCGAACACCCTTGAAAGTCGCTCCGAGAACCGCGCCCTTACCGTCTACCGAGAGAATCACCGAGGGAGAAAAGCCCTTTTCAAAGTTCTCCACACCGGCTACTGTCGTCGAGGACGTCCATTCTGGAGCTTCCGAATCAGACTTCGAGGAAGCGACTCCGATGCGCACAAGGTCGGTATCTTCGGGAAGAATTGGCGCGTTGTACGTAGAGACCGTGGCGGCAGCGGGGTCGGAGGGGTCGTAGTTAAGCGTGGCTAGGTGTGTAGGCGGGGTAAGAGGGTTGGCCGGGGACACCAGGGGCTGGAGGTAGATATCAGCTGTTTGGAGGAGGGCGACAGCAAAAGTTGGAAAGAAAGCTGTGAAGATGAGGAAGAAGGTAGTAGGGAGGTTCATTTTGGCGGTTGTTGCGACAGACGCTCGTTGGATCAGGTGAGATGGTGATATATAGGTTGGCCTAGTCAATTAGACAGCCAGATCAACAGAATTGTAAAAAACAAACGTCTATAGGGACTCGAGAAATCCGACTCGCCCTTAATAGTGGCGATCTTCGTCGTCGTCGTCGTCGTCGTCCTAAAGAAGCAAAGTATCGTAAGCTCAACCGCCCAATTTGAAAAAAGCCCAGCCAGCAAAGCACACTAACAGACCCCCAAACTCACCGTAAAACTACTGCCCAGAAATCCCGACGGATTCAAGAGGCCAAAACACTCGGAAATGTGGCTGGAAAATAGTGACGCAGCTAAAAAGGGGAAACAGAATCGTTGCGGGTGATGTGATAGCACAAAATAATTGTTCGTTCCGGTAACAATAAACAGATAGGCACCCGTCCGTTAAATATGTATGTACATACATACTCATTCTCTTCTTTCCCCAGTACGGCACATTCTATAAAACCCTAGGGTCTCCGTTTCCGGCCCCAGAGCCGCGTTTTCAAGCCAGTCAAGAAACAAGACCACCATCGGCGCCACTGCACGAATTGTCGGCTCGGCCGCTGAGACCATGTCGTGTCTTGAAGAGTTTGACGGTTTTGTCTGCACCTTGCTGCGCTCTATACCAAACACCAAACACTAAACATCAAACAATCGAGACTTGGTGGAACAGAGGCACGCTGTGTGCGCATTATTACTATTGCCTCCCAAACAAAGAATACATGTACAATACATAACAACCTGAAATTCCCAACCCAGAGAAGACCCAAGACCAACGCCACCCAATAATCCATAATAAAAACAAGAATAACACCAAAGAACCCCGCCCGTTTTGCAGTCGCCCGCAAATGAATGCTTAGACCCTGTTTATCCAAGACTCACTCCCTTTCCGTCAACCTGATACTTCAGAAGATGCCCCCGCTGACTCGGGAGTCAAAAGTGAGTCGTCACTAATGACCGACTCGGCGTCGCCTTCAACTTCGCCCTCGTCCGGTCCCTCATCATCTCCTTGCATCACAAATCCGGGGCAGCGTTCTACTAAACCTGCATAATAAGCCACTAGAACATCTGGCTCCGGAACAATCCGCCAGTCTACACGGTAAAGAAATTCGAGTTCGAGCATCTTGAGTTCGTTAACTCTGACACCTCCTACTCGCGCATATGTAGAGTTATTCCAAAATGAGTCGGAGAGACCTTTGGCTGCGACTGTAGCTGCCGTGATGAGGAACCGATGAACCGTCAGTGTATTTATGGTGAAGTCGGGGTAAAGTGCGCATAACCTGTCAATGTAGTACACCATGGCAAGTAGTAGTGGTGGTGTAAGAGATGCATGTTTAGCCAACCGCCCGAGATAGTCTCGTACTGATATTCCCGGTGCAGTTCTGTTAGACTCCCATTTTGTTAGCATTTCACTCCATTATTATGAAGATATCTAGCCTCACAGAGGCATACAAATGACATACCGAGAATGAAACCTAGTCAAATTGCCTGAGCCTCGTAGAGCCAGCGAGTCATTGGTCTCTATAAGCTCTGACAGCATATGTGCTATCAACATTACAATCTCGTCCACCTCGCATAATTCGTAACGTTGCGGTAGTTCTTTAACCGGCGCTGCACTTGGTCTTGCGCGTTTGCTTGCAGCGGATTGCTTGTCGGTATTAACATGTTTCTCGTTGTCGATTGCGATATCATGGGCCGTTGAAACTTCAGGTACTTCTGAAATCAATGGAGAGCCACGCCGTTTATTTGGAGACTGTGTGGTGGCGCGACTAAGCGGCGATTTTCCACTCTGCGAGAATCGCGGGCTCTGCAATATTGTGCGTGGCGATGCGGGTATTCCGACCCGAGATTGTGGATTTAGTGGCGACGGTTGTGATGTTGGCTGCGCTATGGCACCGGTTGTCGAATCCGAGAACTCCGTCGGTTTTGAAGGAAGTGTACTTTCTGTTAGATTTTGGATGCGACTGAGGATTGACGTTGACTGTGGGCTTTCTGCCATTTTGTTTTGCGGCGATCCGCTTACTCGCCGAGGCGAAACAACTGTAGCTGGGGCGACTGGAGCATCGGCGGCGGATGTAGCCATGGGGGTCATGACCGACGGAATAGTGACAGAGCCCGATGAAACTTTCAATACTGGAGAATTTGTGGCGGATTTGGCGGATGATCGACAGTTAACAGGCGATGTGACCTTGGATGGCGATAGGTTGGCGGCGGGACCTGGAGGCCCATAGTGGAAAGTTCTGGGAGAGACAGTGGTGGCCGACCTAGACATGTGCGGAGAAGAAGTCAACATGGTCTGCAGAAGTGCCAAAGCATTGCAAAAGGAAGCCGGTTGGTGGAAGCGAGAAGCAATCCAGTGGGGTTTGCCAACGTAGCGATCCAGGCAAGTGAGCCAGTACTGCAACTATATTGAAACGACGCCGGAGAGATTATACAAATGAGGCCAAGAATTGAACAAAAGAGTAATGGGTCTAGTGGATAGATACAAAGCCAGCTCGCTTGTAGGGGTTTGCAAGGCAATATTTGGCGGTTAGCGATTATCAAAGATGGAGGGGCCAATCAATCATTGATGAGAATCTATCCAGCACGTGTGAGTGCAACCCAACAAGACCGAAGAGCACAAGAGAAACCACCAAAACAGGGCAGAAAATACCGCTAAAGAATATATGATAAGGGAGGGGGGTCTTGGGCCTGTAGCGACAGCACGTGCTCTTTCCAACATTCGCAACCAACAGTTAGCGGACTAAGTGGGGCAACGCCCGGCATATTATAGGGCGAAAACGACGCTAAAGGCAAAGGCGCCAGCAGAGGTATAAATGGCGATAGCGAGATGGAAAAACGGATATACATGCACATATGTATGTACATACATTGTACATGATAAATGCGCAGACTCAGACGAACAATGACTGCGTATGTACATACAGTAGACACAGGTGAATTCACTAATAAAAGTCAAGCATGACAGAAATCTTCAAGTGTAAATTAATGTTAGCCGGAACAGTGTAAGCTGAATCAAGACTCTTTAGAGTAGTGAAAGGCGATATTTGGCACGTGACCCGCCTACAGGGTATTCAGTTAGCATCAACTTACAGTGAAATGCACTTACGTCATTTACAGTTCGCGCGCTTAGTTTATCTAACTCCTGTTCAAACACACTTTCATCGTCTTTAGACATTGAACTCCATTATATGATAACCGTCATCTACCTACCTCTGAGGTATGTCATCATCTCCGTTATACATAGAACAAAACACTAACATCCCCAAGTTGCCCCTAATTTATTGTTCCAGCCTCGACCTCCTTCCTGTGTTGACAGTACTGATCGCAAAATGACCGCCGCTTTTTCCGGTGCTGCTGGTTGGTCCTTTATGGCCCTTCCGGAAACACAAGGCTCTGGCTCCAATCCGGTTTCATCTGAGGGCCAAGCAGCTGTTCGCAAGCTCAATGATTGTTACTCCTCTCCGCCATTAGCCAAACACCTCGACCTGCTAAAAAGTATCAAAAACTCACTTGTTGGTACTCATTGGAAGAAGCAACAATGGGTTTTGGACGGCCTACTACCATGCCTATATCGTGCCCTCGAGCACAGTATTCTATCCCCCGGCTATCAATCTGACAACTCGAATGAAGATGTCAATGTTGCCCAAGAAGCCTTGTCTATTATTTTGGTCATCATGGCTGGTGGAGCTGAGTTTATCGGCCCTATATACGACAGCGGCTTGGTGAAGTTCATATGCCGAGCTCTAGAAATCGAAGGCTTGCCAAGCTCAATCGTCATAAAACTGGTTGATGTTTTGTACCATTTAGCTTGTTTAGTGGTCGATGATACAGAGCGCACCACTATATCACCATCGGATCTTGTTAATATGATCTTTACCCCTCGCGGCTCTGGGTTGTTGGCAGGTCTCGTTACTTCACTAGATACCGAGATCCAGTCGGGGGCTTTATGCGCCTCACGGCTTTTATATCGCCTGACCTTGACTGAGGATATGAAAGACCAACTAGCTGCAAGTGGAGTGCTGAACACTCTTGCTCGGCAGATTGCAGCCTGTGCTACCGGGAGTTACGTCCATATACCACCACCTGTGGGTGATTCACAGTCTGGAGGAATGGCTACAATCATGAAGACCCTAGCCCACCTCATTGGGAAGTCCAAGATTCGGGCCATGATGGTTTTGTTTGATCCCATCATTGTCCAAACCTTTGGGGGATCACAGACGACGTCGACAGATAAAAATTCCAATGTTACTCCCCCGCCGTTGTTCGATGCCTCCCAACTGCCGACTCTTCCAAAATCGTTGGTGTTGAGTGAAGATGAAGAATCTGTGGGCGACCCCAAACTACATGGTTTAGACCGCCGTTCTCCCTTCCTTGACTTTCTAGTGGGTGAGTTCCGAAAAACTCAGCGTATGCAACCCAATGCCGCCCTGGCCATACTCCTTGGTGCCTTTGTCCAGTCGGAGTGTTACATCAATCCCCATACTAAAGCCTATCTCAACATCATGGTCACACCTCATGTTACTCGCTTGGTCTGCGGCCATTTATCAGCACTCAAACAGCCAAACTCTGACAAACTTCCTTTGGTTGAACGCCAGCAATTGTGGAGCAACCTTGAGATGGGAATGGATGCTTTGTCCAAATTAATCAGTAGCGACAAAACCCAAGCTTCTAGTGTCAAAGAAATCCACCTTACTCGTATTTTGAGGGATGCCATGGCCTATTCATATGAAGCAAGTGAAACAGAGGCACACCGACTATGGCGGGCCAAGCCACTGCCTACGCTTGACAGCGCCGGTCGTGAGTTTCTGCCTGGATGTCGACTTGGGCAGCCTAGCCTTTCGCCCGAACTTCTACATCGGACTAGAATGCGTCTCTACACCTTGCGAGCCATTTCAACTGTGGCCGCCTTGTCAGATGAGTTCCGCAAGGAGTTCACCGGTGCATTCAATGTTATGATGTATGTTGTGGAGAGTTTGCAAGAGCTGCCCACACGGCCTGGTACCCACCGCGAGACATCTGACGGCCCAGAGCGTGTTTTGCAGCGCGAGTACGGAATAAACCCCCCAGAAGTTTTGGCCGAAGCTTGCACTTGCGTTCGAGTCATCACACGTCTTGTGAACGCGCTTCGAACAACGGCTGTCGATTACGATCTTGCGCCACCAGTTTGCGCGCTCTTGCTTCAGCCGAACAAAGAGCTGCAGTTGGCAGCATGTGCCGCACTTTGTAATCTAAGTATAGACGCAAGTGCTGTACGAAGAGTATGTACCCTTTTGTGTTGTTCTTCTACATCTTGTCCCCCATTGCTTGAAATGTACTAATACCGGAACAATTAGGTTATTGCGGAAAACGATCAGGTTATCAAAATGCTCTGTGAGTTCACAAGATTTGATGATCCATCATTTCGCTATAATGGCCTGTGGGCTTTGCAGGCCCTAGTGGACAATTCCACTCCACTACTTCGCCGCAAGGTGCTACAAGAGCTCCAAGTTTCGCACTTATACGACCTCACGGTTTCTGAAGACCAGGAAACGAAGCTCCGTCGTACGCTAGACGAAAGCCTACATAAATTTGGCGCCGAGAAAGCACAGCAAAATCTGGCACTAGCCCTACGAAGAGGCTTGGATGATGCGAGCTTGGACGCATATCAACCGTATGAAAAAGCGCTAGTGGACCTGATCAATCATGAAAATGATGCGTTAAAGAAGGCTCGCAACTTTGATAGCGAACTACAAATCATGGCGTTATACATGGTACAAAATTTTGTTGTGTACCCTGAGAACTTTGATTCCATGCCAACTACTGGTTCTCACGGTAAAGAGGAGCTTTTCAATGTCATTGACCAAGTAGTCTCAATGCCTGACGGCCGTTTCTGGCAGATGCTCAAAATGAAGCTCCAGCCTGATGAATCAACGGCAGATGCAGATGGAGAGGTAGCTCTAACCGCGGTACGCATCTTGGCGAACTTGGCGATAGCTTACCGACAAAACATTTTGGATCACGAGATGCTAACGGTCTGTGTACCACATATCATGAGCGACAATGCTAAGCTCCAAATCGCCATGTGTTCACTGATTTATAGCATGCTTAACAATCACCCTCCTTGCTCGCCGCCGCAGGCTGTGAAAGTTGACAGATCTACTATTTTGGCTCTTTGCGTATCACTTGGTTTCAAAGAACGCATCCAGGAACTTCGAAGCTCGCAGATGCATGGGGTCAAAGATGAGGCACGAATTACGTATTCACAGTTCGTCCGTAACTAGGAACCGCTATGGCAATGCCATATAGACGAACACAATCGACGTCTACGTTGGTTTTTCCCAGCCGATTTTCGGTTAGAGTATCATTTAAGTATTCAATCGTCAGTTGCGCAGCGGGCAGTGGAACAATATTCATTGTCGACACTGTCTGTTTATAGAGATGGGATGCAAACCCGTGAGCGGCGGTTTTCCAATCAGTTAGAAGCGTTCCGTGATAGATTAGAACGTCGGCAATACACAGCAAGTATGAGAGAAATAGCTCGCACAGAGGAAGAACGGTTGCACCAACGTAAGAGTCCCGGTCGGGAACGGTTTGCTACTCTGGCAATGGAGCAGATAGTTAGCTTGACAGCACTTGAGTTACGGGATATACTCATGTATCGGTTAGGACTACGTCGTTTGATTCATGAGATCTCACGAAGGCCAGGTCCTCTTCGTATCCCCGATCAACTCAGAATGGCTCAACTTCACACAGCAGAAAACTTGTTCCGCGAGGCCGTAGAGATGCGAGCACAGGTGCAAGCCTTCAGGAACAATAGCCCCGCAGAAACACAGCCGGGGAGTTTACAGGGTGGCCATGAAACCACCGTTATTACATATGGATTTTCAAGACGACAACGGCAAGTTTACAGAATACTCGACGAAGCACGAAGACTTCAATACGCTTCGGGGGTAGTTAGATCGCCAAACACTACTCGATAGATTCGGGATGCTGTCAATGCCTGGCTGGATGAAGAGTCACAAAGGTCACAGCAGTTGTTTGGATTGGCAGTCCAAAGGAGAGACATAAGAGACTTGGAAGATGAACAGGTTCTACCAACGGAACTCGGCTTGGGTGCTCTCGTTAGACCAGCTTCCTACCAACAACCCCAAGCTCCAGAACTTATGCCTGGAATGGACTCTGATCATGGGAGTGAGATAGACGAAGATGAGGTATAAGCGTGATGTGCACTGGGTCGTGCTGGATTGACATTGGTTTGACGGAGACGAACACATGAAATGGTGGTTAAAAGCATTGTATTATATGTTACAGCGATTAGTTTGATGAATGTAGAATTACTTTGGCAGGATCATTTATTGATGGAGAGCATATCGTGATGACTGTAGAATACAATTCATGACACGGAAGGTGGAGTCAGTATCTTAGTAGTTGGAGACAATAACGTTGCATGAGTCTTTCATGTGTCTGCATATATCATGTTTAAGTAGACATTTTTGCCTCTTTCAGACAAATCATCCAGGGTTAGGGCTCATAGTGGAGTGTAGCTGTCACGAGGACACATCTTGACATGGGGAATCGGAGCCCGGGATCTAGCGGGACGAGGAGCCATAGAGGGGTTAGCGAGAGACAAGAAGGAACATGATGAGTACATAGAAGGAGGATCAGGAGTAGAAGGGGGGGTACTTGTCGCGATAGTGGTGGATACAAAGCAGATGGTGAACGGGGACATGGTAAATTACTTGAGTCATGGGACGGGCGCTGTTTTTTTTACCAAGTGTTTTTTGTTATCTTGAACTATGGAGAATGGATGTGGACTCCACTGATATGGAGAGGGGTCTTTGCTTTGCCTGGTGTGGGGAGACTGGATGTTGTTGCGGAACACGGCGCGTGCACAAACGAGTGCACGGATTCGGGGGTGGGCTGCCTTGTTTGGTTGGGTTGTTGGCAGGGTCTTTGTACGTGTGTGTCTGCATGTGCATGTGTAGATTTGAAGGGGGAAGTACAAACGACAGGTCTCGTCACGTCTATATATCTGGTCCTTGTCCCGCGTGCCGAAGGGAGTCTTTTCAACGTCATCTCTGCCCTCTGTGACGCCACTATTCTCTATTTCTCCGTCGTTGGCGGCTCATAGAAACTTTCTCTCCTTCCGCCCTCCTTCATATATCCACCATGGCTCCCGAGCCTGTTGATTCCGCCATGCTCAAGGCTCTTGGTCTTGACGGCTCAGTTAGCACGTTGTCACCCGTCGGCCACTCTAACTTCTCCACCTCTTACCGTCTTGACACTGTTATTGGCGGCGAACCTACTGTGTTCTTTGTCAAGACAGGCGGTGGCCCTGAAGCGAGTGACATGTTTCGCGGTATGCTTTCCTCTTTCTTTTACATCTTCTCCGGTTGTCTCTCCGTTACTCATATTGCGCAATCTGGCCGCTCGGTGGTTCCTGTGTCGGCGTAGTTGCCGCAAGTCTTTTTTTCTTGGATTGCCCGTCCATGGTGACTAGCATCACCCTGGTTTAACTTGCGCTTTCTTCTCCTTCACCATCTTCAACACCTGCCAACCCCGCACCGACGTCATAATCATCAACCCTGTATATTTGGCTAACCCTTGCAGGTGAACACTACTCATTGAATTATATTGCGAGCATTATGCCAACATTATGTCCACGGTCACTAGCATGGGGAGAACTCAATGAATACGATGGATACTTCATCGTAACAGACTTTATACATCTAGACCGAGGCCTAGCGCCGACAGGACCAACACTTGCTAATAAGCTAGCAATATTGCACACAACCCCGGCTCCTGCAGTCGACACTGAAGACTGCACAAGTCGCTTTGGATTTCCTGTACCAACATGCTGTGGAAGTACAGTACAAGACAACACTTATAGTACATCGTGGCCATACTTCTTCGCTAACTATCGTCTACGAGCTATTGCCGCCGAGTGCATCCGTAGACAGGGAGATGATGAAGATCTCGTGCAAGCAGTGGACGTTATTGCCGAGGTGATCGTGCCACGTTTACTTGGAGAACAAACAATGGGGCCAGTACTACCAGTCGTTTGCCATGGTGACTTGTGGTCAGGAAACTACGGAGAGGGTGTTTTGAATGGGAGTGCCGAAGAATTAGTCTACGATGCAGCAAGTGTCTTTGGACATTCGGAGTACGACCTGGCTATTATGAAGATGTTTGGGGGGTTTGGACAAGGGTTTTGGGACGAATATCAAGCTTCCGTACCTCCTCATGAACCAAGTGCCGAGTTTGAGGATCGTATAAAGCTTTACCAACTGTAAGTGATCATTTCTAGGGTTGCACAGGGTTATTGCTAACCATATGATAGATACCATTATCTCAACCATTATGCTATGTTTGGAGGGTCGTATCGAGACCAGGCATGGCAGATCATGCAGGCACTCACACAGGGATACTATGCATGACGGGAAACAAAGAAACAGGCTTAAAGTCTATCACGATGCTATGACTAACACATGAATTCATGATGAATATATAAACATAAACAAAGCCCAAAATGTAAAACCCATGTAATGCTCCTGGACGCCGAACAAAGAGACCATAAAACCCCGAGTATAGACAAAATTAAGCTGGCAAGGCAACTTTCCGAGATGGTTCTGTTTCTGGCACCGGTTCCGATACACGCTTGCCCGCAGGTAGTGGTACTGTCGGTACATTTGGCAGCCTCTCTTCTTTTGGCGCGGCAGCTGAAATTTCAGCCTCCAGAGCGGCCAACTCGTCCTCTACTTCTTCTTCATCAGCGACTGACATCTGTCCACTAACCAGCTCTTCAATCTCTCTTTGATATTCTCTAGCCTCGCGACCTTCCTCTAGTAATCTTTCCACTCTCTCAACACCACCCATCTCTTTGTGAATCTCCTTAAGAACTCGTGTTCCTTGTTCCAATCCGAACAATATGTCTTTTTGGATAAGCGAGAATTCAACCTTTGACGCTAGTTTCTCGAGCTCCGCGATCTGGGTGTCTGTTTGCGACAAGAGTGTTTGTTGATACTTTTTACGGCGAAGGGCAAGAAGAGCTCGGGGCTTGTCGTTGCGCGCAAGAAGCTCCTTGGCAATTTGGGTTTCACGGGCTGTCAGGAGAGAGATTCGTTTTTGATATTGGTGGAGCTTGTCGCGTTGTAGCTTCATGTCCAGGATGGCTCTAAAGGCAGCAACAAGATATGGTTAGATTCTGAGCGCTTATTCCGGCCACGTGCACTTACTGGTCTTGTGCCGTTACTTTGCTTCCGTTGGCGCCCATTTTGGTTATGTATGTCGTGACTGTAATGATCATAAGTATGGGATTGTCGTCATACTTGGCGCATAGCGCATGGCTATTAAGTGGCGGGGCTATCTTATCATCGGACCAGGGTTATAGCACGTGATGACGCAATAGACAACCGCCCCTGTCACTATCAGTCGAACCCTACGCCGGCTGCGGCCAATCTTATCGATAAGATACCAAATATTTTCAACCATGAACATCAGTAATTGCGCCAAGTTTGTAACACACCGTGAACTACAGCCGAGCATATCTTTGACAATGGCTCCTTTCAGCAAAGCACGCCCAGCCAATAGGCTACAGCGCTCATTCGAAGAGCAAATAGACGACTTCATCACCAAGCTCGACAACGACCGGACCCCCGCCAACGGAAAACCCCCCAAGCCACTGAGCGTCGGCGAAATCTACGATGCCATCCGGGTGTCCCCCACGCCCTTGGCGCGCAACAAGCGGCGCACACTAGAAGACTCAATTGAGAAGGTTATGAAAGCACGGAAAGACGAGGAGGAGATCCGCGCTTTGGAGGAAGAAAAGGCCAGAGCAAATGGGGCTCGGAATTTAAATAACCAGGTGGTGGCAGGGTGGAAGACGGCGACTGTTATATCGGAGAACATGGAGGGTGTAATCACCGAGACACCAGGTGTCATCAACATGAATGACGAAGATCGGCCTAAGAAGCGTCGTCGGGCTAGCGCCTCACCAAAGCCTACACCGAAACCCGCGACAACCCCAGCGACAACCACCAAGCAGGCCGAACCTGTTGACTCCACAACCCCGAAACGCCGGCTCCGCGCCAACCGCGGCTTCGAGGCCCAGACCTTCCCTGATCCTATACAGATTGGTGGCGCTACAGAACTTGTCGCCAAGCTTGAACGGACTGTATTTGCTGGTATGACGGCTGCCAGAGACCGCGTGTGTAATCAGGGCCTTCTCCTTACAGGACCTGAAGGTTGCGGAAAGAAGACGACAGTGCGGTATCTGGCGCATAAGTGGGAGGTTCCATTATTGGCCATGCGGAATGCGGTACTTATGAATGCGGATAAACTGGATAAGGTATTGGTTGAAGCGGTAGAAGAGGCCAAGAGACTTGCGCCGTGTGTGGTCTTGTTCCCAAGCTTGGATGTTCTGTTTGGTGGGTCTGGGTCTTCGAGCTCTTCCGGTGCTGGCGCTAGTGAGAGAATTCTTGCGGAGCATGTCCACGAGGCTTTGTTGGCTTTTGACGCGGCGCAAACCCCAGAGAAGCCTATTGCAGTCATTGCGACCGCTGCTAGCCCTGACTCTATTCCGCGCACTCTCCTTCGCGCTCGTCTTCTCTCCGCTAAGCATCACTTAAAGATTCCCTCCGTATCCGATCGTCGGGAAATCCTGGGTGCTATTGCAGCCTCTCTTAACATCCCCGGAGAGACCTCAGTTTGGCAGGCTCTTGCTGACCGCACACACGGTTATGTTGCTAATGATCTTTACCAAATTCTTTATTCATCTTTGTCCCGCGCATACGAGCAAAATCGGGATGCGCCTATTCTAGAGGACATTCTGGCCGTCATCCCCACATACACCCCGACTCTTCTGCGCCAAGGTTTCTCTACGATTCCCTCTGTCACCTTCAACAACGTCGGTGGTCTCGAGAGTGTCCGGAGCGAACTTCACGCCAATATCATTGATCCCCTCCGGAATCCTGCTCTCTATGCCCGTTTCGGTCTTACCAAGCCTTCCGGTGTCTTATTGTGGGGCCCCCCTGGTTGCGGTAAAACTCTCGTTGCCCAGGCCGTCGCAAACGCTGCCCAAGCTTCTTTCATTCTCATCAAGGGTCCTGAACTTCTCGACAAGTATGTCGGTGAGTCGGAGCGCAAGATCCGTGAGTTGTTCACAAGAGCGAGATCGTGCGCGCCGTGTTTGTTATTCTTTGACGAGATGGATTCATTGGTGCCGCGGAGAGAAAACACTAGTACCGAAGCGGGTGCCCGTGTGGTGAATACATTTTTGGCCGAATTGGACGGTGGTCAAGATCGGAATGGCGTTTTTGTGATTGCCACTACCAACAGACCAGACATGATTGATGCAGCTATGCTGAGACCAGGTCGTTTGGATACCCGGTTATACGTTGATCTCCCCAGTAGTGCGGAGCGCGTGGATATCTTGAAGACAATTATGCGCGGACGTGGCGAAGCTAAGGTAGAAATCGACGAGGAGGGCCTCAAGTTGATGGAGAAGGTTGGTATGGACAAGCGGTGTGACAACTTCTCGGGTGCCGACTTACAACAACTGCACAAGCATGCTGTACAGTTCTGTCTTCAAAGATTGGTTGAGATGGAAAGAAGGGGGGAATCGACGGAGGGTTGTGGTTTGATAGAAGAAGATTGGGTCAAGGCCATGGATAAAACCATGGCAACAGTAAGTCATTCGGCGCACTTGAACTATCTCGAGCTGGCAGCCACTATGTAGAAAATCTTCACATTGTATAATATAGAACAAGGACTTGGTGTTTTCAAAATCAATTTACGCAGTAGCTAGGCAGTGAGCTCCGCGTTCTGGTCTATCAAAGTCACGCTTACTCTCCTTCTCCTTCATCTGGTGCCTCCTATGTTCTAGTAGACGACATCTATTGTACAGCAGCCCAAAAGGCTGATTGGTGCTCCCTTGGGTCCATCAGATTTTAATGGAGGCGGGAGCGCTTATCATGGCGGGAAATGCATTTAGCACTCCTTCTTGAGGAAACTGTGATGAGAATATTGGTTAATTACTGTTCGGGGTTACACCGGGAAGTTGATAGTAGAACATACGCGATAAGGTCATCACGGTCCTTGGCCTTCTTGAGACCACCGAAGGCCATCTTGGTACCGGGGATGTACTTCTTGGGGTTCTCGAGGTAGGCGAACAGAGACTCCTCGTTCCACTCAACACCGGCCTGCTTGTTGGCGTCGGTGTAGGCGTAGCCGGGGACGGCACCGGACTTACGGCCGAAAAGGCCGTGAAGAGCGGGACCGGTCTTGTTGGCACCACCGGCCTCAGTGGTGTGGCATGAAGCGCAACGAGTCTTGAACAGGTTGGCACCCTTCTTGAGATCACCTGGATTGGGGACGATAGTTAGCGGGGAGTTCAAGGTGCAATTGGGGATGATAAGAACCCACCCTTGGCCATTTTGAATGTTTTGTGAATGTGAATTAAAGGAAGTAAAAAAACGCGAAACGAAAAGAAGAAATGAAAAACTCCTAAAACTAAAAACAAAAAAAGACGTGGTTATTTAGCTGACCAGAAAAAAAGAAGGGAAAAAAGAAGGCAGAACGAGCTTTGGGAAGGGACTATTCCCCATTTATTTAAACAGGAGGCTCGGCCTTTGGGCTCTTTTTTGCTTCCTCAGGAGGGAAGGAAGTGCTGGCTAGCCTACCGAGCCGGGTGGGTGGAAAGAACCTGGAAGACCTTCCGGTTGAGGGGAGATCTGGAATTGTTTAATTTTGGTTGTTTCTGTTGAATTGGTTACACCCAATTGGTTACGGTATGTGACGCTGCCATATTTCTACGTTTTCAACCCCGCATCTCAGTTTCCGTTCTCATGAATCTCAACTTCATTCTCTTTTGCTTCTTCCTCACTCCTCCGCCTATGACGCCGGGAAGGAACTACTCCCAGCCCATCAAATGACGTCAACCAATCATAATTCTAGAATTGCAAAACATCCGCCCTCTTTCCATCCTCGGAAAGAGTCGGGGACCCACACGTGACCCCCTGAACCTGTGTCGTTTTTCATCTTCTTTTCACGAGGGAATGGTTATTTCCAGAGCTTCAACACTCATGCCTGAACCTGGATACTTATTTCACCATGTGCGTGCATACATACACACACGTTCACATGTACTGTTGCACACATGTTTCTATGTATGAAAACATGCTGTCTTTTCATCCCTGCTAACGTTGTATCGCAATTGACTCTTCTGATTGGATGTCATATTGGCAGCCTAGGGCGTCAAAAACTCGAGTCAGTCGCCTCGCTTTCATCCGCAGCCACCTTCCAGAACCGCATAGAGCCGCCTTTTGATGTTCGTCCATTAACAAGCCCTGTAAATGTAATGCAACCCCAGCTATTCCTGTACAGGGTCTTCCCCAGCCCGTCATAATTGTGGCCTGAAAGTCTCAAAATCCCCGCCTGTAAACTGGGGCTCTCTTTTTCTTCACCGCCTTATCTTATCGCATTTGCTCAACCAATCAGACAACATGCGAATTTCAGCCTTGCCCCCACTGAGCACAGGGCGTAAAAACCCTTAGCTGAGACAGTCCGGGAGCTAAGCTGTATGTTTGTCCGGTCCAGGCTATCCTACGCCCCGCCACGCCGACACCATGGCTTCGATTATCCCAGCAACTCTACGGAAAGCTGCCATTCTCCAGGCCGCGACCACACGGTCCTTCACGGTGGCTGCTAGGCTCCGGGCCGACCGGGACCTTCCGGAGAAGCATACCAGCTTGGAACAGCCTACACGGTTTAACCCGCCGTCACACGGGAAACGACTCCCCCGGAAGAATTTACCAAAGCACTACGGGCCGGCATTCACCCCGGATGAGATCAAGGAGCAGAAGAGCCGGGACTATCCTACTATGCTACCACCTGAGGGCACATTTGCCCATTGGTTCTGGACAAGCAAAGCAGTGCATGTGTGGATTACAATGGTAAATTATATTTTGTACTTAATGATGATGAGCCCAGGCTAACCTTTCTTAGTCCACTCTCACGATTCTTGCGATATTCTCCTTTGGCATAAACTTCTCGAAAACCTCACCCTTGAAAGACATGATTCCGCCGACTTCTCTCTTTTGGGATCACCCGTTCACCTATATATCCACATGGTTCTCTGTCGTAAACCTTCACTACGAGCGTATCTCTCAAGAGACACGCGCTGCCCGATTTCAGCGCATTGACGACGCTATGAAGCGCAAGATGTACCAGCGTGCTCACGGCATCGACAAGACTCCGCTTGAGAAGTATCTTGGCCCTGATATGGCGGATTCGCCTGAGTTGACTGCTGAGTTGGATAAAGCGGCGGAGATGCACAAGCAAAGGGAGAGAACGAATGTTAAGGAGGCTTTGGCGGCTTATGGTGATTCTATCAAGAAGCCGCCGAGTGTGATACTTGAGGAGCAACAGGCGAAGAGTGAACAACAGCCACGGAAGAAATGGTTTGGTCTGTTTTAAGCAAACGATGATCGACATGTGTAAGATAGTCTAGTATTGAGCAGTCTGTGTACAATTACCGCAACATATAACAGAAATGGAATCAGTCCCTCCCCCTTTTATCAACCCTTTTATGTACAATCAACACCCTCCAAACCGTCCAAAACCTCATCCACTACACCACCTGACTCCATTACCTTACCGATCATCTTCTCTAACAAGCCCACTCTGGCGCCACCTACAGGTGCTCTCCAAACACCTGGTTCTCCCTTGCCGATGTCTTCACGGACAACGACCTTCTTGGCTGGCGCCGCAGATCCTGGCACGGCGGTGTTATCAGCATTACTGATACCCGGTGCCGTGAGCCGCGATGGTGGGTCTACCATACGCACAGCCAAAAGTCTAATATCTCTCTTGCCCTTATTTCCTTGTTCACCCCGATACTCAGTCACAGACACAGCCAATGCTGTCTCAGCAACCGCCAATTCCTGCGCCGAAGCATCAAAGATGATATTGGGACCCACTGATACAACCAAAAGAGTCACGGGAGGGCGAGCGCCAGAGGCATTGGGGGGGTACAGTGGTGTAGAAGTGTTCCAGTCGTCGCTGAACATTGGGTCTTCGTCGCCTTCAGAGATGAGACGAGGAAGACGCGTGGAGAGAAGAGCAAGATGCGTGGTCAAAGAAAGAAGGGGGAGAGGGTAGGAAAGAGGAGGTGAGATGAGAAGGACCTATATTTTGTTAGTCTCGGGTTTGGCAAAGACCTTGGGTAACTTACATCGAGATACAACTTCCAGTGGAAGCGCGAGTTAATGGTCAGTTTCTTTGCAAATGAACCGTCCGCAACCAGGGCCTCATTTAACATAGAGGCCATGAAAATCGTACTACTCTCGTCATCTCTCAAGCCAGGAATCTCAATTGAAATCTCCACCCATTCATTCTTGGCTTTGACGGTACCATCTTCCTCCTTGTCGTCCTTATCTTGCTCCTCCACGACCTCTACTTGCCCAGATGCCCGAGTCTTCTCAATCTCGGCCTTAATTCCAACCAGAGCCTCCGTCCCGTCGGAGAAGCACACACGGGCACTACCGTTTGCACTAGGAAGAACCCCAGTCTCTGCCGTCAGTGGACGGAACTGTGTTGGTGTGCGGCCATCGGGACGAATCGGTGGTGTGAGTGAAAGAGAGTCGTGAAGATAAGCCAGCTCGGCTGGCGACAGCAGGAGAGTTTGTGTTGAGGCCATTTTGGGGTTGTTTTGTTGTGTGGTTGTATTGAGATAGTCGGGAGAGCTGAAACGAGGCTGAGGAATTGTTTTTTTTTATCTAGACGTTGGAAGTGGGTCTGTCATGCAAGGCTGTGTGTAACTTGGGTGGGTGATGTCATAGGGGTTGATCGACCCTAAAGAGATAGCCCTGTTCTGGCGAACGACATTATTTTCCGATTTTTGCATGCAGTTTTCAGGACGACTCCAGGTTATGGAGAGTATCAGGCACCACAACGACAAAAAGTCATTCACGAAGCAAAAAGAAGATGCTCCCCATCTGGGAATCGAACCCAGGTCACCTGCGTGACAAGCAGGTATGATCACCACTACACTAATGAGGACTTCATATGATATGGGGCTCCATAACGACGTTCAAATTCCAGGTTCGTAGCCGTGAATTTCCACCGTTTTGCCTGCTCCAGATCAGGTAGACGTTAAAGAATACAACAACAACAACAATTGCCTGCTCCAGATTGAACTTGTGAACGAGTCACTGTTAACCGCCCCCGAGTGCACTTCGAGACAACAGGCTTCATGACCAGTGATCAAGGTCTTCAACATTGTATGCAATCTAACCACTAGTGGGCATCTACCACACGTATTTCTGTGAAATGTTCCAAGAACCATGGCATGACTGCTTCCTCAGTAACGTCTGAACCCGTCGGGCTAACTGGACTGAGGACATGGGGAGGATTTTGCACTTTTGGTCGAGATTCAGGTGATATGTAGTCGAGTGCGACCATGGACGTGATACAGAGCATTCGGAGACAGGCTTGTCACATGACCATGAGTATATCAAAGTCACATCGATGAATTGCTTAGAAACCGAACCAGAAGTCGAGGTGTGGCCACCTGTAGACCCCGTATCAGATGAGGAGATCCCATTGTTGATGTCTCGCCCGTCTAGTGCTCTGGGATATCTATCAAGAGGCCAGTGTTCATTATCCGATGAGCCCGTGCCAAAAGGATATATCCTGACACTTGGGCACGTGCTTCAAAGACAGTCGAGCGTGAAAAGAATGAGAGTGCAGGTGATGTCATTCATCGCCGCTACCAAAGCTAACTGTGACGCTATGGGCCCTTGTTTTGGGTTCCGCGATCTATGTGGGAACACATGCTTTAAAGTACGCGAACCAACCACTAAAACAACAAAGAATAAGACGAGACGATTCTCGAATACATACATTCCACAGAACAAACTCTGGGATGTTGAGGCCGAAGAAGACGAGGTCACAGATGATTTCTCGGCATGGGAATAGGAATCGCGGGATATCACATGATGGGATGGGGCTGTCGGGTAGTTATGGCAGTAGTTCTAAACGGCAGTCGGCGTCTCCTGTTGTGAGACCGGGGTCTCCGGTTCATGGCCGGGAGAATGGCCGGTACAGCGGGGCGTTGAACGAGCTACATTCTCATACGGATATGGCGCATCAGGTTCATGGAAATGGACGCGGACATGGCCATGATCTTGGGAGTCAGCCAGTACCTATTTCACATCATCACCACGTGGCGACGACACCGTTTTATGCTATTGGGTTACAGACTTCAATAGCGATTGGGCTGCACAAGTTACCAGAAGGGTTCATCACCTACGCAAGTAACCATGCAAATCCAGAATTAGGCTTCTCTGTGTTCATTGCTTTACTAGTGCACAACATAGCTGAAGGCTTTTCCCTCGCCCTGCCTTTATACCTTGCCTTGGGGTCTCGTAGTCGAGCCATCCTTTGGAGCGCTCTGCTCGGCGGATTAAGTCAACCCCTTGGAGCCGGAATGGCAATGCTCTGGTTCAAGGTTGTTAGTACTGCGCCGGGCGATGCGGCGTATGGAGTGTTATTTGGGCTGACTGGGGGTATTATGGTGGGGGTGGGGTTGCAATTATTTGCAGAGGGCTTGGCGCTCAGGCACGATAAGGATATTTGTCTGTGGTTTGCATTTTTGGGAATGGCGTTGATGGGATTGTCGGGGGCTATTGTTGGACATTAGGGGTATGCATACATGCATTGTGCATACACGTTAGGTTATAAGCACAGAGATTTATGTACGATTTGTAGATATTCTGAAGGATGAATACGACCTTGACCATACGTGCTGCTCAGCTATGATTCGTGGTGGTAAGTTTCCATTGATCACACTTTTGGGTCTTTACCCCGCTGTCTGCAGATACGCGCGCTTAAGGCATGGCTTTACTTAACGATACCGCCCGAGATGTAAGCCAATAATAATGGAGGCGGTGAACACATACACGTACGCCCTCGGAGACTAAGGCTGTGAGAACGGTGACTTTTTGTAGACACGCGGAGTTTTGGGGTTCACATAATGAACGAATCTTCGCTTTTGCTTTTGAAATCCGTTTGTTGATTGGTTTCTTTCTCATCTCTTGATATATTTTGAACTGTGTATGTAACTATCATGGTGTTTTTTCAGCATCCTATCGACCTGGCCTCAGGGCAGGAGACAACAGGCTTTATGACTAGAGATCAATGTCTTCAACATTGTAAGTAATCTAACCACTAGTGAGCAGCTATTACATGTAGTTCTATGGAATATTCTAAGGGCCATTAGATGACTACTGTCTCCGTAAAGTCTGGGCCCGTCGGGTTAACTATATTTAGGGGGCGAAGAAGACTTTGCACCTTTGGTCGACACTCTAGAGATACGGGACAACCACAACAAACACACGGAGAACGAATATCGGTTCACGCCTCGTCGTCCTGTCCGGGCTGGAACTAAAAGCGCGGCTTTCACTATGCGCGGCCCATTAAGTTCGACGTTACATACGTATACGCCATTTGTGCAGGGTCACAGCCAGATCCGAATTATCACTCTCCACCCTGGCTCCGGCTTAGATCATCTACGATGTACCACCAGTATTCATGATTTTCCCGATGCAGTTGGGAAGTACACATGTCTGTCATACGTCTGGGGTAGTCCAACTGGAACTATACCCATGGTCATGGACAATGGCATTATTCTCATCACGGAAAATCTCATGGCTAGCCTGTGGCATATACGTTCAAAGTACAAACCTATCCGTCTATGGGTTGATGCGCTTTGTATAAACCAGGGCGACGAAGAAGAAAAACAGCAGCAGGTCGGAAGAATGCGAGACTTTTATTCGCATGCCGATGGTATGATTTCTTGGCTTGGATCGGCTCAGTCAGAGACTATTTCTGTGTCACGCGATATAAACCGTCTATTTCAGGCCTCTCTAGAGTGGAGAAAGAGCACATACACCCGGCGGCGGTCACTCAAGACATTCACCAGTGCGAACTGGGTAAACTTGCGACCTATCTTTGATAGTGCGTACTGGACACGCATGTGGATCATCCCGGAAATTGCCACACGTGGGAGATATAGAGATCTCGTCTTGCTGTATTATCGCCAGTTGGACAAATCCCGATATCCTCAAGTAAAGTCAAAAGCACAGTGGCCCAACATGAACTGCCATAGACCAGACTATCTACTATATGGAAAATGTAAAATATCCTTCTGGTCCATGCTCATAATTAGTATAGCCCTTGACGACTTTGATTCAGACCCTGACATGACTCAAGAAAGGTATAAAGTGTCAAGCGTCAACTTCAACACCGACATTTTCATGCCAAATAGGGTCGGCTTTGGCAACACCATTAGGTCATCATCGTCTAAGTTGATAGTTCGATTGATAGATTATGTCAGTCACCCCAAAAGCTTTGCGTCGGCATATCGTTCATCTACCGAGGGCTTTCAGGTAACACAAAGCCGCGACCGCCTTTTTACCCTTGCTGGGCTCTACACGAATTTCAACATCGTAGTGGACTACAAAAAACCAGATACTGAGATTGTGTTGGACATTTCAGAGAACATTTTTGAGTCTCTTAAAGCATGCCACCAGCCGTGGTTCCTGCCCATGGAAAACCACCAGTTTCGGCCGTCATTACAAGGGAAATTATCCAAGGCTGATGTGTTAGTGTCTTGGGTCCCATATGGTATGACCGTGATCCATCCAGTGAAGACATACTCCAGCGCTTTTATCACACTAAGAAATTATAAATTCATCGGATCGAGAACGGACAAGTTTGAAAATACGAGGTTTGTCCGCGGTCCAGGGGGAGTGAGACTGTCTACTTCCTGTATGTACCGAGCAAAGATTGTCAAATTATTTGAACGGGGACAACACCAAGAGTTCAGAGAGGCCATGGCGGCTCGTTTTGGCGGAGATCATCTTGATGACAAAGGGCGGCGTAGGTTACTCAACTGGCTAGGTTGGAATCTACATGGCGCATATTGGAAACAAGTCTTGGAGCAATTTTTGAATATTCAAGGGTTCAAAAGTGTCGTAGATGCTGAGGAATTGGTTGAAGTCTTGACCTGGATGTCAATTGCTGGGCATAACTATGGGGTATTATCAGATGGCAATCTATTTGTGGGTTGTGAGTACAGTCGAATTGGCGATGAGGTAGTTCTCGCGGAGGGCTTTCACGATGCTTTTATTGTACGCCAGAAGGACGAAGATGGGGATGTCATGTTTGTCGAACGGGCGCTTTTGGTAGGAATACACCATTCACAAGTCATCACTGAATGCAGAGAGGAAATGGTTATGGTTTAGAATTTATATATGTAAATATTTGGTGAATAGCTTGATTGACTAATGCGATTGATATTGTTTATCTTGAAAGTTTCCTTTCCTTTATTCGCCACTTCACGGGGGGTTTTACTGAACGATAGTCGTAAAGCCACTTTCTCTAACCCCTTCCTTAATTTTACAAGTAACTCTTGGTACTCAATGAGGTCATATCTACACTATATAAACATATATATATGTATGTACATATGTAGGTACATAATTGTCCCAATTCAAGGTACAGTGTTCATAAGTCTGTGATGTGTCTTGCCTCACGGATAATTTACCGGGTAAAGAGAAAGGCAGTGTTTCCAAACAGCCACATTCAACAAGAAAAAAAACTTGGGCGTCTCCGTCTCTCATACTGATTGAACATTCTTTAGATCCCAAGGACCTGTCACCGTCACTAACAACAATGGCCCAAGCCTGACTAACCAAGAACTCCTGACTAAGAGCAGCTTACTAAGACCCCTCAGACCTACCCGCGCTCCATGCAATTACGTCATTGTGCCATGTATCTATTTTGGGAAGGCACCAGGTGCCAATATAAAGCAGCTACCATGACACGCCCATTCTCTTATTTCTGATTTTTACACAACAATTTTGCTTTGCGTGTGTCCATACCGGGGGGACATATAGTCAAACTTGGGTCGTGCCGCCTGAGTCTGCATCTGGCCTCAAAAAGTTGAATTTTACTTTAGGATTCAAGTTCAGTCTCCATATCTCTTCTTACTGTGTTTTTATTCACCATGCCGCTCCATCTACTTGGCAAAAAATCATGGAACGTGTACAACAAATCTAACATTGAGCGTGTACGTCGAGATGAGGCTCAAGCAAGACAAGACGAATTAGTCGCCCGCGAAAAAGCCGCGTCCACCCAGCTAGATTTTCTACGGCAAGGAAAGCCGCTAGAAACAACCCGAGAAGATGGCGAAGACCAAACAGTCGCGCTAGGACCAGTTAGGTGCTCCATCACTCACGGCAATTCAGAACACAATGAACAACGCTCCGCGACAGACTCGCGCCATGGAAATGAAGGAAGAGGGAATCGACACGGAAAATTACGCAGACGCGACGGTGAAGATGAGACGGATTTCGAAATGCGGCTAGCGAGTGAGCGTAAATCATCCGACCCATCAAGAACTTCCCTCGTCGGTCCAGATGGCCACATTGACCTATTTGGGCCTGTACACAACGCATCCCAAGGGAGAAGACGCCAGCCTGCTACTGCCTCTAGCGGCGTCGCCCACGGGAGCTCGCAGAATGATCTGCACGCCAGTCAGTCTCGACGGGACCATGGGCGTCATCAGGGTGCATGGTACACGCCAGAAACTGAGCCGCACTCGTCATCGAAGCCCACGGGTCTGGTCAACCCGGGAAAACAACGCCGTGCGGACGCCCGTTTGGCTGCCGATGACCCGTTGGCTCTTATGAAGCAGGGTTCACGAAAGGCAAAAGAGGTTGCACGGCAGCGTCGTGGGCTTGAAGATTCACGGCAAGGAAGGGATGACGAAAGGTCGAAAAGGCGGAGAGAACTTCGGGAAGAGAGAAAACGTCGTCATAGGGATTCGAGTACTGGCCGTAGTAGACGCTGACAATGAGAAACATTCTAAAGGGGCCAAATCTTACAAAAAGGTCCACAGTAGTGTGAGTGGGTTTCCTGGTCATGAGGTTGGTTTTTTTTTCGTTACTACAGAAGGTGACGCTCGTGTATTTTTCCTGTAAATGGAAAGCCTACCATTTTGAGGAAGGAATTCTAAGTACATAAGTGATGTTGTTTTCAAAGGGGTCCTTTGTTTGTTCACTTCTTGTTAGGAAAACGAACGGCAACCTAAGAGGTAGTTTTAGAGTAAAGACAATTATACAAGATGTTACAATGAATATGTTTTGTATGAGAATGTTTATATTCCTGAGATGTAAGCTGAAAAGGAGATGGCTAACGCCACCAAAGAATGTGTACATATGTGTCTATAAATGTAAAAAAAATCAATATGGCAATGAGAAAAGGCTGGCTATGAAAAAGCAAATGCTAGCTAATGATATGAACAAAAGGAAAAAGGACGTGGCAGACATTGAATCTATGGGTATTTGCCCAGGAAAAGAAAACAGAACAAAGGAAAAGAAAAAGAAAGACATGTCAATCACAGATTGACTTTTTGGGGGTTGAGACTCATGCTAGCCCTCAGACAGACCGCTTGTAGGGTAGAGAAATCTCAACTGGACGCAAATTCTCGAGCAAAGCCGAGATATGACGATGCTTAATCCGTGACAACGTATTCATCACCACAACTGTCGACTCTCGTGACAATCCCTCTGGTCGACTACTATAAACTTCGATGCTCTCCAATGTGAATTTGTTCTTGCCGAACCAAACAATAGCCCACTTCTCAACCTCACAGGTTCCGAGCTTCGTCTCGCCAGTCGCTAAGATTTCCCAGCTACTTGTGATAAAGCAGAGGAGGCCATGGCCACGCCATGTCCATCTAGACGAATCCCCTTCAACGATTTTGTTGACGGCTGGAATATTCTCAATGGCTACTGTCTTGCCGTCTACCACCTTTTCATACTTGATAATTTCCTCCATGCGTGCCTTTCCCCGGTTCTTTGGAGAACGACGGTATGAGACGCGCGCATTGCGGGACTGTTGCCACATATCGAGCGTCGAATAGGTGATAGCCCAGGTGCCGTAGAGGAAATCCAGTGTTGGCGGGGTAGGGCCGAGATGACGGTCACCCAGTGTCAGAAGGGCATGTGGTGGGCGAGCGTAGACATAAGGCGCATCTTTGGATATATATTTGGAGAACTTCCCAAGAGTGTGCTTTTTGACTGGAGGTGTCATAACGAAGGTAGGTTTTTGACAGATAGGCCCGGTGCTTTCTGATGGGTCTATAGACGATGCAGACGTCATGATGGAAGATTGTGAGGTCCCATCGGACTTGCAAATTCGACGGCTGGATGAGCGCGAGGTGAACCTCTTTGGAATGTGAGATAAAAGAGAAGACATTGTAACTGCATTTATGTCTCTGTGTATATGATGAATGAAGTATGAAGGATGATGGGACAACAGTCCACCACGGACTCGGTCAAGGTCTTGGCCGATACGGAGAAGACAAGAATAAGAGGTACGAGAAGAAGGGGTCACCAATGGTCATTATATATGCATACCACATTAGATCTAGACAATGAAAAACAAAGACAAAGAGCAGGGAAGGAGAACCCGTCACACTAACAACGTAGGACCCACGTAAAAAAAAACAAAAAGTGAAAAAAAGGGAAGCCAAGGAGATCACGGTCCAGATCAGGCTGGATAGAGAGAACAACCAGGGGTTACCTGTTTTTTATTTCTTCATTTTTGCGGCTTTTTTAACCACCTTGAGCTCAACTTTTGCCGTTTCTGGGTAACAGACCTAGTGCCAATGCGTTTGGCCGGGGCTTCTTAACATGACGGGGCGAGGCGAGAAAGGGTCACTGGATCCGACTGTTTGGTGAGGTGGCAGGGAAGACGAGTTATGATAGTGTATTTGAATTCAAAGACAAGGAAGCGGCAATCCAACGGCAGTTTACAGTGGCGAAATTATGTTCACAAATAGTTGTGGCCAGAGACAATGATCAAGATACTGATACTGTATGTACAAATTTATCTTGGTGACACCTACTTGAACTTTTTTTTTCGTCCCATTGTCCAAGTCCCATTGTGCCACATCCACACATGAAGGAACCTACGTCATTTCCGTTCCTATCGATGTCTAGACTGCGTCCATCACTTTCCTTTTTAGACAGATGTTTTTGAACATGCAGTGTGATTGCAACTATAGCGGCCATCACATGTCATGTATGCTGTATACATACAGAGTCAAAATCCGCTTAGAGGAGAATATAGACGAACAAATCCAACAGTCATAGGGGAATATGTGCCCAACCTACAAACATTGCTTGCTCCACATTAGGTGTTCCTGTGTTGGTCGCCAGTGACTCTGTTTGCGAGGCCCGACAGAATTCATCCACAACTGGTCTTGGCTTTTTAGGCGTGTGGGGGTCATTATAGTTCAAGCCAATTAGGGACTACGCAGGGCACAGTGGGGGCCAAGCGGAGCCAATGACGTAGTGGGGTTGGTGCCAAACTTGGATATCATGGGTGCCAAAAAACGACCCTTGGTTTGCTAATGTCTGATGTTAGTCTTGTGGAACTTGTCAAAAAGGATTTGCCAGAAACTGTGTCGTTTGCTACTTCAATGGCCTATGTCCTAATCTAAAGGAAAGAAAGGCGCTCTGAGTTTATATGTGGTGACTTGATCTTGAGAGGGTGTATTCTAACAGAATTCAAATAGCATCATAAAATTAACACACATATGAAAGACAAGAGACTTCTAAGACAAACCACGACAATCCAATTGATCAATCACGCTATACACGAACGACTAACAAAAATTTAAGAGATAAAATACTACGCTCTACCCCCATACATACGACTCAGGCATTTATAGAGATATACATTCTCGTGACTTGCCAACTTGGTCTAGCATATACATACAGTGGGGTAACGTTGAAACGATAATTATTTTTTTTTTGTAATCCTTCCATTCGAATGAACAAAAATCACTACTTTGACAAATCTACCATAACTGTGTATATAAGTGCTATACCATAACCATTTCCTCTCTCCAATCAGTGATGACTTGTGAATGTTGTATTCCTACCAAAAGCGCCCGTTCGACAAACATGACATCCCCATCTTCGGTCTTCTGGCGTACAATAAAAGCACGGTGAAAGCCCTCCACGAGAACTACCTCATCGCCAATTCGGCCATACTCACAACCCACAAATAGATTTCCATCTGATAATACCCCATAGTTATGGCCGGCATTTGACATCCAGGTGAAGGCTTCAACCAATTTCTCAGCATCTACGACACTTTTGAATCCTTGAATATCCAAAAATTGCTCCAGGACTTGTTTCCAATGTGAATCATGTGGATCGTAACCACGCCAGTCAAGTAGCCTACGCCTCCCTTCGTCATCAAGCTGATCTCCGCCGAAACGAGCTGCCATAGCCTCTCTGAGCTCTTGGTCTTGTCCCCGTTCAAACAATTTGACAATCTTTGTTCGGTACATACACGAAGTAGACAGCCTCGCTCCGCTTGGATCACGGACAAACCTCGCATTTTCAAACGTGTCCGTTCTTGATCCGATGAATTCATATTCTCCTCTTGTCATAAAATTGGTGGAGTATGACTTCACTGGATGGAGCACGGTCATACCATATGGGACCCAAGACACTAACACATCAGCCTTGGATAGTTTCCCTTGTAATGACGGCCGAAACTGGTGGTTCTCCACGGGCAGGAACCCCGGCTGGTGATGCTCTTTAAGAGACTCAAAAATCTTCTCGGCAATGTCCAATACAATCTCAGTATCTGGTTTTTTGTAGTCCACTACGATGTTGAAATCCGTGTAGAGCCCAGCAAGGGTAAAAAGGCGGTCGCGACTTTGTGTTACCTGAAAGCCGTAGGTAGATGTATCATATGCCGACGCAAAGCTTTTGGGGTGCTTTACATAATTCATCAGTCGTTGTATCAACTTGTACGATGATGGATCAATGATGCTGGCAAAGCTGACTCTATTTGGCATGAAGATGTCGGTGTTGAAGTTGAAGCTTGAAAGTTTATACCTTTCTCGAATCATGCCAGGGTCTGACCAAGAGTCGTGAAGGGCTGTACTAATCATGAATATGGACCACAAAGATATTTTACACTTTCCATATAGTAGATAGTCTGGTCTATGGCAATTCATGTTGGGCCACTGTGTTTTTGACTTTACTCGAGGATATCGGTATTTGTCTAACTGGCCAGCATACAACCAGACGAGATCTCTATATCTTGGGCGTGTGGCAACTTCCTGGATGATCCACATGCGTGTCCAGTACGCACTATCAAAGATAGGTCGAAGGTTTACCCAGTTGACACTTGTGAATGCCTTCAGTAAAGGTCGCCGGCTACATGGTCTAGTTCTCCAGCATTTCGCCGCTTGGAAAAGGCGATTGATATCGCGCGACACAGAAATAGTCTCTGACTGAGCTGGTCCAAGCCAAGAAATCATACCATCGGCATGCGAATAAAAGTCCCGCATTCTTCCGACCTGTTGCTGTTTTTCTTCTTCGTCGCCCTGGTTTATACAAAGCGCATCAACCCATAGACGGATATCTTTGTACTTTGAACGTATATGCCACAGGCTAGCCATGAGATTCTCCGTGATCAGAATAATGCCATTGTCCATGATCATGGGTATAGTTCCAGTTGGACTACCCCAGACGTATGACAGACATGTGTACTTCCCAACTGCATCGGGAAAATCGTGAATACTGGTGGTGCATCGTAGATGATCTAAGCCGGAGCCACGATGGAGAGTGATAATTCGGATCTGATTGTGACTCTGTACAAATGGTGTATACGTATGTGAAGTCGAACCTATTGGGCCGCGTATAGTGAAAGCAGCGCTTTTAGTTCCGGCCCGTACAGGACGCCGAGGCGTGAACCGATATTCGTTCTCCACGGGTTTGCCCTGTTTGTCGGATATCATTTTAGTCTCGACCAAAGGTGCGAAGTCTTCTTCGCCCCCTAAATAGAGTTAGCATTTCGTGTTCAGACTCCGTTCAAAAAGAAATCATCGCAAGACCTGCAGGACCTCTCACGAAACTATTTGTGAAAGGTACCCACAAGGAATTTAGTTACTCACAATGTTGAAGACCTTGTTCCCTGGTCATGAAGCCTATTGACTCTTGCCCTGGAGGAAGGTTGAATGGATACTGATAAAACATTGTGAAAGATGTACAATTCGAAATATATAAAAAAGTGACGAAGATTTCAATTGAAGGACTGGGTTCAATGACAGAAACGAGATTGTAGTTCTTATATAAACCCAAAAACTACAGTTCCCCATTGACAAACTCTGATCATGCAACCTTAGTCTCCGAGGGCTGGCGTACATCTGTTCACCGCCTCCATTACTACTGGCTTACATCTCGGATAGTTTTCTTGGTGTTAGGCCAGATATTAGGCGCCGGCATGTACATATGTACATAAATAGGCAAATTCGAAATGCGGGGTTAAGCCTCAAAGTACTGTCGGTAGGAAATCACCATCAAGGTTTATGTGAGTACAATCTGATAACCCGACAAGCAAAGTTGAGGCTAAATAACAAGCGCCTAGGGGTGAATGAATCCATAAACACCGATAACCAGCCATACAACTCCAACCCAGCTATATGCTCTATGTATCTTTCTGTGGGCTGCGACTGAGATGAGAGTAATGATAGAAAAAGCTCAACTACAGATTACAAACTTCAAGACTATTGCTCAAGAGGAGCTTAGCAGCACTAACACAAATCAAATACGCGCAAAGCCTATTTCACCTTAACATGTTCTCTTTGGGACTCAACATTCCATCAAGACGCTGAAAATAGTGTATGTGCATCGCATGTCCCATGGCAAAAACACTAGCTATATTCTTCCATGTCCAAAGATATGTACGAAAAGCGAGGTGGGCTTTGTTTCACTCCAAGTTGCTCATGAAGTTGAACAATGCTCTAGGTATTGAAGTGAAAACGATCGAGACAGACATCTCCATTAGGAAACTGAATCACAGCAAAAAGAGAAAACTCTACACAATGTTTGATTAATTGATGTTTGTTTATTAGAATCCCTTACTCTATACAATGTATGCACACCAACTGTCGTTCGGCAGGGTTAGGATCACCCAGGTTTGGCAAGTTGATGACCCTTTATTCACAGCTGACAGCAGCTGACAAATGTTCAAGCTCATGCCCCTCCATACCCTGAATGAGCTCAACCGGCAAGGACAGCAAGTCGGCATGATCGCTTTGAATGGTCTTGTTTCATCGACGACTTAACAAAACTTTATAAATTAATAACCAAGTGATCCATCTCTAATCTACTTTGCAACTTGTTTACCATTTACCAATTCTTCGCTGGCGAGAATACACGACAACAAACAAACCCGAACTCACACCCACTAATACACAATCCCCGCTACATCCTCCTCCACCCCTTTGGCAATGTCCCGAAACCCCGCTCCATTCCCCGGCTCCGGTCTCCCCGGTAGACGTCCCGCACCGGGAGGTAATGATCTCTTCGGAAACCGCGGTGCACCTGCCCCATCTCAGGGTGGGTATGGCCAACAGCCTGGTGGCTATGGCCAGCAACCAGGTGGTTATGGTCAGCCAACACAATCACGCCCGGCGCAATCACGGCCAATGGCCGCGCCGTCTGAAAAGGGAGGCGCCGGTGGTGGTCCGGCTATCCCACTCCAGGTGGCCAAGGTTGAAGACAAGAATATGCAGACGCGCTTGATTTACTCAAGTGTTTGCGCTGTTTCATCGTCCGACTTTCAAAGCCCCGATGGGAATGACATTTACGTGTTGATTACCAACATGGAAGGCCAGGAGTTTGTGGTTACTGCCAAACCTCTCTCGGAGTTCCCTAGGGGTTGCATTTCGTAGGTTATATCCTTCCGTTAATTTATATATACCGGGCGTTAGACTAATCATTGTCATTCCGATAGATTGTCCGAGCCCCAGCGCAACTGGCTTCGCATCGGTCTCCGCGACAGCTTCACCGGTCGCGCCTGGTCGCCATTTGATGGACGTAACCAGCAGGTTTATGTCGGCTCGATGGACGTTGAAATCGGGTTCGCTTCGCCAAACAAGCGCACAGAACAAAAGTACAACGAAGATGAACTCAACAAGATTCTCGTCCGCAGTTTCCAAAATCTAGTTGTTCAACCCGGTCAGCGCATTCTTATGGATGTTCAGTCGATTCCACTTCTCATCACCGTCAAGACTGTCACGCTCATTAACCTCGGAGCTTCAGTTGAAGGGCAACAGAGTTCGCGCGACCCGCGTACTCGCGGTATCTTGATGCCTGAGACTCAGGCGATATTCCACCTTAACTCTGAATCGGGTATGAAGATGGAGGCCTCGATGAAGCGGGCCAACACAAATGCCATCATTGCGCCAGATTTCAAGTTCGAGGATATGGGTATTGGTGGTTTGGCTGGCGAGTTCGCTACTATTTTCCGTCGCGCTTTTGCCTCGCGCATTTTCCCGCCAGCCATGGTTCAGAAACTTGGTATCCAGCACGTTAAGGGTATTCTCATGTACGGTCCACCCGGTACGGGAAAGACGCTCATGGCCCGCCAAATTGGTAAGATGCTCAACAGCCGTGAGCCCAAGATTATCAACGGTCCTGAGATTCTCAACAAGTTCGTTGGTCAGTCAGAGGAAAACGTCCGTAAAATGTTTGAGGACGCCGAGAAGGAGTACAAGGAGAAGGGTGATGAGTCAGGTCTTCACGTTATCATCTTTGATGAACTGGACGCTGTCTGCAAGCAGCGTGGTTCGGGCTCCGGTGGTGGTACGGGTGTTGGTGACAGTGTTGTCAACCAACTGCTGACCAAGTTGGATGGTGTTGACCAGCTTAACAATATTTTGCTCATCGGTATGACCAACCGTAAGGACATGATCGATGAGGCTTTGCTGCGTCCCGGTCGTCTGGAAGTGCAACTTGAGATCAGCCTACCCAACGAGGAAGGTCGTCTTCAGATTTGTAAGTGCGACACCATTATCAATGAGTGTTGTAAAATTTACTGACACATATCTACAGTGAAAATCCATACTAGCAAGATGAAGAACAATGATGTTCTCGGTGCCGATGTCGATCTAGTGTCACTGGCGGCTGAAGCCAAAAACTATTCTGGTGCCGAGCTCAGTGGTCTGGTAAAAGCTGCAACTTCATTCGCCTTTGCTCGTCACACCAAAGTGGACCAAATGGCCGGTATCAAGGAAGATGTAGCCAACATGAAAGTTACCATGGCAGACTTTGAACAGGCGATGAAGGAGGTCCGGCCTGCTTATGGCGTTGATGAGCAAGACTTGGATGTACTCATCCCTAACGGTATTATCAACTTCAACCCTGACTACATTCAGGATCTGTTTTCTCAGGGTAAGGGCTCTTTCATTACGGTGCGTGACTCGGCCAGCAAGAGACACGAAGCTGTACTATTCCACGGGCCACTTGGTTCGGGAAAGACGGCACTCGCGGCAGAGATTGCGCGAATGTCGCAGTTCCCATTTGTCAAGGTCCTCAGTCCCAAGGATCTGCTGCCGTACCGTGATGAGTTCTCGAAGATCGACTTCATCAACCGTCAGTTTACCAATGCTTATCGCTCGCCTTTGTCAATGATTGTCATTGATGACTTTGAGCGTATGATTGAGTGGTCGCCAATTGGCCCACGTTACAGCAACAACCTCTACACAGTCTTGCAAACGCTGATCCGTAACCCGCCACCCAAGGGTCACCGCCTACTTATTTTCTGCACAACAAGCAAATTGCACGTTCTCAAACTACTTGAAGCTGATGAGTGGTTCGGTAAAAAGGTTGCTGTGCGGCCTTTACGCACTCTCAACGAGCTTGGTTCGGTCATGGAGAGCGCAGGCGTATTTGATAAGAGAGAGATTGGTGGGCTGTTGCAACAGGTTCAGCGCGATGCATACGTCTCTGAGAACGAGCAACGTACTGGGGAGTTCAGAGTGGACGTGGGTATCAAGAAGGTCCTAGATATCTTGTTTGAGGCTGAAGCCGCAAGTAAGCCACAGGAAGAGGGCGGTCTGGGTATGCAAGCTGGTCCCAGATTTGTCAAGTCTATGGTTGAAGCTATCGCAGATGCCAAGATTAAGGACGGTGCCGTTTAGTGTCATTTACGGAGATTTATATATGTACATTGTATACGCATGAAAGGAATTACGGAAATGTCAAAGTTTATATGCACATGTAGATAGAGTTACAGAGTTACGGCGAGGGATGCTCAACCATGTGGGAAGTTTTCTGGTAGATTAAGGGAGCATTGGATTTTCTTGCGGTGAAACGAACGAGTGATGCAAAACCCTAACTTGCATGTGGGTTATTTTATGAAGAAGGGGGATTCTAGAAGCTGATCAAGTGGCTTAGTCGGTTTGGAGATTGACGTCAAAGCAGAATTAAACGTGAACACCGCGGAATTTAGTGAGTGTGAAGGGGGATTCTAGATATGCGCTAGGATGGGTAAATTCGCGTTTGTCCGGTTAATTGATCTTGGGACTGAGTTTAATTACAGGTTTATGCAGGGCCACTCGAACTATGATAGGGTTATGTAGGGTTCACAATGAAGTTTTGACACTAGAACCTGGGTCCTTGTTTGGATGCATGGCATTCTTGGGTCTGAGGGTACGGACGGATTGTTTAAGAAGATTGGCTGCGTGCATTAGTGTCGATTTGGGAGAGGAAGGTGGATACATAGCTAGGTTAAATGGGATGGAGACAAACATGACGGAGACTTGAAAATGAGTTGCATGAACACGGGCATTTGCGGTCGAGATATTGCCAATACTACATGCAAGTCAACAACACAGAGAGCCTGTCAAACATGAAGTCTAACCAAGGGTTGTATCAGCAGGAACAAGCGATTATTTCTTGTGTGTATAACTTCTAAACCACAATGAACCGTGGGCTTTTATGCAATAATTTCTTGGAACTTGACACGTCCCCGGTCCTTTGCTAATCTCGAGGTTGCTCGATGGGCGAGTGACGAGTAAACTGTAGGCGCCGGCATACTGGGTCATTGCGTTTTTTGTTTGGAAAGAAAGAGGAGAAGGAGAACGTGGGTGGTTGACTTAGGTTGGGGAATTAAGCATCGTGAATTCCTGGGGAATTGGGGAGTTTCCTTTCTTTTTGTTTTTCCCTCTTGCTCGCTTGGAGGTCCTTCTTTTTTTCATCCTTATTTTCGCTTGTTTTAGTTATCTTTTTTTTTTGCCGGATTTTAATTGATATTTGACATCACTGGTAATCAGTACAGCATCTTTTCTTTTCTAACTTCCTTAAGAAAAGCAAAACGCCAACCAGTCGTTTATGCATGGCGTTGTAGAGTATGTCGATCCCCCTCAGACCATCCTTTTATGCCTCAACTGGCTCTCGGCCGGAACGTGACAAAAGGGATAGTACTCCATCATCCTATCCATACGTACCCACCTAAATGGGTTGCATCTGTCATGTATGCTCTTAGATATCGACGCTAACTGCGGGTACCTGCTTCTGCTTTTCAACAGCCCTAACACACGACAGTGGCAGCTGCCATAACAATCAATCGCCGTCATGGACTTCGACGCCGAATCCAGCAAGGCCGCTCCGGGAGCCACCGACAATCTGGCCGTCCAAACCATCACACACATCAAAGAGCACGCTCGTCTCGGCCCACCCTCGAATCTCTCACCACGATCGATCGACTCGGCTCACAGTAGGCTACGTCGTCTCACGCCACACAAGAATGGAAGCACACCAAAACGCGGCGCCAATAAGCCACCAACCAGACTCAAGCCAGCTCCATCTGCACCGCTTAAGCCGTTGGTGCCGGCGACGGAGCGCAAAACACAAGATACGAATATACAGACGCGCATGCGCAAGAATTCGGATGCGGAGCGCATCACTGCTGATAAAAATGGAAGTTGGCGGAAGCGCGGATTGACGGTGTCGAATGTTGGTAACAACGGAAGGATTTACATGAGGTGAGTTACTTATTGTTGCGCGGGTTTCCATTTGTGCGTGTATTGATGTGCTAATGTGCTACTTAAAGACCGACTATTCTTCCGGCAAACACGCGATATCCTACTCAAACAAATGTCTTTCCTATGACACCACCAAGCACAGCTGGTCTCGACGTGCTCAGTCCCGGAATCATGACACAGGGACAAGGCGAATTTACACCTGAACCATCACCGCAAAATGACCATGAAATGCGACTCCAGGTCAGAACGAAGCCCGGCAACCGAAACCTAGAAGCCCCAAAGCTTGATCTTGACGAACTTAATACGCCCGCTCCATCAGTTTACCAATTTCCTACGCCATCGTCACCACCACCACCAATACCTACGGCCACAGAGACATCATCAGCGCACAAGCACGCCCGTAAAGACACACAACAAAGTGTCTCGATTCAGCGAAGGCGCAGGGCACTTTCGGACTCCACCGTGGCCGATGTGTCTCGGCCGAACCCGCATACAGACATTAATGGAAGCTCCAGTAGCGGCGGTCTCAAGATTTTCATCTCACCTCAGGCACAGCGACCTCAATCGGCTGATGGACACCAACGTGCGGATTCACAATACATTGACATTAATATTCCGTCACATCGCATCGGCCTTCCGCGCTTCACGACCCGCGGTACTGCGGTACTTCGCACTTCTTGTTATACGGCTACGACGGATCTGCAGTCAAGTATCGCTCAGACGCTTTCGGCACTGCCAACATCCCTTCCGCGCGCTAGCTTCATGACACAGTCACCGTATCTGCCGGGTGTGGCGTCAAGGGAACCTACTTGGATGATCCAGACACCACGTCGGTTTCTCCCTGCCATGCCATTTGAACCACCTGTTCCTGCCATCCCGGCGCATTTGTTGAGTGAGGGGAATACCCCGTTGTCGTCAAAAAGACTGCATAGTCCAACAGAAAGTTCTCAATATGACGATCTGGTTATTGAGCCGGATATGTTTGATAGTTTAACCTTCAAGCCAGAGTGCGACGTTCCCTCCATGGTTCATTATTCGACACACACCGGCGCAGTGGTAGCTGCTACCCGATCGCGACTGGTAGCGGAGATCACATCGCCCAGTTTCTTGGATTACGAGCTTCTATCTGATTTCTTTCTTACTTTCCGGGCGTTCCTTGACCCATTACAACTGCTGCGCATGTTGATTGCGCGATTTAGATGGGCTGCTTCTCGAAATGATGAGACGGGAATGGTGGTGCGCGTTCGTACATTCGTCGCCTTGAGACACTGGATTCTTAACTACTTCCCTGACGATTTCATGACCAATTATGAGTTGCGACTTGCCTTTTGCGACTTGGTTAATGACTTGATTCTTGACCTCACCAAGATCGGTCGTAATGTAGGCCCACACATCAAGATTGTGCAAGAGCTTAAGAAGTGCTGGAAACGGGTGTGTGCGCAATACTGGGAGGAGGACGAAGATGGAGATGCTTCAGTGGTGGCCATCGACGAGATTCAACCAGGTGGTGCTGTTGGGGAACAGACCACAGAAGTCTTGGCTAAGCGCGCATCATTGGGTAGCTTACGGAGGGAGGTCTCTAGACTTCAAGGAGCTCCCAGCATTAACCACAGTGTGCCAGGCGATGCTAGCGTTAACCCAGAGAGACCAGATACTCCACCCCCAAGGCGGGTTCCTCTTGACACCTTCAAGCCACTTCACCAGCAGGCCATGCACTCTGCGGATAGCCCCTTTGGAGGACCACGACATGGTGCCAACCCCATGAGCATTTCCAGTATCGATGTTGTGTCATGCACCTTCCCAACAGCGAAAAACTTCCAGCGTCTAGGTCTGGTAACTTCCAGTCATGCCAACCCGATGCGCCCAGTATCGGCCGAAAAGACAACTTCAGTTATCCCACCGCCCGGCGGTGCTGTTTCTTCAGCGCCTAAGGGTGTTATTGGCAAGCGTGTCCGTCGCCAACACAAGAGAAACGGAAGCATGTCAGACTCTCTGAGAGACCATCACCCACACCATCACGTTGTTGACGCATCAAACCGGAATTCGGAACAGACAGAGCGGTCTGTGGTTCTTCCATTTGCTGGTAGTTTGGTTCGTGGTGATTTGTTCCCACCAGCTCAGGCTTTTGTCGAGGATGTTGTACCTACTGAGGCGGCTGAGGCTCAACGGTTAACAGTTTCGGATGGTCCTGCATCAAGGGATAGTGGGAAGATGGTAGGCTGCCCTAATGCGAAGAAACTTCTTGGTACGATGAAGCGGGCTTTGAGTACACGCGTGCACGGTGCGAACCATCTTGGCTTATCGCGGAACAACAGGGTGCCTTCAGCTTTAGTTCCCGAGGTTCGGTCTAAGAAGATCGAGGACCGACCGGTACGTATTGATCTGCTTGGTGCTGAGATTGCAGATGCTTTCAAGGCAGCCGTGCGAGATGAGCAACAAGCAGAGGCCCGGGCCAAGGGTATTGACTTCCCTGAATCGGTGGCTAGCTCGCCAAGATCAAAGCGGACAATTGAGATTCCAAAGTTCCAGACTGCGCATTTGGATGGATCTTATGAGGATCTTTCCAGACCCAGTGCGGACTACGAAAAGGAGGAAGCAGAGAGCTTTGCTCGTGTTCGTCGGGGTCACCAGCGGGGCATGAGTGACGGGGCCTTGACTACTATTACCGCTGGTAGCAAGTCGATTATGATCATCAACGATACCCACGCCATGCCATTCGACTTGGCTACGATGCCAATTCCTGATATTTCCAAGCTTGACAGCAAGGTTAGCGAGTCGCTTCCCATGTTCGTCCCAGATCTCAATAGTCTGCTTGATGGTGCCTGTCTTTCTCCTAGCGAGGCTTTCCGCAGCCCAACAAATATTACCCCGTTCCACCGGCCATTAGAACTTTCTCTTGGGGACGACTTCCATGAAGATCTGGAGGCGTCCATTCTTGGGATTGAGCGGCCAAGCTCGGCGGCTTCCCGGAGAGTTTCTGATGGTGCTTTGTCTGTGGATGCTCCAACTGTCATCCAGGGCTCGGGTCCTCGGTTGTCAATCTTCTCACATCCACGGCGAAACTCTGTGCACACTGTCGACCGGCTTTCGGTGCGCCAGAGTATTGGTGCTTTTTCCTATGCTTCGTCAGCAGCCCCATCACGAGCAAGCTCTCGCGAGCCTCCAGCGCGCATGCTGCGGAGACGACCGGCTGGGAACCTCAGGGACGCCACCACTGTTGACGATCTGGATCACCGGATTCATGTGGAGTCGCAGCTGTTGGCTCGCTCACGGTCTATGACGACTATCGATACTTATAGTGAGTCGCGTGCGAGCTCGTACATGTATAGCCACTATGACTCTCTTGAGCCAGCTAGCGCAGGACACCTTGGTGCTCCTTCTATGCGCGCTTCGGAGCGCGGATCCCACACATTCTCTCTTGGTGCTTTGGCTGGTAATGCAACCTCCGAACCAAAGAAACTGTCTTTGTTCAGCACACATTCGTCTATTCACCGCATGCGCCCTTCGTTCGAGGCTGAGCTACGCAAGCTTGCAGCCATCCCAGATGAGTTGACGGACAACGGAGTAGAAACTGCCTTAATGAAGCTGGAAGGTCGCTATGAGAGGTCACCTTCACCATCGCCTTCTCAAACTTCATTCCCACTCGCTGGGCGGTTACGCAAACAACCAATCACTCTTAGTGAGATTGCTGCTGGTAACCGGACGCTAAAGAGTAAGGAGAAACAGACTAACCGCAACGTTGGGCTTGGTGGAGACGGCGTTCTTATCGAGTCTGGAAACCAGTCGGATTCCTCTTTGTCTGAGAGTGGTGTCAACTATGATGATAGCTTTTTACCAGCTGGTCCAATGCGGCGCTATCAGGGTGACGACGTCGATTCAACGCTCAGCGACCATAACGATACTACTATGATGGATACTATCCATGATGATAACTCTTCACACCACCTCGGCTTGGATCTCCCTGGTCACGGTGTTCTGTCGTCCAAACCCAGTAACTTAGAGTCAGGTCTTGTGACCCCGCGCATCCGCATCTCAGACTCACTACTTTTGGATTATGATGACGATGCTCACCACGCTGATGCCCACCAGGATCTTGTTTCACCTGGCCCTATGATGGAGTTTATTCTACCTAATGATTCGGCTACCTCTTTTGGTGATGCCCAGCCACCATCAACTGCTGGGGGTGACCACTCTCGTCCTGTTACCCTCGACCAACAGTACGGCTCGTCTAAAGATGTTAGCCCTATTTCAAACGCCACCACTACGGAAACTGCCCCACGTAATCTCTCGATAGGTTCGGCCCAAAAGGCCCACGGTAATCTATTGCTCTTGCATAAGCCTTTACCACCAACCCCGGCTGCTACCATTTCAACATTTGCCCAACGGGGTGTTCAGCTTAAGCCTGCCCCCAAGCCTACTAGCAAGAATTCTGAGCATGCCTCGGCTCATCTTCCCTTCATCCTGGCTTTTGACTCGGATATCCTGGCTCAACAGTTCACTCTCATTGAGAAGGATGCCTTGATTGAGATTGATTGGAAGGAGCTTGTTGACATGAAGTGGAAAGATACTCGTGCTGGTCACTGGCGTTCATGGCTCGACTTCCTCCGCAACTCTGACTCTCACGGTGTGGAGGTTGTCGTTGCCCGTTTCAACATCATGGTGAAGTGGGCTGTGTCTGAGATCGTTCTTACTCAGTCCATGGCTGAACGGGCTCGCTGCATTATCAAATTCATCCACATTGCGAACCACTGTCGGCGGTACCGCAACTTTGCTACTCTTGCTCAGATCACTATGGCTTTGACTTCTCCAGAGATCACCCGCCTGTCAAAGACATGGGCCCTCGTTCCCGCAGCTGATGTGAAGATCGTCGCAGATCTTGAAAGCCTCATGACTCCCTCTCGCAACTTCTACAACCTTCGTGCTGAAATGGAGACTGGTTCTGATACTGGGTGTATCCCGTTCGTCGGTATCTATACTCACGACCTGATCTATAACGCACAAAGACCCGCCGAGGTTCCAGCAGCGGAGGGTAACACGATGCTGGTTAACTTTGAGAGATACCGGATTGCGGCCGGAGTTGTCAAGACCGTTTTGAGACTTTTGGAGGCAGGAAGTAGTTACAGGTTCCAGCCAATTGAAGGGATCACAGAGAGATGTTTATGGATGTGTGCTTTGGCTGATGATGACATCCGGGAGAGAGTTGCGGGGCTGGAGTAAGGAGGTATATTTTTCATTTTTCATTTGCTTTGTTTGGGGATATGATACCATGGTTTTCTTTTTTGTTTCTTTTTGTTTGGTTGGTGAGGAATTGGGTTATTAAGTTACAGTAATACATAATGTAGACATCCAGATATCACATAACATGTTTATTCTCACGGAGATTTTTTTCGTTTTTGGTTTTGTGACGTCATAGACTGTAGGATTAGGCGAGTGTTGTAATCGTTGATTGATAGTTCATAGTGCTATTTGGCAACCCGCTTTATAAACTCATTGGCAGCTGGCAAGCTATCACTGAGTGTTTGTCATTGGACGACCGGTTGACAGACGCTTGTCGACTGGCGTGCCACTCAGTGGCAGCCGGGAGGACTTCAAGAATGTCACGATGGCGCCCCTATAGAGTTGATCAGAAATTATGGTCCTTGGAGCAATATATGTTGTGGTCGATAACATATCAACACCGCGATACAAACAACAACATACGGATATAGTCTGAACGGCACTGTGGAGCTCGCTCTTCTGGATAGGCTGACACACAAGACGACAGCTGTAGGCTTTGCAGATTCGAAGACTATACGGATGAACGGTCCTGTGCGGAACAAACTTGAACTTTTTTGATCAGTGGCTTCTTAATCTCGACTTGATATGTTCCTCAGCCACAGTTTCTAGTCTTTCTAGACGTACTGACCACTAGTACATCAGTAAACGTTAAATAATTCAACAACAACGACTAGTACATCAGCCCACTGCGTATTCATGCCGGCTTACCTATTTAGAAAGAAGTGTATAGCTCTACAACCTCCAAGTAGACAAGCTAAAATTCGCGTGGTCGTTCTGGGGGCGAGATTCCGCCCCTTCATCTTCACTAGTACGCGGCCTAGCTTACCATACTTAGTGACAACACCAGACATATGGATTTCCGCTTTAGGCAATTTTGATCCTTTGTGAACGAGCTAGTACGCCAAAACCCACTTTACTAACACTTGAAATGGTCACGTGATGGATATGCGTACAAGTGGGAAATATCTTGGAGAAGGTTGAAAAGAACGAGAGTTACGAATATAAAAAGGGGACGTAGCCGACAGGAAATGTCACTCGAATATTTTTTTTTCTTTTCATACATCTTTTCATTCGCATTTGGAATTTCGTGAAGTGCTCGTTGAAATATCCTATCATACATCTTTTATTATTCTACTACTTCACTTCTGAGAAGTGTATTTTTTTATTTACTTCTTTTTGAATATTAAGTCGATCCGGTATTGACTTATACAATCGCATTGCTCTTCACACTTCCCTTCTTACTATTTCAATCATCGCCACTTTCGAGGTACTTTTTTCCCTCCAGATAAACACATTGTCACCTTCCAATCTTCATACATTTTTTAACACTGCCCAGTATGAGCGCCCCCCCTTCTCCCAAGATGGCCTTCCCCAGCCTGAAGGAAGCCACTGCCCCCGCTGCCCAGAAGCCCACGGCCTCTTCGACGTCTGCCCCCCCTCCTCCCAAGATGACCTTCCCCGGCCAGAAGAAAGCCACTGTCCCCGCTGCCCAGAAGCCCACGGCTCCCTCGACGTCTGCCCCTCCTCCCCCCAAGATGACCTTCCCCGGCCAGAAGAAGGCCACTGTCCCCGCTACCCAGAAGCCCACGGCCTCCTCGACGTCTGCCCCCACCAAAGCCGCCACTGGGTCTAAGCCCGCCCAGAAGGAGACTAGCGTCTCGAACACCTCTGCCAAGAAGTCGGCCCAACATGTTAAGAGTGGCGAGACCGCTGCTACCAACAACCGCAACAAGCGCGGACGCCGGCCCTTTGCTCCTAAGTCTAAGCCCGGTCATCTTTTCGACGCTGCTTTCGCTAAGGCTACTGAAAAGGCTTCTGTTGTTTCGGCTCGCACTTCCTCTTCCTCTGTTTCTTCCTCGGAATCGACTTCGGTTTCTACTGAGTCCGACACCCCCTCTACCCCCTCTACCCCCTCTACCCCCTCTACCCCCGCTACCCCCGCTACCCCCGCCAGTGATAGCTCTACTAAGTTCGGAAAGCAGAAGGCGGCCAAGGAGGAGCCTGAGAAGTCAACTGGACCGAAGAAGAACCGCAGCCTGTTGACGCTTCACGATCTCATCGCCAAGGAGGAGTCGAACATGAAGGAGGCGTCGAAGACTAAGGAGGAATCGAAGACCAAGGAGGAGTCGAAGACCAAGAAGGGATCGAAGAAGCCCAAGGCGGCCAAGCAGGATGAGAAGCGCTATCTGTCGAAGAACCACGAGCTTATCACGATGGAGGAGTTCAAGAAGCAGAAGGCGGCGGAGAAAATGAAGGCTCTCGTGGAAATGTATCGCAAGCAGAAGGAGGAGTCGAAGACTGCCGGCAAGGAAAAATCTAAGGTGATTTCGCAGAAAGTTGTCCCCGCTGTCGTTGCCGATGGCTTCTCCCCTGTCGTCACCCATAACGTCTCCCCTGTCTTTACCGATGACGTCACTGTTACTGTTCCGGTTAAGGATACTACCGCTGTTACCTTCAACAACAAATTTGCCGCCCTAGTTTGCAAGACTGGTGTTGATACTGCTGCCGCCACTGATGACGTCACCCCCAGTGTTACCACCGCCACTACCGATACCACTACTAAGGTCGCCCCCGCCGCAACTGTCGACAACGTGGTTGTTCGGAATCAGCCCATGGCACACGATACCAGCGACGACACCGAGGATTTGGAGGTCGAGGCGGCCCCCAAGGCTATGAAGAAGAAGAAGAGATGCAAGAAGTCTAAGAAGTCTAAGAAGGCCAAGAAGACGAGCGAGCCTGAGGTCAACAACTTTTTTGGTCAGGATGCCATGAAGAAGGTGGGGTCTGTGGTCTTGGGTGTTTGTGGAGCTGTTGTGGCTTTTAGATTTGGACATATGGCTGTCCCTGACCCCGTGGTTGGATTTGGCTCTGCTGCTATCTTCAACAGCTTTATGTCGTCTAACTCGTCTTTGCCGCATATTGTATTTGGCATGAACTGATTTGGTTTGATGGGTTGAACATGTTAAAAGGACTGTTAAAAGTTGGTTAGTTTTTTGGAATATATTGGTTTGGTTTTACTTATTGAATTTCATGTGATGATGTGCAAAACTCCTTTATGTGAATGCGGTAATGACTTCCCTTGTCTATGTGTCGACACTTTAGTACAACACCTTGCTGTGTGTTGGTCTATATTGCGCTTTACTTCTGTTTACTTTTAACCTTTCGGGTACCTGTAAGCCTCTCTTTTGAGGCCCCGAACTACTGTTAAAGCAGTTAAAGCAGGACAACCATTGTCATGTGACTTGGTGATGTAAGTTGAAATATTGAGTCGCCTATGTCGATTGTTACACCAACTTCTCAATGAGTACAAGGCCCATAGAGCCTTCTGGGGTATATGAACATATGTACATCTCCGTGGATAGGTTGGCAACATGATGGCTGGATATTCTTTGATATACTGTTACAGACACACACCGAGACATCAGTGCATGTCAGTAGAACTAGTGTCGCCAATAACCTTACATTGCCCTTCTCCAAAGTTGTTCCCAGTCAAGTGCAAAAGATGTAGCAAACCCTACCGAGTCAGGTCAATCTTCACGTAGCAGACATAATATTCACAATGAAAACAATAAATCAATTCAAAAAATCCCGAAAAGGGACAAACTCCAATAAATCCAATGAAGCCCCGAAAACAAAGTCTAACCCCCGCATATCATATAAATACACAAAGCCCAAACTAAACCAACGCAAGGGGAATCACAACATAGAAGAAAAGGAAAAAGCAACACCAAAACGCCAGCCCAATGCTAATGAATATCGACCAATACCCCATTTTTAAGAATACTTAAATGAAGCCTGCTCGTCCTTCCCTTACAACACCGTCCAGGTCCATGGGGACACTAGCCATATGGCCCACAGCAACAGGTGATCTTTGGCTCATGCGACTCTGTGCCTCCCAGAGAGGAATAGCTTCCACTGGGAGATGCTCGCTAACAAGCGAGGCGTCTACAGGAAACCCGGTAGACTGCATGGCTTCAAAAGCACCGGGACGCATGTGAATAGGTGGGGTAAGGGGGCCGGAAATGGACGACATAGTGGGACGTTTCTTAAGACGAGGAGAAGGCAGGGGCGGAGAAATAGCGGAAGAGGTCATGGGACGAGGAATTGCGGGGTGTGGTGGAAAGAAAGTAGGAGATGGACGAGAGAAATTGGGACTGGGTTGCGGACGAGAGAAGTTTGGTGACGTAGGAGAGTGGATAGGCGCAGAAGGAACCGAAGAGACACTCTTGCTATGAGCATGGACTGCGGGAGTTTGAGTTGAACGGCCGGTAAATAGACCAGTCAACTCACTTCCCCGGCGCCGTAACTTTCCAAAGTCGCCGATGCGGGATGCCGACTTACGCAACTTCTTGTGTGTGGGGATGGTGATATCAGCATCAGGAGAGTCCCGTCCACTACGCTTCATACCCCGTGAGTTATTAGCGTCATCATCCCACCCGGCAAGACAGTTCTTATCCATGGGAGAAGAAACTGGTCTCGTGGCAATTGGTGCGCGCCAGGAAGGAGATGGGAGGCCTATAGAGGTTGGGGTCGGGGGAACTGGGTTTGAACGGAGACCATCGGTGGGCGGGCCTGAAGGCTTGAAGTTGGCTACCGATTGGGAGGTGTTCAATGGCTTGGGAGGCGGGCGACGAGTGGATTGGATGGCGTGAGTACCGAAGAAGCCCTGAGCCATGAGGGTTTTGTAGTTAGCCATGACTTCATCGCGACTAGGGCGTACTCCATTATCGCCCATGCCCATGCCGAGAAGTGGGGAAGTTGGCATGGGTGGAATAGGCTCCGGGGTGGATCCACTAGAGACGGTAGACACGGCGGAGCTATGGTGTTGAGCGGAAGAATGGTTTGAACGAGGCCGTTGTTTCCCTTCGGTCTTCTTGAAGTTGAGCTTCTCACGAAGACCAGTCCAGATGCTAGGAAGGAAGCTGTTACGCTTGTCGCCTTTGTTCTTGCCCATTGTGCCGTGGCTAGAAGTGGTTGATTGGGTGTTGCTGTGGATGATTCGGGCAAGGTTGTTGGTGTTGTGGACAGTAGCGGCCATCTTCCGGGGCGAATAACCAGACAAGAACTCAGCGGCAATATCGTCGAGATCGTCGTCGTCAGTTTGAGAGCAATGAGAACGTGGTTGGCAGTGGCCTATGATTTCGAGTGGAGGAGCAGCAGAGACTCTGTCATTCATAGAGCCTTCTTGGAAGCGGCTGGCGGCTCGTATGAGGCCGGCCATGGTGGGTTATATGTATTGAGAAGAAACGCAAGAATGTAAAGGGAGACTAAACGAGGAATGAAGAGGCAAGACGGCCGTGAAGTGGAGGCCTAAGAGATTGCGGTGAATGGCGCGGAAGTACTGAATTGGTGGTACAGAATAGACTGGAATGGCGGGTCGGGCGAAGTAAAAAGACGAGAATGGTGACAGGAGGTGATTGACTTGGAAATGTCTCTCAAGAGCCGTGGATATAGTCGGAAGAGGAATGAATGCCAAAGAAGGGATATTATAAAGAGAGCGTAGCTGCAAATATGTGGCGGATGCAGATGTACAAGATTGGCGTGTGTATATGATGTATGTACGAGTGTTTGCAAAGGAAAAGAGTGTGCAGAGGCTCAGAAAGAGGCTCAGTATTGTCGAGGAACTTTGTCTTCACAACCGTGAGGCACGTCCAAACAAAGGGAGTTCCAAAAAGAACGTCTGTAGTGACGAAAAGAACGGGAGGAAGAGGGGACCCAGGGAAAAAGGGAAGCGTCAGGTACAAGTAGGATTTCTTGACGACGGAACCAGGGAGATTAGGCGTGGGTATTGTGCGGAGAGGTTGAAGTTGGAGGCGATATCGACATGTAAATAGCCGAAAGGGGACAGTGGACGGTGAAGTTTAAGGTGGTCTGTGGGTTTATTGAGTATTGACGGATTGGAGGAACATGTAAGGCTATTCTGACCATGTGGAGGGTGGGTATCTGAATTTGAAATAGGGAGTCAAAAAGTTGCAGAGTTGTTTGGTCTTTTTTGGTCGTTTTTGGTCGTTTTTGTATGTAACTTGAAGTTTGAGTAACTGTAGAGGTGAAGCCCAACTGCATATCTATCGTAAGAATCACAACCCAACTCAACCTAACGGAACCTAACATACGTACATCAGTCTTCTCTTTCTTTTGATGTACCCGTCGTTGTCCTGGTAGCCATTCGTCAAGGCTCTCGGACTTGACTTAATACCCAGGGTAACTATCAACAAGCGAATTAAATCCATGATGAAAAAGTAAATGTACAGGGGGATTGATTCTCAGTGTGACATCTTTTTTTGTGGTTTGTTTACTTTGTGATGGTGGTGGTGACGCAGACAATTATTGACAAGATTACTTTTGTAACTGTCTCTTCTGTTGTATGTACATATGTACATGTAGATGTACTTCCGACTCACATATTTCAAATTACTTACCATCCATCTTTTCCAAAAAAACTAAGCTCCCAAATCCTCAAAAACATCATCATTTCCCATTTGTTTTTCAGGTAAATCCCCCCACCACGGTCATTGTATCCTCCGTAACCACAACAATGCTTTCTAAACAAACCAAATCGCAGCTCGTTCTTGTGGCAACCGACAACGATCAGGACAATCCGACCAATCATCTTTCATGTTACATGGCGGTAGCTCCACCTATTTACAGGGGTATTCAAGGTTGTGACGGGAGAAACGCAGGGAAGTTGCACACTTGTAGATATCAAGAGTTTATTCTGGACTCATATTTGGCCAGTGCCATTCATACGATCCAGGCAGAAACTATCATTGTAATTCTGTATCTAGGAAACCTAATAGAGTCATTCGTTTTCTTCTATTCACGGAAACCCCCTTACCTAAACTCAGCCCACAAGACTTCACTCGCTCAAGACGAAAACATCTAACCTTACCCAGTCAGACCCCCATAAACCAGCCACATATCGTCATCATAGTCACAAGCCACATTTTACCGTCGCTTCTTGAAAAACTCGCCCAGTGTCGTCGTTGCCAGTCTACCCCAACCACACGTCATTGCCACCACAACTACTTACCAACCGCCTCATAACTTGGACCTCAATTGTGCAACTATGACCTCTGTTGAATAGCACAACGACAGTCACTATGACCTCAAGTCCAACCTCATAAACCCCTCTCTTGCACAAAATAAAAGCCTAAACCCACATCATCGCCGTGGCAGCCACCGAAACATCTCATAATCCACATGAGATTGTGCCTAAAACATACATAAACATTCACTTAGCCGCCATGCCACGCTGGTGCTAGGATCACCATTACACAGACTTTATGCAAACATTGTGAAACACCACGTCAAATGTGACATTACAGGTGCATTGCAGACAGAGAGATGCAGCGAGTGAGCAAAAAAAAAAGACAGAGAAGAAGGGCTGAATGGATCACGATATACGACCAGCGACAAACCAAGAAAACGGCAAAAAAGATAACTGCTCCGAGTGAGGGTCGAACTCACGACCTTTGGATTTCACATGTTAGATTTGCACTTTTCCTGCTCCTCATAAACTATGAGACCACTGCGCTACCACTGCGCCATCGAAGCTGGTTGTTTGTGCTGTTGATGGTGACGGCGTTATCGTGGCTTAAAAATGAGGCAACTTCCAAAAAAATTGTATGCACAAAAGAACGGCGAATAACAAACATATTCACAAAGATATATACATGAGAAATGAAGAAATGACGACAATATTTAAAGCAAAACTTAAAACACTGGCATTGTGTTATTATGAGAACCAAAACTATATAAATACAAAGGATATCAGACAAAGGAAAGAAAACAGGTTGACCTGGTCTGTACTAGAAAACCAGACAATCAGATCACCAAACAATAAAAGGATATAAAGAAGGGCAGCAAGCAGAACCGAACGGTATCTACAGCGATAGAAGATCAAAAACCAAGAAAACAGAAAACAAGGTCTATGAGACCACGCCACCAACCGTGGCAGCGGGAAAATGAAAAAAAAAAAGACACCGAAAACCAGCAGATACAAGCAACAAAAACAGACCAAATACCCAAGTACCCAAAACAAATAGTGATATAACCAAAGACCCCCCGGTGATATTAACCGCGCAAAACACGCTTTTCAAAAAGCAAAAACGACAAAAGACAATGTGAGAAAAGAAGCAGATACCATGTCTACGGGAGGAAGGTATTCGATGTTACTGCCCGTGCCAAACCATCGGCCGACATCCACTGAAGTCTAAGTTCCTGAAGACTTGGATTTCTGCGGTTGCCCTTCTCGTCACGCCAGATGTGTTGTGTCCGATGATCACCGGTAGAAGCACCCATAGGGGCACCAATGAGAGGGCGCTCACCGTCAAGCAAGCGAACGCCATCTGAAGGAGATGGTTCGCGGGCACGCTTGGTACCGGCGCTGATTGATGGTTGACGCATGGCATCATGAGATCCGCTGTACGAATCGTCAATGTCAATGGAAGAGTTAAGCACCTTGCTGGATGATGGTGGCGGCGCAGTAGGATGGATGTCGGGAAGAATAGCGTTGCTGGTCATCTCGCTCAGACGGCGAAGGTGGGGGATAGCAGGCGAGCTTCCAGGCATGCGAGGTTGAGGAACGTGGTGCATGTTGCGGGGCATGCGTGAAGAGTGAGGAGCTGCAAAGGGGCTGTGGGGAACGTATGGGGCGCACTCGGGGTCAACTTCCAAGGCGCTGTCAACCTCGAGCGGGACATGAGACGAAACGGAACTGTGGCGGGCGTAATCCGTGTAGTTGGTGTTGTGGGAGCGCGCAGGCGAAGGAGGAATGTGTTGCATAGGAGTAGGGTCGGCATCAAGCTGAGAAGCGATAGACATCTTTCTGCTGGGAGGCTCCATGGGGAGACCGGCGGACAAAGGAGGCATGGAAGGATCGGAGTGCATGCTGTGAACACTACCAGAGCGAGAGCGGTACATGTCCATAGAGTGAGGCTCGGCAGGTCTGGCGGGACGCTGCTCTTGACGCTCCCGGTGGTGGTGAGAAGAAGCCTTGTGGCCATCGTCACCCTTGTTCTCACGACGGCGCATACGGACGTCACGACGAATACGAACGCGGCAGCCTTGGTCAGCGACAGTGCGACTCAAGAGAGTAGACTCGGTGAGGCCGGGAAACTTCTTGGCACTGAAGACGGTGAATGGGTTCGACTTGATCTCCATGCGCCAGTCAAAGGCAGGGTTATCCTGAGGGTCGGCACCACGCTCACCAGGCTCGATGTCGGCATCTTCAGCATCCTTGAGCTCTTCGTACAGGTTGAAGGCAAGGCGGTACCGGCCCTCGTGACGAACAGACAAGTCGGGGAAGAGGAAGTAACCAGCGATGGTGGGACGGTCGAGGTAAGCCATACCAGAAACGGGCATACCCGTCAGAACTGGTGGACTGACGGCGGCGGCAGTCTGCACACGGCCGTGAACAAGACTGCGGGCATGTTCAAGAGTGGCAAAAAGGAAAAAGTTGGCATTGTAGCTGAAGGTGATATCCTTGGGCTGCTCGTTGGTGATATCGAAAATGAGAAGCTCAACGACAGGTGGAGGATCAACAGGTCTGCGATCAGCAGCGGCTGTAATTGGAAAATGATGTTAGTGGCGAACTTGGCAACTGTTTGCTTCGAGTGAGGCAACTTACACTTTTGACCGGAACCGCAAGCACGCGCACGCTCGGGCTGCTGCAGAATGGTGAGCTTGTATTGCAAGTGTCTGCCGCCCTTGGTGCGACGCTCAAAGATGACTGGAACGTTTCTAGTGGTGCTTGGTAGGGCGATAGCTTCGTCGCGGCAGTTGTCAGGTTTAAGAAGACGCATTTTGGCGAATTGGCTGTGTTGGTTGCGTTGAGGCGGGAGAGTTAAAAGAAGGCGAAATTAAAAAAGATAGACTGTAAAGATTATGATTAGTTTCATGGACTTGGAGTAAAAACGAATGTCGAAAATTGAAAGAATGGCGACTGCAAAAAGAGAGTAACGGACGCAAGAGAGCTGATCAAGTACACAAAGAAGCCATAAACGACGTCCCGACGAGCCGGATAAGCCCTTTGACGCCCCAAACAACGGGGCCATACTGCTGCAGCTGTAGGTCAAGGGGGACAGTGCAGCACCCAAAGAGCGGTTTTAGTGGGTTGAATGCATGAATCCTGGGTGTGCATGGCGCTATTGGGGAAAATGGCCCAGGCCCGAGGAATGGAAAGTCCAGGTTCAACCATGCAATTCGGGAAAAGGATAGACAGCGAGACAGACTGGCGGGATTATGTTTCTTGGAGCTTTTCCTTGGGAGTGGTTCCGGTGAACGTGTACGGACGTAGCGTATCTGGCGTGTGTGGATGTTCAGAATGTCGATTTGAACAGTGAACACAGAGTGTATACACGACAGCGGCTGACGACAAATAGGAAAATATGCTGTGCGATGCAAGTGTCCGGTCGAACTTGGTGCGATTGGTACGATGCAAAACGGGCGAATAGTTGGTGTATTCCACTGGCAGACGGTTCCGAAAGTTCGGAGACGATGCGATTGATTGATTGATGCGGTAATGGCGACAACATGAATCCGGTGTATCCCTCTCTTCTTGCAGTTCGTCTTCTTCAATAGACTCTCTCTCAACTTACAGTAGCAAGTATAAAAAATCTCCCGAGACAAACGGCAAATGCCACCAACACACACAAAAACGATACAACGAAAGAAATAAATGACGGGAGAAGCACAAAATCACAAGAACCCGAGAGAGCGGACAGTCCTCTAGATAAAAAGGGTTCTCGCATTGCGGGAAAAAGAAACGTCCTTTTAATTAAATTGTATTTTAAAGTGTATTTTTCGTTATATTCGATTTTATAGAGTATTTTAAATTTGGCCCAGCGGCCCAAGCAGCACTCAAGGGCTCATCCTGGATGTCAGGGAACGAATAGACCCCGGGCCACGGTTGCGAATAACGAGGGTGTGCAATAAACCCAGAGATGTGTCTATATCTCCAGTCAGAGTGAAAAGTGCAATGCGTGTGTGCCGCTTGTTGGTTGTCGATTTTTATCTGGATTTGGAGATTCCATGATAATTTTGGGTCCTTTTTTTCTTTACGTGAAGTTGGGTGGCTTGTTCGTAGTTTGGGGGTTAATCGGGCGAGCTTAAAGTGAGGGGAAAACTGCAAGACGAAATTCTTACTTCTGGGGTACACGTCGCCGAGTGATTGGATCCACGTACCCAGATATGGTCAACATCAAAGTCGAACCATCTAAACAAATGTACAGACATATGCTGTGCGACATTCATTGTCTTTCGGGGAACCAGCACGGCGGATATGTCTCTCCCATCGACTTGTTATCTGAAGGTCTATCTTGGATATCTCTATTTTCAACGCTATTTTCTCTCTCCGCAGTTGACCCTCTCGGTCCCGAATTCAACCTCAGCTATAGCCAACTCGTGGCGGTGCTTGTCATTGATGGCCCATCAATCTTCAAACCCGTCTGTCTGTTCTCTATGTCTGTTTCGCCATGGCGAATTGTCCCCAATAAAATACCATATCGAGGCAGTAGCCCGCGACATGGACCACCGGCCCCTCTCTCCGTTCTGCCTTGCTTGTCGCGGCTTGCCGATTTAATACAGCCACCCCTATTTTACATGATATTTTGGTCATGGGGGTGTCTATTCTGCGTGCGTATGGGCTTTGTATTGCCGAATAACATGTCATATTGAAGTATCCTTTTTGTTGTTGTATTTGGGAGTGGTGCTCTCGCCTTTCAAAGCTTTAGAACGGTGTCACTGAGTAACATCAAGTTTTGCTTGCCGCGAAAATGCTACCGATCCTGGATCGGTACTTTGATCGGTACATGGTGAAGCAGCATTCAACCCACCGCTAGCTATTTTCATGTGTGAATATGAGAATAACTCCTTCAATATGGTGGCTTCATGTCTGCAACCACTTCTATGGTTCTTCATTCTATGTATCACTCCGGGACTTTCCTTCACGGCTTTATCCACTTCATCATAATATCGGTATTTGGACGAATCACAGAGATAGAAAGCCTCCCGTTTGCCGTAGATCCTCGCCAAACAAGCCGACCATGTGTCAATACACTCCGGTTCTGGTTCGCCCGGGTGAAGGGTTACCACCGAAAACTTCGTATCACAGAACAAGCCTTCGACAGAAAAATCTCCTAAAGAGCCGTCCCTTTCAAAATGACCCAATCTTCAAATCGTCAACCCACATTCCTTTAACGGAATTTCATTCCTCTCGGGACCCCCTTAACTCCGTCCCTGATTCTTTTGTTTTTTGGAACCCCTTCAAACTTCCATGAGGGGTAGAATTGCCATGAGGTCTTCATCTTTGGCATTTCCCTATCTCCATCACAACAAGCTATATCCTAGATTCTTCATTGCGGGCGCTGCATTGTGAGTTCGTCATTACTCTTTTTCTAGCTTCCTGTCCCAGAACTCTCCGAATCTGCTACTTCTCCATTAGCGCAACCGGTGGATCTTCGACTCCTCCAAAATGTCGATGCTCGGTGTCGGTCATTGTCCTGTGGGCTGTTACTTTTCTCACGAATGTCAACCTTGTATCCCCGCAGATGCTGTTATGCAAGACAACTTCCTTTCCGCTTCTCATCCCTTCATCCATGGCCTCAAACCCTCTTGCTCGGGACAAAGACGAGCGAAGCTTTCCCTTTGCGTAGAACATTAGTCTGTCTCCCTTTGATTGCATGTCGTTACTCCCTAGATACCCTAAAATCTTCTAGACTGCGCTACAGTGAGACCTTCCCCAGATTGACCGGTGAGTGGCAAAAAACAGTGACCTCACATTCCATCACGTCCCAAGACAAGTTAGAACGAGATCAGTTGATCTTATGGGATACAACCCACACAGCCATCTTGGCCTCCAAAATACAGTGAGAGACAAAAAGGACGATCCAAGAGACAACAGCAGATCACACAAGGACACCCGAGCCAGAAATTAGAGAGCGCCCTGAACAGCCTGAACAGGACTATGGGGGCCGGGTCGTGTACAGGGACCAGGCCCTCTGAACAAACTTGCATCGATTTGAAGCTTCTCATTGGCTGGTTTACGGCAGTTCCAAACTTAGCCTTGGCATTTTACCGTAAGAAGAGATGAAGGCTGCTTCTTGAGGGGAGGACTCCGGTATTGTGGGCAAAGCGAGCGGGCGCGATGACGTGCATTTGGTGCAGTAGTGTGGGATGTGGGCGGAACCATCGTAGTTCGGTCTGACTCTGGGTTTGTAAATTCACTTTGTTCCCAGTTTCCGGCCCTTAACTTCGGGTCTTCACTTTTTGAACCTTGGTTATGAGAATTCAGGTTCGCCGTTAATCTATGTAGTCAGGTGGATATTGTCTGGTTCCTAGTATAGTACATGTAAACTAAACAATGTTGGATGTCACAATTTCAAACACACGTTTCTTCACAGCCCACAAGACCGGCCCATGGCCACGGTTACGGCGTCCGCTGTAATTGCCTATTCTATGTAACCCAGCATAACACCAACAAGTTGGACAAAGACATCCAGTCCCGCCGTGCCGGATTCCGCCAGTGCCACGAGAAGGGTAACCCGACATCTCATTACCATGCTTCACGATCCTGCCCGTCATCTCCTACGAACTCCTGCAACATCGGTGAGCCCCTCATGGCTGCATGGTCGGTGGATCGAGAAGTATGGGTTCCTATTTCAGCTCTCGTGCGTATAATACCTGCATGTTGATGTGCATATGTATGGGCATATGCAGTTGAATGTGTTAAAATTTCCAATTGTTTGAATGGTGAAACAATCACCTGATCATTTTTTGGGTTGATTCTTTACCCGGATACCAACAGTAGGGTTAGATGACACCGAGGGTTGTCGAATACAACGGCAGGGCTACACCAAAAGAGGTCCGTGTGTTCCATGAATTACCGTATACGGAAATATTGACTTTTTCAAAGAAGTGCTTGACTACGTTACCAGTGCTGATTATGCTCAGTGCGTTCTGTCAGTGCATTAACCCACTGTTTTTAGTCAGTGCATAGTAGCCGTACGCAATTGTTCAGCGTCTCTTAGTACAGGGGGACGCTGTGCGGGTTACTGGAGGTGGAACGATTGACTGTGTTTGTTAAGGCCGTGTGCCAGTTCTTGGCTCCGTGCAGTTTGTTCGGGACCGAAGGAAGAAAAAAAAAACTGGTGAGAAGTGAATTTGGGTGGTCACACAAAACGGGTGCCTTGTGAGTAGCTTACAGAATTCACGTTCTGCGTGACCGAATACTCGGAGCAGGGTCATAGAGATATGTGGGGGCATTCACTGAAAGTCAACCGTCTCTAGCGTTTGGAAGGTTTGGATTTTGTAAATCTTGTTACTTTTCGTCATTGATCTTGACAGCGCTCCCTTCCGTCCATGGATCATGGACCAATACGCCATCTCGCTTCTTCGGGCTCATACCACATAAATATGTACTCCGCCCATCCCAGTTAAGTTTTGCTGTTAACCACTCTTTGCTCAATATCCCTGTGAACGAACGCCGAGAAAAGCCCAGACTCCCGACTTGGGCTTCCAAGTAGGGCAATTATCCCCTCTTTTGCTTTTACCAGGACGATCACAGGGGGTCTTTGTCATTGTTGTTATCCTCATGCATGGAGACCCAGGGGATGTCGAGGAAACGAGGAGGGTCGTGCTTGAGTCTGTATGCTGTACGTACGGCCGTTATTGACTTTACTTTGGTCTTCAGGGTATGAAACGAGGGGACGGGTATGAGAGGACCTCGACCTGGATTTTGGGAAGTTTTGTCTTGGCGTTTCTTTTAGGAAAAAGTGCTTTTTTTCTGTTCTTTTCAAGGGAGTCGGTGGGAAAGAAAAGAGGATGAGATAACTGGTGAATCAAAACATGCGGGATGGAAGCCAACAAAGAGAAGAAAGTATTGGTTTTTAGTTCTAGAGTGGGGGTTACCAAAAGGATTCTTTGGAGACTTTAAATCACCGGCAAATAACTTTCGTGGGATATTTCTGGGATACTTTTTGGTTCATCATGCCAATACTTTCTTGATGGGCTTGGTTTGTTGGTTCTCCCACCTTTTTTGTCACACTTGGCACCTATTGCGGTACTTCTCATCACACTCTAAATCAACTAGAAACGCCACCGCCTGATTTGTCGGAGACTTGTTATCAACTATCACTCATATTATGGGGCGTTGTTTTTCTGATGCCCCTAATGATGAACCAGCCAAGTTAGTCATGACGTATGTACATACAACAAAGTAACCTCCGACAAACTACAACGGCCGCAGGGAAAATCCATTACTGCTACAAAACATCTTGACATGTCGTCTGCTTTGAATTCATCTTTCAAACTTGGATTGTCCCTGTTGTAGCCCGCTTCTCGCAACAAATTCCCAATTGGGAATATTTCAAGCACCTATGTACAGCGGGAGAAGACTGGACGAGATTCGCAGCCGTGCTTGCGGGTTTTGACGAGGGGGCACTGGCCGTTAACTGTTGGTGCTCTCACTACTGCGGGTGCAAAGAAGGAAAGTCCCGACGCGATGGTGGTAAGTGCTTGGACTTTCTATGCAGTGAAATACAGGGTTTGGGTATCTTAAGGGGAAGCAAAAGAAGTCCAAGAGACAGGTATACTCGGGACCGACACTAAGTTAGAATAGGAATGAGAGCGGATTCAGTTCTGGAAGGTAGGTTTGACGGATGCCGGTTTGGTGGATGTATTGTATTCTCCGCGGAGGGGACGTCTCAGGTCTGTGGTTTAACTGTAACTCGAGTGGACGGTAGTGTGGGTTTCTGTTCGTGGCGGAGTCTAGTGGAGAAGACTTTTTGGGTTTAGAGAGATGGAGGAACAGCGAGAGAGCGAAGAAGTATTTGTCCGGATTGCTGGATCCGGGTTTGACGTATGGTCTAGGCGTTTGCATACATATTGTATGTGTGTACATGAATATGTACATACGTAAAGCCGCCGACACGAGTTGCTTGATTGCTTACATTGGAGAAGAAAGTGTAATAATTCGGAGGTTAAGTTCTTGACTGAATTACGAAATCATTGTTTGCACATAGACAATTAACGAAAAATACAAAAGAGATGGACAGGAGATCGGTACTTTATTATCAGACACGCCACGACATGGGACTTGACGAGGTTGAAGACACTTGAACATACCAAGCTGGGTCGATCTCTTTTTATTTAACTCGGTCTCGCTCTTTACTTTTCTTCATGGGGTAGACGGGAGTAGTGTTGGCGGTAGTTGGGAAGCTTTGGCGAGGCTTGGCTTCGATTATTTTTACGTCAAGAGTGAGGATAGACCGGGTATATCGTACGATGTATGATTTTAAAGGTTTGCTTTTACTTTGTTCTTGTTCTCTCTAAAAGGGAGTTTTTGGTGGGGATTACATTTGGGGGTTCATATGAGAATCGGGGCTCTGTTGACTGGTCATTGGTGAGTACAGACAACAACTTGAAGACTATGAAGATAACTAAAAGTAATCCTATGAGAAAACCCCACGAAGACCATTGTGTGGCCATTCCAACTCTAGCGTGGCAAATCCTCCCTTCCCATCGGTCTCGGTCTTGACAGTCATTAGGAGCATTTTTTCCCTCTACTCTTCGCGTAGATATCCTGGTGAATGGCCCGACCAGGGAATGCTTGTGAACCAATTTATAAAAGATGGGGATCAAGAGCACGGGGCACTTTCTATTTGTTGTTGCCCGTGGTTTTGGAAGAAAGAAATGGAGACTGGGAAAGAATAGAGGGATAAGTGTGTGTGGGTCGTTTTGAGAATGGGGTTGTTACGTGCGGAAGAATACCAATGATGCCGCGGATACACCGTGAAGGAGGGTTGACTGTGAAGAGGGTTTCCTTCTTTAGGAAGAGATGGGATTGTACGGAGCCTTAAGAGGTCTGGGCTTGGATCTTGGAACTTGAGTTGAGGACGTGAGTTTGGGGATCCTTTTTTGTTTTGCTTGATTGGTGAGTACGGACTACACGGATGTAAATGGGTGGGTGAGGTTACATACGGCCGTTACATCCGGTACGGCTGTTGCTGGGCTTTCCGCTGCAGATGTATCTGTGCTGTCGTTTGGCGTTGAACTGAAGCGAAAGAGCGAGATGGTGGGCAAGTGAAGTGAAGAGTTGTCTGTTCTCGGCCGTGTTCATGCATGTAACTATGTTGTATGTGTATATACAATATCACCTACGGACTATTAAGTATAAAGGTCGAGGAACGACATGTCATTTTAATATGAACGTGTTGACCTATTTTGTCGCTGACAAAGTGATTATCAACTTTATAACTTATTGAATCCTACTCGTATTCTTGTGTCCTCGGAATAGACAGAAAAGTTCCGAATACCACGGGCACCCGGACCATCTCGGAGTTGATACCGTGATATATGTAGGTACATACATTAATCATCACGTGCCTTTGTATCTCTGGTTGTTGAAATAACGTTGTCCAGGAGAACATGAACCCCGGAATATGACGTCAGGAACAGTAGTTGACGATGGTTGATAGTTGCAAGCACATGTGAACTTTAATTACATGTCGTGCATGATGGATGTTTAAGATTATCTATGTATGACATCAAGTGATTCTCAATCGGCTGGTTAATTCCGACCTCGAACGTAGTCACTAAGTGTAGTTAGTTTAACATGACAAGTTCATGCTCATTGTGACTGACATGTTTCACCTCATGCACCGAAATTCTTCATGCCATCAGTTGACCTGACAAACTTGATGCTACTGTGTGCCATAAGACTATTCCACATGTCATGTATATGTTTATTCAAAATCTGTTAGCCGCCTAGACATACACCCTCAAGAGACAATCACAAGTTCACTTTACCACATGGCAATAGTTGCCATCACTAGTCTTACATTTTAGTAAAAACTTTTGTATGTACATGACAGTAAACTGGAGAATATTTGCCACCAGGGGCAACAATCTTAGTACAGATACATTTCACCGGTCATTGTTCTTTGGTAATATCTAACAAGTAAGATACAAGTAAGATATACACCGAAGTCTTGTTTCGAAGCCGAAGCTATACTAGGCAGACGTTTATCTCAATATACATTGATGACCCGCACACAAACACAATATCAACATCCTCCATTCCTAATTGTCAAACTCATTATCCTTACAGAGCTGCCTTGAAGTATATACTATAAGCTCAGTGTTTGCCGCTATTTGGCAACGCCTTGTGAAATGTGGATGCCCACCGACATCGCCACACTTGTATGCTGTGTGAGCTACAAAGAGACTACAAAATAACTCGGCTAATTTGACTGCACGAGCAGCACAGCAGCATTTCACTTTGCAACAGGGCGTCATTTCGCCACATTGATTGATTGAATGCAATGAATCAATCACATCACCACCATCGGGTTTGATTTATTTCTCCGATGTATAGTATTCCCTCACCCGAAGTTAGGTTAGACACGAGTACTTGTCAAGAAGAAATCGTGAAATGTGATACAAAACATACCAGGGTCAATGACCTTCGAATCATCTCAAACTAGAACCATTTCATCCCGCCATTCAGATATGATCTGTCCATGTTTCAGTCCAACTAGTACCACCCGCTCAACATATTTGACATCTAAATCTACACCGGTTTTCCGTACCATGAAGGAACAGTAAATATCTTCCACTAGAACAACTTCGTCACCGACTTGAATATACTCGCAAGCCACGAATAGATTCACGTCTGATAAAGAACCGATTCTGTGTTCACGTGCTTGTATCTTCCATAGCGCTTGAACCACGTCGTCATCATTATCCAGATAGCCGGCCCCGCCAATGTTGAAGTATCTGTCTAGCTGGCCTTCTTCCTTCAAATCGTGTTGGTCAGACAATAATCATTTGTGTAGTATACTCTTACTAACCGCATCTTCTGCCGTCACGCCAAACTTGGCTGCCAACGCCTGTCTGAGTTCTTTGCCATCGCTCCGATTGAACAGCCTGGCGACTCTCTCACGATACACACACTGCATGTTGAGCTTCTCCTATCCTAGCCCACGAGTGAACATTGCCTTCTCCAATGTACCTGTTCGTGGCCCAACAAGCTGTTTCATCTCACGATTGGTGAAGTACCTGCTATAAGACTCAAGAGGAAAAAGGATCGTGTTCCCATACTGAACCCAGGATACTACAAGCTCAGCAGGCGTAAACTTCCCCTGCAGCGACGGCCAAAGACCATGATTCTGGAACCGTAATGGTATTGGAACAGGAAATCGTTTGAGAGACATGACTATCCTTTCGGCGATATCCAAGACGGCCTCGGCCTGGGCTTGCTATAGTCAACGACGACATTGAAGCTTTGGAAGAGACCAGCTACGGCAAATAATCGATCCCAATTTTGAGTAGCTTGTAGACCATCGCATGAATCCCGGTAGGCATGAGCAGAGTCTTCGGTTTCGGATACGCATCGTCGGAGTTGTTGAATCAAATATATGAGAAGGGGTCAATGGTTGAGCTCATCCCATAACGAGCGGTGATGAAGAGGTCTTTATTGAAGTTTCCTCTCCGTGGCAATTCGTGTATGAGTTTTCGGATCTCAAGATCTCGATTAGATTGACCTAGTGTCGCAGTGATGACCAAGATACACCAGAAGGAGACTTTGCAGTTTCCATACAGTAGGTGGTCGCCCTTACGCCCGTTCAGTTTAGGCCACTGTGCATTTCGCCGTGCCTTTGGATATTCAGTAGCGTCTAGGTTTTATTTGTAAAGAGGAATCAACTCTTGATATTCTTCGCACACAGAAATCTCTTGTACAATCCATACACGTGACCAGTATGAGCTGTGAGATATTGGCCGGAGGTTGATCCAGTTGACATTCGTAAGAGCGTCTAACAAGCGGCGCTCATCATCTTCGCCATTATTCCAGTCCAAAAAACTCTGGAATAGTCGTTTCAAGTCTCGAGAGACAGGGGAGGTCTCAGACTGGGCTATTCCCAACCACGAGATCAGTCGCTCAGCGTGGACATATACATCGCGCATCATCCTGACCCGATGTGTCTTTTCCTCATCGTCGTCATAGTTGATACAAAGGGCGCCGGTTCACAGGAACATCAGCCTATCTTTTCGACGGATGTGCCACAGGGCTGCCATGAGATTCTCAGTCACATTGATGGTGTCATCGTCGAGATGCATTGGATATGTCTCTTAGGTGTTACTCCAAACATATGAGAGACAAGTGTATCTCTCTGCTACATCAGAAAAGTCGTGAGTAGTAAGCCTACAACGTAGATGATCTGAACCGTCACCGGAATATAGTATGACGAAACGGATCTGTTTCCGGCCAGGAAGTAATGGCCGATGCTCGTAAGAGGGGGGCCCAAAGGACCGCGTATCTTGAAGGCGGCGCTGACCGACCCGACACGAACTGGCCATCGGGGAGTGTATCGGTCTTCACGCTCTCTCAACTTTCCAATATCGTCGTAGATGGGCTTTATATCACTTACGGGGGCGAAATCCTCACTACCCCCTATGTGATTTTCGCTAGTATGTCTCTATCCTATCGGTCAGAGATATATGGCCATTTCATTGTTAGTCGACGAGCGTCAGAGAACATAAGAGTCACCACATAGTCGACTTACAATGGCAGCGAGTTTCTTGTAAAGGCATGAAGCCCAGATGTTCTTCATCATCTAACGACAAGTCCCAAGGCTACCGGAAAAACATCGTGCGATTACGATTGCTACGGACGACGGAGAAGAGAAGGGAAGAAGGTTCAGAGTTTACGTATGTATATAGATGAAAGTACCAAAAGCAAAACTTGAGGCTTCCCATAACATAGGGGATGATCCCATTTTCCAGATAAGTTGCTGGCGACTTGGTCTCTTTTCTCCGAGCGCTTCAGTTCCCTCACCATTTATCCACAAAAGCCCTACGTTTATTATGACGTGATGATGAAGTTATGTGTCTAACGTTTGTATATTTCTGCTTGTGTAAGTGCACGCATGGTGTTGACTTGTGTAACCCTCCTGTCGGCAATTACCAAGTGAGTCTTAACACAAAGTTGTCTTGAGCTGGTCACATAACGGTCATGGTGGTGTCTGAGGCTTAATCATAAATCAATGGCTATCAAAGCATCGCCTATGCGACCCTTTGATGTCTGATTTACTGCTTGTTTGTGTATATAGCCTAAATGCCCCTGCACACTGACATCTTTGTATGTATGGCCATTCAGTTATTATATTGTGGAGAATTGTGTAGCTAACAGTTTGGGCTACAAGTTACTCCAACCTAATACATGGCTGAACCCTGATCTTTTCTCGCTACCCCGCATTGAGAGGCTTCACCAGGAGAATCTAGGACGTCTCTGACTTGTGATCTTAGGATACACCATAAACAGACGCATGTATTCATTTACAAAGTAAATGGCAGTCGACATAATAAACCAGTGCTTCGTAGGATACACCTATCAATTATCCTTTATAAAAAGTCCACAGCAGGAGCTTTAGCAGACTTTGGAAATCAAATACTATTGCCAGTGCATCACGTGACACATTTGATAGTTCCGAGACATCCGGTTGGGGTTATATATTGTTTACGTGTTCAAGCTCTATTTCTCACGATGGCCCAATCACACATGCCTCAAGGCTATCACAGCTAGGGCTTGGAGTATGGATGTTGTTTTGACTTCCGTGCCGCGTTTCTAACCGGATTACCAGCTTTGAGACATCGGTCCGGCACACTTTCCAAGATTTCTATTCCCTTAACTGAAAGTCGAGCTACCATGATTTGTCATGTTCCTCACTAAAGTACGGCCTAGACAACCTTCTAGTTTTGTCTTACATATAGGGCATATATGTGAACGCCCTTATCCTACACACCAGAAGACTCTTATAACGGCAACCTAGCACATACGCGTTTGCCATGTGGGATAACCATACTAACGTAGTAGCTTCTACTGAATCACCCGCTAACGAGATGTGTGATCAACGGTATCGAAATAGAAACGGAGGCCGATTGCCCGACATCAGACTTGCGGCAACCAACTACTGTCAAATTCTTCTAGACTCAAAAGAGTCAACAGCCTATCACAATCCTGCGTTGAATGTAGCCCTAGATATGTCTCAGGCCATATATAGTCTCGCCAATCAAGCTGTAGCATATAATTTGCGTATCATGCCAAGAAGGAATCCTCTCATGGAGATTGCAGCCTACTCACTCTCCTGTCTGAACGCTATTCTCGTGATGACTGCCCCTGATCATCGTATTGGGCATACTATCACGGGAGTCGGGCTAGCAACGAACCGCATTTTGTCAGACTGAGCCCCTTTAGAACCCGGCGTCTAGTTCGTATCCTATGACTTGAGCTTGTGACTCCCTTTGAACCAGCTGACTTGACGATTTTCAAATGAAGACCGGAGAAATCAATCCCTTGGGTACATACATTTCACCGGTTCTACCAGTCACCTATATGCACTAAATCATTGCTTCCAAAGTTGGTAAACCATTGACGATATGCTATCTCCAAAATGGGCAGCACATCAAATTCACTCTATGTACTAGTCCATTCCGTTATTCACTCACGGTGGATATGAAAACGCAGTTGTGGCGTATCACCCCCCCTCCTATCTCAATGTACTTACTTGTGTACCCGTGGGGTAATGAACCATTTGACGGGTACCAAAAGCCATTGTCGAACGGTAAAGTGCAGAAGGCTTTTTGTCGTCTCCAGTCCCTCCAAGCGCATACACCTCAAGTTGGCGTCTGGCATCATGGTGGTACAGGACGAACTAGGGTTTACATGTGTTTTTGCGTCCCGATGTCTCAAGCTCACAGCCACGAAGGAAGTGCGGAATTTGAAAGGGCAGAAAAGGGAGGAAAGGGATTCCTTCTAGTGGGCAGAAAACGTGCGTGATTGGCGAAGGTACGCAGGAGAAATCGGCGATTAGCGGCGTTCTAAGCAACCGATAACCCAATACCATGAGGCGAGACCGCGGCTTCACATGCCAAGAGCGGGGAATACACGGAGGCCGGAGCGGGGTATTTTCCCCGAAAGAAATAGATTGTCGCCGGTGTATGGATACATTATACATTACCGCCGCCATTAAGTTGATGAATCACGACGACAGGTACATACATACATGGGTACTTTACTTGGCAATTCTCCATCTATCAATCACAAATGTGACGGGTCTTCCTAAAGCGGAAGTGTGTAGTGTCTGAATGGGGCGACGTGCATGAATGGGCAGATATAGAGATAGACGGATAGACAGCCACAGAGACGATGTGGCGGATGTATATTGTACACAACTTTGGCAGCTGGAGTGTTGATATCTGGGAGAAGGAGAATTTTGCAGCTTGGTTCAGGTACTATGTTCGAATAGGCCAGAACATTTGGTAGCGTATAAGCACACATAGTTTGGTTGATACATTCCAAGATGATAATAAAACTTCAGAAATTCCAAATACAAAATTACTAGATAAGCAAGATACAGAATATGGAAAGGCGCGCGGGCGCAAAACATGTCTTAGTAAATACAGTGTTGTGGTGACGTCACCGGGATTACTCCCAAAAGTATAACAAAGAAAGCACATGAAAACAAGAAAAAAAAGCCGCCAAAAAGTACAAATCCAATAGGAACGAACCAAAGAAAAAAGCCCAAAATACAACATACATATGTACATACATGCGTTAAAACCGGTGCAATGACTGACAAGTCATTGAGACACCCTTCCTTCATATTTGCCACCCCATTTTTACTCAACCTTCATCTGCGATGGCGGAACTGCGGGAAGGTCATTGCTAATGAGGGCCTCGGGGATAGCTTCGACCGGGGTCTCATATTGCATGGCCACTTGTTCAGTCATACCCGTAGATACCCGAGGTGCCAAACCCGATTCGCTAAAGAACCGAACAGCCATGTTCATTCCATCGACATTGTGAGGGCCACCCTCAACGTAGGCGATAGCTGTCTCCAGACCACGCCGGGCCTCGTCAAGACTAGGCTTGCGCTCGAGTGGCATGGAAGCAGACGCACTGTTAGGTGTGTGAGGGCGTTGAAGAGACTGAGAGGAAACAGGAACCACAGGTGTATCCATAGGAGCCTGAGGTTGATAGATTGAGGCGATATTGTGAGGTGGCGAAGAGTTGGTAGGAACAGGCGCAGAGAGTGACATGTTCGTAGGAGCCGCGCTATATTCCATATCCAGCATAGGGTAGGCCTGGCTACGAGGACGCTGGTGGTAGCGCGAATCATCACTAGCCATGTATCCACCAGATACAGCAGTGGTAGTATCACCGGAAAAAGTAAAGTTGCCATCGGGGGTAATAGCTGAACCAGAGAATGAGGGGTGTGCACTCCGGTCACTTTGGTAAGTAGAAGGAATAGAACTGCTGCTCACACTAGTGTCGCAGTAAGGAGCAGTTGGGTATGAGACAGGATACTCAGTAAGTGGTGACTGTTGCTGCTGCGAGTGGCGCATAGGCGAGTGAGCTTGAACAGCAGGGTCAATAGGAAGACCAGAGTCGGCAATACTTGGGATTGACATGCGGCGAAGGCTCCGAGAATCAGGGGATAACAAGATGTTGTGGCGTTGCTTAAACTTGTTCAACCATGAGTACGGAATAGGGTCATTGCTATTGGACGCATTACCGTAGGTCAACATGCGATAGTGTTCAATCAGATCGGCATCAGTCAAAGGGTAACCTTGAGCTTCCCGGCGACGAACCCAAGTAAGAAAACTGCGCTCAAAATCAGGCGCACGAGTGGCATTCCGCGTCTTAATTAGTGGGGCACGCTCAAGTTCTTCTGGTGTAAGGTACTTGTTACGCTTGCCAAGGACTTTGGAGACGGTACTATCAAGGGGATGTGGTCAGTTTGGCAGTCTTTCGAAAAGAAGCGAGTGAAAATACTTACGAGCGCTCGACACCAAAACGGTCGCCAACTTGAGATTGCTTCATTGTAGGGTTTTCGAGCTGGAAAAGACACATTTGCCGACGATCCTCATCAGTGAGCATACGGCGAGGTCCGGAGGCTGTGTGGCGAACAGTCTTGATAATTGGACGATCATGTAATCCCCCAGTTGTTGTGGGATCATATCCATTTCCAGGAACCATGGTTGTCCACATTGGAACTCCATTGACTCCGGGAAGTCCGGAAGTAGACGGATGTGGTGGGGGTAACTGATGGTGCGAATGTGGATGCGCGTGACTATGGGCATGAGGCGAAGTATGCGCATGTGGTGGCGGAAGATGATGCGCATGCGGAGAGCCAAGTGGTGGCAAAGACACCCCGTGTGGGGGAGAAACATATGGATACGTGCCGTACTCGGATGACATAGTAGAGGCCGAATAGCTAGCAGCGTCAATTGGAAGAGGAGCCCAAGTAGAGTTGGACGGATATGTGGCGTTTGTAGTCATGATAACAGGAGCCGAAAGGGCTGAAGTAGAGTTTGGTAAACAAGTAGACACAGTCAAAGAGGTTGTAGATTGAATATGTGATGGCGGTGGCAGTGGTCTAGGGCTCGATGACGATGGAGAATGGACCATTTGTTTTGAAAGACAACTAAAGTGTATCAACAAAAGTAAGGATCAGATTGAATTTGATCTTGTGTTGTAGTGGTGGTGGTGATGTGTGACAGTGGAAGGTAGTGAACGGCATGTGTTCGTGATGGCAACGGTAAGAAGGGAGGGGAGCACCCGGTTTTATACAACTCCAGCTTGCCAATGAGCTTATACATGCCTGTTTGTGCCAATTAGACAGGCCATGGGCTGACCATTGTAAATAGGCATTTGTGGTTTACCTTGACTTACAACACAAGTAAGTCTACAGACCAACAGGGGGGGTGGGGGGTGTCAAGTTCAAGTTACGGGGTGTATCCAGAGAGGCGTGTGCATTGTACTTAGGTATTATTGGGTGTGTGATGTGTACTTTGACGGTAGGAAATGTTGGAAAAATGAAGTATTTTTTTATTTTGAAATATATCCGTTTTGGATCTCAAGATGAGGATGATATCGTCTTGAGATGGAACAAGATATACCGAGAAGATACCAAGATCAAAAAGGCGCATATTTGTGAAGATTACACTTTCCCAGTGGACGATATGCAGATACAAGATACATAGATGGGGTCAATAGCACTAGTATTTACTTCCCCTCTTCAGCGTACGTAAGACGCCCGTCTATCTTCCCATTGAGGCCGTAACTTCTTGTGTACGTTTCCACTAAACTAGCTCTAAGTAAACATTCCAAATATCTCACACTAGATCGGAATACTGGACGCAAAGAAGAAGTCTTGACAAGATCGGAAGTTTCTATTCAGGGAATTAATGGATGGTCTAGACATTATTCTGATAGGGCTCTCTCCACAGTAGGGACAGGACAAGTATAGCTAAAAGAGACTATGGGAAGGAAGGAATCTAGGTAAAAAAGATGCGTAAAGTAGTCTAAGGTAGCTCACTAAGACTAGATAGGCAAGGGGTGTCTCAGTGCGTTTTCTTTGATGGCATTGGTCAAGACGAGCGTTGACGAAAATGGTAATAGTTCGATAATGAGCACCCACATATATGAATTTGTTTGTGGGATATTTAAATACACAGTTACTTAATGGGGGCCCATGGCTTGCCGAGAATACCTTGGTACGACCACGGTTTCATAAGGGTTATTTTATATGTACTCCTCTTGGATAGGTGTGTATCTCTCCAAGTATAAAGATGTTTTTGTCACCTTGGGTGTTCCCTAGATAGTCCACAGAAGCAAAAAGAAAAAGGACGAAGCAATGATGAGACACGACGAGACAAGAGGGGAAAGACCCTAGTGACATGTTGGATAGAACCAGTCAGTGGCAGAATGGAAAACCCAAGTGAGAACAACAAACTCTCAGAGTCGATATGGCTCTCTCCAATGACAGGCCACAAAAGACATGGGATAAACCATAAAAGGCCGAAAGACCGCTAGTCGGCTTTATCTTGACCGGGGAAAAATAACGAACAGGGGGTGACTTAAACTGGTTAAACTGAATAGCTTGAGTGACTTTCAAACAAGCTGGAAACATGTAGATATTTGTGGATACCAGGTGGTTAATTAACCGTGGGTTTACACACAGACAGAAGGAAAGGGAGGGATTCATAGAAGCTAGGCTGGTCTATAAAGTAGGTGTCTTGTTTAGTTTCTGGATATCCGGACGAAGATACATGAGTGTAGTGATTTTGGTGATCAACTTCACACGACTATGTTAAGTTCAGAGACAATCACCCACGTCAGTCACCATCCAATCACGTCACCCTCTCGCCCTTTCCCTTCTCCCTTTCCAAGCCCCGATCAAAGAAACTACTAAATGGAACTAGAACAGGGCGCAATGTCAGGACTTTAGCCTATGTCTATGTCAGGACACATGTATACAAACGGGTGTATTCATCCAGGGCCCAACTTTTGTGAGTAGAGATATAGACTAAACTGGAATCTAGCTTGCATCCAATCCAACCCAACCATAACCGGAAACGGACAACTTTGTGTTTTTGTGTCTTGAAAAAAGAAAAAGAAAACCCATGTTCTTGAGATTAGCGGGTTTCCGGAGAGTCGATGGGTTATTTTCTCATAGATACACATGTATGAATGTAGAAACAACCATAGATGATAGATAATCTCGTTATACTTGTGGCGTTAGACAAGGTTTCTCTGTACACAAAGTAACTAAAGGACAAGTTAACTGTGACATCGTGCATTTACAATCATACACATCTAAATAGAGTCGAGTTTCCACTCTAGACCCTTGGCTTTATAACGGTTGAGGGGATCCGATCGACTACACGAGCCATCACCAGATCACTAGGACACTAGCCCTAGTTCCTGTCACTCACAAAGCATCAACCAGGCCACCATCTAAATCGATTCAATGATGGATAACTTTCCCGGTTCGCCTTTTCGCCTGGTCGCCTGTCGTAGCCGCCTGTCGTTTGTCAGTGCACAGACGATTGAAAGGGCACGGCTCGATTTCATTTTGTGAATGCGCTGGTCTAGTTATTACTTGGCATGCTGAGATCCTTTGGATGTTTAAAATGCTTATACATAAGAGGCCTTAGAACATTTCAGAGACTTGGAACGTAGAGATCCCTGATTGCAAGAGTAAAGACGTGTGGGGAGTGCTCTGGCTAATAGTGGATAGCGGGATAACAGGCCCGTAAGCTCCGAGAGTAAATTGGCTATAGTTGACGGGCTATAATAGTGGGGTTGTATAGGAAAGGATTCTTATACTGAAGGACTCTATACACACAAGACCACTTTCAATTGTCATTGGCTTTTGTGTACGAAGAAAAGCTAAAGAAGCTCATTTGATTGGTTCTATAAGCTCCTATCTCGTGTAGGATTTATTTCAATAGCTTGATATTTTCAGCACGATTGAAAAACGCGAAAATAGTCAACTCTAGGAGAAAAAAAAATCGGAAGAAAAAAAAAAGAGTATAAGCGCTGATAAGTTACAAGGGACAAGCTCTCAAAAGGAAAACTGTTCCTTTAGTCACCCTTCAAACGAAAAAAATACTACGCTCGCTTAGCGTCACGACGTTGCCTTTGTTGACTGAGCGTGTACTCTGTTACATGGGGACCTTGTAGATATCTGCATTGGACACACAAGTGTACCTACATACTGTACATATGTACTTACATAGATGTGAACGTCTGTATGATGATGAGCCTCTCTTGTGATTATGTGTTCCTCTAAGCAATTTCAAACCAGCATAGCATTGATTGCTGGTTCATCCCATCTACTCAAAGGTGGCCAGCCATGCAACTCCATATCTCTACTTACATTTACACGTACTCCTGGAATGTATTCTGCACAACAGGGCGAAACCCGTCTCACCATCCTAAGACATTACTCCGTTACCCTGCAGACAGTTTCTTAAACCCAACTAACAAGACGACATACAAGCTAGCCCGTATCCAAATAAAACCTTACTAGCTATACCTCCTCGATACACGACCGCGTATCGCCATCGCCACTTAAGTTAACCATGACATCATGGGCTAATGAACGAGCCTCCATACTGACTCACCGCCCCTTTGCCATTATATACCGTGGAGTCAGCCACCCGGGGGGTTGTCGGTTCTGGCGAAAAACTGTTGGGGGCTGGTTATAAACAGTCTTTTTCTATTGCTCCATGGACTTGACGGCTGGGTATTTACTAAGGTACCCACGGCCAACGACAACGGGGCGTGAGCCAAATTTCCACTAGGCCTAGCAAATTCGTCGTCGACAGATGTCTTGGACCAACTCATGTGTTGTAATGACAGTGCTTGTAAGTCAGTCTTGATCAGTCACAGTTACCTTGCAGACAAACATGAACCATAATCAAGACAGTGTTATTTGCATGTAGGTCTGTCATGTCTCGGCTACGTAACCCTATCGTGTCCAAGTTTGAAAGTGGGGATATACATATCATACTTTGAAGACGGAACAGGAAAAGATGTGGCTTGAACAGTCAGAGCTGGACTTTTCTATGTGTATGTACATAGCTACGCCAGAGAGGTACCTAGTTTCAATAATGGCCGTACAAGAGAAAATGAAAAGGGTGGGGGCCGATACGACGGTGTAGTGGGTGTTTAATACACGACGATGTCTGTCCAACCACATCGATTTCCTAGTTGCGGAAGTCTAGCCGGATTGTCATGTATGATTCCAGCATCTCTAGTCATGACCGGCGTCATAGTTGGCGTAACTCTCTCATCATTATGGCACCTCCATAAGCAAAATGGCCCGACTACGCCGACTGGAGTTCTGGACACACACAGTCCCATCCCGGCCGATGTACATGTAAAATGCTGCAGTAGTAACAGTAGTAGTTCAAGCAGGGTAGGGTGTGAACTCAGCATATGATGGATATGTTTAAAAAAGCCATCTTATTGGCTGTTTTTATGTTGTCTCACCTGAAGTTTAGACTTTGGCCTCCTGAGTCTGGGACGCGACGCCCGGAGATGGTTGCATTTTGTATGTATGTTGGTGAATCTGTATGTGCAGATGAGGGGGTTATTCTGTTTGTTCAAGTAGATATCTTCACCTTTTATTAGAGAATGTGACCCTCTTTAGGTATTGTAAGTCTTGACTAATACCGCACGTCCGTTTCGATTGTACATATGTGTGTATGTACACAGGTATACTTAGACGCTATTCACTTGGTATGTACATAGACAATGACAATCAAAGAAAGCCTCTATTCCTCTCGCCTAAACTTCTTCTTCCTTTCTACAATGACCCTCGGCTCCTGCCCGACAGGAATACGACTAGGTCAAACCTGAATCACGATTTCAAGCATACAATTTCATAAACCCTAAACGAGAATCCATTCTTCCCTGTAACAGAAAATTCATAAAATAGTCAAGTTAAATAGTCGAGTTAAAATGCCCGGCTTTCCGTCTGATCTGTGCACAATCAACGTTGCACAAAATCCTGGGATTGTGTACAAGACTTAACTACCACACAGGAAAGTGCGATATATCAAATACTAAGGGTTACCTTGTGCATTATCGTCAAGATGGCTGACGAAAAGGACAATGAAAAGAAAAGGTAGATGAGATGTGCTTGTTCGATAGTGACGACTCACACGCACATGTGTAATGCACCAACTGCAAGGCGGTAGTATTATTGGAATACCTGTCTGCTATGACTGGGGGTAGCGGGACTTTGTCCGACAAAAGGACTGGGGGTTTCTGGACCCTAACTATGATTGGGGGCAGTTCATGAGGCCTTTTTGGGGGCAAAAAACGGGTTTCACAGCAGGAGACTGCCGGACGGGTGCGTACATACATAGATGGGATACTTGCATGTTGAGAACATGACAAAAAAGTTACGGAAAGTATCTGACTGTATATGATAACGATAACGCAAAAGAGGGGGAGAAGACCACCGCGAGAACTGTTTTGCTGTCGACTAGTCTGTGCTGACAGGAATAAGACAAGGGAAGGACGAACCAGGAGTTGCACTGACATTTTGTTTCCCCACGGGCCTCGATTTGTTTTCTTGAGAAGGAGGAAAGCGAAAGGAAAGAAAACAAGCGAACGAGAAAGCGGCGGACAGCACGAGAAGAAAAAAAGCAATTATCAAGAAAGCGGTGACAAAGGGGCGGTGCAATTCGGCCGGTCCGTCCCACATCATTAAGCCACGGCGGCGTCTGTTGAGTATAATGATGCGCCTCAAGACGGAATGGGTTGACGGTCAAGTCTTACGGGAACTGGAGGAATGGATATAGTGCGGATGTGACCCGGACAGGATCAAAGTCTAGACTAGATATGCATATGTATGTACATACTGGTACAAGGCTATTCGGTCGTTCGGCCCACATGTCAGATATCTATACATCTTGAGATAGAAGCTGTTAAAGACAGATTGTACATTGTAAGACGCATTCAAGGGATTCAGATCTGCATATGATGGATTCTACAAAGGTCGGTCAGACGACTTCCAGGTCAGAAGACAGACTTCAAATATACACTGTATCAGGGTGTAAACGTAGTCTAGACTGAATCAAAAAAAGTAAACGCGAATGGCCGTTTGGTGACAGGGGAGTAAAACCATCAGCTACATGCCATCAAATTGAACTCGTTTGCATTGCCTTTTTTTTTCTTCTTGCCTTTTTAGTTGAATGTCTTTGGTTGACGGGTCATCACAGGTCGTTTTCCGTTTTGATAGACACTCATGTTTGACACTTCATGGAAACAAGTTGCCAGGTAAAATGTCTTGGACAAAGTGTCTTGCGGCTAACGTCACTAGCTAGTAAGATCCGGAAGTAGGCGCGTGGCGGAAGCAACAAGATAGTATTCCGGTTATCTCACTTGACTCAGGTAGTATCTGACATGCCCTCCACATACGTCCAGTCTGACTAAACGTCAATCTGTCCGTCGACAAAACAGGCATCAAGCCTTCTTCATTGTCGGACAGTAGGGATCAAGGATACTTTTTTTTTTGTTCGCAAGAAGGCGGTCGGCAGGGTTCTCACTGTAAGGCCTCGTTGACCAGGCCTCTTTGGCCCGGCCCCATAATGACGATTCAACAAGGGTTATGCTGGTTGGGGTTTACTATGAAAATGGGGGAGAGGATTTCGAGATTGCGTGGGGAAGGAAGCAAGGAGGGCCAAAAAACGAGAGAGTTTCTGGCGGACAGGTGAGAAACTTGGTGGAATCGAGGTTTAGGAAATCGTAGATTTTGAATAAACAGGGACTGGGTTTAGACGGCAAGACGGAAAGCGGGAGGCGGGATTACGCGTGTATGTAGGAAATGGTCTGGAGCATGTGTACAAGACTTGAACTTTATAGTGACATGTGTATGTTGTACATACGTACGTAGGTAATTACCAAAATATACAAACCCTATGTGACGGACCATCTACATGTCGTGACGTCAATATAGACATTGACATATGCACTCTCAGACACAACACTTCAATTACACATGGAAAAGCACATTTCAAGATTCTAGACTTGTGACAGGTACTTCTTTCCACGTGTCAAGACATACATACAAACATCATCTTCCCATCTCGTCTCCCGCGTGAACCACCCACCTTTGACTTCGCCTATCCACCAAGAAACTCTGACTTCTAACTGGCCAGTTTACGAGATATCTCCGATGTAAAGGCATCGATTCTCACGGACCTGAACTAGCCCAGACTAGGTCAACAGGCGACAGGCAATTCTATGCAGTGTAAATGCCCTTGTTCTTTTCCCTTTTTTAGTGGGCTTTATTGTGGTGCTTGCGGTAAGGCGGTCGAAGGAATCCCATTTTAGGAAGAGTTCCCGCATGCGGAGGAAGGAGACATCAAGTGACTTGTTCGTGTATCGATGATAATTCGACTCGTCATAAATTCCCACCCAATGTTGTGTTTCTGTATCCCCAAGAATAACCCCAGATCAATCTTTATAAGTTGGACAAGAACCAGGTTTTCGGAACAGTAATGACATGTAATTCTATGATTATTCAAGTCAAAGAGCCGACTAACTTTGTATATCTACATATCTGAATGATTCCAGAAGCTCTACTGTTTGCGGAAAATACAAACCATTTAGCACGTCACACAGAACGGAGGGTTATCATGCGTCATGTCTCGGGTTAACTAACTCCATCAAGCGTTAGAGCCGGCACTGATACGGCCCGAGGCCACAGTGGGTCTTTGTTTTTCAAGTGATGAGAACACGAGTACTTCACGGGTGGCTTATTCAACAAGTAAGGGACGGACACCTCCAATCGAGGGAGATGTCCATACATAGGATGACCATAACCGGGCCGGGATAGGATACTGTAGTTTACGGTGGACCAGAATGGACTGGACTAGACTCTACCAGGAATAGGAAAGACAAGATTTTTTAGTTTTACAGCCGTTTTTGATACCATTTTGGAAAAATGTTCATGATTCCGTTTATGGGCTTTTTTTGCCATGCAGCTGAAAGGATAGTGTTACATTGTAAGTGGATCACGACGGAATTACGGGATGAGTTGTTTGATGGGGCCTATTCCTTTGAGTTCTTTCAAAAGAAACGAAAAAAGGTCAAGCATCTTTTGCTTTTGTTCTTGGTGATGCTGGATAACATTGTTTGTCAGACGGAGTATCCATATACATAGACTTGGCGCACGGGGACGGATTCATAGGCGTCTCGGACTTTCAGAGACCGGTGTGGCTGGAGTGGAGTGGGTGAGGGGAGTTTACGGAGGTCACGGGGTATGACCGCCCCCGGAAGATGAGACTATCTACGTACGTATGTGGGCGTGGGTTTTGTACATGTGTACACATTAACTTGGCGAGAGGAGATTGACAAGTCACTTGTATAGTTCGGGTCATTTTGTAGATAGAGATAGACACTGATACGTAACTCCTCGATCCAACAAGATCACCTCGATTTCCTCATCTAGTTACTATATAACGATGATCATGTTGGATTGGATTTCGTGGGTGTGGCACTTTTACAAGAACAAGTTCATTCATTCATAGCCGAGTGTTGGATGCATATGAACGAGGGAGGGAGGGATTCCGACTGGGATGTAGCTCGGACATTTAACATTTGCGAGGATCGACGTGTTCGATTCGTCTTTCTGTCGATGGATGATGGCCCTGGCTACTTTGTTAGTTCGTCGGGGAGAAATCCTCTGTATCAACTTGTAGCATATATCAAGTATGATGTGTTTGAATATCTTACCTGGTCCTAGTTACTCCACGTTCCATGGCATATCGGTAAGGCATTAGACCGATCATGTATGTACATACAGACATGTCCAATAGCCAAGTTGCCTTTATACGTACGTACATATGCATCTCCCTATTTGTCACCAATTATGTAAATTTGCCGCATACCAAACCCCCAAATCCCAGAACCCCATCCCATCATGACAACGGGACTGTCCACACTTAGTCTTCTCTCGTCTTCCTTCTGTCCCACATCCTCTTTTCACTGATCGGCCGCCATCACCCCGTCCGTCACCTCATCACATGGCAGAAGTTGGCAGCGAACCCTCCTGTACTCAAAAGCACATCATAGCACACAAGTCACCTTCTATTGTTGCCTGGTCATCTTCCCTGCTGCCTTGTGTTTCTACAGCTAAGCTAAGGGAAAGTTACAGGTGCTCAAAACTACAAGTCTGGACTTTTAAGAAATCTACCGTGTCATTCGTCACCCGAAAGTAACACCAACTCTTTATTGATGAACCGTAAAAACTTTGAAGATTTGTAGTATATCGTTTATCGAACCAACATATTGGTGTAGCTTATGTAACTATACGTAGGTACAAAGATCTCGTCACCCGTAGCACGATCTCAACCAGAACTTGTAAATACACAAGTATGTATGTTGTACATATGACATGTACATACGTACGTATATGACTCCATCATCTAGACTTCAAACTGCCTTCCCCAAATCCACCCACCTTCTCAACAAAAAAACCTCTCAGCGCTGCAAATCATCAAGCCTCCCCTGTTCTCAAAAAATCCCCCGTCAACGCCCGAACAGTTACCTCATCCCGTCGTCCACCAGTAACCATGCACCAACCGACCCGACGCAACGGTTCTTATCTAACAACCCCCCCACCAAGCAATCTCGGCGCCACATCACCCCGCTTTGTCCGGCCCCAGATCCCCCGCTGCCGAGGATAAACTAGTCGTGCATATAGGCGGACTCCGACCCGTTTTTGCTTCTGGTTGCTATTTCAGCTCCATGGACTATTGAATACTGCGGGCGGACGGGGGGTGTGTCCTGCAGGGTACTGAAATGCGATATCTTCCGAATGAATCTAGAAGACGCGACTTAGTATTAACGTATCCGTTTCAATATCTACGTTCTCGCGATGTTTCGATTCAAGACAGTCGTCTATATCATAGTCACCTCAAAATCCATACAACTATAAAACAAGCCAAGCCAGTACCCACACAAGTCATGCACGTCAAGTCCCATATGTGATAATGGCGTCCATGTCCCTCCCGTAGTCTCTAAACCATCGCCACATCCAGCCACACCAAACTCAACAAGTCAACCCTCCAAGAAGCCACACCGCCCGCCCGCAACGTCCTCCGCCGCCGTCCTCTGCCGCTGTGATAGCCGGCCAGACCAGGCCCAGCCCGCATCCTTTCCACGTCCCAAAAGGCACACAGACACTTGCACCCCACCCGTAAACCCCGAATCAGATCCGATGCACCCCTCACTGATCATGCACGTTGCTTGCCACCGCATGTCCAGCTGCATTTGGAGTTGGAGTATTTCTTCTTTCGGCGAGCCATATATGGAGGATTTACATGTCTATGTATGTACTTCTTTGTCTGGAGGGACTCGTGCTTCAAAGCCTCGCCCGCTTCTCCCTTTTCTCTTTGCCCAATTCATGTGTCTATAGTAGGAGAAGGAGAAGGAGCATCGCGTTGACATGCACCATGTGCCCATCACCGGATCCATTGACCCATCACTGAATCCTTATGTTGTAGTTCAATCCATTAAAGTCATTAAGACAAGTCATCACCCCCAGAATGATCTCCGATGATAGACGCCTCTAGCACCCGCCAAGCATATGTACATACCAGGATGAACCAACTTGTTCGTCTAAGAACATATGTACAACAAAACATCGTCATTGCACCTTTTCTACAGATGTACTAGAACTCCAAGCGACATGTGCATATATCACCGAGTCCACTTTCCTTACTTTGCCTTGTTTCTTCCTCCGCCTTGCATAACCTCTTCACTCCCTTACATCACCGGCAAATTCCCAATAAAAAAGAAGAAGAAACAAAAAAAGAAAGACAAAAAAGTAAAATGCCCCAGACAAAAGGAAAACAAAAAAACACGCCAAACAGAAAATCCAATCCAAACAAAGAAATCCAATCAATCCAATCCCAGACACTAACGCCGCCGCCCGCCACCACCATCACCCACTTTTAGACAGCCCATAGGAATCAACGGCAGATTGGCTGTAATGTCTGCCGGCGTACTTTGAGTGCTTTGTATGTATGTATGTACTATACATACGTCACATCACTCTATTTGAGGCGCCACTCCGCGCCTTAACATTGCCGCCGAGAGCATCCGAGCATGGCATTTACCGCTTGACAATAGTGACTGTGAATCCCGTGTGTGTTAGTTGTGATATGTCCACCAACAGATCGCCAAGCTGTGCATGAACCTACCAATGTCCTCATCACCCAACACGTGCGTCAGACCAACACGTTGAGGTTGATGCTTGACCGATTTGCCGTACACAATGGCCGCCTTGAACTGTTCAAGAATCGTCTTGTGAATCGAGTTACACTACGACATGGTTAGTAGTCATATACAATGCACATCAGATAATGCCAAGACTTACAAAGTCCTCCACAGTGCACCGGTTACTCCGAAGCACAACTGGCTCATCGTAATCCGGCAATCTACCCTGAGGCTTCGTGTACACCCGCACCAAGTTGAGTTTCTCCCACATAGCCTCCATAAGCTCATCAATATTCCATCCGTGTTCCGACGAAATAGGAACAGCATTGGGGATACGGTAAAGCAGATCAAGCTCCTCAATGCTAATGGCATCGATCTTATTGAGCACATAGATAACGGGAATGTATGACCGAGACTTGGCCTCAAGAACATCAATGAGGTCATCAACCGTAGCATCACAACGAATCGTGATATCAGCACTGTTGATACGGTACTCGCTCATGACAGCCTTGATTTCATCGTGATCAATGTGCGTCAGGGGAACAGTGTGAGTAATGTTGAGACCACCCTTATCCTTCTTCTTGAAGGTAATGTTAGGAGGCTGCTTGTTGATACGGATACCAAAGCCCTCCAACTCAGACTCAATAACCCGCTTATCAGTAAGCGGCTTGTTAACATCCAGCACAATAAAGATCAAATGGCAAGTCTTAGCCACAGCAATAACCTGACGACCACGACCACGACCATCCTTAGCACCCTCAATAATACCAGGCAAATCAATCATCTGAAGAGGCGCTCCGTTATACTTGACCTGACCCGGCACCGAAGTAAGCGTCGTGAACTCGTACGCCGCAGCCTCCGAGTGCTGACCTGTCAAACGAGACATGAGAGTCGACTTTCCGACTGAGGGGAACCCAATGAAACCAACAGACGCCACACCCGTACGAGCCACGTCGAAACCGGCACCACCACCGCCGCCGCCGCCGGATGGGGTGAGAAGCTCACGCTTGAGCTTGGCCAGCTTGGCTTTAAGTTGACCCAGATGGTAGGCGGTGGCCTTGTTCTTCTGGGTACGAGCCATCTGAATACGGAGAAAGTGAATACGTTAGAAATTGTCGTTTGTTGGTCTCGGTTGTTTGTCGTGGCATATCGAAGATAGTTTCGGTTGTCGATTATTCGTTTCTTTGCGAGTTTGTCGAACCGCCAATAGTAGTCCATAGTACCGTATACCTGGACCGTTATAATTCGTCGTCATCACTTACTTCGGACTCGATCTCCTTGATCTATTCATTTTGTTAGCCACCCGAAATCACATGTATGTACACCGACATTTGTCAGTCTGCTCAGCCAGTAACATACCTTCTCCACCGTCGTAGACATTTTTAGTTTCCTGGTAAATAACCTCTTGTAATAATAATAAAGAAAGTGTCGACTCTGCGTCTATCGAGTATCAATTCGTCTATTCTGTCGTCTATCTCGCTTTCTCACAAGCTCTTCAGATTGGCCCGCTAAATGACTACTACCAAAAAAAATCGAAGCCTCGCCTGTACAAATCCTTCGAATCATTGCCCCTCCATCCAAGTTACAGGCCGTTAATTGATCGCCTACTTGTGCTATACTTTACCGTGCCGGACTGTTAATGTGGGGTCAGACCCACTAAACCGATCACACAGGTGGGGTGGCCGGCAACTGTCTGTCACTTCTTGTCAGGTGGCACACTGAACATGTCACTGTATACACAATATGCACATTTATATCACCATCGTCAAGCCAATATCGCTGTTAAACTGGGTTTCATATTACAAAGAAAGCCGGTAACAGTAATCCAACCCAAGAAAACAAAAAACACCCAAAAAAGAAAACACCTTCCTGTATCAACTCCATGACTCATGACGCAAAAACCCATGCAATGAAGCCAGTTACAAATATACCAAAAAAGCCACCAAAACCTAACAACTAACAAGGCCATACCAAACATGGATGGCATCAAAAGATAACAATGAAAAAAGTATACACGAGGAAAACACCATCAAGACCCAAACTCTAACACCCGTAATCCGACCCAGACGCCCAAAACCAACGAAAAGAAGAAAAAGAACAGATAACAAACATAATGGGTATGATATACAACAAAACAAAAAGAGAGAAAACCATGTGCCAAGTGAAACCACAGATCTCTACCTAGCACCCAGATCAACGGCACCCCTTTCGGCTAACGAGCCTCTTCTATCCCTCAGTCGGCCGTGCATGTGTCTCCGAAGTTCCGTTACCCAGAGGACGTTCACGCGGGGCCTCTGCTGGATTCGAGATGGGTGTTGTGTTACGCACGTCGTTGGTCTTGTCGGTGTCGATGCCCTTATCAGAAGTTTCCGATGCCAATGGAATTAACGAGTCCAAGTGCTGCTCTTTGCAAAGCTGAGCATAATCTGGCTCGTGGGGAAGAACTTGTGTCAGGCCATTGCGCCGTGGCACAGCATTCGGAATTGGCGCGGGAACACGGGTCAACTTGGACACGCCAGGAAGGTTGTCTCTGACGTGGTCGCCATTGACGTAGTACATACGTCCAGGGGCAAAGCCCCGGTACCGTTCGACATCGGGGTCGGACCGCCACTTCGAGCCCGACCAAAGACCCTGCAGCTGCTCTTCCGATTCAGGTAACTCGCGATATTCCACTGATATCTTGATGTCACGGAGATGAGGCATCGACCGGACAACTGAAATCAGATCCCGTACCTTGACAAAGAACAAGTCCAAGTCAAAGAATTGGGTCTTGGCCTTGTCGAGAATATCGTTCAGCTGTTTTTGGTTCATCAACTTGGCGTCATCACCACTGTTATAGTAAGCTTGAAGTGAAGAGCCAAGGTCGTAGTACCGCGAGGAACTCAAAGCGTAACGGTCGCTCTCTACGCGCCAAATCATTATCTTGGCAATACGAGAAGCAGGCAGCCGCTTCCAGTGAGGATCTAAATCACACATAATAGTTAGCATCTCGTAGCAATATCACACAAGGCTAATCAACTTACACTTAGAGAGTGTCAGATCCTTGTCACCCAAGAGTAGAGCAGCCTGAGTGTTAAGAACCCATTGTTCCCGACCTTCAGGCTTCCCATTAAGCTTAGAGTCAATGCAATCCCAACGAACACCTTGCATGACACGGAACTTCTCAGAAAACCGAGATTGCTGGGGGTTGGCTTCTTGTTCCAGCCATCTCAGAACAGCAGGAAGGGAAGCAATGCGCTGTTCTCTTTCCACGCGGGCAGCCTCTGCTTGGGCTTGAGCCTTTTCACGCTCAAGAGCTTCCTCTGCCTCAATAGCAAGGCGTTTGCGTTCAAGCTGCTGTGCTTGTTCCCGTTCCTCAGCTTCTGCCTTGCGTCTAGCCTCAGCCGCAGCTTCCACTGCAGCCTTCTCCTCCTGGAGGACTTTCATGCGCTTTTCCTTCTCTTCTGCCTGTTGTCGGAGGCTCTGGGTTTCCTTTTCAGTAGCTCGGAGAGCCGCTTGAGCCCGACGAGCAGCTTCAATCCCAGCCTGGAGTTTGCGCTCACTTTCCTCCCTGGCCTTGTCATGCTGTTCTTCCAACTTGCGCGCCTTCTCTAAACGCTGTGCATCCTCGGCCCGTCTAGCCAAACGCTCTTGGTGTTCACGGTCTTCCCGGGCTGGGGCATCAGTCGTTTTGCGTTCAGACTCCTGCTCTGGCTTGCTGGCGCGTTCAGGCTCTTCACCATGCCGGCGCAACTTGTCAGACTCACGTTTGGACTTGGACAAGTCACGAGCCTCTTTATCGGGATGCTCACTGGTACGCTTCACCTCCTGAGTATCAGTCGTATCCTCGTGCTTGCGACGCACTTTCGGTTCGGTGGGATCCGAGCCTGAGTGTGTAGCACGCGCCCGCTTATCAGTCTCATCCTTGGAACGCACAGAATGGTGGGTAGACACATCCTTCATCTCGACATCTCCATCTGGGGAGGCTGGCAATGCCTGGGCAGATTTGGACACACGGTCGTGAACCTTTACTGCCTGCTTCTTTTTGCCCATGGCAGCCTTGAGCGTCATGTTGGAATTTCCTACCACAGAATCACGTGCATCCTTCGCAGGTTTAGAAACTCTAGAAGCAGAACCGTTATCCCGAGCAGGAACTCCATTCTTGGGAGGACGCTCCCTATCAAGAATAGAGCCCTTTTCTGATTCTGGGGCTTTGTCAGCACGTTTCCTAGCAACATCAGAGCGACCATCCTGGGCAGGAAGATCAGAGTCAAGTCGGCGCCGCTTACTGGAATTTGCAGCATCAAGATCTTCGCGAGCTTTTTGGCGCTCACGATCAGTCCTGGGCTCGGCTGGTGGTGTGCTAGACCGGTGGCGCTTGGGTGATTGGCTTGAGTCATTCCCACCATGGCTCTCGTCACGCTTGATGGCCTTAGTACGATCTTGGTACTTTTCGGAAAGCTCGCTGCGAGCCGGACGGGCAGACGGAACATCATCACGATCCCGTGGGCTAGAAGGAGCGTGGCCAGTGCCGTTGGATATAGTGCTAGGACGCCGCAACTTCTGGCTCTCAGCATCGTGGGTCATCTCAGCTTTGCTGACCAGCTTACGGCGGATCTTGCCAGAACTCTCACCATCACTAGAAGCGGGAGCATCCGAATCAACGGCCCGCTTTGTCTTCTTGATAGGTAGGGCAGGGGACGAATCACGCTCGGGACCAATGCTAGATCTCAGGTCACCGTCCCGATCCCTATCCTTCTTCTTTGACTTCATGGCAGACCCAGTGGCACCAAGTGACGCACGCTTACCAGAACTAGACTCAACGTGGTCCTCAACAACAGATCTCTTCTCCTTGGCCTCCTTCGGCGGCTTGGGGTCTGTAGAGTTCCAGCCACGCTCACGGGACTCTACGTCACGCGAACTCTTGGCCGAACTCTTCCGTCTCCCACCCTCGGAATCAACAGAAGCGGCGGGGCTAGCTGCCCGTTTCTTGTTTCCGCCCGCAGCCAAGTCCTTGTCGTGCGTATCAACAGGCGCGGGGGCAAATGCTTCCGCTTCAGCCTCATTGCTAGACACTTTCTCTGGGAACTTGAGTTTGTAGGCATTGTATGCCGCCTTGAGAATTTCCTCCTCCTCCTTCCAGTTCGCACCCTGGCGCTCACGGGCAATCTCATAGTACGTTCTTCCTCCAATATGACGTGTAGGGTCAAATTCGGCCTGGGCGAGTAAAAGCTTCATAACCTTGATGTTGTCCAGACCGATGGAGGCAAGAATGGGAGTAGCGGTGTCGGCGGGGCCAGATTTGATGGGCCGAGGGTCTGCGTGTGCGCCACATGCCAATAAAACGTTGATTATCTCATCATGTCCACCAAGTGCAGCAGCAGTGATGGCCTCTGGATAATCAAAGTTTTGGCGAATATTGAGAAGATGATTAACAATCTCCTTGTCGCCTTTGACACAAGCTGCCCTCAAGGTCTTATCGTCGATATTCATATATAACAAACGATTGCTGGTCTTGTTGGTGCGGGCATTTCCTTTGAGGCGAGCGCTGATCCCCAAATCGTTGGCGGTACTAGGGTGTCTGGAGTGGGTCTGCTCGATCTTCGCAGTGTCCTCGTTATCTGTGTGGACTTCGTCAACAAGTGGACCTTCAGATGGATGACGGTACGTAGCCTTGGCCTTTTCCAAGAGCTCCCGAATCTCGTCACCATTTTCGGTGTCTGAATCAACACGAGCCAATGGTTCCTCGCCGTTCGAGTTAGGCTTTCGTGGATTCACTCCGGCGTCCAAAAGCAAACGAACAACTTCGACATGGCCGTTGTCCACAGCGTCAAGCAATGGTGTCTCTTTATCGTAATTGACACAATGCTTGTTGCAACCCCGTTCTAACAATAAGGCGACTATGTCGGCACACCCATGAATAGCTGCTATTTGTAATGGTGTGTTGCCGGCATAGTCTGCGACATTGAGATCTTCCGGTCTCTCATCCAAACGCTTTTTGGCTTGGTCGTATTCCCCCTTGGCACAAGCCCGAGCCAAAAAGGTTTGGCCATGCGCATCCAAGTGCTTCTTGCCTGGATTACGGCTAACTGGTGAATCGACCCTATCAGCAACACCGCGGGCCACATGTGAGCGGTGGCCAGAACGGGGGCTCTCATCGTCGGAAGACACATCAGACTTCGGATGGTCAGACGCGTTAATCGGCGCTGGTGTCCTACGCTTCTTAACGTTGGATGCACCGCTGGTCGAGTGACTGCGTCGATGTGACGAAGGCTTGGTGTGTGGTGAGAGGGAGCGGGTACTGAGAGATGGAGAATTGGCCAGACCGTGTGGTGGTGGGAGTTCTGGCTTCGGTGGGCGCTGGAAAGAGGAGTCCTTTGGTGGCCGTGATATCGTTGCTGAAAGTTGGGCAGTATCTAAAACCCGTGGCTTGCGGGCTTTGTGCTCAACTTCACCCTCGTCGTCTGATTCAACCTTAATTTTACGCTTGGGTGCAGACGACTTCTCGGCGGACTGTGGCGGCTTGGACGGCTTGTCGCGGGACATGTGCGAACCTCTTGGTGGTGCGTCAGATTCTGAATCTGAAGCATTGGTGTGAGAGTTGGCGGATGTCTGCAGCGCTTTGTTGGATGCAGCGGCTGCGTGCGAGGGCCGTGATTTCTTCGGCTGGGGAGGCGAGCCTGAAGACGTCGATGCGGCGGCACCGGAAGATGAAGTGACAGACATGGGATGGTGACTGGATCCCATGTTATTACTGCCGGACAAAATTCCACGCAACGGTTTGTCGTGAACCTTGTTGCGTTTGGACAAAATGCCACGGCTGGGGCCATCAGAGGCCGAGTTTGCTGAGTGCGAAGCACTAGCAGCAGAAACAGAGGGACGCGACGTTGAAGCGCCCGCATTGGACTTGGGCAGCTTCAAAGTAGGCATTCGTGGAGAGGACTCGGGGTGCGAATCGTGGTCGTCTCTATCCTGTCCGTGGCGAACTTTCCGCGCTTTCGAAGGCGAAAAGCTGTCCTTGTCGGCCAGGACGATCGTCTCTGCGTTCGAGGCATCACTACCTCCTGAGTCGTCCTCCCGTTCGCGATCGTGGTCGCGGTCAGCATGCGGTCTTGGTGTATTTGAAGCCCGCATGGCTTCACGACCTCTTTCCCGGGGACGATCCTTGGCACGTTCCCGATCGCGCTCTCTTTCCCGGTCTCTCTCGCGCTCTCGTGGGTCTCGGCTCTTTGAAGACTCTCTCCGAGGGGATGGGCGCAGGGCAGACGAAGATCGAGAATCGTCCGGTAGCCGGCGGTGGTTGCTGTGGGCACCGGTCGATGGACCATTTGAGAGGTCCCGCTTCATTTTGGAGGATGGGGCTGCGTGAGCATCCATAGTTTTTCAGTGACAATGGATGTGCAGCCTGTAGACCATCCTCGGTGGATGGCAAGCGGCGCTCAAATAAGAAACGTGTTGAGAAAGGAACAAAGGAAACAAATGGACTATAGAATCTATGGCGTATACAAGTATCGGGGTTAGTAACACTGGATTTAGGCGGTAGGGCCCGACACGACAATGACTCTAAGACGAAATTTGACAGTCTCCATCGAATACATGGCGAGGAGAAATTACGACGCCCTTTACAATGGAATGAGGCTGAAGTTGGCAGCGGATGTAGAGATGAACAAGCTGTAAGATGGACGTCGATTGTGGATTTTGTGTATGTGATGAATTCCTTGTTTTGAGATGGCTCCGGTCTCTATTCATGCGCCGTCGCTTTCTCTCTCTGTATTCGATGAAGCGAGTAACGTCGTGTCTGGCTAACTGAATGTTGATGATAATAACTAACCCGTATCGTTAAAAGCGAAATTTATAATAGCAAGAAACACAAGTTTTGGATGAATCAAAAGCGTTCAAGTCGTGACGTCGTGGAGTCGGTGATGGATTGGCGACAGTTCGATAGTGACAAAATCAGATCAGACAATGTAGTGGACGCTCTCAACGGCGAACTGATGACGGGGATGAAAGACGATTCCGATGTGGAAAGCGATGCAAAATGAAGGTTTGCGGCGAATGCGGGTATATAGACGATGGATCCGACGCCGGCGATGTTCCAAACGACACGTTCGCGATGAAAAGAACAAAAAAATGTAGTAATGACAACAAAAAAAAGCGAAGAGAAGGGAATCAAAAACCGTCGATGAGCGTTTCAACACGCTAAACCTAACTTCTCAAGCAGCGCACGAGCTCTTTTTGTTCCTGGAATCCAAGGAGCTTTCCGCCACAGACGAAGGGCTGGTTGAGACGAGTCGGGTGGTGGTGGTTGAGCAAGGCAAAGATTCGGGTCAGCCTGTAAAGTAATAATATGGCGGCAACACAGTGACGAGAAAGACGTTTTCGTTCACGCTGCACAAGGCTATTGGTCGTAAAAAACAGTATCGCGAGATTTGGAGATGCGCGGGGGTGGAATGCACAATTACGGACGACTGTTTTACGGATGGTGACGGAGAAAATGATGGCTCATGAAAGAGAGGGATGGGATTTTTTTGAACTTCTCCAAAGCTGTGGGCTGCGTAAAGTGACTGGCTAGGCAAGGGAAAGTCAAGTAAGCAAGTGCACACGTTCAGTTTCCCAAAATAACAGATAGGATAGTGTAGTTCGTCAAAATGCTGGGGCAAGAGGGGAGGAGGCGGCGTAACGGGCAGGAGTCAATGGGGTGCAGCTTCTTTAGCGTATCGGGTGGATTGGGAACCCTCTGTGTAGTTCCCTGCGCACCCGCTAAAAATCGTTGAACAAAGTTCTCTTTGCTGCCCATAAGTGACTTAGGGGAAGAGGGAACGGGGAAGGCACGGCAGGATGGATGTAAATTTATCATCTACAAAGAGCAGGTACGGGTAGCGTGGTGTTGTATTTGATTGGTAACATTTGTTACTTTACATATTTTAACCAACTATTTCCTGTTTCCATTCTTACTAAAAGCAACCACACCATCTGCATTTGTACATACTGTATGTATGAGCAAAATGGAAGCAACCATTAACAAAAGCCGCGGCCCAGACACCACTGTTCTCCCTGCCTTCCTTTCCTTTGCCCCAATGCTCAAACAGGCGAGTTAAAGTGGAAGGATCGGGTACATAAGTGATTTGTTTCATAAGCTTGCATCTGGACTAGGGAACACTGCGTCTTTTTGTCCAAGAGCATTTTCTCGAGGTGAAGCTGTTCCTCAATGTGGGCAATGCTTTGAAATGGCATCTGTCAATTGTCAAGCATGACGTCGCGGCTTCTCAAAACGGCCACATCTATCCCCAGACCCAAAGATAGATATGAAGATTGGTTCACAGCCAGATCGACACTTGTTTCTTTGACCACTGACCACTGGATTTTGTCTCTGTGTGTCTTTTTCTCTTGCCCCAGCAATTTACCCCCGTTCTACAATTTCCGACGTGGGCAACATTGGCAATCGCCACGAAATCCAGGAAAGAAGGAGAACCCAGCTGGATTGTGTGGAAATAGGGCAGGTGCATTCCGTGTGACTGAATGTGCAGGATTGACCAAAAACGGAAGGCTATACATTGAAGATTCACGTTTGAAGACGTAAGTATAAGCTTGGAAGAGTCGCTTTACTAATTGAACAGCCAGTTACGCCCATAACACTAAGCGGTAATACGGTAATACGGCAATGCGGTAATGCTTGCTTCTACCCAGGTGGATCCCAGGCTATAGTGGTTCGTCTTCATGGAGCGATGTGACCATGATTGGTCACGGACGGAATAATATAGGGCGCGTTTTAGGGGGGCCCGGCACGCGAGGGCGGGATTGCTGTGTAGTGTCAAAGTCACGTGATTATATTTTCTAACAGTGTGCTATGATAACCCTACGGTTGGACAACATCTATACATGTGAGTATATAAATCTTGATTCCATAATGTGTAACGTCCTAAACCGAGGTCTCTCAATACACAAATGGAATAATATTCCATCTCTCCTTGACACAGTCCTGACCAAATTTTTCCTGATACCAAACTCGAGTATTCTTTGACGTGACTCCAAGATTTGATGCTGTTGCAAACAGTGCGGCAAGGAAAACAGTATCGACAATGTGACCTTCTGGGGCACAAATGAACACAAAGCAAGCGTAGATAACACACTCACAAAAGTAGTGCGGGCATACGATATACTGGAATAGCCCAGAAGAAGGAAGAGTGTACTTGACCAAACCAGCGAGGTGACAGTGTGCCTGGAATTGGTTGTAGGACGCCAATATGAAAATGGGGACGACGGAAGTGATCCGAGCAAGATGTGGGCTATCTCTTATGATAGCTATGACATCTAGAGTTCGAAAGTCCGTATCTCGAATAGAAGCTGTTGATATATTAGTTTAAGACCATGTATAGCTTCAAGTGTGTGACCTACCAGATCCACTTATCCATACTGACATGCTGATACAGTTATAAAAGGCAAAGGTCAAAATCCAATGTAAAAGCAACATGCGGGAATTTGGCGACTGCTTTTGTACAAACAGACACTCCAATAATCTTCTAATTCCGTGTGTCACAAGCATAACCATAGCCACGACAACCAACTCCTTCGGTGTAGACTTTGTATAAGTCCTCCCTTGCAGCTCACTGTCAATTATCCGGTTTATAACATCACCTCCAGTGTAAATCTGCACCACCCAGAATAAATTCGCTGCCGTTAAAATGACGTAAAAATGAGTGAACCAGGCGTGTGGTATCGATGAAGTCAATCCGGTGTATCCCAGAATTTGCCATAAAGACCCGAATATAGGATTCATAGCTACTTCATTGGACTTTGAAGAGGTCTCTATAACCCGTGGGCCGTAGCCCATTAGCTTATCGCGGAAACTTTTAGGAGTTGTGGCGTTGACTAGGGCACCAACTCCGATAGCCAGATAGATTAATATGCACCATTGTGAGGGGCGGATAGCGGCAACCAAGTTTAGAAGTTGGTTGATGATGGCCAAAAGAGGTTGTAGTAGCCAAGATGCCCAATTAGAAGATAATATAGTGTCTGTCAGGTGTGTGACCACCTCGCTTTGACAGATTAACGGATACGTAATAACGCAGGAGACGGCCGTAGACCCGTCGACGATAGATTCCGCCATATATTGAAGTAGCCTGGTCTATGTACTTTTTGTAGACCGGATGAATGAGTAAAAGTTGATTAAAGAAATCTGACAGGTCAGCGCAGTGTACAGGTAGCTAGCTATGTGTAAATCCAGTAACGGGAACACCCGCACACTAGTTTGGCAATGTGTAAGAAGAAGCTCGTTGAAGGAGGAGAATTGCACAGCCAAGATAGAGTGATACTGGAATAAGTTGACTTGAGATTGAAGACTGTGTGACAAAGATGCATCAATTTAAATGGGATGAAATTATTCCGAGTACCTTACTTACACGTGTGGATTCTAACTTGTCGTGTATCATGTGATCTTGAAATACAGGGTTTCATCGCTATATAGGGTTGTTTATGGTCATTTCACTAATAGACGACTGATTCGAGTACAGAATCGACGTTTGAGAGACACTATGCATCTAATTTCAGGTACACAAACATCGAAACGCCACCGTGATATAATAGTTTAAAGTTTAAAATTATAAACATCACTATGTACTAGATTATATACATACATACACTAATATACTTCAGTTTAGTGCGAGCTGCAGACAGAAGAAGTAACCTTCTTGTTAGCAGCCAAGCAGTCCTGGTACTGAGCCTGACACTTCGAAGTAGCGGTATAGTAGCTATCCGAGAAGCTCGACCCAGTTCTCTTCCACTCAAAGTAAGATCCATCACGCTTGCTCTTGTCATACCACGAGCTAGTATCAGCACCGTTAGCCTTCTGCTTGCAGCCCTCAGCATAGACGCTCAAGCACTGGTCTCTCTGGGTAGTGCAAGCGGCAGTGCAAGCGTCAGTAAGAGAGCTAGAGCCATAGCTAGGGCAGTTGTTCCAGTCCTTGGAGTTGTAAAGCTTGTAGGGGCTGCGGGACTTGTCACTGCCGGTGTTGCAAGAGACAGAAGGCATTTCGATGCCTCCGCAGGCGTTACCAGGGCCGTAACCCCACTTGCTGTTGCTAGCCTGAGTGCAGATAGAAGTAGCAGTGGGAACAACGGTGGTGGAGGTGGAAGTGGTCTTAGTAGTAGACACAGGCTTGGTCACGGTAGTCTGGGCCGAAGTAACAGTGGTAACAGCACAGGGGTAAACCGAAGTAGAAGTAGTACCCGAGACGTGGTTAGCGGGAGTGTACTTGGAGTAGCAGCTAGACTTGTTGCACTTGCCACTGGTGCAAGCAGCAGAGGAGCAGTAAGACTTGATCTGCGAGCACCAAGAGGTGTACTGGAAGCAGTTCACAGCACCGGGCCAACCAGCCTTGGCGAAGCAAGAGGAGCCTTGGAGAATGCAGCTGTCGTAACTCTTCTGGCAAGAGGCTGAGTCGGTGAACTCGGGGAGAGGGTTGGCGCACCAAGAACCGCAGCCGTACTCGCAAGAGGCAGCAGCGGTGGTAGTGGCGGTGCACATGGCAGTGGTAGAGGTCTTGCCAGTAGTGGTAGCAGGCTTGGTAGTAGTAGTGGGCTGGGAAGTAGTAGCGGGCTTGGTGGTAGTCGAAGACTTGCTGGTGCACTCGGAAGAAGTGGACTTGGCAGTGGTCAGGGTAGTAGCAGTGGTAGAGACGACCGACGAGGTAGAGGTAGTTGAAGCAATAGTAGACGAAGAAGACTCAGTGGAGGTGGTAGACTCAACAGCAGGCGTAGTCTCAGCAGAGTAAGTAGTCGAAGACTCAATAATAACAGTCGACGAAGCCACCGTGCTAGTGCTCGAAGTCTCCTCATCATCACCACAAGGCTCCAAACTCAAAAGCTCATCAGCGACATACATCGACAACGTACCAGCTCCACCACAAATCTCACCAGCATCCCCAGTACAAGCCACATTACACCCACTATCATCAACCTGAGTCGAGAAGTTTCCCACCGCAACACCACAGTAACACTCCCCCCCATACTCCAACCCAGCATAAGGATAACCGCCATCCTTGCAAGCATTCAAGCACCCCTCGGTAGTCATCGACGCATCACTCAGTTGATCCTGACGCCAAGACAGCGCGCGGCCGTCCGATGAATTATCGGACCAGCAGCCGACGCTCTGGTAGTCATTTGTAGTGACGCCGGTGGCATCGGCGAAGGTGGGGTCAGTCCAGACGGAAATCTTGGAGTTACCACCGCACGTCTCGGAAGAGTTCCCATTACAAGGGAAGTTACATTCACCAGCGTCGAGAGCAGCACCATTGACGGATTGGCCACAGAAGCAGATGCCGTAGTACTCAAGACCAGCGTAGCGGTAACCATTGCCTAGTATTGTTAGTTCAAGGTCCAAGAGAATAGACTATGTAGATGTGAACATACCTTTACAGAAAGAGACACAAGTCTCAACATCCATATAATCACTCGACAAAGTCGACCGAAGAATCAAAGCAGGAGAAGTCGAGTTCGAGTCATCGAAGCAACCAACCTCAACAAAGGGCTGGAAAGATTCAAGACAAGATGGCAACTCAAAGTTCCACGCCGAAGCGCGCGAGGCAAGCGAAGCCACGGCGAGAGTCTTGATGAGACGGAAAGAAGACATTAGAAGTATAGATCCAGAATGAATTGGGATAGAGAGCAAAACTGAATATGTCTTGAGAACCGACTATCTTACCCTTTTTATACACACCTTCAAACTCCAGTTCCCGATATCCCCGCCGAGTATTCTTCCATCCGCCATCTTTTCTCCATCCCACATTCTAGTCTCTTCGCTTCCCAGGCCACCTCTCCAGCCTCACCGCTCCAGCCAAGAAAGCCCAGCCTAACCCAAACCACCCGCATCGTCTATTCCCGCCCCACCCAAAGAAAGCGTCTACCCCAAATCTCACGATGCCAAAAGAAACCCTCACCCAGCTTGGTTATTGTTATTCCCCAAGGCCCCCATACATTTCAACCCAATCTAGCCTCCGGTCCGTCACACAAACCCCCCTGGCCAGCCCTGGCTGGATACTAGGGTTCCGGCGGCTACATCACGGGTCTCGGACACTCAGCTTGACGGTGCGATACCCATCCGGGCGATGTTTACATAAGTCGGGCATGTAAGCGGTGCCAAGAAAAGAGTTCACTCACCTGGAGGATTCCGTGGCGTTCTCTTCAGCTGACCATGACCAACCTTAATATCAGACTCGCCGGAACTATGCAAGCTCACAGACCCTCTCTTATTCTTAACCTTTTTCTATAGCCTTGTGTAGTTCAGTTAACTATTGTCATATCTTAAATCCTTTTTTGGTAACTCCATGCTTAGACCCGCCCCTCTTTCCCCTTTTTGCTATTTCACACTAAACTTGCCCAGCATGGATGCATCGTGTAACGGAAACTTGACTCTGTGCGAGTTCACCTTACTTTGTCTAGACGACTACATCCACAACTGAGGCCCATCACCAAGACGGCATGTTGCCTGCCGCCCCCAATTTCATCTCCACAAAATTCTTTTTTTCTTCTTCAGCAGACCCCAAATGACCTCATACTTTTCCCCAAAAACTTTGACCATAATCTAAATTCTTCAAAATAGTCCTCTGTAAAAAGCTTGAGCTCAAGGGTCAATATATTGACATTGTCTACATTAAACCATTGATGGAAAGAAAAGCCAACAAAGAAAACAAAAACATAAAATGACAAGACGCTGATTGCTTTTTTGACACTCCTCTTCTTCGTCTCCAACAGTCATACCCATCCAGCAAATCAAACATCCCAAAAAACCATGCAAACGTAAACTAAAACAAAGAACTCTTCACCGTATCCCAGGTATCACAGCCCACCTTTTCACTTGCTCTGCTCGTTTTGCATTCTCTTCGAAGACCACTTGCCTTGGCCGACTTTGAATGTGCCGGCAGAAGGAGCAAGTTTCTCAGTCGGCTCCTCGCGAGCCGCGGGGGCACGAGTGGGGGGACCACGCGCAGGAGGAAGAGTACCACTGCCATCACGACTCCAGCGGCTAGGACCACGCTGGTTAACAGGAATATACTTGTTTCCAGTTGACGGTTGCGCTGGCTCTGCCGCGGGGGCAGCCGCAGGGGCAGCCCGTGGTTCCGGTCTGCTAGGGGCGCTGCTAGAATCAGTGGCAGCGGCTGGAAGAGGCACGGTACGAGGTGCAAGGTTGAGACGGCGACGACCGCTGGATTCAGATGAACGCCAGCTACCCTCCGCAGGCAGGCTCGAGGATGGCTTAGCATTGGAACGCGCCATAGCCTCCTCTTGGCGACGGGCTTGCTTCGCGGCCTCCTCCGCAGATGCTTCACGCTCACGGAGACGGATCTCACGTTGACGGTTAGACTCTTCGCGCTGAGCCTCCTGCAAACGCTCACGCTCTTCCTTTTCGCGGGCAGCCTTCTCCTCGGCCTCGCGGAGCTCACGCTCCTTTTGCTCGCGCTCACGCTTCTCGCGGGCCTTGCGCTCACGGAACTCCTTCTTGCGGGCAGTGACCGCGCGCTCAAACTCACGCTCGGCATCACGGCGGCGACGCTCAAACTCGTCATGACGACGGGCGTGAAGCTGGTCACGGAACTCCTCGAAGTGAGGCATGAGACGAGAAAGGCGGTGCTTGAGCTCAACAGCATAAGCGTGCTTCTCCTTGGACTCAGCGAGGGTCTGAACCTTCATGCGTTCGTAAGCCTCACGGTCAACCTTAATCTGCTGCTCAAAGTCGATAACCAACTTCTTAGCCTCCTCCTTGCGGTAGGCACGCTCAAGGTGGTCCATACGCTTGGCAGTAACACGCATCTTCTGGCTGATATCGTTCTTCTCACGCTCCAGCTGGGCAAGCTTGAGTCTGCGGATATCCGAGCTGTCGACGTTCTGAAGGTCACCGAGCTCCTGAAGGGCCTCGGGGGCAATCTGAAGATCGGCAAGCTGCTTCTGAACCTCCTCGCGACGGACACGGTCACGCTCCTGGTTCAGACGGCGCTCCTCACGCTCCTTCTGTTCGGCGGCAAGACGTCTGGCCTCGGCCTCCTGGAGCTGAGCCTCCAAGAGACGCTTAGCCTGAGCAGCCTCGCGGTCACGCTTGGCCTGTGCCTCCTGGGCTTCGTCCTTGCGCTTCTGAATGATGTCACGGCGGGAGAGAATAGCCTGGTGCTCGGCCTCGGCGCCCTCGCGAGCACGCTGGAGAGCAGCTTCGCGAGCGTTAATGCGAGCCTGGTTGAACTCGGGGTCGATGTAGTGGCAAGTAGTGTACAGAGACTTGGCCAGACGGACCAGCTGGGAGCGGATGATATCTGAGGGGGTACTCTGGAGACGCTGGATAGAACCAGCCTCGGCCTCGGCGGAACCAGCAGCAGAGCCGGAGTGAGAAGCCTTGGCGGAAGAGAAGACGTCGTTGTCGAAGCTGATGACGCCAGTAGCGTGGTTCATGCGGATGGAGAGGTCACCCTTCTTGTTGCCGTTCATGATGAACTTCTCAATGGTAGCACGGCTAACCTGGTACTGCTCGGGGAACTTAGCAAGGTTCTCAACGAAGTCAAGGTCAACAGTGTCGTAGACCTGCGAAAGCTGCTGGAACAGACGGGTCAAGATAACCTGCTGAAGGGGCTGGATGTACTTGGCCATCTCAGCGTCCTCGCCAATCTTGGACAGAATGGGGGAGATCTTCTTGCAAATGGAAAGAGGGTGGAAGTCAACCTCAAGAATGTTGTACAGGTCGCGAATCTCGGGAGCGCAGCGCTTAAGCATCATCTTAGAAAGAGCGTCGCGGAAGAGACCAACACGAGTAGGGGCAGTAGCCATTCCGAGGAGGTGAGTAAGGCGAGAGTTCTTGTTCTTCTTGGCCTCGTCGAAGTCAACCATAGCACCGCGGGATCTGGTGGTGCTGATGACGGGAATAGAAAGGGCAGCCAGGATGACGAACGAAGCGGCACGGCGAATGTCAGCCTCGCCAACGGGAGGGTTGTCAGACTTCTTGCCCTGGCCAGTAGAAACAGCAATGGAAGACTGGCGGAGAAGGGCGAAGTAACGAGACCAGGCGGCAGCGTGGAACAGGTAGTTCTCACCAACGAGGAAGATACGGGTAAGCTTCTCGTAGTAGTTGGCCATCATGACATTCTTGGGGGGCACCTTGCTAAGGTTAAGCAGAGTGTGGATGTCCTCAACGGAGCGGAAAGCCTCCTGCCAAAGCTCAAGCTCAACAGCGACGTTGAGCTGCTTGAAGCGGGTCTCCAGGTGGCGCTGCAGAGTATCGGGGTCGTTCAAGTTGATAGCGTGCATCTGCGACGAGTACTTGGCGGCGGTCTGGACGTGGCTGCGAAGAAGCTCGCAAAGACGACGGAACTCGGTCTTGCGGGCGTACTTCTGGCAGAAGTCAAGGGCCTGGGAAGCGGTGGCCTGGTAGGGACCCTCGAGACGGGCGTTGTTCCGGAGAATGTCAAGAACGGTGCGGTACGCCTCCCAAAGGAACTTCAACCAGGGGGTGACGATGGCACGGTCGGTACGGTCACGGGACTGCTCGCCAGAGACGGTAGCCAGCATGATAGACTCGGGGGTCTCAGTAGCCTCAAGATCATCAATGTTGGCCTCGGTGCTAGCGGTACCCTCAATGCCAGCTTGGACCTCATCGGCCTTAGCCTGGGCATCGGTAACCTTCTTGACGGAAAGATCGATAAAGTGCTTAACAACAAGCTGTGTAGCGTGGATGGTGGTTAGTATGCACGGTTATGTTGTAATCCGATTTGGCTCTGGGGGCGGTAGACATACCTCGATAGTAGCGATGTTGGTGTTCTGAGACATGTTCTTGTACGAGTACAAAGCATCCTTGGCGGGCTTGCCCTTCTTCTGCTCAACGCACAGGTCGATGAGCTGAATCATGACAGGCTCCAGCGAGGCGAGGGGGACATTTCTGGAACGCTTGGAGGTGATGTGCTCGTGAAGAAGAGTCAGGGCGGCGGGAGCCTGGTTGACGCCGATGAGCTCGTGAGCCCGCTTGAGAACATTCTCAGGCTTTTGCTGAGGTGGGGGAGGCTATATTAATGGCGATGTGGAGTCAGTATATTTTTGAACAGCAGAGACGTGTTGAATACGGAAAGGCGGTATGGTGATGCCGGGGTGTATTCCGGGAACGGTGATGCCGGGGGTCGAGTGCCCGGTGATGATTCGCAAGTGCTGTGTACACGGAGTAACAAGTAGTCGTCGTTATATTATAGTGATGGTCTGTATGTACGTCGTATATCCTGGGTCGTCGGTAATTCGTAGTGGCTTGCAATGTCGAGCGTGACGTCGAGGTGATGGTGAGGGGCACATGGCTGTAGCATCGGCACTTGTCCGGGGGCATCACATCGGAGCGAGATGGGAAAATGGGTTCAAATCAGGCGGAAAAACTCACCATTTTGAAAGATTCCTCCGGTCCGAAATGGATTGATTAGTCGGTGAGAGGTAGGCCGTTCCGGATAGAATATCAACGATCGGAGACGGGCGTCAATGGAGGGGTTCGGTAAAGGAGGAAGTCCTGGGGCCTTGCAAACTCAGCATGTGGCTCACTCTGCTCGTTGGACCGCCACAGGCAAGGAGGGGCGCCTCCTACTAAGTTTTTTGCAGGGGGGCGCCAGTTGAGAATTTTGTGCGGGCTGATGCTCCACTTTTCGGAAGTGAGAAAGAGCTTTAATAGGCTGCTAATGGTACAAATCGGGTAGTAAGTATTGTCACGTGACTGTATGCGGTTCAATTTAGGTAACACAACAAAGAACTATTTGGGTTTGCGATTAACATTGTTGTTGACATTGTCGTTTGGTGATGCCCTAACCCTACGGTTGACCGGTTGATAGAAAACAATGCATGTTGACGGGAGTCCAAAGTTGAGATGACTACATGTGATTGTTATACTTGGTAAAGGTAAAACGATCGATTCATCGATACGGCAGACACATATGAGCTGACAAGTATTTTAAGAAACCTAGATTATTGGCGTAAAGTCCCGGTCCTTTGGATAAAGATTCGATAGAGTTGATGCGACACAAGTCACGAATCCCTCTTATCGGGTATTTACTGACGGGATAATAGACCCTAAATGACATGAAGTGGTGATGGGATATTCGTGATATTGTCGATCTTCAACCTCGACCATGACGAGCTTCTCGCACGGGTGACGAATACGGAAACAGGCCGACAGACACCATGGTTCTCTTTATGTAGGGGGCCAGGGCCAGGAGCAGGGGAAACACCATGGAGGCGGGTTTCCCACGACCGCGTCTTTCTTGATTAACTATGCTGTCTCAAATGTGTTGACAGGAGCTATAGAGGTGAAGTGAATCAAGTAAAGACACGGCAGTTTGGCTGAATAGGGCGATTGAGTAAGCTTGAAGTACAGGCGACGCCACTATGCGCCATGAAACAGTATGTACAAGAGACAGGTAATATAGTTGTGTAGCATAAGCGTGAGGCGAATGAATGTGTGTGCATTTGGGCATATGACTGTGAGGTTTGAACCTGACACAGCTGTGCAGATGGAGATTGTAAGTTCAAGTTTATATGCATGGAGAAGACGACGAAACATCAAGACAAGGGAGTGAGTGATGTTGACGGGAAGACTTGGGAAAAAGGGCCGAGGTTCTGGACAACATTGGGAGGATCGTTTGCCCAGATGGGTTTAGTCAGGTGTCAGGCCTGTGAGGATCCCGGATTGTGAGGGTTCTAGGGGAATAAGAAGACGGGAGGGAAGAGATGATCAGTCAGGGAATTTAGATGGGGTTTTCAGGAACCGAATGGTGAAGATTGGATGTAGGTTTGTGATGTATGTAATGTACATACATACATTTTGTAGGTTCATAGGTTCATGGTTAGTGAAGTATGGTAATACTTGTTGAAGGAGGCTTACATATTGAAGCTTGTGATTTAGCGTGCGTGTGTCATTGTAGTAGAAGTTATAGCGGTATTACCCCTGGCTAGATGTTTTATGTAGTATAGTTGCTTTTGCAAATCATTTCAATGCAAGACAAACATCGGTTGTATGTTGTACATACCAGTAATAAAGACACTTGGAGAGCAAATAAGGCGTATTCTGAAATGTGCATATGCCGATTGTATCTACACTAAAGATTGTATTGAACTGTTAGAGAACACAGAGAAATAGGTATAGTGCATGTTTGTAGAAGGTCTATCAAGAAGCTCGGCCATGTTCTAGATAAAGGCAGGTGGATACTGGGTAATATTGTCAAGGCAGGGGTAATGACAGAAAGAGGCAATTATTGTGGCTTAAATGGAGGGAAAAGGAAAAAGGAACATAGGTCAGTGTATGTTGTAACAGCTTCAGTTTGATGGAACCGTGCACTGACTGGTGTAGTTGGATTAGAAATGGAATGAACAAATGTAAGTAGTGTACAATGTAAGTTGACATGTAGAAGGGATGACGATAGTATCATTCCTTTGATGAGAGTAGTCGAGTACATACAAAGTGACAGACACATGCCACATCTTCTTACGTCTGTAGCTGCACACTAAATCTACCAATCCGGAGACCGGACTCTTTTAGTATCGTCAAAAACCATAAACCCCACGGAATCTTCTCATGCAGGGCCATAAACTCCTACTCCTTACCGGTAATAGAAGTAGCATCTAATTATCCACCGCATCAGTACACGAAAACACTCAGAGAGAGGTCCGTGGGTCATTCATCCTCATTTTATTATGCTGTGCAGTGTCTTTTATTTATCCCTCTACTTTGTATTAGGAAAACAGTGCACTTCGCTGTCTTGATTTATCCCCTCTGTTCCCTTTTATCTCTTTTTCTATTTTCACCTTTTCGTTCTTCGTTGTTTCTTTCTTTCCCGTAACTTGCCTTTTTGTTGCGATAATTCAATACAATCACAATCAACCAAAAATCTTCAGTCTCTCGTTACTTCCTCCAAATTTCTTCACGCTCCTTCCTTTTATAAAATAACCCAATATTCTTTATTCTGTAAGTCGCGATTTGCTTCCCAAGGTTCTCAAGTTCCCCCGATTAAAACCCACCGGATCCTCATGTTGCCGACCGAATCACTCGAACAAACGAGTTTGAACGCCCAGCGACCCGTAAATCTTCACTTTTCCCCCCAAAACATCTACCCGCGATATGTGCCATTCCGAACCACAACGCTAGCTATAGTTCTGGCAGCCCGTTCTCTATACAATCTATGATTGGCTAGTACCGCGAACTCCTATTTTCCAACGGTCGCTTGGATTCAGAAATATCCGCATTTCTTCCTTTCTTCATTTGCGACACCAACATTTTCACGATTTTCATCAGCGCGATTATTCATTTTCATTTAGTCCACGAAACAGTACTAACCCAAACAAACCTACAGTAAACCTTTTTCAACGCGTCATTTATATCACGAACTCCGACTTCAATTAATTCTATCATCACCAAAGAAAACCGACATACACACTTGTTTCCGATCTTAAACTTCAACAACACATATAACCCAAAATGCCCCAACACACTTCTCGCGACGTCGGCGACCCAAGCCAAATCAAGAAAACAAAGCAGTCAATGGCCGATTTAAAGTTGCGCCGTCTCACTGAACTTAACAACCGTCTTCGCGAGGATCTCGAGCGTGAACGTATCGCTGTGTCTGCTGCGTCCAAGAGGTAATTGAAACCACCACCCACCATGTCCGGAATCGCTAAACCGAGACTAACACAAACTCTCCGAATAGTATCGTCACATACTGCAATGGCACTAGAGATTACATGGTTCCCTCCGTATGGGGAGCCGTACCACGCGGAGAGGACCCGTATGCGCCTCAGCAGAGTGGTGGTTGCTGCGTCATGATGTAGACAAAAAGGTGTATAGACTTTATTTTCGCCAGTCTACGCCGTTCCGCTTCCACCAATGCGTCATTTGTCACGATATGTTTTTCTATTATTTGTTTTTGTTGACTGTCTGTTCTTCATTGTACAGCATCAAACCTCCTTGTTCTTCCTATTCTTCTACGCACCATGAACGAACGGACGGCCGGCCCCGCGAGACGACATCGGCCACTGCCACTGCCATCGCCACCGTATCCTACGTCTTCAAAGCATTCTTTTTGTTGATATGGGAACACCTTTCTTTATTCCGGGTTTATTTCTTGTTCTATTTGGGATCTGGCTGTTGATGTATTTATTCGTTTTCCTTCCTTAGGCGCTTTGCATTACTGTTTATGTTGTTGAATACCAATTTGTCTGAAACATATTTCCTTGTCTTGTTTATCGTGTTTGATCGTCACGGAAGAGAGAGAAGTATCATGTGAATCTGGAGATTTCGCCTTGATTGATTGATTGCCTTAGGCGGCCGGGGTCTCACGTGACTTGAGTTGTTTTGGAGCACTCAGTCCGATTAGGTTAATTACATATGCGATCAAAGTCGAAGCATTCATCATCCTATCCAAACCAAGAATCCACAATACCTATCAAAATGTCCGATATAAAGTATCCCCGTATCACAATCCAATACTGCACCCAATGCAAATGGATGCTCCGAGCCGCCTACGTAAGTTCCACCATCCCATATACATACATACATACACACCGACATCACCAACTAACATCCATCGCCAGTTCGGCCAAGAGCTTCTCTCCACATTCTCCGTCACCCTCGGTGAAGTATCCCTTCAACCCGCTACGGGCGGTCTCTTCCGCGTGACCGTGTATACATCACCAGACAGCCCTGGAGTCCAAGTATGGGATCGGAAAGAAAAAGGCGGTTTCCCCGAAGTCAAGCTTTTGAAAAGAGCTGTGAGGGATGTTGTTGAACCAGAGAGGGATTTAGGTCATAATGAGATTAAAGAGACTCCCAAAGTTTCGGACCCGGACCCGGACCCGGAAACATCAGTTGAGGCGTGTGTTAGCGGGGAGTGTAAAATATAGAATCCACTCATCCACCGGCCGGGAAAGGAAATTCCTACCGAGAATATAGTACACACACCCTTTCACAAACATAGCCTTTCCACTGTTACTTGCCGTCAGACCGCTAGACCGCCACCCTCAACGCACGTGAAAACTCATGATATCGTGAAAAAGAAATATCCTCTATTGTGGCACTGGATATATGTATAATGTTTTGCAAACCCTTCAAGTTTCCTCCCACCTGATTCTATTCCCACCCTTCTGTCTTCTTCATTCAATCTCCAGTTCATTCCATATACTCTGAGACTCAAACACGACCCGCGGCTCAAATGGATAATCATAACTTAAAATGCTGTCATCAAAAAGCTCAAGCATCTAAACCAACACAAAGAACAAAGTAATAAACCGAAAACAAACATTGGCAAAAACGAAACGACCGTTATTCCCGACAAACCATAATAAACCAACACCATCATGTCTAGGAACCAGAGAGCACAAGTGTAAAAAGAGAGAACGTGTGAAACTGCCAGACAGCGAAAGAATCCCAAAAATCTCTCAAAAACCAACCGACAATGGAAAGAAAAAAGATAATAACAGAAAAAAAACAAAAAAAAAGCCGTAAATTATCGACATGAATTCGCCCAGCTTTAACTGACCCTACAGAGAGCAAACGCTTGTACGCTTCGAGCGTGACTCTCCACGTATCAGCCAAAAGCTATACATAATGGGGATTCTAACGGCGGAACCTAAGGTGAAGAAAAGAAACTGTGTTGGTCAACTGAGTCAAGAGAGTAGAAATGTTTCGTGTCGCGTGAGTCAAGAATGGGAAGGGAAGGAATGCTTGGTTTGGTTCCTTGCATCATGGATAATACAAGTCTACAGAGTCTGGCCCCTCGACCTTGCGACGGGGGGTCCAAAAGAAAACGAGTCCACAGAGGACCATGAGCGTAGACATAGACAATAAGTGTGTATTCTGGCTGATATAAGAAGACAAAACACAATCATAGTGATCATCATCATAACCATTATCCAATCAAGAAGAGCCCTGACAGTCACATAAAGAGAATGTCTTGACTGCCGTGCCGGACATCACAGGACAAACCAAAAAAAGATTTCGTAAAAATGAGGCAAAAGAGGGAAAACGAAGGGAAAAGAAAGCCTTAGTCCAATACCAAACCCGCAAGCAGGTGTGAAAAAAAAAGAACGTCAAGCTAGGGGAGGAGGAGGAAGTGAAAGAGGGGAAGCAAAACCAGGCATCGGACGGAGAAGCAGACCACGGCAAGTGCGCAACAAGACAAGAAAAAGAGCAAAGGCAAGTGGATAGTGAGAAAGAAAGGCAGCCAGAACCAAGAAAAAGACCCATGGTCCTGACTGCACCCCATCCTCTCTTCCTGCCATGCCAAAGACTAGCGAGGTAGCACCGCGCTACTCGGTCCAATGGGAGTGTAATCCCATATCCATTTCCTTCCTTTACTTCTTGCGCGGGGTACCGTGGCCGCCGCTTCCGCCGAAGCTGCCTTTGTGCACATACTTGTTCTTCTTCTCAGCGGGCTTGAGAATCTGGAAAGAGCACAGGAGACTCTCATCGACGCTCATCATGGCGCCGGCATTGTCGAATTCACCGCAGTAGTTGGGGGCCGAGAACAAAGTGACCAGCTGGCGCTTGCTGAAGAACTCGTAACCGTCCTCGACAACCTGATGAGCACGGCAAATCAAGTCCATGTCATGTTTCTGAAGGAAGCGAGAGACGACGTCGGGGCCGAAAGTGAACGATACACCACGGTCGTTTTCGGACCATCCGGTAATATCTTTGTCCGGGTCGGACCAGAGAAGATCGCAGAGCAGACCACAATCGGGGATCTAGAACAAGAAAAAAAAAGACGCACAAGGGTTAGCACAACCAACGACAAAATATGCCCAACACTACAAACAAAACATACATCAGTAGGACGCATGACGCGGCGGATCTGCTCCATCGAGTTCAGGTCAGGCGAGAGACCACCGTGCATGGTGAAAATCTTTTCGTCGATAATAGCGGCGATGGGCAAGCAGTTGAAGCAATCAGTAAACGTCTTCCACAGCTTGATGTTATATCTCCGCTTGCATTCGTCGTAGAAACCATAGATACGGTTAATCGACGCGCACTCGTGGTTACCACGCAGAATAAAGAAGTTCTCAGGGTAGCGAATCTTGTAAGCCAAAAGCAGGCAGATGGTCTCGAGAGACTGCTTTCCACGGTCGACGTAATCACCGAGGAAGAGGTAGTTGGCCTCAGGGGGGAAACCACCGTACTCGAAAAGTCTCAACAGATCGTAGTACTGGCCGTGGATATCACCGCAGATCTATAGGGCGAGTCAGCCAGGAAGATGCGACAAAAGATTAAACAAATAGGAACATACCTTGATAGGAGCCTCCAGTTCAAGCAGAATGGGCTGAGAGATGAAGATCTCGCGGGCCTTAGTGCAGAGGTAGCGAATCTCCGACTCGGCGAGCTGCACCTGCTTTCCAGGACGGCTGCCACGGACCTCGAGGAGACGGTCAATCACGACATCAATGTCAACTTCGTAGTTGTCCGCCATCGTAGAGACTGGGGCTGGACTGTGAATATGTGAAGAGTGCGGGGGGTAGGCTGGAACGGGACCCGGCGCAACAAGAGGAGAGAAAAGTCCGCGGTGTGGGGAGCTCTTGATCGTTAGATGAGCGGCGGAGTCAGCACAAAGAGATAGCGCTGTCTATGTCGATAAAGTTCAGACACTGAGATATCGAGAGTCGTTTGGTCGATGGGGGGAATCGCTGTTGGAGTTTAACTCGAGAGTTGCGATGGTCACTGGGTCGGCGAATGAATGTATTGATCAATCGCGGAATAGGGTTGTTCAACTGAGACGGAAACAAGAGCCTTTTTATGGTGGAAGAGACGATATTAGAAAAATGACAATGATGGGTGTCGAACGAGCGAATGGATGGACAGATGAATACACAAGGAAAGAAAAAAAATGGGAAAGGGAAAAATTTGGGTTCACGCGATGGTTGAAGCTTCTTAGAACAGACAGCCGTGTTATTTTTTTTCTTCTACGCTTTCTGGTAGTAGCAAGAAAAAAAGTACAGCCTAGATTGGTTTGGTAAGATGACAAGGTGGGGGGGGGGGGGACTCATAGCCTGCGCAGGCCAAAGAAGCCAGGTGCAAATTTTTGGCCAAGTGCTGCAGAATATGCGTGATAGGAGGTATACTCTGGGGAGACTACCCTATTAGGTTTCCTCTAAGACTTGTTTTTCAGAAGACAGCCCAGTGCCCTGTACCTGGACAGGCCAGCCCAGTGTAGGGCATCCTACCCGCCCATAGGACCGGCGGATGGCGCGGGGATCACGGGTGTCTAGGAGTAGGAAAGAAGTGAATCTCGGTTCACACCCCACCGTACATGCAAAGGAGCAATGATGATCAATGGGATAAAATAACGCGACTAAAACGTTGCACTGCGGCATCGCAGAGCTGAATCAAATCGTGTGTCTTTGATGTGAAAGGCAATACGATTTAAGCTGCAGAGCGACTGGCGAATGCAAAATTTGCCAGGCCCGGCATTACATTTGCCATGCAGAGTTCAGGGACATGGTGGTGGGAGCTTTGAAGTGTGCCTTGTCACCCAGGTCTTGGGTATTGCGGAATGAAACGGCTGACCAACTCGGACGCCAGCGCCATAGCCAAGGACGGCACAGAGCCTAACAAACCAAACAATACGACAACTGACATCCATCACTCGATGGTGGGTGGAGAACCGCAACTTAGCGGTGCAAGTATGGCCTGGTAGGAGGGGCCGAGACCCTTCTTTGACGCTGATATGAAAAATGGAAGGAAGGTAAGAAGAGACGAAAACCGGTTATCAGGTGGCCATCAACACTTGTCAAAACGGGAACGTTTAGGCAAGTTGGTAGCCTGAAAAGAAGCTATCTTCAAGTCCTGTGTGACCTGATGGACTCAATTCGACATGAGGCAAGAAGTGATAGTATAGAAGCCAGAGAGGGGAAGTTGATCGTGGTAGCCATAGGTTGGGGGCTTTGATAGCCTCAAAGAACAGACGGGAAGGATATAAAACAGACAAGAAACTCACCAGTATATCAGAAGAAAGTTCGTCGTGAAGATAGCGAGCAAAGAAAGTCGCAATCAGGTCGCCTTTGGCGTTGTTTGTTTTGGCTTTTTTTGAATTTTTTTGTTGGTTTTTTTTGTATGAAGAGGGGCTGGGTCCAACGATGGGCACAACAGCAGAGTCCGATGAACTGAATTCTAGGAGATCAAAAACACCTGATTCTCAAGGACTAGACTAGACTTTGGATATAGGAAAATGAGAGAAAAGAATCTCTGGTCGCCAAAGTAGGTATAGAGATAGAGCGCGTCTATCTCTAACCAAGTCGTTGAATACAAGGCGTGCAAAGGCACTTCTTGATGGTATCACTGGGTAAGCTTGACTACGAGTCAAGAAAGGCAACAAAATCTGCAATGATTGTGCCGAATCGTCGGGATATAACAAGCGAGAAAGACTCGCGAGTTACAAGTATGTAGGTAAAGTTGGCTTAAGCCGGTCGCTGGTTCTTTTTTGAGGTTTTATATGTATGGATCGTGAGATTCCTCAACAGTCGAGGAAAAAAAAGCGAAGAGTTGCGGTAGTCGAAAGCAAAGACAGGTAGAAAGAAGACAGAAGAGATATCCGTCAATTCTCAAAAGCACACAGTGGATGTTGAGGCTTCACGAACGTGTGGAGAAAAAAAATCAAGAAGGAAGAGGAAGAAAGGAAGAAGAAAACAGAACTTCAATCGACATACACCAAGATGTAGTAGGCAGTCGTTTTTAGTAGTCGTGGTGCCCAGTCAGTGGAGGCAGGATAGTGGTTAATAGTGAACTCAAAGGGCATGTTACAGGCGGTCGAACAAAGCAAGGCATGAGCTTACTAGGGAGGGGGAAACAACAACTGTTGGCCATTCACAGGTGCGTATTAAAGTGGTAATTGATACTTAATGGTGGAGCCAACCAGTATATTCAATGCCTCAAAGGTGTAGATACATGCATATGTACAGACATGCTTGATCTTCCCAACCAAACTACCGGTTCCTTAAGGAAGTCATGTTCTATAATCAAAGCTGGGAACTACCTCCATAGGAAAAACACCGCGAGGGAATGACAGCACTAACACACACCACAGTCAGCGCTAGTGCTTATCGCTCTAACACAGGCTTAACATGTCAGATGAACATGAGTATCAGTGACTTTAAAAAGACATCAAAGAATCAGGTCTAGGCTGCCACTTTTTTGAGTTACCAACATTACTAGCTCCTTAATAATGTAGGTACATACAGCAATTGTGACATTCCAGCTTGTCTGGAATCACGAGATGCGATGCCCAGAAGTACATTTGTACCAATGAACCTATCTTTAGCATAGCTAAGACATGGAACCCTGTCGAGACGGCATGTTCGCATACTAATTCGGAACATCGGGTGGAACCCTCACTTGAGGGTTTACAAACAACATTGACAAGACGGAATAGGACCGTGGAAGTTTATATAAAAGGATGAATGAGCAATCATAATATTCATTAGGAATTCGTAACCGTCTATACCCATAACGCCAATATCAAAACCCATCACCGTTCAAACTCAAAACTCGACAAGAATGACCCTCCCGAGCTTCTTGTCTCTAACCTCTGTAACTCATATCCATCGTCGCCACTCCCTCTCACACTCCTCATTGACCTCCCTCCAAACGGTGTAGCTGGTGCGGTCAAAAACGATCCCGTGATCCCGGAGTTACTCCTATAACCCAAAGCCGGTCGTGGCAACGCTGGATCAAGTCGTGATGGTGGCGGCACAGGTCTAGGACTGAGAGGTTGCTCGTGACGTTCGGTGAAGGTTCTTTCCATTGTCAGGTCTTCACTACTGGCACTGATACGGCTTGCGCTTCGCGTGGACGGTCCGGTACTAGGGTTTTCGTCGTCAACAGCAGGCGTATAGCGGAACACACGAGCGTGAGAGGTAGGCGAGGAGTGGACACTGGCGGTATCATGGAAGACGGATCTGTCGTTGTCGAGCATGTCCAAGTCGAGACTTCGGATGGAAGCTAGAAGTTCAGTGAAGATAGAGACCAATTCCCGGAATTCAAAACCCTCGAGTGGCGCTGACGAATATCTTGCTTTTTCATAAAGCGAAAGAAATCTCGGGAGATGTGGCGAAGATGGGAGAACCTGTAGGTCTATAAGATGTGCAAGATACTCTCTCAAAGGCATATAAGGCGGCCTTAAAAGAGCACTTATGGCATCAGGGTGTCGAGTGTCAATTTGCCTAGCACCAGTGGCTGGCGGGGCGTTTGGATCGAGAGGGGCGGCTGTAATTGCCTGAGCTTGAAAGATTCCGGAGATTTCATCGAGAACGACACTGTATTGTACATTGGGAGTGTCTTTACATAAAGGAGAGGACCACCCAGGGTGTTCAATAGACCTCCAAGTAGAAAGGAGTGTTTCGGGGAGAACAATGGCGTCCGATTGTTGATGCGATTCCTCTTGCGCCGACTCATTGAGCGCAGTATTCTCAAACTGGGGATAGTCTTCCGAATCTTCCAAAGTCCTCGGTACCGAATACCCCTCCATATCAACTCTTGGCCTCGCAACCCAAGCAACAATCGCACTTCTCCCAAGACATCCCCTCACCATCTTCGCCACTGCCCCGTCAACAACTCCCTCGATGGGGTCAGCCTTCGGAATAGCCGCCAACGCCCGCTTATTCAAATGTAATCTTGTGACATAAACGAATAGGAGAACCAGCACTGCAATGAAATAGACGACAGTAGCGATCCAGATATTATTACGCTGGTGATTTCTGAAAGACTGATAAACAATATCGGTAGGCGTTACGCATAGAAGAAGAACGAGAATGGCGTAGAGGAAAGTGTAAAAGGCGCCATAGATGAAGCGGAAGATAGTGCGGGGAATTATCATTTTGCGGGCATTTTGCGAGTTCTGAAGGGTAGCTTCGTTGAGAAGAGTGAAAGCGATCGACTTTGAGATATTCCGTAGTATACAGGTGACAACCTCAATAACATATACAAAACGAAGGGAATTCGGTATAAAGAAAATGATCCGTGGCTGAGCTTCTTCGTCGTGGCGACTGATTTCCACAAAGGAGCAGGTGCGACTGAACTAGACTGACTAATCACTAACCGTGGTAAACCCACCACCTAAAAGAGTGTATCGTATGTATAAACAAAAAAAGAGTGACTGGAGTGAGGAAAACCCGCTTCGTGATCTCAAGAAAAGACCAAGATCGAAAGAGAAAAAAAAAGTCACAAAGGAGGCTCGTCACGGTTGAAATGCAGTGAAGTGCATACTGACCCCAGTAACCTAGGTTTTACAGCAAATTGCCCATGCATGCGCGGATTTACAGGGACGGTAACTGAGGAATCAGGAATGCCAAAAGTGGAGACATTGCCGTCAGTGCTAACCGTGTGGATACTTCGAGCTCAATTCCTTCAACACTCTTTATACTCGTTAAGCTTAGTCGTGATAAACTGTAAATTTAAGAAATACATGTGCTCTCTCTATAAAAGATTTCCTTTTCCCCCATCGCTATGCAAGCAAAACTAACAAAAAACAATGCGCCGTAAATGCAATCAGGACTAAGAAGTCTCTTCCATCTCCGGGCCTCCAACTGCTTCCCTTGCCAATCTCAGGTCGACGGCCGACAGTCTCAAATCAGTAGCGTACTGTTCAAAGCCGTCAAGGAGATCCGCCAGGCCGCTTCTTAACTCCGCAAGAACGGCATCAACTTCAGGAGTTTCCCTCTGGCGCGAAATGTCCGTCCAATGGTTGGGGAAAGTGGCCTTGAAGTTCTCAATGTCTACAATGAGATTGGTGAATTTCCGAATTAGGCCACCAACGTCCAAGTAGACCTTGCCCAATTTGTCCTCCGTGAGAGATGCAACGGCCAGCCCCGACAAGGCGGTAACCGTGTTGATGTAAATGCTGGGCTCGGCAAAGGGTGAGCCCAGGACAGCGACAGTGAGTCTCTGACGGAAGGTTTCCCGGAAGAACGGGCCAATATAAGCATTCTCCAGGACACGAACGGCAATTTTCTTGAAGAGACCGGCAACCTTCTCAGGAGCCATAGCCTCCTGTTGTTCCTTTGTGATAAGTTTATCACGGGCAGTTTCAAGAGTGCGACGAGCCATGGGACTAATGCCGGTACTGGTCTGCGAGCCAGATGCAATAGCATGTCCGATAGCCTTTTCGAGTTCGCCCTTGATAGTGGTGTCCTTGGGAGGAGCCTGGAAAATAGCGCCTTCCTGGACAGGAGCAAAGGAACGAGGCTTCACGGGAGTAACGGCATTTGCCTGTACAGCTACAGATGCCGGAGCATTGTAGGTCTCAATCCGCTTGGTGATGCTATCAAGGGTGTGAATACACGCCTGATAAACCTGGGACCAGATAGCACCCTCCTTGCGGTCAATGTCCTCAAAGATGGCCTTTCTTCTATCCGCATGTGACATCGCAATGTGGGCGAGCTCCCAGAGTGCAAAGGACCGGACAGAGAGCTTTTTGCTCTTGAGACCATTAATCAAACTGCCGTTGGGATCCTTTGACTCTGATGTCAGCGGCTTTCCGTTCTTAAGGGGGTCACGGCCAATCATGTGAGTGAAGGCCACATTGCAGAGATTCCACATGAATAGAAGTAGAAACCCGCTAGTAGAACACTGTATGATGGTCGTGAGAGTCAGTGGCCATGAAGACGGGGTCATGTTGGTACGTGGCATGTTGTAAAAGGGACGGGTGAAGGAAAGCGTCCAGGTCCAGATAGTAGACCGCAAGAAGATGTGGTATACAATGGTGTTGACAAGGAGCATTATCAAGCTACCAGTACCAGCGTTGATGAGAACCCGGGGAATTCCACGGGCCATCTCCTGTGCCAACGCGTCGTCCCGGTTGACTACCTTTCCATCCTTCTTGCTACCGATTCGGAGACTATCCTGGTCGTTCCAGAGATGGACAATTGACTGAGCAATAGCCAAAAGAACAAGGTACGATCCCAAGAAAAGCGGCTTCTCGTTGAGTCTATGGCGGTCGTTCCCGATATGCTGAATCAGGTGCATCTGAGACGAGGCCGAACGGGTAGCCATAAACACAGGCCAGAAGCACGCAGTTGAAATCAGGTAAGAGAAGAAAACCTCGGCAGTGTGAAACGTCGCCAGGTTTTGTAGGAGAGACCGGAAGCTGGAGTTGGCTGTTCTAGTGCCAACATGGTATTGTCCGATGCGTAAGAAGAGTACCCAGATGCCGGAGATGAGCAAGAAGAATGTACGCACTCCAGTGGGACCAAATGGGAACCAAGCCCACAGATCTAAGTGAGACACGACTATGTTAGTAACGATTAACCCATCATAAGCAGCCAAATAAACATACACGAAGTCCATGGTGCAAGCAAGACAGCCTCAGCATAAGCAGTCAATAATAACACAACTGCAGTGCTCAAAAAGCGCTTCTGCAAGGCGGCTTGCAGGAAATCCCGATACGGCGGGGTCCGGATGATTCTTTTCGCCATTGTAATCGTTAGATGACTCGCGGGTTCAAAAAGAGTCAACAAAAAAGAACGGCGTGATGCCAACTCGGAGTAGAAAACAACAGCAAAGACTCCAGCCGTGAAATAGAAGGCTACCACTCAAAATATTTTATGGCAACAACGTCAACAGCTACACAGGAGCTTGGCCTGTAAATAATTGTGTAGTTACATTAGACAAAACGCGAAAAGCTTCCCACGCCAAGCTAGGCTGGTGTGACAGGCAAGACGTGGGTAGCTTTGCCTCACGTGTTTATTTTTATAGGGTTTGAGACCCTTGCCTTTGTTCGAACAGGAGCCATTATGTCAGCGTTTGGATGATGTCGCATGTGGCAGGCAGAGTGCGGGCAACAGTGATTCCCTTTTCAATTTAACCTTTCTCAAATTGCGATATATCGCTCACCGACGACGTCATTCGCCTGCGACTTTTTACATCACTGGCTCTTATTAAGTGGTCTATATTCCCACAAGCGCACTTGCATATCGCGCGCATTCTCCACTGACGCCATTGCGCATATCGATCTCCACTCCACTTAATCACCTCACCATGTCCGGCTACGACCGCCTTCCCGATCTCGAGGCCGGCACCTCGCAGGCGTCATACAGCGATGATCCGGCTTTCAAATCGCTTCTCACCGAGCTTCGCAATAATGTTTTTGCGTTCCAGCGCACCTGTTCGCAACTTCGCACTGATGTGAATCTTCTTGGAACGCGCCGCGACACATCCAGATTGAGAGAGCGAGTGAGCAAGTTGCTAGAGACAGCTAAAGGACAGTGTCAAGGCCTGGGCGATGGAGTGAAGAAGTTGCAGGGTGTAGAAGATCTTTCTGTGAGTTCCTTTGAGAATAAATACGACAATGGTGATCAATGCTAATAATCGGTAGAAACAACAAAAATATGAGCAGAACAAGGTATCAACTCAGTTCCAAGACGCCCTTCGCGATTTCTTGAATCTCCAACGGCTGGCCCTGGAGAAAGAAAAGTCCACCCTCGCCAACGCCACCGCCACCGCCGAAGAATCCTCTTCCCCCGCCGGCGCCAGTTCATCCCCGAGCGGACCGCAACAAGAACTTCTCCTCCAGCAGCAAGAACTCATCAACCTTGCGCCACAATCAAGCGTCGATTTCCAAGAGCAACTTATCATTGAGCGCGAAGCCGAGATTCAAAACATTGAACGTGGAGTCAGCGATATCAATGTGCTTTTCAGACAGGTTAATCAGATTGTGGCGGAGCAAGGGGAGAGTTTGAATACGATTGCTGATAATGTTGAGCGGACACGAGATGATACTAGAGGGGCTATGACGGAAACTGCACAGGCTGCGAGGTATCAGAGAAAGGCACAGGGGAGATGTTGTGTGCTTTTGGTGATTTTGACTTTGATTTTGAGTATCGTGTTGTTGGCTATTTTCTTGGATTAAGCGGGCGGTGATGGCGTTGGGGGTGGATCTTTTTTTGTCTTTTTGTTTTGTTATTTGAATCTATATTTATCGTACATCTGTTATACAGTATCTCTCTTATCTTACAACTTCTTTGGGATACTCTCACCCCACCAGTTCAAAGGCTTGCCTCTCTTGATGATGGTCGCAGGGGTTTTGTTGGCTTGATCAGTGACCATCTTCCCCATGACATCCCAGTGTAGGCCCGTTAATGGGTCAATATCCTTCTTCTTTTGGATCCAGCTGAAAACCCGGTAGCTGAGAAGACTTGACAGGACAAAGTAAGAGGAACCGGCAGTCAAAGAGTCAAACCCAGCAATAAACAGTGGGGTTGCCAACAGAGAGAAACGGACCATCATTGCACGGAATTTACCCATTGAACCCTTCTTTTCAGGATCTTCCTTGCCAAGCACCGTCATCCAATCGGCACGGGTCCGGGGAATCCAAGACCATACAATCAAACTGGTAGATAACACGGGTAACACATACGTCGGGTCATGCATCGTGAGATCCTGAAACCACAGTGCTCCTTCGGTAGTCAACGACTCATCCGGCACAGCTAACCGATCCCCCCACACCGTCAACCCGCCCGTAAGCCGTCTAAACAACGAAATCGACCAAAACCACGAACTCAAAGAAACCGCAATAGCAGTATAATTCAAAGTCTTCCCCTTTGACAAATCCGCCGGCGTCTCTCCCGCCGCTTTCCAAATCGGGCCCATCTGACGAGAGACGGCTGCGGCATCAACATTGGTGTCGCCGTAACTTTTCAAGAACTTGGATCGGGTCACTTGGGCTAGGAGGAGGGTACGGAGGGTTATGGTGCGTCGACGGGAGATTATCCAGGAGAGAGGGGCGCGGAATATGGCGGTGTGGAGGACGCCGGAGATGGGAATTATCAGGTACCATGGGACACCTGATGCGGCATGTAGAGAGATGAGTGCCTCTTGAGCAGGAAGAAAGATGGGGTCGAAGAAGAAAGTCCGACGGGTGCCGGGTAATGGACGCTGAGCTACCGAGCCCCGTAAGGTCCGTAAGGCCCTGAGACCATTCACATGACGTAAAGAGTTCATTTTGAGTTACCTGCTGACGTCTTGGTCACTCACATATCTTCACAAGTCGTTAAGATCACATGCTTAGTCATCTAGGTGGGTCAGTCAAGTATTCCAGATGACCGGGGTACATGGGTAGATAGCTTAGCTGCAACAACTTTAAGTAGTCTGTCCTGTCCTTGACAGTGCGGTTTCAAAGTTGATGCGACATTTGTAGTTGTGGCATCTTTAATGATTTGAATGGATTTTGTAGCCCAAGTGGCGATATATTGTTTATTCTTACGAAACTATTGACTAGTTTCTCTCAAAAATGGACTCTGTAAATCCCGAACTATGCTCTGCGACAGCACCAGCGACATGCGCCTCGACTGAATCGACATCCTTCCTAAGTGGCGTCCCGTTATATATCCTCTTATTCCTCGCGGCATTCACCGCTGTGAACCCCGACTTGCTATTCCTCCCATTCCAACTCGTTGGGCGCGGCTTAGGATGGTATCTTAAGACAAAGACGGCTGGTCGCCGGACTACGATACTTGGGACTGTGGAGGAATCCGAAGAGAGTTGGGCTGAACTGAGAGCTTCCGGAGAGAAAGATGGAATTGTCCCTGGAGATGATAAGTCGTGGGGTCGTGGCAAGATTATAGCTTTTTATCATCCATTTTGGTATGTCGTTTGAAGGGAAGTCCTAAGGATACAACTAACGAATCAGCAATGCCGGTGGCGGTGGTGAAAGAGTCCTTTGGGCTGCTATCCGCGCAACTCAGCTGCGGTATCCACAGGCTCGCATTGTAGTCTACACAGGCGATGTGACGGCCTCGAAAGAGGATCTTCTTCGGAGAGTAAAGAAGCAATTCAACATTACTTTATATACACCCACGATAACGTTCCTTTACCTCACGACCCGCCACTGGGTTCTCCCATCGACATGGCCTCGCTTCACTCTCCTCGGACAATCTCTCGGCTCTCTTATCCTCGCATACGACGCCTTTTCACTCGTCGTCCCAGACATCTTCATCGATACAATGGGGTACGCCTTCTCTCTCGGTCTAGCCCGTCTATTATTCCCCAACATGGCAACCTCCGCCTACGTCCACTACCCCACCATCTCCACCGACATGCTTTCCTCTCTCGATCCAACCGCAACCACGGGGAATCTCGGAGTCAACGCCGGCCAAGGAACTGGATTCCGCGGGGCAGCTAAGAAGATGTACTGGCGGTTATTCGCAGCTGTATACTCGCGTGTCGGAGCCACAGTAGACGTGGTAATGACCAACTCCTCCTGGACCCAAAACCACATTCAAACCCTCTGGGGTCCTCACAGACCCGCCACCTCACGAGGTATCTCCGTCGTCTACCCGCCCTGCGCCGTCGACGAAATGGCCGCCAAAATCCCCGTAACCGCCGAATCCGAAACGAAGCGCGAAAAAGCCATAGTCTGCATCGCCCAGTTCCGTCCCGAGAAGAACCACCGTCTGATAATCGAGTCCTTCGCCACCTTTCTCTCCCGGGACACGCCCGCCTCCCGGGGCGCCAAATTGATTCTTATTGGGAGTGTTCGTGACGACGCGGACTCTCGTCTTGTCTATGAATTACGTTTACTAGCGAATGAATTGGCAGTGAAAGATTCCGTGGATTTTGTTGTTGATGCGCCGTGGCCGACTGTGTTGGATTGGTTGAGTCGGGTTTCGGTGGGTGTTAATGCCATGTGGAATGAACATTTCGGGATTGGTGTTGTAGAGTATGAAGCTGCTGGACTTATTTCAGTAGTCCATGACTCTGGAGGTCCGAAGATGGATATCGTCACTGAGGTTGATGGGGAGAAGACTGGTTTCCATGGTGTCACTAAGGAGGAATTTGCAGATGGCTTTGAAAAGGCTCTCTCTTTGGAAGTTCCTGAAGTCATCAAGTGGCGTCTCCGGGCACGCAAGAGTGCCCAGCGCTTCTCAGAACAAGTTTTTGCTACCCGCTGGCTTGAAGAAATGGAAGGGGTTGTTGCGCTGTGTAAATAAAGCAACCGTAGTCATATATCACAATCTATCTACTCATACTTAAACTACCAACCCTCCGCTGTTCTTCTGTCTTGGCTCGCCGACTGCTTCAAAGGAGCCATCTTCCCGAACCAAGATTCCATGAACTGCACTCAGTCCAGCGCGCATTCCCACGGTATCATGACCCTTTCTCTGTAAATCTCTTGTAATTTCTTCGTCGAATCCTTCTTCAAGCCAAATCTCATTAGGAAGTAACTGGTCATGTTGCCGGGGACGTTTCATAGCCTCCTCCAGTGGCATTCCATGTTCCATGACGTGCCAGATGACCTGAGTCGTGGCCGAGATAATTCGAGAGCCACCAGCTGCTCCGATGGTCAATAGGAGGCCAGCACCGGGCTCAGAGACCATCACGGGGGTAACAGAAGAAAGGGGGCGTTTGCCGGGTCTGATAAAGTTGGCGGGAGAAGGGGCAAAGCCGAATTCATTGCTAACCCCTGGAATTGAAAAGTCATTCATTTCATCGTTGAGGATGATACCAGTTATAGGGTCCAAAAGCTGTGCTCCGAACAAAAGATTGATGGTCGTTGTCATCGAAGTAGCCATACCGTTGGCGTCGGCAGTGACAATGTGTGAGGTTCCCTGTCCGGGAGTTGTCGATATGTTTCTAGGATTATACGCTGATACTGGCAACGTTGAAGTGTCATTGATCTTCCAACGCATAATATTTGTGATATTGGGGTTGATAATATGATCTTGAAGGGCATTTACACCCTCGACAAAATCCGGGTCTCCAAAAGACATGCGTGCTCCGTAAGCAAACCGCATGGCCTCGTCAAAGCGATGAACCGAAAGTTCGGGCTTCTTCTCCCATACTTCGGCTGCATCTTCAAAGTTGTCCATGATGCCTAGGTTACTGAGAAGAATAGCTCCAGATGCAGGTGCTCCGACGGTGGTGAGAGTCTTGTTCCGGTACCCCATCTGGAGAGGTGTCCGTGTAATAACATCATAACTAGCCATATCCCTCATTGTTAGAATTCCGTGATCATCGCGAACTGTCTTTACAAGGGACTCGGCGATAGGTCCTGTGTAAAATGAGTCTGGTCCTTCTCGAGCAATTCTCTCCAAGGTAGCTCCATACCGAGCTCGTGTCATGATTTCACCCTCAGATAACAGTCGACCCTCAGGAGCAAAGTCCATGGCCCAGTTTGGATCGTCAATTAGGAACTGAGTAGGCGAGATGCTCAAAGTAATGTTCATATAACGAACAAGATCTTCGCTGACTCTGAAGCCTTCCCTCGCGAGATTAGCAGCGGGCATAACTAGAGTCTTCCATGGAAGGGACTATTCGTAGTTAGCATCAGTCTCATCCCAAGTAATCTTATACAGTCAACTTACCCCATATTTCTCGTGCAGGTACTGTAGTCCTTTTATTTCCCCAGGAACTGCAACTGACAAGCCACCAAATACACTCTTCATTGGCTCTTCTTTGAACATGTCCTCGGTTGCTGCTCTTGGTGCCGTCTCCCGGAAATCAACAACCTCAAAGTTCCCACTTTCATCCCGGACCAAAACGAATCCGCCTCCGCCTATTCCGGAATGATACATGCCAACTACGCCAACACAAAAGGTTGTAGAGATTAGACTGTCAATAGCATTTCCCTATAGTGGCGTCAGATTAGTTGTAGGTGTGAAAACTCAAGACAGGACTTACACCACGGGCCAGGATAGATTTGCCTATCTTAGAGCATTCTATACTTTCGCTGGCGACGGCGCCATTTTTCCCGGGTTTGGCGGTAAATACTATTGACGATGAAGGCGATGCCAATACCGACAATGGCAAGGCTAGCAGCGGCGCTACTATGTCGAGTCTCATTATTGCTGTTTGTGGAGTTGTTGTTGTTGACGGAGTACAAGCGTGGAATCAACGAATTCCAAGATAAGAATGTCGCTGATAAGAGTTAATGACTCGGATGGCCTGAGCGGTGAAAGTTCCGACACGGTGGATCAACTCGGAAGGATAACGGAATAAAATGTATATACTGATGATTGTATTTCTTAATCACTGATAATTGATTCGATACGAATAGGATTACAAACCAATGACGTCGTGATGGAACTCTGGGGCCGAATAAAAGTGGACCTAGTCACTTACACAAGTAGTCGGAATGAATAACACCCAAACAATTCTTAACAGAAGGTACGGGTCAGTGTCGTGTAACTTCAGTTTTTCGCCTTGATTTTAGATTCTTGCTCTTGCGTTTTCAAGCACTAGCATACACCCATACACAGATGGCAACAACCTATGTAACCGGCGCAGTTCCGCCTTCCGCCTTTCGTCCCCGACCCAATCCCGGTCACGTGCTCTGATAGGTTTCCGCCGCAACCCTAGCACATGTATCACAAAGTTATGCAGGGGCGAATTAAATAATCTGCCAAGAACTATCGTCTATTGTGATTCCAAGAAACGTGGATGTCTATGTTTAGACTTTTGGAATGCAAGGGCTAGGGGAGATTGCAAGGAGGCAGTATGGCTGGGGGTAATTGGAGCAGGACGAATGTGACTGTGACTGCGACTGGCGCGGCTATGTTGTGGTTTGAACAGTGACTGATCAAGTCGAAACCTTTGCGATGGCTATGATGTCGCGATTTGGTTGACCTGATTCGTTTCGTCTTTGTGTGGATGTATGATGTATTGTGGTTGTTTATGCAGTATACTCGGCTGTTTCTTGGGTATGTATGTACATACGATCGTGGTGCCCATGACTTGGTCTGTACTTACGGCCCTGAAACGGAAAACTAAACTAGTCTAGATGATTCTAGATCTGACTGAGCTAAGGTTTCGATGGGATTTTGACGACCTGAATGCGAACTGCGGGAGGAGTATAATGAACCAGGAACGGGCTTTAGCAAGTGCCGTGAGGGGTTTTGATACAAGTCCAAAGGTCTGGTGGGACAATCGATGTTGGGATCTAGGTTGTGGCTGATTGTATTTTCGTAGACTTGATACTTTGATTCTTTGGCGTGTCTAGAAACAATATGGTCTGTGAATCTCCCCATCAACTGGCTTCTTCTGTGTAGGTGTCACCTCATGTTCGGGAATTTCATAGAAAGTCGTAAGCCCGGGTGGTATCAGTTTAATAACTAGCTAAGAGCCCCATCAGTTGTCCTGACAGCCCGGTTATGACATCCATATAAACGCCACAAACGTGCATAATCCAACCTCTTGTAATGAACAGGTTATATCGAGCTGCAGAAACGTCTGTGATTTGTCCGTGGTAGTTTCTGTGCATAGATGCATATTTCTAGAAGGTGGAGAACGGTGAATGAAGAGTGCAAGAGAAGGCTAGGAACTGGATATGTATGTATGTACATATGTCAGTGCGAAAGACCGGAGAGACCCGAGGCTATCTAGGAATGTATGTATGTACATACATACATACACATGCATCTTAGTGGCTGGGTACGGTGAATCTATTGCTTTGACGTAGATATTTGTAAGCGAGTCCGGAGTTTACGGTAAATAACGAGGTCAAACGTCATTGAATATGTCGGTGAGAATGAATCAAGGAATCTAGAGCCGCCCATGTTTGATCGGACCTCTCATAGTTTGCACATCTTCCAAAGCCCGTGCCAACTTGGCGAGGATAGATCTAGTCTTGGCACAAGAAAGAAGGAAGATACATACAAAAAACTGTTGGGTTTTTTTCTCTCCGGGCAGGCAGTACCGGAGAAATCAAAATCGGCCCACTAATTTGATCAATGACGTTTCCTTTTCCCGAGAGATACCTGAAGCCTCTTTTATGCTCAGGCATCGGTTCTGCACTGCCTTGTTGAGGAATCCGGAAGTGATGAAGCGAAGGCCAGCCTAAAGTTCGGAAACGAGGGTTTTTAAAACATGGTTCTTGCGGGAGGCTGAGGCGCGAAGTGATGGGTAGATTTTCATAATGAATATGTTAAATTTGTGCATGGTAACTATAGCAGCGTTGTATTAGATGCACAGATGGTGATGTGGGTTATGTAACCCTATTGTTGAGGACTCGAGTTACAGATTGGGAAGGATTGATGAAGTTGTACTTGGTGAAACAAAGTTTAAGGACAAAGGTCAAGGACAAAGGTCAAGGTAGTATTAAGAGTCCAAAGCAAACGCAAACTATCATAGACATACATGTATACATGTAGCAATCACGATTACCAGCAATTTGTAAAATCACTCTACATTCATACACTCGCACCCGCGTAGCTGAACGCTCAGGCATACGAGGGACAAACACATCAGCTGGAAAATAAAACCCAAATGCCAGATGGTCACATAAGGATTGTGTCAAAGTTATACCAAATCCATTTTTATCCAACACGGCGCTTGTGGAATAACTCCAGCCATTTCATTGGACTAAGCTGCGTTAAGGCGTTTGCTAGGTTTTCTCAAGCTAGTCTAGGGATTAGCCGCTGCTGCAGGTACAGTGGGACTTGGGACCTGGGTACGTTTCAGGACCGGCGGGGAGGAAGTCATGGAAGAGGCCTTTGGGCTGGATGCTCGCTGGATGTGGGGGTTTGACCAATTATCTGGGAGACTGGTTCTGTATTGAGTCTTATATATAGTTGGGCGGTTTGACATCGTTACAATGGTGGACGGCGAAACGATATATGCGGGCGTTGAAGTAGCCGTTGCTTGGGCGCGGACTGGATGTTTGGGAATTCTTATGTGAATGGTTAAGACTGGGTTTCATTGTAATTGTGGGTGTTAAACTAGTATTAGTTCATTGGGACCCTGGGGAATGGATCTATGACAATTGTTTCCGAGGACATGACAGATAGTGGGAGAAGTCCACAACTTGCATATTTCCGACTTCATCACAAATGTAAACACATTAGGCAGGCAGTGCGTTAATGATTGGCCGTCATGATCTTTGCGGGGTGACATGTTATAGAGGCCTCGTGGCGATCATACAGGGACGAAAATCTGGTTGTCATTGTATTGTATGGCGATGAAACAATGCATAATGAATATGAATCTGCGGAATCACAAATGATGTTGTGTATACGGTAGTTTGAATTAGATTAAACTTTGAGTTAAAGAATAGCTTTAGTTACCCGCACCACGCTAGTGAATGTCCTCAGACTTAAACTATACCCACGAAAAGTTGAAACCAAAGGAAACATAACAAACCAGTTTGTTCATTATTACTCAAAAGTGCAAGAAAGAACCAATGATTTCTTGTTCAGCACACCAAAAGTCAAGCTACTTCATGTCGTGTTTCCTATAAACTAGTTAGTTTTTGGGTCTTCAAGTTTCACTCCCTTGTTGGGCTGTTTCGATTCTCGCTTGTTTAACGAGGATATACCCGTTACTTAGTCAATCGGAGGCAAAAAAAACCCAGAAAAGAGCCACGATGTTGTGCGGCGTCTACTGGTTTGTGGGATTTACAAAGATGCGTGGTTTTTTTCAGAAGGACATTTAGACTAGTTTTTGTAGAGGACAAACTGTGATCAATATTGATTTCTTCTTTGTAACTTCCAGCTCGGTGATCTGTCTTATGACAATTCGTTTATCTGTCACTACCATCGGCTGGACCGTTTCTTTTCCCGCGCCCAAGATTCAACGATTCTTTGTTCAGTTGATAATCCAACAACTTCCGCGGCTACTCCTTTTCTAAATCCAACGAATTCTGTTCGAAACAGGCGCAGTTTTGTTAAGTAGGAGGCACAACGAAAAATACGACTTGGGTTGTTAGAAAAGGTCATTATCTACCGACCAACGACGTTACGGAACGGCCCTTGAAGGGTATCTTTGAAGGAAGGGTCTATTTTCAGAATGAGTGATCCTACAGTCACCACGTTGGTGACGTTCATGTTGTAAGTTTCTGTTCCTTTTCTTTTGATTCTTCCATTGGATAGTACTTTTGCTTGAGGCCTGGTCCCCCAAGATGGGTGATATTGACCCCGCCTTCACCGTTAAAAAGGGCTTTTTTACTCTCTTACTTTGACATCACCTTCCCGACAAACAGTTGGACAGAAAGTTCCATGCCAAGTGGCAACCTTTACATATAAGTGTGCGTCAAAGGTGGTGCACTGATGGAGGTGAATCTTCCTGTTTAGGAAATGGTTACGATGACGGTCCCGAGTAGTTTGGAGACAGTTCACGATGAAAGTAAGATGAGACGCTTTGAGCAGAGAATGGTTTGAAAGAAAGACGTGGCGATGATGAACGAACTATGAACTTTGGTGGTTCGTGGCGTTTTGGGGAGTATACTTGTCCAAGTTGAGACTGAGCCTTGTCAAGTGACGATGTACATACATATACTACTTTGTTCATTGTAACGTGGTTCTAAACTATGGCTTCAAGTAAAACTTCAAGTAAAACTTCACTGCCTACTTTATGCAAACCATTTCTTTCAAAACCAAACCAAACCAACTCGGTGAATCGCTCTTTCTTTCTCTTGACAGTGTCTAAGCGCTCAGCCAAAACCCAAGAATGGCCCCGTCCAACTTGGCTACATTTCAACAGTGCATCCGGGAATGAAGATTTTTTCATTCATCTTCAATTCTTTATAAGCCACAGTTGTTGAACAAGTCTAAGAGATAAACAAACAACACTACTCTCTTGTCTACTTGTTTAAACCCAATCACACTGTCACAAAGAATCTTCTTTGCTGCTCGTTTATGTCCAGTCTATTCAGTCAGTACATACACACCCTAGCCAGATTCACGACCAACCAAACAACCAAACAACCGAGCGTAAAATCAATCATTCACTCCCAAAATCGTGCCCCAAACGCTTCGGCTTTTTATTCCATTGTTTAGCATCACCTTCAATTTATCGACTATTTATCTCCCCACTACCCAATTAGGCTCGGTCTTTCACTTACATATATCCTGTCGCGGGCCGTTTTTCTCGCATCTTTCCTGTTTCTTGTCTTCGTCTGGTTGTTTCTGTCATCTTGTCTTGTCTTGACATCACCATTTCCTTGTTCTCTTTTCACCATCATCACTATATTGGCCCGTCACTCGTTTATCGCTGGCCGATAATTACACGTTGCCCTACGACCACTTTCACGCCATCTACTGTATATTATCACCATCCTGCTATCTTTACTTGCTTCCTTCCGTTTGTTACCTACAACGTATGTCTATACCCGAGAATATCGTCCTTCCCTTTTGATCGAAATCATCTTTGTGTAATCTGCGACTTCCCTTTGAGACACAAGTAATCTGTCTTTACTGCTTGACAATTGTATGTCTCTTCTAAATCTGCCACTCCCGCCACATCATATCGTCAGCCAGTCAGCCAGTCAGCCAGTCCGTCAATCCGCCAGCCGCATCGAATCTTTTTCACTCAAAACCATGGTTTTCTTCGATGCCATAACCGGGATCTACTCCCAGTCTATGTATCCCTGGATTTCGGCCGACGGAATGTCCATATGGCTGGGCCACCGCCTGCAAAATGAGACTTCCCTTGGTTCCAAGCCTCATCGCTTCCCGTTATTCCGTAGACCTTTGGGTTGCGCCGTCTTCAAGTGGAGCGGGCTTCCTGATTGGCCCACGGTAGACTGCCTCCCTGTAATATCATGGTGCTTCGCAATGTGCTGTACCACGGCGGAGTGCAATGTGCATACCGTATGCAGGTGCCAGTTCTGGGTTAGCACCGATGAGCGGGATATCTGGTTTCGCTTAACCAACAAGTTCAATATCGCGACCACATCTGAGAGGGCCTATTCTGAGAATTTGTCTATATAAACCAAAGGAACCGGTCTTCCAGTTCATGTCTGTCTAGAGTTAGACTTTCTTCCCCCAAGACATTCTACCTTCCTAGTCTCTCATTTTGTTTCTTTATTCTTCTCATGACTTATGATTTAGACATTCAACCTCTTCTATAAAACATTACTAATCTCTTTTCTTTTCAGTCAAACATCTCCTAAAACTCTCACTGTCCATCTTTTCGGATCGTGGGATAACTTTACAAATTCATACGCCCTATCACGAGACTTCCGAAAGGATAAAGGAGCCTGGAAAGGGTGCTTTTCTTTTCGTGACATCATCTGTGACGGGAATAACGATTACGACTTTCTTGATCTCCCAGTTGAAAACGACACTTACGACCATTGTACTCGCTGTAACATCAACTCTAAGAAGTCTCCGAGTAAACGCTCTGGTGGTCTACGTATGGGAGCTACCTATTACTACTACGTATGTTATGTCACAAACCACTTGAACTATATCAAGACACTAACAAAACTATAGTACGAACTTGACGGATCTACCGAGACCTACGACTCTACTCTCCCTTCAACCACCAAGTGCCCATATCTTCCAGGCCAACCCATCAACACTTTAACCCTCCCCACACTTTCCACTTCCCGCCATAGGTCTGCTTCCATGTCCTCTCTCAGACTTACAGACTACACCACCATGCGTCCCAACGACCGTTTCGTTTCCCCCCGTGCCGCCCCGTCGCCATCTCCCTGTCCATCTCCATCTCTTCACCCCCAAACCTCCGCCTTCCGCTTCGGCTATTCAACTCCCCGTCCAGGCTCGTCATACGGCGAAGCCAAGGAACCAAAGGAACCAAAGACCATCCCTAACATCCTACGACACAAGGCATCTTCCCGTTCTCTTTCCCCCGCTCCATCATGGCGTCGGTTCTTCCGTGGTTTCCGGGAGAGATCAAACAGTGATAGAGATCGTTCTATGGAACGGGAAGCTGAGGAATTAGATAGATTCCGTGCTGTTAGACCAGCTCAGCCACGGAGTATTTCTTATAACTTTGCTTCTCAGCAGATTCATGCCCCTGTTGCTAGACAGCCGGTGCCTGATTATAACAACTACGTTGACGTAGAGCCTTTCCCGCGCAGTGACTCTCGTCAGACTAACCGCAGTCGTGAGATTTCACCCGAGAGTCTTCGTCGGTTCCTCGTAGATGACTTATCTCCCGTGCGGTCTGCTTCTTCCCTTTCTACCGTCCACCCAGCACCCATTTGTGCCAACCCTGAAGTCTACGTCACCCCCGCTCCATTCCAAGGTCACGCTGGCTCCCACATCATCCCATCTTCTCGTCCCGTCTCTTCCCGTTCAGCTCGTTCGTTCACCTTACCAACGGGATACCCTTCCAGTCTTCTCGCCGCATCTCCCCTCCTTGCTGCTCCCTCAATCACCTCCGATATCTCCGATATCGACATCGACATTGAATCCAACGCCCGCTCATCTCTCGATCTCGACGACGAAGATGACGACAACTTCGCCAGCCCCATCATCCCCGAGACTCCCATGGGTTTCACAACATTCCTCTCTCCCCCTCCCGCCGCCACCAAGCGCGTCCCAGTCCCCCTCGACTCCACCCGCTTATCCACCGCCAGCTACAAGCTCAGCAGCGCTCTGCACTCTCCCACCTTCGCCTCCTCTGCCCGTTTCACCGATGACGTGCCCGAATTGACTGGCCCCGATAGCACCGAGGTTAGTCCTTCCGAGTCCCGTTGGGGCCGTGACGCCGAAGGCAGTCTTAGCTCGCTTAGCACTATTGACTGTGACGAGGACATGGCTGGCGTTGAATTCGACGACGGGTTATATCTTCGGGAGGCTGGTACTACCGGTAAGGGGGACCGGGAATTGGAATGGATTGACGGCGTTGCGAGAGCGCGTGTCATCTAAGGAGTTAGTTTACTGCATTACTTTGGGTTTGATTCTTTTTGTGCGTTTGGTTATCTTTTTTTAATTTTGGGTTCTCTTCATCATGGTTTCTTTTTTTTCTTTTGGTTGCATTGGTTTGGCCATTTCATAGTATTCTCATATGTACATCGATTTAATTACGGTGTTGGACGTGAATTTGATTCTTCACAAAAACAAATATTACTTTATTTTCTACATGTATCCATTTTCTCCAATTCCTGTCATTTGTGTCTTGTGTAAGAGTGCCAAATACAGCTAAACAATGCCTCTATTCATATTGAACAACCCTAATCCATCTGTACCACACAAATAAGGGTACATACCCCATGTCGCAGCGCCCCACTTTTTTCAACGACCTTGATTGATGCATCCAAGTGAAATCAATCTTGATCTTAATCGCCAGCTTCACTTATTCATTCTACCACATCAACAGACTCTATAACTTGTGGAAACACATGAATTCACGTACCTGTATAAACCATACAACAGTATGACAGAGGGGAGAGCCCGTGAAGTCACCGCACGGTAAGTATTTCATTTCAGCGCATCTATCTATGTACACATCTAACCAGCCATCAAGGAGTTAACTGGCATTGCGAAAACCGACAAGTAAGTCTTGAACCACAATAATCAACCCGATGATTGTGAGACGTTTTCTGCCTTTGGCGCAGTAGCGACTGCAGCCGCAGTGGGCGTCGTTGTCCCATTTCCAGTTGGCTTTGCGACACCGCTAGCGCCATTGGTGGGTGAGGGAGTAGCAGTCCCATCAACCTTTCCATTTGCTTGCTTGGTAGCCACTGTTGCCACACCACTTGACTGCTCAGAACCAACCGCTGGCTTAGGAACAGCCTTAACCAAAGCCGGCTGTGCTACTACTGGCGCAACAACCGGCGCAACAGTACCCGGAACAGCCAACGGAGCCGGCCGTGTCGAGGGAACCGCTAGTGGTGGTTGCCGACTCGTCGTGCGTGGAGGTGCCTGCATCGGCGCTGCAAGTCCAGTGACTTTAGCAGTCGCCAACGGTTGTACAGGCCGACTTTGTGTTGGAGCTCGAAGTTGAGTTTGACCAGCAACCTGAGTTACGGGTTTCGCAAGAGGCTGCGACACCATTTGCTTCGGCGTCGTCATCCTAGATTGAGCTTGAGTTGGACCTCGCGCTTGAGCTTGTCCCTGAGCATTGCGAGGTGGCAGAGTTTGCCCAGGTGCCGCAACATGGAAAGTCCGAGCAGGGCCCCGTTGTTGCGCCATGCCTGGAGTCTGGCCTAGTGGCCTATTTACGGATCCATTCAAACCCATTGTTCCAGCGCCATTGATACCACCTTGTTGCGACATCCTGGCAGTCGCTGGGGGCGCCCTAGGCTGGGTAGGGGGCCGCCGAGGCGCTGTCCGCTGAGGCGCAACATTGCTGTTATTGGAAACCGGTCGAGGGACACCCCAAGGGGCCATACCCGTGATGCGGTTATCATGCCCAATCGGTTGTTTCATAGGCTGCTGCGCTGGTGGAGCCAAGACACGTTGGGTCGCAGTTTGCTGAGTAGTCGTCGCACGGGGTGGAAGACCAGCAGGTGCTGGGGGTTTAAGTTGTGTCAACGGGACCATTGGCGGTTGTAAAATAGTGGAACCGCCGATTGTGGGCTTTGGTGGTTGGACACCAGGACTCGAAGCTGGCACAGAGCTGACAGGTCGAGCTCCCACTACCGGCTTAGCCACCCCAGCGGGGACACCGAGAACTGAAGAAGCCGGAGCGGATACAGCCGAAGATGCTGATGCGGCAGGTGTCAAAGTCTGCGGTGCACGCATGACCGAGGGGCCATTGACAGTTTGTACCGGCTGAGCCACCTTATTTTGGGTAGTTGTTCCCGATGTTGCTGCTACACGGACATCTACTGGTTGTGGGGCCCCTCCAGTCGCTGGGCCTGAACCATTCAATGTGGCTCCAACCACAGGAGTTGCCACTGGCGCATTGCGTACCACCAAATCGGCCTTTGCCTTTGCTTCAGCTTCCAACTTCTTCCTCTGTTCTTCGGCAATTTTCCGCTCAGCTTTCCTCTTTTCAGCTGCTTTCTCTGACAAGAAACGGTCAGGTACACCAGCAGCTGCATCATCGTCACAATCACCGACATACGCCCCAAGAAGCTGACTCCAGTGATGCTCGCCCTTGCGTAGCTTCTGTAACTGCTTGTACGCATACACATTATAGTATGGTAAACCAGTCACAGGGTCACGATACTTGGCTGGCTGGTTGGTGATGACACACAAAGCAGGTGCCTGGGGTTCTACACAGGAATTCATGTTAGCGTTGGACAGCAACCACAGAAAACCCTTCAACTTACTAGCAATACGGTTCATCTTTTGCCCAAAGAGAAGTTGTGTTTGTACAGACTTGTCTCTGATGGCATTCTCATCGAAACTTTGCAGGATATAAGCTGTCCTCATGGCGGGCCCTTGCGGGGCGGCTACTGGTGGCGGTGGTGGAGCAACATTACTATCCATTGTCGCGACATTCGATGCCTGCGATGGGATATGAGCTGACTCTACAACAGATTCTCCAACAACCGAATTTGACTTCTCGATTACCGATGGCACATTTGAGGCCATACTCAGAGTCCGAATCTGCTCAGTTGGGCTGACAAGTGACGGAGGCGGCGGTGGTGCAATCGCGGCCTTGTCTTCCGGTTTCCCAAACGATGGAATCGTGAAGACTGGCACATCCGGTGCTGGTTTCTGGTAACCAAGTGGCATGGTAAGCCCCGAAGGTGCTGCCAAAAACCCACCGGAAGCAGCCATTTTAGGGGCTGACATTCCCATGGACAAATGAAGAGACTCTTCCAAGAGATTTGGCGCTCCAAGCGGAGGTGCCAAAACAGGAGCAGCAAGAACGCTCTGAGAAGAATTGGCGGGCTTTGTTGGAGCTGGAGAACTGCAACCAAGCTTCATAGAAGGTGGCGGCATCGGACTATTATCATCAGATGGAGGAGCAAAGCCCGGTGGTAATTGAAGCCCAGGCGTGACTTTCGGGACACTGGGTACCGGAGTCAAAGGTAATGGAGAATCGGTGGATACCGGAACGGATACAGGTACAGTGGTGCCCGGCGACGCGGGTTGCTTCTCTGTGGCGACTTCCTTTGCGGGTTCCTTTGCAGGTTCCGTGGGAGTATCATCCATTGATACATCGCCGTCCTTATCTACTGGCTTTTGACCTAGTGGCTCTGGAGAAGAAGCTTCCGCAGTCTTCTCCATTGGCTTTTCTGGGGACTCAGCTGGTGGCTTCTCTGTTGGCGCTGGCGGCTCTACTTTCGGGGCACCTGGTGGGGGAACATGCTCGGCAGACTGTGATGGGTTGCTAGGTTTTGGTGGTCCACTCAAAGATGCTCCATTGGCTACAACGTTAACTGTAGCATCAGTCGGTTTTACTACCGCAGCATCAGTCGTTGGGACAGCATCTGGCATAGCCGTATCACCACCAAAACCAAGACTAACAGCAGTGGCGTCAGGAACACTAACACCTGACTCAAGCCTCTCCTTGTCCAGTTTCTCAAGAAGTTCCTTTTCCTTCTCTGCCTTGGTAGGTCTCCGGCGCTTTGGTTTCTCTTCCAGTGCCATGTGAGCTCCGTTCATGTTGTCGTTCCACTCTCTAACACCACTCCAATAGGTTATGACAGGTCCATGGAGTGTCCGATTGTTCAAAGCGGCCAACTTGGCCTTTCGCTCTTCCTCTCGTTGTTTTTCAGCCTCCTCCCATCGGTTCAGAGACTTGGAGTTTCTCTTTTCTACCAAGGCTGCTTCAGCAATACGGTCCTCCTGTGTCATGGGTGGCTTCTCTAGAGCAGCTCTATGCTTAGCCTGCCGTTCCATAGTGGCCACCTGACGTTTCCTACGCTCTTCACCCTCTCGCATCCGCTGATGCAACATTTCTTTGCTGTGTTTGGTGGTTTTGCGTTCTGATGCTCGTACTGGTTGGTCGACACTAGATGGGAGCCATGATGATCGTTCCGACTTTTTTCTGGGTCGGCCATTGAGACGAGCTGCAGCATTGGCCTGGTTTAAGGCATCTCGTGGAGTTGCACCGTTACCGGTAAGTATTGGTCGGGGTGGTGGTTCGGGAAAATCTTGGCCGGGTTGTTGAATTCGGACCTTCTTGCGGAATTTGGCTGGGAGGGCGGCTTGCGATTTGCGTTTACGAGCGGCCATGCGTGCAGCCTTTTCTGCTTTTTCGAGTTCTCGCTCTCCCTCCAGGTCATCGTCGGGTTGGTCGTCTTCATCGTCCGAGTCCGAGTCTAGATGCAGGTCCTCGTCGTTACCCTCAAACACAAAGCCCTCGTCATTCTCGTCCTCCGCAAACAACAGTTCTAATTCATCTTCTGGATCCTGTTGTTGGGCCTCTTGAGCTAACATGGCGCGCATGCGGTTGCCAGCGGTGGACCGTTTTGAACGCGAGGTGGCTAGCCATTCTACCGGTGGTTCAGGCTCACGCCGTCTGCGATTTGATGACTTGACTCTAGAATCAGCGTCGTCTTCAAGACTAGTGAGAGACGAAAGAGACTCATCATCACGGATGTCATCGTCACTGCCAACAAGAGGATGGTCATCTGACGGTTCGTGGGAAGCCATTGTCGCGAGAGAAGGTGAGTATTTAGAGACGACGGACAAATGACAGGGCGAATGTGCTATGAAGCAGCATTTTTTGTAGTGTTCTAGGTGGGCCGCGAATGCGGTGTCGAGATATGTTTGTCGATGCTTCTAATGGTAGGATTGTAGAGACCTCGGTATAAACTGGCGGAACGATACGGGATGTAGATGCGCCGGAAAACGGACCGGGGCGACTTGGTACAGGTGACAAATGCTACAAGATAGCAATTGGAACACACAGAATTTCAGATGGCGAATTGGGCGAAAATGGGAGGAGATTCAATGACAAAGGATGATTGTTTGATGCGATTTTGGGTCCTTTTTTTCTGGTCTAGGCGCTTGGGTTTTTGGATCGTGGGTCTTTTTTTCCCTCTTTACAACAGAAAACCGCGATTAAAATTTCCACATGTCAGAAGACAAAAGAAATGGAATTAAAAAGAGTTTAAAGTAGAATAATATACCAACAAAGTAAAACAAGCCACGAGAGATACACAGCAATGACAGACAAAGACGTAAATATGTCAAGCGGGACACATCGAAGAGAAAAGTTGAACCAGAAGTGTTGTTAACGTTGACAATAGCAGGCCCGTGAAAGGTGGGATAGCTGGTTTTTTGGCGTGGATGAAATGAATTGTGGATGGATTCTGCATGATGATGATGTGTAAAGACAGGCCCTTTAGCAGATTCTTAGTGCACCTGTATTAGGCAGGAATTCAGTGGCTTGGAATGAAGGGAGGGGCGGTTATGGGGTTAGATTAGGGTTATGCAAGGCTGAGTAATGGGGATTGTCTCAGTCAGCCTTGCTATGGTATATCGTCTTTTGATGATGAGTTTTACAGTTTTCATTTAGAGGGTAAAGACGAGATGACGAATTCAACGAAACATGATGGGGAGGCGATTAGAGAGGAGTTACAGGGTATGTTTGTTCGGAGAAGGTGATTATTTTGTACTGACGATGGCTAGATCAAATCCGTAATATCATCAATGATATGTTCAAAATCATGATCATCACATCTAAATACGACGTATCAGGCGGACGGCCCTCCAAAGATGTTCTTGCCGATTCAATGTACATGACTCCCACTCCCTCTGCTTGATTTTGTATCCTTTCTGACAATCCCAGTTTAACCCTCGATGGACTCCTATCTCAAATCTCCACATTGTCACTTTCCAATGCTGCGGCTTTGCCAAAGGTGCCGCCGGAGTTGATTAATTACGTGGAGGAAGGACGGAATCCTGATATTTATACAAGAGAGTTTCTTGAGTTGGTGAGAAGAGCTAATCAGTTACTCAAGGGTAAGATGAATGCCTTTGGGTCGTTTAGAGATGTCCTGGCGGAGCAGATGGCATTGAGTATGCCTGAGTTACGGAGTGATGTCGAGTTTGTGGTTGCCCAGACAGGCGGAAAGGGCGTAGGTGTACCGACGCCTAAGATGGAGGAAAGTTAAGGGATACGATACATTAGACATTATGAGCTTCACGACTACAACACAGATCATTGTTTTTCTTTTTGACCATGGGAATAGTTTATATGCAGAATCGTTATATGCAGGGCCGTTATCCACACGGATTCAGTCAATCAAGTGTCGCCGGGTCTCGTGGTCGGAAGGGCAGAGAAACAACCAGACTTCTAGAGTCTTGAGTGGCATGTTCTTCCTCTTCACTCTCCGATTGCGACCCCGAACTACCACCGGAAGACATAGAATCCTCTTCTAAAACATGTGCGGAGTCCTCTCTACCGTCAACTAAGTCGTCATCGGAGTCATTATCTGTCAAATCAGAATCAATATGAATAGATTCGACATCATAAATGTCCCCGTCAACTCCAAAGTTAACTTCACCTTCTTCTTCCTCCTCGTCAGCACTTTTTTCGTCGTCAGCCTGTTCCCATTGCAGGTGTTCCGCGTCCTCATTAGGCCTGTTCCCCAACGCCACAAAAGTACCCAAATCAAACAAATGGCCCAAATCAGGACCGAAATCAAAATCAAAATCAAAATCAAAACCAAAACCAAAACGCCGATAAATGACAGCCACCCAAAGAGCCGCAGAGTATATGCAATACAAGCTCATAGACATAGCAAAAAACAACAGGCAAGTTTGTAGAGGTAGCAGTACCACCAACACCATACCGGCAAAGCCCCACAGGCGAGCATCGGTGAGTTGGCTATCCGTGAGACCTGGCTGTCGATGTACGGCTGCCGCTGCATGCTGCTTAGCAGTGAACCGCCGAGGCAACTCTTCTTTTGAAGATGCAGACGACTCAGATGAGCTACTACTTCTACTTCTCCTGTCCGAGTCACGGCCTGGTCACGAGAAGTGGGGACCCTGACCATAGCCACGGGGCATCTCGAAGCCGCCACCACCGAAGCCGGAGAAACCAGCGAAGCCGCCACCGCCCTGGCCACCCATCATGTTGAAGAGCACACTGGGGTCAACGCCACCCATACCACCACCCATACCACCCATGCCACCACCGTACATGTCGCTCATGTCAATGTCATCACCATTGTCAAAGGCAGCACGCTTCTGGGGGTCGCTAAGGTGCTCGTAAGCTTCGTTGATGTCTTTGAAACGCTCCTCAGCCGAGGCGTCGTTGGGGTTCTTGTCGGGGTGGTGAACAATGGCAAGCTTGCGGTAGGCCTTCTTGATGGTAGCACCATCTGCGTTCTTGTCAACACCGAGAATCTGGTAGTAGTCCTTACGTTGGCTCTTCTTGAACTCAAGCTCCGCCTTACGAATCTCCTTGAGCACAGTGCGATCCTCAGGGTCGAGCTTGTGAATAGCCTTCCATTCACGGATCGAGTCTTCCCATTTGCCAGCTTGGCCGTAAGCGTTGGCACGAGTCTTGCGAGCCTTGACATAACTGGAGTCCAGCGCGATGGCCTTGTCACAGTCCTCAATGGCACCATCGTACTGCTTGAGCTTTATCCGGCACAGGGCACGGTTCTGAAGAATCTTGGAGTTGGTGCCACGGTTGTTAGGATCAACTTCCAGAGCCTCAGTATACTTGTCAACGGCAGCTTGCCATTGACCAGAGCGGTACTCGTTGTTACCAGCCTCCTTCATGCGCTCCAGTTTTGTCACCAGACGCAGGTACTTCTTGGCATCTGCGGACTCGGGATCACAGTTGAGCGCCTTCCGGAAGTGCTGCAGAGCCGACTCATTCTCTGCTTGGCCATAGAGGGCCCGGCCACGAAGGACAAGAGCCTCGGGATCCTGGCTGTTTTGTCTCAACAAAGTCATGGCAATGTTCGCCGCCTCGCCCATCGAGTTAGCGTTACCCATGGTAAGATGAGCCTGGCCACGGATAAGCAACCACTTCCGGGGCTTGGGAGCTCCAGCAGACATCAGACGCTCAGCCTGATCCATAGCAATCAAAACCATGGAACCGGCTTCGCCCTTCCTGAGGGCATCCTCGGCCGACTTGATGTGCTGCTTCATTAGTACTGCCGTCCGCATATCATTAGCACCCGGAGGGGGCTGAATGCGACCAAAAGCCTCGAGAGCATCGTCAGGACGACCCAGACCAGTCAGGATACGCGCAAGACGAAGTAGAATCTTGGGGTTGAGGGGGTCCAGCTTCGAAGCGAGGTGGCAATCTTCATACGCCGCAGTGAATTGGAGGTTGGACATGAGGGCAGCAGCTCTGTTGCTAAGATAAGTAGAAGAGTTGGGGATGAGAGAGATGGCTGAATTTCAATGTTAGTGACATCACTTTGCCTGGATGATTTGTAGGCAAAACATACCTCTGGAGTATTCCTCGATGGCTTCCTTGTACTTCTTCTCCTTAAACATGCGGTTGCCGTTGTTCTTGTGAGATTCAGCTACATCCACCGTCGACTTGGGCGTGCTCTTCGGGCTGGTAGGAGTCGACCGATGAGGAGGGGGCACGGGCGCCGGCGTGGAAGGAGCTGACGCACCATCATCAACGTCCATTCTGTTAGGATCAGACATTGTGAAAGAATGTCTCTGGTGAACTTGTCTTTGTTGTTCTGACAAACGCTTGCTAGAAAGCCGATTACGTTGCTCCGGTGGCAGATTCAAAGGATGAGTATCTGCGTCGGGGACTGTTTGTTTGAACCGACGGGATCCAAACTCTTTTGATGGTCTAATGAAAGACTTGGACGAGCGCTTAGTAGGAAAAGTTTGCTTGGGGTCCGATGTGGAGGCTTCCCAAGACGCTGTGGTGGGAGATGTAACTGGAACGGTGCCTGGGGTCTCTTGACGAACAGAAGCCTTGGCTACACGTACAGTAGGGTGAGTTTTGAGGCCGGCCGAAGATGACGGAGGTGACCTAGAGTAAGGTGGGGGTGATGGCGGGGTAGTACCGACAGATAGAGACTGGGCGGAACCTTGATTTGGGACCTGGTGAGAAGATCCGGGAGCGTATTTAGACGACCCGTGGTAGTTGTGACTCTGAGAGCGTAGCGGAACGTTATGTTTTGGTGGAGACGGAGTCCGGGACGACTCGGGGGCGGGTTGCGGCGAGTTGTACGCAAAAGCAGATGGTTGTGAAGTCTGGCGAGCGTGGTGTCTCGACTGTGAACGACGAAAGTCAGAAGTAGACTGTGGTGTCGGTGAAGCAACTGCCGGAGTAGAGTTCACGGCGTAGTACGGAGGACTACTTGGGTCGTGGCTTGGCGGCGGCGGTGGGTGTTCTTCTATTGGCGGAGAACACGGACCAGCAGCAGCGGCGGCGGAAGACTGAGAGCGCGAGTGCGACCGAGAATTTGAATGCGACCGGGGCCGTGATCGGGATCGGCTATGCAGATGAGACGGCGATAAAGGCCGGTGACTACGTTGAAGAGACGGCGTCGACGACGAAGTTGTTACAGAAGGGCCTGTTGCAGAAGACGACAGTGGCGGTGGGTTCTGAGGTTGCTGCGATTGTGGTCGGGATGACGACGCTGCGGATGGAGAGGAAAAAGGAGCGATCTTTTTGTTGAAGAGCCGCATGCCTTCTAAGAGAAACTTTGTAACGGGGCAAGAGCAAGAAGAGCGAAGGAGGGGGAGGTAAAATAGTGGGAAGGGATGGCCGAGCAGGAAGGTTCGAAAGAGTGGAAAATAGAAGGGCGCGGAAGCAGAAAGAAGGACTTGGGGCTAAAAATAAGGGAAAAAAATCAGCAGTAGCCAAGTGCGTCAAAGGCAATGGCCTGCTGCAGCCAAAAAAAAATGACACACGAAAGTGGCTACCGGCGAAGGAGAGACGTGCTAATGAGAATAAACTGGGACAATGGACAAAGACCGAAGCCTAACGGGTGGTAGCGGTGGAAGGATGTTGTATGTATGTAGTAGAACGATTGTTTTTATGTGTTGATGATGGACAAAAGAAGTCACTGGCTGTGTCCGTCCGTCCGTCCGTCTGTTCTATTGTTGCTTGTTGTACTGAACTGAGCGGGGGGTTCTAAAAAGGCGGGGTGAGGGGAGGGAGGAAGTGTGAAAGATTCAAAGGGCTATTGCTCGTCTGAAATGATGTTTGTATGGGGTGGTTGCTGACTGTATTGGTCTTGTGTTTATCGATATAGACGTCGTAGAAGGGGCGCAAATAGTGTATATGTGTGAAGTAGAAGGCAGGAACATGCACATGAAAGGAAGGAAACGGCAATAAAGGTGAAAAACAAGGCGGTGGTGGAGGGCTGAGTCGGGATGGTACTGTTTTTTGCTTAGTGGTCGGGGTAACGACGATCCTCGAAGAGCAGCAGCTAGTCACGATTGTATGTGTATGTGTCTTGTATGTGTGTGTACATACGTAACCTCCTGATCTCAGCAATCTGCGTTGAAGGGAATGGAAGGTAAGGGAAGAGGGGAAGAAGGGAAGAGAGAGAGAATGGAAGTCAAAGCAAGGGAGTGAAGCTGATGACAGACAAAACAAGGCAAAGGCTTGCGTAAGGGCGACAACAAAGAGCTGCAAGTCGTGATATCTGCTTTTGCGTGCGTGTGTATGTATGTATACATGTGTGTATGTACATACGTGCGTGTTTTCACGTCCTTCTATGTAAAGAACGTGTAGGTATTATAACCCGAGAAAGCAGCGTCTACAAAGGGAAGTTTCTAGCACCAACAAACAACAACAACCAACAGCCGCCGCCGCTTTTTATTGTATCAAAAACTCTCAATAATGAATTTCCCCAAGTGTTTCAAGCCCCAGGCTGATAACTTGATATCTCCCAGGCGATGTCGCTTCTCAACTTTCCTTGATTGGAGCCTTGAGTAGGTCCCTTGAGTAGCCATGCATGCCAGATTCTCGTAAAGAGTTTCTCATTGAGCCCGGTCATTGCTATCCAATAGCCGGGGTTGAAAAGGGAAACTACCAAGGTTGGGAAAATGGAACCTTACCGCTGGGTGACACCTTGAGTAGGTTGAGGTTTGCGGAGAGAACCCGAATTTGGAAGGTTTGTAGTGGATATAGCGATAACGCAAGCGCCAATCAGGCAGAACAAAGACGCAGTTGCGTTGTTAGTTCATTGTCATCAGGATGTGAATTTTGGACGTGGGTGACACAGGATTCATAGTTTAGATTACAGAAGGAGAAATGGGATCAAGCTAAAGGCAGACAAGATTAAGATATACGTGGTGTTCTTGAATATCAGTTACAAATGTGAGTGTATTTTGACTCTTATAGTATATACATATACTTGCAAACCATCAAAGACGCATGTTCTATGTTCCAATATCTGACAACCTACATGCATACATAGATATCTGGCAGATACCGAGACCCCCAAAATCCTTTACTCCCTAGCTCATTACGAAAAGGAGAACGACTGTGCGTACGGTCTTCAGTAATCCACCCCGAACGGCACGTGCTTCTCTCCACGACATCTCGTCTATCCGACTTATCCCCCCACACACAGGCTATAAGCGCTATAAGAAGTCAAACAACAAAAGAGGAGAGAGAGTCCCAACCACCAGCCAACCACTTCATCTCCTCGCATCGAAAGTGAAATGTCGTCTGGTCTGATCCCGCGAATTTCGTTTTTCTTCTCAGTCGACAGGTCACCTTTGGATTCTCGTTTATGTATAGTGCTGTCATTGAGAGTTTCGCGGTTCGGGGGATTCTGATGTAATCGTTTCGCCCATGATGAACAGGGCATATAAAGCCTGGTTATGCGAGTGCTTTAGTGCCTGGGTCATGTTTTATACTGGCTATGATGAAATCATTAACTAACTTTTTGATATCGTTAAAGCGGGGTTCTCTCTCGGTCGACGTCTTCCAGCAAAATGTCCGTGATTCTCGAAACTTCCACAGACAGTAATTCTTTAGACTGGAGTATAAAACTACATACCCTGTATCCCTGATTATGGCCGTGATGAATTGGACATCAAAATACAAATGCTTCACGCATTTTATAGAGTCAAAATCAAAGTGCTGGCGTTTTTTGGAGAGGCTCAAGCCAACGTTGTACCACTACGTAAGTGAATCCTTGCCCTGAGGCCCCCAAACGAAAAGGAGGCGAACATGAAGTGTGGTTTTGATCAACCGGGGGTTTTCAATGTTTTGAGAGTCAAGACGAAGTTCTAATTGGAATTATATGTGTTTTATGGGTGTTCATAGAAGATTGAATAGTTATACATTGTATGAAACCTTGGACTCTATGAAGTTAATAACTAGAAAGTTACAAACTTGAAGATATTCTCTCTGGTTGTATGTCTATCCGCAACTACGATCCTATATCTCTGATACAAGATAATGGAATCAATCTGTACATTCAAATCTGCTGTAGTCTCAAAAATGACGAATCCTCGATGACTACCCTAGTTCTAAACCATGTTTACCATCATCACATGTTGATCCCTTGTAACAGAAACCCTGTTATCACATAAAACCCTAGCGATGATGTCGACACTCCACGATAGTTAGTTTGGGTCGTTTATTGAATACCATCTGGTTATCGTTCCGCTCATCAGAGCTCCTTAAATCATCACGTGTCATAAAATTACTAAACTAAAGAGCACTAAGCGCTATATGGCTTCTAATCCTCCTCTTCCTCTTCCGGTGGCGGCGCGGCTGATCCACTACTCATGACATTGTTAATGAAGTCTTGGTACTTGAACACTTCTCCGCGTTTACCCATACCACCAATACCACCAGATGCCATACTCTTCTTGCTAAAGGCTCGTCTAGAAGTGAACCCGTTGATAACCTGATCGATTTCTGCACTGGTGAGTGGCCTCTCGCCGTTCTCTGGAACTGTGTTGAGAAGCGCGTCCTTGAGCTCGACAAGATCAACCTGACCCGAGTCGTCATCGTCAAAGGCACTGAAGGCTGATAGAAGCTCATTGGCTTGTGACATACCAGCAAGGGCAGAGGCGAGCGTATTGATGAAGATGGCCATGGACATGGTCTGTGGGGAAGAAGGCGGGAAGAAGGCCGCAACATCAGATGGTGTCGCAGGAAGACCTGGTAGTGGGGTGTAAATTGTTAGTGACAAGGCCGATGCTAAGGGAAACAGAAATGACGTCGTAAACTTACCGAGTTGGTTCAACATATCAGCAACATCTTCACGGTTCACAAAACCGTCGCTATCCCGATCTAGAATCTGGAAACCCTCGCGCAAAGTACGTACTTGCGCCGGTTGTAATTGTGACAGCGCATTCGCGTTTGACACGGCACTAGCAGCTTGTCTTGTCATATTGGCGTAATCACTAGATGTCGTTCTGCTCGGTGTGGTTGCGACCCCAAATGTTCCTACACGGCCAGCTTTCTGTAACTGAGGCGGTGATCCCAATCCTTGCGAGCGCGGAGTTCCAAACGGAGATTTGATGATTTGGTCGCCGTGAGATGACTTTGGTCTCGGGGTTGTATCCTCGGTAACGGTAGCCGTGGAAGCTGCGGAGGGTGATTCGGATTCGGCGGTGTGGAAAGGCGAGTTAAGAATGCGGGGTGATTTTCCAGTGGTAGTGTTTTTCGTCGGTGAAATTGAAGGAGTTGTCGGGTTCGTAGCGGGCAAGGCGGATGAATCGGGGCGCGCGAATGGCGATGTACGTGTGGGTGAACCGTATCCAAGAGGAGATGGTTTGAAGGGACGAGCCATGATGAGCTAGGGTCGACTATGTATATAGCTGTTTGGAGGAGACGTGATCTTGAGCTTGGGGTTCGGGTTCCGCTGGTATGCAGATGCAGGTGCCGTGGTTCAAGGATAGGGCCTGGATGCGATATCTGCGGTAACTGAGCTTTCCTGCAGGGAGGATGGATACCCGTGATGCAGGTGCTTTTTTGCTCGAGCGAGAAGTTACAGCTGCAGTTGAGAGAGGCAAAGCGAAGGGGGCGGCCTATGGATAGAGAGGTAAGTGATGACGTTGGCTGGTTGGTGAATAGTTATTGACAGTATTGTATTGGCCTTGGACGAAAAAACTCCAGAATGTGAACAAAATATTGGTTATGAAGGGAGAAAACTATCAACGTTGTTGGTGTCACGAATATGTGTCGCCAAAATAAGGTTGAAGTAAACAAAGCCTAGTTGCAAGGTAGTGTGATGGTTACGGTGCAACCGTTAAGGGTGTTGATAGGGTTGTTATATTCGACAACTTTTATATGTGTATCGGGGAATAGCCTACGAAAGTAGATGCTTTCTAGATCGAGTCCATTGTGGATGGTATTTGTAGAAGGTATGACAGAAATACAGACTACCGTGACTGATAACGTCAAGTTAATAGTGTGCTATGTAGGTATTCTCCAAATCAAGTCTCAAGGTATCACTTAGTTCCGTTCATTGAGTAGATGTTCAAGTTCATACGACATACCAGTTCGGAGGCCTAGGATATGGCGTTACCAGCATACACACATATATTTTGAGATCTCTCGATATGTAAAGTCTGAGCCATATATACACAGGTATACATCCACACTGCATTGTCTACTATCACCAATAGTAATTCATATGTCTCCCTTTCCTGTCAAACTAGCATCGCCGGTCATTCCTGCTTCCTTCGAGGAACAGCACGGACCCCAGCCATCGTTAAACCAAAAAGAACGGATTGCGACACGAAATACCTTTCGCCTATCACACATTCCGTCAACCCCGTAACCAAAAGTCCAGATTCTGTCAAACTCAACAGACTCCAATAATATTCTCCATATCAACTTTGTTAATCACCACCCGGACTCCGGTAACTTCGATCCGGTCTCTCTACTACCGCCCTGGTCTATGTACATATCATCCGCTTTGAAACTGGACAATCGTCGCTTCCCTGTCTACCTCCACCAATCCCAAGCCAGGTTTGTATTCACCCCCTACCCAAAATCTCCGGCCACTCGAGTAGACCGCATCAGTTCCTGGCCAACCACGGCATTGTAAAGCATTGTTTTGGTCTTGGTGTTGACCCCTTCTCCATCAGTTAACCGCCATCTCTACCACGACGTAATCTCGAATCTTCAATATACGCCAGGTCGTCGAAAGAGTGACCACTTCTGGTGACCTTCAGTTTGCGCGCATCGCATCGCATTGCATACATATCAGCTGGTCAGAAAATCCCCTTGGAATAGTACAACAGAGTCTCAGCCGGTGGCGCTCAGTTACATACACCGAGCTGTTTCGAACAATCACATGTATATTATGTACATATACACCATCTGACACGAAACCTCCGCATTATATCTACTATTATAAACTCCAAGCTCATCATCAGACTCAAGAACACCTTGCCAATTGAGTTCCAAGGTTGCACTTGCACGTTGTACTGGCCCCTCTTCAGTATAATCCTTGAGGTCCTTGTCGAATCTTCCGAATTGGTTACTACTCTGCATACTTTGTACGTTTCTGTCCCCCTTCTTGTCCCCCGAATCATGGCCTACCTTTTATACCTGTAACATCTGTATGTACACATCGTCTATATATGTATGTACGTCACAAGAAACTGCTACAAAATACCTCCGCTATGCATGAAACAAACCACATGTTTTCAAAGAAAGTGGTTGGGCAACTGAGCGGAAAAAAAGTTACATCCATATGCATTCTGTCAAAAGACTTGATGCCAGACTTGCGCACCAGCCGCCACTATGCCCCTGCCTGTCCCGCCTTATGTACTGCCGTCGTGCTAACGCAAACGAAACAGAATACCCTAGACGCCATATTGCGACCCTGCATTATCCCCTTCCTCTCGCCCATAATTCCAAGAGTTTGTTTGCCAGCACAAATCCGATTCGGTCCAACAAGTTGCGCTTCAGCTTGGTACGAGTACATACATATGTACATACAGCCAGACAGGCCTGCAGAAGCTCGCCCACATTGCTGCTGAAGGAAAGTCTGACACGAAGCTGTGCGCTCCATACTACGCTGTCATCATCGGGTAAACAAGGGAGTACATACATATACATATATCCAGGAGCCTTGTTTGAGACTGTATAAAAATGGTGGCCCTCCCACCACCGCCGCCGTTGGGTCAAACTTCTCCCCGTCCAGAACTTAATCGCGCTGTAACTGATGTCACTTCAACCAGTGGATCTGGAGCTTTTCACTCAAAACGCACATCGCTATCTTCATTTCCTCCAGCGCGCTCTGAGTCACAAGTGTCTTTGAACCAGTTAACTATGCGCGGCGCGGCACGGTCACCGAATATTGCGCCCATTGGCGGTAACAGTATGATGTCAAATGGCAGTGGGTACACGTCACATAGCAGCAATGGAAACAGCCATAGTTTAGGTCCAGGTTTAGATGCTGGTTCAAAGTCGACATCCCAGCATTCTTCATTGGAACCACCGGTGCGTCAGTACAGAGGCACTACTCCACGCAAGTTGCGCAGCCAGTACCCGCGCAGCTCGACGGAGAACCATGTTGAGTACATTCTTGTGGCATCCTTTGATATTGATCGTGGTCCAGTAATGGAGCATCAGTACCCGGTAGCAATCACAGGTGATGAGCACATGTTGGCCGAACTGATGCTTCCCGATCAGGCGCATATGCGTAACCAAGATTGGACTATATTCTTTTTACATAAAGATATAAGCCAAGAGGAAGAGGACATTGAGTACAAGATGCGCCAGCGACGCAAGCGGAGGAGACAAAGACGGAGAGCCCGTGAAGCAGGGTTAATGAGCGAAGAAGAGGAGAGAATAGCAGAACAAGAAGATGTCGACAACGATCTTGAAGGCTGGGATGCCGAGGGCGAGTTTGATGAAGAAGAAGAGGAAGAGGAAGACGATGATGGTGAACCTGAAGGCGGAGAAGGTCCACCACTAATTTACGTGCTTAACTTGGTCAACACTAAGCAAGATAAGACTGTACGCAGAGGTGCGGTCGTCAAAGCCATGTCAATCTGCACGAGGCATCCATTCTTGCATATTTACAAGGTATGTCCAAAGAGAAAGACGAACTAATGTATGCGTGTCCAATGTACTGACCATTTGACAGCCCTTGTTACTTTTGGCGCTGGAGGAGTACTTTAAATCACCAGTACCCGAGACGTTGGCCATGTTGTACGACGCTGTTAACGCTATGGACTTGTCATTGATGCCACGGCTTTCAGTGTTAGAACGCCACCTACTCCAAGCCAGTGAAAACAAGGACTTGTTTGTGGAAAAGTTTGAGCAGATGATTCAAATTCGTATGGAGGAGGACCGGAGAAACCAGTTAACACATGACGAGAGTGATGTTAGCAATACGCCACCAAGAACGGCTAATGGAGGTGGTGTTTCTCGTGCTGGGACGAAAGCTTCACTTCAAGGAACTACATATACTGTTCCTCGGGATACACATGAGTTTGAGAGCAAAGTCATGTACAAGGGTATTCCCATTCCTATCAAAGTACCGGTGGCCATGATGCCGGAGAGTGTTGGTGATTTCTCCATCGTCAAGCTTATCCAGAACTTCAGCAATGGCCATGCTAAAGCACCTACACAATATGCGCCACATCCGCATCTCACCACTAGTGGACCTAACACTCATCCGATTATCGTACTAGCCAATGCTCTGCTTACACAAAAGCGTGTTATCTTCCTGGGACACAATATGCCCTCAGGTGACGTTGCTGAAGCAGTTTTGGCAGCATGTGCCTTGGCTTCTGGTGGTGTATTACGGGGCTTCACTCGTCATGCTTTCCCATATACAGATTTGACCAAGATTGACGATCTGCTTAACGTCCCAGGGTTCATTGCTGGTGTCACCAATCCAACTTTTGAAATGCATCCTGAATGGTGGGATGTCCTGTGTGACTTACCATCTGGCAAAATCAAAATCAGTAGCAAGATTGAGACTGCCCCTGTAATGGAAGGAAGCGTATACTTCCAACAACAATACCCCAACTACGCGCAACTAGTCAACCACTACCAAAACACCAGTTCCGCCGTACAAGACTACACTGGAGACGTAGCCTTCATGAACGACGTTCTCAAGGCTGTTAACACACGTGCCGGCGAACGTGCTGTTCGAGCAAAGTGGAGAGACTGGGTTGGCAAGTTCACGCGGATATCAGCGGCCTTTGAAGAGACTGTGTATGGCGCGAGTGCTCTGTATATTGGTGGTGATGAAGGCGGTGAACAGCCTGTTCTTCCGGGTGTTGGTGGCCATGGATATGTCTGGCCCGATGAAGTGAGCAAGTGTAAAGAGCTTGCGGGTAATGTTACGAGAATTGAGGGGTGGAGGAATACGCGAAGTTATTACAGCTTCATTCAGGTTAGTTCCCTTTGTGGTTATATATGTCGTTGTAGTAGTACTAACATACACAGGATCTTGCACAACTATACACTGTCAAGCCACTTAAGAATATCGACTTGAACCATATGCATGACCGCCTCCGTACACAGCGTCTTACACCTAGTCAGTCCAAAGATCTGTATCTGGCCTTTGCCCGCACCGTCTTCACCTACGACGAGATCTGTCTACTTCTTAGTGTAGCACCAGAGTCACACGCCGGGTTATTCTACCTATCGCTAGGTTTATTCCACAAAGACCGTGAAGTCCGTTTCAAAACGGCAGATCTACTAGAGCGAATCTCAGAACACGAAGCAGGTCGTCATTGGTGGGCGGCATTAGGTCGGTTCGAGAAACTAGCTTACGCTCGTATCAAGAGGGATCAAGAGGCGGAGTTGAGAAGTCAAGAGGCCAGTGGGATTAATCTCGGAGTTGGTCTGGACACAGACCGGAGAATTAGTTGAGAAAGTAGTATGTACATACTAATTTATAATGTGTTTTGCTATCTACGGGACACTTAAAAAAGGAACTTGGCAGCGTGCTTGACGTGATCCTCACCAAAGGACGAAACGAAGAAGTAGGAGTGGTCGTAATCCTATCAAGGGTTAGGGCCTGTTTATAGTGTCGTCTCACGACTATGTTACTCACCTTTTGGTAGCGGACTTCAAGGCCAGTGACACCAGCTTCTGACGCGGCCTTTTCCAGGTTCTCCGGGAGCAATTGTCCCTGCTTGTAGAAGTTGTCACCGGTTCCCTAAGAGGTTGTTAGTCCCGTGTAACGTCTTTTCGAGAGTATAAAGTGTATAACTTACAACATCGACCAAGGCATTCAATGGGCCCTTCCAGCTCTTAACCAACTCAGTAGCATCATGTTTCTTCCACTCTTCCCGGTCCGATCCGAGATACCCGGTAAAAGCCTTCTCACCCCATGGGCACTTGGTAGGGTTACTAATAGGGGCGAACGCCGAAACAGACTTATACATTCCAGGGTTCTTAAGGTACAAAGTAAGAGCACCATGACCACCCATAGAATGACCCGAGATACTCACACGGGTGGTATCAATCTGGGGGAAGTTAGCAGCCAAAAAAGCGGGAAGTTCCCGCGTCAGATACGATTCCATCTTATAGTTGGTAGACCATGGATCCTGCGTAGCATCAATATAAAAGCTAGCAGCCGACCCGAAATCCCACGAGTCATCCTCCCCGGGAAGAGAAAGACCGCGAGGCGATGTATCCGGCCAGATAAGTGCAATTCCGGCACGGGAAGCATGGGCTTGAAGGAAGCCCTTTTCAGTACAGTTGTCAGGACTGCAGGTGAGACCGGAGAGGTACAGAAGAGATGGGGCAGGAGTAGTTGCTGTGGCCGTGGCGGGGAGGAAAAGGTTCAGAGCCATGGAGGTTCCGGTGGTGGTGGAGGGGTGGCTGAGTTTGAGGAGACGACCTCCGAAGCTGGAGATGGTGGCGGTGGTAGTGAATGACATTTTGAGTGTTTGATGAGAGCTCAACGGTGCTTCAAAGAGAAAGAAAGAAAGGAACCAAGTTTTGACTAAGAACCGTCTACTTATGCATAAATATCACTCGTCCGTCGTTGTCATTTATTTACCCGTTTCGGACAGCGGGGTACGCCCACCTTGTAACATCGTCCAATCATAGGGTTACCCAGGGTCTCACCCTAAATCGCAACCCAAGATTCTGACCTCATACATACCAAACCAAACCCCACTAGCATGTCGCCAACTATCGCAGCTCAATCTTGACTGTCATCAACATCATTCACACCACGAAATGGCGAAATCAACAAGCTACAATACCAGCCAAGACTGGCTCGAGCAATCCGCTCTCCTCCTCCGCGCCCGTCCAACCACTGTACGTCGTCATCTCCGTCAGCGCACATTCGCAAAACTAACCCGAGATTTCTTTCTCAATAGACCCGGATAACCACCAAATACACGTGTAAACCCCTCGGCGTTCGCACCGCTGCTCGCGCTGCACCAGGAACCACGAAACATGCCTTCCTTACCTTGAAGACGTTCGATCCCGTCTCGGGCGCAACATTGAAGTACAAGACGAATAAGGCGGCCGAAGTCAGTCGGTTAGTGAGCTCGTTGGGGACTTTGGGGAGGGATATGGCGGGGTTACCTGAGGTTGCGGAGACTACGGAGGTGGCGGAGGGAGTGACGGAGACAACTGCCGGAAAGGAGAACAAGAAAGAGGCGCCAACGGGAGGAAAGAAGAAGGGGAAGAAGGGGAAGAAATAGACACGACATCATCACGATACCAAGACAATCAAGTGAACAAAAAGATTCATTTATCAAAAGAAAACTCTGCTATAAATACATAGCACAAAGTACCAAAACATAAAAAAGCATCAAACATAACTCAGTCATAAACGCCAACCAGAAATACCCAAACAACCCAAAAGAAAAACAGGGGAATCTTTATACCAAGCAAACAATCTCTGCCGCCACCACCAGATAGCCCGGCTAAAAGTCCTCGTCAAAGGCAAAGGCATCAGACTGCGCAGTAGCAGTGCCAGACTCATTGGGCTTGCTAGCAGAGTGCAGGACACCAGCCTTCTGGTAATCACCAACACGCTTCTCGAAGAAGTTGGTCTTTCCACCAAGGGAGATGTTCTCCATGAAGTCGAAGGGGTTGGAGGCCTTGTACACCTTGTCGTTACCGAGAGCGACCAGAAGACGATCGGCGACGAACTCGATGTAGGTCTTCATGAGGTCAGCGTTCATACCGAGAAGAGCGCAGGGAAGAGCCTCGGTAAGGAACTCCTTCTCAATGACGACGGCATCAGTGATGATGTCCTGGATCAACTGCTTGCTGGGGCGGTTGTTCAGGTGAGAGAAAAGAAGGCAGGCAAAGTCGGTGTGAAGACCCTCATCACGAGAGATAAGCTCGTTGGAGAAAGTCAAACCGGGCATCAAACCACGCTTGCGCAGCCAGAAGATAGAGGCAAAAGCACCAGAGAAGAAGATACCCTCAACGGCGGCAAAGGCAACAAGACGCTGAGCAAAAGTCGACTCCTTGTCAGCAATCCACTTCAGGGCCCAGTCGGCCTTGCGGCGAATGCAGGGAATAGTGTCAATGGCGTTGAAGAGGTAAGTGCGCTGAGCAGGCTCCTTAATGTAGGTGTCAATCAGCAGAGAGTAAGTCTCGGAGTGGATGTTCTCCATCATGATCTGGAAACCGTAGAAGCAACGGGCTTCGGGGATCTGGACCTCAGCAGAGAAACGCTCGACCAAGTTCTCGTTGACAATACCGTCAGAGGCGGCGAAGAAAGCAAGGACGTGAGAGATGAAGAACTGCTCATCCTTAGTCATGCGGTTGTTCCAGTCGTGAAGATCCTTGGAAAGGTCAATCTCCTCGGCGGTCCAGAAAGAGGCCTCGGCCTTCTTGTACATTTGCCAGATCTCGTGGTACTTGATAGGGAAGAGCACGAAGCGGTTGGGGTTATCCTGAAGGAGGGGTTCGTCTGCCTCGAAATCCTTGAGGCCAGGAGCCACCTTGGTCTCGACTGGAGCCTCCTCCTTGACAACCTTGACCTCGGCCAGCTTGTGGTAGGCATCGATGGTAGCAGAGAGACCAGCGTTCTCCTTCTTGGCGCTGTCGACAAACTTCTGGATAGACTCGCCGTCGAGCTTCATGGCGTTGATGCCGTCAGCAGCCTGATGTGAGGGGTAAACGGTTAGCAGGGCTTGTGGAAACAGGGGAGTCAAAGCAACAACATACCTGAGAAACGTTGGTGGCCATTGTGGTGATACTTGAGAGCAAAGTTATAGAGATATATACGTAAAGAATGAGCTATTGTAACCACAGGTTAATACAGGGAAACAATAGAAGAAAACTGTCAAACAAGAAGTTGGTGATGATAGTAATAGCAAGTCGTGGAAAAAGAGACAGATGCGGAAAACTAGAACAGCAGCACCGACATTTATATAGACCAGTCAAAGCTTGTATATCCGTACATTGGCGAGCAAACCTGAAGGAACCAACAACAGGCCAAAAGCATGCCTTCCCAGCGCGTTATGCACGCGTTGAGAGCAAAAAAGGCAGTATTTACCCTGGATTGGTGCGCGGATTTCCCGGCCACGGAGCAAAAGGGAATCGATCAAATCGGCTTTTACATTTTGTTTTAGTCCTGTTGCTGTAGCCGTCGTTGGTGTGCGTCGGCACCCCTCCCTTCCAAAACCGCCGACTACGCTTCCTGACTGCTGGCGGGCTTGTTGTTGTCCATGCTTTTTAGCCCCTCTCGTGGGACTATCAGCCTAGATCAAGCCCAGGATGCTCTGTTCATATGCGGAAACTGTGGTGCACAAGCGCCCATGCGAGGGGATCGTTGAGTCCTGTCTTGGTGGACACCACAGCAACTGCCTGTTTGGCGACCGGACACATCTTGTTGACAACGCCACTTGGCAGAGTTCTGAGTAGGTAGTGACTGTATAGGGGATGAATGTGGTGCAACATGTGGTGCAACAACCGACACTTACTCACCTGTCTATGAATGCATTAAGTCCGAATCGGGGCGGAATTTATAGAGACTATTGGCCAGGGATCGAGTGCGGAATGGACGAACGAACGAGGGGCAACTCGGGCATCTGAATGTATGTAAGCAGATCTCAAAGCCGCGCGGTGTCGACAGATTATGTGTTTGGATGATGAGAGTAAATCATCAAGACCGTCTTTATGTGTTACATGGTACAAGCCGAGAAACTGCGCTATTAGATCCGCTACTCAGGCATCAAATCCACTTCCTTATTCCCACAATTGAGGCTAATGCTGTTTGCGGATAGTGCAGAGATTTCCTTCTTTGCAAATACTTTGAGATGGGAAAACCTAGTTTGCTTATGTAACACTCAGCCTCGCATCCTTCCGAGTCTACATGTTTAACACTGCAATGCCGTCGAAATGCCGCGTATATGTGTAAACACTTATCAGATCTTTTTCATCAAAGTCCGCTAGAAAAACATGCGCACACAACCTACACTAACAAAGACCTTCACTCCAGCAACGCCGCCATTCAGTGGCCCCCTCCTTGAAATTCAAAGGTACCCTCTCCACCACATTTGTCTGGCGGGGTACATTGAATTATGGCGACCCAGCAACCAAAATATGCAAAACAGGGGGATTCCCAGGCCGATGCGGCGAGTAAACACTTTACGCGAAAAGCGGTGACATAGGGTTTGACAGTGCCGAATCGGGCAAAAATATCGCGTGAACGGATGGTTGTGGCGATGGTGCATATTGGAAGGACGTCACATGTGCCAGTTGGATCAAACAAGCAGGTCCACTTGGGCTGCCGATTCTGGGGAATCTCGGCCGTCAGGGCGGACTAAGGGACTTCGGAGTGTCTGATCTCGTTTGGCCGATCTCGCCTTGTCGATTGAGCCGCGCCCTGTGATGTTAGGGACTGATGATACACCCTATATGTGTTCGTCTGCCTAAAACATTGACTAATCTGACGTGTTATGAGCTTATAGTTCATGCCAACAACTGAAAACTGAATGACTGTACTCCCTAAACACCGGATATGTGCACAAACATGTTGGACTGTGTCCTCTCTTCTTCCTCTCGCTTCTTGCCCCCTGATTCTTATTTACCCCACCATTAATAGGCCTCCAAGACGACACATCTACTGATTGATAAACAACCAGCCGTCTGGCATATGTACATATGTATGTACAACATCCTACGCCCCCGTTATTCGACCCGGGCCAAGCCCAAGCCACCCATCCATCCCAGCCACCCTCGTCTATATCCCTTTCTAGACACGACGACTTCGGAGATTGATAAGAATCCCACTAGGTTTACTTGAGCATGTGTATAGAATCCAGTATTGCGGGGAACATGATTCCGAAGTGTTGGGCCAGTGGCTGTCTAGTTTATATTGGTCTACTCATGGGATCAACAAGATGTTGTATCCACAAGCTCAAGTGTTAAATGTTTGGCTGAATTGGTGTAAGTGGTAGGGTTACAAAAATACTAGTGTGTCACATGAGAAGTAGTGCATATAAAGGGTAAGCACTATCTATCTACAGTATAAAAGTGGTAACTCGATAAATGACAATAACCATTCCTCATGATCTATGAACTAATCATACATGATAAATACCCAATGAAAGAGCTGTTCAGTGGACACGATCTTAGTTTCGATGTGAGCATTGAATAAGAAAAGCACCAAAGGAATGACCCCTTTACCGATGTAACGGTAAACCCGATTATCAGAACTCTATCAACACGTTACTGTCTAACATAAGACTGGTACTGTAACACAATGATTACCTTGAACATACACACCAACTTTCTTACTCGTTATCTACACCTTCGACCTCTTCACTAGACAACAACTTTTCAATGAGTTCCTAGTGTTCCAAGTTATTTCGACACAACACTGGCCACCAAGAAGTATCCTCCCTTCAACATCTACAAAACAGTACCGTCCGAATCTCTGCCCGAACGCCAACTTTCCAACAGTTCATACATATACTCTCCTATCACAACACCACACATCAACCGCGTAATTGGTGTAGTGGTAACATTAATCGTTGCCATCCGCAATGATTCGATTAGCCCTGGGTTCGATTCCCAGATTACGCAATCTTTCTTTTTGCACTCTTCACAAAATCTCAAGTAACACACACACACACACACAATCTATAGACAACAAATTCATCCCCATCTATTCATACACCGCCATAGTTAATAATCTAGACAATACCTTAGCACCAACGCATCGTCATTTTGTTTTGCTCAAAACCAATCACAAAAATCCATGCATGTACCTCCCATCTACACGTTAAAAGACCAGTTGAAGTGGAGATAGCCAGAAAACCGGCATGTGAATACACGTAGAAGAGTAGCATAGAGTAGCAAAAACAAACAATCGACAAAGGGAATTCAAGTGCAGCAGAAGAACGACGCACAAAAGATAAAAATGGAAAAGAGAGAGTGTATCCCTGAGAGAAATATCCAAGACAGTCTTTCGTCCCTTCCAAACAACACGTGACAAAAGCAAAACCATGAATACTCTCATCAGTCGACATCACTCCCATGGACCCAATCATTCACCGACAGCTTTCACTGTCTAAAACAAGTGACCCACAAAGAGGAGACCGCTGTGTGTCCAAATCACATGCGTATCACAATGAAGAAAAAGGCAGCTCTGTCCCCGTGTCCCAGGCCAATGAATGTGTAAATGTATGCATTTCAACCCAGAAACACAAGATAAAAAACAAAAAACCAGACATAACATGCGAGCAACCAACCCGAAAAAAGAATACGAACAAGGCATAAGCAAACACACAACCCCCAAAGAAAGAAAACGGACAAATGAAAACAATCGGGGAAGAGAGGGGAGGAAACCGACACCCACCAGCAACAACAACAGCAACCCAAAAGAAAAGCAGCACAAACTCCAAACACAGAGACCCGGAAACCAACACGCAGAAGCACCAAGAAAACCAAAAGAACCCAAAAAGAAACCCAAGAACTCTCTCCTCCCCCTCCTCTCCTACTTAATCTCTGGCACGGCTCGTTAGAAATGCCGCTTCCCTCCCCTCTGAATCCCCACATCCATGACAGAGGCACCATAGAACCTGCTCGTCACTAGATGGTGGTGCTCAGGTATTGTTCGGGAACATCATCCTTTCGCTCTACGACCTAGGATCTGGCCGAACTTCAGACCGAACCTCGCTGTCTTGGTTCTTCTTGTCTTTACGAGCCTTGATGACAAACTCTGACATGATCTGAATGTGATCGGCAGGGAAGTGATAGGCCGGGAACGCAGGAATCCGAAGAAGAGCGTCACGATCAGGAGGTCCAAGCAGCTCAACAACCTCTAAAGTGTTGGTGCTGTACCAGAGATAATCAATGACGTCAGAGAACCCAGGCGTGTAATTTGTGAACGCCATTTCATCTGGAGTTCCCTTGAGATGAGTGTAAGCATCACGCAGGGTGAACGGATGCTGGATACCAAGACGGGTGAAATTACCGTATTGGTGACTCGAGAGCTCTTCGTGGGTAGGCTCTACACGACCCAGACTCATCAAGTCATAAACAGAGCTACCAGCCAACGAGTTGAAATCCCCGCATACAATGAGTGGGATGTCAACGTTGTTGCGATACTCTTGACTTGGCGCTGGATCAATAGGTGCCGGTGGTTCGTAAGGATCAGAGAGATCACGCGGTGGCTTGATCATCTTCTTGTCCTTCAGAGCTGGCCATCTGGCGTATTTCTCGGCAATCTTGGTCACATGTTCCATCATGATACCTGTTTGGATAACCTTGACATCGGCAAGGGCTGTATCCCAGGTCAAATGGACATTGACAAGAATTATGCGAGCACCCGTTAATCTGCTCTCAAGGAAGCAAATGACAGCAATATTGTCCCTTGGCATGACACGGTTGAAGACGTCGTGCTGATCCCGCATATCTGGTCGGTTGATGGCAATAGTAGCAAACTCGATCAGTTGCTTGTCAAGCAGAATGAACTTGCTGTTTTTCCAAAAGACAGCACATCCATCGACGCCTGCAGCGTCCTTTTCGGACATGGTGCGGGCACGAGACTTTGGCCACTGTACACCTTTGTAGTCTAACTTGGCAAGACGCGGACTGAAGTCTTCCTTGAAAGCCTCGACTGAGATTTCCTGCAAAGACAAGAAGTCGGCGTCATGCTTCTCAATTTCGTCATAGATTACCGATTTGCGGTAATCCCATGACAGGGCAGTGCTGGGAGTGTAACCGTACGTCTGGGCATTGGCGTACTTTTCACACAAGACGTTCCATGTGAGGACTTTGATCCGTTCCAAAGACGGAGACACGTCCTCCTGGATGGTGATCATCTTGCGTGGCGGCGGAGGCTCAGGAACTAGAGATGTGGAATTGGGTGTTAGTGATCATATTGACAGTGTTGTAGCCGTGACTGTGACTTACTGGCCATGCGCTCGCGCAACTCCGTAATCAGTGCTGCGGTGCCCTTCTCCATCAGAACCTGCTTGTACTCCTGGAGCATCGTGTTACCCTCAATGCCTAAAAACTCAAGCATGTGGAGAGAACCGAGCTCGTGAGGTAGGGTGTGCAGCCTATTATCAAATAGCAAAAGCTTCTTCAAATACGTGCACATGCCTAGCTCTACAGGCAGTACAGACAGCTGGTTGTGAGAAGCATCAAGCCAGCGCAACTGACGTAATTGCCCAATGGCAGGAGGCAGAACAGTAATCTTGTTCGAGGCAATAAACAACTCTTGCAAGAAATCGTACATGAACAGAGCCGGTGCAAGATTGCGTAGGCCCTGTCCACTAAGATCCAAATTGTTCCAGTCCTGTCTCCGGTTAGACTTTTCTACAGCAAGAGGTCGTCTCATATCCTCGCTGTCCTCGCCGGGCTTTCCATTAGAGGCATTGGGAGGTGGTGAGATGCCCTTATTCTCAGTGGCGCGTAGACGAGCATAGTAGTGGGGCTGGTGCTGCTCCGTCATCGTCGTGTTAGCCCGTTCTGACTCCTTGTACATCCGTATCTGTTCAGTCCAATGCTCCGAGTATTGGGTCTGTTGAGGGACGGCTCTGACGCCATGGGAGCCATTTGAGAGGGCGGGGTTCTGGAATGACTGCTGCAGAACATTGGTGGCAGTCGCGTATCCATTGTGGTGGGCCATCAAGGCACCATTGGACAGACCAATGTTGCCATTGACGCTTCCATGGTTGTTGGGGTCCCCAGCGGCGTGATGAGGGGTATGGCCGTGGCCAGGTTGAGGATGGCGGCCGCCATAGTACGGCTGGGGGTACATGGGCGGCCCGCCAGGAGGGGCATTCTGACCTCTCTGCTGTCCAGGAAACATGTCTGGTCAATTGTCTTGATGTTTCATGAACAGTAGCACGGGGCTAAATGCAATTGTGTCGAGAGAGAAACGTCAAAAATCGGGGGTCGAGATTGTGTGTATGCGTATGTGTATGTCCGGAAAGAGAGATGAAGTAGCGTGGCGTGGCGTTGGTGGGTGTGAGTGACGACACCACAAGACGACAAACTTGGAAGTTACCGAGTCGGTCTGAATTTCAACGAATCAATGTGCAACTGCCGGGTGAACTGCAATGGGACAAGGCACAAGACAGAACAGCAAATTTTGGACAATTGACAGTGGTGACAGAAGATCGCGGGCGGGGCGGGGGTGAGCCGGGCCCAGGTGGGATGGATGCGAAGTTGGTCTGAAATGCAGGCGTATGGTGAAAGCAAATTTCGGGCGTCGTTGATGAGACGGCGAAAAGTGATGGCCAAAAAAAAGCAGGCTGTCGAGTTGACGTGTGTGTTGATGAGCTGTTGGTTTACGGCCTCAATTGCAACAAATGAGGGCAGAAAAAAACAAGAAGCAAATGTGACCTTTTAGAACGAACAACTGAAGCTAATTCGTGGGTTACCGTATTTTCATGTACCAGGTTACCGTCATGCGTCAATTCATCAATTCGTCAAGCAAAAAAGAAAGATGAAGACAGGTCGTCGTCGTGTCGTCGTTTGTCAGTCAATCTAGTCATGCAGAGAAAGCGAGAAAAAAGTCCAATCAGCCGCGCGTACAACAGATGCAAAGAAGACTCGCGGCGGAAATTGTCGATGGGCGATGGCTATCAGTGCAGATGGAAAGCGGGATGATGGATAGTGTGAGGTGGTGATATCGAGAACGTGGACAAGGTCGAGGGACAACAGGGCAGAGCTTCGTCGTCCACAAAGTTCAGCGAATGACTGGGGGGACACGGCCTGACAGTAGCTAACAGTGGGTGACGCTTTTGGTACTTGGTGTAATGGCGGGTGCAATGGCAGAGCACAGGCGCTATTACCACTAAAGCTAGCCCTGTCCGAACAAAGTATAGGCGTGTAGCTAAAGCTTTCTGAGCGTTGAGCGCAGAACTATAGTAGCTTTCAGGCTCTGTAACAGTGTCACTTGTGGAAAGTGGGGTTTTTGCTGTATTTGGAAGGGACAGTCGTGGATTGGTGAATTTTCGGGTGCTATCGTGGGAACCTGTGTAAGAGACGACGGTGAGTGTTAACATGTAATCATGTTTCTTTGTTTCAGATAATCAAATATATATCAAGATAGTTTCAACATAACTCGTGTCGAAGCCAAATCCATCAATATCAATATCGTTCTTTGTTACTTATTAAATTCGCAGTTTTGTGTCACCAGATGACGTTACCACTGGACTGGTTTACGCATCACAAAAGGGTTTGTTACCCTAATATATTGTGTAGCTTACCTCGTCTTCTTGATGTAATGTTTAGATGTTATGTAAATGTTCAACCTTTTATCATGAAACGATGATGTTAGTAAGAAGAAAGCATTCAAAAGTAAAGGCAGCATCATACCCTTTGAGCTAATGTATGCTTTGTAGTATGGCGAAGATAAATATGTTGTAACAAATAGTCGAAGCATGAGGCTTGGATGTAACTTTGTGATGGACAATTGAGACTGAGTACGCACCATATGAAATGACTTTGCAGCCGTGTCCCGAGTTAGATCTGAAGTCGACTGGTTTTCCAGAGAAAAGCGAGGTATGAAGAAGGGAAGAGTCAACAGAACGTACAACAATCTCACTTCTACGAGTAAATAGGTGTTGTTGTTTACTTATGACTGAGTAGGAACTGTGGTCAAGTATTGCAAGTTATTGCAACATCAAGAACGTATTACATGATAACCTTCAACTCTTAGGGTCTATGTGTAACACATGGGTAAAGCTGGCTCACGGATAAATGCTCACGTGTGGTATCTGCAGCATGAAATCATAAATGACGTCCAAGTTGTCACCAGCAAAAGCTGTACACAAGGGTGGCGAAACATTGGTTCCAAGAATATTGGCAATTCGGATTTTGCTGCACGGCAGAAAAAGAACGGCGGTAAGTTGTGACATAAAAAAGAGAGATGAGGAAGAAAACAGGCAAAACGGCCCCCAGTCCAGGTCAGCCTCCTCTCAACGAAAAGCCCAATCCAATCCGCAGTGTCACCATGTTCTGCCAGACAGCCAACTCATTGTTTTCCAAGTACATACATACACACAAGCATTGTACTTCCATAGGATATGGCAACATTCTGGTGCCGCTGCAGCCTACCGATTCATAGTCACGACAGGAACTATTCTACAGTTGAGGCGGGAAGCAAAGATGCACACCGCTTGATTTGCATTTTCTAGGACCCATTATGGATATGGATGAAGTACAGGGAGTTGAATCCTGAAGTTCTGCTATACATCGAGGGATGTCATATGTACATCTAGACACGCATATTGTTCACAATTCCATCCAGACCTTGGTGATGGACCTGCCGAGTTGGGATACACAACGATGGCGGCTAAACACGGCGGACCGAATGAGGGGAAGAAACACGACAATACCCTGACATCTCCGGATAGTTTGGTCGTCTAATTGGGAGTATGTATGAATGTTTATACACCCACACACCCATTCAAAAGCCATTTCCGGTTCGGTGGCGTCTGGGACAGTGGCGCCGTGTATCTGAAATTTCGGCCAGTTAAGTGGATGAAAAGAGACTCTTACATCGATACGATGCGGATGACGACTGTAGTCCAAGAAACTATAACGCCAAGAAAGTCACGTCAGGCAACGTGACAGTAAGCACCGGAAGGAAGAAGCAGGAAACATGAACTTCAGCTGCGTAGAGGTGCATATCTGTGTTTGCATTTCTATTCGTATGTGTCTATGTGGGTATGACAAGGAAATGGATAAATAGTAGTAAATGGCGGTCGGTCGGGCTATCTTATATAGGCGTTGTAAGGGTCGTGATTGAAACTGTACATACGTATTTCTATGTGTACATATAGGTACGAGTAGCCGCTGATGTGCATATGAAGGAGGCAGCTGGCGTAGGTTTCTTCTTCAGTCTCTTTTTTCCCCTGGTTTCTACGTTTGTTAACTTGTTGGTTTCTTGTTCTTGTGATTATCTATTCCGGCGCTTAAGCGGAGGAATCGTGGCGAGCCAGTCTCAATTGGTGGAGAAGTTTTATGAGAACGACTGTCCCAATTACCACATTTACGGCAAATATCTCGCTCAATTTGGAGATAAACAACACGACTACACTCTTTCATTCGTTATATGTGGTTTATCGCTGGACGCAAGCCATACATACAATAGTCGATCTTTACACGACGTGCGTTTGTATATAGTGCATCAACCAACATTGTCCAAGACGCCTGGACTGACCACTATTAAGTCTACAAGACTCGAATCATAGCCAACCAACTTGTACCAGACAGCACTGCGGTATCCGACGACCCCTTATATATCCATAGCGCACAATAATGGACTCACAGTCAACTCCAACACAATTCTCATCCATTTGCCTTTTCGCTGTCTCCCCGCTTCCCCTGACTGGTCTTCCAGGATAGGGCTCGCTGACAGCAGAATCTACAAAGTTCGTTCCCTGGAGGAAACACCGCTTGGATATTCCTAGTCCGGGTTATTCCATAGACCAGCCCTAAGTTCACAGACACTCAGCGGAGGTCTCAACATTTCTAAACGAATATATACGCACATAGAACGTTCAGCACACAATCAACGACCAACGAAAGACACACATATATGGCCGAATTCTTTTGCGCGGCGGCCCTGGGCGCGCCATATCCGGTGCCCCCACGCAAGAAACAGCCGATTTTGGATATGGGCTCGACTCCTAAGACCACAAATGAAAGCACATACCCACAGACTGGGAATAATGACAAGTATAGGGCCGTGGGTAGCGTGAACGATGGGCCCATTGAAGAAACTACAACAACGACAAGGCGGACGGGCAAGACAGAAGTGGCGGGTTCGAGTGGGGGGCTTGCGGGAGACCAAGATGATGGCGGAGAAAGAGCCGGAGTTTCTGGATTTCTGAGATTGAATGTTGGGGAGAAGTTGGACCTTGATGAAGCCTTTTGGCGTGATATAACCGGAGATGGACTGGATTATGAGATTCAAGACTTTTCAGCGTCATCCGATGCATTCGAGGAGAGGGGCCGGCCCAGAAAAGACGAAGCGGGTTCCCGGAAGTCATGGGATGTCGGGAATAGCGTAGCTATGAACAGGCCGTCGACCAAAGGCTATGCGACACCAAACTCGGCGGTAGAATCCATGCCTACCTGGTCATTCCCCGCATCAGTTAGCGAGACTGTCCCATCACTGTTAGTTGGACCACACAAACTAGGTCACGGGCGTATGGAGTCAGACGGCGCAGCTTCATCAATAGCGGATTCGGTGGCTAGAGGTATCTCGGTAACAGGCTTTTGTACATGCTATGAACATGACGAACAGGCCGTGCTTACTGGACATCTCGGCCCTCGAGCTCACGCCCTACATGATGCGCATTGTGCGGGGGCAAACCGTGGTTCCGACTATCTGGCGGCGGCCGCTGCGGCCGCAGCTGCTATGGCGGATGTGGATTCTCTAGAGTTGAAAAATATTAGAGCTGACGCTGAAATTGACCCTGCATTAGTACCCAGTCGTCGGTTTCCCTTTTCAGCGGGATCTCATGGATATGGAAGGAGTGGCGAGGTTGACGGATTCATGGAATTTGCTGCGCAGTTTCCTTCTGCACCAAAGTCGGAGGGGGTACAACGCCGTCCTGGTGGTGGACCGGCGACTTCGTCTACATTAAACTCATTTTCTGGACGTATCGAATTGTTACATCAGCAACAGCAACAGCAGCAGCAGCAGCAGCAACAACAACAAAACCGACAGCAAAATCAACAATTGCACAACTATTATATCACTAATCCGCCACCAAATATCCCACCACGCGGCAGTTCTCGCCAACGAGCCCAATCCATCGGACGCCCAGCTGCATCAATCACTGCTAATGTTCCTCCTAACCGAAAAGGCTCAGTAACAGGGCGGAATGGCCACGTGCGAAATGATAGTGCAGGCTCCACTGCAGATGCAGCATCCATCATTATTGAACGCTCAGAAAACGCACATGTCGACCCGGTGAATGGAGGGCAACGAAAAGAAACAACAGTTGAGACACATATTGGTTGTGATAAAGGGGATCATCTCCTGGACGACAGGCTAAATAACAGGCTTGACAACAAGGCCCCTTTTGCTTTGGGAGCTTTTGCTTTTGGCGCTGACCAATGCAGGTCATCACAGTCGCAGTCGCAGCCATCACAAAGTGCGAAACTGCGAGATTTCCAAAATGATATAGGAACCCGTCGACCCGACCACCGAATCTACTTTGCATCGTCGGCTGTCCATCTTCCGTTGTCGTCGCCGTCGTCGTCGTCAAGCACAATCGTTCACAACCAGGGTCGCAGTAGCCGCAGCCGCAGCAACAGTCTAAACACTACGAACCCTGATCCTGTCTCTCTCATCCATCCTGCCGAAGTGGTGTCTGCGCCTGTGAAAAAATACACTTCCTCTTTGCAGCAACATCGCCATCGTAGTGCGCAGTCGCTGCACAGTCACCACAGTTCTAGCCAGGACGTTAGGCCTCAGACGCAACCACAGTCACGACCTCTGGACGAGAATTTGAATTTGTCATCACAGGTTGCTGCCTCCACACGGCCGCTTGGCGCTTTGCTTGCCCACTTATCGGCATCCCGCGACCGTTTATTACCGACAGCCTGGCACCGCGATCGAGAACGATCCAGAGCTCGTGAACGACAGACGTTGTCCCAAGACACCGGGCCGTCCTCATCCTCGTGTAGTCTTGCTGCGACTGGCTCTGCGGGTGTTTATCAAGGTAGTTGTGTTAACAGTGCTACTAACGTTGCACCATCAAGCACCAATACGACGCCGACGACAACACTTCCAGTTCTTTTACCCTCGCCTTTGCTACCCCTCGTTTCTAAAGAATCCGGCGTCAAGGACACTTCCAACACAAATCAGCTAGAACCTGCCTTCTCTGTTGCCTCTTTGACCTTTCCCAGGGTCAGAGCAAAGTCTGGTCGTCGCCCTAGTGTCGAGAGTCCTAGTGTCAAGCGTCCTAGTGTCGAGAGTACGGACCCAGGAGCCTTTGTGCCTGTTCCTGCGACCGCTTCTGTTGTCAAATCGGGCCCTGTGCGCTCTGGTCGCTCCGTGTCCTTGACGTCAGTAGCACCGGCTTCTGCGTCTGCTTCTGGCTCTGACTCTGTTTCTACTCTTCTCTCTTCTTTGAGTATTACTTTTCCTGTTTCCTCGGAATCCACTCAAAACAACAACGGTGACCAGCACCAACATCAATCACCCCACGCGACCTCGCCATCTTCTATTTTTTCGTCTTCTTTTGCGACAAAGAGAGCACACCGCAAAAACAAATATCAAGACACCTACACAAACGAGTCGTTGCCGCCTCCACCTGTCTCACCGTTACAACTTGGGACATCGTTCGGTGGAGCTCCATTTGGCGGATTCCCCGCTGCTGTTTCCGCTCTTTCTGGAGCAACAGCACCTTTGGTCTTATCGCCGCCTACTTCGCCTAGGACCGTCACTTCTGGTGCCGACCCCGCGGCCCGCCGCCGCAGCAAGTCGCGCCCTAAAAGCAAGTCCAAATCACAATCGAATCCTGTATCACCTCGCAGTCCGTCAGCTTCTTCATTTTCTCTTCACTTTCACTCACCGCCAAGTCATCACCACGCCAATACACTCAAAAAACGGTCTCCGTGGTTATCTTCGCGCGCCCGGCCTTCGTTAGACGCTACTGCTATTTCTACCATTTCTGGAAAAACGCCACAGACTAGTCACAGTTTTAGTCATACCTCGCCATCAACTGCTACAATGGCGCCGAGCTTCGAGACGACAAACCCCAAATATTCTGGCAAGTTTTCAACTGCCTTTGGCGAGGGCTATCCACATGCTTCGACTCTCTCAATTGCCAGCAAGACACCTACCATGAGCAGCCAAGCATCGGCATCAGCGTCATCCGAGGGGTTGCTTTCCAAGCCTTTCATACTCCGAAATGGCCGCATGTACATTAACGATGCCACTATTCCCTATCCACTCCCGGTCGACTTAACAGAGCTTCATCGTGAATCTCTGCGTACTCTACTTCTCATTCAGTTATTCCGCGTTCCAGTATGTTGCCCCTCACTCAGCAAGAAACCTCCAACAAAAGTACTTGAGATTGGCTGTGGTAGTGGGTTTTGGTCCATGATGTGCCACCGCTACTTTAAAAATCTTGGACATGCAGGTATTCTCTTTACCGGTCTAGATATCTCACCGCTGGCTCCTAGTTCCACCTCGGGACTCCGGAGACCCGACCAAGACATGAAGTGGCGCTTTGTACAACATGACCTCCGAACTATGCCGTTACCATTTGCCGACGAGGAGTTTGACTTGATCATGGTTAAAGACATGTCGTTGGCGATTACCAATTCTACGTCACAACGTCTCATGGATGAGTACTTGCGGGTGTTAGCCCCAGGTGGCGTCATTGAAATGTGGGAGTCAGATCATACGATTCGCATGTTGAGACCACAGGCTTCTGTCAGCAACGATTGTGAGGGTGATAAGGAACCTGCTATTGCCCTTGGCGCCTACGTCATGACACCTAACACGCCCTTGTCTTCGGCACTTAACAAGTACATTGTAGAGTACAATGCTTGGATCACAAAGGTACTCGAGGCCCGCGATTTGCCTGCAGCGCCATGCACATCTATTGGACCCAGTCTACTTCAAGAATCAGAGACCCTTTGTGACATCAAGTCTCGGCGTTTGGCCGTCCCATTATCAGATCTTCGCTGGGAGAAGGAGGGTGTCGGTGGTATCGGGCTCAGTGCGTCTTCCTCATCTTCTCGTTCTGGCAAAAAGAAGGCTAAGGGCTTAAGCCCAGGACAGTTGGCATTGAGAGAGACGGCTTTGATGACAGTGGTACAGAAGATTGTCGGTTTAGAAGGAGTATTGCGGGAAGTTAGTGGGAAAAGCCGTGATGAGTGGGATATGTGGGTCGGTAGAATGATGGCAGATCTTTTAACAGACGCCGGCGCTGGATGGGGAGAATGCCTCGAGATTGGAGCTTGGTGGGCTCGAAAGAGAGAATAGGGAGGTGATTTGGTACATATATATTAGTTCACGCTTTCTTGCATATAGAATTTTGGTTTTCTTCTTCTCATTACACGAATGGATCATATCTATGCCGTAGAGTGCGGTATCTCTTTAGGTAATATAGGGCCTCGATTTCCTTTTTGACGAATTCAGCTCGTTGGATAGCTTGGACAATTTCCTCTTCGTTTTTTAGATGAGACTTTGCAGAAAAGGCCTTGTGTAGTCGGTCACGGTAGCAAGTATAACCTTGAGGATAATCACGACCCATGAACAAGAGTTCTTCTGTTTGTCAGTTATAGTGTTATGAGAATTTGTCTAGTAAAACTGACCTTTATAAAGAGCGATTACCCGGTATTTCAATGGGCTGCTCATTGCGGCGACGAAATGTTATATTTTCGTTTTTTACATTACACGCAGCTAAGAGCATTTGTAATTGAGTGTGTTACTTGACGACGTCACGATCGGTAAATCCCCGGGTGATTGCCCCACTATGGCGTAACCGTCCTTGACTTGATATCATTGAGTGAACATTGAAATTTGAGAGAACAACTAGACTATTTTCTTTTTTTCCATTGTTTAATTTTGTTTCTTAATGATGTATAGACGACCTATTTGTTTGTTTAGGAGAGAGAGTTTGTCCTTACGGACACGAGGGGCGAGACTTTATTCGGAGGTGAAAACGGAGACTACGGCCCCGGCGACAACGGTAGAGACGGCTTCCAAAGAACAACCAAAGACACCTTCGCAACCTAAGAAACGCCGCATCAATGTGCGGATTATCCCAAAACCATATGAGCCAAAGTTAGAGCTTCCCACGTTTGCACTTCCTGTTAGTGCTATTCCCCGGAACTACGCACCTCACGCTGTCCGCGAAGGCGATATTAACGATCCGGATGTTGCTAAACCGATTGCTGGTAGTGACTTACAACTCCCCGTCAACAAAGTCACTTTGAAAAAGTACCCATTCGTCATGATGCCCAGGGGCGCAAGTGGGAAATTGTATCGCGAGCATATCTTTTTCAATTATTCTGGAGTGTTAGATCGGATTGGGAAATGTATCAAGTTTGGGTGCAGTGAAGAGGATCTGAAGACAGTGAGCTTCTTGGTCAAGAATTTGGCGGATATGTGGCATGTGGGTGCCTCTTCGGCTACCAAGAGTTTCAAGGTTCCGGGCGCGAGGTTGGTCAAGGTTACGGCGTTGAACAGAAGTTTGACTCCTTCGGGAATTATGCCAATGAACCGGCTATTTGGGGAGATCAAGACGGCGAAGATGTTACCTGAAAGTGTTCGCTTAGAACATTTCGAGGTTTCGGTAAATAAGTCGGTAAGTTTTGTATGTATGATATGATACCTGGCTGTAGCTAACACTATACAGGATAAACGAGTAGCCCGTCCCGGCGACTTGGTAATGACATTCACCTCCCATCGTATCTGGCGAAACAAAACATTCCCACATGGGTTTGCTGTGGCCTTCAGCACTCATATGTTCTATCAGGGTTCAAGACATTACATTGGAACGGTCAACGTCGTTAGTAGATTGGAAGGGGCAACGGAGGAACAGGCAAGAGCGGTGGCGGCGGGCTTCCAGGAAGTTAGTTTGGCACAATCGGCTAAGATTAAGTTGGGAAGGAAGTGGACTATGTTTGTGGAGAAGGACTTGAGAAGATTGGAGATGATGACTTGGGATCGGGCGGATGCGGTGGAGGATATGGGTAGTGCCACGGGTACGGTCACTCCAAAACACACTGACTCTAAAAACGTCGTCCCTGAGCCCGTCAGCGCGGAGGGGGCCGTTTCCGAAGGCACAACCTCGGGAGAGGCTGCTCTAGGAGGTACTGTACTTGAGGGTATCGAAACAGTATCGACAGAGACGACTTCTGAGAAGATTGTCCCTGAGAGCACAGAAACAGTATCGAAAGAGACGACTTCTGAAGAGACTGTCCCTGAGAGCACGGAAACAGTATCGACAGAGACGACTTCTGAAGAGATTGTCCCCGAGAGCACCGAAACAGTATCAACGGAGACAACTTCTGAAGAGACTGTCCCCGAGAGCACCGAAACAGGATCGGCAGAGGCGACTTCTGGAGAGACCGTCTTAGAAAGTACTGCCACAGAAGCCACCGAAACAGTACCAGCAGAGACGACCTCCGAAGAGACGAATTCTGAAGAGACCACTTCTGAAGAGCATGTCCCCGAAAGCGCCGAAAAGGTATCGTCAGAGACGACCTCTGAAGAGACCGGCTTAGAAGGCACTGTCCCTGAGAGCACCGAAACAGTATCAACAGAGACGACTTCTGGAGAGACTGTCCCCGAAAGCACCCAAACAGTATCGACAGAGGCAACCTCCGAAGAGACCGCCCCAGAAGGTACTGCCCCAGAAACCACCGAAACAGTACCAGCAGAGACAACTTCGGAATCAACCGAATCTGCTACCGGTCAAAAGCCTGAACCAACTAAGTTGTAACATGGTATATAGAGTAATGACATAATCACCCAGGATAATTGGACAACAGACCAGGTTACATTGACGAATTTGACATGTTTTTAACGTCAGTCAGTCTTGCATGTTTAATATCAACCCAAGCCGGCCAGGGTTCGTAGATGGAGATAGATATCAGTGGTGCATTATCACGGATGCGTAGGATTCACATGCATAGAAAGCCTGCGCACGGGATTAAGACATTATCTGACGACTCAGGATAGGGGGGGGATGCGGAGGAACAGCACATTGAAGAGGGGAAGCAAGTCACAGGATTACAAGAAAAAGAGTTTGACGTGGTACTCCGTGATACAGTGTTGTCTGTGACAGGATATGACTAAGCCGCTGTGTTACAGAAGACTTGGAAAGATGGATTTCATAAGCAGCCGTAAAGACTTGAAAGGGGGATGACAAGCCGGAATTTAGAAGAGTATGAAGAGTAATACGGGAGTAACGGATAGACGGATCAAAAAAGCAACAAATTTTGGCTTTAAACGGCGCCAAGGTGCAGATAAAGTGGTAGTAGGAAGCGAAAGGTGCATTAGCGCATGGTCGGTAGGAATCGAAGGCTTCTGTAGATTTGTCGGTGACATAGTGCATAGTTGGAGTTATGGGTTTAGGTGTAGCCGGAGGCACATGTTGTGAAGTTTGAAATTGTATGTATGTATACCTGGTGCACAGAAATCTACATATAAGAACGGCACTTGATAGTGGAGGGGAGACGTCACTTAGCTCAGGATTCTATGCTTACAGACGTACAAACCCACATACGCAAGTTACTTCCGATACCTAGACAAGCCCGTCATTTCCAGTTTAAAATCGTCGATAAGCTTGTACCGACTTAGATCTTCCCTTGCTGGCCCCTGTGTCCCCAAAGAAAATTCAGCGATCCGTGCTCCAACTTTGTAAAGCCAATTTTTGGTTTTCGTTCGGTATATCTTGTTCTACGGTAAATACTCACATCAACTTTTCATGAGGCAGCTATATACTTCCCTTGAGAACTCTTAAATCCCTAAAACCTCCAAGTCATTTAGCTGTGATCATCTCTTCCTTCGTTCCCATAATAGCGTAGTAGGATTCCCTTACGGAGCACAGCGTTTACACCATCTGACGCTCCACAAGGACCTTTTTCCCCTCTCTCTACAATTCCATCAGCCACAATCCCAAAAGCGAAGAAAAAGAGCCAGAAAAATCCTATTGAAACTCGCAATTCAAGTGTCGGCGACTTGCTTCTTTTCGTCCTTCTTCCTTGTTATTCCCTGTCACCGTCGCACTTGTAGCCGGATTTGACTTTGCTCAACTTTTTTGTTCCTGCCATATCCGGACCGAGGAAACTATCCAAAAAAAAAGTCTTCAGCCTCACGTCGGTGTGGCGACTTTTTACGGTGAGTAAATTCTTTCAGCCTTGTCAGAATCATTCTTCATTCTCCCTTACGCACTGCCATTTTGCATCGTCATTTTCTTGGCTTTTTTCTCTTCCTCTACGTTTCTCATCGTGCCTGGGATCGAGTCTAGCATCGAAACCCTGTCTGACTTCTCTTGTCCAAGCTGGGTCTAGGCCGGCAACAAAAACGTAAGGTCAAAAAAGCACCTCAAAGAAGAGTCTGTTCCTTTTTCTTTTTCTTCTTTCTCTTCAAATACTTTGAGAAACCTCTGTTTGCCCCTGTCAGAGCGTCCTTCTGCTCCACTAAAGCTTCGCCTGTTGGTCACGCTGATGGGCACATTGGTCTGGTCTTCACTTCAACTACACTGTAAATTCACGCTTGAGCACTTGAAAAGCCTTTTCAGCTACTGATGCTAACACGCACGCCTTAATCCGGCATAGTCAGCAAGTCGCATTCCACTTCTACCCACCCACACCTTTACTGCTTACAGCACACCACTGTAAAAACTGTAACCTGCTGTGTCGATCCAACGAGTCATTGTTTTCACTATTTCCCCAACTGGCCTTTTCTCGACTATTCTCACTACAGAGCCTGCGGACTTTGAACTGACTACACGCCTTGTTTGGTCTTGTCCAGTCTGTATGTGTGTGTTTATGCCAAGGACGAGCCAACTGCGACTGCAAAACTACAGACACACCCCCACCACGCCCCCCCTCCCCACAGAAATATCTACAATAGACATACACAGAAGCAATCCGCACGGCACATTTGTACACATTCATACGCATCTCTCGACGCCTCTACAGAGAACGCTTCCTCTCGCGTATGCCTCGAGCCTCAACAGCTGGCAAGCGCAACGCCAACCGCAAGTCTGCCTCGACATCTACTTCGCTCAACGACGTCGCCAACACCAGTGATGCTCGTGTAAACCCAGTGGACTCTCCAACTTCTGCCCACTATTTCTCGACGCATTCCCCTGCAAATCTTGTCTCGCTCGACCCGTTACTGACGTTGTCCGCTTCGAAAATTTCTGACGACCCTAACTCTGCCGTCGCTACTACTACCACCATTGCTGCCGCCCTACGCAACGGAGAAAAGTTCTTGACCGGACCTTCTTGCTCTGCTACGCCGACTCCGCCTACTACTGGACGCTGCTCTTCGGCTTCATCGGCATCTCGTTCTCAAAGCACTTCCCGACACGCCTCGCAGGTTCTTCCGGCCAATGGGCACGCGACCAGCACTTCGCCCTCTCAGGCGGCTCCTACAATGAATCGAACAAATACGCAACCATTCTCCGCTGTTGGCGGGTCGTCTCGCCGTCCAATGGATGGGCGGGACGCCCCTTCTCAAATTCCCGGCTCCGGCGGAGTACCCCACGCCACAATGTCGGCCACGGCACGCCGTAACTCGCTGGATGGCGGTTCGGAAATTTCAAGCTCGGATTCATTTACTTACATCGAATCTTCTTCGTCCCCTCGCATGATCGATGTCAATGCCTCCAAAAACGACAATGTCCATCTCGACTCTGGTATTCCCGATTCCGAATCCATCAGCACTATTCTCGGCTCATTTCCTTTAGTCGACACCGTCGCCATTCTGCTCATTCTTTCCCATATCCCTTCCATGTGGCTTTCGCTTATCTATCTCTTCTTTACTTGCGTGGCCATCATTCCGCCTGTCAAAACTCTCTCCGGCATGACTGTTAACATTGCCGAAGTTCTCGAATCCTCACTTAACAAGCCATCGATTACGAATCTCTGCCTAGACGGGATAATATTGGTCATATGGCTGTTTCTTTGGCTACCAATACAAGACTTTGTTCTTGACATTACCAAAGTTGTCATTTCTGTTACCTTGGGTGCTGGTGCTGCTGGTAGTTCTACGAGCTCGTCCAATTCCTACTTTGGGACACCGAATAACCAAGGATTTTTTGTTGGTGTTTTACTTTTCTCAGCTAAACATGTCTTGCAAGGTACCAAGAGAGTATGGGCTCCATCATTACTCCGGGCTTATCCAGCATCCATGCCATTACCAGACTTTCTGAATCCACTCCATGACAAGGCTCTACCTCAAGCTCGTAGTCCTGCTACGTGGGCACAGATACTCTTGTCCATCCATATCCTGATCCAAGGCTTAATCACTGCTATAAAACGGTGGTATCTACGTAGGGAACAAGAACCCCCAGGTGGTTCCGCTACATCTCTAGTCGCCAATACCCGGGATCCCGAAGCCGGAAACCGTCCTTATGCAGATAACAGTGACGTTAACAGTGTTGACCCCGACCTCCCGCCTTCGACAGATGGAACATCGACAACTTTGACTTCTTCGACTTCAGCTGCGGCAAGAAAACGGCGTCGTCCCAATGCTCTGGTTCGTTTACCGCAACCAATTTGGTCTGCTCTTGCCAGTGCCAAAATGATTATTGTCAAGGAGTTGGAGCTCTGGAATGTGTCCAAAGAAGCCGGTAAAACGCGGGGTAACGCTGCGGATGATCTGGGCAATGCCTCGTTTAACGCAGAAGAGTCACAAATCTGGATCTCATTTATTGGGTGTGATGAAGTTTGTTTTAGTACCAGTTTTTTTCATTATGATGCCATGACCGATACGGATTCGTCTTCTTTGTCATTGCCCGGTACTTCTTCTATCAACAACTCAAATCAAGCGTTACAGAACAACACCAACACCAACACAGAAAACGACAGCCAATCTGATTCCACCGCGGGGTCCAATAGAAGTAACGGGGATCTAAGGGGAGACCTTGTTGACGCTTCCAAGCCCTTTTTTGTGAGGATCAACAACGCCCCATGGCCTAGTACTTCCATTATCCCGTCGCCCAACCAAGCGCCCATATCACCCGCTATTTCCGACAACGATGAGACCTTACCTTCGACCAACGACCCCACTGCTCCGGTTACAACTCGCCCCTCAGCCCTCAGGTGGTGCGGTAGCATCTATGGACTCCGCCCCAACAGTACGTATGTTGTAGAGATCCTCGACTGTGCCAGCAAAAAAGTTCTTTTTACCACCAACATCGCCACCAAGGCCCGATCTGAGACTACGCCAGCCAAGTCGAACAATGCTCGTGGAGCTCCTGTTGTCACCGCCACTGCCCCCTCGGCTGTTCAGCTTCGACCCGACTCGCCAGTTACGACTCTGCAAGCTAGCATTTCAGAACAGGAACGACGCCTCAAGGAAGTGCGGGCTCAATTCAAGGGAAACCGCAAGGAGTGGAAGTCACGTCTGGCTAGTCTCCGCAAAGAGCTGGACGGCACTGACAACAGTATCAACAATTCGGGTAGTGCAGACGAGCGACTCCAGCAAAAGATTCGTGCGCAGAAGACTTCTGAAAGCCATATTCGACAGACTATTCAAGAGCTGGAGGCCAAGTTTCGTGAACTGGAGGCCAATCCTACGACGCTCCTTGACGACAAGCGGGCGGCTGAGGCTCTTTATAACTCGAATAAGAAGCTACATGAGTCTGAGCAGCGGGCTATGCGTGAGCTCCGTGAATCCAAGGACAAGGCTCTGAAAGAAAAGCAAGATGCGGCTCGCAACCTCGCCAATAAGCGCAACAAGCTCAATGCTCGGATTGTCAAGATTGAGGGTGAATTGGAGGAAATGCGCCAAACGCGGAATGCTGATATTGACGAACAAATTCGGCGACAGCGGCAACATGAGGCTCTTGTTACCGAATTACAGAAACGCCAGCTTAGCATGCACGAAATCATCGGTAACAGCGAGTCTGCTATTGCCAATCTCCAAGTCCGGGTTGTCGAGGTTCAGATGGCGCAACAACAAAAGCAGCAACAACAGCAGCATCAAGCGGCTATGTCTGCGGTCAACGCAAGTCACTTGGGTCATAATAGTTATGATGGTACTGGGCACATTGGTGGATATGGCAACATGGTCTCTCAGGGCTTTGATGTTCATGAGTCTCACGGCAACACTCTGAATCATGGGATGTCCAGTATGCCCCCATCTCAAGGTCTCACTTCATTGCCTCCGCCTGGTCTTCCCAGCCTATCAAGTCTTTATGGTGCTTCGTCGTCTGTCAATCAACTGGGCCCAAGTTCTCTTGTGTCTTCTACGTGGCGTACTCCTTATACAGGCACGTCAGTGTGGAGCACTACCAGTGCGGACACATCGGCAGGCTTTGTTCCTATGTCCTCTGCTATGACGTCTTCAGTTACTCCAATCTGGGGCACGCCTTATTCTGCTCAAAAGGCTCGTGGTCGTTCGAGCTCTATGCTTAGTGATGTCTCTGGGTTCACTCAATCGACTGGTGCTGGAGAAACTGGGCGAGCTGCGTCTGGAAGTAGTACATCAACGGATGAGTCTGGAGGGCACGTTAGTCCTGCTGGGCCGGCTGCTTAGGGTGGGCTGTGAGTCTATATTGGTCTTTTCCGGGCTTTGTGTTTAGTGTGTTTTGTTTTGCTTCGTTTTTTTGTTTGTTTGTTAGATAGACTAGGACGGGTTCTGGAATTGAGTCACGATCCGATTAAAAGTGTTTTACGAGTGTTTTTATTCTATGTGTTATGTGCATGAACAAGGTGCTTAAAATATTTCAATTTTGCGTTTTGCGCGGCGCACGCGAGTTGGTTTTGGTTGCTCCTCTGGGATAGGTGGTGGTGGTGACGTCATCGTTTGTGCCTCCTCGGGTTCTTGTGCAACCTGTTGTTGTATGATGGCTTCTTCAGATCCGTCATGTTCCTCGCTTTCCTCGACTTCCTGAACCACCCGCTCTTTCGGTTGTCTCTTTGGTATACCCAACTTCATATCAGGCTCAGCAAGGTACCCCTCTAGCTTCCATAAGCTCATCCGCAAATGCATGGCCTTGGGTCTTATTAACAAGGTGTAAGGAGTTTCACCGAGTCCCGGGACAAGAGAAAGAAGCGTAGCCATATGTTCTGGACCGAGCAGGTTCGGCAAGTGGTGAATGGGGACGGTGTCGTTATATGCTAAATCGGGGAATTGGTGAACTTTCTGGGGTAGTGGGGTGGGACATGTAGATAGGATGGCTCCCCGGAGGACGTTTTTGGGAGTCTTCTCGGGGATTTCAGCCAGTGTATTCACATGTACAAAAGGAGAAGGCCCCGGACTCTCCTTTCTCCCTACCCGTTCCGGCTCCACTAGGATTTTAACATCCTCAATGATCTGATCTCGTAAAAGAGACAAGTAAACATCTGCCATGCCCTGTCTCCAAACTGGAGATTGGCCTGTTAACCAAGACTGATGATTCGCTCGACGCATAGCGAGTAATGAGGACTGACGAAGGGGGCCGGCGATACGGCTTGTTAGGTTGGTGAGGTGGTCGTGGGAAAGATGGGTGTAGACGCGGAGATGGGGGACGAGATTGGCGGTTGTTTCTAGGGTGGATAGACTTGATGGGGTTTTTGGGGCGGAGGCGGAGACGGGTGTCGTAGGGGCACCGGGGATCCGGGGGGTTGGTATGTATTCTGGGTCTTCTGGTGAAAGGTCATCAAAGGGGAGAACTGTTTCCTTCTTTTTTGGCTCTTCCGGTTCTTTCGACTTTATTTCCTCCGTCTTATCCGGCATATCCTCATGTTCTCTTTCTCTAAACTCCACAATTTCCTCTCTCTCTTCCTTCGATCTCCAATCCGGTACGCTCCCCACCTCTGGAACCCACCACGCAGTCCCCTTTGTCCCTCTCGACCCTGTAACCCCAAACGAGGCAAGAAACGCCCTTGGCAAAACAGCCTGTGTCATGGGATCCAATCGAATTGGCGAAGCGAGCATATATGCGTAGATATTCCTGCTGAATAAGCGTTCCAAACGGCTTCGGGGAGGTCGATTCCGCTGTTTGGGGGCGAGGAAGTGTCGTTGGGTTTCACGCCAGGCAGGAGACATTATTGGGCTGGCGGGGAGGGAGATTGATGGGAGTTCCATGGTGTGAGTTTCGGCGGAGTAGAAGGGATGCATGTCGTAGGTTTGCGGGGTGTACTTTGACGGTTCTGGACGACGCTCTTTGGAGCGGCTGGGTGGAGGGTTGGCGGCTTGGGAGATGGGCCGGGTGAGACCCGGGGTGGCCCGGAGTAGAGCTGATCTTCTAGAGATCATGGTGTGTATATGGCCATGTGAATGTGCCAGGTATTGACTCGAAATGGATGAAATGATGCTGTTAACACCTACCTCATCGAGGTTAAAAAAGCTCACCAACAGACCCACTTTTCGAGAGTCTCAGGGTTCACGGAGATTCTGACGGGATTGGAGTAGTTAATGAGTGATTCTGTATGAATTTCTGGTATTCTTGTACTCACATCAATCATCAATGTCTTGATATAATTGTTCGTTGACACCTAATATAACGAACGATGTCGTCCAGACATGGCTTGTTTGTAAACCCCATCATGACAATAGGGTTATCATGTGGGATGCTCATCGGTTGACGGCCCACGTCACACAGTCAGGTGGCAGTATCCCGCGTAACAGGGGAATTAATGGGTGTCAGTTGGGGAATTGTTTCCTTTTAATGATGGTAGTTGTAGTTTCATCCGAGTTAGGCTACGTTTAGCTACAGACATAATTAGATTTTTAGATTTTCTTGTTTTTTCTTCGGTACATCATCAAGATTCCGTTTATAATTCACCAAGATGAATCCATTGCACAGAGTTATCACGCGGGGCGTACAGACCGGCGCTTCAGGCGTAATTCAGAGTCGGGCGTTTTCCCGGACAGCCAGTGTTTTCAATGGTCGGAGTATGCCGCCAATGGGGAATATTCCCATGCCTTATATCACTGAAGTAACAGTAAGCTTCACCTGTTTCACTTATTTAGTAGAATCTAACTAACATACACTAGACTGGCGGCTGGCGCACTTGTAAGCTAATCACATGACCTTGGTCAACTTGTATACTAACCATGTTAGATGACATTTTCTCCCGTCTACTTCAAGAGCGTATCATCTGTTTGAACGGTCCAATTGATGATACGACCTCGGCTTCTATCGTTTCTCAGCTCCTATGGCTTGAATCTGACGCTCCTGAGAAGACAATCACCATGTACATCAACTCTCCCGGCGGTGCCGTATCAGCTGGTCTGGCTATCTACGATACAATGTCGTACATTAGTTCTCCTGTCTCCACTGTCTGTGTTGGTGCTGCCTCTTCCATGGCTTCACTACTTCTTGTTGGTGGAGCAGCTGGGAAGAGATATGCCCTTCCACATAGCGCTATTATGGTTCATCAGCCATTGGGTGGGACACAGGGACAGACGAGTGATATTTTGATCTATGCGAATCAGATCCAGAGGATTCGTGACCAGGTTAATGAGATTTACCGGAGCCATGTTAATAAGGCGTTGCCTAAAGAGGGTCAACTGGATATCAAGGACGTGGAGAGATTGATGGAGAGAGACAACTACATGACTGCGGAAGAAGCAGTTAAGAACGGAGTCATTGACGAGATCTTGAAGAGAAGAGCAGACAAGGATGACGGAAATAAGGAAGAACCGGCCAAGAAGGGGTAAACATCAGGAATCACAGTCACATGTCAATGTTGTAGTAGCAGGTATAGTTTATATATCAAGAATATGTAACGAAAACAAAACGCCATACCAAGGAAAAGCAATGGTGTATATTTGACAAAAGATTCTAAATAAAACGACAAAAGGGGAAATCAAGTACATACAAACACGCAAGTTAGTAGGGGTTCACACACGTGTGTGTGACACACCAAGAAGAACAAAAAAGGAAAAAGACTCCTACAACAAACTACAATCAAAAAGCTTATACGTTCTCGTCAGTCCCACTAGACTTGGCACGAGCCCGTTCAATAGCCTCAGGGTGTCTGGACTCAAACACCTGCACCGGCTTCCGACGAATAGCAGTCTTGAGCTTTTCCTCGTCACGGTTCATCCATGAGTTGAAACTAGTAGAGGAAGCAGGGTAGAAGACACGGTTCTTGCTGGACTCGACGCGGTTAAGCAGATCACGGATGTCCATGGATTGAGCGGCGATGATGTCCATTTCATCGGCGACTTGGTCACAGAAGATGTCGAGAGGAAGATCGTTGACGTCCATACCGAAGGGGTTTTCGATTTCACGACCAATGAAGAGAAGACCGAGAATGATGTAGGCGGCAATGACGGTAGCGGGAATAGTGATCCAGCCAAGATAGTTGTAAAGCTGGAAAGGAAGAACCATGACGTATACCCAGGTGATTTGCGAAATAGCAATACCATAAGCGATAGGCAAGGGGGTCGTCAGAACACGCTCGGTACCAGTCAAGATATCGTTCAGAGCGCTCAGGTTGGTGTAGGCGATGGTCTGCTGCATGGGAACAGGAAGCTTGCCATCGGCAATCAACGTGTCAATGTAGTGACCGAGGAAGTTGAGAATCTCGAGAGGCAGGTTACCAATAGGCTTAGCAGCACGCTTGACGAGCTTGCGAGGGTTGGACTCGGCGAAAGAGATACCAAGATGCTCACCAATACCCTTGAAGAAACCCTTGCGAACCCTGAGATCGTCAGGAGTAAGGTCCTCGGAAGCTCTACCAGAGAAAGTATCAAGATGTGAAACCAGGTGCGTCAAATCCGGGTAGGCAGTGTAGGGTTCGAAGCGAAGCTTGTGCTTAAGAGCGACAGCAAAAGCGACAATCAGGTTGGTGGCCGTCATGTTGTGCAGGAAGTGACGTTTCCGATCCTCTTCAGGGATCTTGGCGTGGATCCAGAAGACACGGCCGAGTTGTTGAGAGCATAGGATAAGTTGGGCCCAGTACTTGCGACCTTCGGTGTAGCGTTCATAGGCGGTAGAACTGCGAAGGGAGAGACCGAGAGAGACGACGAAACCAGTTACAGTCAAGACGACGGATGAAATACCGACTAGACACGTGAGATTTGTTAGTTAGGGGACAAGAGGGGAGGATCTTCCCTGTTTTGGAGTGAGACAGCGCTAAGTGAGGGAGACTCAGGAACATGAACCATATGCACATGAACATGCACTAGCGACTCTTGTGGGTAGGAATAAATGGGCAAGTACTTACGAGGGTAAAAGTGCTTGGAAATGAGGGTAATGCAAGAAGACCAAGCACCAATCCACATCAAAGGGACAATCATAGAAGGCAAGATAGAACCATGCATTTGCATGAACATAGGCCATTTTGAATGCTTTGACATATCACGAGGTCCTTTGAAGTAGTTCTCGAAGTCCATAGAGTTGACTCGATTCAACTGGTTAGGCGTCTGTGAAAGAATCGGTGATATCGGAGACTGAATGGTTCCCGTGTTTGAGATTTGACGGGTAGGTTGAATAGTAAGGCCGATGCGCTCAGCTTGTTGAGATGCTTGACGACGATGAGTTGATTCTTCAGTACGAGTACGCTGAGGAGGCTGTACTCCTACAGGTTGCGCCCCGGTATCGTAACCGTCGTCACCCATTTTGAAGATGTAAAGATGAAGGAGGAAAGAAGAAGTAAAGAAAGGTCGGGCGAGGAGTAATGTTGAAGCAATTCAAAGGAACAAGCTATTTCAACCAAGAAAAGCTTTGTATAATGATACTTTGGAAAGCAAAGATGCGCCAAACGAACAAAGTATTACGCCAAGTTCAAGATTCGACGTGCGTATGGACGGACTCTATATATATGTTCAAGTCCAAAGGATACAGATACAACAAACAGATGTAAACAAACACTAACAAAACAAGTAAAAAAATGAAATAACAGCTGGGTAATCCAGACCAAGCGTGCTTTATGCTCAACAACAACAAGTTCAAAGTAAGATAATAAAAAGAAGAAAAGAAAAAGAAAAGCTTTGAAAGTCAAGTTCAAGGCGAGGGCGAATGGACGTGCTATTTGAGCATCAAAGCTTCCTCCGTAGAATTTGGCCCGGTCGGTCCTTGTCTACTTACCATGGAAAGTTTGTTTTCTCTTTATTTTCTCAATGCCAAGAGTGAGACGAGTAAAATGGCCCGGCCCACCAGTGAGTTTTGATAAATTTGGTGTTTTTTTGGGGGGTGAAGTTTATTGTTTAAAGGATTTTGGTGGTGAAGAAAGTTTCTGTGAGTTCTACATACTGTCCATGAATCAAGACCAGAGAATATCGGAAACCTACGAGGCCTCTAGAGGTATCACCGATTCTGTGTAAGTGGGTCTCGGGACAGTAACTTGAAGACAATCAGACCTTGTCTTACTAGTTTTGAATGATTGGCAACTGTGAATATCAAAGCCTACTGTTTCAAGTAGTCAAACCACTATACCAAACTTGAAAAACAGCCAATCCAATGGCTTAAACTGCTTGACAACAACGCCACTACTTTTGATATCTTGCCCCTTTTGTGGCGTCGTGTCGTGCACCTATGTAAGTGACAGGTAATCCCCTTTTTTGTCTTGGCTGTTTGTCACTTTAGGTATGTACTTACATACAATACGAGGCAAAAGTCAGTAGACTAATTGCTTGTCGTATAAGCCACAACGAAAGAAGAATCCTAGATGGCTGCCAAACTCCACATTCTAGGCTTAGCGGGGCTGGATTCCGCCACTGAACGTAACGAATGAAGATCATGACAAAGTCAAGACATATCTAGAAGTATCAGTGTATAGACATATCTATGTAAGTATGTCAGCCACGAACTATATACAAGCTATTACGCGGCAAAGGCTTTGTTCGAGGCTTTGTACATATGCTTCGTAGCATACATGTGGCGGTCTAGAATCACTAGTGTCGCGCGCCCCGGTTAGAACTAAACTTTACGGTGTTTCTCAAAAGACGCTAGGGTCCTGGAAGAACTGGAGAAGGCCAGGGAATTTTTTAAACAAAGCCATGTCAAGGAGTTTCCCCGCGTAAGAATTCGACGACCTACCATAGAAATGCACACAAATCGGATCGTCTGTGAATCCTATTGCCATGTTGCCGTCAAAGTAGTACAACAGATGTCTGCCCCGTCTACGTAGATACACAACTACACAGCCGTGTACACCATATACACCTCAGTCATTCAGAATTACACTCACCGTAGACTTCAAAATCAACAATGCCAGTCAGTCTGTGCAACAAAACTTCTCCTGCAGTAGCTCAAATCCGTCTGCCGGCCTCATGTCTTAGTCACTGAGAAAACCATTTAGGTATCACGGCGACCGTTGACTACACTGACAACCGCATAAACTACGTATATATGACTCTCTTGTTCTATGGTCATCGGTTCTACCGGATGCTTTGATTTGTATGGTTCCTGCAAGTGCCAGGAGACTTTCTGTCCAATGAACCATGTCTAGAATTGAAGATATTTATTGCATGAATTTTCCTGGGCAAGGGACCAACCCCCTCTGGTTGGATTGTTTGTTTTTCGGGCTATTTCAAGTCTTGGCTGTGAAGATGTGCTTAGTATCAATCACATATAAAGAGGTTTACAGACACATCACTAAGCTGCAGACTACCGTAGGAATCCAGAAATGCATGATATTTACAATCCTATCTCTAGAATCTGACATCTGACATCCAACATGTCTACTTGAGAAATGCATAGTCGCCAGCGCTTCAGTTCATGCTGACAGCCCGTGACTCCTTGGGTCATGACTCTTTTCGGTCATATATTATACTCTCGTATATGCACAGAGACCCACAGAGATCTCCCAATAGAGACAACAGAAATCTACGAAACAACTATTTAGAGAGATCAACCGTCATTGAGGTTTCTTGATCAAGGCGTCTGGGACATGATTCCATGTACTATCAACCACCCTTTTCATGTTCTGTTGGATGTCCATTCTGTCGGCGGTTCAGCGGCACAGCGGTACAACGGCACAGCACCACGGCAGAACGGCAACACTCTAAAATATACAATCCCGTCAGCGCTAAGAATAGACACTGTCAAATACTCACGAGATATCATTCCACATTGAGTCTACACCATCGACTTACGGAAAAATCCCCAATCAGAACCTCCGAATCGTCTACTTTTGGAAAATAACGCGACCTTGCAGATCTTTACCCAACATTCTTCAACTGCATCAATCCTATATGCTTATGTGCATACGTCCTGGCGGCTATCGGTGTCTACACCGAATGCACCAATTATATTCATAGATTAACCAGACTCGCAAGCAAAGGTCTAGAACTTCATGTCAGAGGTTTCCTACACTTCCTCTGATCGGGCTAAATTACCAAACCAATCGTACTCCGGTGGCAAGATCCTCTTCATCCCTCGGATACTCGCTCACGTCATCTTCACAGGTCTTTCAAGCCTACTCAAGCCCCTTTGCCCCGCACTCCACGTAAGACCTTTACACGTTTCAGATGCAAAACTAACCCTTTTGTCGGGCAACTTTGTTTGTGTGTGTACATCGGTGCCGACACCCGCCCAACGATACATCTCCAGCCGGAATTTCCGACTCATAGACTCTCGGATACAACGGCCATTTAAAGAAAACTGGTATAAAAAGCGAATCGCCCCGTAGTCTTGACGACACCACCAACACATTCGAAAACTGGTCTTGTCAAACGCAGGACACCCGGTACGTCATAACTGCTACTTCCGGTAAATCCATTGTTTGTCCTCCATTGTACTTGACTTTGTCGATTTTCGTCGTGTTACATTGTGTATCTTCGGATGTAGTTGATGAGAAAGCTCGCTATTTGCTGAAGAAGCAGGTACCACAAACTGTCAATCAGATTATCCTCGTGACAACTCCATCCTTTGGTAGTTCCTAGCGATAGGGTTATATACCCTGACAGCTCAGAGGATCCAGTCAATACTGTGGCGTAACTTCTATTGTGCGCCACACCCACAAAAACCAAAAACCTCAAAAATCACATCCCTGCACGAAAATTACACCACTTACTACCGCCATTGGTGGTGAAAAATAGTGGGGTCAATGTTGACGAACGGAGGATATGGGCACCAAGAATCCTGAGCCGACGAACCTGGACTTTCTACCTTTTGGAAAATTACCGCCATCACTTTGCCGTGACGCATTTGAAAACTTCGCTCCGAGTCTTGACGGAATTAATTTCTTATCCCTTTCCATTTGATATCCCATCGCCAAAATGTCTCTCCAGAAGAACGATAAGCAGGAGTTCGCCGAGGCTCAGGTATGCTTTGCTATATCCATCGAGGATACCTAGAGATAGTCTTGTTGCTACTCTGGGTTCCTCATCTGCTCTTGAGGAATTCGAGCTAACAATGTATCCTCAATATGTAGAAGTCTCACAAGATCCGCATCACCCTTACTTCGCGCAAGGTCCAGTCTCTGGAGCGCGTCTGCAAGGAGCTGATTGACCGTGCTCACTCCAAGGACCTCCCCGTTAAGGGCCCCGTCCGCCTTCCCGTATGATTACCCGCTCCGATAACCACCCGGATATTCCGGAGACTGAAGGCTATATTGGATGGGACTGTAGTTACGGCCAGGGTGACACAAAGCCGTTCTAAGCTTCCAGCTTGGAGCACGTCTTTGTCAAGACCTGGACAGTCCTTTCTAATCCAAGCCTCTAGTCCCGGTTCACCGGTACACCACCAACGCAACAGATGGCTAACTCCCCCACAGACCAAGAACCTTGTCATCACCACCCGCAAGACCCCTTGCGGTGAGGGTTCCAAGACCTGGGACCGCTACGAGATGCGCATCCACAAGCGCCTCATCGACCTCCGTGCCCCCACCGAGATTGTCAAGTCCATCATTGTCAACATCGAGGCTGGTGTCGAGGTTGAGGTTACCATTGCTGCTTAAGCGTGGTATCTCATAGCGAGATGCAAAGGTTAATTGATGGGGGGAAAGGACGATGTGGGATCAAAGTAGTTGGTATAAATCCCAATTACTGAGAGACCCAGGGAGGAATTTCTCTGCACTGGTTAGATCTTAAAAAAAGAAAGTTAAAAGACATGACTTATTGAAGGATTGAGCTTCACGATATGACGTGTGTGTTCTTATACAGTGTGTATGTACTTCAGGTACGAGTTGGAAGCTCTTGACTCGTCATTCTGTCAAACGATCAGCTCCCAAACAATCGTAGTTTACCCAAAAGAGTATAATTGACATGTCTATCTGTTCTCCTGTCACATGTATATGGACATATGCATGTCCATGCGAATATCAATATCACCTGTAATGTGTCTTCACTGGACCTTCATGTTTTACAGACAAAAGTCGGGCTAGAACCCACGTAGCGTCGCTTAGTCATCTGGAAATTGGTGTTCAAGACTAGTACGCGCGAAAACTGCATCTGTCTTTGAAAGCTACTACATATTCACTTGTGTCGAGCTAATTGTGTTTTCCATTCTCTTCATTCATTCATCACCCTTTGCATTTCCACGATAGCGGTGATCATCGCCATTTGCTCACAAAGTACAGTGTTTTCATCTGCCAATTGGTACTACATAGCGACACTGTTGTATCCACCTGCGGCCACATCCTAGGCCTGCATCAACTATATCCACAGCGACCTGTTCATTCACTTTGGTGCTTCGGCATTCCCCAATCGTGGGTAGTTGTCCTTTTCTACAGCTTACCTCTTGCCTTGTTTTGCACCAGGCAAGATTGTCATTTTCACAACACACTTTCGAATTCCCCCATACATTATCGACGTCGTTCTTCGACCATTCACGACTGTTCTCATCCGTTAATATTAGAACAGGCGGTATACCATCCGACTATTTCAGAGGCCTACCAGCAACCAACAGAGTCACGACCACGCCAGTAATACGCTCGCCACCTCAGTTCGCCCAATAAAGAAGAGCCTTTCAAGCCAGCAAACCGCCAAACCTGTGTTTGGAATTATCCATTGTTTTTCCTTGCTTTCTTACGCCCCAAAGACCGTTTGGTTGTTCCGTCTTTGGAACGACCACTACGGCCCCATCCTTCAAGCTGGCCTCGCAATATACTCCCCCAGTCGCATCCGGTGATGCACTGGATTATTTAATTGCTCTTCTCCCCGAATCTCTCCAGACTCATGCTCTGGTTGCCATTGCGCAAATCTCAAAATCCACTGCGCCTTTAATACAAAAGGCAAACGAAACCTATAAATCGAACCCCACCGAGGTCATCATTGCCCTTGCTACTATTTCTTTGGCTACCATCTATTTCGCCATGATGCATCGTCGCAACAGTTGGAACAGCGATTATTACGACCCAGATGCGCCAGTTCGGGTCAAGGAAAGCGATTATGGATATATCACTACCAACGAAGCCAATACTGGCTCCATATTTGGTCCGGGCGATATGCCGAATGGCCCCAACTCACCACCTGCCGATGATGTGTTAAACTTTGAGATTGACGGAAAGTCTCACCGCTCGTGCTTCCCGCCTTACTCGATCTCGGAGGGCACTCTCAGGGTCAAGGATGTGCGTAGCCGCATCGAGTTCCTCGTTGGAGTTAGCGGGGAGACGGCTAGAAACGCTACCATTACCTACAAAGACCAAAACCTTTCATCCGGTGCCGACGGTGACAACACCCCGGTCAAAGCTTTTGGGATCAAGAACTGCAGCTGCATCAATGTCGTCATCGGAAAGAAGTCGTCCAAGAAGAATGCTGGTAACTCGGACGAATCCAACGGGCCACCAGCCAAGGCAGAGATGGCTGCTATGTCCCCTATGGAGCAGCTGAATGCTGTTGAGTCGTGGTTTGACAAGCAGCTGTACCCTGCCTGCCAGGCATTCATCAAGGCGCCACCTGCCGATGTAAAGGCGAGAGATCAGGAGTGGCGTAGACTCTCCGAGACTACCATGCAGCATGTCACGTTGAAGATTGACGGTGTGGAGACCAACGGTGACCCTGCTGTGCGCACTAGACGGAAGGAGATCACTAAGCGGATAGGAAAGATTATGGAGGAGTTGGACACGACGAATCACCGGAAGTGAATATGTGGTCTTGTTTAAATGGGTTGTTTTGTTTTTGTAACTTTATAATCAATATGTTTTGGTTCCATTTTGGATTCTGATGATGTTTGTCTGCTCCTGATTTTGGATATGTGTACGCTGTGATCATGATGACCGGTATCTATAACCCAGCCAGGTGGTCCCGGCCGAAGAGAGGATATTTCCTTGACGTTATACATACACATTGTACGTGAACATGCGGAGGTCGATGGAATATGTCACCACGCACGTGATTCCATTGTCTAGAGTCCAGAAGAGGGGTATTCAGTTCCTATGATCCTTGATCATTGACAAGGCAGTTGACGGCGCATCCATCCCCGCTTTTACGCAGGTATCTATCAAGCCGAGTATGGATTACAACACTATGAACGCCACACCAACTGAGCCCTAAGTCAAAGTAAGTCACCCATGTCAACCCCACTAACTCTTCCTCTCCCCAGGCACAAGACCCCACTTTTCAAGCACACTGGTATCGCAAGAGAGGTTACGCCACACCCACTAATGTGGGTAACGCCGCAATCCTGATGAATTTTGCAAATTTCGGGATCGAGATGGCTTTGGCTTGGGTTGGATGGTTGTAACTTTTGTCTCTTGAGTTTGGAATTTTCCCTTTGGTTTTTTTCTTACTTTCCCGTTCCGTCTAACGAAAAATATATCCGAGATGTCGTCCTTCGAGCCTGTTGTAAGTAGATTATGTTATGATGATTGTTGATGGTGTTGTGGTTTTGTTTCTGTTGCGAGGACTGTCGATTTTTGCCGCCGATTCTGAGATTTCCGAACTTCCTGTACCGAGATATACGTACCGACTACACGACTTCAACCTCGACTTTCCTTTGGGTGCTTTGGGTTTGGGGTGTGGGGTTCTTGTTGGTTGTGATGGGATGGTCATTCTCTCTACCTGGGACGCCGATGTAATTCACCACGTCAGACCGCTCCGTTGCGATATCATTAGGGCCAGATATTCCCAGAGCGCAATAACCGACCATCAGAAAATTTTTGATATCCCAAGACAACGCAACAGAAACAAATACACGACAGCCATCAACATGTAAACAACCAACCTACACAAATACTAACCATCCTCTAGATTGTCGTTGATGGCAAGGGTCATCTGCTCGGTCGTCTGGCCAGCATTGTCGCTAAGCAGCTGCTGAACGGTCAGAAGGTTGTTGTTGTCCGCTGCGAGGCCCTCAACATCTCTGGCGAGTTCTTCCGCGCCAAGCGTACGTTTTCCTGATTTTAGGCGAAAGCCATCAGAGGCCCTTTGTGGCTATTTCTTCGTGAAACTAACCGGGTGTACAGTCAAGTACCACGCCTACCTCCGCAAGGCTACCCGCTTCAACCCCACCCGTGGTGGTAAGTATTTTGCTCCCCTTTTTTGTTTCCGTTAGGGGGCGGTCATAGACTTGTTGTCGGGTTTCGCAGAACCAACGACACTTGTCATTGTTGACTGTCGGCGGTGTCCCGGTTCCTCGGGCCCGTAATCCCCTTATCACATGTTACACTAACATGGGCTGGATTCTAATTACTGTTGAATCTAGGTCCCTTCCACTTCCGCGCTCCTTCTCGCATCTTCTACAAGGCCGTCCGCGGTATGATTCCCCACAAGACCGCCCGTGGTGCTGCTGCTCTTGAGCGCCTCAAGGTCTTCGAGGGTGTCCCCCCTCCCTACGACAAGGTCAAGAAGGTCGTCGTCCCCCAGGCTCTCCGTGTCCTCCGCCTCCAGCCCGGCCGCAAGTACTGCACTGTCGGTCGTCTGTCCCACGAGGTCGGCTGGAAGTACCAGGATGTCGTTGCCCGCCTTGAGGAGCGGAGAAAGGCCAAGGGTGCCGCTTACTACGAGCGCAAGAAGCTGGCTGCTCGCCAGCTCTCCCAGGCCAAGAAGAACGCCACCGTCGATGCCAAGACCGTCGCCGCTCTGGAGTCTTTCGGTTACTAAGTTTTCGTTTTGAGTACGGGAAGAGATTGATTAGAAATAGTTGATCTTTTGCTTTGGAGGATTCGGTCTTGATCCGATATTGATTGCTTTGGGTTTTGGGCAGTGTTCTCCGGCGTATTCATGGTTGATTGATGCAGGCTGGAAGCACAAAGAATGGGGAAGGCTCTGTATGCAACATCTTCGGTAACTAAAAAAAAGAACCCTGGAACTGGGAATGGAAAATAATGAACGAATGATACCAAGTATTTTTGAGTGGTGTGAACATGTGACTTGTATTGATCGTGGTAGTTTTGATTTATAAGATTTTGTTGTTTTACTTTTGGTGGTAACCCTAAGATTGACCAAGGCCCGGCACTTGAATGTAGTCAAGAAATGGCATGTTAGAGACCAGTTCAAAAGACAGTAGCGTGTTATGATGGAATATTAAACAAACGTCCAAGTATAAGCTAGAACAATAGGTTGGGTTATGGACATTTTCACTCTGGTATGTTGTATCAGGTTCTTCATGTGTGGGCTGTAGTCGTCACACCACCATCTTGCGGACAGAAGAGTAGTATTTACGATTGGGCGGTCAGCAACTGGAGCCGAGCTATATAAGCCAAGCTTTATACGTCATTTACATAGATATATATGTGCATAGGCGAGTTTATTCAGGCGTATTGTCAATAAGCTGATTCTTAAAACTTGTATCCGGATATCATTGTTTTGTCACCTGGTTTTCAAGAGGATTGAGGGAGCTCCAGTTTGTTGATGAACGACAGGGATACGTTTTAATGATTGTCTTGCGGGCGGAAGAACGAACGTGCGAACGAATTGATGAGTATAATCACTGACGCACATGCCTCTAGACGTTTGATATGAATAAATTGAAGGACTTTGATACTACGGAACTCTGGAAGCCAAGAGAAGTAGGCCGAGTAGAGTCAAGGTGGAGGTTTTTGGACATGTATAACATGTATCCCTTTATGTGACTGATCGAGATATCTAGGGATCTGAACATTGGCTGCATGGCTACGGCCTCCGCTGTTTGGGTACATATAAAATATCAGGGAATGTAATGTAGGCTGTGTGAGGAACTAAGGGAGTAGAAAGCGTTGGTTAGCTACGGTAACAGGATTCTGTTCAGCTTAGGCATTCTAGATTGAAGCGAATTCAGAATGACCACAGAACGTGACAGTCCAATGTCGGCGGAGTGGGAATCAGTGGGTCCCTTGTGACTATACTTGTACTGCGGATGTTGCGCACCTGATGGTTGATGCATTAAACGGTTGAACGGGCTGATTTATTTCACCGAAGCAAAACTTTTCTGGGGGAGGACGGCGTCTGGGCTTTTCCGTGGTAAGGAAGACACGGACAGGGACTCTTGATGCCGAAGAGGTTCATGCGAACGTCTGTATGGGTATACATGAGTGTAGAAAAGTATTCTCAATAAGTGCTAGGTTAAAGGGTAGGATCTGGAATGAAGAATGTTAACATTGTATAGGAAAGGCCACCATGATTTGGTGTGCTTGTAAGGTTCGACACAATGTAGTTATGAAGTACAGAATAGATGCGAATGTCGTCCGCCCTGAGTAGGTGATATGGCAAGCCCCCGCCTCTTTTGTGGAAGTTCGGATTTATGTAGGACAAGGGTTTATTGGGTGACTTCGCTGGTGGAGAGATGAAGAAGAAACTGGAAATTGTATGTGTAGGTAGATGCATCTTTCTTCAAAGTTGAACCGCAACATCTTCGGCCGTAACTACAACATTCGGCGTGACGGAGAACCCCAGCGAATGAGAGCTTTCCCTTTTGTAGAGCACGTTCTAGACACAGTTGGTTTCATTCAATTTTTACTATGTATGAATGTATTTACACATTTAGTAAGCTTGTTGATGTCGCCCCCAAAAGAGGATATCCCTCCCCCTGGGCCTTGTTTTCATTTAATCATGGGTGAGATCCTTCTGTAGATACAGTGGTTTTTCTAAGCTCCGCCGTTGTGCATATTGTACATACACATGCACATACACACGCATCTACAGTCTTCGTTTGCTAATTGCGGAAAGGGCTGACAAAGTCTAGCTGCCAAATATTTTCATGCCTTCTTCACTTTGTGAATGGTCTTACAATTTCTCCAACTTACTATATCGCATAGTCCTGCCCTACTAAAACTTGGGCTAGTATGCTACTATAGCGAATTTAGACTCCAGTGTCTCATCTGTTTATAGGGCCCTTTTTACGCCTGTTTTTGCCTTTACACGCTTTCCCCTCTTACCCTGGTTATAGCCCAACTTAAATACTGATAAAGTCTGGGCCATAGATTGACAGTCACATTTCTTTGACGTTTTTCCTCCAGCACCATTTCATTCCGACAACCAACAGAAGCCAGCGGAAACTCACAAAAGCCAACGACCGATCATCCAACAAACTTGCCATCGATCTCTCATCTCTCTCTGGACTCTTTAAGCGTTGCGGTCATCAACATCTTTGATTATCGTCGTTGGTTGACACTGTCGTTGTTATTCAGCGAAAAAAAAGTGGCGAGCGCAACCAATTATTTATATCCCATTGTCGCCATCAATCGTCACTTCGTCCACTCCACCTTTTCTTTGGTGGTCCGACTCCACTATCAATCAAGTCCCGCCTTGTCTCCACTCACTACTCAACCTTCCGACCCGTTCGCCGACGTCATCGATCATTTCCATCGGGCAATCGATTTGTCCTGCACAAGTTGTTTCAGCGCAACATCATCGGACTTTTGACGCCATCTCGACCCTCAATCATTTGCGGAACCCCGGAGACGCCTATTTTGAGGCTTTTCGGGCGTCTAGCCTGCTAGCTCCGTCGGTCGGTATTCGTTACATTCGCGATACCGACAATAACGCCCTTTTCTCGTATACACCCGTCCGCCCGCCTTTCTATTGAATTCATTGAATTGGGCTACATACCCCTGCAACTACGACCAACTGTATTGTGTATCGTATCGTGATTGCTGCTCCTCTTTCACATCCATTTGTCACCATGGATCATTTCGCTGTTCCTACGGCCGATGAGGCCCCTATCACCTTTGAGGCAGCATCGGCCATATCAGCTGCCCCTTCTCCGCCAGCATACGTCGACGAATCAGACCCGGATATTGAATCATCAGATTCTGGCTCGTCCATGAGCCTGGAGCTGTCACCAGGTAGTGAAGGCTCTGGACCTGACGTTTCCGAATACCCTCAATCTGCCGTTGATGCACTTCCAAATGAGGTGCTAATTTCCATATTCTACTATTTGGAGAGATCTACTGACTTGCTCAATGTTATGCTCACCAGCCGGAGATGGGCAGGCTGCGCTGTTGAGTATCTATGGCATCGGCCCGCCTGCTCTTCGCCCGACAATTTGCAGAAGATATGCAGTGCGCTTAACAATCCCAATGCTTTATTTCGCTATGCTAAGCACGTAAAGAGAGTTAACTTGTCACTACTGGCTGGGCTAGTAAGCGACGGCACTATTGCATCGCTCAATGGATGCACCCGCATCGAACGCTTAACATTGACTGGGTGCAAGGCCCTGACAGACGGGGCTCTGACTAACCTCTTGAGACAAAACCCACGCATGATGGCCTTGGACCTGAGTCAGAACAAGAACGTCACGGATGAAGCTCTTGCCGTTGTGGCGAAGACATGCTCTCGTCTTCAAGGACTTAACATCACTGGTTGCACCAGTGTCACACAAGAAGGGCTCATAAAGCTTGCCGACGGATGCCGCGAAATGAAGCGGGTAGGTCATCAGAGGTCTTGGTGACTTGGAATTGTTACTAACTGTCACTCTAGCTGAAACTCAACGAATGTGAAGACGTCACCGATGAGGCAGTCATTGCCTTTGCTGAGAAGTGCCCCAACATTCTCGAAATAGATCTCCAGTCATGTCGTCGAGTTGGTGATGCTGCAGTCAAGAAGCTTTTGTTGGAAAGCAAGGCTTTGCGCGAACTCCGCCTGCCGCACGTCCTAAGATTGACTGACATGGCCTTCACTGGGATTCCGGAACCGATTGCGTTTGACGCTCTCCGTATTTTGGATTTGACTGGATGCGCTGGACTGACAGACACAGGTGTTGCCCTGATTATCGCCGCTGCGCCTAGGTTACGCAATGTTGTATTGGCCAAATGCCGAGCTATCTCGGATGCTTCTGTTCGGGCTATCGCGACTCTCGGGAAAAACCTCCATTATGTCCACTTGGGTCATTGTACCAACATCACCGATGAGGGAGCAATGCACTTGATTCATAGCTGCAACCGTATCCGTTATATTGATTTGGGGTGTTGCACCAATCTGACGGATCAATCCGTTTCATTACTTGCTAATCTCCCCAAGCTTAAGAGAATTGGCTTGGTCAAGTGCGGCTTGATCACGGACCGCAGTATTAACAAGATTGCCAATTCTTGCTTTAGCAGACTGAAACGCCCCGCTGGAGATGGGACTATTGGCCCTACTCTTGAGCGTGTGCATTTGAGTTATTGTATGAACCTCACAGTCAAGGTAAGTTTGTATCTGACGGTCCTTTTTGAGAGGAGTTCTTTGATGTTAGGGATGTATTTGGTGTACATAGACATGCTAACTACGAGCTTTGTAACAGAGTATTGTTCGTTTGTTAAACGCCTGCCGTCGTTTGACACATTTGAGTTTGACAGGTGTTCCTGCCTTCCTCATGAAGGATTTGCAAGATTTTGCCCGCCCTCCTCCTATCGAGTTCACTGAACACCAGCGTGAAGTGTTTTGCGTGTTTAGCGGAACCGGTGTGCAGAAGCTCCGGGATCATCTCAATACGTCTCCCAAGTATCACAACACACGCTTACTTGCGGGAATCATTCCCAGAAAATCGGGAGGTATCGACTTTGTGGTGTCGGGTAACCCAGTCCTTCAACAAAGACCCAACACGGCTGCGTTGGCCCATCCTATTGAGTTAGTGCCGCTGGATAGTAATGGTATGTCTCTTAGTGCGACTGCTACGCCTCAGACGTCCATGTACCCGCCATTCAACCCAGATGACAATCCCAACAGAACTGGGCCATATGACCCGTTGCTTGGTGTGGATGTTATTTCGCTTCCTCCTCGGCAGTTCAACGCGTTGCTGGTTACAGTTCAGGGCCATTTGATCTTGTATGAGCATTTCAAGGCTCAGATGTGGGCTGGGTTGCTGCCTGAACAGCCCATGCCAGGCACGCAGTCATTCTTTGTGATTGCAGTTCACTTTATGCATGAAAACCACAGAAGCACGCGAGTGGCTAGTGGCCAACCGCCACCAACGACACAAGAAAGTTCAATGTATCATCACCAGATCTTGACACGGTTGATGTCAACAGGTGCTCTTGAGATCAATTTCCAAGCTCCAGCTGATATGCCACATCCTGGACTTGGTGGTATGCTTGGGCAAGATCAAGAGGAAGTGAACCAGCAAATCGCTGGGAACGGGTTACCGCCTCTAGGGCCGCCTGTGGGGCCGCCAATGGGAGCTCATCTTATAGCAGCGGCTGTTGGACAGGAACAACTCCTCGGGAACAACGCAGCGTTCGCAGCTGCTACGTTGCAGGCAATGTTTGGGCCGTTTGATGGGGATGTACCGTTGGCAGGAAACGGGGTACCACCACCGCTAGCACAAGCACAACCGTGGGCCATGCAAGGTGCGGCTGCTGCGAATGAAGACAACGAGCTGGTTGATGAGAATTTGGATTTGGACTGATGACAGAAGAGGTCGATTCGGTTTTGTGGGGTTAGAAGCTTGCATTCTCGTGTTTGCTGTTTTTTTCTTTTCTTTTCTTTGGTTTTTGTTTTTCCTGTGCATTGAAACGGCGTCGGGGTTTTTCTGGTTTTGTTCCTTTTTCAGGGCGGGGAGGTGATGATTCAAGAATATGATTAGTTTTGTTTTTCACTGTATGATAAAGGATTTGTGGTCAATGCAAGGTCTGTATGTATGTAAGTACATATGCATGTCTGTAGTGATGTTCAATCTCGGGGAGGTTTAGTCGGCGATGAAGTTTCGGGGACCTGAATTCATGGCTCCAATATCATGGTTTAAGTTGGGAGTTGCCCCACTGTTAAGCACGTGTGGGAAATGACGTGCGAACCGTTGTAACGTAAGTGATATCAAGATTCTTGGACTGTCATACAGTCTGAGAGTGTAGATATTTGTAATTGTGTCAAAAGGGTGGTCGGAAACGTTGGCATATTAGCTATCGGTGTCAACTCCGTCAAGACGCGCTCAATTTAACGCAATGATGTGCGGGATTCACACGCATGGAGTGAACCCCGCTCTATGGTAGGATTTCAAGTGCATTACAAACCAATTGCGTCATTGAGATTTACTCGGGGACCTTGATATAGAAGGCGGAGTCCGATTGTCGGTTGAATAATGGAAATTTACAGAAGGTATTGCGGGGCTTCCAGGGCTAGTTTAGGGGGAGGCGTCTGGAGTTACTCCGTATGGATGTCCATGCAAACGGAAGCTTTCTTGGAATAGACCAACGCATGTATGTAGCTCACGGCAAGGCAGATTTACCAGAATTTTGCCATTGGTGTTTTGAGTCTGGCGAAATAGTATATAAGGATGCAACGAGCAGCGCGGATTTCGAGATTGGGAAGACGTTTTTTTGTCTTACCAGTTCAAGCTTCTTTTACTACTACTTCTTCTTCTTTGATCACTACGGGGACGTTGTCAATAACGTCTAATTTTCATAAATTCAAGATTCCTATGGGTGCTGCGTTTTCGTCAACTGCCAATACTTTCGATATGGGTGCTGCTAAGGATAAGGTTATCAAGCTCACGGCTGAGCCTCTTGGTATGTTCTATTGAGTATGGGATTAGGATTAGAATGGGATGGTAGACTGACTTTAGAGGTATGTAGTTGTTTTCAGCAAGTCGTACTGCCCGTACTGCACGGCTTCTAAGAAGCTTTTGACTCAGCTCGGATACAAGTATGATGTCTATGAGCTTGACCAGGAGGGTAAGTTATTTCTTTCTTTGCTTATGAGCTTTTCATGATTGGTTATTAACATGGAACAGAGGATGGTAATGACATCCAGGCTGCTCTGGCTGATATTACCGGCCAACGTACGGTTCCTAACATCTTCATTGGTGGCAAGTCGGTTGGTGGAAACTCAGACCTGCAGAGCTTGAACAGTGCTGGTAAGCTGGCTGGTCTTCTTACTGGTGCTAATGCTGTTAAGGCTTAAGCGTGGTTATATATGTTTACATATGTTGATAATGTCGGGGTAAACAGTAATTCGAGCGTGTTTATTATACAATGGCTAGTGATACAATGGAGAGGAGTTCTATGTGATATATGTAAAGTGTTGAGTGCCTGTTTGTTTAGACGGACCCAACAGGCCGAGAAGCAAGGTCTAACAAACCTTCAGTGATACTCTTTCTGGCAGCTTCAGAAGCTACATTCTTTCCACCAAGGTAGTTCAACCACAACATACGGCTAACCCGCTCATCCTTAACACTTCCTACCTCGAAGCGTCCATTGGTAGTCTTCCCGTCATCAAAGAGAACCTTCATAACACCATTCTGGCCCCTCACCAAAAGCAACTCCTGCTTTTTTGGAACCTTTCCTCTGTTAAAGATACCTCTAAACTCCGTCATAGCCTCACCGAACCCGTCATCGGTAAACACCCACTCAGGTCTATTACCAGCACGGGTACGAGCCTGGATAGCACGGACGAAACCATCACGGAGATGGTGGAAATCAGTGTCGCGAACGGGCGCGATCCGGAAAACACTGCGGATGGAGGTATCCTGGAGAACGGCATCCCAGAGGTCTTCGGAGCTTTCGGGACCTAAGAGGAGAGAAGAAAGGGACTCTCGTTCAGAGGGAAGGAGAGTTGAGGCAGAAGGGTTAATCCGCTTGATTAGGGCAGAGGAAAGCTTAGGTAGGTCGGCCGTCGCAACGTAGAAACCACCAACGTACACCTGGATACTTAAGAACGAAACAGTTCTCACGCCGAAGCCCAATAAACTATGTTCAACCCCGTCAATCTCCAGAGTCGCGGGGAAGGTCGGGATAGTCGAATTACCCGTGGCGATCAACGCGGGGCCATCTTTCGGGGTGATGATGGTCTTTGAAGCCTGGACAGGGTGGCTACCGACCGGCGCATCAAGATGGAGTGTGGGAAGGGAAGTCGAGTAGGCGGTATAAGCCACGGCAGTAAACAGACCGGCTGTCAGGGCGTGAATTGGCTGGATACGGCGGGCTGTAGACGGGAGCTGCGTTGGGGCGCTGGAGGTGAAGAAGCGAGGAGCCCGGGGAGTGAAGAAGCGGGGAGCCCGGGCTACGCGGGTGGCGGTAAAGAATGTGTTGCTCATTTTTGGCGTTGGGAAGTTCAATGGGAGGTGGAAGGTCGTCGTCAATGTCGGACCAATAGAGTAGAGTGGATTTTAATGTTTTGCGGGCGAACGGGCGGGATTCCGATTTGCTGGGATGGAGCATGATTAGGGTTTACAAGGGTAGAGGTTGAATTGGGAAGGGAAGGAGCTTTGAGATTATGACGACATTGAGGGATTCAGTAGTACGGAATGTTGGTGTCTGTGTGTGTGGGCATGCATCATGTCAAGTCGGTAGTTCTTGGTCGTAGCCTAACTTGAGAGTACTGAGGTAACTTACATCGACCTACATAGTAGTATTTTCTTTATGACTGTATAATACTATTGATCAAGATATGAGGTTGAACTCAAATGTTGAGATGAAATTGAGATGGGAACAAATCGTGAATTTGTCACGATAGGAAAGAACTTACACATATGAACTGGAGAAATATACGTATTGTAAGCCTCTCGAGTTCTACATTTTGTTTCTAGTTATGCTCTGTTGCTAGAGCATTACTCTTTTTACCCACAAATCAAGATCCCACGATGCCGACAACTCGTAATACACGCGCAAAGTGTCACGAGAAACAGAAACCCGAAGTAGGGCCTTTCTCTCGTGACTGCATAGAAATTGCTTTCCAGGAACCCATTGATTCGGCTTTAGACTTAGAATACATATCTCGCGCTGTGAGGTATATTCAAAGATTCATCGTCTACTGGTCTCATTTCATCGCTTACAACGACCATCTTATGGAAAACGCTCGCGCTGGTAAAGCCTTCCAGTGGAGAGGCGACGTTGAAATGGCAACTATCATTGACCAGAAAAGAAGCACCGCGTGTCTTCGATTAATCCAAGAATCTCTTGAAGACTTTTTGGAGCCAGTCATGGTGATGAAATTCATTAAACCGGAGCGAGGGTCACATAAACGGTATGAGAAACAGCCATGTTTAAAAGAACCCGTTGATAAGCGCCTTGAACGAATTCTGAAAGTCAAAGATACCATTGCTACATTCAACGCTTATCTCGCCGACGAGCCTTGGTGTGAGCTAATGAAGACGCCATGCAGTCTTACTGGTGTGAATCTTCAGCCTTTAGGGCCAGAGAGAACCGAACAGGTAGTGCAGGATTTCATTGAGCAGAACCGTGGTTTCATCTCCAAAGGTATTTTAGACCTGCAAAAGGAACTCATTGATATAGCTAAGGAATTTGGCTTGGAGTGCACACAATCTTGATCATAGACGGGACATGTTTCCCCTCAACGGATCGCGGGAAAACTAAAAGTAGTGGCGAATGTTGGAGACAGATATGGCGCTGATACATATGTAGTTAGTTAGTCCTAAAGTAATAGATTGCAACTTTTGAATGTCTTGGAATAGCGATACTATGACGTAGTTGGTAAAAAATCGAATAGATATAAGGAGGGGTCAGCCATTTCTAGCCATTAATCTGTAAACTTGACTGGTCCCATCATTCTCGTCATTCATTTTTTTGTCACTATGCTGTCTGAAGCCGAAAGATGGTTTGCGAATGCCCTTCGTGTCACGGGCAAACGTCTTGCCGCGCTCTCTGATCCCCATGATCAATCACTTCAGGAAGTCATTGACTCAGCTTTCTCCACTGCTATGCGGGACGTCTCAGTGGCCTATCCATCAATCACGCCGCACTTCTTGAACATTCTTTCTTCTGTCATTGGTCTTCAGAACCACATTTCGTCGGTACCAGATGCCACTGAGTTGGCCGAGAAGGTCCAGAGAGAGTTTGCCGAAATGGGGCCGATGTTCTACACTCAATTCGCCAATTACTTTGTTAACAAGGGCGTAAAGGGAGACGTCAAAGTCGCCGGCGACTGGGGAGTTGCTGATTTGGTAGTTAGTGGGAATGTCGTTGAAGCTATCATGAAAATGGCTCTGGAGATGAACAGCGTCAAAGTAAGTATCCAAGTATTGTCCATATCATTCACATGTACATACGTATTAACAAACACAGGGAGCCCTTGACCCCCACAGTTCTTGGACCCTGGAATACCGCCTTGCCAAACGAATCTCTTGCCTCTGGTCCGCCCTGACTTTCTGCCAGTTCACATACGTCTCTACTCGTGGCCCCGAGTCCTCCCGGTTCACTCGTAATCAACGCGCTCGTATCGCTAGTCTATGTGGCGAGTTCTTTGTGATCCTCCTGGGAGCCGCCATGAACTTGTTTTTGAGATGCACTAGAGAAGAGATTGTATGCAGCAGAAGCTTGCTTGAGGATATTAAAATTCTTGCAAATGCACTTACTGTTGTTGGGGAGCGTCTGGTCGAGGCGACGGGAAAGGATCGTGAAGCATTGGGACTTGATAAGAAGCCCAATTCTAGTAAGAGCAGTAGCTCAAGCAGTGGAACTACCGCTGACGGAGTCTTGATCGAGGGATTGGATAACATGGAAGACATCGTCGATAAACAGAAAACCGATTAAGTCTGATGGCTACATCGTCGTCATGCCATTTAAACCTAGTATCACAAAATACAGTTCCCTTTTTGGTCTGACAATGGCTGTCTGAATCGTACATACACATGCATGTATCCCTGCCCCACTTGCACATGAACAGATTTGGCAATTTTCCCCTACTCGGAAATTCAGTCACTTTTGTTGGCCAACGTGATCCATTTTGAATACTCTATGAACCACAATCTGCAAACACTCAAGTCTCCGAAATCCCCCGCAAATCGACCCCCGGAATCTTTTCCACACGAGCGAGTAACTTCTCATACTTCGCCTTATTCCGTTCTGCGTTCAATCGCCATAACTCAGCTACCCCTCCAAGACGAACAATCTCACGACGTTGCTCCAAGATCCGCGTCGATTGTGCCTTGACTTCCTCCGCAATCCAACTCCGGTACTCCTCGAGCTCGATAGCTTCCGACTGGTACTCCAAGTACGTCGCCTCGCGATGGGGGTACTCGTGGTTGTACCAGTCTAGCGCGTCTGTACGGCAACGCTTTTCCCAATCCTCACAGGCCTTCAAGAGTTTTTCAACTTGGTCCGTTTGATAGAGTAAATCCGCCTCGCGAGAGGCTACAACTTCCTCAAGAAGTTTAACCTTTTCCGAGTCGGAGAGATGGGCATGCTCGTCCCTCTGGTGTGCCCATGGAGTGAACCCCACCTCCGGCACACTTGTAGGGACAAGGCCTGGTTCGGGAATGGGCTCGTGACTGGCCTCGGGACCGGGCTTAGAACTGGCCTCAGGGGTGGCCTTTGGACCGGCCTCAGGGTGAGCCTCTGGACTGGCCTCTGGACTGGGCCTAAGACCGAGCTCAGTATGGGCCTCTAGATTGGGCTCAGAGTTAAACTTGGGAATGACCCCAGGACTGCCCTCAGGACTAAGCTCGCGACTGGCCACAGGACTGGCCTCGGGACTAGCCTCGGCATGGTCGTCCAGGCTCCCGATGATGTCGCCAGTCACAGTGCCTTCTGGACTGGAGAACACATCTTTCTTGGGCCCTGGCGATGCATCGAACCACCGCTCGTTGCTATCCGTAGTAGTGTTCGACGACATTTTCAAGGTCACGAACGGAGCAAAATAAGATAGGACTGAGGGCGATAGACAGTGCGTTAGCTAATCTTGAGCAATGAGAAAAGTGTACACCATCTTGGAAAACTTACAGTAGGCGCCGAATAACGCAACGGCGGCGTGAAGCAGATAAAGGGCCATATTTCAGCAAACAATTCAATATTCAGATGAAAAATCAAACAGGTTGGTTGTCGTTGCCGAAAGAGGTTCTTGTCCAAGGCAATGGGCAAAAAACAGGTTGAAGTTTGATGAAGTTTGACAGGCAGACTACGAGGACAAAAGAGAAAGGCTGAACTCCACAGCAGAATTGGATAGGTAGTATATACTGCCATAAACAATAAATCAACAGAAGTGACGTACGTCAATGAGGCAGCTACATCAGAGCTGACGTCATATCAGCCATTCACAGCAATTACAAGAAACCTCCGTTCTAGGTAGTTGTGTAAAAGACGTACACTATTCAAGTTGCTCTGTCCAGGGCAAGTTCCGGAATTGATGTGGCTTTCTCGGGAACAAACGTCTGGCCGAAAGTAAAGATAATAACTGACTGGCAGTGGACAATGCCAGCAAACTTGTTGTCTACCCATCTCTTGACTTGTTGTACTGACGTCATACAACTCGTTGTGGTTGTCATTGTTTTATTCAACGTCCACTTAAATAGCTTTACTTGCTAATACGATAGCTCTCCACGCAACAACGGGCCAAAGTGAAGTCGGCATATGACTTGTTGTTGTATCCTTTAACGTCTACCTGAACTGTACGAACTATCAATACGACGCCCTCTATGACGTCATACAACGACAGCTGTCCGCGCTCTTCATGATATCTCATAAGGGCCTACTGACATCAACGAGTCCTCATTAGTGTAGTGGTGATCATACCTGCTTGTCACGCAGGTGACCTGGGTTCGATTCCCAGATGGGGAGCATATTACTTTTTGTCATTGGCGCAGGATACTATTGACTACATGAACAGAGTTATTTTTGACGTCATTGTAGAGGCTGGCATTATCTTTTATCGTGTGCATCGTATCAGACCTCTCACAGTGTGATTATGGCTACACGAGCGCCTGAACACCCGTCTGTGTGCATGCATTTCTAGACTGGGTGGCCAACTGGTGCATATGTGCATGTGTATGTATGTACATCTTTTAAATGGGTGCCTGGGGTGATCTACATATAGACATACAAACTGATCAGATAGATAGATGAACAAGCCAACATCGACATCTGTTCTCCATTCACTGCAATATCTATAAGCCTCTAAGATTAACGTCCTCGACGTCCAGCAATATTACACAATGACGCTTCAACATATCGCACTTGTAGGATAACTCGAACTACTACGCACAAACCCTGATCCTAGGGACCTGTGGCTGGCGCCACAGTCTTAATTTGCGCGACAGGTTCTGCAACGACACAGGCGAGGCAAGCGCGCAGCCAAAAAAAATACCACTTGCGCAAGTGAGGTTTGTACTTGAACATGCAATTTATCGCCCATTGAAGGCTTGAAAGCTTTTCATCACTGTGTATATTCGTTCCTCCTACTTCTGGATGACAAGGTAAAGTGTGTATATGCAGCGACAATAGTATGATAATGTTTCCCTTGAATTTTGAAAAATTCTCTACTTGAACAACTGTGCCTGGTTCTTTTCCAGTCAGCCACCAAATTCCATCCATCTCGAGTGCGCCTCACTCGAGAGAGCTCATTGTAAGTTTAGTAAGCCGCATTTCAGGACTCGTCACAATCGGGTGTGATCAACCACACTTATGTATATACATTCGCATCTAACTAGAGCCTCAGCCTAGATCTCGTGCCCATTAGCAGACCATCGATTACCATGGAGGGCCAAGCGTGGGGGGGCACACCGTTTGCGGTACCCGAGGTTGTCGCTGATCTTCCGGAGCATCTGGATCGCCGCTGGTTTTCAGAGATGGAGACCCGACATAACTTCATTCTAGCCCATTCCAAGTTCGTCATGCAAGAAAATCAACTACTCAACAACCGTGTCAACCTACTCGCCATGAAGCTCAAGGAAAAGGAAGAAGAAGAGCTATGTATGCCTTTAGAGATCCGTTCGGCATTGACTCACTGGCGGATGCATCGTATGGTCACCATTGCTGATATGCCATATCGTTCTGACTCCCTTTCCTCCTTCCAAATGACGCCAGACTCGTATGGACTGTCGGCCCTACAAAATATGGGCAACTCGTCTCTGTCGCACAATCCGATGAGTTACACGTTAGCACAGAGCCATGCGGCCATCCCCGCCGCCGTTGCACCTGGCACTCTGGTAGCACCTGAACCTCAGAATACGCAGATCCCAGGACAGTTTCATACGAAGGTGCCCGACGTAGTGGCACCCATACCTCAACCGGCTGTAACTCAACCCGTCGTATCTGAGCCCATTGTATATCAATCACCTGCCCCTCAACTTGAACCAACCCCGATGCAGGTTGATCCAGTAGTCTCCGCCGCGGTGGTGGCACCGGTATATCAGCCACAGCCAATCCCGGCGCAAGCTAGTCCGGCAGCCTCCGTCACAGTAGCACAGGGGCCACTTCCAACGCCGAGTCCAAGTCAGGTTCCTCCTGCTATCTCGACAACAGCGCCGCCTAACCACCAAGTTCAATCCACAATAGTTGAGGCATCGACAATAATCTCTGCTGGCACGCCACCTGGGCCTCACTCTCAGCTTACCCAGGTACAAGAGCATGTGGCAAGCTCAAATGTCGTACTACCTTCCCCCCCTTGCCAGCCAGTGCAACCTCCGGTACCAATGGCAGCTCCCGAGCCATTGACACCCGCACCCAACCCGCACCCTGCTCCGATTGAGGCCACGGTAACTAGCTCTATCACTGAGCCAGCTAGTATCCAACCCAGCCATACAACAGTGCAGGCTTCCAATCCGGAACAGTCGCCATTGAACCCCCCACAAACACAGCCACAACTTATTTCACAGGTGGAGACCGTCTTTGAGCATCGCCATGAATTACCGAAAAAGTTGGAGGCACCACCGGCAAATCAACAAGAGCCAGCTGTTCCTAACGCCCAATTTCAAGAACAGCCACCAACCGGCCCGTCAACATCCACTGGACCTCCTTCGTTGTCTGTTGACAATCCGGCACAGGATGGTCCAAGTGGTGATATCCAGGTCCCGGGTGAGCCCAGATATCAAAATGATGCTCCTTCTCGTGAAGCAACGGACGTAGCTCCGGCCAAGTCCCCGCCGGTACGCTCTCCGTCGTTTCAATCTCCAGCTACCCTACCCGCTAAAATTCCGACCGAGCCTTCGAGGAAGAATCACGAGAGGTCCGCCTCAATCGTGTCACATGGGAGCTTACCTCCTCGTCCTTCTATGTCGTATGCACGGGGGATCTCTTTGCCGCCAGGCTCGTCGAACCCCGCACCTGTGCCCCAGTGGGAGACTAGAATTTTGGGAATGGCCGATAACAGAATGGCGAATGCAACTGATAACAGAGTTGGGCTCATTCCTGGAACCAGAATGCCGGATACAAAGATTGCTGGCATTGCCAGTAATCCTGATAATAGGATGCCTGACACAAAAATCATGGGTATTGCTGATAATAGAATGCCAGACACTAAGATTATGGGACTGGCGGAAAGTAGAATGGGAAACATGCCGGACACTCGAATTGCTGGTTTAGCGGAGAGTCGGGCTGATAACAGAATGCCTGATACAAGAATCGCTGGTATTGCCGATAATAGGATGCCAGACACGAGAATTGCGGGCATAGCTGAAACTAGGATCATGGGCATGGCAGATAGTAGATCGCCACTGTCGCCCAACAACCCTATGCACCAGTCATACATGATGGGTCCCCCAGGGACTGTTATGATGTCCCCTTCAAACTATCCTCAACAGCCCAACGAATACCCCCCGCAGAATAGAGTTTCTCTCAGTATCAAGGGCTGTGCTACCCGTCTTGGGACGGCACCTCCGGGTCTTGATGGCTCGCACGAGGATGCAACACGCCCTTCCCCCAAGCTATTGCCACCAAAGCCGGCTATCCCCCCTAGACGGTTTCCCCAAGCTCCAGCGCAGCCGGAGCATCGCGAACCGTCGACCCCACAAAGAGACCTCGCATCTGCAACACAGTCACCTGTAGCCCCCAAAGCTACACCGCCGAGGGCTCCTAAGTCAACTAAACCCTCAGCAACTGCTCCATCGCCTCAGCCTCAGCCTCCACTTACTAAATCACAACGTAAAAAGAGGAATAGGGCTGGAGCAGCTGCACCGGCGGAAAACTCCCGAGCAAAGAAGTCAAAGCCTACTCCTCCAGCTCCGGCTCTTGATCCCATCAGTGCTTTAGACAGAGAGCTCGAAGAGTATCTTCAAAAACAAACGAGCTCATGACGTGGACGCATGATTTAGACTTGTTGTTGTACTCGTAGATAGCATTGTTGCAGTAACACTTGACCGAAGTCAATACCACGTAGACCACAATATATTACTGAATTTTTGAAGCAACTTCCTCCTCGGATTTAGTTCACGTGATGTGTCTGTTTACATTTCTTTCTGTTCTAAATGTCTTCATTGTAACTCTAACTATACATCCTGAATACTTGTACATACCTCCATTAAGCACCATCATTTTGTCTCTACGTTCACCCTTACAGTCTATTTTCTATCGCATTGTAGCTATCCCATTTCTGTCTCTCGACAATACCAAAAGGCTGTTCAACAGCGCAGTCCGTTGTCGGTACCTTTGCAAAAAGCCAAGCCTTGTTATTCTGATATCTCGTCCACTCAATTTATTTGCTATCATTAATATTGAACTTCGAGATCATCTCCAACAACATCCTTCATTCCTTAACAACAAATCACAACATCATGGCAAACACTGAGTCTGCCCAAGATCCGTCAGAAAGCGCTCACCAAAGCCAAAGGGCGATGGCTGAGATGGGTGCCTCTCATGAATCACAGGGAGAGTCCAATCATGAAGAATGCGACTTGCAGCTACATGAAAGTGCAAAGAGTGAAGGTTCCAGCTCAAACTCATTATGCTCTGCCCTACCGTCAGGTCCCTGTGAGACCAGTGCTGATTGTGCTTTTGTGACACATTCCACGCAGTCCTACCCTCGCTTGCCGAAACAATGGGGTATTCAGGGCAATGGTATCAACTTGATGTCGACAAGAGTTTCCAGGTGAGGCGTTGTAAGCTTGTGTATATCACAGAATGAAAACTAACAAGCTACTTCCAGCGAAATTAGCAGTCGACACGTATCCGCCGATATCTGTACCCTCCCAAATGTTCCTTTCTCGGATCCTCGTGGTACTCGTAGCCCGTGGCTATTTCCAAACAAACTAGATGGTTTTTTTGAGTATGTCAATTTAAACGTTACACTGAAATGGCGAAGCTAACATGTGACGTTATAGCGGTAATGGCTCTACGGATGAGCAACGGGCTTTGCGAGAATTCCTCAATACTTCGATGCCGCCTAACGTATCTGAGGATTCATGGTTTGATGATGGCTCTCCGTCTACAAACCAAGAGCCGTCAATTAATTCCCAAATCACGAGCGCCTTAAACCCCAACTCTCGGGTTTTCAAATCACAGCCTACTTCGCAAAACAGTGATTCTACCAATAATCACCCAAGTCAAAACGGTTGTGAAAGGGAAGACTATGTTCCCAACCACGCGCCTGATACGATTGAAAAATCGGAACTTGATATCTTCCTTGCCGAATAGATTTCACGGCGAAGAAAGATGTTCACTCCTACGGAGCAGGCTGTTCGACGCAGAGCCCATGCCATCAATGACTTGCGTTACAGGGACTGGCTCCGGAGCTTTCTTCCAGCCAAAAACCCCGATATTGAACACACTATATCCTGCAAAGAGCGCAGTAGGCCCGTGTCTCCGACTGCCTCGACACAAACTTATTTTTTTGACAATGCAACGGACAGCACTAGAGAAACTGATCCTCTTGCAGAATGGCATATTCATGGCATTGAATCACTACTAACGGATACCGTTCATGATGCTACCAATTCAACATTCTACCAACAGCGTCCTGCTCCGACGACAAACTATCCTATCGTCAACACGGTTTCCACTAGTAGGCCAGAACACTACCAGTTTAGTCGCCCTAACCACACTGAGGGTGAGGTCGGCTACGGCGGGATGTATAATGCTGCCTTTCGGGGATACTCTATGCACAACAATGGAGGTTACAACCATCGTGGTGTCTATACCCCCAACACACACACCATGCCACTCCGGGGGGTGTCTCATCAGCCTCAGCCTTGGTTAGGACCTCCCGCCGTCACGGACTACGAATCTTCATCAGTACATTCACAGGCCGAACCTTTAGGTCGTGTTTCTCCCCCGAGAGGCTTTGGGCTTCCTATGAATTCCTTTGTCCCCAAAACAACTATGAACCGGCACTTGCAGAACGGGTATGCTCCTCCTAGTGGGCCCTCTACATATTCCTCGGGTGGCAAACCATCAATTCTCTCAAGGTCAAGACTAGGACTGTCACCCAAGCGAAATGTCTCGGTCGGGACTGAAGCCCTGACTTCGGCGCTGACCAAGGAAGAAGAGAGTGGATTTGAAAGTGACGATGAAGACTCTTGGTTGACGGCACAAAGCTCTTCCAGAGTCAAGAAGCCCACCTACGCTGCAGTGGCAGCCAAGTCTCGTACACCAGTAAAGTCTGTTTTAGCAACTGAGTTGTCTACGGATGGTCAAGATGCAAGCCCATCGGATTCGAAATTGGACAGCGATTTGGATCATGCTGAGCATGGCATGTCCATTGCTTAAGGCTTAGAATCCCACAATAGTGTAAGAAGCGGAATTTCCTTATGTTAGTTAGTTGTATGATAACTTAGGGACACTCTGTAGCTGGTTTGATTCCCCCTTTAATTATTAATACTTTAATGTGTGTATTATTGGTGGCATGTGTAAGTTGTTTGACTTTTGTTGACGTTTAAGTTGTTTGGTACCACAGAGAACAATAGGGTTACGATGTCTTAGTAGTATAAGGGTCTATCTTATCTTATCTTATCCCATCCGACAAAGCGCGGCAGCTATGCAAGATGAGCTTCACGTCAACATTTGAACAGCATCAGCAACGTCATTCTCAGCCTTTTGTCGCCAATTCCTTGGTTTTCATCAACCGTATTTTTTTTGTTCCGCGCATGTGACCACTTAATACGGTCTCTTCATTTATATCGACTGCATCATTCTCTCCCGCGTACACATTCATAATGCAAGCGTGCATCGACGACTCTCGATACCGAACCTCGACCCAGTACACTTTATGGTCATTTTCTCAGGCTAAACTGAAAGCCCTCCGTGAACGGTCCAATGCGCTTGCTATCCAGCAGATATCCCCCAAGCATCCCGCTGATGCACCAAAACCCGACTTTTTAACTGCCGACGAAGAGGCCCAGCTCCTCAAGTTCTTCATTGCAGAACTTCTTCGCGCAGGCCAATTCTGTAACCTCTCGAGTGAAATCAGAGCAACGGCTGCGGTTTTTATGCGGCGATTTTATCTCAATGAGAGTATTATGGGATATCCGCCTATGCAACTCTTGAAGACATGTCTCTTCTTTGGTGCAAAGACTGAAGGTGCATACTTGAGAGCAAGCAAGTTCTCAGAGAAATTCCCAAACACAGATGCTGAAGAGATTGTGGCGGGAGAGTTTCTACTGGCTCAGGGGATTCGGTTTGCATTTGATGTTAGACACCCTTTTAGGGCATTCGAGGCCCTGGTGTTGGAACTACGGAGAGCGTATCCGGAGGATGACCTGAGAGTGGAACAAGCTGCCGACAAGGTGCGAGCAATTTTGAAATTTAGTACACTGGTTACGGACGTATATTTCCATTGGACGCCTAGCCAGATTGTGTTGGCTGCTTTGGCAATTGTGGATCAGGAGCTCCTTGATCGCGTCATGGATTCACTAGATTTTGGACCCGACGATGACGCCAGAACGATTGAGCTCAAGGAAAAGGTGTATGCCAACATTCTTCGGTGCCAGGAGGTGCTGGAGACGGAGCCACCGGAGAGACTAGATGGGTACTGGGCTACAGTTGCTTCAAAAGAGATGAAACCCCTGTTGAAGAAATTGAGGAAGTGTAGAGATCCTGAACGGGTTGATTTGGTCAAGGTGCAGAAGGCCAGACGAGAACTCCTCAGAGAGGAAAGTCGGGGCGAGAAAAAGAAGCCGTTGGATGATCCCTTTGGCCCGGCCTTGTAGGGCTTGTAAATAACTTGTTTGGAAATATAGAGATGCTTTCAATGTTGTATGATGGTAACGAATCATATGTTGTTAGTGGCCGAATGTATGTATGTACATATATGATCTTCGGGTAAGGGCGGTACGCGCCGGCATGCAGCGGGCCATGCCTAGTTCTCAAGGCTGACTATGTGGGGAGTTTTAAGCGTGAGCAATCGTTTTAGTTCCTATGAAATTTAGACTTTGGTTGTCCTTCACCGCTTTGATTATTTGGAAAAAGTAAGGGCATTGGAACGTAGTGAAGAATAAGTGGCGTGATTTTGTTGATAAGGTTTGGGTATTTTGGGAGTAACGGCTTTGGTACTGACGCATATGTATATGTATGTACATATGTACATACAACTTGACGGCTTGATTCAAACTGGCATTCTGTGCTTAGTTGATAGCTCTTGGTATTTCAAATGCTCGCCTGTTCGTCTGGTGGTTATCAGATCTGATAAGATCATGTGATGAATACTTATGGTCCAGGACAGCACCCCCGAAGAAAACAAATTCTCTAGTGGCAAAACTCACTATAGACTGGACTGAATTTCAAATCTCAGGGAAAGCAGATTGTCGTTTGAGGATGGAGGGATTTTTTCAGTGGTCGTTCACGCATGGACAAACCACGCGGGTCATAGACCTAGCTGACATCGTACCATCGATGCACAGGACTGACCAATGGTGTTCAACAGACTTAGTGATGTTAGACTTGAATTGATAGACTTCTTGGGTCTTGTATTTACTTTCACGACAACCAGATATCAAGTTTCCAAACATATAATTTGGTAGACTGTTCAGCTAGCACTACTACGTTAAAAATTGCACCAGATACTTGACAGGATTTCATGGCCAAGCAGGGAAGGGTGAAGCGCCAGCCAGTTCCATGTTGCCATGAGGTTCGGCGGTACTCTTTTGCGTCAAATATGGCGGGGCTTTGCCATTGCGGCTCTTGGCAAATGAAAGCGCAGTTGTGCATGCATGCTGATCGAAAAAAAGAGGGGCAGGAATCCGACGGCGAGTCAGTTGATTCCTTGTGATTTCCTTGATAAGACTTGACGTTTAATTCAATAGTTGTACACATATCACACGTTTGCCTTGGGAAGTCCTTGGGCTATCTACAGTGTAACGAGTATAGACATGAGGGTACTAATACATTCAGTGAGTTACTATAGCTACAGTAATATCGTGAACTAAACATAATTGACACTTGTCACTCGCCCAACAACAGGATGGTGGAAGTGGAGAACAAATACGTAAAAAAAAGTGGACGGACAGCGGAGCGGGGCTGTTATGGCCTAAAATGATGATTAGGAAGGAGGAAGCGCTGGTGCCCCTCGTCAAAGCGTTTGGGAGTCGAGATTTTGGCGGAGCTAAAGAACACGAGAGCAAGGAAATGTTGGTAGCTCATAGGTTTCAATGGGACACTGGCTTTGACAACAGGTATAGACTGTTATGACGATTGTGAGTTGAATAGCTACCAAAATGTCTCAAACGTCTGCTTATAGTTCCAGTGCTCCGACCGAGGTGCCAAATACAGACAAAGAACGTTGGAGAAAACCATCCTTTGGCTTTAGAGCTTTTACAGGGTAAGGATATGAAGACAGCTGGACTTCTATACTTGCTGTCACGGAGGCTTCCGTCATTAACACCGTATTGGTTCGTCTAATCACTGTGGTTTTTTGGATGAAATGATAAACTTGAGTAGACTTCTCCAATTGCAAAGAATCTTGGAGTCCATTGTGTTATCAAACGGAATGGTGACCAGAAATGGAGTAGTTCTTGGGGTCTAATCAAAAGTGCTTTGAGATTTCAAGAACGACAATAGGTATAGCTTGAATAGTTTATTTGAATCTCATATGTATGTAAACGCATGCAAGTCACGAATCATCACCTGGCAAGCTCTATGAAGCTCTATGAAGCTCCATAAAGCTCTATATAGACGTAGTACAGGCAGCCATCGTAAATCAAATATACCGAAAACACCGGACTCCGAATTTGCGGGTGGCTCAATGAAACCATTGAATTAGTGTCGGACAACATCACGCACCCATTTTGACCGAGGGTTCTAGAGGAAACAGTAGCCTTGAATGCCTCCAACTAACACAGAAATAGTCCCTTTTCGATTATAACCGTCCGTCGGAAACATGGAAACATCGCAGAGCCGCATCGGTTTATTGCAGAGCTCTCCAATGCTTTCTACACCTGGAGATGATCAACACAACATTGAGCCTATGCATCCACAACATCGTTGCATGGCCTTGATCATGTCAATCAACATTATCAAGTTCACTTCACCGTGCTACATCCGAAAGTGTCGTTGTCGTAAATTCTCATTGTTAGCGGACGGCCGGTGCACCAAAATAACAACCACCCCCACCTTGGAAACTACCTAGCCTCCCAGGGGAAGAAAGGGAATCAACGACCACCCCCGTCGCCAAAACCGGAAACACCAAAACCAAGGCACAAAAACCTCAGGTATTGATGGGAGCTGCCAGTTTGGTTCGGATTTTTTAAAAAAGTTTTCTCTTCGCTCTTGGCTTGTGGATTCACGATTCTCCTCTTTTTTTTGCGTCAACTATTTTTTGCCTTTCTTTTTCCTCTTTGAACCTGTATTTAATTGGAACTTTGCTTCTTCCTCTTTCATTCTCGTTGACAAGTTGTTTTCGGTTTGTCATACTAACATCTTTTGTACGTGTTTCCAATAGCTGTCATGCAACAAGTATAGCTTGCGAACTATCTGCCGATGCTTCTTGCGAGAGCAACAGAGCAATGTTCATTCTATCGTGCTTTCCAATGCTAGACCTCTACCGTGGCACCATTCTGAATTAGACCACCAAGCTAACGTCATCTTTCTCCCTCGTCTAGATCACATAAAATGGCGTCCCCCGTTGCTTCCGCGGCCCTCCGCGCTCGTGTGGCCCGTCCTTCTTACCTCAAGAAGCTCGCCACCCCCGAGTCCCTCGTTCACCACTTCCCCAACGGTTCTTACATCGGCTGGTCCGGTTTCACCGGTGTCGGTTACCCCAAGCTGGTGCCCACTGCCATGGCTGACTACGTCGAGAAGAACAACCTCCAGGGCAAGCTCAAGTATGATCTCTTCGTTGGTGCTTCCGCTGGTGGTGACACCGAGCCCCGCTGGGCTGCTCTCGACATGATCAACCGCCGTTCTCCTCACCAGGTCGGCAAGGACATTTCCAAGGGTATCAACGAGGGTCGCATCAACTTCTTCGACAAGCACTTGTCCATGTTCCCCTCTGACCTGACCTACGGTTGGTACACCAAGAACAAGGAGGGTGGCAAGCTCGATGTCGTCGTTGTTGAGGCTACCGAGATTCTTCCTGACGGCTCCATCATCCCTGGTGCCTCCGTCGGTGCCTCTCCCGAGCTCATCCACATGGCTGACAAGGTCATTATCGAGGTCAACACCTCTATTCCTTCCTTCAAGGGCCTCCACGACATCACCATGCCCGAGGAGATCCGCCAGCCCTACCTCGTCACCAAGTGCCAGGACCGCATTGGTTCCCGTGGTATCCCCGTCGACCCCGAAAAGGTCGTTGCCATCGTCGAGTGCACCCGCCCCGATAAGACCGGTCCCAACGCCGCTGCCGACGATGTCTCCAAGGGTATCGCTAACAACCTGATTGAGTTCTTCGAGCACGAGGTCGCCCAGGGCCGCCTCAGCAAGAGCCTTCTGCCCCTCCAGTCTGGTATTGGTAACGTTGCCAACGCCATCATTGGTGGTCTCCAGGCCTCTCAGTTCAAGAACCTCAACGTTTGGACTGAGGTTATCCAGGACACCTTCCTTGACCTGTTCGACTCTGGCCACCTGGACTTCGCCACTGCCACTTCCGTCCGCTTCTCGCCCGATGGTTTCAAGCGCTTCTACGACAAGTGGGACTTCTACGCCCCTAAGCTGCTTCTCCGTAACCAGCAGGTTTCCAACTCTCCTGAGATCATCAAGCGTCTCGGTGTCATTGCCATGAACACCCCCGTTGAGGTTGACATCTACGCTCACGCCAACTCCACCTGCGTTAACGGCTCTCGCATGCTCAACGGTCTCGGTGGTTCCGCTGACTTCCTCCGTAACGCCCGTTACTCCATCATGCACACCCCCTCGGCCCGTGCTTCCAAGACTGACCCTACCGGTATCTCTTGCATTGTTCCCATGGCTACTCACGTTGACCAGACTGAGCACGATCTTGATGTCATTGTCACTGAGCAGGGTCTGGCTGATGTCCGTGGTCTGTCGCCTCGCCAGCGTGCCCGTGTCATTATTGACAAGTGCGCTCACCCCGTCTACCAGCCCATCCTCAAGCACTACTTCGAGAAGGCTGAGTTCGAGTGCCTGAAGAAGGGTATGGGCCACGAGCCCCACCTGCTCTTCAACTCTTTCGACCTCCACAAGGCTCTGATTGAGCAGGGCTCCATGGCCAAGGTCAACTCCTTCTAAATCAACTAGCCTTTTGGCGCCCGTCGTCTGTTTGATTATGTAACCAATATTGAAGCAGCTGTTTGGGTGTTGTGTATATCCCGTATACGGGGTACCTCTTGCTTAGTACATTTAAGCAAGCTGGTAGTGTAGTGTTTATAACCCACGACATTATCAGTGTTTTCTTGGTTATAAAGAACTGGGTTGCTTTGGATGTTTGTGTTTTTTTCATGGCGTTTGTTTTGTTTTTTGCTTCTCCTTTGAGTTGGGAACTTTTCATGGGCCTTTTGACGAGGTAGTATATCGTGAAGTCCTAAGTGTATCTTGGGTACTTTCCGACGGCATTTTTTTTTTACTTATAAAGCCTATAAAATGTAATATAAGTACATACATAGCTTTGAATATAATTGAGTGTTGTGCCTTGAAAATGTCTTCACACATATGTGCCGAGGTTATGTCATGGCCCGGGGTCGACCCGGTGGTCCGATACCCAGGGATCCACTTTTACCCCGGTGAATTCGTGGTGAAAGATCGGTTGTTAACCAGGGGCTACATTTAAGGACCAGTCACAAAGCTGTTATTTCCTATATTGTTTACCCGATGTAGTCATTACACATATCAATGTCACGTGGGGTTATATTGGATTTAATGAACGGGGTTATGTCCGACTGAAAATGAGCATTTGTGCATCTGGAACACCGGGTAGTTACCGTGATAGCCACGAATGTAGTGGAAAGACGTTGTCGTCAATGGCAGGGCATCAACTCCGAGAAATGTCCAATTATCGCTACCACCAAGGTCATTTGGAAACAAACAACTTAGAAATCATATTACTGTACGCGATATTACTGGTTTCTGTGTATTTATGTACATACATAGGCAGACTTACCTTCTAAATGGTATTGGAATATCATCATACTGACCTTGATTGATTGATTGATTGATGTTTGTTTATTAGAGTCCCTTGTAGCCGAACTTGTCCGCTAAAAGGTCGGGACTATTTGTTAAACTAAGGCTAAACTCCCCCGCAGTTTCTTCCCCGTCCTGCTGCCTCACAAAAGGTGCCGTAATGGGCAAGGGCCTACTCCTGCTCCCCCGGCCTCATAGGTATATAAAGTACAAAGGAAAACTCACTCGAACTAACTACTCCCGCCAAAACAAATAAAGGAAAGGTTCATGAAACGTGACATAAGGAAAGGAAAGAGAAAACAAAAGAAAAGAATGCTTGATGTGTGGTGCGTAGTGGAGAAGATTAAGCGGCTTTGGAGCGCTTCTCCAGGCGTGTCAGAAGTTGTTTCCTGCCTTTAGGGCTCTTCAGCAGCTTCAGCACATGTGCTTGGGGCCAGGGACGGGGCAAATTCTTGCAGGTCCAGGGGTGGGTTGTTTCTTTGTCGTCACCGCATCTAGGGCAGGACAGAACAGCGTTGTCGTGTTTAAAGCGTAAGTGGTATGTCTTGAAGTCGCCGTGGCCCGACATGGCAGCGAGAATCACTGCTATCAGGTGGCGAGGGCCTTCCGGGACGGGCTTTTGGCGGCGTCTGGGAAAGGCGTATGCAGCGCGTTGTTGGTTGTTCTTGATCGTCGGTTGTTGTTGATACCAAGACTTGAACTTCCTGTGTGTCTCGTCCTTGAGCCAGTGGATTGCCTTGGCCTGGGACATCCATGGTGTGTCTTGTGGGACCGCAGCCGACTTGGCGAGTCTGTCAGCTTCCTCGTTGCCGTGTACATCAGAGTGGCCTGGCACCCATATACAGTGGACCTGTACGTGGAAGGTGGTTCTGTACTGTTGCATCAGTTCTTTGGCTTTGTCAACCTCGTGCTGTGAGGATCCGGTTCTTTTCGCGGTTGTGTTGAGTCTGTTGACAGCAGCCATGTTGTCAGAGCAGATCCAAATACGCCCGCAGTTGCGAAGGTTGTCTTGGGGAATTGTCTGAAGGCTCATTCTGATAGCCACAAGCTCAGAATCAGCCACTTCATGCCACTTGCCTGTACGACAGGTACCCGCCATAATCTTTTTGTTGCTTTTCTCTGCGTACCAGCCCGCCCCGGTCCAACCGGTGGCGAGCATTGAGCCGTCTGTATAGATCCATACGTCCGGTTCATTCTGTCGGTGTGTTCTTAGGGCCCGGTGGGCGGCAGCTTGCGCTTCTTTTTCTGTGGACGTGGCTGTGATGGCGTAGGTAAGAGCTGGGGATACAGGATCGGCTGTGGGCAAGGTATCGTACACTGGGCCATAATCAAAGAGGGGCAGTGGGAGGAGCTTGCGGATGGATGTAGTCTTGGGCATATGGCTCGTCAGGGTGATGGGGTGGGTATCATCGAGGGTGTAGGATCTGATAGCCTCACGAGTGACTGCCTCCTCTAGCAACAAGGTGGCGGGAGGGATGAGAGCTTCCATATGCAGAAGTGCGACGGGGGTGGTCTTGTATGCCGGGAGGGCGATTCTTAGGACTTGACGCAGGACTTTGTCAAGGGAGGCGGTCTGTCTTTTCTTTCCGTAGGCGCCGGGGGACCACCAGGTGGCCGCGGCGTATAACATTGCAGGTATGATAGCGCTCTTGATAACATCGACGAGCAACCATGTTGGAGCGCCATGCTTACACCCGCGCAGGATTCGCATCGAGTTTGCCATTCTCGATGTGCTTGCCATCACCTCTTTGGTGTGCTTTAGAAAAGTGAGTCTTCTGTCGAAATGCACTCCCAACCACTTCAGGGAGCCGCCAAGCGGTGTCGCCTTGATAGTGGGGAGCCCCATCGTTACGAGGTCGTAGTTGCTCTCCTGACGTTTCCTTGTCATGTGGAGCAGGCCGGTCTTGTCTAGATCTAACTGGAGGCCGTTTCGTTGGCACCAGTCGACGGTCGTTCTTAAGTGTCTTCTCAGTTGGCGGTTGCAGGCACTGACCGTGGGCCCTGTGGCGAGCCAGAGTCCATCGTCGGCGTACCCTTTGAGCAGAGCTCTATGTTCGTTGTATAATGGGGACATGAAGATCATGTAGAGAATTGGTGACACTGGGGAACCCTGCGGAAGACTCCCGCTCGTGGGGCCGGGGGGCTCTGTGTAACCATCTAGGCAGATCTGGGCGGAGCGGTTCCGTAGGAACGACTGTACCCATTTGCAGGCGTGATGGGGGAAATTGTACTCTAGTAAGCGGGCGACCATTCTGTTGGGAAGGACACCGTCAAAGGCGCCTGCCACGTCGAAAGTCAGAACTGATGCGACTTGACCGCTTTTCCATGCTTCTTGAACTCTGTTGACTAAGGTAAGAGTCAGGTCGGCTGCTGATCTCTTGGGGACTGCACAAGCGTAATTTTCTACAATTATGCCTCTGGTGATGGCCTCCCGTGTTAAACGTTTCGCAACAATTCTCTCGAGTGCTTTGCCAAGGGTAGGGAGGAGAGAAATGAGGCGGTACGATTTGGGCCGGGAGCGGTCTCTTTTCCCAGGTTTGGGGAGGGCGATCATTTTGGCTTCTTTGAAGGGCGTTGGGTGATAACCGGATTGTAAGCAGGCGTTGAAGAAAAGGGTGATGTGTCCACCGAGTAGTGGCCAGCAGAGGGCTAGGAGTTTGTTCTGGAGACCGTCCTTTCCGGGGGCGGTGTTGCGTGGTTGACGGATGGCTTGCTCGGCTTCGGACTCCGAAATTGGCGACCAGTCATTGTGGGAGTAGGGATCGATAGTGGCTGGGTGCACGTCAGTGCCTCCTTTGCCCGCTAGGTGGTGAGATCGTAAGACCTGGACCTTATCCTCGGGGGCGCTCTGGAGGGTTCCCATTGAATCTGACAGGGCGGGGGAGAGAGTTCTTTGTGGGGTGGACAGCCATTTAGAGGCTTTGTGGATGCTTCTAGAGTCGGCAATCTCTTTGATCATCCCGGCGTAATAGGCTTTTTCCGTTTTCCTGATGACGTTCCGTAGGTGTTGTCTCGCTGCAGCCTGGGCCTCTCCGGCTTGCATACACTCAAGTCCAAGGTTTGTAACACCCTCCTTTTCCAACTTGCGAAAGGAGCGTAGGGTCCGCTGTCGCATGCAGACCTCACTGCGAGCATCGGCGCACTCCTGGTTCCACCACTTGTAACCTGAGCCTTGGATAGTCTTTTCTGGAGTGGCTTTATTGTATGCTTCTTGGAGTTCCTTGGTTATGGTTGTCGCTACATTATCCAGTTCCTCGGGGGTAGGACGGTCGGTGAAACCAAGCAGGCGATCAAGTGTTCTCGACACGTTGATGCACTCTTGCTTAAAATGCTCTTGGTCCATGTCCGTCATCCTACGAATCTTGGTCTTCGCCATCTTGTCTCCGCTGGTCTTTATCGCTATGAGTTGCGGGGAGTGGTCGCTACCACATGCGAGGTCGTCTCCGCACGTATATCTCGCTATCCGTTCCTTCATCGACAGAGGTATTATGGTAAGGTCTAGCACACTGCCTCTGTCCTGGGTCGCCTGGTCTGGGTCGTTCAGGATCGTGAGCTCCTGGCGCTCCACCCAGTCTGCCAAACGTTCTGCCTTGCTATTAGTTGTCGTCACACTTTCATCCCATTGGCAGTGCTTCAGGTTGAGGTCGCCCATGATGATGATGTTCTTCTTCCGCAGCGCTGTGATGAGATCAACCGCCTCGTTGGGTCTCAAGCTACTCGTGCCAGCATTATACGCACCCACAATTGTCAGTTCGGTCTGGGCCACGGTGACTTTTACCTCGGCGATGTCTGGGTGTTTGGTGATGGCTGTGGAAGTTTGTATATCTATTGTGGGGAACTTCTTCAAGTAGCAGATGGATCTAACTTGCTTGGTGGTGTCTTGATAGTCAGGGGTGGAAAGTGTGTAACTTGCGTGGAGGGTTGTGCGTTCGTTGAAGATAGGTGGTTCTTGTACCAGAACAATGTCGACCTTCTTCTTATATGCCTGATGTAATAGTGCTTTGAGTGCAGTGGGGCTTCGCTGCGTGTTGGCTTGAAGGATGAGGAGTTGATTTGGTCTACTCGTCATGAGTGGCGTTGTTGGGGGCATATTGGGGGCATCTGTCGGCAGCGTGCTTTTCCTTGCAGATGGGGCAGCAGACTGAGCAAAGGCAATCTTCTTCTGGGTGTTGTTGGCATTTGCCCACTACCTGCTGGTGGTCTTGAGTCTTGTGTCCCGAGGAACCACAAGAGGCACATCTCTCGGGCCAGTCGCAGGCACCTGGTCTGTGGTTGCGCCAGCAGTTCCGGCAGTAGTGGGTCTTGGGGCGGGTAGGTTGGCATTTTTCAACACGCATAAATTCACCGAGGATCTTGATTTTTTGCGGGAAGGCTTGCTGGTTGGCGACGGCGAAGTATAGCGTTCTAGCGTCTGGGTCTTTGTTGTGTGGCATGAAGAAGATCCTAGTAATTGTACCGCCACACGCCTGTTGGAGTTCTTTTTCTACATCCGCGGGTTCGATGTCTCTCTTCTCGAAGCCGGACTTGGACGTAAGGGAAAGGGCAGAAACTGACTTGGGAAGGAAACGGATCTTGTATTTGCTCCAAGATTCGCGTGTACCCACATGATCGGTGCCTACAACGTTCTTGATCAGCTGGATCAGCTCGGGAGTGACTTTTTTGACGTGGTCGTTCAGGGTGATAGCGAAGCCCGAGGAGACGGAGGAGACATCCTTGATACTGTTGGTGGCCCAGGCAGCGCTTTTGAGTTCTCTCAGTAGGAAAATGCTGTTGGTACCGTTCCATTTGGAGTCGGGCTTTGGGGTGACAAAAAGTCTGTCATCCTTCCGGAGTGTGGGGTTTTGGGGGAGTTGATGGACAATTCGGGGCAGTGGTTGGGCGGTTTGGGTCTTTTCTTTGATGTTGATATGGGCGTTGGCAAGAGGCTTGTATCGGTTGGTGTGGGCCGCGGCGGCGTAGGTAGCCTTGACAGCTGTGTTAGCTGGCTTGGACAGGGCCGGAAAGTCAGCGGGTCCGGGGACTTTGTTGGTGACAGTAGTCTTGAGGGCGCGCGGGCGAGGGGCGGGTTCTTCCAAATCCTTCTCCGTGACGAGCTGAGGGGGAGGAAAGCCCCACAACTCCCATGGGTCTGGATGGCGGTCGGGGACGTAGGGCTTGGGTTTCAGGTGGGCGATATGGGCGGTGAGTCTGGATTCCGCGAGGATGTTGCGGGTGGTGGGCTTGGACTCCGGGCGGTCGTTGTGGGTGGCAGGTTTGGCTTCCGGGCGGGCGTGGTGGGTGGCGGGCTTGGGGTGAGACGCGGTCGGGGGAACGGTGTTCTTTGCAGCAGCTGGGGGGACGATGGGGGGAGGGGAGTTTGAAGGTTGGCTCTGTCCGGTGGACAGCTGGAAGTATGTCTGGAGGGCCGTGTTAAGGTAGGTCAAAGTGTCACGCCCCGTGGTCTTCCTGGTCTTCGGTCCTTCAGCGATAAATGCCGCGATCTCCGTGTCGAGGCACCGCGCAAGTCTAGTGAAAAGGTCAACTTTGTCTTTCATCTCTTCGATGAAGCTCGCGGCGGTTCTCTCCATGTTCTTTGTGAGCATCCCCTTGAAGGGAGGGGCTCCGGCTGTGGCGTTGGCAATGGGCGGCTGAGCTTGAACATCATTGGCGGACTTAGTGGGGGCGGGGTTGGCTGTAGTGGGTGCGACTTGGATCTCATGGCTCGCGACTCCCGACTCCGGGAGAGCAGACGGGTTGCGTTCGTAGACGGAGCTGGCGTTGGTGGTGATGCTAGGAGCGTCAGGCGCGTTGGGGGCAGGCTTGTCGGATACTTTCTGTGCAGTGAGGGGAGTGGAGACTGGAGCGACACTTTGGGAGTGCTCACGAGCAAACGTCGCGGTGTCGGCGTCCAACTCCATGTGGGAGGACTCCGGTTCGGTCATGGTCGTCGTCGTCGGGTACCTCTCCGGGCGCGTAAAAGTTAGGGTTAAGAAGGGTTAAGTGTAAATGAAAGTTCAGGTTTTTTCATCATCATACTGACCAACAATCATATGTAGATGACATATGTCTGTAGGGTTAGGGTACAGACGACTTAAATTTGTTCGACGACAAACTCAATCTAGGTGAACTAATTGTAGACCAACTATCGAAGCCGAACTTCACCGCTGGAGGCCAAAATACACGATGGCAATTTTCAAAGATTTTGGATGAATCCCGAAATACTCAGTATGACTAGATGTGTGCTTAAATACGTGAACATTACTAACGCACATTTCAGTTCATGGCCCGTTTAAATCACAACAATAATTTCTAAACTCATCATGTCTGACGCACCATCATCAACGAGTGTGGTCACCGATCGCCAAACCCCGGCGTCAAGTCCTCTTCAGTCTTTGGAGACTCAATCTTCACCAGCCCCTCAACGAAGAGTCAGAGGCTCAGTTGCTTGTCGGCGATGTCGAAGATATCGTTGCAAATGCATTCACGTCAACATGAAGCCACCATGTGAAGCATGTGTTAAAGCCGGCATCCAAGAAGCCGAGACTTGCTCTTTTCCGCAGCCCGGAGAAAAACTCACCGATCGGGAGCATAGAAGAAGGGTATCAAGGTCTTCGGCGTTAGGAGACAGATCTTGGAGCGGATGTTCGGTCATGACGATATCAGAGACTCCGGAGAATCAACAAGGTGGACAAGAAGCGGCGACAACATCACTAAATCCAAAATTACCCATCGTTGGACAGCAATTAACTCCCGATCCGCCATTGGAAGAAGTTGTTGAAGGCTGCCGTATATTCTTGGTTTCTTATTTTCAACTCGGCTTCATACCTAAATCAGTGTTTCTTGAATCGCTCGTTCGGGACGCCCAGAATGTTAGCCGATTTCTCGTCTATTCGATTCTTTGTATATCAGCACGTTTCACCCCAAGTCTTGTCACTCGCTTTGGCTCACCAGCTTCTGCTACTGCATATTTTGAAGCTAAAGCTCACCAAATGGTACCGGATCAGATGTATAAGCCATCGCTAGAAAATATCCAGGCCTTCTTCTTACTTGCTGTGGCCGAATGGGGAAATGGCGAAAAACAACGAAGTAGCATGGACATGGGAATTGCTGTACGAATGGCTGGATTGTTGAAGCTACATTGCGAGGAGTCATATGCCTTGGCACCGGACGCCACCGCTGAACAGATTGTCAGGTCAGAGAGTGCTAGGAGAACATTTTGGATGATACAAAGTCAGGAGAATCTACATTCTGGTTACAAGACCCCAGCACCATTTCCACTCGAGGCTATCACTACGTTACTGCCTTGTAACGAACATGACTTTGCATTTGCTTGTTTGCCAAAGTCAAGAGCCGCGGTCAATGGGACACCACCAGCAGTTGGCAATCCGGATCTTGTCTATGCACCGGATCGATGTTTGTTTGCAAGCCTGATCCAAGTACATGGCTTATGGGGCACTGTTGCTCGACAGGCATGCCGAACTGACGCGAACATTAATAACGCACCGCCATGGTCGGATACAAGCTCATACGCCGAAACCATGATTGCCTTGGACAAGTGGGAAGATTCATTACCAATGAATCATCGCTTTTCAGTTTGGAATCTACGTGGTTGGAAGTCGGAGAGTCTGCACCTGGCATATCTTGCAGTCACTATGGTAATTCGTCTGAGCAATATTGTACTACGAAGGGTCTATATGGAAGATATGGTATCGGCGCTCACTCCTGATTCGCCAGCGGAACTACTGGATTCAGCGCCTAGCATGGCAGCTTTGGACGACGAGGGACATGAGAGACCCAGAGAGAAGTATCCTGAGGCGCCTGTAGGATTTTGGACGACAATGGCAAGTCAGTTGTTTAAGAATGTACAGGAACTTCATGAGCAAATCGATGCATACTTTGTCATGAGAACACCCAACGAGGGCTTTCCTCAGATTCTTGTGTTTTGTGTCTACATGTGTGGATCAATGGCCTCTTCTCTTTGGCAGCATCCGGCCTTGTGTCCCGAAATTGCGCCAGATGCAGAGCAAATGGCCATGCGAAGTCTACAAGTGTTAAACGTCCTCAAGCCTGCCTGGCCGGGAAGTGGGAAATGGCCTATGGGTGTTAGTCGTGGTCGAAAGCCTTTACCTTCAGGGAACAATAGAGCCGAGTGTGGTCCCAATGGTGTGGGTGGTGCCATATCTGACAGTGCAAGAGTTGATTTCACGGGGGTTGCATTAGACGGAAGGCATGATGGGACGACTTTGATATCTGCGCCCGCAACGACAAATGTTATTGGCAAATTGGGATCCCACGTTACTGAGGCCACAGCCATGACTCCTTTAGGGGCATATCCCGCGGGAACTAACATGTCGCCACATGGCGCAACATCGTCAATGGGAGCGAAGGCGTACACCGGGCCACAACAAGACTATGGGCCGGATCAGAGTCCCCATGATGTAACCGGAACAGGTAGTCTAGAAGGTGATACAGTATCGGGTCGTGTGCAACAGCACGACATGCACTCTTTCCCAAATGAGATATTCGATGCCGAGCTAAGTGCCTTTCTTCAGGGTGATCTTCGATTCGAGAACTGGAATGGTGGAGTGTCGTCAGGCTGAGAGTCGTCGGATTAAGCCTTGGTAGGATGTGGAAAGCCGAGCTATGAAAGGGGTGCCATCTAGATGGAGTATCAGCTGACACAAAATGACGGACTTCGAGAGTCGTTAAGTTTGGAGTTGTTGTTGGAGATTCTCATGGTAATATATATTCAGAATACCCAGCTTCCTCAGCCCCGGAAATGTGTTTCTATCATGTCATACTTTGGTCTGTTCTCGTGACTTTTACGTTATGGCTTGTAGTTTTTGCTTTGTTTGGTATTGCATATGGCCGCCGGGACATTGCGAAAGGCATCGCACCATACATACATCTCCCAATAGGATCCCGTTAACGTGTTGTTCATATGTGCGTATGGATCCATTCAGGTCCAGGTTCGGGACTACGGTCCCACCGGCCGATGAGACCAACAGCCGGATGAACTATGTCATTTCTTCAATAGCACATTGCTGTGTATGCATATGTATTTTCTTGGCGGCTGTAAGCAAGCTGTCTTACTAAAAGCGCTTGGGGATGAATGGATCGATTTTGGACCGGGTATGTGCCGGTCCATGTATCCGGATATACAGAGTTATGACCAGGGTTGAGGCAGGTAAAAATCTATGTAAACTTGCTGATTAGAATCAACTGCATGTTGCAGGCCCGGTCGATAGGTAGCGCTCGTGGTTCATGATAGGTTTGATATGTATGTACATATTGCGTGTACGACTGAGATCTTGATGCCGGACATCAACCAACCGGATTTCTTGATGATACAGTATAATCTGAGAATTCCAGTGAGCATGATTCAATCTCGTAGGATCCGGTTGTTCTCCAAGTCAGCTGTTGATCTGAGTCAGGCACAACACCATCGACTTTTCTACCCGGTACCTGCAAATCCATCTTTGGATCCGGCCGGGTGATGACAGGTTTTCTAGATCGCACTCCAGGCGGTATCTAAACACACCCCGGATCCCGGGTATTTACATCCCAATTCCAGGTTCTGGTCAGGGGTGAATACGGATGGTCCGCCATTGTGCATAGTATTACACTATGTAACTAGCTTCTTGGGCGTATGGGAATGCTTCCCACCGGATCGAACCCGGCAATTAGGTGATGGAGTGTATAGGGTGTGTAGTAAGGCGGCTCAGCGAAGAGCGAATTTAGGTAGAGGCTCAAAGGACAAAGGGCAAAGGGGCGTGTGAACTGGAGAACCGACTGCAGTTTAGAAAATGATGTAGAGAATGTCAGTCTTGAAACATGGACATTGTGCAACACATGATTACAAAGTATGTACATGTGTACATGTCAAAGTTCATGTCAGACATACAGAATGCATGATGACAAAACTTGCCAAAACAAAGCAAGTCCAAAATCTGGGGAAAAGACACCAGCCGACGGCCGCCGAACTCTATTACACATAGTTTCTCGAGATACTCCAAACTAGGACGTCATCGCATTGGCAACGACATGCAAAGTACCGTACTTTGAACCAGTGGCCGCGGAGTTTCACACGCGAGTGAGTTGATTAGGTTTAATGGAAACTGGGGAAGGTGGTTTCCATAAGGTAATAAATGCGTCATTCGCTAGACATGTTGTATTTTGACTATGGAACGGGGGGCGTGTGCGATAGCATTGCTTGGTAACCCTTGACGTGTGTATGAATAACCCTGCCATGTATCAGACAACAGAACGTAAAGAAACGCCAGAAGGAACACCTCATATGTGCAGATTGTTTAGCTTAACGAAGTATCAATTCTCAAGTAAACTAAACGCCTATCAACTCTTATATTTTACAACTCATCACGCTCTCCATCCACTGGCGCCTTGGCTTCCACAAGCTTGGCTGCAGTTTCATCTCCCTTCTTGACCATGCTAGTGATGATTTCGTAGGCGATCTGCGCAGCAAGCAGTGAAGTAGTCTCACCAGAGTCATCGTAGCTAGGGCTAACCTCGACAATATCAGCACCAACAACATTGAGGCCCTCAATACCGCGAAGGATGCGGATAAATTCGCGGGCAGTCCAACCACCAGGCTCGGGAGTACCGGTACCAGGGGCCAGACCGGGTTCAATGATGTCGATATCAACTGACAAGTAGACAGGGTTCTCAGTTCCGAGACGCTCCATGATGGAGTTGATGACACCATCAACGCCAATATCATCAATGTCATCAGCAAGAATGCGGTACCAACCCTGGGCAGTATCATCTCTGAAGTCAGCATCATCGACGCCGGACAGGCGGGTACGAATACCACCGTGGACGGATCCGTTTGCGATCAGACCTTCACTATGGGCCATCCAGAAGAAACTGCCATGAGTGAAGAAGCTTTGAGGGAATGGTTGACCAGGCTCAGGAAGAGGAACCCACACTGAGGGGTACTTTGCGGGGTGCCAAGTATCCAGATGGGCGTCAAAGTGCAACACGTTGATGGGACGGTCGTATGCCTTGTTAAGAGCACGGAGGGCGGGGAGGGCAATACTGTGGTCACCGCCAAGAGAAACGAGCCTGGGCTTACCGCCAGTGTGAGCCTCGGAGGTTGGAGACCGCTTGGAAAGCTCCTTGTAGCCTTCGGTCATCTGAGCAAGAGCGAGTCCATTGTCAAAGGGCGCGACGTTCATGTCGCCACAGTCAACAACGCGGGCCCATGAGGTGTATGGGTTGATCCCGGCACGGTGGTTGTAGCTGCGGAAGGGAGTTTGTCTCTGAGAGCCAGAACGAATACCGCGCGGACCAAATCGAGTGCCTGTTGGATTGAAGGAGTACTGTTAGAATCAAAGGGGGGATCCATTGATCCACAGAGAAGGTGGACTAAATGTGGAGTGCACACATCACAAACATACCTGGACGGTAACTGACAGCGGTGTCAAAGGGTACACCGATGACACCAATGTCGAATGGATACTTTTCCTCAACGAGACATTTGACATGGGGCAAATGGGCAAAAGTTTGGATACCAGCAAAGCCCCACTGTGGATGTTAGTCAATGTGATGTCGAGAATTGGAAAGTATAGCCAGACGTCAGGGTTGGAATCGCATCAGTTGCATCTCAGAGCATATACATAAACTTTCCAGTTTGAGGGGTGTGAGTGGAGTAAATGTCCATGGTCTGAAGTTTACGTTGACATGAAAGCTTGGCAGCACCTACATATGTTGGGCACCATGAACTAACAGCATTGCGGCTGAAGCCACAAACACACACAACAACGTAGACGGCTGACCGATGGATCAACTCCGAGCAGCAAACTTGAGTCTGGCTAATCATGTGTCTAAGAAAGGTATCTACTCACATCAGTACCCCATTTCTCCTCCAGCGTGGGACCGTCGGGATGGGAATCAGCGTGGGCGTCATTGTGGCCCCTGTGAGCGTTACTCAAGCCGAGGGTGGCTAAAAGCAACAACTGTTTAAGACCCATTGTCTAGCTGAGTCGTCGGAAAAATAAAAAACGTGACAGATGGTGTGACAAAGTGACGTGTGGCAGATAAACGCAATTCAAAAACGCACAAGAAACAAGCGATAACAAAAATGAGGGAAGAGTACAAATGAAAATGATCAAGAACTGGGCTTGACTGCCCAATTTGTAGTGATATCTAAAGTGGAGGCGACGCTGCCTACGGCAACCCTATAGGTAAGGGAATCCTCATAGTGACCGGACACAACGCCAGAGCTCAGAGCTTGATGTCATAGTTGTAGTAGTGAGGTCCCGGCATCATGATGTGAACCCCGCACTATTGACATCACCGGAAGAGGGTCACGTTTGTCAGTGGATCTGGCGCCGACGGCCAAAAAGCGAGGAATTACAAGATGCGGAAACAAAGTAAGTTTCTCTTTGGTTGAACACAGACAGATTCAGGTGGCATTTGAACGGAAACTAAAATCGTTCTCTTACGTGATGAAAATGGGTGAAAACCCGGGGAAATTCAGGGTTCCCTGTGTGGTTTAAAAAGTAGCGATATGAATTGGCCAATCAGAGCTTAGTATATTTGTAGTCTTGGCGCGGGGTCGCAGTCGCCGTAGTGGCGGACATGTTATCAGTACTGGAGGGCAAGGTCGGTCAGAATTGGTGTTTTTAGATGCCAAGCACGTCCAAAAAGAGGATGTACATATGCATGTACTTCTGTAAAGCGTCATGTTATACTGTCACGACCTGGATCCAATTGACCCATGAGAGGATCAGTTACCGGTATATACATACGCATAGTAGTTACGCCCTTTTCAACAAACGACATCGACGATAGGATTAGACCCCTGTATAGACTCGAGGACTCGAAGACCCACTTTAAATGTAGATGTGGGGAGTGAAGATAACGATTTCCTAATATGTAAGACAACTAGCAGTATGTGCATATTGAACATGTAATTTTGATGGCTGTCGATTCATTGGATCCATGGATATGGGGTGCATCTTTCGGTTGAGAATGTCAATAGGAATGAGATCCATAAATGGGTTTAAGTGATTGCTTCACCGGGCAAGATAGCCCGACGATGATTTGACATTGATACTTGACTATATCAGGTTATGAATGGGTACAGAGCAATTCGTGTCTGCGAAAAATGTAGATACAACACAATCTGCACCTCCATGTGCGATTGTATATAAACTTCTCGGTTGACCAAAAATATCAATCAAAGTCTAAAAACGATACCACAGAGACACTATTTTTCTCAGCCATCTGGAGTCTCACCATGCAGCCATTGTGCATACGCTAAAGTTGGTGCTTGGACCGGCGGGGTATCCGACATTCACCTACAAGATACCGCGACGAATCGGGAGCCAACCACCTAGATAGGTAATTTTAGATTGTTGCTGATACTCGTATCTTGTACCCATTGAGGTTTAGTGCAAGAACTTGAATGGAATCTATGGAACATGTCTACAGTGAACTATAGATACATCGGCATTCTCAGCTATGCTTCGAATAGGACACACATACTATGTATATAGACCTCTTCGGAAGACGTCGTCCCGGGAGGCAATCTAGCAGTTCAGACGTTTCCCATAGTCTGGGTAATAGAGACCATCTACACTATCTTGTACTTGCGTACACACCCAATTGCTTGATGTCCTTTCCCATCTAAAAACAAGCGATTGGCAACCGATCAAGTCCAATATATACCGCATCCACGCATACACAATGAGTCCATATTCGTGTTGTTAGTTCGATATGCCCCATGTTTTAGCGCACGTCCCCGTAGTCCACGGATAAATATGAGGGGGGGGGGTTATCTTTCTCCAATCTGTAGTGTAAAGCACCCTGGAAATATATGACGTGGGATGCAAGATAGACAAACGAATGGGTGTGTAATCAGCATTTCACTGGAAATCTAGCCACTCATAGAGGGTGTAATCCTACAACAACTTGCGTTGTAATAGCACTTGTACCAAAGCGGACGTATTGCCATGAATGGTTCATCTAGCCTACTGTGTCTGTGTTAGCTGAATTGGGGCACGAGGAAAATCATATAACTTCGTGGAGTCTCCCATCTTCATTCTCCAATTGTCTTTGAGTCTTCCATCTTCATATTTGGTTTTGTCCTTCACCAAAGCCTGGCCTTGAACCTTTTATCCCTTTACCGTTTTTGATTGTTTGGACTCGCTTTTGTTCGAAAATCTAAACTCTGATAGGTTCTTCTTGGCTATACAGTAGCGGCACATTATACCCGTTACGCCTTTGTTCTTCTACATCATCGCTTTTTCATCACACTCATTTTTCTATACAAACATCATCATAATCATTTTCTAATCACACATTATGGGTACCTCCTCAGAAATGGGCAAGTCCTCCGATGACTCCGCCTCCATCCAGGCCGGCGCCACCACCACTGCCATGACCGAAACCAAGCGTGGTCTGTCTCCTCGTCACGTCCAACTCATGGCCATTGGTGGTTCTATTGGTACCGGTCTGTTCGTCGGTATCGGCAGCACTCTCATCAAAGCCGGCCCTCTTTCTCTTATTCTCGGTTACCTTTTCTGGTCTATTTGCTTCGTTTGGCCCTGCTACCTCGTCGTCGCTGAGATGGCTGCTTACCTTCCCGTCAAGGGCTCCATCTTCGAGCTCGCTGCCCGTTTTGCTGATCCCGCGCTTGGTTTTGCCATGGGTTGGACTTACTTTTACGCCTCCGTCATGTTGGTTTGTGTAGAATATTCTGCAGTAGCAACAGTAATTGGATATTGGAACGACGAAATCAACGCGGGTGTTTGGATCGCTGTGTCCATGGCTGTCTGTATTGGAATGAACCTGGTTGCCGTCAAGTACTATGGTGAAGCTGAATTCGTCATGGCTTCTACCAAGGTTATCATGCTTATGGGTCTTCTGTTGTTCACTTTCATCACCATGGTTGGTGGAAACCCCGCCGGTGACGCCTACGGTTTCCGTACGTGGAAGCAAACCGCTGTCATGCAGTCTTACCATGCGTCAGGAGCTGAGGGTCGATTCCTTGGCTTCTGGAAGGTCGTTCTGTACGCTGGTTTCACTGTTGCCGGTCCTGACATGATCTCTCTGGCTATGGGTGAGATCCAGAACCCTCGCCGCACTATTCCTCGCGTTGCCCAGCTCATCTTCTACCGTATCCTTTTCTTCTACATTATTGGTGCCCTCGGTGTTGGTATCATTTGCAGCTCGCGTGATCCTACCCTTATTGATGCCATTGAGAACGGTGCTGTCGGCGCTGGTGCCTCCCCATGGGTCGTTGGTATCAACAATGTTGGTGTCAGTGTTCTTCCCCACATTGTCAATGCTGGTATCCTCCTTTCTGGTCTATCTTGCGGTAACGCCTACTTGTACTCGGCTTCTCGTACCCTCTACGGTCTTGCCCGCGATGGTCAAGCCCCCAAGATCTTTACCAAGTGCAACAAGAATGGTATCCCAGTTTACGGTGTTGCTGTTGTTTCTCTCCTCACCTGCATGACCTTCCTCGTGTGCTCCAACTCGGCCGTTACCGTCTTCTACTGGTTTGTCGATCTTACTACCACCGGTCTGATCGCTTCCTACCTTGGCATGATTCTGGTCTTCTTTGGCTGGAACCGCGCCCGCAAGGCCCAGGGTATTCAGGACTCTGATCTTCCCTATGTTGCTCCCTACGGTATCTACATCGCCACTTTCGCCAGCATCATCGGTACTCTGGCTATTGTCTTCGTTGGCTTCGATGCGTTCAAGCCTTGGTCTACTCAGGGTTTCATTACTGGTTACTTCTGTGTTCCCTACTCCATCGGTCTCTACTTGTTCTGGAAGGTTTACCACAAGACCCGCATTGTTGGTGCTCTGGAGGCCGACCTTGTCTCTGGCAAGGCTGAAATTGACGCCGAGTGCGCCCAGTGGGAGGATGGCGGTATTATTGAAAACTACAAGCGCGAGCTTGCCGCGATGCCCTTCTGGAAACGCCAGTGGATCAAGATGTGGCAATGAAGATGTTGCTTGCCTTGTACGAAGATTGATATGATAGTCTTCTAGGATGTTGTTTTGCTTTTTCATGTTTGTCACTTATACCAATTTGTTTTTTATGTTCAATACCAAAATTACTTTTTGAATTCATTCCGCTATGTATTCTCGTGATCTTTGATGTGGAGATATCTTTTTGCGTGTATACAAATCCGCACTGAAGTGAAGTCTTATCGTGTAATTGTGAGCCCCTGTTAGTTCATCACGTAAGCGACACATGTAAGCTAAATCATAAACGCCCGCAAACTTGATCCTTGACCCGTGCATATTCGCTTGTCACACCAATTTGTGGGTCAATCGGCGTCGATATCTAGGACATGCGATCATATCGACGCTGATTGATTCTATTCAGCCTATTTAGATAGAGAAATACAAGAGTGAACGAAAGCTTGTTCTGAAGAGTGGTTTCCTCACAAGTATAATATTCTGTAGTTACAAAGAATTGCCAAAATGTGATGCTCCATTGCAACGATAAGCGTTTACGAGTGTGGGTCGACTGTGACGTGCGTTCGCCCAATGTGGAACGTGTTATCGCCCCGCATTTGACGACATGCTTTTGAATTTCAAGGTAAAACAGTGACCTGATTAAAGATTTTTAGGACATATCATGTGTAGCTCATATCATTGCGTGGCTACTACCATCATAAAAAATATCCGAATTTTGGCTAGCAAAATTTCCGCCATGGCTTGACGCAAATCATATGTACTCGTAGGCTTTAGTATCTTTGTACGTACATATGTACATACATACATACGTACATTCAAAACTCCGCGGTCTGCATGATTCCTGACTGTGACACTATAATCTCAAGTACTATCTTGGAAATAGCTTGTCTAAAATCGGCCATCCAGCCCACGCTGTACTGATAAGACATGTCGCCTACAGAGTATTAAAGGCCAAGCCAATGGCACAATTCTGTCAATTGCAGTTCTGTTTATTGGAGTTCTTCTGAAATTTCATTATCAAAACTATGTGGATGGACAATCTCAAGACGCGAATGGCGTTCAAACGTCCAACTCTTCATGTAGAACAACCAAAGTCTGCATTTGCCGAGGGTAACTCTAGATGGTGTGTATCACTCCTGGTTTAAAAATAGCGTTACAGTGATCAATTTACCCCACATGGCCATTTTCAATCTTGCGTTTTCGCATTAAGGTGTTCTAGAAGTTCCTGTTGCTACTTTTCTTCCATACAGCCAAGCGGCATGTACAACACATGGAAGGCAACGATTCGCGCATCATTCTTTCGTTCAACCCAATTTATGGGTTGCAAAAACACATAGATACTAATATGCATGAAACCACAGGACAAACAAAGATCTAGACCCTGTACTTCCGGAAGACCGCAAATGGGGAGTTGGTAGCTTCGTTGCTTACTGGATCTCAGATGCTTTCAATGCGTCGACCTGGCAGTTTGGTGCCAGTATGATCTCTATTGGACTCACATGGCGTGAAAGCCTGGGAATCGTGGCTCTCAGCTTCTTCATCATCTCAATAGTCGTAAGTCTAATCCCTTTGTGAATTGCCGTAGGGATATCTGAGACCGAAACTGACGCCGCCGTAGATTGCTGCCAATGGCGCAATTGGTGTTGTCTATCACACCCCGTTCCCGGTTATCGCGAGAGCTTCTTGGGGCTTCTGGGGCTCATACATCGCCATCATCTCGCGTGTGATTTTGGCCATGTTCTGGTTTTCAATTCAAACAATGAATGGCGCATATACTGTGAGGTGTATGATTGGTGCCATCTGGCCATCCTTTCTAACAAGAGGCTCCAACATACCAGAATCCTCAGGCATTGACGATGCAACCCTCGGCTGCTTTGTACTGTTCTGGGCTTTGCAAATCCCATTCCTCTGCATGCACCCAAACAAGCTTCGCTGGCTATTTATCTCTAAGACAGTTGTTGTCCCCTTAGCTTGGATCGCCATTCTCATTTGGGCTTTAGTCAAGACTCGTCACGACAACATATGGGACCAAAAAGCCACTGTCAGCGGAAGCTCTTACAGCTGGGCATTCTTGGCCAGTATGAACTCCGTCATTGGTAACTATGCCACCTTGTCCGTCAACCAGAGCGACTTCTCGCGGTACTCTAAAGTCAGCGTTCATTGGCAGTGGATATATGTTCCACTTCTTCCCATGTTCTTCACCTTCATTGCCTTCATCGGCGTAGCAGTATCCTCAGCTGGTGGCGCTCTTTATGGGACAATCGAATGGGACCCAATCGCTCTCATCTCACATTGGGATAATCGTGCGGCGAGATTCTTTGCCGCGTTCACTTTTTGCCTCGCCGCTCTGGGTGTTAACATTAGTGCAAACTCTTTGAGTGCCGCTAACGATTTAACTGCTCTGTTCCCACGTTTTGTTAATATACGACGTGGCCAACTAATCTGTGCGGTTGTTTGTTGGGCATTAGTGCCTTGGAAGATCCTCGCGAGCGCCGGCCGCTTCCTCAACTTCATGTCTGCATACGCTGTGTTTCTTGGTCCTATAGCCTCAATCATGCTCGTCGATTACTACGTCGTGCACCGTCGTAAATATGACACCCTGGCTCTGTATCACCCAGAGGGAATATACAGGTACACCAACGGTATAAACTATCGCGCAATCGTTGCCTTCATTGTGGGTGTAGTTCCGAGTTTACCGGGATTCATTCATAGCATCAACTCCAACATAGACGTCGGCGTGGGTGTACACCCATACGAGTTTGGTTGGCTGTTAGGATTTACATCCACCAGTTTGGTTTACATTGTATTGAACAAACTCCACCCAGCAAGTGAGGCAATCATCGACTCGGCTGTTCTACCGGACGAGATATATCAGGCCAATGAAAGCGAAGCCGTACATGAGGCCAAAGGTGTGTGAGCATGAGGATGGATTCTCAGTAGCAAGGTTTCAAACGGACAAAATTCAAAATATATATCTTAATTTAAGTGTACATGAATGTACTGCAACGGGAACCCACTGTATATTGCCAAGTCCAGTGAAATGTCTGTTGTTCTCCGTGACTTCAGAAAGCCTTCCATCATCTCCGAGGGACTGCAGCAGTTTGGTCAATCAAGGACATGTTCTACGTGAATAATAACGTGACACTTAACTCAACTTAGTCGGCCAACACAACTAGGTAGCGAATCCATTGCAGCCATAGGATATCCAGAACAGATCGTTAGCAACACGGCCCTTTAAAAAGAAAGCAGCGGCACTTACAAAGTAGCCGCGAATGAAATTAAAGAGTCAAAGTGAATAGCGACAAACGAATGTTGACGTGGGAATTATCCATTGAAGTTGAGAGAATTCTTCAATCAATGTAACTCGTGAGACATGAGTGAGTACATGTTCTTTCTGTTCAATAAGCATACCAAATATATAAAAACCGGTGAAGATGACGCGAGGCGTCGCTGGAAGTTGATCAGTTAGCACTCTGTAAAATTCCAGATTCCACGTAACAGAGTAGCATCAGTCACTAACGGACGACAACGGTATTATTTCCTTCTATAAGAGCGAGTGTCTTCAACACGATACTGATAGCCCAATGGTATGCTCATTCTCAAGGTCATGTTTGTATAACTCTGTAGTATTAGTGGCAAATAAATTCAAACAAATAGTACCAGCACCTTTCAAACATCAAATGTATTGGATATCGTATCTCAATGTATCTCACATGTACACCCCACGCAAACTCACACAACACTATATGAAAACAGCAATCGTTCAAAATCCGGGTAGAGATTGGGGTAATAATGTGGGGGTACAAGGGCATAGTGAACTCATATAGGAAAAGCAGGAGACAAGCTGGCTCAATACGGCGCGAAAACTATGTATGTACATTCCGATGGTATGCCCGAGGAACGTGACAAACTATATAGAGGCTCGATCTAAAGAGCATTCGACGCAACATGAGTCTTTCGGTCTGAGGTACTACGAAGTAAGTCAACATCGAAATGTTCGGACGGTCGAGTTGACTAGTTGTAACAAATGTACAGGTAGGGTAACAACATTCGGCGGGGTTGCACGACATACGTTGATATAACATACTAGAGCCAGATGTCTTGGATAAAGATGCGAGAGTGACGAACATTTGTAATCGCTGATAGAAAGGGGTCCAGTTTTCAAATCACCAGTGATCCCAATGTCACGAATCATCGCGTGTCAAGATACTTATAACCCAGTGAGATCACGGATAGGTGCATATGTGCATATATGCAATAGACATATGCAGAAGTAGGGTCGCCATTTGGACTATCGAGTGTATGCATTTTAGAGATTGTATGCAAAGAGGGGGTACCAAGTGTTATAGATCCAAGCATATGTATGAGATAATGGTTTGAAGCCAGGGAACGCGATAATCGCATTAGAGAGTAAAACTAAACTAATGATGGGGGGTGACCCATAGTGGGATACTATATACTAAAATATGGAGGCCGAGACCGGTGATGAGTCCTAACCCTTAGGTGCTAAGGGGGTGTGTGTAACCAAGGGGGTGTAGACCCTAACATCCGCCTCCTGTCCTCCCCAACCAGCAGAATAGCGAAGTGAAGAAAAGAAAAATGTAGCGCAGCGGTCGGTGTTAGTTTGAAGAGGACCCTGTGATGTTTGGTAGTTTGTCGGAGGGGTCCAGTATCGTCGCTCTGTAGCGTAGCCGGTTCATGTAGTTGACCACCACCGGGTCCTCATTGATGAGCTGTAGTGGTAACCACATTTCTACACCATCAATGGACACCAGAAGTTCCGGGAGGGCAGTCCAAAGGTTGCGATGGTCTAAGATCCTGTCCACGTCGGAGATATCGTCGGGTAGGTGGACTGGGTCTAAGGCGTCGGTGCGGGGGTCGTGACGTTGTTGGGAGGGAAAAGGGTCGCTCCCGAGTTTGCGTAGTCGTTCAACGTTGACGTTAGAGTGAGCCTTTTTGCGAGCTTGAGAGACCTTGTAGTTGTGTGTTCCCGTCCGCCTGATGATACGTACGAATTCCCATTTGGTAGAGAGAGCGGCGGTGGGGGCGATTCCTCTCGCGGCGACGGGGTCCTTTCTCATGAGGGCCCATTCGTCGGGCTCGAATGGTTCGTGGGGCTGGCGGTGTTCGTTGACCGTGATCTCCATCTTTTCTTTGGCGTCAAGGAGACTCTCACGAGCCCAAGCAGAAGTTTCGACGATGGATTCGACCAGCTCGGCGGCGTCGCGAATTTCCTCTTGTTTACAAGCCTTGGATACAGCGAGTAGCGCGGCGGCATCTGGGCTAAGGGCGATAGGATCGGGGTTGCGACCGTGCGTGAGTGCAAATGGCGTGAGACCCGTGGCGGCGGCTGGCGTGGAGTTGATGGCGGCGGCGATGGCGCCGATGGCGACGACCCACGGAGTTTTGCGAGAGAGGGCCCATTTGAGGATCTTGGCTTTAACTTCCGCATTCATCCGTTCCGTAGCGCCGTTAGATTGTGGGTGGTAGGCCGAGGTGAGGTTCTTGTTGATGCCGAGGGTTTTGCAGACCGTAGACCAGAACTTATTGGTGAACTCGCGGTCGGCCACGATGTTATCGGGGAGGTGGTGATGCGGAAGGTAATGTCGTAAGAACTGTTCGGCCATCGGTCTGGCCTGCTTTGACCACAACGGGATCAATACAACGCCTTTCGATAGGTGGTCGACGACTGTCAGGACATACTTATAAGTTCTGCCGAAGTATCTCACCGGGGGGAGAACGATGAGGTCGATTCCGATTGTTGACCATGTGCGTAAGGGAACGGGGAGGGGCTTGAGGAAACCCTTCTGCCTCTCGCGCGGGACGTTGGCTACGGCGCAAATGTTGCAGTTGCGTTGGAATTGGCGGCAGTCGGCTGTGAATTGGGGCCAAAAGAATGAGCGGCGGACGAGTTCGGCCAGGCGGGGGCCGCTAGGGTGCAGCGTGAGAGGGGAGTCGTGGAGGTGTTGAAGGATGGCTGTGCGAAGGGGTTCGTAGTTAGGGATCCATATCTGACCACGGTAGATAAGAGCCTCCTCTTGCGAAACCGACAACTCGTCCGGGCTGACGCCTAGGCGGAAACCGAGCTTGGTCCACCAGCGGGGGACTTTACTCCTGATCATGTCGACTATTTGGCGGAACTCGGCGTCGGCGGCGATACCCTCGTGGTAGAGTCTGGCAAGGTTGGCGTCATCGAAAGGGGACCAGGCGGAGAAGTCGATATCAGTGGAGGCGTCAGGTGAGCGGGAAGCGGGGACGTCAACGGCGGCGATTCGAAGAGCACCGTCGGCATCGGGCGTGAGGACAACACGGTTTTTGTCGGAACGGCGTGGATCGAGAGGGTCAACGATGGGGTTGAGGCGGGAAAGCGCATCCGCAGTTTTGTTGTCTGAGCCCTTGATGTGGACTAGCCGGAAGTTAAACTCAGAGAGGAAACCCATCCAACGGGCTTGACGGCGAGTGAGGTCCTGGGGCTGGGTGAAATGTGTAAGGTTGGCGTGGTCGGTCATGGTGTCGAACGTAGTGGAAACGCCCATGAGTTCAGGTCTCCAATGGCGGAAGGCATGCACCACGGCGAGCAATTCTTTGTCGGCGACTGTGTAACGAGATTCGGCCGGAGTCATCATCTTGCTGGAGTAACCCACCGGGTGATACTGGGAGGTCTCAGGGTTCCGTTGGAGCAAGACGGCACCGGTGGAGTAATCGGAGGCATCGACCTCGAGTCGTGTGGGGAGCTCCGGGTTGAACACGCTTAGGACCGGGGCAGAGGCGAAGGCACGTTTTAATCGCTCGAATACGTCGGTATGATGCGACGACCAGTTGAAGGCGGAGCCACGGCTACTGGCGACTTGGCGGAGCGGCTTGCAGATCTGGGCGTAATTCGGTATGACATCTCGGCAGAAATTTGTGAAACCCAAGAAACTGTCAACGTCTTTCTTCTTTGTGGGGACAGGCCACGAGCTGATGGCTTCCGTCTTGGCTGGGTCGATTTCGACGACACCCGGGGAGATGATCCAACCAAGGTATTTGACACGGTTGACGCAGAATTCAGATTTCTTGGGGTCCAGCGGCAAGTGGGCTTGACGGAGCTTATCGAGGACTGCATTGACTGTCCTATGGTGGTCTTGTTCAGAACCCTTGGTGAAGATCAGAATGTCGTCGAGGTAGGCGGATACAGAGATGTCGAGGAACTCGCGAAGGACGGAATTGATAAGTTTTTGAAATTGGGCCGGCGCGTTAGCCAGACCGAACGGCATGACCGTCCACTCGAAGGTGCCCTCGCGGGTGCGTATGGCCGTTTTCCACTCCTCCCCTTTGGCGATGCGTACACAGTGAAAAGCGGAGACCACATCGAGCTTTGTGAGGAAGTCACTGTCAGCGATGTTTTGTAGGGTCTCTTTGGCATTGGGAAGGGGGTAACGATCTTTAACCGTGACGTCGTTCAAACGGCGGTAGTCGGCGCAGAAACGTACACCGCCGCCAGGCTTCTTGACGAAGAGAATAGGTGCTGCTGCGGTGGAAGTGCTGGACTGTAAGTGACCTTTTTTAACCAGGTTCTGGATTTCCAGGCGTAGGAGCTTGAGTTCATGGAGGGATAGTCGATAAAGGGGGGCCCAAGGAGCCTCGTGGTCGGGGACAGTCAGGTTGATTGATAAATCGTGTCCCGGGCGGTAAGGCGGGAGGCCTTCGAGCAGCTTGCTATCGGGATCAAAAAGCGTTCTGTTCTCCGGATGTACCCAGGGAGGGAGGTGGGCGGCCCAGTCGAAAGGCGAGGTGTTGTTGGGTAGTCGACCCTCAAGCTTGGCGATTTGATGTTCGACGTCAGCAGGCGATACACGCCCGCAAAATGCCAAGGTGGGGCCGTCGGGGTTGACGTTCATCCACGCTTCAACAGCAGCAACGCTGGCCAGTTGGCGGACAACAGGAGGGACGCCGGTGTTGACGCGAGGGATAAGTTCCGAACCAATTTTGACGAACTTAGATGACAAGTTTAGGTCCGTAGTGAACTCTTCCAGCCAGGGGACGCCGATGAGGAGGCGATCCGGAATCTGGTCCACCACATAAGCGACTAGAGAAAAGGTTTCGGAACCGAAACGCAAAGGGACAATGGCAGCCAGACTGGATGCTGAATCGATAGTCCCGTTGAAACTTCGCAAGGACAGAGGCTGACGAAGTTCAACGGTGCGCAGGTTCGCTTCGGACACAAGATCACGGGAAATCAAAGCAGATATAGAACAACCGGTATCAAGAACAGCAGTTACACAAACACAATTGTTTATTACGGCCTCGACCTTAAGGGCCGAGCCGGTAGACAGAGGGAGAGTAGAACTGGAAATGTGTGGAAGCGACCGGCCCTGCACGCGACGAAGCGCAGGGCGACCTAGTTTCCCGAGCCAGAAGTGGCGGCGGAGGAGCTGGCAGCATGTTGGGCCAAAACATTGGCAATGTGCTTCTTGCAGGTGAAAATCGAGTGTTCCTCTTTGCACTCGAGGCATCGGAGCTTACGGCGGAAACGAGGTCTCGGAGCGGCAGCGGGTGTGACAGCGGCAACAGAAGTAGACAGAGTGGAGGTAGCTGGAGTAGAAGAGTTAAGCGTGACGTTGTCGACGTCCATAGCGTCACCGGCCGGAGTCGAGCGAGAGCGCGGGGCCTGATCATCGGGCTGAGAATACGTGGACAACAGCTTGACCCAAGGTGGGGCCGGGATCCCCTGCTTACTATGGATCAGACGCCACAACTCGCGCTCTTCCCACATCACAAAGATCTTGGCGTGGATCATAGCCGTGAAATCTTCGTAAGTCGAGAAGGTGGTGTACAGTGGAAGACGAGAAGTCAGATAGTAGTTCAATGTCCGCCACAAGGTCTTGATCTTATCTTCGTCGGAGCGAGGCTTGGCGGAGCGGGCCATAAGAGAGTTGACCTCCTTGATGTGGGCCGAAGGATTGTTTAGGTCCTTCATCGTCAATTCCTCAAGGCGGGCCTCCGCGCGGGCAGAGGCGGAGCGGTCGGCCCAAAGAGCCCAAGTACACTTCTGAAACTCGGAAGCATCAAAATCCCAATAACGTAGGCGCTCGAAATGCTCAATCTTGGACGCAATGAGGCCCTGATCGTCCACATCCAACTGTACAAACACATCTTCCAAGAAACTGATGTGATTAAAAGGACCAAACGCGCGGCGACTCCTCCACGAGGCCATAACCCGGCTAATCCAGCTGGGGTAGTCAGCCGAAATGCCAGAAAACTTGTCAATGGGAATGTAAGGCTTATGGTCGCCTCGAGGATTCATCTGTTGGTAAACTGAGATGCTGGCAAGAGCGTCGTCGAGCTGCTCGTCGGAGGTGAGGCCGGGAGGTCTCGGGTACATCCACGAACTGGGATGCGCGTTAGGGTCCCGCTGCTCGAGGGGAACGGCCCGAGGAATACTTCTGGAGGCTGTGGACAGCGGGGAGACGTCGAAGCCAAAACCGGGTCGGCTTGCCGGAGGGACCTCGCCGAAGCTGGGGGCAGAAGGACCTGCTGTAGGCTCGGGGAAGCCGGGCTGGCCGAAGACGGGCGCAGCATATCGGGCACCGATCGAGTTGGCGGCGGGCGCAGCCGGGCGACTCCTGAGTGTCTCGTTGGCGACAAGGATCTTCTTCTGCGACTTCATAAGGGACCGGATCTGTTCGCTGAACTCGGCATTCCGAGCTCTAAGCTCCTGGTTTTCGGCCTGCACGGCGTTGAGACGGTCTTCAAGACTTAGGTGCTGTTCGGTCAGAACATCGAAGGAGGAGCGGAGCTGGGCTTCGGCGAACCCGGGAAACGGAGCGCCGGGGTCACCAACCGGGCCGGGGGCAGAACCAGTCGAGGGGTGAGCCTGCGGCTGGGGCCCTACCCCGGGGGCGGGTGGTGACTCAGAGTTGGAAGCGGCGGCTTCTTCGGGCTGGGAAACCTCAGCGGGGGCGGAGAGGCTCAAGTTCGTGAGAGCCGTATCGAGTTGCCCGTGGTGGGGGTCTGACGGGAGCGGGTGGTCGGACATGGCGTGAGCCGGCGATGCGAGTGAAGACGACGAAGATAGGGGGTAGTCCGCCGAGAAGGAAGGAACGAACACGTGTGCCAGCGGGGGTGGCGAAGGAAGTCGAGGAGACGAGGTCGCTGAGATGTAGTCACCGTGTGGCGGTGACGGCGAAAAGACCACGGAGTCCTGAGGCACAGCCGGCGGGGGTGTGTTACTCGGGATCGGTGGAGAAACTGGAGAGGTCCGATGAGTGGGTGAGGCGGAAAATTGGCGATCACCAGTCATGCGGACAACGGCAGTTTATGGGGAATGCAATTATAATGTTATAGATCCAAGCATATGTATGAGATAATGGTTTGAAGCCAGGGAACGCGATAATCGCATTAGAGAGTAAAACTAAACTAATGATGGGGGGTGACCCATAGTGGGATACTATATACTAAAATATGGAGGCCGAGACCGGTGATGAGTCCTAACCCTTAGGTGCTAAGGGGGTGTGTGTAACCAAGGGGGTGTAGACCCTAACACCAAGACCCCATTAACGGGGCGTGTTAGGGTTGAGCTTCATATGCATTTATGGGAGTGTTCGAGAATGACGATGCTCCAAATCGGGCAAGACCCTGACAGGCAAGAGCCCTACCGGAATTTCGAGGTAACCCTATGACTATTCTATAACTATCACTATTCT